>JALGBA010000949.1:67500-1512500 GCA_023970755.1 Azemiops feae
GATTCAGGGTGGCTTATATATCTTTACAAATATACATATGGGCTCTTGTAGCATCCTGATGGTGACAATGAGAATAGCCTTCCAGAAATGTCTCCCAACTATTCCATACTGATTCACCTGTAATTTAATAAAAGATCTGCTACCAAACTTGACTTTTGACCAATTGGAATTTTAAGCAGGTCTTCTGAACCCTATGAACTGCCTCCTGTTCTACTCACAAATCCAGCACCACGTGAAGGTGTATCTTTCCAGATCTTTGGAAAGTTCAATACCATTGGTTCTTTGCAGCATAGTGCAGAACCTTGGAAATAGCAGAATAACAGAATTGGAAGGGACCTTGGAGGTCTTCTAGTCCACCCCCCTGCTCAAGCAGAAGACCCTACACCATTCCAGACAAATGGCTATCCAATCTCTTCCTAAAAACCTCCAGTGATGGAGTACCCACAACTTCTGTTAGGACATGTCTTCTTAGTTCTGGATTGGATCTTTCTTTGATTAGAATAGAATAGAATAGAATAGAATAGAATAGAATAGAATAGAATAGAATAGAATCGGAATAGAATAGAATAGAATAGAATAGAATAGAATAGAATAGAATAGAATAGAATAGAATAGAATAGAATAGAATAGAATAGAATAGAATAGAATAGAATAGAATAGCGCTGGAAGGGACCTTGGAGGTCTTCTAGTCCAGTTGCCTGCTCAAGCAGGAGAACTATACCATTTCAGACAAGTGTCTGTCCAGTTTCTTCTTAAAAACCTCCAGTGATGGAGTGCCCATGATTTCTGGGGGTAAGCTGTTCCACTGGTTAATTGTCCTCACTGTCAGGATGTTTCTCCTTAATTCCAGGTTGCTTCTCTCTTTGGTCAGTTTCCGACCATCGTTTCTCGTCCTTCCCTCTGGCGCTTTGGTGAATAACGTGACCCCCCCTCTTCTTTGTGGCAGCCCCTCAAATCCTGGAATACTGCTGTCATGTCATCCCTATTTCTTCTTTTCTTTAGACTACTAGCCAAACCCAAGTCCTGCAGCCGTTCTTCGTATGAGTTTCCATCCATCACTTCTTGCCCTGCCCTCAGGTGCTGTGGAGAATAGGTTGTCCCCTTCTTCTTCTTTGTGACAGCCCCTCAAGACGGCAGTCCAGTCTGGAAGACCAAACACCGCTTATCCTCCAAGAGTGGTTCACTTTACACTATGTTTGCTTTAGCAAAAACAGGTCTCAGTGACTCAGCAACATTAGGACGGTTCCCCCCCCCCCGCTGCATCATGATGAATATGCAAATATTTTTAGCTAATCATGAAATGCATACACAACACTGCAAAGGAGTCGTCCCCGGGACAGGCAGTTCCTTATTAATGTGTACAGTTCTCCTGGGGAGGTGGTCAGCTATCTTTATGGAACAAAAAGTTGAAAATATAAGAGACTTTGGAGGTACTGTAATGTAGAACTCCGATTAAGTAAGACTCTACAAAGTTGGAATATAAGAATTGGGGGCTTTTTCTGGTCTAAAAGAATTTGTTTCTTCTGGATCAGACACCGCTCTCTTCAAGTTCTCTCCCCAGAGATACTGCTCATGAGCTGATATACCAGTTCTCGTTTTATCATAGAATAAAAATGGATGACAGAAGCCAGAAAATTAAAAGCAGTCGATTAATGTGATCAGAGCTCAAAACCTAAAGGATCAGGAGATCAAACATGGCTGCTCCAGATGAAGCAAGTGATCTCTCAAAGAAAAATACCGTTTACTCTCAGCTATCCAACTGGGAAGAATATCTAGACTCACCTCACTGGCTAGGGCTACCCCATACGGGGAATAAGAAGTTAATCAGTAATCAATGGCATTGGAGACTTGAAGTTTTGCTTCCCTGCCAGCTACTGGTTATCCAGACTTTTGCAGCCTCTAATTTTGAAGAGACTGGTTTGATAAAGGAGAATATTTGTAGCTCAAGGTTGAAATGAGGGGTCCTTGGAGCTCTCTGAGCTTAGTTGTTTTCTTGCAGACATTTCATGACCCAACTAGGTAATATCATCAGTGTGAGAAGGGAGAGGGGTTTGTGGAATGGAGGAGGAGGAGGAGGATGGATTCTGGGGTCCTTGGTGTTCTCTGGGCTTGGTTGTTTCCTTGCAGATGTTTCATTACCCAAATTAGGTAACATCATCAGTGCTCAGACTGCTGAATTGCACATGGCAACAGACCAGTCAAACAATATCTTTCTCTTCCATTCACCGTGGAGACAATTGATTGACTGCACCTGATGATCAACTTAGGTGTGCTGCTCCAGCCTTTATCCTGCACCTATTCAGGATAAAGGATCCGGTGTGTATGGAGCATTTGAAATTTCCTAATGGGTTAGGCTGCATTCCTAGACAAAACTCCATGCAGCCTCCACCCTCCATGAGGTCACTGCACAGGACTGGAAATCTTAAAGGCTGGTTGGAACAACATCCTAGTGTACATTCCACAAACTGGTGCCATCTGGTTTAGAACAGAAGCGTCCCCTCCGTTGTTAACCTTCAAGGAAATGGAGTTGCACAAACAGGACAATCAGGTCTTAGGGTTTGACATGAAAACTTACATGTCATCTTTTTAGACGATACTCTTCGCTCTAGATGTTCACAAGAAGAAGAATCTGAAAACCTCAGGGTAAGAAAGTCAGAACCAGGAACTTGTTTCTTCCAAGTTCATGGAAAGCCTGAAGGGCCACATTCATGGCCTCCAGGATAAACCTCAAGATAGATTCCATCGTATCAGGAATTGTCTCCTGGTCCGGGCAAAGACCAACAAGCTCTTTTGTCTCAAATGTCTTCTCCTACATCTTTAGTCTGGGAGTCTGGAGCAGTGGTGGGATTCAGCCGGTTCACACCAGTTCGGGAGAACCGGTAGCTAAATTTACTTCAATTCGGAGAACTGGCTGGCTTCCAGAAGTCCAGTCTAGGCCTGGGAGGCCTGGAGGAGGCCTCCCAGGCCTAGAACAGTCTACCGGAAGTGCATGGATACCACTTCCGGAAGTCCATTCTAGACCTCAGAGGCTTGGAGGAGTCCTCCCAGGTCTAGAACGGCCCACCAGAAGTGTGGATGCCACTTCTGAAGTCCGTTCTAGGCATCGGAGGCCTGGAGGAGGCCTCCCAGGTCTAGAATAGCCCACTGGAAGTGCATAATGCCACTTCCGGAAGTCCGTTCTAGGCATCGGAGGCCCAGGCCTGCATCAAATATGAGAACCAGTTGTTCAGGTACTTGAATCCCACCACTGGTCTGGAGCCTTTAAAAAAAAGACAAATGTTTCCTTGTCCAGTCATGACTGACTCTAGATGGCAGTTGTCATCTCTGTTTCCTAGCCAAGGGAGCCAGCATTGCCTGAAGATGCTTCTATGGTCATGTGGCCAGCATGCCATAGTATATGCCAAAGTGCACGGAATACTGTTACCTTCCCACCGAAGTGGTACCATGCTTTTGAACCGCTAGATGGGCAGGAGCTGGGACAGGCATGGGAGCTCACCCCATCCCGCAGTGCTTGGGTCTCAAACTGTCCACCTTCCAGTCGACAAGGCCAGTGTCGGAAAGGCCAGTAGGAACCACAACTGTGCCTGCTTGCCACTAGATGGCAAAATCCACAATTCTACCTATCAATTACCTTCCACCTCTGGAAGACTGGAGACTGGCAATCCTTCTTCGATGTTGAAACCCAGGGAAGCCACCAGAACACTTTATAACAGGGGGGAAAAAACAGGAGGAGAACAATGCAACGAAGCACCATAATTTGGCTTTCAGTAGACCAAGTTAAATCACTGTGTTAAACGGTCTTACTATATCATATTTTATGATCCTGCAATAGACTTGGCAGTAGACTTTGCAAGTGATATATCGCCACAAGGCTGCAGAAAAATCAAAGATTATCCAATTTACAACTACCATATAAAACAGCTTTGGCCCTGCAGAAAATGATGTTCAGGGATGATTCGTACAATACGTTAAGAGAACACAGGCATATAACTTTTAGACTCTGCTGAAAATGAGCTATTTTAAACAGTGGTCTGATTTTTTTCCTCAATGGTTTGCTTCTTTCTTTCTGAAATGTAATCATTTACATTGTGATTCTAAAAATAACTTTGCTCTATTCTTTTTGTCCACAACCAAAAATGGATCAAAATGATCTCAGGTATGGGAATATAAGAAACAGATGGTGATCCTATTCAAACTCATCACCAACTTTAGTTTCTAAGGAACAATAATAATTCTCTGGATGGACAACTTCAGTTAAGGAAAGGAGTTGAGTCAAACCTGATTCAAGATTTAAAAAAAAAATAGAGGAGAGAGAGAGAGACAAGTCTGCTTTGTGTGTTTCTTGGTGCTAATATGGATACCATTTGCATTCCTTTTTGCCTGGACAGAATAGAATTAGAATTAGAACGCAACGGAACAGAATAGTTGGAAGGGACCTTGGAGGTCTTCTAGTCCAACCTCCTGCTCAGGCAGGAAACCCTATACCATTTCAGACAAATGGTTGTCTAATCTCTTCTTTAAAACTTCCAGTGTTGGAGCATTCACAACTTCTGGAGGCAGGTTGTTCCACTGGTTAATTGTTCTGACTGTCAGGAAGTTTCTCCTTATTTCTAGGTTGCTTCTCTCCTTGATTAGTTTCCATCCGTTGCTTCTTGTCCTGCCTTCAGGTGCTTTGGAGAATAGCTTGACTCCCTCTTCTTTGGGGCAACCCAATTTGTTCTGTTTTGTTCCAGTGAAAGAGCATTCTGAGGACATTCAATTTTTCCTCCAGGACTGTACCAGTTTTGCAGACCTGGGGTGGTCCTGCAGTTTTCCAAAGATAAATCCCTTTGTGTTTCCGAAGGTTGATCTCTGAAGAAATGCACAGCCTGATTGGTGTGATCGAGAGGAAAAACGGGATGTTTTGGAGATTCTCAGAACCAGGAGGGTCCACAGAGAAGGTCATCAAAGGGAAGAGGATGGCGGTAACTGCATATAGAAGCCTCACTCCTTGCATGTGTAGGAAGAAGGAGCAGGGATTAGACCACGGGTGTCAAACTCGCCGCGTCACGTGACGTGTTGCGATGTATCGCAACTTTTTTTTGCATTGCCGGAGCTGGGGTGGGCGCGGCCTTCGCATGATGCAACAGGCCTGCAGGCCGGCAGTTTGACACCCCTGGATTAGACTGACAGCCAAACTTGACTTTTGTGACTCTACCAGCTGGGAATGCCTCATCCAGAAGAGAAGGTTCTTGTCAGGCGTGAAAGATCAGGTCCACAGATGAAGTTCCAATTAAAACGATTTATTGCTACTCATGTCTCTGCACAGGAATGCTGGGAGTTAGATAAAAGGTCAATGAAATTCAAGAGAGGTTGGATTTAGAATGCTTGTGACTACGTAGGGATTCTGGCTGATTCCTCCTTTAACTCCACCCTCCGATTCCGCCACTCCTTATCCTACTGTTAGGAGGACCATCATGCACACCACTTGGGAAATCTCATCATGACAGAACTTTTCCACTTCATAAGGAGCCTCCAAGTATACAAAATATAACATAGTTGGCCCGTAAAGACTGCAATGAAGCCAGCACTACTTATCCTCCCACAGTATGAGATGGATGTTCATTGCATGTACAGGTGTCCTTGACTTACGGCCGCAATGGTGCCTGACAATCACTGTCGTAGGTCACGACGCTTGTAAACCGATGTGACTGACCCGATTTTATGACCTTTTTCGCTCTGGTTGTTAAGTGAAGGCTGCAGTTATTGAATGAACGCTGTGGTGCTTAGGCAAACGAATGGTTTGCTAGGGCACGGCTTTGCCGAAAACTGGAAGTAAATGCTGGGGATTTCAGCAAAAATGTCTTAAATCATGGAAGGCTGATTGCCGAGCGCTTGAAGTGTGATCACGTGACTACAGAGGGGAGGGGGTGGCCACTGAAACTCGCAAGTACCCCCGAGGAGGCCCCTTATAACTCTGAATGGTTGCTAAGCGACGAGTCGTAAGTTGAGAACTACCTGCGCCCCAAATATAAGCTACACATTCACTCACACAAACATCACTAACAACATTGTTGATGTCAGCCTAATAGCCACTTGCAAGTCAAAAAGCCTTTTGTAAAAAAAAAAAAGTAAAAAAAAAAACCAAAACCCCAGCAATCTTGTTTCAATTATATTTTAATCAGGAATTAATATTAGTTCAAAGTTAACGAACCAGAAATCGTCATATGAACCGGTTGATCTTTTTCAGTTTTATTAGTTCCATAAGTCACTAAGAGCAATAAAACATTCTTTTTGTAAGCCAGCAAAGGAATGGCATTATTTTGTAACTGGAAATTACCCTAGGAACAAATAGCGTATTTTTCTTTTTTCTTTTTTTTAATGCAACCACTTTCTCTCCTTTTTGGAATTTACTCACAGGTCTGTTTCAAATCAAAACTTAATGTTACATTGGATAGTTCAAGAAAAAGTGGCTGTTTCCATGCCAACCGGCTCTTTTAAAATATTTTCTGCCATTTTATGTTCCACCTTCTCCCCTAAAAAAAAACATAATAAAATGGGTCCCCTTTGGCAGAGACATCCTGACTTTATAGAGTGATGATGTTGCAAGCGAAATTTGAATGGCAATCTGAATTTTAGAAGCCGGCGTCTCTGCCAAGAATTTCTCTGGGTGCATTATAGTTAGCCCTCAGCTTACAACAGTTCACTTAATGAATGTTCAAAGTTACAACAGCACTGGAAAAGTGACTTACGGCCATTTTTCACACTTAATGACCATTGCAGCATCCCCGTGGTCACGTGATCAAAATTCAGACGCTCGGCAACTGACTCGTGTTTATGACGGCGGCATAGTCCCGGGGTCATGTGATCCCCTTTTGCGACCTTCTGATAAGCAAAGTCCGTGGGGAAGCCAGATTCACTTAACGACCGTGTTGCTAACTTAACAACTGAAGTGATTCACTTAGTGGCTGTGGCAAGAAAAGTCGTAAAATGGGGCAAAACTCACTAAAGAAATGTCTTGCTTCGAACAGAGGGCCCCAACCTTTCGGGCACCAGGGACCGGTTCCGTGGAGAGAGGTTTTCCCGCGGACCGGAGCGCGTATGGTTTTGTGTGCTGCCTGCATCTCGCGGATGGGGCTTTGCTTGTTTGTGCAGCCTGGTTACTGGCATGCCGCGGCCCGGTACCGGTCCACAGACTGGGGGGTTGGGGACCCCTGCCTTAGAACAGAAATTTTGGGCTCAGTTGTGGTTGTAACTGAGAGGCTGCCACAAAGAAGAGGGGGTCAAATTATTCTCCAAAGCACCTGAATGCAGGACAAGAAACAAGGGAGGGAAACTGATCAAAGAGAGAAGCAACCTGGAATTAAGGAGAAACATCCTGACAGTGAGGACAATTAACCAGTGGAAATGCTTGCCTCCAGAAATCGTGGGTGCTCCATCACTGGAGATTTTTAAGAAGAGGCTGGACAGTCATTTGTCTGAAATGGTATAGCTTCTCCTGCTTGAACAGGGGGTTGGACTAGATGACCTCCAAGGTCTATTCTATTCTATTCTATTCTATTCTATTCTATTCTATTCTATTCTATTCTATTCTTATTCTTATTCTTATTCTTATTCTATTCCATTCCATCCCATTCCATTCCATTCCATTCCCATCCTTCTATTCTATTCTATTCTGTTCTGTTCTGTTCTTATTCTATTCTTATTCTATTCTATTCTATTCTATTCCATTCCATTCCATTCCATTCCCATCCTTCTATTCTGTTCTGTTCTGTTCTGTTCTTATTCTATTCTATTCTGTTCTATTCTGTTTTATTCTTATTCTATTCTATTCTATTCTGTTCTGTTCTGTTCTTATTCTATTCCATTCCATCCCATCCCATTCCCATCCTTCTATTCTATTGTTCTGTTCTGTTCTGTTCTGTTCTATCCTATTCTATTCCATTCCATTCCATCCCATCCCATCCCATCCCATTCCTGTATATTTTATCTATTCTATTCTATTCTATTCTATTCTATTCTATTCTATTCTATTCTATTCTATTCTATTCTATTCTATTCTATTCTATTCTATTCTATTCTGATGCTTGGAGAATAAGTCAATCTCTTCAAGATCCCTTCCAGCTCTATTCTATTCTAACTCGAGGACTAGCTGTATTCGCTGGGACCTGATGTAACTGGCAGAATAAAATGATTTCCTTTGCGATGGCCTGCACGATGCATTTTATTATTTCACAAAGACACGCAATGCTGTGTGTTTGGAAAGATGAGCAGAACACAGCCGGGAGGATGGGACGAGGAACACGCCGGTATTTATCTCCGTCTCTTTTGCGCGTCTTTGATACCCCTTTGTTCCCTTGTAAATATTTAGTTTCCCTGCTGCAAATGTTGGGGCTGCTGCTGATCCACCTTCTTCTTTTTCGTTTTTTTTTTTTTTTTGTGGCTAATTCTCTTTACCTACCAGGGTGGGAAGAAGGGGATTGCTACACCTCAAGTACTCAAATCGTTGACTAGCTGGCTGAGGAATTCTGGGAGTTGAAGTCCACAAGGCTTAAAGTTGCCAAGTTTGAAGACCCCCTGCTTTTTGTATATTGGTTTCTTGTTTGTTTGTTTGTTTGTTTGTTGTAAGCCGCCCAGAGTCCCTGAGAGTGAGCGGGCGAATCTACCACCAAATGATAAGATCATTCAAAAAATATTAGAATGTGCTGAAATGTATATGCTCACTTTAGAAATCAAGGATAAGGAGACAACAGATTATTATGAAATATGGAACCAACGCTATGTTTGGTTAGATCAGAGAATAAAAGGGTAAGAAACTATGTAACAATTGTAAATAAATGTAAAAAGTACTGTTAAGTACTGTTAAGAAAAAAATAATAATAATAAATAAATGTCTTTTGTTTTGTTTTTATGTAATGTGAAAAAAGATAAAATAAAGTTTGAAAAAAGAAACAGAAAAGCAAAAATATTAACATAATTTCCAAAGTGGGATTTCTGTATAAGAAAAGCAAAGCAGAAATAATTAGACATCACATACTAGAATGTAATCTGTAAAGAGTAAAGCAGATTCTCCATAAAAAAAAGAGAGAGAGAGAGAGAGTGAGCGGGCGGCCAAACAAAGTTTCTTTTCATAACTAAATAAAGATTTTCCCAAGTTTCCTTCCCTTAGGAAGGCGGCTTCTGTTGTCCTGAGAGGTGCTTTGAGCGTTCCTTTGGGTTTTGTCTTGACGTTTCCGAGCGTCCGGTCTTGTTAGCTATGACAGCAAGGGTACCCCGGGGTTGTTTGCCGTGATTCATCCTTCCATTGGTTTGAAGCCTCCCTGGCTGCTGACGCTTCCCTAATCTGCGCTAGCCGCGCAGGAGGAGTTCCCACTTAATGTTTTTGGGATTTAATTAAAATGTGGGAAGGCGGCGATTCTGCAGACTGTGGGAGAAAAGATTGCAGAGTGAGAGAGACGGGAGGTTCACACACATTCCCTGTGGCCACCTCATCTCTCAGGAAGGGCAAAAAGGCCACACCTGTCCCTGAGAATTTCAGCTCAAATGCTCTTCCCCTTTGGGAGGATTTGCAGAGCCAATCTGAAACGGTATAGGGTTTCCTGCCTGCCCAACTATTATTATTATTATTATTATTATTATTATTATTATTATTATTATTATTATTATTATTATTATTATTATTATTATTATTATTATTATTATCATCATCATCATCATCATCATCATCATCATCATCATCATCATCATCATCATCATCATTATTATTATTATTATTATTATTATTATTATTATTATTATTATTATATCTTTTATTCATTAAACATGAACCTCAGTCAACTGAACATTCAAATTGGCTGGTGCTGATGGTTGACACGGGTTGCTACCAGCATCCTAGGTGTCAACCAGGTACCTTCTTAAAATATAAGATGTTCCGAGTAGCGCAGCTTTTTGTAACATTGCTGGAGTTATTGCAGGAAGCTGCAGTTTCTTGATGTATTTTGCAAAGTTTTTGGACATAGTTCCCAGTGCCCTGATGACAATGGGTACCACCGTTACACGTTTCATCCATAATCGCGCAGTTTCGATGGCCAGGTCGCGATATTTCGTAATTTTTTCCAGTTCTTTTTCTTCGACTCTGGCATCTCCTGGTACAGCAATATCAATCAGCTGTACGCTTCGGTTCTCTACAACTGCGATATCCGGCGTATTGTGTTCCAAACGGCGATCTGTCTGTATTCGAAAGTCCCACAAGATCTTCACCCTCTCATTCTCAACAACTTTTTCCACCCTTTTCCCACGAATATTATTATTATTATTATTATTATTATTATTATTATTATTATTATTATTATTATTATTATTATTATTATTATTATTATTATTATTATTATTATTATTATTATTATCATCATCATCATCATCATCATCATCATCATCATCATCATCATTATTATTGATCATCGCACAGTCAGCCAGATGTTCAGACTGGATTTGGCATTTTTGTCTACCTATCGAGTCCTTACCAAGGACCTGGGATAGGCAGATGTGGATGTTTGACGGTATTACAGATATCGTCGCAGGATGGAAGCAGTTCCTAGTAAGCCCGCCTTTTGCAATTGACTAATGGTGAATTTGTCAATGCCGATGATGGTGTTCAAGTGGTGCTCCAGTTGTTTTGGGATTGCACCCAAGGCGCCTATTACTATTGGTATTACCCTTGCTTGCTTTTGCCACAGTCTTTCTATTTCTATTTATAGGTCTTTGTATTTTGTTATCTTCTCCAGTTCTTTCTCGTCTATTCTGCTGTCTCCAGGCACTGCCAGGTCCACGATCCAGACTTTTTTGTCTTTCTTATTGACAGTTGTTAAGTCCGGGGTGTTATATGGCAGGTGCTTGTCTCTTTGAATTATTATTATTATGATTGTGATTGTGATTGTGATTGTGATTGTGACTGTGATCCTTCCTCAAGCCGAAGGAACGGGGAGAGTGGAAAGTGTCAGCATAGAACTAAGAAGGACTTACAGGTAATCCTCAACTTAATGACTGCAATTGAGCCCAACATTTCCGTGGTCAAGCAAGACAGTTGCTAAGTGAATTTGGCCCCGTTTTACGACCTTTCTTGCCACAGTTATTAAGTGAATCCCTGCAGTGGTTAAATTGGTAAGATGGTCGTTAAGTAAAACCAGCTTCCCCGTGGACTCTGCTGGTCAGAAGGTAGCAAAGGAGGATCACGTGACCCCGGGACGCGGCACATATCATAAATAAGAGTCAGTGGCTGAGCGCCCGGCTTTTGATCACATGACCCTGGGGACGCTGCAACGGTCGTAACTGTGAAAAACGGCTATAAGTCGCTTTTTTCAGTGCCGGTGTAACTTTGAACGGTCACTAAATGAACGTAAGTCGAGGACAGCCTGTAGTTTTGAGTTTAGAGCAGTGGCTTGGAGGACAGAAAAGAGTCAGTCCTTCCATACATTATATTCCATAATGTAAGTCCCATGATTCCGCAACCAAGTCTTCTGACACTGGCCAGGAAAGGTTGGTTCAGCTCTCCTTAGTCAGTTCAGGGTGCAAATTCCTCACCATCGGGCTGAGTCTCCATTTGAGGACCATCTTCCAAAGAACAAAGGAAGGAGCCTTCGGGAGGGAAGCAGAAGCTGGCAACCGAGAGGCGATGCCACTAAGTCCCATCCCAGCCGATCAAGAGTCCAAACTACCTTGCCTTCAGTGGACATTGTGTTTCCGCTGACAATAATACGGCTTCTTGGGAGGTGACGCTTCAGAACAAGTTGTCCTGGGATCTTTGCCAAGCCACGTGACTGATTCTTGTGGGATTCCAGAGAAAGACCGCGGGTCAATTGTCCACTCCTGTGGTATCAAAGGAAAGGGTGCACAAGGTCAGGGTCATCAGGGCAGGTTGCAGAGGTGTAAAAGGCAGGTTCTCCCACCGGAGATGAAGAACGGTTGCGGGAACTGGGCATGGCTAGTCTAGAGAAAAGAAGGACTAGGGGGGACATGATAGCAGTGCTTCAGCATTTGAGGGGCTGCCACAAAGGAAGAGGGGATCAACTTATTTCCCAAAGCGCCAGAAGGCAAGACAAGAAACAATGGATGGAAACCAATCAAGGAGAGAAGCAACTTAGAATTAAGGAGAAACTTCTTGACAGTGAGAACAATCAACCAGTAGAACGGCTTGCCTCCAGAAGTTGGGGGTGCTCCATCACTTGAGGTTTTTAAGAAGAGACTGGACAACCACTTGTCTGAAATGATATAGGGTGTCCTGTTTGAGCAGGGGGTGGGACTAGAAGACCTCCAAGGTCCCTTCCAGCTCTGTTCTGATTGATTGATTGATTGATTGATTGAGATCTTCTACCTTGTGCTTCAGTTGGCCCCTCCCTTTTCGGGCCGGCCTGAAAGAGCAGCCTGCTTCTCATAAGTCTTGTGGGCTGAAGGCTTCCCAGTAATTTCTTCGTTTTATGGGGCAAGCTGGGTTGAGACAAGTCTGGGGCAGGAAATTGAATGCTGATAACATGTTGTGTTCCCATGTTCCCAAGCTTCTACAGGCAGTCCTTAACTTACAACCATTTGTTTAGTGACTGTTACAGTGGCACCAGTTTTCATACTTAACCAGCACTGCATCATCCCTGTGGTCACGTGATCAAAATTCAAACGCTTGGCAACTGACTCACATATATGACGGTTGCAGTGTCTCGGGATCATGTGATCCCCTTTTGCGACCTGCTGACAAGCAAAGTCAACGGGGGAAGCCGGATTCACTTAACAACCGGGTTACTAACTTGACAACTGTAGTGTTTCACTTAACAACTGTGGCAAGAGAGGTTGTAAAATGGGGCAAAACTCACTTAACCATGGTCTCGTTTAGCAACAGAAATTTTGGACTCAGTTGTGGTCATTAAGTCGAGGACCACCTGTATTATTATATCCTGTAACAGTTGTGTTCCAGTACTTCACCTTACTGCTGGAAGGCACTCCCAAGTTTTTTGTACCAATCTACTGCTCGTGGGAATTCTGACTCTTGTTAAAAACAAGAAACAAACTGGAAGCATGAAAGCTATCTGAGAAAGGATTGCTCTCCGCAACGTTTCCCACTTTGGAGGATGAATTTGCAACTGCCCGGGCCTTGGATCTGTGCTATCAGGCAGTGCAAATATCCAAAATATTATTTCCATTAACGTGAAAGTGGTGTGGAGAGCTGCACTTGCCAGCAGCGGATTGCAAAATAATCGCTCAAGGTTAGCAAAGAGATAAAAGAGCATTGCATTGCGTCACGGCACATCAACATATTTTACAAGCTTCCCAGGCAAGTGTGACACTTGGACCACTGTTGTGTGAAAAGTTTATTTCTCTATAATGTTCTGCAACTCTTGCTGTTTAGGGCAGGGGTAGGCAACCTTGGCTCTTTTATGAGTCGTGGACTTCAACTCCCAGAATTCCTGAGCCGGCCATGCTGAGGGGAAAGGGAGAGGTTTCCAAGCTGAGCCATGCTGGCTCAGGAATTCTGGGAGTTGAAGTCCACGAGTCATAAAAGAGCCAAGGTTCCCCACCCCTGAACTAGGCCTAGACCAGAGGTAGGCAACCTTGGCTCTTTTATGACTCGTGGACTTCAACTCCCAGAATTACTGAGACAGCCATGATGAGGGAAAGGAGAGAGGTTTCAAAGATGAGCCATGCTGGCTCAGGAATCTAGGGATTTGAAGTCCACGAGTTATTAAAGCGGACTAGGCCGAGGTAGGCAACCTTGACTCTTTGATGACTCGTGGACCTCAACCCAAATCCCGTGAGTGTCGGCCAATGCGAGGGGAAGGGAGAGGTTCCAAGATGAAGCCATGCTGGCTCAGGAATTCTGGGAGTTGAAGTCCACGAGTTATAAAGCGGCCTAGGCCAGAGGTAGGCAACCTTGGCTCTTTTATGACTCGTGGACTTCAACTCCCAGAATTCCTGAGCCGGCCATGCTGAGGGGAAAGGGAGAGGTTTCCAAGCTGAGCCATGCTGGCTCAGGAATTCTGGGAGTTGAAGTCCACCAGTCATAAAAGAGCCAAGGTGGCCTACCCCTGGTTTAGGGGAAGGCTCAAATCTTTTCATCTTGTGCAGCTTCGTCTGTCCACCGAAGAAGAAAGGTGAGGAGGGAAACACGTGTTAAGAGGTTTGGATGCCAAAGGGAAAGTCCAGAATTCCATTTCCGGAACTGACCTCCTGCAGATGTGTGGGGAAGGGCACTCAGAGATGGTCTTCCTGAAGCAGCTTCAATTCATGTTCTGGCTCCATCATGGATCCCCTTGATCAGATGCTGCTGCCACTGAAGGATCCCCCATTCTCTGTCAAAAGTGCTTTCAAGCAGGGCACATTCACAGCCAGTACCTTGGTTTTCCCTGAATGATCTGGGCACCCAACTGGTGGGGAACCAACCTGCCCCCGTCCCCCATCACAAGTACCCAGATTGATGGTTGAATTAGAAGCCCATTTGCAAAACTGCCATCCTGCTAGCAGTTGGGAGGCAAGACGTTTCCATCCCATCTGGAAGCAAAACAGACGCGGCATTGAAAGGGAAGCAGATATTCCTTGTATTCATTTAGCAATTATTTTTACTTTTAAAAATAATACCGTAATAATAATAATACGTCTGGAATGATTGATCTCATGAGGCGGCTCTCTTATTGCCTTCACTTTGGAAAACAAGAGGGAAGAAAGACTCTTAAGCGTTTCCATCTTACCATTTATCCAGTCTAATGAAGCAGTTATTGTATATTTTATTCCTCTTAGAAGCTGCTTTGGCAGCACGGCTGAAAAGCAGGATAAAAATTTACCAATAAATCAAGAGAGAGAGAGAGAGAGAGAGAGAGAGAGAGAGTAAATGCTCTTCTCCTTCAGAAGAGGATGTATATACAGCTAGTCCTCGACTTACCACCACAATTGAACGCAAACTGTCTGTTGTTAAGCGAGTTTTGCCCCATTTTACAACCTTTCTTGCCGCAGTTGTTAAGTGACTCACTGTAGTTAAGTTAGTAACATGGTTAAGTTGAATCTGGCTTCCCCATTTGCTTGTCAGAAGGTCGCAAAAGGGGATCCCATGACCCAGGTACAGTGCGACTGTCATAAATATGAATCAGTCACCAAGTGTCTGAATTTCGATCACGTGGGATGCTGCAAAGGTCATAACTGTGAAAAGGGGTCAAGTCACTTTTTTCAGTGCCGTTGTAACTTTGAACAGTCACTAAATGAATTGTTGTAGGTCAAGGATTGCCTGTCTAGATTTCTGATGTCTTTTCCCCCTGCTCAGTCAGGCAGCCGTTGTGATTTTTCTAAAAGTACCCCTTTTGAGTTAGACATAAGTATATCAAGTATTATTTATGCACAAAGATATTTCCATACTCCAGCTAGCAGAGAATGAATGAATGAATGAAAGAATGAATGAAGTGGAAGGAGGGGGAGGGGGTTGGATAAGTCAAGATTATACAACAGGCCTTGGATAAATGAACAGAATGATGAATGTTTCTGCCTGTATGGAGGAAGGAAGTGATTCAAAATACAAGGGGCCTGATGCTTTCAGCTTATATAATTGCATCAACTGTTGAACATGATCTAATTCCTTATCTTATTAAAAGACTTAAGTGCAATTCTATACTTCCGTATTCAAAAAAAAAAAAAAAAAAAGATTCCACTGGGTTTAGTGGAGCTTATTCTTGAATACAGGCAATAGCAACAGCACTTAGACTTATATACCACTTCACAGTGCTTTTACAGCCCTCTCTAAGCGGTTTACAGAGTCAGCAAATTGCCCCCAACACTCTGGGTCCTCATTTTACCGACCTGGGAAGGATGGAAAGCTGAGTCAACCTTGAGCCGGTCAGGATCAAACTGCTGACTGTGGGCAGAGTTTTCCTGCAATACTGCGTTCTAACCACTGTGCCACTATGGCTCTTATATAGGAATAGCACTTAGACTTATATATCGCTTCACAGTGCTTTACAGCCCTCTCTAAGCGGTTTACAAAGTCAGCATTTCAGTGGTCCTCATTTTACCGACCTCGGAAGGATGGAAAGGCTGAGTCAACCTTGAGCCCGGACAGGATGGAACTGCCGAACTGCAGGCAGCCAGCAGTCAGCAGAAGTAGCCTGCAGTACTGCATTCTGACCACTGCGCCACCACGCCAACAATCCTCAACATACGACCAGAATTTCCATTGATATGAAAGGTGGTTGTTAAGAGAACCGCATCCAATTTTAGGACCCTTTTTGCCATGGTTATTAAGCAAATCACTGCAGAGGTTAAGTGAGTCTTGCGATCGTGAAGCCTATCCCGTTTTCCCATTGACTTTGCTTCTTGGAAGTCAGTGGGGCAGGACCCCCGGATGCTGCAACCGTTGCCAAGTGTCCGAATGTTGACTACATGGGGATGCTGCAATAGTCATAAGTGCAAGGACTGGTCAAGAGTCACTTTTTTTTAGTGTTGTTGTGACTTCTGGTGATTGCTACACAGATGTTGTAAGCAGTGGTGGGATTCAGCCAGTTCGCACCACTTTGGCAGAACTGGTAGCTAATTTTTTGTTGCCCAGGCCCAGAATGGACTTCGCGGAAGCGGCATCCACACAGAGAACCGGTCGTTCACATATTTGAATCCCACCGCCGGTTGTAAGTCAAGGACCATCCGTATTCAATCAAATACCCTCTGCTTAGGAGGGGGGACCAAAACATCACAATTGTCCCAACACACAAAGAAGACACATCGCTACCAGCTGTTCCTGAGCCTTAAAGTTCTCCTGTTGGTATCAGCGGCAAAGCTGTGCCTGGAACATACAAACGCCGAGCAGAATTAAGGGGGGGGGGAAATGCATGCACGCGGCTCACTTATTTTTGGTTTCAAGACAGAGTGGGTGGCCATTTCCCACAAAACGCCATTCCTGATTTTCTGCCAAGGATACTTAATTTCAGCAGACTCACTTAGAAAGGGATGTGGGGAAAAAAAAATATTTTCTTCCTTGCTGTTGTTGTTAAGCAAACCAGCTCTTGGGAGGGGGGGGGGATCTGAGGCAATCCACATTAAGACATTCCAAGTCAAAGGTTTGTTCTAAATTGTCTCCCCCCCCCCTTCATACTCTGGGTTTCTCTTTCTTCCTTCTTTTTTCTGTGGAGCTTGCTCTGCCCTTCCGGGGGGCGGGGATTATGGGAAGGGTGGTCAGGTTCTGGTCGTGGTCAAGGTATGTGACATGACTACGGGGACAGCTGCTGTGGACTGGGATGGGTCAGATTGTACAATCTGACACACCCTCCAAGCACGAACTCTCCTGTTGCTTTGCCATCAACCGGTGCCCCCCCCCCCATATCTCGGCAAGGACGGTTTCTTCTTACCCATGGTTGGGTGAGTCTGAATACTGGACAGGAGAACCCAAAAGCCCCTCTCGAGTATCCCAACCTGAAAAGATAGCTTTAGGATTTCAGCCAGATGCTCCCCAAAACCTAAGTTCGTGCCTGAAAAGCCTAAGGAGCTACAGACATCCTTCCCCATCTTTCCTAGTATCATGGAGGGGCAGAGTAGTTCCCAATTCCCGCCCCTCTTTAGGAATTTAGGGTTCCAACACCCATATGCAGAATGCACCGGCTCGAGTTAAACTCTTGAATGCAATGGACTGTTGGATTTCCACCCACATACCCCCCAACTGGTACCCATGGATACCTCTGGGAGCCTCTATGTTCAGCACGATCATTGTCACAAGGGGCTGGGCACTCCCTGGGTTTGGGGGCAGGAAAGCTGCAGATTGCTCAGCTATACAGCACCCTGCAGCAGCTTGCCTTGGTCATTTTAATTCTTCTTCCAGATATGTTAGGGATTTATGCACCTTGCATGGTCACGTGGAAGGTGAGTACTAGCATGTGGGATGGATGGCATAAATGTCATCAGACCTTTGGTCTTCACTACAAAAAGGACCCCTCTGTCCTAACCCACCCGGGAACGTACGATGTCTTTAGAGAAACACCCAAAAGGGAACATGTTTAGCTACTTCTGCTTTCTCCCTTCTTATCTACAGTGTGCCAGACTTACTGGGTGAAATCTTTATCTTATGTGTGTCAGCTTTGCTGGGTGGATTGTTTATGTAATCAGAAAGAATAAATACAAGGATTTCTTGTCATTCGGGGCTTCTGTCTTTTAGAGGAGCCCATCTTTGTTCAGCTGAATAAAAACGTAAAGCTTAAAGGCAATTTCTGGTTTCCTGTATTTTTTTTTAATCAAGCAAAACCTCAGATCCCGCACAGCAATAGTCCTTGACTTACGGCCATAATTGAGACCGTTGCTGGTTGTTAAGTGAGTTGTGCTTGATCTTACAACCTTTTTGGCACAGTGATTCATTGCAGCTTCAAGTAAATAATGTAGTTGTTATGCAGATTCTGCTTCCCCCATTGACTTGCCTTGTGGACGTTGATTGGGAAGGTCACAAATGGCAACCGTGACACCCCAGGACGCTGCAACCATCATAAATACATGCCAGTTACAAAACACAGGGGTTGCCACAAAGAGGAGGGGTCAAGCTATTCTCCTGAAGGCGGGACAAGAAGCAACGGATGGAAACTAATCAAGGAGAGAAGCAACCTAGAACTAAGGAGAAACTTCCTGACAGTTAGAACAATTAATCAGTGGAACAGCTTGACTCCAGAAGTTGTGAATGCTCCAATACTGGAAGTTTTTAAGAAGGGATTGGACAACCATTTGTCTGAAATGGTACAAGGTTTCCTGCCTGAGCAGGTTGGACTAGAAGACCTCCAAGGTCCCTTCCAACTTCTGTTGCTCTTGTTGTGATGATGATGATGATGATGATATTTGATCACATGACTGTGGGGACACTGTGACAGTAGTAAGTGCAAAGACCGGTTGAAGGTAATTTTTTTTTTAGTGTCATCATAACTTTGAATGATTCCTAAAGAAATGGTGTTAATTCGAGGACTCTGTATTTCCAGACCAAATGAACCTTCCACTGCAAATCAGTCAGGAGGGAGGGAAGCAGGCAAAGGAGTGGGTAAAAATAGTATTCTTTTCCATAGCTTTCTTGGCAATCCCAAAGGTGCTTTTCCAAAAGGCAACTGGATTTTCTTTCTTTCCTTAAAACGTTTCGCTTCTCCTCCAAGAAGCTTCTTCCATTCAATTTTCAAGGAAAAACAAGCCGGGAAAGTCCAAAGCATTGTTGGGACAGCCATGACCTGGATGACTGAGAATCTCCATAGACAGCTTTCCCAGCAGTGTTCTTGAGCAGTGCCAATTTTTTCCCCCCAATTAAACCCTGATTTGTTCCTTGAATAAAAATCGCAGGAGTATATGAACCTTACTAATATCTAAGGCTGAGCAAGGAAGTCCCTCCCTGTCCCTGGCTGAGTCCCCAAAGTCTGCCTAGACAGCCCCCCTGCTTTCACGAGGGAAGGGCATGTAGATGTGCAAACAGCCGGGCGACACCTGGGGACAGCGCTCAAAGTAGCCGTGCAACCCTGGCCAGGAACGTGTCTGCTTTAATATGTTGAAGAGAAACGCTTTGTCAGCGCTAACATGCTTTTGCACAGCGCCTCTTTTGAATGCTTTGCATAGCCTACTATCTAATGCTTCCCCCCCCCCCAGAGTATTGTTTTCATGAAACATATTTTGACCAATTCCATTCTAAATTGTTTCTACTGCATTTTAGTATAACGTGTGTTTGGAACTCTGCACCTTGATATGGCCCACGGGCTAATCAATAAAGATTATTTCTGTTATGAAACAGAGAAACTGGCACGACAGTAGCGGTACTAGAAGGCTAAAAGAAACGAATGGAAATGACCGTGAGCATCTTTCTGGAACAAAAAAAACTGGGTGTTTTTTTGTTTGTTTGTTTGTTTTTAAATCAAAGGGTCTTTCTGAAAGGTAGGCAGGAAGAGAAAATCAGCAAAAAACCGTTCTCTTTGCTCGGAAGGCGAGAAAGTGTGGGAAAGAGGTTCGTTGAGGGAATAAATAACTCAATGAAATGAATTGCTGGTCAATTTGGATCTGAAAACAGGAAGTTCCTTCTTTGTGTAAGGCGGAGTGTGTTGACGGGATTCACAGTTGCAAGATGTTTAGTTTAGATGGTGTTAAAAGGGAATTAGGCTGAAGCCACGAAAGAAAGCCGCGTAGTGTGGACAGCAAGATTCAGTGGTAGCCATCAAATTTTAATTGCTATGGGGCAGATAGACAATGATCATAGCTGCAAAATGTGTTGTTGATCTCTTGTGAGCATCTGGAGAAACGGTGCCAAGAATCAAGCTACAGGTACTCGTCGGCTTTTACGACCACAATTGAGCCCCCAATTTTTGTTGCTAAGTGGGACAGTTTAGAACCTTTCTTGCCACAGTTGTTAAGTGAATCACTGCAGTGGTTAAGTGAGCAACACCGTTGTTAAATGAATCTGGCTTTCCCATTGACTTGGCTTGTCAGAAGGTCGCAAAAGGAGATCACATGACCCCAGGATACTGCAATGGTCATAAATGCGAGTCAGTTGCCAAGCGTCTGACCAGGGGGATGCTACAACGGCCGTAAGTGTGAAAAACGGTCATCACTCCCTTTCTTCAGTGCTGTTGTAACTTTGAAGGGTCACTAAATGAAGTTTTGTAAGTCAAGGACTACCTGAATATTCAACTGATCCTACAGGGATCTTTTTAGGTTCCTTTGTTTACAACGGTAACCATCTCTGCAGTCTCACATCTAAATATTTTTCCAACATTCTTTTAATGCCATCTTAGCCTGGATCCAGTTAAAGGTTAATTGGGATAAATCTCACCAAAGCGATGGAACTTACCTTTAGTTGCAAAAAGATTCTTCGGTTGAAGTGGAATATGTCTTCAAAATAAACTTTCAATGTAAAAGATGTAAAAGATCTTTAAAAAAAGAAAAAAGATAAAACACTCCTCCCCCCCCCAAAAAAACATTCTAAATTTTTTTCTTTGTTGACTCCAGATTCTTGTTTTTCAGTTTGCAGTCGTTCAGCTTCACTTTGATGTGATGCTGTGCAAGCAAGGTCAGTTTGACACACGGGTCAAGGGTATGTCTTGCTTCAAAACCCTGCCGGCTGTTTCAAAGTCTTTCTAGAGGTTTTTTTGTGGACTAACCTGTTGCTCTAATGGCCAGTGACTCAGAAGAAAGGTAAAAAAAATCCAGAGATAACTGTGAGATTGCTTTGTTTTTCTCCAAAATTCCTTTGGACCCAGTTTCATGTCATCAGTTGTAAAGGTTGCTGAAGATCTTCTCCAGATGTTCTGCATCTTCCCAGGTAGTGGCTGACAGACAAGTAGATTTCGGGATGAGAAGCGTATACAAGCAGCCCTTGACTTACTACAATTCATTTGGTGACTGTTCAAAGTTAAAAAAGGCTTTGAAAAATGTGACTTATGACCGTTTTCACAGTTATAACCATTGCAGCATCCCCATGATCAAAATTCGGATGCCTGGTGACTGGTTCGTATTTATGACGGTTGCCGTGCCCCGGGGTCATGTGATCACCTTTTGCGACCTTCTGACGAGCAAAGTCAAGGGGGAAGCCAGATTCACTTAACAACCGGGTTACTAACTTAACAACTGCAGTGATTCAGTTAACAATAAGTGGCAAGAAAGGTCACCAAATGGGGCAAAACTCACCTAACACATGTCTCACTTAACAAACTGAAATTTTGGGCTCAGTCGTGGTCATAAGTCAAGGACTACCTATATGTAAGGACTACTCATATGTAATATTTTTCAAGTAATAGGTACTCAAAGTTAACAAAATAGACCTGGCAGTTTTTGCCACTGAAGATACCTTATTCTTCGCGCCTCAGGTGTCCGTGGAGATAAAAAAAAAAAAGTGACATTGTGATTATAACCACCCAATGTTAAGAAAACCAACCTTTTTTTTCAGAGGGGGCTTCCCTCAGGCAATCACAGTCCCCATCTTTTCATGACAAAGGTGCAGCAAGTCAAAACATGAGCAGAAGCGTGACGAAGAAGTAGAGGGAGCCGAGGACACATGCACTTCATGGGCAAAAGTCTATGGAGATTCTCAGTCATCCAGGTCATGTTTGTCCCAAAGGTGCTTTTTCAGGAGGCAACTGGACTTCCTTGTTTTTCTTTGAAGAGGCTTCAGTGCTGAAGAGGTTTTCCCAGTTGCAATGTATGGCTGTGAAAGTTGGACCCTAAGAAAGGCTGAGCGCCAAAGAATTGAGGCCTTTGAACTATGGTGCTGGAGAAGACTCCTGCGAGTCCCCTGGACTGCAAGGCGATCAAACCGGTCAGTCCTAGAGGAGATCAACCCTGACTGCTCCTTAGAAGGCCAGATCCTGAAGTTGAAACTCAAGTACTTTGGCCACCTAATGAGAAGGAAGGACTCACTGGAGAAGAGCCTGATGCTGGGAAAGATTGAGGGCAAGAGAAGAAGGGGACGACAGAGAACAAGGTGGCTGGATGGAGTCACTGAAGCAGGAGGCGGGAGCTTAAATGGACTCCAGAAGATGGTAGAGGACAGGAAGGCCTGGAGGAACGTTGTCCATGGGGTCGCGATGGGTCGGACACGACTTCGCAACTAACAATAACAGTGCTGAAGAAGCTTCTTGGAGGAGAAGCAAAACCTCTTCAAAGAAAAACAAGGAAGTCCAGTTGCCTCCTGAAAAAAAGCACCTTTGGGACATTTCCTGAGCAAGGGAAATAAAATTGCAATCGTTTATTTCCAAAATGGCAGGGAGACCTGCACCATAGCAGCACCACCACCATAGCAGCACCTGCATTAAGCAGGCATTCAACCCAACAGGTGGAGGGAAGTCATTGTCAGAAAGGGCTCATTCACTTAAAAATGTTACGGGCCAGGAGAACACAACACAACAAGCATGATGTACAAAGAAAGTCGCCATGTTAAACGTGATTGCAAAAGGTTTAGTACAGGGGTCTTCAAACTTGGCCCTTTTATGACTTGTGGACTTCAACTCCCAGAATTCCTCAGCCAGGCACGCTGGCTGAGCAATTCTGGGAGTTGAAGTCCACAAGTCATAAAAGGGCCAAGTTGGAAGACCCCTGGTTTAATACAACCCTTTATTCGGCTGTCTCGAGTGTGGTGTCTTTGAGACATGTTGAACTAAGAATTCCCGAGGTTTGAAAAGTCTAGGCAACATTTCTTTGTCTTTCCAAATTTGATTTATTATGTTGAGAAGAGTACAAAACAGAAATTGATGTGGCAGTATGACTTTCCCCATTATTTCCACATTAAATCCTGCTGCTAAAATGTTTTTAATTTTTCAGACATGGCTGTTAGATAATACTTCACTAATAATGCAACACTGGAAACAAAATCTGTAATTTTGAACACCATGTTGATCATATAAATCCCACTGCTAGAGAAGAGTGGCTAATTTATTCATATCTCAACCAAGAACAATACAAGCAATTGTTTTGTTCACGGTTACACAATGGAATTGCCCAATAATGAAAGAACTGCATATATGTAATTTAGGACCTGTTTTTCCATCATAATCATTTTTACATGAAATGTAAATATAATTATTGTAGGTTCTGTCCAGTACAGTCACATTTACAATAAGAAAAAAACGGTAGCTGAACTTGAATTTATTTCAACTGGCTGTAAGGGGTCTATTTTAAGTATAAAATAGGGTGAATCTAATCATTTGATTACTGTAATCATTATTCATCTTCTAGTCTACATTTTTGTTAAAAATTGGGTGGAATGTAAATCTTGATAATAAATGATTAACAAGAGTAAACAAATGTTGTCCCTGACAACAGAATCTCAAGCTGCAGTTACTGTAAATATTGGATGATGCACAGTTCCCCCTGTTCTTTCAGTGAACTAAAAAATATTTTTCTTCCCACAACATTTTACTGCTTTTAACAGTTCACTTTTAAAAAACTTTTTAAAGTTTGCTATGAAATTAGTTGAAACTGTGAAAGCACAATGTGTATCTGTATTAAGGCAAGATGTCAGGTTTTCCCTTCCCATTATAAACCTAGGGGCATAAGCCTTAAAAATCTTATAAAATCACAGGATAGCTTTTGTGCAAAAGAAGTAACTTAGGAATAAGCAAGGAACGAGTGAGGAAGATGCTGGAGAGAGAGGATAAATCCAGCCTTGGGACCTGGACAAATTTGCATGTGTTTCTGAAAATGATAAATAAAAAGTACATAAGAATTCCAGATTTGCCTGCTGCTGATAAAAGTTACATTTATCAGGAAAGATATGTTTTGGATTGTTACCTTAGCTGAATTTCCAAAGTGTAATTTATAGAGAAGTTTTAAAGATGATTTTAAAACGGATAAAGAATAAAAATCAGGTGGGAAAAAATCCATTTTGGAAGAAAGATAGAACAAGAGGAAATCCTAGCTTTGCTTATGTAAAACTTGGGTCTTCTTCACATTTTGCATTATGGTCTGCCCGACTGTCCCTCACTTCAGCCTTCAAAACTAAGACGTTGGCCACCAAAGAGTTATTTTGACTCCTGAGCTAAAACATAAAGAGTGTTGCAGAAACAATGTAGAAATTCAGTTTAAAAAGTCAAGCAAACAGAACTCGGATATCAATTCATCAAATAATTGAAGTAGGTTCATAGAACATACTGTCCTGCTTGGAATGGAGTGGGGTTGGGCATATAAAAATGCATCTGCCTGAATGAGTTCCAGTTTGTGCCAGGTGGAAGGGATTCCATGAATGGTATGCCAGGGTTGAAAAAAATAAAACCCTTTTCTGGTCACAACCCATTTAATTTTAGATGGGAAAGACAATCTCATGACCACCTCAGCTGATAACAGGTGGCTTCTAGATCCTCAGATGGCAGAACGTGGTTCCTTAGCTTCTGAGAATAAGACTGCTTCATCCAACTCAGCTTATTGGTTCCCCGGGAGAAAACTCACCAGCTGTCTTCATGCCTTTCCCTGATCCCAGTTTGAAAATAGGAGGTCTAAATGTCTGTGGAGATTCTCAATCATCCAGGTCATGCTTGTCCCAAAGGACTTCCTTGAAAATGTTTCATGTCTCATGGCAGATCCAGCACAGGCTTTAGGTACCAAACCTGGAAACTGTTCAATCTTTTCTGTGGAAGCTCATTGTTTGACAGATGTTTAGTGCTTTCTCCACTTTCTTCAGATTAAAGATTCTTTGGGAAGACAATCAATTCTGTCTTCTGGTGAAAATTTACACCAAGACTACCCACATTCTGGTACAACAAGCCTCTCTTCCATACAAACTTACAGCCATTATAACCAACCGTATTAAGGCCCCATCACTCAGTTGAGTACGGAAAAAGCCTGAGCTATTGATACGGTCATGACTAAATAGCCTGAATACTTACGGTCTGTTTTAACTGCTTATCCCAAAGATGTTTTGCCAAAAGGCAAGTGGACTTTCTTGGTTTCGTCCTTAAAAATGTGTCACTTCTCATCCAAGAAGCTTCTTCAGTTTTGAACTGAACTGAATAAACTGTACGCTATTCAGGCTATTTAGTCATGATCATATCAATAGCTCAAGCTTTTTCCATAGTCGACTGGGTGATGGGGTGATGGGGCCTTAACATGGTTATATGGTTGGTTATACTGGCTGTAAGTTTGTATGGAGGAGAGGCTTGTTGTTCTAGAATGTGGGTAGTCTTGGTGTAAACTTTCATCAGAAGACAGAATTGATTACCCTTCCAAAGAATCTTTAATCAGAAAGAAGTGGAGAAAGCACTAAACATCTGTCAAACAATGAGCTTCCACAGAAAAGATTGAAGAGTTTCCAGGTTTGGTACCTAAAGCCTGTGCCGGTTCTGCCATACTCAACCCATTAGGCATTCATGTTGACTCACAAAATTGGATTTCAGGGGGTCTGTTCTACTGCAGGAAGCATTTCTTAACAGATGAAATGCTTGCAAACATTTCAACTTGCCGCCAATCCGATCGAAAGCTTCAGGGCTGCCAATAACCTGTACTGCAAATCTCTCAGCATTTTAAATTAGCAACCACGTGGAGTCCTTGGTGTTCTATGAGCTTGGCTATTTTCTTGTAGATATTTCATGACCCAACTAGGTAATATCATCAATGCTAGAAGGGAGTTGCCTAGTTGGGTAAAGAAACATCTGCAAGATAACCACCCAGCTCAGAGAGCATGAAATTTTCCACAGTTCAACCCTGAGCTATACATAATCCCTTCTATTGGTATGAACAGCTGTTTTCTGACTTCTAACGAGAAATGTTTGAATGACCAGTTTCAATCTCAAGAGCTTTGCTAAAACCAAGTCAGTCCCCTCCATAACTGCAACAACCCACTGGCTTTGGCTACTGTGTCTGTACAACGCACCTACATCCTTCTTGTTACAGTACTGTAGTTGCTAATTCTTCATACAATAGACGATGACGTTAAGGAGAAACTCCATGTGATGGAATGAAGGAGAAACTTCCTAGCAGTGAGAACAATTAACCAGTGGAACGGCTTGCCTTCAGAAGTTGTGGGTGCTTCCATCACTGGAGGTTTTTAAGAAGAGACTGGACAGTCATTTGTCTGAAATGGTGTAGTAGGGTCTCCTGCATGAGCAGTTGGTTGGACTAGAGGACCTCTAAAGTCCCTTCCAGCTCTGTTCTGATTGAGAATTGAATTGATTGAGAATTCTGTCTTTAGCTGGCTGTCCAGAGCCCTTCCGTGTTACCCTTACCCTGTACACCCTGTCCTAGTACAAATTCCACCAAAGCCAATATACATGCATAAAGAGAAAGTCTGCAGGGCTGTTGATCTTAGTAGCATGTGCGCGGGAACTGAACACCCCTCCCCCTCTGTACCAGCTTACAAAACAAACTTCCTGCTGGCCACACGGGCGAGAGTACACTGAGGCTGGCGGTGGGCCAAGGGAGCATGTTCCATTTATGCAATGCAGAATGGAGAGTGATGACTCACGAGGGCCTTTAAGCAACAACTGTTTATCTGAGCCACTCCCGAAGTTACTATATGTAGGTGAGCTCTGCCCAGGACTACAAGGAGTAGTCACAGAGTAATCGTAAGAATCTGAAATGTGTAAACAGCTTCAGAGCATCTGGTGGATTTCTCTTTCATGAACATTTGGCACATGCCGGACTTTTTCAATGCACGGTCATTGTGTGTCCTTTGTGCGCAGGCAAACAACATGTGGCACTCTTCGGGAAATGGCCCACAATAAACAGAGTTTGTGTTGACAGAGAGAGGCACCGGGATTATGATTTCGTTCGGGTTTGTTCATTTTAACTGTTCTAAATTAGCAACTTTATCTTTGGTTCATTGATCTAGGAAGGAAATCCTGTGGTTTACGTTTCAGGTGAACTTTTAACGTATCCATAAAGTTTCCGTCATGTTTATCTGACACCTACAATCCCATTACAAAGGGCTGTTATCAAATATAAGGAAGGAGGGGGTCAAAGAAACATATCTAGCATAGCAGGGAGAAAACTAAGTGAGAAACCTGGCCCCTTCGATTCTTACTTCAGGGGAAAGATTTTTTTTTTTTTACTGTTCATTCTCATAGTTTTATCTTTTAATACAATGTCTTTGGGGTTGGTCTTCTAGTACAAGCTTTCTCTCTATTCATCTTATTTGGTTGCATCCTTAATTCCTTTCCATGTTTGTTCCATATGACGTTGACACAAAGTTGGAACATTCCCATGATTTCTCTGGTTTTCCTAAATAGATACCTTATCCTTTCTGGTCTGTTAATTTTCTATTTGTCTTCACTCGGAATTCAGATATAACTCTTTATCTCTTTTCAGCTGTTGCTGGATTAAGTTCTTTAATTTCTAGATCATTCTGGCTTTTGCCAGTTTCTTTTTCCTCTTAGCTATTTTCATGGCCTTGTTTGATGCCCTGTGTGTTGTTCCCTTCTGGCTCTGTTATACTGTATATTTGCTGGCTTCCAGTTTTATACTTTGGATAGGGCCAAAAGACTAAATCAATACAAATTCTATTCTGTTCTGTTCCTAGTCTAGTTCTTCCCCTTTTACAATCATTTAACCTCTTCCCACAATTCCTTGGGCTCCTGTCCACTAGGTACAGGACTTTTGTTTCTCAATTTTACATACTTCTGGGAATGGATTCTAGGTTGCACCTAATTGGGATCGAGTCTTTTCTAGGCTTTTTCAGTCTGATGTCTATTTCTGTGATTAAGAACCAATGGACTGAACCAGTCATTGACAGTTGTGCAATTCAGCCTAGCCCTCGAGTTTTTCCATTGTTGCTACAGAAGGTGAAATTTATATGATTTGGAGAGGTCCAGGTGTAGAACCATCTTTTTGTGCTGTTGAAAGGTGTGTCACATAACTTACTTTCTATACAGAAGTCTATTAATCATTGTCCTGCACCACTGGGGGTTCCTAGTTCAAATTTTCTAATTTTTTCCATAGAGGGCTCTCCAGCTTTTGCATTAAAATTGCCAATTATGAGAATACCTGTTTTTGGTGTTTATTACTCACTGTAACTTTCCATGGACTTCTTCAGCATCCATTGTTGGTGAATACACCTGTATACCCATGAAATGGAATGGATATTGATGGGAATTATTATGTCACTGACTGAGTACATCTTATTCTAGTTCAGTAATATGTTTGGGGATGCTAATTGTTACTCCATTTTTTTCTGTTTCATTTCCAGAATACAAGTGTGAATTCATTTGATTGGGAACGTGCTATTCCTGTTTGTTTACTTCTAGACCTGACTGTCCTCATCGGTGTCATATAAAAACACTACAGTACAGATACTCGTTTAACAACCACAATCGGGACCGGCAACTTGGTCATTAAGTGAAGCGGTGGCTAAGTGAAACGGCAACTGCTTATCATCTGAATTCAGCTTTCCTGTTTTACAGAACAGCGAAGGTCACAAATGTGAAGATGGATTGCAATTACTTTTTCATCGCTGCCTCATTGCAGTCACTAAACCACGGCCTGTATATATGTCAATAGAGACCATTTTATTTATGTTTATTCTAATTGTATGAGGAGCAAGGCCAGGTAGATTCTTTCACTTCTCTTGCTATTGTCTATGATTTCCACAACATGGATTTTATGCACTCACATTGGTGTTTAATTATTGGAGGTGGCTTCACTTTCAATGGAAATTATTCCATGCCCAGAAAAATACAGTTTCACATTAGATCACCACTTTTGTTACAGAGATGGAGAAATTTGGAATTTGCATGAAGCTGTTCTTTCCACACATGTCCTAAATCCTGTTCATTTTGGCAGCTCCTGTTTGGAAAAAGGAAAACCTTTTCCAATACTTGCCTAATTAAATAAAATGTACCAATAAGAAATGGATGGATTTTTGTACAAGTCCATTGGTTGAATCCTACTTACATATTCCAAATTACAGAATAGCTCAGTGTAATCCCTGTGTAATAGACTGTGTAATCCCTGGGTTTGTAAACAGGAAATGCTAATCAAGCAGTTATTTTCCTATAGGTAAAAAAACGCTTTGTCATGGCAACTGTCAAAACAAGTCAATGGACTAAAAAGAAAGAGCAAGTAAACAAATGTTTCCTGGGAATGTTTTTTCCCCACACTGCCTTCAGCAAAAATTCTGAGTTCAAGAACCTGAATGCAGTAAGCCCTAATCACCTTGTGGTAACAAGAGAAGATAAAGTAAAATCAACAGTATCCTTAAAAGGGGGGGGGGATTCAGGAGCTGTCAGGATGCTGTGCTAATTTAATAGCAAATGCACTGTACATTTTCAGAGTATTGCTAATATTGAATAGTTGGGAGCCCATCCATTCCACTTTGCCAGTGCAACCACATTACAACTGCAGCTATTACCACTAGCAATGTTGTAATAACTTTGGGTGATCTGCTTCTGCAATGGATAATATATTAAATGCATCCAGAGACAAAAATAACTCATATGAGATGTATTTGAGACGTTTTAAATGAAATGTTAAAATAAGAAATTGAAAATGGTTACAGTTAAATTATGGGAAGTTACGACAATCAGGAGAAGTTGTGTGAATGATTTTGCAACGGCTCTAAACAACTCAGGAATGTACATCCTTCGTATTGGGCCAAAGAAAGTAGGCTGATTGGGAAATGCAAAATAGAAAGGGTATGTGAGTGGCAAAACAGCATTCCTCTGCTCTCAAATAGCACACCACATCCTTGATGTTTCGTTCACGGATGACGGTGGGCCTTTAAAAAAAACTTTGATTGCAATCTTACACATTTTTTTAATAGGGCAAATCTCTCTGAATTTAATAGAACTTCCTTCTGAGTGAGTTAAGTATGCTTAAAATACCGGTACAATATATACTACATAGAGACGACAGCAAGTATGGACTAGAATTGGAATTTAGATCATGTTAACGTCTGTCATCACTTGACTGTCAAAAGAGTGACCTCTGGATAAGACTTCGCTCCGTTAAGAAGCAGTGTTTATGTTCCTGCAGGAAGTCCTTCAATGCCGTTGTTGGAAAGCTAATAGAAGAAAACGGTACTTCTGCGAAAAATGACTGATTTACAACTCAGAAGAGTCTTTAGCTGAATCTCCTGTATCGTTTTTTTTTCCTGTTCTGTTCAAAGAGTGGCACAAAGATACAATAAACAGCACGTGTAGGCTTGTTAGTTCAAATAAAAATAAATAACTAAAGCCAGGAAAGGGACCATGGCTGAAATTCCCTTAAGAATCCGAGAAGTATCTTGAGATAAGCTCCTTTGGCGTAACGTTTTCCTGCCACCTGCAGAGATGCACCTGCTTTCTGGAACTTCACTTTCACTTGTATGGAAGGAGAGCATCACCCATAGCTGCCCTTTTACTCTCTGAAGCACAAGATCCGTGTTCATAGCTGGACTATGAGGGAAGACCTGTCATGTGGAGGTCAGGGAGCCATGTGTAATACTGGATGCTTAAAAAGCTAAACCAGATCCAAGTTGCATAAACTCCTCTAAATCATTAGGCAAATCCTGCAATTCGTTGAATGTAAGCTGAAGAAGGGAGTCAAAAATGGTGCATCCTAACCAACATTTCCCCATCAATTCAAATGAAAATGACTGTCAGAAGGTGAACACAGAGCAGCTGCACAATCTCTAAAGAGGAGGTATTCTCTTTGACACAATTCAATGCCTTCTCTTCAATGGTCTCAGAACTATGAAGGCATTGCATTTGGGGGGAAATTGTAAATTCTTTCATTGCATTGCCCATTTTATGCTAGTAGACTTTTACAATTGATAACTTCACATAATTCCCTGGTCATCTTGCTAATGTTTACAATTTTCCCCCCTTATGTACATGTGACCCTGTTCTTTTAAGCAGAGCCAGATTTTACTATCTGCAAAATGATAGTTGATTCACTAATAGGGCTAATTTGTTTTACAATTAGTGCTTATCTGTATGTAATTTGTATATACTATTAAGCTACACTGTGGAAAGAAAGAAAAGCGAAGAAGGAAGGAAAGCAAAGAAAGCCAGAAAGCAAGAAGGAAAGGAGGGAGGGAGGGAGGGAAGGACGGAAGGAAGGAAGGAAAGGAAGAAAGAAAGAAGAGGAAGGAAGGAGAGGGAGGGAGGAAAAGAAAGAAAAAGAAAGAAAGGAAAGAAAGAAAGAAAGAAAGAAAGAAAGAAAGAAAGAAGAAAGAAAGAAAGAAAGAAAGAGAAAGAAAGAAAGAAAGAAAGAAAGAAAAAGAAAGAAAGAAAGAAAGAAAAGCCATTTCTGGAATGTGGAGTAAGAGAGGGAAAAGACTTCTTGTCATCTTTTTTCACCAAAGTATAAACTATAGCACAGGAAATGAACAATGAAAATACAGTGAGTAAAACCATCCAAGAAAATGTTCTAAAAGGTAACTATAAATTTTCCACAAGCAGATAAGATATAATGTAATGACTAGATACACATAAACAATGTAAAACAGACATAAACAAAAGCAAACAGGCAGTTATAGAAAAAAATCTCTATTTCACCAATGGACCATTGAGTGTATATTCCTGGTGAAATAAACAGCATCATCTCCTGTAAACGAAATTAATCTCAGGTCCAACATATAGTGAGAAATATCTCAAATATTACAAAAATGTGATTAATCTTTGCTTTTCCGATAATACATAGCCTTGAGTTACACTGATGTGAACAAACAGAATTCCTTTCAATGAGATGCCCAAGTTCTAACAACATTTCTGTCTTTCATCAGAAGAGAATTAATTGGATACTTGCATTCCTCTGATGCTTTACATATGTATCAAAATGATTATTATTCAACAGGTTTGTTTTTGCAATGTTCTGTCCTTAAACTGCTAGTAGTCATGTAGGTTTTAAACAATTGTATTTTCATTATTTGCTCCTCTTTGCTGTGTCACCAAGTTTATGCTCATATTTAAGAGAATACTCATCTTTGTATTAGGTTTTTTCCCCCAGATATCATCTTATAGAAGTAGTCTGGTCAACAATTTCTACTCTGACTTTTATCATCCATATTGTTCTTTTTCAGGTATCATTAGATGTAAAAGCAGCTTTGGTGGTCAAAATATCTGTCTGCAGGGGAAACGCTAAGCATTCCTTGTTTACTGAACAGATTTGCAGCCTTCCGGATACCAACAGTCTCTTATGTCTCTGATTGTTTCAGTTTTTAAAGAGAAGCTTTTAAAATAAATCCTCAAAATCAGAAACGCAACCACTGCAACTTCCTCAAGTATAATGACCTCAGTTTACTAGAGTTCAGTGCAATGGGTGAACTTTCCACTGTATTTACACCTCCAATTTAACATGATGCAAATGTACTGAAGTAACAAGGCAATGGATAATGCATTCTCCAATTTAATGGACAATCAGGAATAATACCCCTTTCCCAAGTGGTCTATTAAATTAGGGTTTTGCTGTACAATATTATCCAAAATAAATTATTTTATTTCCATCACATTTTTCTACTCAGCAAGAGCATTCAAGGCAACTACCAAAGGGTTAAAAATGGAATGAGACTATAAAGTTAAAAAATAAGGATTAAAATTAAAAAAAAAGGTATAAAATCACACAGTAGTGAAAAGAAATTCTATGTAGGAGAGAGTGAGAATGGCTTAGCATCAGGGAGGTCAGTTCCCAATGCAAGGATGTTTGGCCTCGGACACCAGGACATTTCCAAAGGGGCTATCCTGCACGTCTGAATAAGTGGACAGTCTTGTAATGGTGGGCCTTCAGTCATTATTGGTTGGCCAGGGCCTAAAAGCTATTCTCAACAAAAGGGCCACATGACACCCTAAGGGTTCTAGGAGATTTGAAGGGGGCCACTGGTGAAAAACATATGAGAGAGAGCCATAGCACATGCCAAGTGGGCTACCAAGGAACAAAGTATATTATATTTTTGATGACCATATTTTCTTGGAAAAATGAAAGGACAAATCTGAAAAAGAGGCAAATCTGAAAGGGGTTTATAAGGATTAAAGAATTGTTTAGATTTATAACTTTTCTTTACAAAGAAAAATTCAAGAGCAAAATCTATAAAAACTTTACAATGCATATTCTAATAAAATAGCTAAAGTCCTAAAAAAATGTGAATTTATTTTTAAAAAAATCAATTGCTATCATTTTCACATGAATGTGAAAGACTGTGCCTCACGGGCATTGTGCCATTTGTGATTTGTACAATTTAAATGACCAAAATAAAGGACAAAAGTGACTTTTTGAAAAATAAAGGAGAGCTTTCTGAAATAAAGGACTGTCCCTTAAAGGACAAACGGTCCAGATAATAATACTACAAATACAGTCTTGCTGAAGCCATAAAATGTACCAGTTACTCTCCCATGGTCATATCCTGTAATGGGACTGGACAAGCAAGAGGAGAAAAAGAAGGCTGGAAGGAGACCAGGGCAAAACCAGATGGAGAAACTTGTATTTATTACATTTATATGCCTCTTATCTCACAGTAAAGCAACTCTGGTGGCTTACAGTAACCATAAAAAACAATATAGACAATTAGAAACTTAAAAATATTAAAACATTAAAGTTAACAGCAAACAAGATAAAAAGGACCAATGCGTAAGTAAATGGGGTGGAAGTGGAAACTTCACCTAGGGTGGCTTAACAGCAAACCAAGTTGAGCAGGGCGGCTGCTGACCAACCCCGAGGCCCTCCTTGTAATTTGCTTTGCATCAACATGCAAAGGCTTGGCTGCTGCAGGATCCTGGGCCACTTCTTAAACTTTCATTCCTGGGAATCTCCAAAGGTTTCCCCATCCAAGGTCTAACCAGGGATAACCCAGCTTAGCTTCCAAGGCTAGGACAGCCACTGCCTTTGATTGGGCCATGTTTGGCCTGAAGGGTAGGCCCATTCCACAGTCCTCTGCAATCAGTCTGTGTGTGGTGTATTGTGTGTGTATGTGGTGTGTATTGAGCCTTACTTAATTTTGTGTGTGTGTGTAGTGTATATTGAGCCCCACTTAATTCGTGTGTGTATGGTGTGTATTGAGTCCTACTTAATTTGTGTTTGTGTATATTAAGCCCCACTTAATTTGTGTGGTGTGTACTGAGCCCTTCATTCGTGTGTGTGTGTGTGTGTGTGTGTGGTATTGAGCCCTACTTGTGTGGTGTATATTGAGCCCCACTTAATTTGTGTATGGTGTGTATTGAGTCCTACTTAATTTGTGTGTGGTGTACTGAGCCCTTCGTGTGTGTGTGTGTGTGTGTGTGTGTGTGTGTGTGTGTGTGTGTGTGTGGTATTGAGCCCTAGTGTGGTGTATATTGAGCCCCACTTAATTTGTGTGTGTGGTGTCTACTGAGCCCCTTAATTTGTCTGTGTGGTGTGTACTGAACCCCTCTTCATTCGTGTGTGTGTATTGAGCCCCACTTCATTCGTATGCGGCAGTCCATTCCTTTACAAACAGTATGTGTGAGCCCCGCTCCATTTCTCTGCAGTGTGACTCTGTGTGCGTTTGTTTATCCCATGCTATATTGTATATATATATAATAAAATTAAATGAACGTGTTCTTAGTTCAAGACCCCAGGGCTTTGTGGCGGCGGGGAGAGTAGAGAAGTCAAGGTGGTGGGCACCATTTTGACTTTTTTGACCGCTCCTCCGCAAACAGGACACCTCTGAGGCGCAGATCCTTGTCCAAGACCCACCCGGGTCGTCTCTGCCTACGAACAGCCTCCCAAGGACCACCAAGCCCATCTGCGCCTCTTTCAAGCTTTTATGAAGCCCCCCCCCCTCCTCCGCTGCCAGGAGCCAGACAACCCCCAATCCCCGCATTTCCTCCTTTTATTGCAGGGTTAACAGATGTAAAGAGGGGGGTAATTGAGAAGCGCGTCTTTAGCCCCCCCCCCTCAGAGCACCGGCGCGTCGTACCCGTGTTCGCGCTTTCCACACGTTCCCGCTCCCCTACCGCCATCAGCGCCGCGAGGGCCGTGGCCTGGGCGTGGCCCGCGCGGCTCCAGGGCACGTGGTCGAAAGTCCCGCCCCGCCCCTCGCGCTTCCCAGCAGAGGCGACGGTTGGTCTTGCGCCCCTCCCGCCGCTGCCAGCGCCGCCGCCGCCGCCGCCTCCTCCAACGGTCGCCCGCGCGCCGACGGGTTGTTTACTTCGCCGGCGGCTCCACCCACTCCTCCTCCCCCCGGCCCTCGCGCCCGGCCATTGGCCCTCGCCGCGGCCAATCCCGGCCCTCGCAGGCTCTCGAGGCGGGCGCGGGGAGAGAAGGCGGGGTGCGTGTGTGAGGCGCCGTTCCTTGAAGAAAAAAAAGTAGTAAAGGGGGGGGGGAGAAAAACATCCACCCTTCTCCGCCAAAGTGCCTTCCTGCCCTGCTGATTGGCCGGCGGCGAGGGAAGCGTGCCCGCCGATTGGTTGCCCCAGCTGCTGCTCCATCTGCAGCGGCCGGCCTCTCTTGTGTATGTGTATTTTTTCTCTCTCTCAGTCACTCATCTTACACGCACGCACGGAGCGGCTCCGGCCTCCGCCTGGCGTCGATTCCACTGTGTGAGACGATGATTGGACGGCGCCCAAGCCCCTCCTTCCGTGCCCTCTTGTCTCTCAAAAACACACACATAACACACCTCGGCGACGTTCCACTCCCCGGGCCCCCAACTATTAATCACTCCCGCCGTTCATTGGGCCGAGCGGCCGCCCGTCATTCTCAAAGAGGCGTAAGAAACCCACCCGCCAAGCCAAGGGCGGGGTGACTTGACGATTGGACCCTCTGAGAAAACTCCGCCGACTCCCATTGGCTGCCGCCCCGCCCGCTCCTCCAGGCTCGGCCGCCGAGTCTCCCCGCCCCGCCTTCTGGGCGGGCCCAAGCGCGGCCTCGCCTCGCGTCCCCCCTTTTTTGCTCCCCGCCCGCCCGCCCGCCCGCCCGCGCGGGAGGGGGTGTGGGTCACGTGATGTTTTCGCCGTGGTGCCGCCGAGCCTGCTTGCTGGTGTGAGGAGAGAAGCGGGAGAGTCGGAGCAGCCCGGCGCGTCCGACCGGCGGCCGAGGGGTGGAAGTCGCCGGCTTATCGGCCACCTCGTAGGCCGGGAGAGGCCAGCTGGGCCGGCGCCGAGGAGAGACCCGCGGGCACTCATGTCCGGCCGGGCCTGGGAGACCCTTCCCTTGTGAGGGCGGCTGCTTCCCTCGCCCGCCCGCCCGCCTGGCGTAACGCTTCGGACCCTGCCCCGGCCCCTTAAGATGGCGAGCGGGATGCTTGGCTCCGCCGGGGAGGGCGGCTGCACCGCGCTGGAAGGCAAAGACGAGGCGGCGGGCACCGCGACCGCAGCAGCAGCAGCAGCAGCCACGGGAGACGGCGGCGGCGGCGGCGGCTCCTCCAGGCTGGCGGCGAATGAGGAGGACCAGGAGCCGGCCGAGAGCGCTCCCTGCCCGCCCCCGGCTCAGCCCCCGCACCATCTCCTGCTGCTGCTGAGGAAATCGCCCAGCAGCTCCCTCTGCCTCGTCCAGGAAGAAGATGCCCTGTTGCCCGGGGACCCCGCCACGCTGGGGCGAGCAGGAGCCCCTGCCACCCCCCTGGGCCGCAGTGGGCCTCCGCTGACCTCTGCCCGGGGCTCTGCCCTGACGCCCCCGGCCAGCATCACCTGGGGAGACGACGTGAGGAAATGCGGCTACCTGAGGAAGCAGAAGCATGGGCACAAGCGCTACTTTGTGTTGCGGGCGGAGAGTCACCTGGGCCCAGCCCGGCTGGAATACTATGACAGCGAGAAGAAGTTCAAGAGTAGCTTAAGGGCGGCGGCGGCGGCGGCTGGAGGGAATGTGGCCCTTTGCTGCCCCTCTCCCAAAAGGGTGATTCCTCTCTATCAGTGCTTCACTGTCAGTCGGAGGGCAGATGCCAAGCATAAACATATCATTGCCCTGTATACCAAGGATGAGTACTTTGCCATGGTGGCGGAGAACGAGCCCGAGCAAGAAGGGTGGTACCAGGCCATCAGTGAGCTCATGAGCCAAAGCAAGAGAGGGTTCTTGGAGCAGGAGGACCAGGCCGATCAGCAGCTGGACGACGACGACGAGCACTACGGAGCTGCCCTCTGCCCAGGAACGGTGTTCAAAGAAGTTTGGCAAGTCAACGTGAAGCCTAAGGGTTTGGGGCAGACCAAGAATTTGACAGGGGTGTACAGGTTATGCCTTTCCAGCAAGGCCATTCACCTGGTCAAGCTCAATACTGAAGTGCCCTCCGTCCACTTGCAACTAATGAACATTCGGCGATGTGGGCACTCGGAAAACTTCTTTTTCATTGAAGTGGGCAGGTCAGCCTCCATTGGACCAGGTGAGCTATGGATGCAAGTAGATGATTCGGTGGTTGCCCAGAACATGCATGAGACTTTTCTAGAGACCATGAAAGCTCTAAAAGCCTTCTCTGAGTTCAGACCTCGCAGCAAGAGCCAGTCTTCTGGTGGCGGCAGCAGTACCAACCCTATTTCCTTCATAACTACTAGGAGGCATCTTGGTAATCTCCCCCCTAGCCAGACTGGCCTACAAAGAAGGTCCCGAACTGAAAGTGTTACAGGGGGGACTCCTCCCACTACCAAAAGCAGCAGTGCTTATCGCTTCAGAACTTCTAGTGAAGGGGAGGGGACGATGACCAGACCATTTAGATCAGTTACTGGAAGTCTGATTCATTTGAATACTGCAAGGATGAATTTGGGCCGCCAAGAAGGGAGTGGACGATACGTTAGAGCGGCATTTAGCTCTTCTTATCACACCAGGTCTGCCTCTCTACCAGTTTCTCATTTTCCTTCTACTACTAGTCCCATCAGTGTTTCTTCGGGAAGTGGGCATGGATCAGTGACCGATAACTTTGTAAGGCCTTCCAGTTCGTCTGTGTGTGGGTCCCCAAGCGATGGAGGTTTCATTTCCTCAGATGAATATGGTTCTAGCCCTGGAGACTTTAGGTACTTTCGTGTGAGAAGTAACACGCCAGATTCCTTGGGCAATACTCCACCAATCAGAGAAGAAAATTGTTTAAATGAATACATGTCCATGAACAAACAGCAAACGGATAATGGTTCAAGAGATGATTACCGGGAGGCTGACAAATGCTTTAGAAAAAGAACATACTCACTAACTAAGCCTGCTTCAGTACCGGGACAACAGAAAACAACCCAAACTACTTTAGATGAAGATTCCTCAGGAAGCCATGGACGCCTGTCTTGTTCTGAATCACCAAGATTCAAAAATAACCCTGAACTTGAGTATGAGGAATCAATTCTTGATTCTGTATGTAATCAAAGCAAGAATAAAGCCAGAGATGATGGGTACATGCCAATGATGCCAGGAGTTGCATCTTCTCTTGCAAGCAACAGTGACTACTTGCCAATGACTCCTAAAAGCGTGTCTGTTCCAAAGCAGATTAACAGTTCCTGGTTGTCATCTCAGGCTGATTCTAAAGGATATATGATGATGTTTCCCCGAACTGTCTCTTCGCCTATACGTAATCCCTTAACTGAGTTTAATTCTAAATCTGGTCAGGAAAAGTCAACAAATAATGAGTACATGGATATGTCTCCTGGAAATTCTGCTGCTCCAAAGCAACCCTGTGATCCAGATTATATGCATGCCAACATCGATTCCAAAAACTTTGGCTCATATTTCTCTCTCCCACGAAGCTTTAAGGCTGTAACCGGGGAACATGATGAATATGTTCCAATGTCATCACCTGGAAAATTATTGTATGTTGGATCTGAAAATGGGAAAAGCAACGAAGTTCTGGCTAATGGCCTTTCCAGATCACCCCACCTGAAAAGTTCAGAGGAAGGCCTTGCGCAGAACAGGGTTACTAGGCCTACAAGACTTCCACTCGGTACTAGAGGTAGTAACACCATACCAAGAATGTACGATCGCACAATTCCACTTGAGCCATCTAGCCCCGGTGAATATATAAATATAGACTTTGGTGAGAAAGCGAGTAACACGCCGTATTCTTTATCTGCAGAAGGATCTCCATCATCTCTTGGTTCCAGCAGTGACCATAGGCAGTCGCCGCTTTCCGACTACATGAGTGTTGATCTGGACGTCCAGTCCCCCAAAGCTGCTAAAGAACTATCTAACTCTTTGACGGACATTTCAATTTATGCAAACTCGGGTATCTCGAGAAACCTGCCTGATGCTGACTATGCTAGACTTTCATTTGGTACGGCTTGTGTTAGCACGGCATGTGGTCGGCTTGATGACTACACTGAGATGACCTTCAACATGGCAGCCACACCACCTGGACCATTTGCCACAGAAAGCAAAAACGGATTAAAGATTGATAGTCCTCCTCCTATAGTTAACCGGCTGTGCATCGTTGACCAATATGCTGGTCGCAGGGACTTCCCTCTCTCTAACCCCGATCCTCCCGTCGTACCTAAAGTCATTCGAGCTGACCCCCAGGGAAGGCGGCGTCACAGCTCTGAGACCTTTTCTTCTGCAGCCACTGTGACCACTTCTTCCTCTTTCTTTACTGACAGTAGTAAAAGGCACAGCTCGGCCTCTTTTGACAACGTGTGGTTGAAACCCGAGGAACACATTTCAGATGGCCACGAAAGCAAGATGTCCCGAGATACTTCAACTGGGTTTCAGAATGGCTTAAATTATATAGCTCTGAATTTACGGGAGAATTCACTGAACTGTGAGGAGAGCCCTAATACACCAAACTGCCACCTCTCAAACGGTACTCTAAATCTGGAAAGTGGAGTATACGTAAGCATAGATTTCAGCAGATCAGACAGTTTGAAGTGCAACGCCGCAAGGAAAGGTTTGTAATTTTGGCAGGCACCTGCTCTTAATGCTTAATGCATGTAAAGTTTCAGTATATGATTTTGAAATACAACTTTACAAAATGTTATGGATGTACCTTAACCCTTTTCATTTCCCAAACCTTTTCTTTGGGCGGCATCACTATATAAGCCACTACTATCCCCTAAACAGAGCCCTTACACTGTTACACTGCAACACCCACCACCCTCAAAATATTGTGGGTGTTCAGTTGCAGTCAAGGACAGGTTGCAGAAAACTGAAAGGTTCTGAGCAAAAACCACAACATTGACCAAAGAATTAAATCATTATCACTAAATGTAACTCTTTGACATGATATGCTTCCCCCCCGCCCCTTGTTAAATTGTCCTTATTATGCTTGGTGATACAGTAGTCAGATTTAAAGTATTTGGGTAGGCATAAATCATGTTTGCATTTGTAATTCCCAAGTTTGGCTCAAAGGTTTTACATCTTTCCGTATAGTAGCAAAAAAGCAATAGCTGTACACATTCTAAAGAATTTTGAACCATCTGTTTTAAATCCTAATGTTTCAGATGCCTGAAATTTATTTTCTAATTCATAGTCTTAGAGATCCCTTGCAAAACAATTTACATTTTCTCAGTAGAAATGCTCCAATTACAATACAGTCCCCCCTATGTTTTTTTTTCTGTGGGAGGTCATGGTTAACAGGCTGTAGGCCAAAGCGAGATTTGCAGCGTTATTTATACTATTTTAACTTTAAAATATACTTTTATAAAAGTAATTATTACAATGAATTAAGTTGGATTCTCTTCCCCCAAAGATTTCTGGGAGCAGTAGTTTTTGGAAGAGAAAGAAAAATAGAACACACCTCAGTGTGCTCTATTACGTGATTACATGATTCTAATTACTGTTTAAATTTCGGTCACTTAGCAACTAATGATTATTTTCATGTACTTTCTGTACATAGTATTTAAAAATACCAGAATGACAACTGAGTAATAGATTACTATGGTTTTTTAACAAGAACTCTTTGACTGTCCCTCCATGTAAACACATTATAAAAAGTGTCCTAGAGTCCAACATTTTGAACAATCTTTCTGTGTGCATCTTACATTTTGGGGGCTGTTTCTAAAATTGGGTCCCCTGTTAGAGCTCCCAGGGATGGGGTTGTAGTCCAATGCTTCCTGAAGTCACCAGGTTGGGAAAGTGCTTTACAGCCTATGGAAAAGATTACATAAAAGATGAGTCAGTCTGTAAGCAGGGCACTGGGATTTAGAAAAATATGCAGCTTGCCTTGGTGTTCTTTTCTCTTGTTTTGACTTTGGCGAGATTCAAAGCGTTTTAAGTGTTCTCCCTAAGCTATTGAATTTCAGCCATGTGTGGAATTCATCTTTTTGTGAATTAAGTGCATTCAGTTTCATTGGAATCAAAACTCGTGAGACCTTATATACTGCTTTGGAGCTGCTTTAAGAAAAACTCAGTTTATATCTCAGAAGTGTAACTGTGCTTACCAGCATATACATATATGAAGTGAGAAATTGGCTTTCTGTACCCGACTCTAGCAATTTTAAACTACAGATTAAATTTTTAGCATGTTACTATCTTTTTGCCTGTTGATACCTCACTTGAAAACTTAGGAGAAGGGTTGCATTTGCCCCTGCTTAATTTATATATTACTCCATACTGAGGTTTACTGCCATAGTAACTCTTAAATATGAAAAGAGATGACAAGTTTGGGACTGGGAGTGATGACAGTTGCTGAGTTTGGTAGAGTTTTAAGGTTCTGACTGTTACTTCCTTATTCAAAAGCTATGTACATGCAGTTTGTGTTTTATGAGAGTTGGTGTATTGTAGGCAGTTGCTTCCATCCAGCCCAGAATTATGAGCATTTAAGCTTATTGACCTAGTGCTCCTTATATTCCATCTCTCATCTCTCGTATGATTAATCACCATATTTGAATAAAGCCTGTTCCCAGTGGTAAAAATGTGCTTGCCTACTTGGAAGTAGTTGAAAGCTTTTCAGGTCCTGCAGAGGTAGTGTTTTCAAGTATCTCTCCTTAGTAATTGCTCCAAGTGGAACAATGAAATATAATAATGTCAGAGTAGGTGGCTTACGTCTGCCTTGTTGCTATGTTCTGGCTTTATTTGTAAAACACGACAGGTCCAATGACACTTTATTCTAACATACTGTAGGAACCCAACTTGCGTGACTGCTAGGGCTTCGTTTTGTCGTGTGAACTTTGAAACAAGGATAAAGTGAATAAACAGTGACTAAGTTCACATTCTGTGAATACAGCCTTTCTCATTTCGTCAGTGAGCAAAGAAAGCATGAACATCATGGCACGCCTATTCAAACTTGCTTAGGCTACTTCAAGGCTGTGTCTGGGACATGTTTGTCTCTAGATGTTGTAGTCTTAATAACAATCTTAACGTCAGAGGTGTTTCCAGTATTCTGTGATTAAGAGCTAACCATAAAGGTGCAGCTTCTGTTTACGATACAGGCTGAATTGCTCATTTAATGTAAGCATCTCCACTGAAATTTTCCAACGTTGTTTGCGTGTAAAATGCAACAGATTTCCCATAAGTATGAATTATGAATCTTGATTCTTTTACTCCAAGGCATCATACTTTTCTTACTAAGACGAGCAGTCTGAATGCAAACATTTCTGCTTAAAATTGTAAAGCAAAACGTGAGTTTCGGGTAACTTGTTGAATACACGTGTTTTTCTCAGCATGTTTCACATTTGGCTTGCTAACGTATACGTCTTTTGCTTAAAAAAGATTATTGCTTGAACATATTGCATATAGTTTCTGCAAATAGAACTTGAAAGGGTTTGTTCTTCAAACCCTTAAATATACTAATTAGCACAAAAACTTAATGAACTCTGCAAAGTTTCGTTGTGAGAAGCAAGACTCATCTGCCAGTAATTGTGCTGCACTGAAGTTCCCATTTTTCCTGGGATCCAGATAAAATATTGCTAGCCGTTTTTTCTATTACTATGCCCCTCCTCCATGCTTTTTATGAATAGGAAGAGTTGATTCCTCTCGCCAAACAACTGGAAACTAGGGAAGCAGAACGTTATATTGTGATAAATCGAAGGTGACATCTTGTGAGCAGGAGTAAACATTAGACTGAAGTGAATTGTAACCAAACACCAGTCATTTCTTCTCACAGAAAAGTCAATTCAGGCTGTGGCAGTTTGTAGCAAAGGAGTGGAAACAGGAGTATCCAATTCAACTCTACTGTTTATTCTCCCAAGCTTGTATTTGAAGCTTCTTTTGGCAAGTGGTTTTAAGGAAGAAGCGTCAAGCAAAAAGTCAAGAACCTTTCCCCAATCTTTCATTTCTCCTTCAAGAATGCTCCCCCCCCCCATAAAGCCGGTTTGCTTTAACACAAACACCTCCCGAAGTTTACTACATCAGGTCAGAGCTAAAATGACTTGTTTTTATTTTCACGTAGTGTTTTAAGTTTTTCTAAATCAGTAACTCCTCAATTGTATTGTTTTGGCTTGTGCCGTTGGAGAACAGTTTACACCTCCTCCCCTTATAAATAATGAAAAATGCAACATCTGATCAAGAATCTTAAAATGGGGGTAATGTGTACAAAAGAAGAAAAAATTAATACAGATTTTGTTATTTACATTTCAAAATAAACAAATATCAAAAGATTGAGAATTATTGGGAGAAAGGGTAGAGGCTAATAATTCTAACAATACACTTTTCAGATGTTTGATAACGTTGGAGTTCCAAGTTCTGGCACAGTTGTTTATATGTGATACACGTATATGAATTTGGTAAATTGTGTGCAGTCTTCTAAGTGTAAGGAAAGCTGTTTCAGATACAGGTAGTCCTTGACTTAGGATTGCAATTGAGCCCCAAATTTCTGTTGCTAAGTGAGATATTTTTGTTAGGTGAGTTTTGCCCCATTTCTCGCCATGGCTGTTGAGTGAATCACTGCAGTTGTTAAGCTGGTAACACGGTTGTTAAGTGAATTGTGTTTGCATGTCAGGAGGAGGTCGTCAAGGGTGATCGCATGACCCCAGGACATTACAACCCTCACAAATACAAACCAGTTGCCAAGCATCTGAATTTTGGGGATGCTGCAATGGTCATCAGCGTTAAAAAATAGTCATAAGTCACTTTTTCAGTGCTGTTGTAACTTCGAGTCATCACTAAACAAATCACTACTGAAGGGCAGCTTAGATTGCAATAAGAATGAAAGAACCAAACAAGTATTGTTGACTCTAGTTACCTTGCTTGTAAAAATTACATTGATTGTAATCGTGAAAAGAACTCTTCTTCTACTCTTGACATTGCCCTGTTTATTTGACCTGAGAAAATTCCATTCCAAAGCACCATCTGTAATAGAAATACGAGCACAGTATTTCACAGCCTGTACTCGTAGAGGGTGCTAAATCTCTAGTTGGCTACAGGGCTGCACCTGCCACCTTACTCCCTTCAGATACTTACCTGGCGCTATGTGTGTCATGCAGACCTATCCAGCCAATTATATATTACCAAAATAATCCACTTTTTCTAACCATGACTTCTTTAGCAAATCATGGTTTAATATGGCGTGAAATGTGTAGGTACAGCCTGCTCTTACATGCTCAATTTAATAATACGCTTTCTGCATCGTCGGTTCCTATCAGTTTCCTACTCAAAAGCGTTTTTTAAAAGTCTTTTAACATCAGAAGTGCAAATCATGGTTTAATTTTGTTTGCAGTTCTGGTTTTTTTTTTTGTTTGTTCAGGTTGTAGTTTATCAGTTTAGATAAACTACAAATGACAAACAAATGATGAACAAATGACAAACCAGACAATACTTCGTTAAACTGAACGTATAAAAATAAGATTGCTTGCTTCCATTGCTTGTTGTTCACTCCCAGTCTTCTAAACTTGAGAAGGTGGATATTTGACATCATATTATGCTTAAAAGATACAAAGAATTATTTTACCTGCAACTTGAGAAGCATTTCAGTAGGGGAAAAAAGCACAAGAAATGTTAAACTATTCTGTTTGGTAAACACTCATTGTATCTTGCAATAGTTTAATGGAAGTGTTTCGGTTTTAGTATTCTTTAAGCATGTTTTACTCATCCGAATTTATTGATTGTTCAGTGTGCAAATCTGTCTTAACACACACCAGAGTCTGTTATGCTACTGATCAGTGCTGGAAGATGTAATAGCATATAATATTGGCATTGAACTTACATGATTAAAGTTTTTCCTATATAAGAATAGCAGACAAAAATCTCTCTCTAAATTGTTAACGAGTTAAATGTCCAAGCTGCACAGTTGAATCTGCATTTTTGTACACTTCTTAAAGTAATTGGCACTTCAGTGCAGTCATAAATGAGCATGAATTTGGGTTTTAAGATCCTACCTGAAGGTAACAAAAAGCACTTTATAAGTTTCTTCCTAAAACGTTTAGGAAGAGAGATCTGAATAATCGCAGGAGTCTGAGAAAAGAAATCTGCATAAGCAAAAGTGAACAAAAAAGTGACACGTGGCTGCAGTTGTATTGGAATGATGTATTTTCTTTCAAATATTGTGCAGCATATCTCCCTGAATTTGGGAAGGCAAATGGGAAGAAGAAGTAGAAAGTTTAGCAGCTGGTGGATTGTCCAATATTGGAATCCTAGCATGCATTACTTACTAAGATTAAATATCCAGGATCTGGTTTGTTCCCAGATGCATATAGTTTGCTCACCTTTGGGACACAAGCCAGGTCTGGTTTGGAAGCTGAAAGTTTCTAAGCGGTCTAGGGGGGGGAAATGTGAGATTAAAACATGGAGATTTTTGTTTGCAGTACATAATACAAAAAGGTTTTCGTTAAAAGTGAGGAAATATCTTTTCAAAACTGCACAATCTTACTCTGTGGAAAGGGGTTGGGGAGAGGAAGAAGAGAAGGAGGAGAAATCCTCACCACTGTTTGCCCTAAAGTTATGACTCATCCATAAACTGTTTGCATGACCCAGAGAGCTACCTGCTCAGCCCACCCTGCAAATTGCTGTTTGTTTGTTTTTTAAACTTGGGTCACATGTAATTTTATTAGGCATCTGAAAGGCAGCCTAATGACTACCTTGGTACTGTACATGTTGAAACAGAAACCTATGGCTTTCCGAGATGAATTGGCTAAACTGAAGAAGGCAGAGCATCAACTCATGTCACAACTATTGGAACGGCCATCTTTCCCTCGCTGGGCTGGGGCCCTCCCGTTGCTTTATGATCAGGATTTTTCAGCAACTGAAGCTGTACCTAAATGCTGAAATAAACTTCACTCAGATTTTTGCCTATTAAGGCCATGGTTGAACGTACAGGAACTATTTCAGGGTAGAAACAGTACTTCCAATAGGTAAAATAGCTGTTTGCCTGGCCTCTCATCCTTAGACCTAATAGACAGGTCACAGGTAGTGGCACAATAAAGAAACCTAAATTAAAAGCAGAAGTTTTATGAATGGATATGGAGGGGGGAGGAGAATATAAATTGTCACAGAGATGGATTTCTAGTACAAAAGGACTTCTTCCCTTTTTTACCCCTTGGGCCCAATTTCTGTTCGACATGACCTCCCAAACCCCAGATGCAATATATTGGGTCTTACATCAATAAAACACTACAATTGGTGATAGCCAGTATATGCACCTGTAAATGTTACTATGATTTGCGTCCCCATCTTAATGACTGGGCATTATGCACAATTATTTGAAATGGGAGGCAACACATTGGAAATGATTAAACATTTTAAAAGGACATGTTTTTGGAATAAATTACTTAAGAGTCAAGATTTCCTTTTAGGGTGTCAGTGATAGAGGCATCCCACTGCTGCTTCTACTTCTGTCTACCCGTGTGGAGGAAGGTTTCCAGTTTAATTTCTTTCCTGTGCAAATCAGATTATCCTTTCTTATACATGACTTTTGTCCCTCCTCCCAGGCTAGAATCCTGCCCCTGACTTGCTTGGGTTTTTTTACATATAGGAAGTGTTTGATCTTTGGTAACGTTCAGATATGATCCTAATTTGCTAATAGAATTATTCAATAGGATATTTGTTAACGTGTGATTCAGTCCTTTGAGGCAAGAAAGAATGTGGGTACATAGCCTGTTGTTAGGGGAGGACCAAATCCAGAGGGAGGAATTTTGTAATCACACTGAACTTAAATAGTGGGATGGATGATTGTTTTAAACACATTCAGTAAGTGGCTTTAGCATAAGTTGAAGGTGAGAGCTACTGATGTTTTGCAGTGGCTGGAAGAGAGATCATGGCTGGTGTAATTCTAAAAACTCAACGTTCTCACTTTTGTTCTGCTTTTGCAAGTAGAGTTGTTGATTGGGGAGGGCAAGAGTTTCATTTATCTCTTGTTTCCAGTAAATAATCTTTCGTATGCGTGTCATTTACCTCAGATCCCCAATTCCTGAATGATGACAAATCCCATAAATAACAAAGTGTAGGATGGTTGACTATATACACACATACAAGTCTCTTCCCTTTTGCATTATCTGAAGTATAAAAATACCTTAGTTGCTGCTGCTTTCATAAAGAATTAAGGGTAAAAATCTTTATGCTGTTATGTTTTTGTCCAGTAGTTCCAAAGAAACATTCGTGGGGAGTTGTGAGTAAGCCGCTGGATGATAAAATTCTTGCTTATCCTGTCTGAAAAAAAGTAGGCAGAACTTTGGCATTAGTATCAAAAAGTAAGAATAAGATAAAATTTTGGATTCTTTTTGGGTCTGATTGCCTCAGTTGTAATTTTGTTTCACTATTTTAATTCAACGGTGTTAATTCTGCAGGAAAATCTTAGGTATCCATAGAATTTTGCTTTATAATCTTTCTTACTTGCTTTGGTACAAGGGATAGTTGGGACAAGCCCCTCCACCTCCAGTGGAGAGCCTAATCCTAATCCTATTCCTGGGTATAAATTGTGTAGCAAATAACAGCATTTGGGAAACCGTAGGCCTGTGAACCGAGTTTGCTTATTTCAAGGATGCCACGTTCAACCCAGGTGGTAAATTACTTTGCATGCTAAGTTGTGCAACAATTCACTAGAAAAAATGGGCAAGTTATTTTTTCTGTTGGTGTTTCTTATCTTTTGTAGTATTGTGAAAAATCATCCAATTCTTAGAAAAGCTGCTGTGTGCAAACAGCTTACAGTGACCTGCATGTGCTTTGGTTTCTTTAAAAGTTCAAATTTAGTAAACTAATGGATCACTTGGTTTATCTCAGTATGAAATACTTTGAGTCATCTGAATTTCTTCTGTGTTAAGTGGTGAAAAAAAAAACATTAGGGAACTCTCTTTTCATGACATCATTCTAGTTTATACCAAATTACAATAAGTGTATTTGTAGTTCCTTTATAACAGTGTCAAAAATATTGTTACATCTGTAATATATTTCTAAGGAAGAGATCATGGAGTGCCTTTTGTGGAGCAGAACTTTATAATATGTCTAGACAACCTAGGATCTGTTGCTTCAGGCTTTGTAAATATTTACTTACTTAAAGAGAGAGAAACAGATTGACCACGGGCTGGTACAAAGGCAGTGGGAGCAGGAGCGACTTTTGATTTCCTGCTGGCTTCCCCATTGACTTTTCTTGTGGGAGCATCGAGAAGATGAAGATTCTTGAAATTTCAGTTCCTTTGGAGTAAGGAGTCCTGGATTTGAGCACATTCTTTAAGTTAGCACATTTGAGGTTCTTTGATTTTAAAAAATGTTGCTCTGTGATGCACCATTTTGGCTAAATGAAGGTTACAAACCTACCCACATTGAAAATTTTAGTAGGATATCGATTCTAAGGCAAACGATAAGATGCCAGTTGATTGGACATCATCCTAGTAAAATAAATATCACTCCGCAGAAGTACCCATATATACTCTTTATCATTTATATACCTATGGGCTGCCTTAAACAAATGCAGGACAAGTTAATCTTCTGGACAGCTGAGGCTGTACAGATTACATGTGGCACCTTAGAAAAGAAATTTGGCAAACGTCCGTGACAGTTGTGAAGACCAAGGTATGGACTGGCTTCAGTGGAATTTTTCTATGTGGTTTCATAGCCATAAATTGTCCTTGAAAGTATCTGAATGTGCCAACCAGGATTTTACTTTGAATTCCCCTAGAAACAATGCGAAAGAAGTGCCTCTCTCTTGCCCCTCCCATTTCAGTTGCACTAAAATATTTTTGTTCTTTTCCTAGACTGATGGCATTACCATGGAAACCATTGTGAGAGGAGCAGGCTTTCCAGCTGGTATCTCCATAATTGTGTGGTGCTTTTGGAAGCAGAGCCCATCTCCAGCCAACTCTGTTCCCTTCCACCAGCACAGACGCGGACACGCATCATTGGAATGAGATGTCACTGAGGGCTGGTTGAGTCTACAGTCACACTAATCCAAATGAACTTTTGTCATGGATGAATTTGGAGGAAAGGGGTTTCTCTCTCTCTCTCTCTCTCTACGCTACGAATGCTTGGAGTAGAAAAACAATAACTTCCCGCACTACTTCTACATCTCCTGCACCAGTTTTTTTTTTTTTTTTTTGTTTCGAGAGGTCGCAGTATCAGAGAAGCTTCCTATGATGGGTTTGCTTTTCTAGTACTTGAAGTGATGGCTGAAACAATTTATCATTGGCTTAGAGTTGTTATTATTATTATTATTATTTTCCCGCAATTTTAAACCCATTTTGAGAGGATGGGGGGGGAACACATGTCAAGGCGATAATCCTAAGCAAACGTATTTGAGTAGAAACGAAATGAGTAGATCGTAGTTTCAGAGCTACAGGCCTGCAGCTAGTCTTTTGGATAGCAAAATTCCAACACACACACACACACACACACACATGCACACAATACTCCCAGTTCCCATTAACTAAAACAGTAGAGTCTGGGAGAACGCTGTTCCCATTGCCTGCCCATTCTTGCATGCGCCATAGAGATGTTCTTGTTTTACCTTTCTCCCTGCCTCCTCTAGAGTAGCTACCATTTATTTCTCTTCTCCCTCCCAACCTCTGCAAAATAATCCTTTCTCGATTGTTCCCCTGGTGGCCCCTTGGAAAAAAAGTGGCCACTGACGGTACCTGCAACTGCTGGAAAGCAGGTGAATTAACTGCCAGTTGGTGGGTGGGAGCATCTAGCATGCTTCCTCTTTTCTTCTTCAAGAGAATGAGGCAAGCAGAGGTCAATAGTCTTGTACTCCGTTACAAGGGAGTAAGCGTCAAGTGAATTTATTGGTACTTAAAAGGCACGCAGGCATGGAATGGGGCTGTAAATGAAACAGTCCCCTCTCATGCTGATTGATCCCCACTAGGTGATGGTGAGATTTCATAGCCACCAAGAGCAATTTGCTATAAACAAGAGAAGTGGTACTCTTTTTTTGTTTTGTTTTTTGTTTAATTTCACTTTACGGTACAATAAATTTATGAGTCCTATATCTTTTTTTTAAATAAATAAATCTTATGTCCTCTTAAATTTAAGAGTGTTCTGAGAATATTTGGAATGTAAAAATAGAACTGAAGAATTGGTTGTATCTTGATTATAGTTCAAAAGCATTTTCTTATGTCCCTGTATAGTTAACTTCTATGACTTTTAAATTTTGGATAAATGGGGAGTTGATTTTTTTATAAGCTGAAATGGGGGGGGGGAATAATTGCGACTGTATATTACCCTTGCATTACCATGTTAACGTGCTGTAGAGCTTTTATAGAGAGAACCCCTTAATTTTACACTTTGATAAAAGATCCCTTTTATGTTCCCCTAAAGTTAGCAAAAGTGTAACTAATACTTTATTATTATTATTAATATTATTATGCCTGATTGGGGAAAAAGAAGACCTTTACTTACTAGGGGTGGTGTTTAAAATTGGAAATTCAAAAGGATAGCAAAAGCTAGGGACATCATATCCTAGGCTTCTGTCATTAGAGAGCGTGACCCTAGGGTGGAGACATTGAGTGTGCATTAATAATTAGAAGCACCGATATTAGAAGGAGTGGAAAGCAGGACACGGATCCTCAGGTGCCACGTGGCGGATATTCCTTTACCTTGAATATTGTACAAATATGAAGTGCTGCCTCATGTTTTGACATCTGACCTTTTGTAAAGCAAATTGGATCCTTTTCAGTTTGGATGTCCATCACCATGTACTGGAATCTTTTTTTTTTTTTTTTGGGTTTGATTGAACGTGCTCGTCACCTAACGGTCTAGGGAACTTTTGCCAAATATAGCCGATACCGATGAATTTACGTGGAGTGCTGTAATCGGGAAAGAAGAAGGAAAAAAAGTTGCAGACTTTAAAAGCACAGATGAGTTTCTGAACCTATTAAAGCAGGACTTTCAAGAGTAAAGTCAACTGGCTGCTGCTAAACAGATCTTAGCTTTAAAAGTGCGACCACTTTTCTAGACCGCAGTGCTGTCTTGCCATGTTCTTTTGGTTAGGATTCTATAAATTAGCAATGCAATAGGCTAGCCCTCACCAAGCCAGTGTGTCCCGACCAATTTGTTTAGCTTGCCTATCCCCAATTCTGGGAGTCTGAACATCTCTGGAAGGGTACCAATTTGGAAGAGGCTGCAGAAGGTACTTTGGCATCTTTTAGTTGAATAAATAAAATTGGGGTGTGTGTGTTGGGGTGACAGTTCAAAGAGATGAATTGTGAAAAAGGTTTGATGAAAGCCACATGCGCTACATACGAATTCCTGAGGCGGCCATAGAGCACTGATTTTACAAATGCTGAATCAATGGGTAACCTCACAACTACCGGTACAAAGACTTAACAGGTACAGCATAATAAAATATGCAATCTTTCTCGTCTTAGTTTACAGCAAGTAACTTATTCAGTATTGTGCTGGGAGGACCATCTCCTAAACATATCACTCTGCGTGGGCCACCTTCCAGCCACCCCGTTCGATGCTGCTGTAGGGCACAGAGAAACCAACGATGGAACAATGTCCTGTAAATTTTAATTTGATATTGGACAGTTGTCTGTACAAACTTCAAAACATATATGATTGAAATTGTTCATTATATTTGCTATTTCTGCTTCACTGATCTGTTTAAAGGTTTGAGCTTATTGACCTGGCTGTGTCTTCCATTGTAAATATTGTTACATTGGTTTTTTTTTTCATGGTAAAATGCAGCACATTTGCAATTTTGGGAGACTAGCTTGAAGCTCTGTATAGTGTTTATATTTATCTGAATTGGCTTTCCATAGAGCTACTTGCAGTAAATGTGTTCATGTAGTGAGTGGTTGAGTGATTCTTTAGACTCCTGACTTAAAAGAGTGACACACACCCGTGTTCAATTCATGTTAAGAATGGATTTAAATCTTTAAAATGCTTCATGTATACCTCTTCAGCTAAACAATTCTGTGGGTTGTTCTGAATGCCCCAGGGATACTATTTTTTTTTTTTAAAATCATTCAAAACTATAACAAGCATGAGCCCAAGTGTGATTTAAATAAAAGTACGATTTAAGGCACTTTTTAATGTGTTATAGTTTAACTCCTATATAGCTCCTTTTTTTTCTTTAAAGCAGGGGTGTCCAACCTTGGCAACTTGTAAGACCTGTGGACTTCCAACTCCCTGAATTCCTCAGCCAGCGTGGCTGACTGGGAATTCTGGGGATCGAAGTCCAGAAGTCTTAATATTGCCAACATTGGACACCCCTGCTTTAAATGGAGCATGGGAAAAGCTTTTTTAAAGCAAGGGGTTGCATTGTAAATCATTCCCAGTCATTCACTTCATTCACAGAAAATGCCTTTCCGGATGTCTAAAATAATAATATGAGCCAGAGGTCATGAGTGGTTTGTGGTCATTTGTATCACAGTTCTGAATTTCAGGAAATGCCACAGTTGTCCCAAAGTCCTCCCTTCCCATGTTTCATTGCTCCAACAAGGCCATCCCATGCCTAAAAAAAACTGGTTCAAAGGAGCATCTGAATTAAAGTGGACATAAGGGAAACACTTATTTTGGGGTGTACTCCAGTAATGAAATGGTAGCCTATAAACAATCCAAAATAGGAGTTGTCTGATATCTGAAAACGGTGTAAAAACGTCTCGCCCTTTCAGCTGGATGAATTCAAGCTTTCCATATAGTTTTCATTACTAGGACTATACATTTGATAGAGGCTACGAGCCTCACATCCCCAGAGAAGTAAAACAATTTGACTCTCCTAATCGTCGTTAATGTTCGTCAACTGTCTTCTCCAAAAGTAGTTCTGGTTGTGGCCAAATAGGATCCATGGTTTAACCCATTCAGGAGGTGCCAGCTTCTGCGGAAAGCTGGCTTATGTATATTCCTTTACCTCACAAGTTAGGATTGGAACTGGAGAAAGGAGCTAGATAGAAGAGTTGAAATCTGGAGACAATGTTAACTGTGTGCAATTTGGAAAAAACTTGGGGCACCCTTTTGAACCAATAGAACTTGTCCTTTGAAGAGATCCTCTATCTGTGTCTCTGAAAATGTCTCCAGCTATTTCAATTCTTGGCTTTAGCTCTGATCTTTGGTTTTGTGTGTTGGGAGGGGGAGATACTGTAAATGTTACATGTGACACACTCCCCAAGCCCCATAATACTTCCTGGAGCTCTTACAGATCTTTCCCCCCCTCGAGATACTGGCCTAATCACGATTTCCCCTTTCCCTGTTCCTTCAGCCCTGTTGGACTAAACTTAGCAGGTTTAAGGATCTTTAAGAATCTCTAAACCTTTGATGCCAGAAGATTGATCCGGACGTATTAAGTGCTCATCGTGATACCTTGCCTTAATCTTGCCACAACTCTTAAAAGTCAGCCCGCAGATTGAAAGCTGCAGATCAAGCCAAATGTATCCCTTACCTGGCTTGGCACACAGCTGAACCCAGATGAAGACAAAGGTGGTTATTTTCCTCCTGGAATGAATTGAATTGGTAAAGGAGAATATTCACAGCTCAGGGTTGAAATGAAGGGTGCTTTGTGCTCTCTGAGCTTGGTGGTTTTCTTGAAGACATTTCGTTACCCAAACAGCACTGATGATGTTACCTAGTTTGGGTAATGAAACGTCAGCAAGGAAACAGCCAAGCTCAGAGAGCACCAAGGACTCATAAATTTAATCAAATAGTTTCTCTGTATTTTAACCCAGTTTTCTAGAGCCACTAGAAGTTATTTCCCCCCCCCTTCCAAGTCTTGAATTTGAGACATATGCTTAAAAGGCAGAACCAATCTACACTCCCTTAATTATTTAGGTAGCAAAAGTATTTAGATAGCAAAATTATTTAGCCATAGCAAAACCAAGGGCTTTTGTTTTTTGTCTTTCCTATGGCGGAATCCTGTCCCAGACAGAAAGTGTCACAGTCGTGATTAGTAAGCTTTTCCTGTGAGACCACCTAGCTATTAACCAAATACAACGATTTGTATTATTTGTGTGTGTGTGTGTGTGTGTCATTCTATACAGTTACCTTTTGAAGCATGCATTTAATTTCAGCTGCTCCCGGAATTAAAACAGGAAGTATTTACAGGGCTTTTCTTTCTAATTGGACTTTGTTTTCCCTGGAGGAAGCAGGCAAACCTTTCTCTTTCTCCCAAAGATTAAAATCGTAACCCACAGCAAAATCACTCTATGTACTGCATGCTTTCCAGATGAAGCAGCCCATGCAAGCCAGCTCCCCTTTCTCCTGGCCTCATGTTATAGCAGACAGCATATGTTAGGAAGAAAAAGGGGAAAAGGAGAAGAAAAAAAAAAAGCACTCCTGCTACATAGCAGAAAGTCATACGAGCAGTAAATAAGGCACATTATCCAAACAACGGTTGGATAATGGTTGCTACTTTTTTGTTTTTTGAGCAAAAGAACTGCTGAAGGGGCTCTGCTCACGAGACAACTTGTTGAACCTGAACGATGGTCAACGCTTCTGTTTCAGAGGCTTTGCTGAGTTTCTGGCCACTTACTCGGCCCCTCTCCAGGACAGAGGGACAACTTCTCCAAGAGGACCAGCTGTTTGAAAGACCCTCCCCTTTAGAGGTTTCTTTCTCCCCCCCCCTCTAAAATAACGGGTGGAAGTTGGTGCTTAGAGGGAAGAGAGAATGAAAAAATAGAATTAGACTTTAAAAAAAAAACTGTTGGGTTTACCCTAGAAATGATTCTCTGTGAGAAACCTGTCTTTCCAATTCCCCATGGGATTTTCATTCAGATTACGTAGAAGTCTCTCCAATTTCTTTGGAATTTTCCCCCCATGGGATGGCTGCATGGATGGACAGATAGATAAAAGAGACAGGAAGTCAGATAGTTCCACTATGAGAAAAAAGGGCCGCTGGTGTGTTTTTTTCTTTAGCAAAAACGCATTTCTGCTTTGTTCCATAGCCTTGGCTGCCCATCACCTCCATACGTGAAAATGCTCCATAGGAAGTGTTCCTTCTAGATGTGATTGGTGGGCTTGAATAGGAGGCAGAAGGCTAAGATCTCCAGAGTCCACTGAAAAGGACAGTCAAATGCATTTCGTCCTTCAGTCTGGTCTCCAGGCATCACAGAGTAATCTAGAAGTCACTTTGTGCTCAGTACTATTTGCATGAGGGGTCTCCAACCTTGGCCGCTGTAAGACATGTGAATTTCAACGCCTAGAATCCCTCAGCCAGTCTGGGGAATTCTGGGGTTGAAGTTCACAAGTCTTAAAATCGCCAAGGTTGGAGTTCCCTGATTTATAGGATTTTAATTTATATGCTTGGATGCCACATGAATGTTGCTTTAGATTGCATTGATAGGATTTGTCTCAGTCCTTTTGGACGGCCATTGAGTCAGCATCCAAATGCATGTCTTTTTTTTTATATATATATAGAGAAAACATGAATGACAGCTCAAGGACCACAGCACCTTCTGTGGCTGAGAAAGGATGGTTGATGTTGTGCTGAGCTAGCCTGTCTTTTTTGAGAAGCCTAGTTGTTTTTTCCTCAGAATTATCTGGTCAACAAATAATACCGAAGCTAATTTGTCTTCATGAAAACAACTAATAGCCCTTCATGCAGAGACTAATAATTAACCACTTGGAGGGATAAAGTACTAGTAAACATAGAAGTCAGAATAACAGAGTTGGAAGCGACCTTGGAGGTCTTCTAGTCCAACCCCCTGCTCAAGCAGGAAACCCCCGAACCATTTAAGACAAATCTCTTCTTTAAAGCCTCCAGGGATGGAGCACCCACAACTTCTGAAGGCAAAGCAGTTCCACTGGTTAATTGTTCTCACTATTAGGAAGTTTCTCCTTAATTCCAAGTTGCTTCTCTCCTTGATTAGTTTCCATCCATTGTTTCTTCTCTTGCCCTCTGGTGCTTTGGAAAATAGGTTGTCCCCCTCTTCTTTGTGGCAGCCCCTCAAATATTGGAACACTGCTATCATGTCGCCCCTGGTCCTTCTTTTCACTAGAATAGATATACTCAGTTCCTGCAACCGTTCTTCGTATGTTTTAGCCTCCAGCCCTCTAACCACCTTTGTTGCTCTTTTCTGCACTCTTTCCAGAGTCTCGACATCTACCATTAACTGCCTGCCCACTCCAGCAGAGAAGAGTGAACTTTATAGAATGAAAGCTTTCACAATGAAAGCTAACATGTCCTTCACAACCCTTCTGAACTTAACAAAAACAACAACAACACCACACTGCAGGGCAGTCTAGATGGCAAAAGGGTATCCCATACAAAGCTGACTGAGATGCTTTGAGGAAATGTTGGAAGGCCATAAAAAAAATGAGGTTTCAGGAGCAATTCTGCCCATGTTCATCATTTTCCCCATCAGAGACAACCATTCTGATACCACAGAACACCTTATTTGAGGTTATCTAGTTTGGGTTCTAGATAGCCCAATCAAAGGACGAAAAGAATTACTCGTTTTGGTTCAACAGACATTAGCCGAGGATAGAGGAAGACCTTAAGACTTCTGTTAATAGTGATTGATAACCACAGATTGCTAGATCCCAAGAACATATGTCAAGATTACGTCCATGTTCTTTAAATGCCCTTCTCCTCCTAGGGCCTCCACCCTCTGCCATCTCTTCCTACGACAGGCTAAAGTTGAGAATAATCAAGGGAGCCCTGTAATTTTTCATCCAACAGAGCAGAACGACAGATTGTACATTCACCATTCGTGATGTGAGATGGTAATTCCAGACCAATGATCAAATTAGGCAAATGGAGGCTCAGGCTGTGGTTCCCCTGTTCAAAGGATGGGCCATTTCTTTCCTGAGACTTGACTTGTCTAATATTTACAGACTTTTATTTTTTCAAATAAGCAAGTCTGTATTTTTTTTTCACCCCCCTTGTGAGACCATTTTGGATGGTCTTGCTGATCTCTAGCTGCATAAAATGCCAGCTCTTTCTCCTTTTCCGTCATGTTGTCTGCATTTGATGGGTAAGCCCTTTGCACTCTGAACAGTGACAGATTTATGGATTTTAAATACGAAAACCCGCTTTCTTATTATCTGCAGCCACAGCTTATTTTTCAACGGAATTGGAAACACAGCCTCTCCGTGTTGCGGCGTTACGTTTATACGCCTGCTTTCTTTTTCATCTTAATTATGAATATTATATCACCAACCCTCCCTTACACCCACGTGCGTGAATCTACTCACTTCTTCAACTTCCTTAGACTCGCCCCTTCACTTAGAATATTTAATAAGCCAGGATTCATTTACATCCTTGGTCACGATGTTTGCTGGTGGGTTACTGACACGTTTTGTTGACGTCTTTCAAAGAGTTGGGTCATATGTTATGAGTGGATGACGGATTAGGAGAAATTATTCTCTTTGGCCCAGTAGAAGCCCTGGAGGATAATGGTGGATGAATGGGATTGAAGAGAACATTGGAATACATACAGTATCTATTCTAGAAGAACTATAGATAATCACCAGGCGCAAATCAAGATGTGGTTCAATTTGATGGCTCATCCCTAATTAATCCATTGAGTAGTTATATTGTCCTCTCTTGTTGACTGCCTGCCTGCATGTCCATCACCGGTGACCATGTTTTGCTTATCGCCAATTTACTGGCTATCCCAGGGGTAGGCAACCTTGGCTCTTTTATGACTCGTGGACTTCAACTCCCAGAATTCCTGAGCCAGCTGTGCTGGCTCAGGAATTCTGGGAGTTGAAGTCCACGAGTCATAAAAGAGCCAAGGTTGCCTACCCCTGGGCTATCCTCTTACAGGAACTTCTGCTAAATGTGTACAGCAGTAGGTGAAAGGCATAGAATAGAATACAAAATAACAGAGCTGGAAGGGACCTTGGAAATCTTCTAGTCCAATCACCTGCTCAAGCAGGAGACCCGATGCCAAAGGACTGTCCAATCTCTTCTTAAAGATCTCCAAACTCTGGAGGCAGAATACCTCTGAAATGGAACTTTGATGTTTGGCAACTGGCATGTATTTATGATGGTTGCCACATCCCAAGGTCCTGCATCAGGCCACGATGCAGGAAACAACGTCCTTGACTGCTTTTTACAGCTTAGGAGGTCAACCTTCAGCCTTGACTTTCAGCCACTACTGAGCCCACCATTTCTTAGTGGCTTAGTGGGAAAGTGGTTAAAGTGAGTTTTGTCCGTTTTTTACGACTTTTCTTGACGCAGTTGTTAAGTGGCTCACTGTAGTTAAGTTAGTAACATGGTTGTTAAGTTGAATCTGGCTTCCCCATTTGCTTGTCAGAAGCTCACTGTAGTTAAGTTAGTAACATGGTTGTTAAGTTGAATCTGGCTTCCCCATTTGCTTGTCAGAAGCTCGCAAAAAGGGGATCCCGTGATCCTGGGACACTGCAACCACCATAAATATGAGTCAGCGGGCAAGCACCCAATTTTTTTTATCACGTGATCATGGATATGCCGCAACGGTGTAAAAAAAAAAGCTCATAAGTCACTTTTTTCATTGTGCCATTGTAACTTTGATCACTAAATGGGCTGTTGTAAGTCAAGGACTACCTGTATTTCTCTCCCTGAGGTGTGGTACAGCCTTGGCTTAAATTGCAGGGGTCTTCAAACTTGGCCACCTTAAGACTTGTGGACTTCAACTCCCAGAATACCCGAGCAAGCTGCTGGCTGAGGTATTCTGGGAATTGAAGTCCACAAGTCTTAAAGTGGCCAAGGTTGGAGACCCCTGGCTTAAAGGAAGCCACTTTCTTGCTGGCTTGGTTGTGAAGATAAGAATCTGCAGAGGTCTCAGTACAGTTTCCAGCATTTGCTCCTGCCGGAACAGGAGAGTCTTGAGCACATGCCTTAAATATGCATTTGTGAAAACAACTGTAATTCATTGGACAGACACAAAAGGCTTTGCCTAGGGGCCGAGTTATAAGTGCAACGTCTCCTTCCCAAGTAAGTCTGGTGGAACAGCTCCTTGTTTGCACGCTGTGGTACGTCACTCTTTGGAGCCTACTTTAAATCAGTGCCCGGTTCCATTGAAGCATATTAACTTTGCAAGATTTACGACTGGAACATGGAGGATATACTATGCCGTGTCGAGGCGTACTTTCACAAACGTAGAAGTCATTAATTGCAATCGGGCAACTATGATTGGTATTAGTAAAGGAGAATATTTGTAGCGCAGGGTTGACCTGAGGCAGACAGGTCAAACACAAGGCCCGGGGGCCGGATGCGGCCCGCGAAGTGGTTTCATGTGGCCCGCGAAGCCATCCTGGAAACAGTGAGGGAATGGCCCCGGGAGCCAATGTACAATTTTGTGGTGGCCATCTATGCTGAAACACATTCAGTCTTAGCTCCACAAGGCCGTCTGGAAACAGCGAGGAACCAGCCCCTGCCGCGTCGGCCCCGCCCCCTGGGTGCATGCTGGGGAGGCTCCTCCAGTGGACCATGCCTTGGCACTTGCCCTGGTCCCCCCCCTTCTGCCAGAGACCCTCAGATCTGTCCCACTCCTGCCCAGGCCCCCTTGACACGAACGATGTAGAGCTGGCCATGCCCACCCAGTAGGCCACACACACTCCATCCACGCCCACCCAGTAGGCCACATCCACCCTGGCCACACACCCCCGCCCCCCCCGAGGGCAACCGCAATGCTGATGCGGCCCTCAATGAAATTGAGTTTGATACCCCTGACCTGAGGGGTCCTTGGTGCTCTCTGAGCTTGCTGCTTTTCTTGCAGACGTTTCATGACCCAAAGTAGGTACCATCTTCAGTGGTAGTGCGGTTTGCGGTCAGTTTAAATTCTGGTGTTTGGTGTGGGTGGTTTTAGAGATTCTTTGATTGGGCTGCTTGGTGTTGGCTTCTTTGGATGTTTCTCGATTGAGGTATTGTTCACTTGATTGTTGGTCTGAAGTTAACCTTGGAGTTATATGCTGATCTGGGTGCTGATTGCTGGTGGGAAGGTGCTGGTGTCTTTTTGTTCCCTTTTGGGCTGGGTGATTGTCTCTTTTGCATAGTCTGTAGATGTTGCTAATGTCTATGTGTCTGTCGATGGCTGGTTTGTCAGAGTACTAGGTTTCTAGGAATTCCCTGATGTTTTTGGACTTGGCTTAGTCTAGGATGGTCAAATTTTCCCAATTGAAACTATGGTTAAATCTGTCTATAGGTTGTGAAATTAAAGAACTTTCGTCATGTCTTCTGACTGCTAGTCGGTGTTCGTGGATGTGTCCTGCCAGTCTTTTGCCTATTTGTCCTGCGTAGTGGTGGTTGCAGTTCTTACATTGTACGTTGTAGATCAGAGGTCTCCAACCCCTGGTCCGTGGACCGGTACTGGGCCGCAGCATGCCAGCAACCGGTCCGCACAAACAAGCAAAGCCCCATCGCGGGATGCAGGCAGCACACAAACCCACGCACTCTCCGGTCCGCGGAAAAACTTTTCTCCACGGAACCGGTCCCTGGTGCCCAAAAGGTTGGGGACCTCTGTTGTAGATGACTCCTGTTTTTTCTTCTGGGGTTGCCGGATCTTTCGGTCTGCTTAGGATGTTCTGAAGGGCTTTAGTTGGTTTGTGTACTATGCTGATTCCATGTGGTTGTTTAGGACCAGTTAGAGAGACTTATCACCCAGCCCAAAAAGACCCCAGCACCTTCCCACCAGCACCCAGCACCCAGATCAGCATGGATTAATTCCAAGACCAACAATCAAGTAAACAATACCCCAATCAAGAAACTGCCAATGAAGTCAACAGCAAAGAGCCCAACCAAAGAATCTCTAAGACCACCCACACCAACACTAGCAGAACAAGCCACCAGAATATAAACTCACAGCAAATTGCACTCCTTACTACCGGTAGCATTGATGATGTTACCTAGTTTGGGTAATGTAACGTCTGCAAGAAAACAAGCAAGCTCAGAGAGCACCAAGGACCCCTCATATTATTTTTATCTCTTGTGTTAATGTATACATTCACACCCGTCCGGCAAACTCTAGTGTCTTGGGCTTGCACTTAGATCTTAAAAGTGTAAACAAATGATCTATGGAGAGTTCATATATTACATTTTTTCCATGGGATAGCACATCCTTTTCCTTTGTGCACAGAGAGAAAGAAATGATGAGTGGGATTGATTTAAAGCCACTAAACACACTTTAAAAAAAATATAATCACATGTTAAGATTCTTGCAGGTCAAATGGACGGATCACAAAATTCTCTTCAACCTCTTGGTCCTAAAGTATAAACATTTCACTTCTGTTAAAAACATATCACATTAACTCATGTCAGTCAGTTACACCTTGATTGCTTCATCAATATTTTGATAGTCCCATTTTTCTTTTAGAAAAAAAGGGTTCCCTGCTTGAAATATAATTAAAACCTAACCATAATTCCATTACAGTATCCAGTATCTTGATACACGGGATCCTTCATTCCAGTATCTAATCTCTTGTATAAACAGATGCATGAGCCAAACTAATTAAGTCATAACTGCATTTTTGTAAAAGGAACAGCCTGACCTTGCAGTGAATTATCACCCAAGACAGAAAACTACTTTTTTCCAGTTTAAAAACATAATTTCCATTTTAGAGAGAGAGAGAGATGGGAGAGGGAAGGCTTAAAATGGCCTAAGAATGCTAATTAAACATTCCATAGTATCTTTCAGGTGCCCCAAGCCCTAAGGAGAAGACCACTTGCTGGCAGAAGAACTAAAATCCATGCAGTTCTCTACTTACAACCACAACTGAGTCCCAAATTTCTAGTGCTAAGCAAGGTGGTTGTTTGCCATGGTTGTTAAATCACTGCAGTTGTTAAGTGAATCTTGTTAAGCAGACCTGGCTTCCTCTACTGACTTTGCTTGTTCGGAAGCCAGCTGGGAAGGTCAGAAATGGCGATCAACGACTCCAGGATAGGGCCATCGTCAGCAATACATGCCAGTTGCCAAGTGCCCAAATTTTGATCACATGACCATGGGGAGGCTGCAACGATCGCGTAAGTATGGCAACCGGTCATAAGTCACTTTTTAAAGTGCCCTTGTCATGCTCAGACAGTCACTAAACAATGGTTGTAAGTCAAGGACTTACCTGTTAAGGCCAAAGCTACTTGTCAGAGGCCATCAAATAAATCTCTACTAGAAGTAAGATTCAAATAGGAGCCAGCCGTGTGCTGCAGCTGCCCAAAAGGCCAACGTAATCCTAGGTTGCATGAACAGAGGGATAGAATCGAGATCACATGAAATGTTAATGCCGCTTTACAAGGCCTTGGTAAGACCACACTTGGAATACGGCATCCAGTTTTGGTCACCACGATATGAAAAAAAAAAGACGTTGAGACTCTGGAAAGAGTGTAGAGAAAAGCGACAAAGATGATCAGGGGACTGGAGGCTAAAACATATAAGGAACGGTTGCTGGAATTGGGTATGTCTAGTTTAATGAAGAGAAGGACGAGGGGGGACATGATAGCAGTGTTCCAATATCTCAGGGGCTGCCACAAAGAAGAGGGAGTCAAGCTATTTTCCAAGGCTCCTGAAGGCAGGACAAGAAGCAACGGATGGAAACTAATCAAGGAGAGAAGCAACCTAGAACTAAGGAGAAACTTCCTGACAGAACAATTAACCAGTGGAACAACCTGCCTCCAGAAGCGGTGAATGCTCCAACACTGGAAGTTTTTAAGAAGAGATTGGACAGCCATTTGTCTGAAATATTATAGGGTTTCCTGCCTGAGCAGGAGGTTGGACTAGAAGACCTCCAAGGTCCCTTCCAACACCATTATTCTGTTAAATGGAAGATGATGAACTTCTTCAGTTTTGAAATAACAGAATGAAATGAAATGAAAGAAAACCCTTCTTAAAATACCTGATTTTTTTTTTTTAAAACTATTTTGATTTGGCAGGACATTGCATACATTCTGATTGTGATTTTTAAACTCTTATTCAAGAGCCTGAACTTTTGCAGGGCAATAATGGGCTGGGGAGGGAGGAGAGAGGGAGATCTTCCACCCAACAGCAGGGAAAAATATCCGGAATCAGGGCCCGTTTTCTCTAAGGAGGAGCTCCTCCTCAAAGGCAAGATCCCTTATAGCTCATGTGGCTTGGTGACTCATGCAAGGAGAATGAATGTCTACTAGGAAATTCCATACACTTTAAATAACAAAGTGGATCTGTGCATGCAGGCATCAGTGTGGGATGCAGCAACGGGGGCGGGGGGGGGGAAAGAGGGAGAGAATCACCTTCTGAATTTGAATCTGGCTCTACCTTGGGTGTCTCACACCAGGAGCTCACCCAGAGGTTGTGCAAGGATCTGGAAAGGGAAGAAAAGTTTTTGTTTCGGGAGGAGAAATCCTCCAAGACTTCTTTGATTTTTAAAGAATCTTCCCCTCCCCTTTCTAAAAAATAATAATAAAAAAAAAACGAGAGTTACTCCCTGAGCCAGCTTTAGGAAGCCTACATAGACCCCAGTCAGCAACTCTGCAAACGGGAGAGGAGAAAACAACACAGCTGGGTGGTGTCCATCCCAACCCTCAAAACTGGACCGCAGCAAAGACACTCAGTGCCACCCCATGTCCTTCTTTTACCTCCAGTGAGCTATGGCAGCTGGGCGGTGACGGTGATAGAAGGAAATCAAAATGAGTCCATCCGGAAAAGAAAAAACACCTCTGTCAGTCCTATGCAGGGAACTAGATTCCCTCGCTGGGCGAGGGTAGGATCTGATCATCTCAAAACAATAGCGTTGGGAGGGACCTTGGAGGTCTTCTAGTCCAACCCCCTGCTCAAGCAGGAGTCCCTGGACAACGGCTGACCAGTTTCTTCTTGAAAGCCCCCAATTAACAAACCGAAACTTCTGGTGGCAAGCCGTTCCGTCCATTTCCTGGGTTTTGTACAATGCGCCGAGCTATCAACCATTGAAGCGGATCCCATGCTGAGCCATCGAAAGACGAAACAGCTCCCCTGACTAACCAGGTTTAATACTAACCGAGCTTAGCACATTTTGTAAAGGCAGCCAGGCCGGTCCCCAATGGCTTTACAGTGTGCAAACTCATTTATTGTCTGAAGTTTGCTTAATTTGTTGTTACGAGAAAGAAACATTCGAGATGAACGCTAGGAAAACTGTTTCCTACACTAAAAGTGACTGGACAGTAGAAGCAACAAAGAAAAGAAATGAGCTCTTTTTTCCTAATTTTTAAGCCCCCAGAATCATTGATTGAGATGGGCAGCTCTAGAAATGGAAGGAAGGAAGGAAGGAAGGAAGGAAGGAAGGAAGGAAGGAAGGAAGGAAGGAAGGAAGGAAGGAAGGAAGGAAGGAAGGAAGGAAGGAAGGAAAATGTATTCAAGCTTAGGCTGAACAGCCATCAGCCTAGGCGGCTTTAAAAAGGATTCCTGGATGAAGTAAGAGGTCAGATTGTATGACCTCAATGGTTCTTCGCTGGTTCTTGGGTTCTACAGATGCCAACAGTTCCTAAGTGAAAAGGAAGCAAATAATCTCCGATAGAAATAAAACCAAAAATTAATGCCGACAGTTATTTTTGGAATTCCACTTCACCAAGTTTAAGTCTGATGGATAGAAATGACAACAACAACAACAACAACAACAACAACAACAGGATTAGCGTCGCTTTAAGAGGCCCAACCAGTTTTGAAGCTGCTTCTTTTTACTGGGGGAAAAAGGAAAGCCAAATACTTCCAGTCCATTCAGTGGCTGAACAATCGTGCCGTTCCCTGAAGGCAAAACAAACGATGAAGCAACAGAAACTAGAGTCGGTAACCACCATTCTTGTATTTGCATTACCCATCATTCTACGATAGGGCTGGGCAGCTTTCCAGGTCCCGAGGGTTAATTTGGATTTTTACACAACTTGCAATCTATGTTAGAACCTTATACACAAGATATGTATGCACTAAGGATTAAAGGGTGACTCCAGGCAGCTCTCTGGTAAGTAGTGGGGTGTTGAGTACACCTACAGCCCCACAAATCCATGATTGTTTTTTTACATCTCCCTTTGTTTCAGCAAGATACTTCAGGAATCCTTAAGCAATCCTTAAACCTTCTAGTGAAAAAAGGACCAGGGGTGACATGAGAGCAGTCTTCCAATACTTGGGAGGGCTGCCACAAGGAAGAGGGGGCTCAGCTTGTTTACCAGAGCACCAGAGGGCAGGACAAGAAGCACTGGGTGGAAACTAATCAAGGAGAGAAGCAACCTAGAACTGAAGAGAAACTTCCGAACAGTGAGAACTATTAACCAGTGGAACAGCTTGCCACAAGAAGCTGTGGCTGCTCCATCACTGGAGGCTTTTAAGAAACTAGAAAGCCATTTATCAGAAATAGTATAAGTCTCCTGTTGAGAGCAGGGGGTTGGACTAGATGACCTCCAAGGTCCCTGTAAACTGTTACTGAAGTCGCTCCCACGGATTGACAACACTGCTCCTTCTCAATTTTTCCATCTTTGCTCCAGCGAGGCACAGCCATACTTGTGGGTATGCTGCCATCTTGTGGAGAAACAAAGTCATCTCAGTTTATTACTTTGCTCATTCCCTGCCATTTCTTTTTCCTGAGTATTATTTTTATTTATTTTATTTTATTTTATTATATATTTTATTATTTTATTTTATTTTATTTTATTTTTTATTTTATATTTTATTATTTTATTTTATTTTTTATTTTTTATTTTATTTTATTTTATTTATTATTTTATTTTATTTTATTTTATTTTATTTTATTTTATTTTATTTTATTTTATTTTATTATTTTATTTTATTTTATTTTATTTTATTTTATATTTATTTTATTTTATTATATATTTATTTTATTATTTATATTGCTTCCTTAACTCATGTTGCTGGTTACAATCTGTCTAAAAAAAGAAAGAAAGCTTGTAGCCTCGCCCAGTTTTATAAAGTACTAGACCACCCGCGCCTGCCCTGTTGGGTCATTGTTTCCAAGATAATTCCTTACCTAAACAATGAATCAGTATGACGGAGGTGGGCAAAATATCAGTGGGAGCAGAAGTGACTTCTGATTTCCTGCTGGCTTCCCCATTGACACTCTTGATGGGAAGCTGGCATGGCTTATTGAAAGTGATCACATTACTAGTGCTGATTGTGGCAGCCTGGCAGCCCAGCAGGCTAAGCACGTAAGTGCCACAATTTTGCCAAATTTTAATCCCACAGGAGGCACAGATTCCAAATTTGGACACATTCTGTAAGTTAGCTCATTTGAGCTACCTTGATTCAAAAATGCTTGCCCTAAGATGCACCATCTCACCCAACTGAAAGTTACAATCCACAGACTTGAGAGTTTTAGTAGTACAAATAGTTCTTTACGTACGACCACAATCGAGCCCCAAATTTATCTTGCTAAGTGAAACATTTGCTAAGTGAATTTTGCCTCATTTTACCACCTTTCTTGCCGCAGTTGTTAAGTGAATCGCTGCAGTTGTTCAATTAGTAAAATGGTTGTTTAGTGGATCTGGCTTTCCCCACTGACTTCGCTTGTCAGAAGGTCGCGAAAGGGGATCACGTGACCCCGGGACACTGTGACCGTCATAAATACGAATCAGTTGCCAAGCGTCTGAATTTTGGTCAGATGATCACCGGGATGCTACAGTGGTCATAAGTGTGAAAAATGGTCATAAGTCACTTTTTTCAGTGCCGTTGTAACTTCGAATAAACTGTTGTAAGTCGAGGATTACCTGTATGTAGATGATGATGAATGATGGATCCCTCTTCCCTAAAATGTTACACACAACCCTACAGCCTCTATAAAGGAAGACAAATGCTGGCTTTACTTAACCAAGATTGGAGGAATCTGGTTTGATTCCTCTTTGGTACCTCTATTCGCTACCAATGTACAAACATGTATCAAATGTTCTCCACAGGCACCATGTAAGATATTCATAAGATGTTTGACTCGGGGGCGGTTTCATTGCAAGGAACCACAACACAAATATAGCAATCTGCTGAACAACGGACAGGCAGCCAGCTATGAACGAAAATAGCCTTCACTAGTTTTTCACTTTATTTCAGTCAAAAGGATTTTCAAAGTGTACAGTTATTTGGATAAAATACTAGACATTATGTCTGGGGAAAAGTGGATTTGGGTGTGCATTGTGTGTGTGTACATGGATAATATAAACTTTGTGCTACCTGTATACTTTGAAGGTATGGTCAGCTGAACCAACATAAATTAATATCATTCAAATGAATGACTTTTTGCTCCTGTGGTTTCTTAATAAAAGACTATAAAACTGTCTTCCTGCATAAATTGCCCTTTGATCATTTGGATCTTAAGGCCTACAATTCTTAATCCGCATGGCTGTTAGTGGTGTTTCCTAGCTAGAGACTACAGGCTCTAAAAGAAAGGGACCAGTTTGGCAAGGAGGCTGCTCTAATATTTCACAGGATGTGCGAAAATAAAACTCTTTAAAAATGACCTTTCTGCTTTTTTGTTGCTCTTGTGGACAAATAAAATTATCAAGAGGGTGGCATACAATATAGACATTAATGAACAGCTCTGCTTTCTTTTAAAAGGCTACAACATTATTGTACATTTTTCAAATAAAATGCGAGCCAAAGTCAGGGAAGAAAACAAAACTTTTAAAAACTCAGTAGTAGTTCGCTGGGAGAGTGAGAGTGAGTGGTGAGTAGTAGTGAGAGAGAGAGAGAGAGAGAGAGAGAGAGAGAGAGAGAGAGAGAGAGAGAGAGAAAACAGATGCGTAGAAAGTGTTTCCTGAATTAGAATACGGTGTCCTGCTTTTCAGTTGACCTTTTTCAACTTTTTAATATATATATATATATATATATTTATATTTATATATATATTTTAATTATATATATTTATATATATATATATAGGTTGGCTTGATTTCATTTGGTGAAGTCAGTGAGCTTAGGCTGGCTTGTGTCTAAATGATGGAGAAGTTGGAAACTAAAAAAAAAATGTGTTTACACAATATACACATTTCATTACTTACAAAGGAAAAAATAACAAGTTTAAACGTTTCATATCAAAATCTGGGAATACAGTAGGATCAATAGCACCACAATGTGGGGTTTCTTGGCACAGCACAGTCTCCTCCTTGTAGGAATTACTTTATTTTTTTTTTGTGGGGGGGGAGGGGCACCTTCACTTTTGGGGGTCAATTTGGTCAAGAGCACATTTTCAGTCCTTACAGGAAAAAGGTTGACTTCTTCAATCTTCCCAGTCTTCCGATGCCTTGGCTCTCTTTTCCATCGTTCCTTCAACCGATTCCTTTAATTCGTTTAGTAGCCAAATTTCTAACCCACCCCGATCCCCGAAATGCAACACGTTGGTTTTGGGGTTCTCCTTCAGGGAGAGAGGCACTGAGATCTGCATCAACGGGAGTGTCTCTTCTTCAAACTTCTTCTTCTTCTTCTTCTTCTCCTTTTCCACAATAGCACCAATATTATAGCTGAAGGACAGTGCATTAAAATATTTCTCAGTTGCTGTGGTGTCAAGTCTGACGCATTACGTCCTCTTCATGCAAACTTGGCACCGACTGATACGGGCCCGGAGGTCGCCAGCCTTAAGAGTCTCCGACTGAGGTTTACTGGTCAAGAGAAAGGCGAAGAGGACACACCGTGAGTGGGTGGAAAGTACGGATGGAAAACATCTAAGCTAGGGATGTCCAACCTTGGCAACTTTTAAGACCTGTGGACTTCCAACTCCCAGCACCCAAGGACCCCTCATTTCAACCCTGAGCTACAAATATTCTCTTCTATTCGTAACCAAATTAATTTTTGATTTGGTTCTGCATGCCATGTGAATCCAATCTACATGGCTGGTATATATAGGGAAGGGAATATACATATGTATAGTCTCCTATTTAATTCTTTAACTCTTTGTCAACAAAAAAGAAATTTGAATTTGTAATGTATCGCAGTAGCGACTTGAGCCTGTTTAATGCCCCTAGTTTGGGGGGCTGCAAGGCAAAAGTGATTATAAAATATAACTGCAGTATAGCAGTTAAAAATACCACGGTGCATCAACCAGACCGGTTTGTCCAGAAAAAACTTTCTCTCTCTCTCTCTCTCTCTCTCTCTCTCTCTCTCATATATATACACACACACACACACACACACACACATATATGTATATGTGTGTGTGTGTGTGTGTGTATTCTGTGTTAAATTTAGATTTTTGCAGACAAAGAATTAAAGGGAGACTAGTATAACTATTTCAAGCTATTTAGCTCTCATCAGCTAGCCATACCCTTCTGAGATTCGAACCTGGACTGCTTGCACGTTAGGCAGCTGATTAACCTCTAGGCCACAGGTTCTCCTCACTTCTGTCAGCTTGTACCAGGGAGGATACATATTAAATGTTTTCCGGTGAAACTAGTCTCCCTTTAATTCTTTGTCGGCAAAAATCTAAATTTAACACAGAAAATAGTTTATCGCAGTAGCGACTTTAGCCTGCAAAATGCTCCTAGATTGGGGCTGAAAGGCAAAAGTAATATTTGGGCAGACCAGGTGTTCTACTTGCTTAATATTTTATCAGCAACATATTGTCTGGGTTTCCAACATTTAACTTACTAATAAGCATTAAATTCCTTTTGTTTTTCTAGCCATTGATAAAAGGTATCCCATGTTCTAAAATATACTGAATCTTCTTTCTCTTTTATTTTCAATGTCAGTCTATCCATTTCTGCACAATCTAAAAAATTTTTTATTAACTTTTCCTCCGTTGGTAAATTGTTTTTCCAATGTTTTGTGTCTTAGTATGTTGAGTGACCTGAATCCCCAGGGTTCATTCCACCAGCTACAGCTAAGGAAACCAGAGCTTAGTAGGCTGTGTGTATCCAACACGTACATTAAAAAAAAGAAAAGAAAATGAAAGAGGCAGACTTACTTAAACATTTCTGCTATTTCCACAGTTGCCAGCCAAAAACTGTATGAATTGGCATAATAATTGCAGGTCCCTCGGCCGTGGCACTCAATGAAGGGAGCTGAGCGGAATTCCTCAAGGCAGGAGCCAGGAGAAGCCAAGGCCTGTCCAGATCCTTCTGCTCCCGCACTGGTGTGCTGAAATAAACCAGATCACTCTAGGTCAACCAATTATCACCTTGAGCCAGTGTTTCTCAAGCGTAACAACTTGAAGACGGGTGGACTTCAACTCCTAGAATTCCCCAGAGAGCTGGTTGTAAGCCAGGGGTCCCCAACCTGTGGGCCACGGCTTGCTGGCCACCGGGCCACAGAACAGGCTGGCCAGTGCGCACATATTGAGCGCACGCACAGCCCCACTTGCGCTAGTGCTGCTGCCGCTAAGAAAACGGGGCGCCGCACAGCAAAAACGGGACGGTGCCAGCGAGTGTCACGCAGGCGCTAGCACCGCCCCGTTTGCATTGCGCATGCTCATGGCCCTGTTTGTGTGCGTGCGTGCGTGCGTGCAATGCTTCCCCCTCCCTTTCCCTCTGATCCGCCAACTGAGAAAGATTGGAGACCTCTGTTGTAAGCCATCCAGAACATAGATGGGAGAGATGAATAATGCCTCTTGCTAACACCCAAATTTTGATCACATGACCCTGGGGATGCTGCAATTGTTATAAGTGTGAAAAACAGTCGTAAGTCACTTTTTCCAGTGCCGTTGCAACCTTGAACGGTCACTACATGAAGGCCTGTAAGCAGAGGACTATCCGCAACAACAGAATCTTGAAAGTCTTGTCATGTCTTCCCTTAAAAGTTCCGTTTAATGATCTCCCCACCTATCCTGGCTTTTTATTTTTTATTTTTGCCGATGGTTTCCACAGGCCTCCGATTCCTTTTCTAAGGTCATTTCCGAAACTCCCCATGTTCTTTTGGGACAAGGTTTTCCTTTCTCCCTTCTCCTTTTTTCCCCACTTCTCCTGGTCCTCTCAGCTTGACAGGGACTCTCCTAAGGTGGATGGAATTACAGGCACCTGAATTGTTACTGTACAAACATTTGGTGAAGGGACCACATACCATCATGAAGGAATATCCGATCCATAGCGAGTTCCAGCCCGGTGGACACGAGGGGATTTGAATGGTCTGGCTGTGGATTGCTATGACCATCGCAGGAGCTTCGCATACTGTGCAACTAAAAAAGGGAGTAAGCAGGGGAAGAAGAAACTGTATTAAAAGATTGAAAACAATAACAGTGGAGTAATAGTCTGGCAACTTGTCTCATGCATGGGTCAGCCAGATGTTCTAGGAAAGTCTATAAGCAAGACACACATTCGGCAACGTTCTCCAATTGGCTCTTCTCATCCATTGGTATTTGGTGATCCCCCTGTCTCCAATCAGGCAGGCTCCATTGAACCAGGAAGGTTAATAGGAGCTCATAAATTATATCTCTAAGAACTGGTTGATATAACCCCTCTTTTAAATGTGTCTCAGCTAAGGTCAGGAAACTGCATTCCACTGGAGATTATTAAAAAGAGCTTGGACAGCCATTTGTCTGAAATGGTATAGGGTCTCCTGCTCGAGCAGGGGGTTGGACTAGAAGACCTCCAAGGTCCCTTCCAACTCTGTTATTCTATGATTCTGTAAGGGTCTCCTGCTCAAGCAGGGGGTTGGACTAGAAGACCTCCAAGGTCCCTTCCAACTCTGTTATTCTATGATTCTGTAAGGGTCTCCTGCTCGAGCAGGGGGTTGGACTAGAAGACCTCCAAGGTCCCTTCCAACTCTGTTATTCTATGATTCTGTAAGGGTCTCCTGCTCGAGCAGGGGGTTGGACTAGAAGACCTCCAAGGTCCCTTCCAACTCTGTTATTCTATGATTCTGTAAGGGTCTCCTGCTCAAGCAGGGGGTTGGACTAGAAGACCTCCAAGGTCCCTTCCAACTCTATTATTCTGTTATTCTGATACTGCTGGAATGCAGCCTTCCCAGTATCGTAGTGATCAAGAATTAGAGAGCCATCATTTCAACCCTGATTCTAAGCTACATCCGATAAAGCTCCACAAGTTAATTTGGGGTTAGGAAAAGACAAACAGGATGTTTTGATGTGTTGAGTTTAATATCCATCTCTGGAAGACTCAACTTTCAGTCCTAGGCTGCATTAACAGAGGGATAGAATCAAGATCACGAGAAGTGTTAATACCACTTTACAATGTCTTGGTAAGGCCACACTTGGAATCCTGCATCCAGTTTTGGTCACCATGATATAAAAAAGATGTTGAGACTCTAGAAAGAGTGCAGAGAAGAGCAACAAAGATGATTAGGGGACTGGAGGCTAAAGCATATCAGGAACGTTTGCTGGAATTGGGTATGTCTAGTTTAATGAAGAGAAGGACGAGGGGGGACATGATAGCAGTGTTCCAATATCTCAGGGGCTGCCACAGAGAAGAGGGAGTCAAGCTATTCTCCAAAGCCCCTGAAGGCAGGACAAGAAGCGACGGGTGGAAACTAATCAAAGAGAAAACCAACCTAGAAGTAAGGAGACAGTTCCTGAGAGAACAATTGACCAGTGGAACAACCTGCCTCAAGAAGTTATAGGTGCTCCATCCCTGGAGGTTTTCAAGATTGGACAGCCATTTATTGGCTGTGCTATAAGGTCTCCTGCAGGGGGTTGGACTAGAAGACCTCCAAGGTCCCTTCCAACTTTGTTATTCTCTTAGTTATTTTGTCATTCTGTTACTTTGTTGTTGTTCTGTTATTCTGTTACTCTCTTAGTCTGTTAACTGCTCTTTTACTATCGAGTCTTGAGTTCTATATGGAAATGTAGTTGCTTTTCATATGGAAACTGAAGATGCTGCCTTCAGCTTTCTAAGAATTCATCCTACCTGGATTGGAACTTCTCTGTTTGAAACAAAAAAAATATATGCTTTTTTTATATATAAAGGTGCATCCTACATAAAACATATCTCGCAGTTTGGTAGAAAGACTGCTCCATCGGTTTCCCCTGTTCAACCTCAGCATCATCATACAGAGGGATCAGAAATACCGACCTATCTTTCTCCTACTTGAAATCCCAGAGTTTCTTGCTCACCGGCCAATAAAAGGTTGGATATTCTTTCCAGTTAGCGGCTCCATGCTCATTGGCATCGGCTCAGGGGTAGAAAGCCAGTACGAGTAGTCATTCCTGGATGCAAAGTTACAGACGTTGTTGATGTTGCAAAACATGAAGGGCATGGTGCTGAAACGGCGGAGACAGCTGCCAGCAGTGCCTAGCAAACGGAAGACGCCCGTCGTAAGAATGAGATATAAAACAAGTTTTCCCCTTCCTTCCTTCCTTCCTTCCTTCCTTCCTTCCTTCCTTCCTTCCTTCCTCCCTCCTCCCTCCCTCCCTCGTTCTCTCTTTCTCTCTTTCTCTCTTTCTTTCTTTCTTTCTTTCTTTCTTTCTTTCTTTCTTTCTTTCTTTCTTTCTTTCTTTCCTCCCTCACTCTTTTCTTTCTTTGCTTCCCCCTCCCTCCCTCCTTCTTTCTTTCTTTCTTTCTTTCTTTCTTTCTTTCTTTCTTTCTTTCTTTCTTTCTTTCTTTCTTTCTTTCTTTCTTTCTTTCTTTCTTTCTCTTTTTTCTTCGTCCTTCCTCCTCCCTCTTTTTCTTTCTTTCTTTCTTTCTTTCTTTCTTTCTTTCTTTCTTTCTTTCTTTCTTTCTTTCTTTCTTTCTTTCTTTCTTTCTTTCTTTCTTTCTTTCTTTCTTTCTTTCTTTCCACCCATCTTATCACAGTGTAACTATGGGCGGCTTACAATATTATAAAAATAAAGCATTATAAATAAAATACTACAAAAATATAAAATACAATACAGGTAAAAGATGGGGAGAGAAGGGAGATCTGTTATTAATCTATCAGCCACCCCCAATGTGAAGCCCCTACTTTACTTCCCCTATCCCAATATGGCATGCCATAACTATGTTAAGACTACAGCTCCCAGAATCCCTAGCCAAGGAATTGCGGTCCCAGTGGATGGGCAGAATGCCAGGTTGAGCAGCCTTACAGCCAAGGATGTTAATAACATCCTCGCATTTTTCATGGTTGTATTCCAGGAGATGCAGCTCAAATACTGTTCCAAGAAACGCAGAAGCCTCTCAATGGATGGCCAAGTGGCCTCGGACGAGGAAGACCAGTGGCTTTAGGTACAGCCCCTCACCCACATCTACTTTGTGGCTCTGCACAAAACCTCCAGAGAAAGGGATCTGCTTTACAAGAGCCTCATGGATGCAGGGAGAGAAGAAATTGTACTCCTAAACATCAGACAAGCGACTGTTTCCCCAAAGTACCACCCAGAAAGAAAAAAAGCACAATAGGACCGAGATATGGATTATGATTAGAATAGAAGTGGGTCTCCAATGCCATCTCCGTTAAAAAAGCAACCTGCCCATAGCAAACTGGAAGCTTACCCAGGTCCTGCCCGTGAGCTCTCTCGTTTCCTTGCACGTAGAGGAGGGAAAATCCATCATAGATCCGGCTGGTTCCCGGGGGGCAGAAGGGGCTGTCGGTGGTTTGGCTGTGGCGAGTTATGAGGAATCCATGGGCAACTGAACCTGTCCCGGGAAGTCCTGGAGGACCTTGCAATCCATCAGGGCCAGGGGGTCCGTGTGAGCCACGTTGACCTGTGTGTGCAGGACGAACAAGGTCAATCACACCTCTCGACAGATGGGCAGATGTGAATCTGCAATCTTAAAACAACCAGCCTTCTAAATAGGTTGGGCAAGCCCAAAGTTGACGTGGATGCTCCAGGACCAGTTTTGGATCGACTTCCCATAAGATCAGTTACAGACGCCTTGCTTCCTGTCCTGGCACAGCTGAAGCAAGACAGGTTGTGACATTGGACACAAGGCATGCCTTGCCCTTGTTTTCTCCTAAGATTTGACACCATCCTGCCTCTTTTCTGCCCATAAAAGCTGAAGGAAAGCTTCCAAAGATTTTGTTCTTTCTGGAGTTGAACCCGCAAAGGAGATCAGATCTACGTCTGTCTTTCATTGCTTGACACCCTCCTCTTCCCCATTCCCACCCACAGAAATGATACATTCACTTTACCTGACTGGCCTGGGAGTCCTCTCTCCCCTTTACGCCCCGCTGGACCGTCAAAACCAGGAAGACCATCATGTCCAACTTCACCAGGAAGACCAATTGAACCTATGGATGTATTTTGTTTAATGAGTTCCTTTAGACTGCTTGCAAAGACCCCGTCATATTACTTTAGTCCAGGGGTCTTCAAACGTGGCCCTTTTATGGCTTGTGGACTTCAACTCCCAGAATTCCTCAGCCAGGCAATGCTGGCTGAGGAATTCTGGGAGTTGAAGTCCACAAGTCATAAAAGAGCCAAGGCTCTCCACACCTGAGCTAGGTTGATGCCTTATGTTACTCTACACCAGGGGTCTTCAAACTTGGCCCTTTTATGACTTGTGGACTTCAACTCCCAGAATTTCTCAGCCAGCAACACTGGCTGAGGAATTCTGGGAGCTGAAGTCCACAAGTCATAAAAGGGCCAAGTTTGAAGACCCCTGCTTTAGTCAAATGCCAGAAGACAGCAATCTAATTGCTTTCATCCATATTGTTACCTGTCCAGAAAGGACTTACCTGGCAAACCTGGAGGCCCTGGAAGTCCAGATAGACCTTTCATTCCAGGCTGCCCTGGAAGACCAGGTGGTCCTTGATCACCTTTAATCACAATTGTTTTTCCAGCTGGGCCAGGTATTCCTGGAGGACCTAGGATAAAGAGAAAGGTGAGAACCTAAATCATTTAGTCAGGTGGTCCTTTGGATGGTTCATGAAACAGGAGGGAATAAAACATGGTAAATATCTGGCGTTATCAGACGCCACCAGAAGAAGATGGATTGGCCTCACCCTGGTCTCAAAACTGTTTTTTTCAGACTCAGTTAGAGCTTTGCATCCTGCTTGGTACCGACACGGACAAGGGATATATGATCTGATCAATAAATAGAAATAATTCCAGTAATAATCAATTTTGTTTGATGGCATCCCAAAGCTTCCTAAGAGCAAAGAAGGCCAGCTGCTTACAGGAAAAAAAAAAACAACTTCTGAGTCACAGCTTAACTTGCTGCTATTGCTATTCTTATTTTACCAAACAATCTGCTTTTTAAACACTTGACATCTGGAACAAAAGATAGACACCAATTTTAGCTACCAATTATACTCAGCAATACCGGGATTCAGTCTGATCTAGACCAGGCCCAAGATTTGCGTTTCCCCCCCCACCAGCTCCGTTATTTTAAGATTTTGTTGGTCTTGGAAGCGTTTATTTCTCCTCTTCTTCTTTTTTTTTTTAAAACAAGTTTTATTGGTTTTTTTAAATTTTACATCAAAGTGCTTAGGAAGCATCGTGGAGACAGGGTAATCAATCATCCAAAAATAAAAAAAAACCATAATCATACATGTACAATTCAGGTTAATTCTTTAAAAATTCCCTCTCTATTTCCCTCAACTGCTATAACATAATCAAATTAATACATTTCTAAATAGAATTCAATCAATCAAAAAAAAATATCTTTTTTCTTCATTAATACCATTTCTTCTCTTCTCATGGTATTAATGAAGAAAATATAAGAATATTACTGCAGAAATAATATACCAGATATAATTATTATCTAAAAAAAAAAAGGATACCCAAAGTGTTAATAATATGTCTATTTAAGGCCAATTGGAATATGGTAATTGTAAGTTAGTAAAGCTTAAAACAGGACTTGGATTTTTAGAATTGAAATGTGAGTGATATTTGATAGGATTCTTTGAAGCTTATATAGAAATGTATTAATTTGAATATGCAAGACTAAATGAGGGAATTAGGGAATTTTAAATGATTTGATTTGGGCTATATATTTGTGATTGTTTTTTTCTTTTTTTGGATGTTCAATATACCCACCTCCACGGTGGTTCCTAAGCACTTTGATGTAACCCCTTTACCCTTATAAAATCTAATAAAATATATATTAAAAAAAAAAAAAAAAAAAAAATATCAATATTTCACCTATATCAGTCAAATTATTGATTTGATTATGGTTTGGAATTATAATATGGAAAAGGTTGTAAACAAGGAGTTAATAGAATAAGAAATAAAATGTAGATGTGAAATGAAGTAAGAAGGTTGTGTTTTTTTTTTTTGGGAATAATATGTTTGTTTTAGGTATAATTATTGTGACGGGATTTAAATTTTACTTAATGAGTTAAAAAGGTTTTTTTAAAAATATGGATTGATTTATAAAATATATATTTGAAATAGAATAGTATTTCTCCTCTTCTTGAGTCCTACCCGTCATAAACAAAGAATGACATCTAGCATAGGGTTGATGTGACTCTGAGGCTCTAACAACCACGTTGCTGCTCTCAGTTGACAACTACCCGTATTATTATTTTTTCCTAACCTGAAAGTTGAAAACCTCAGTGTCTAGGAATAGAAACAAGAGAAAAAGGGTATTAACCAGCAACGGGGGCAAATTTTAAGCCAATTTAGTGTTCTGCCAACTAAGGAAGAATCTCAGTGAATGGGAAATGACAGAGAGTCCTTGACTTACAATCCTTTATTTACTGACCGTTTGAACTTACAGCAGCCCTGGAAAAAGTGACGTATGAACTGTCATGCTTATGACCATTGCAGCCTCTCCGTGGTCACATGATCAAAATTCAGACACTTGGCAACTGACTCCTATTTATGACGGTTGCAGTGTCCCGAAGTCATGTGATCCCCTTTTGCAGCCTTCTAACACGCAAAGTCAATGGGGAAGCCAGATTCACTTAAATCATATTATTAAACTTAACAACTGCAGTGATTCACTTAATAACTGTGGCACGAAAGGTTGTAAAAGGGAGCAAAGTTCACTTAGCAGCTATCTTGCTTAGCAACCTAAATTTTGGGCTCGATTGTGGTTGTAAAGCAAGGATTATTTGTATATTCCTACTTTTCCTAAATACGCTTGGACTCTGCTGGTATCCCCCAAATTAAAGTTGTGTTGGAGCAGAAATCCTCTCATCCCCAGAGCCTTTGTCAACCCAAGATAGCCAGTCAAAAGGTAAAATCTGACCGATGGCCTGCACACATTGTGTAACGGTTTGCCTGCTGCTCAAAATGGTTTTGTGAGTGGGAAGTTTATTGTACAACACTGCTTGCGTTCAATCTACATTAGACGCCATGAAACTTGGATCTGGTATAAATTGCTGAGATTATGAGACAAAATTTCATGTACAGATTCAGCTAAAAGGATATGGGAAGGATCTGCCTTAAGAGGTGCTAAATGTTGGAATCCATACACACCAGTCAATGGCTTTGGAAGAATTGCTTTTGCCAATCTTGCTTTGCTTGTTGTGAATTATAGTCTGGGAAAAAAGGACCCAGTACTTTTGATTAGATTTCACATCTGCATTTTAAGAAGCACAATCCTTATCAAGCATGAAGTAAATGAATTAAAGGCAGAGAGAGAGAGAGAGAGAGAGAGAGAGAGAGAGAGAGAGAGGGAGGGAGGGAGAGAGAAACAGAAAGAGAAAGAGAAAGAGAAAAAGAGAAAGAGAAAGAGAAAGAGAAAGAAAGAATGAAAGACAGCTAGAGAGAGAAAGAGAATGAAAGACAGCTAGAGAGAGAAAGAGAGAGAGAGAGAGAGAGAGAGAAAGAGAGAGAGAGAGAGACAGACAGACAGAGAGACAGACAGAGATTGCTGTAAGATTCCTGACTTTTAAGAAGAATGTAGGCAAACCAGAATGCTTTTGTGGATAAAGGTAACCTTTTTGGTATGAAAAATGAGTCCTGTGAGAAACGGTTGAAAGAATGGAGCATGTTAATCTGTAAGACGAGAAGGCTGACAGAAACCAGGTGAGCATTCTTCAGATGCCAGAAAGGCTTGTCACAGGGAAGAAGGAGGATATTTACTTGCCACTTTCCCCAGCATACAAGGCTAAACCCAACAGCATCACTTATGAAAGAGCAGATTCCAGAGGAACCTCTCAAGAACGTCACCATCAAGCCCTTGAGTCAAATGTGGCTTGGAGGGCTAATTTCATGTAACAGTTGGCCTAATTTTGACATTCTTATACCTGAGATTGGTCCAGAGCTTTGTAAGTGTGATCTGGGAGAGATGAAGATGCCAAAAAGAAGAAAATGGTGTGTGTGTGTGTGTGTGTGTGTGTTAGAGAAAGACTGGACTCACTGCTGGTCACCCAATGTCCCACTTCAGGAGACGATCTCTTCAAGATCTCTTCATTACTGAAAGAAAGTTGCCAATTCTTCTGTGGAATAATGGCCTCCAATAAGACCCCAGATATTGTTTGCTGATCATGTATTAGAGCCCTGGTGGCCTAGTGTATGAATGTAGTATTGCAGGCTAATTCTGCTGTCTGCCCGCTGCCAGCAGTTCAGCAGCTCAATTCTCATTGGCTCAAGGTTGACTCCGCCTTTCATCCTTCCGAGGTCAGTAAAATGAGGACCCAGATTGCTGGGGGCAAGATGCTGACTCTGTAAACCGCTTAGAGAGGGCTGTAAAGCACTGTGAAGTGGTATATAAATCTAAGTGCTATTGCTATTACTGTAGTTCCCCTACATCAAAGGAACAGGTTGGACTAAATGACCTACGTCAGTGGTTCCCAACCTGTGGTCCATGGACCCCTGGGGGTCCGCGATGTCACAGGGGGTCGGTGAAGGCTTGAAGACATGTTATGATTTAAATCTTGAGTTAAGTCTTGGGGGTCCGTGGCCATAGTCCGTGGCCACAAAAAGGAATTTAAAGGGGGGTCTATGGTGAAGAAACAGTTGAGAACCACTGACCTACCTCATCAAGGCACAACTGGTGATCGTGAGAAGACTCATCCCCATGGATTTAAATCTCACATCAGTCAAGCCACTCATTGCCTCAGATGAAGTACTAATCTGTAGCTCACAAAACCTTCAAATAAAAAGTGGATAGACTTAAAGGTGCTCCCAGGCTGACTTTTTTGGGCTACCTAAAATAATACGGCTCTCTTCCCGCAGTCTCTCAAAATGCCATGTTAGACTCACTCAAATTCCCTGGATCCACAAGGGCAGAGTCCTGACTTGACCGGCCATCTTATTAAATCTTTCCTCCAGAACTGCTGAATCCACTCGATTCAGGTATAGCATGTGGCCATTTTTCTATGCCGTGAAACCATTTTATATTATCTTGGTGTGTTTTTTTTTAAAGGAAACAATGGGAATATATTTTAGAAAGCAACAATGGAATCCATTTTCTTTAATATTAATCTCAGAATTCCTACCTGGGGAGCCAAAGGGTCCAGGGTCTCCTTCAGGGCCAGTAGGTCCCAAAGGTCCAGTAGGTCCCTTCATACCTGAAAAGCCAAAACCCACACAAGTTAATACAGGGTAGACATCAAGAGCCTATGCTTATTGCTTGCTGTTTATGGGTACACTGAGACCTTCTGCAGCGGAGACAAATTCCTTGTGTGGCCAATCACACTTGGCCAATAAAGAATTCTATTCTGTTCTGTTCTGTCCTGTCCTGTCCTGTCCTACTCTACCGCATTTCCCCCAAAATAAGACCCAACCGGAAAATAAGCCCTAGCATGATTTTTCAGGATGCTCATAATATAAGCCCTACCCCCAAAATAAGCCCCAGTTAAGATTGTCAGCCAGATGGACGCATTTAGTACAGTATTTCCCCTAAAATAAGATTTAACTGGAAAATAAGCTCTAATGCATCTTTTGGAGCAAAAATCAATGTAAGACCCAGTCTTATTTTCGGGAAAACATGGTATTCTATTCTATTCTATTCTATTCTATTCTATTCTATTCTATTCTATTCTATTCTATTCTATTCTATTCTATTCTATTCTATTCTATTTTCTGTTCTATTCTATTCTATTCTATTCTATTCTATTCTATTCTATTCTATTTTCTTTTCTATTCTATTCTATTCTATTCTATTCTATTCTATTCTATTCTATTCTATTCTATTCTATTCTATTCTATTCTATTCTATTCTATTCTATTCTATTCTATTCTATTCTATTCTATTCCATTCCTTTCCATTCCATTCCATATTTTCTATTCTATTCTATTCTATTCTATTCTATTCTATTCTATTCTATTCTATTCTATTCTATTCTATTCTATTCTATTCTATTCTATTCTATTCTATTCTATTCTTCCATTCCATTCCATTCCATTCCATGCCATTCTATATTCTATTCTATATTCTATTCTATATTCTTTATTCTATTTTATTTTCTATTCTATTCTATTCTATTCTATTCTATTCTATTCTATTCTATTCTATTCTATTCTATTCTATTCTATTCTATTCTATTCTATTCTATTCTATTCTATTCAATTCCATATTTTCTATTCTATTCTATTCTATTCTATTCTATTCTATTCTATTCTATTCTATTCTATTCTATTCTATTCTATTCTATTCTATTCTATTCTATTCTATTCTATTCCATTCCATTCCAGTCCATTCCATTCCATTCCATTCCATTCCATTCCATTCCATATTTTCTATTCTATTCTATTCTATTCTATTCTATTCTATTCTATTCTATTCTATTCTATTCTATTCTATTCTATTCTATTCTATTCTATTCTATTCTATTCTATTCTAAATAGCCTCACTACTCCTTTTTTGTCTAGCTCTCTGATAGGAGAAATATCATGTATGCATAAATTTCTCAAATGTCATTTGTCTCACTGAGGGATGCTCAATTTATGGCCTTCATGGCCCCCCTAACCACCTTTATTGGGGCCCACTGAGTTAACTAAGATTGTGCCAACTACATTTGGTGGAAAATGTCAGTAAAAAGGCCAAAACCTCAAGAAAAAAGGGCAAGACAAAAAGAAACGGCCTAACATTTTGACCTTCATAAAGGCACAGACCTCAAGCAAGAGGAATCTTCTTACATCCTCTCAATTACATTAGGCTGCAAGTGCATTTTTTTTTTAAACTAAAATTTCTGATATTTACAAAACTCTCCCATTTTTGTTCTCTGAGATTTTAGGGTGGAAAGTTGAAAAGCATTCATCCTGATTATTTCCAAACATCTGGGTCTGGATTTGCTGACATGGGGCAAGCAGGCTGAGCTTTAAAGAACAGATAAAACCATGGAGAAAGTCTTCCAAAGCTGACCTCAAATAACCATCCAGAACATGGCACACGAATACCTGGAAATCCTGGTACTCCTGGAACACCTGGATCTCCCTTCATCCCGTTCAGACCTGGACGTCCAGGTTCACCCTGTGCCATCACAACAATGGTTAGTATTTCCACCATCAGAGAATATCAAAGGGAAACAAAGCAAGTCAGCTGAGAAGCAAAGGAGAACTTGTCTTAAATGGTCAGTGGGGAATTCCTCAATGAGGAAAAAAAAGTTGGATAAGCAATATGGGTTAGCTGAGTACTCATCAGCCATCAAGGGCACTTTGTTTGATGCTGAAGCACCACACAATATTTAACATCTGCAGAGAAATGTCATATAGATGAAGCAAGGGTAGAATAGAATAGAATAGAATAGAATAGAATAGAATAGAATAGAATAGAGTAGAGTAGAGTAGAGTAGAGTAGAGTAGAGTAGAGTAGAGTAGAGTAGAGTAGAGTAGAGTAGAGTAGAGTAGAGCAGAGCAGAGTAGAATAGAATAACAAAGTTGGAAGGGACCTTGGAGGTCTTCTAGTCTAACCCCCTGCTTAGGCAGGAAACCCTATACCATTTCAGACAAATGGATGTCCAATCTCTTCTTAAAAACTTCCAGTGTTGGAGCACCCACAACTTATGTAGGCAGGTTGTTCCATCGATCCAAGAAATGCTGCTTAATGGCTGTGGTGAAGAGCCATCATCTTGCAACCAACCCAGTTGCAGTCACACTTGATGTTTATCCTTTGAAGGAATATTTTTTGATGGGCTCCATGAGAAGACCACCTACACCTCAGCTCTAGGGGAGGGTACTCTTTGGATCTGAAGAGGCAAAGGTCCATTTAGATCCAGTGCAAAGTATATGTTGCTGCCTCATTAACAAAAAGATGTAATTATATGGGTGGCTTCTTTCAGATGCCACCAAGTACAATGAAGGTGCCCACACCAGATCTGAAGCACCTTTTCTGCTTCCGGTCCAAATAATGTATACTCCTAAACTTCTGTTACTTTTCAAGCAATCCGGTGATACCCAGACAGTAGAAGAGACCTGAACATCTGAATGATTTGAAATGGTTCTTCTGAAAATGTCCTAACACGGGCCCTTGTTTCTGTCCTTCTAATCTGTCTCTCTCTCTCTCTCTCTCTCTCTCTCTCTCTCTCTCTCTCTCTCTCTCTCTCTCTCTCTCTCTCTCTTTCTCCCAGCATAATGTCTGGGTTCATGTATTTAAAAAACTTCTAATCTGTTTTCAAAGCCAGACATCCTACAGTTCTTCTGCTTGCTCTCTTATGACATTACCCTTCCAGGTAAACAATTAACTAACAACCAACATCCCAAGGCTTAGACAGAAATACCACCCAAGTGGATGAGATTTGTTCTCAAGTTAAAGAGGTATGAAATCCCCCCTCCCACCTCTTGGTTCCACTGTGTTAGAAACCAACTTTTGGCCCCTCCCATTTTTCACTTACCGACTCTCCAGGTGCCCCCTGATCACCCTTCAGTCCGGGCAGTCCAGGCTGACCGCCCTGGCCAGGGTTTCCTTTTTCTCCTTTCACTCCCCCAATCCCGGGTGGTCCACGAGGTCCCTCAGGCCCAGGAAGACCTTCAAAGTTGCAACAGAGAATTGGTGTGTCAGTGCAACATCACTCTCTTTAGAATCAGCTCTATCCCCGGTGTGGCCTTGGGCTCAAAGACCATGCCCTTTATGTCTGTGGGCCATTTTATGTTCAAGGTCAAGTCAAGGAAGGACCTGCCCAGCAGTTGGGGTGGTGGTTATGGTGGTTCTGCTATATCAATTTATAATGCTTTGTGCCTTAGTTTCTGAGTATCGACTGTCCAATGTACATTTAACCTTTTCCTTATTGTATTCAATTGACCATTTCTTAGTCTTTGGGGGCTGAGATCAAGTATTCTTTCATTAGTTTTATTCTACATGGGGAATGGCCAGGGAGAAGGGAACACTGATTCTGAGATCGTATGGAGAGGGATTGTGCTAGTACAGAATTGGAGGACCCACACCATGATGGTAACATTTCCTCTTGAGATGTATTTATAGAATCCTTGGGTTGGAAAGGAAGTTTTGGTCTTCTAAGCAGAGTTGTGTATATTCCTACAGAATTGTAGGAAACTATGGCTGGGAGCCACAGGGAGTTCAGAACTGCCATAAAAAGGGTTTAAGGTGGGGGTTCTACCTCACCAACCTGGAACCCCAGGTGATCTCCTGAGGCCTTGCGGAGTGTAAAGAGATGGTACAGGCAGAGGTGAGAAGAAGAACAAATATCTTTGGTGGACATTCTCATATCAATGAAAGTAATACTCCTGTGAGTCCCCTGGACTGCAAGGTGTTCAAACCGGTCAGTCCTAGAGGAGATCAACCCTGACTGCTCTTTAGAAGGCCAGATCCTGAAGTTCAAACTCAAGTACTTTGGCCACCTAATGAGAAGGAAGGACTCACTGGAGAAGAACCTAATGCTGGGAACGATTGAGGGCAATAGAAGAAGGGGACGACAGAGAATGAGGTGGCTGGATGGAGTCACTGAAGCAGTAGGCGTGAGCTTAAATGGACTCCAGAAGATGGTAGAGGACAGGAAGGCCTGGAGGAACATTGTCCATGGGGTCGCGATGGGTCGGACACGACTTCGCAACTAACAACAACAACAACTTTAATATTATTTGGTCAACAAACTCAACAGCTGGCCATCTACGGTTTCTAAGATCAGCAGACAAAAACGGGGACTAACCAGCCCATGATTATTAGTGAAATGGCACCAATGAAGATAAGGAGAAAAGGCATGAGGAGGAAGGACAGTCCTTGTCTTTGAGACAATCTTTCCACATTGGTTTAGTTCTTTCTCCTTTTGCTGAAGTCAAATCATTCATTCATTCATTCATTCATTCATTCATTCATTCATTCATTCATTCATTCATTCATTTCAGGCATTTCAACAAATTGAAGGTGATCATTAATAGCAACAGTTTAACATGGAAAAGGTCTTTGGCATCTTAAATAAAAAATGAGATAAAAGTATATGGTGCTTTTCTTGTTTTAAACACATTCTGCCACAGAATGGGAGAATGTAGATATCACTATATAAACACCAAATCAGAATTTGACGATGTGATATCCTCCTGATGAATTGGAGCTGAGTGAGATGGCCAGGAATTGGACAAAATTGATTTAAATGAATTAACTGGGTGCTTGTCCTGAAGATGCTGGCAATCTCTATGCTATTTCTGCCCTACGGACATGATTTTCTTAAACGAACCAATTAATTTAAGTGGTTTTTTTTTAATTTGATTGAAGAGAATGTTGATCTCATGAAATGTTTTCAACCATAGAAGTAGAAGGGAGAGATAGCATATATCAAGGGGTAATAATCTACCAAACCCAGCTTGCCTTTTAAAGACTAAAATTAATACCAACTGGAAAATTGTTGAGATAACAATAACAACAAAAGGTCTGGTAATTGTTATACCACATGAAAAGAAACATTAAGAAAAGTATAATCACAATTCTTAAAACACCACAAGCTTCTGCTTAACAACCGCCCCCCTCAAGTTGTAATTAAATGCAAACGTCCCAGTTGAAAAAACTTTTTCCAACAGAATTAGGAAAAACAGATTAGCTGTTTAGGTTCCACATTTTCAAGTGATAACACATGAATTCTGAACCTAAACTTAGTTCAACTGTAACAATGGTTAACAGAAACAAGCCAGCTTTGTAAAGTATGGTTATATTGACAAAATAATACCTAATGTTCCCAAGTTTGTATAACACGCAAGGCTAAAATGGAGGTGGACTGAATTATGGATCAATGTATCATTGTAGGAGGAGTAGCAGAATCTAGGGTTGGAGTTAAAAGAGGGATCAGCCTAGAATCCCTACGTAGCCACAAGTGAACTAAGTCCAATCTCCTTGAATTCTGTTGATCCGTATCTAATTCCAAGCAGGTGCTGTTAGCTGAGAAGATTCCTGCGCATAGGCTATGTAACAATAAATCAGATTAATTGGAGCTTCGGGTGTGAGCCTCATCTTTCACACCTGAGAGTTGTGTTCCCACAGGAGATGTTTTGAAGTTGGCTTGTTCAATAAAGTACAGTTCAAGCTAACCATGGACTGGTTTAAATTTGGATATGAGCAAAAGTATGATACAGAAAGCTTCTGATTTTTTTTAATTGCCACACAGGTCTGTGTTAATGTGGGGTAATGTTAAATCACGATTAACTGTTATATCTTATGCAACCGGGATCTAAGTGTACAGCAAAATAACATTATCAAGCAACCAATACAGTCAAACAAAATTTGCCAAGTTAAGAATCTAACCTGGAGGACCTGGAAGAGTCAGAGTTCACCAAAGGCCAATGTTCGTTGTTAGGGGGAAGATATGAGATATAACAGTGCAAAACAAGATGACTAGTTAGAATTAGCATTCATGAGTTGATACTACACAGAGAAAACCCATCTCACCAGCATATTTTGTATTTATAGATTGCAAATGTGCATGCACAAACAACCCTCCTTCCCACCACATCAAACACACATACCATGTGTTTCTAAACAAAATAATTTAGATATACAACTTATTCTGGTGATAAGGCTGCTACAACTCGTCAAAGTCAACCTTGGTTGACATTCTTCTGATCATGGCTCAATATCTGTTAGTTTCAGGTAAACAACAAACAACAAACATTTTTGTGATCATTTCACTGACTTGGCTGCAGAAGGGGTAACCTGGTTGAAATCAACTAGGAGTGTCTGTTCCAGTGACCTTGAAATAGTCTTCTAAGTTCTAAAGAAGAACAAAAGCCCATTTTTTTTGCATTGCCATTACGACAAAAGGCCAGATATTTTTGCTGTAATCGTCCTGAGTGGGATTAACGTAATTTTATTTATGTTAAACATGATATGGCAGAAAATGACTAGCAACTGTCATCTGGTTTGAAGGCTAGACTGCAAAATTTAAAAAGAAAAAAATCTCAAGAAACTACTTTATTGCCAAAAATTCATCATAGGATTCCAGCTCAATTCAAAGATAATGTTCCTTTTGCCCATGTTAATTAATCCTGCTAGTGACACTAATATTGATGCTATTATTAATACTATTATTGAAACAATTGAATATGATGCAAAGGTATATTCATTATGTATTTCTTTTAATACTTAAAACATAACTGCCAATTGTTTCCGATGAAACCAATTCTGGAATAGGTTTATGATATCCATCATGATTTGTACACTTCTCCAGAATAATGGATAAAGGCTAAAGTGAAATGGAGTTAATATGCACAGTTTACAACTTGTCAGTGAAATATTCACAAAAATATAAATAATCCATGCAAATTTATCAGCAATAAATTAGGAAGTACATATGCATAAGTTCCCATCTCACTTGTTTCTCTGCATTCTTGGTTGACCATTCTATATTAATGCTAAACAAAAGATTAGACTAACCGAAATTTTCTATTGCAAAAGAGAGTCCAAGTTTTGCTAAGCCTTTTCAAAATATACAAACAGTAAGTAACCAATCTTTGTTGCTTCACCATTTTCCATTTCCTTTTTTTACATTTAATTAAACTGCACTTTTAATGAGCCACAGTTGATTGCTCTATTTAAGTAACACTTAGATTCAGAACTTTTCCAGGACTGTGCTCATGAAGATTTGTTTCTGAAAAGCTATCTTAGCAAAACTTTCAATATTTCTTTTTACTCCATTTTTTACAAATGTGTATGCCAAGTCAACTTTGTCCTAAGAAGTACACACACACACACACACACACACACCCCACACACACACACAATATGATTTTGTCTCATCAACATTATCTTACTACAAGAAAAAAATCTAGTTGCAATTAGAAAACATAGAAGCTAAAACTTTCTTAGAGCTAAACACTCTGCTTTTTTTTTTAACCCAGAATTGAGCCTGAATTCAATAGGTATTTACTCCTAGGTAAAGGACAAAAGTACAGATCCATTTTATTACAGCCTCATTCGAACTGCACTCTCACTATAAACAAACAAGACAAGGCTTGCAAAGGCATACAGTAAGTGATTCCAAATGCTAATAAGTCATATTTATAGCTTATGTTATGGCAAATGTGATCATGCCCAGAGCATCAATCACATTGATTCTACCAAAACCGAGATGTTTATAAATGGTAAATAAACACGCTTCATTTTCAATCGGGCCACAATCCTTGCAATTTGTGGGGTAAATAAATCCCACATTAAAAAAAAAAAAAGTGTAGGCATTGAAAGACTTTTGTACAAATTTAAACCATAATCTTTTTCTTTAAATTTTAATGGTATTTTTCAATCAAACCTCTGCCTTTGCCTCCTCATTATACGTACAAGATAGATTGATGACTTGGCATACTCATTCTGGAGAAGAAACCATCTTCATTCAAGTCGTACATTTCATTTCATGCAAAAGGTATTAACGCTAAAGTTAATGAGCTAACCTGTGGCACCTGGAAGGAAGTGATCAAAAGTTCACCAAGGCCATCATTACAAAGAAAAATATCAATATAGTTAGGCACATAAACAAACCGATATGTTTTCACAGCAATCCATCTACGATTCTTTGTTTTTAATTCCACGTGGACACCAAACTGTCATCATGATCAAAAATTATTATTATTATTATTTTTTTACAGTGAATGTCTCAGCCCCAAGGGAAAAAAATTGTTGAGGCTGTTCAAGGGATGCCGTTTGGAACAAGTGCAAGTTATTACGGGGGGGGGGGTGTCCTCAACTTACAACCATTAATTTGGTGACTGTTCAAAGTTACAAGGACATTTGAAAAAGGTGACTTACAACTTGGTCCTCGCACTTAAGACAGTCACAGGATCAAAATTTGGGCGCTTGGCAACCAGCGTGGATTTACACTGGTCATGTGATCACCATCTGCCATCTTTCCATCCAGCTTCCAACAAGTAAAGTCAATGGGGGAAGCTGGATTCTCTTAGTGACCACATGATTCACTTAACTGGAGTGATTTGTGATATTTAAAAAAAAGGCAATAAAATTGGGCACAACTGACTTAACAAGAACTCCTGATTCCAGTTGTGGTTGTAACTTGGGAACTACCTGTATATCAAAAGCATCTCCGTGTTAGGAGTAGCTTCAAGAAGTCAGTCAAAAGTGCAACCCCCCTGCCAATTATTGACGATCACTGCCAACAAAATAGATTGTTCGATGTATCTAGTTCTCTTTCTTCATGGTTTGCAACTGCTTCCTTCTTGTCCAATCGTTGCTGAGTTACATTCCAGGGGTTGATTCCATCAACAACGGGCCAATTGCATTTCCTTTTACTCATAACAACAGTTTGGTCTTCACCTACTGGCAGATGCATGGTAGCATGAGATGAACGGCTACATTCTACATGCAGTGAAAACAAAGAAGATAGAAACAATGCCACCGGGCCATTACTAGCACTTCCCCTTAGTCACAGTCTAAAGTGACAGGGTGTTCATCAAGTCTTCTCTCAATCCTCCTACATGAAGGGTCTTCAAACCTGGCCCTTCTATGACTTGTGGACTTCAACTCCCAGAATTCCTCAGCCAGGCACGCTGGCTGAGGAATTCTGGGAGTTGAAGTCCACAAGTCATAAAAGGGGCCAAGTTTGAAGACCCCTGTCCTACATGAAGGGAATGTGTGTGTGTTGATGTTGCCTTCTTCAAAGGTGAATCAAATTCTACTGCAGTCATGTGGAACTACCCAACAACGGAGTTCTTCTTCAGACGCTTTGCATTTACTTCAAAGGCATTGATGAGAGTCCTAGAGATGTGTTCTACTGCCTTCCTTGTCACCTAGTAGATACCAGGTTGAATGTTTGTCTGAATGCTTGTCCTGGGCGACTGACAGTTTAACATCTAACTTATCTGGTGTAAATGCTTTAATCTGTAATTGGACAGTTATGTTTATATCCAGTTAATGAGTTGTTATCATCATCTTCATCACTGCTGTATAATTAACGATATTCTTATATTCTACTTGTATGCCATCTTCAGGTTTTTGTGCTGGAAATATATTTCTGGGATAAACAGATCTTAAAGAACTTGTGTACATGAAAGTCAGAACGCACAGCCTTTCTCTTATGTAACATACGAACAGAATTTTATCTGAAGTTGGGGAAGTTATGTTAATATTTAACCAAGGTCAGTTAGAAGCCAACAGGAACTCTAAAGGCTGAAGTCTAGGTTGGAGTAAAGCAATGGCAAATCACTTCCTTATATCTGCCAAAAAACCTCCATGGACATACCCATCAAGACATCAAGCTTGACTTAAAGCAGTGGCCATCAACCTTTTGTGTACCAGGGACCGGTTCCGTGGAGTGAGGTTTTTCCATGGACCGGAGGGGGGGAGGGGCTGGTTTCACGGGCTGCTTACATCCTACAGATGGGGCTTTGCTTGTTTGTGTGGCCCAGTTTCTGGCATGGACAGCTTATTTTAAGGTGTTAGAATTGTTTTCAATTTGTTTGTTAGCCACCCTGAGTAACATCAGTTGGCAAATTGGTAGAATATAAATCCCACAAATAACTTATTAAAACCAATTATTTAATGTATATGTACTAGGAAGAGACAAGATTTCCTAACAATGCTCAATCTGTTAGGTTCTTTAGAACTCACTCTATCATTTTAGTTTTTTGAGATGTCATAACATTTTGTCCAGGTTGAGCTACAAATAAAATGGTCATAAAGCGTCATCACTAATTGAGTCTTACCAACTGTCAGAAAAGTGTAAAAAAAGTGTCAATTACAGCAGGGGTCTCCAGACTTGGCAACTTTAAGGCTTGTGTACTTCAATTCCCAGAATTCCTCAGCCAGCCATGGAATTCTGGGAATTGAAATCCACAAGTCTTAAAGTTGCCTAGTTTGGAGTTCCTTGAATTAAAGGTCAGTCTCAATAACCCTGAATTATCTACAATGGCTATTCTAATAACTCAGCTGTCTTATTCCACGAATTCCAAAATAGGACTGTTGGACATATAACAATAGCACACAAGTTATACCACTTTCTCTAAACTTGCCAAAAATCGGTTCCACACATCAGGCAGATTTTAGCAGATACCAGTAACGGCGCGGTGGCATTTATTTAACATTATCACTTATACACAGGAACCACAAACAAACAAGATGGACGGGGTGATAGAATGAAGATGAGACGGGATGCATTGCACCTGCTGGAATGGAGGATACGATGGAGCAAGAACGAGCATTAATGATGAGCATAACCCAAACGTGGAGGAATAAATGATGAACATTGAACATGCTGTGCTGCTAACATGAATTTGATTTCCAATGGTCCTACGAGCTGTGAGAATTATCATTCGGTGCACAAGATGGATTTCCTGATCAGGTGGCATCATGGTACAGGCAGCCTGGGCAGATGCTATTAAGGCTGATTGGGTGCTTGGCTTGATGAGTGCTGTGATGACATGCAGAGCCCATGTAAAATTGGCAAAGTTTTGCTGGCAGATTATCAGCAGATTCTATTTTTGTCTCTTGACGTGGACAATGCTTGTCCTTTTCAGGATAACTCAAGGATGCCTCAAAGGCACTTTATATATGAAATGTCTGGCCAGATCATCAAAAGCATGAGCCTGGAATGAGCTGATCAAAACGATAGAATGATAAGCCAATAACCTTCCAGCAAAATATTCAGTGAATAGATCTTCTTGTTCTTACCTGGCCGTCCTGGTATGCCTGGAGATCCAGGGCTACCCTTAGGTCCTTCTGATGCTCGCCCAGGAAGTCCTGGAGGACCTTCTAAGCCCTGGATGCCAGGATATCCCTTGGCACCCATTTCTCCTTTTAAACCAGGGGGTCCTGGAGGCCCTGGGGGTCCAGAGAAGCCTGAATCTCCCTTTTGACCTATTTGTTAAAACAAAGAAGGAGAGAGGTGTGTAAATGGATCAGCATTCCACAAACGTCTTGATGATGAAGTAAAAGAGAGATGGGAGAGACCACCAGAGTATTTGATGATGCAGGCTGAGAAACTGGTACCCAATATTTCCTGATATATCCCTCCCAGTAGCTCCCACCTGTCAGCATTCTCAAAAAGACCAGGAACATCCAAAACGGATCCTTCAAATTTGCTGCTCCCATTATTTTCACTTTACTTCATATAGGAAGAGTTTTTCTATTTGTGGTTCATGATTTAAGATGGGTAGCGAAGCAACTTTACAGGACAGGGGATGTGAATCAAAAGTAAAGCATTTATTCATTAGATGTTAGCAAAATTTCCTAGATGGCTAGATGCAAATTTTTTTGTGCATACCGGCATTTCAGTTTTAACAGAATAACAGAATGGCAGAGTTGGAAGGGACCTTGGAGGTTTTCTAGTCCATCCCCCTGCTCAAGCAGAAAACTATAGCATTTCAGACAAATGGCTGTCCAGTCTCTTCTTAAAAGCCTCCACTGATGGAGCACCCACAACTTCTGGAGGCATGTTTTACATTACCCTGAGTCTGAATGGACCTTCCCAAAATTTTGGGCATATATCTCCTAAGGTTTGCAGCCAACATGATTTTTCACCAGGCATTCTGAGATTTGCAACATTAAGAGATCTGCTTAAAGGCATTCTGAGAGTTTCAGAATTTGCAACACTTGCCCTCTCATATCCAAATGTCAATTGCATTTCTGTCTCCAAAATGAAGCCACCTGACCATCCAGATGATGATCCAGCAGTTTTAGGAGTCAGGTAGAAAAAGCTTTTTTTCTCTCTCACTTGGTACCAAATTCCGAGATCTATTATGAAACAATGAACTTTCTTTTTCGTTAATAAATAAAATTAATCTTTGCCTGCGAGTCCTTGGAGGCCTGGAGGTCCGGGAAGTCCAAATCCTGGTTGACCTGAAAGGACACAACCACAATGGCCAAATTAACAATGCAATTTCGTGTTATGGACATCTGAATGCAATCTTTGTTAAAAGACATCGACCTTTCAACCGATGGATTCATCGCCATGATGCAAAAGGAAAAGGAAAAGCATCAAGCAGAAAAAAAGGAGACTCACTCACCTGGTTCACCTTTCTGCCCTGCTGGTCCAGGGATGCCATCTTGCCCAGGTTGTCCTTTTTCCCCCAGAAGGCCTGGAGAGCCAGGGCGCCCAAATTCACCTAAGGAAGAGAAGAATCGCCAACAAAGATTTCTCTCGATGTTTTAGAAAAGTAATGCAAGGATCTGCCTATTGTAAATACTAACACTTCTAATGCAATTCATAATGCAGACAAAACCAATTCCTTGTGCTTCTACAGACTTGATTTAGGACTGGAATTGTTCACTTATCACAGAGATGACCACTTCAGCTGCTCTTCTTAACCATTTTAGGAAAGGAGAAATTGAGAAATTTCACAGAAGAGTAGATGTACGTACAGCTAGCCACAATTATGTACAATGATGAAATGTGGTTTTTCCCCCCCATTTGCTCTTGCTGCTATCCTTTATGTGGATACTAATGAAGATGTAGATTAGGTTATCAACTCTACGCTACACCCCTGATACGCAGTCTTCTCCACAAACAGCAAGGACCACAAAGCATTCAAAAACTCAATGCAAGTCCAGGTTTATACTAAGCAAGCTAATGCTGTTCTCTGCAAACTAGGATCTCTAATCTAGAGAATATGTTGCAAACCTAAAAAGAACGTAACTTAACCGAACCTAATCAAACCCAACCCAACCTAGCAAACCTAAAGACTAGCTAACTAACCTTACCTAACCTAGCTTAACCCAACCCAGCAAATGTAAAGACTACCTACCCAACCTAACCTAACCTATCCGAACCTAACCCAACCCAACTCAACCCAACCCAAAGACTACCTAACCAACCTTACCTAACCTAGCTTAACCCAACCCAACCCAACCTAGCAAATGTAAAGACTACCTACCCAACCTAACCTAACCTATCCTAACCTAACCCAACCCAACCCAAAGACTACCTAACCAACATTACCTAACCTAACTTAACCCAACCCAACCCAAAGATTACCTAACCAACCTTACCTAATGTAACCTAACTCAACCCAACCCAACCCAAAACTACCTAACCAACCTAACCTAAACTAGCTTAACCCAACTCAACCCAACCCAACCTAGCAAATGTAAAGACTACTATCCAACCTAACTTAACTTATCCTAACCTAACCCAACCCAACTCAACCCAACCCAAAGACTACCTAACCAACCTTACCTAAACTAGCTTAACCCAACTCAACCCAACCTAACCTAGCAAATGAAAAGACTACCTAACCAACCTAACCTAATCTAAACCTAACTAACTTAACCCAACCCAACCTAGCAAATCAAAAGACTACCTACCCTAACCCAACCCAACATAACCTAATCTACCCTAATCTAGCAAACCTAAAGACTACTTAATGTATCAAATCTGAAAACTATTATCTACTTCCCACCAACATTTGTAAGCCACCCTGAGTCACCTCTAGACGAGATGGGGGGGGCACACAAACCTAACAAATAAACAAACTAGTAAATGCATGTAATAAATGTACCAAGGGGAATGGGTGATGAGATGTTTTTTTCTCAATTTTGTTTTAATTTACTTAAAATTTTGCTTTTACTTTTCTTTAGTATCCATTTTCTTAAAATTTGGAAAGTTTTTACTTTTCAAAAAACCTCTTGAATAAAAATTCATTTAAAACAAGTCCCCATGCTCGCCAAGGTTGTTATAAATGAATGGGTAGCTTATAATTGAAAGGTTAGGGCATATAACCATGTCCGTGGTGGTCCCAGTGATTATTGGCACATGAGTGCCATACCACAAAATCTTGGACAGCACTAAGAACATCTATGCGTTGACAAAACTTCCATCTGTCGATTGCAAAAGTCCAAACTGTTTGGATCCTACACATATACTGTGATGATACATTACGGCATCTCAGGATCTTGGGAAGAACTTGATGCATATGAAGGTCAACACCAGCTAAAAAACTGGTAGCTGTGACTTCACATTGTCGGGTGGAAATTACAATAAATAAATAAATAGCCACACCCTGGTAGCTCCAGAGAGGAAAGGAGAACAAGGTAATCCCAACTGGTGTCAAACTGTAACTTCTCAAAACTCATAGAAACAAAACTAGTGGTTTGTTTTTTTTTATTTTCGAACAGTGCAATGTGTGGATCCAGTCACTGTAGCTTACTCAACAAATCACAATTAAGGAAACCGTGGCACGACAATGTAAGGGGGAATTAGGATGTGTACGTGATGCTTTCTGGCTTAACATGATGCTCGATGGTAGCCACTGTGGATGGATATTCCAGATATCCACTGCAGGATGGTGCCTGATTGATTGCATGGGGCCTGGGAGGGAGACCCTAATGAATTATTTTTCAATCCATACTAGATCGAAGAAAGGAATGGCGAGGAGTCAGATTCAAGCAGTGTTGTCCCTTGACCCTCATTTCACTTGGAAAAAAATGACAGGTGTGACCAAAACCTTCTTCTAATCTGTAATATACTTCAGTAGTTCAAAGGCTTTTAAGAGAGTTCAAGGCAAGCAAATCAACCAGGCAAACTTTTTACCTCTTTGATATTTTTCAGCACCTACCTGGAGGTCCAGATGGCCCTGGGTTACCTGGGCTTCCTGGAGGTCCATCAAGACCTTTTGGTCCTGGAACGCCTGGTGTCCCTGTGAAAACAAAACCATAATTTTGAAAGAAGCACTACACAACTTCAGTAGGCATCAACATCCCTCAACCGGAAAGGCAGAAATACTGATAGAAGAGAACATGTGTAGCTCAAGGTTGAATTACGGGGTTCATTGGTGCTGTCTGAAGTTAGAATAGAATAGAATAGAGCTGGAAGGGCCCTTGGAGGTCTTCTAGTCCAGCCCCCTGCTCAAGCAGGAGAACCTATACCCTCTCAAACAAGCCTCTTTTAAAAAATCTCCAGTGATGGAGCATTCACAACTTCTGGAGGCAGGTTGTTCCACTGGTTGATTGTTCTCATTGTCAGGAAGTTTCTCCTTAATTCCAGGTTGCTTCTCTCCTTGATAAGTTTCCAACCATTGTTTCTCGTCCTTCCCTCTGGTGCTCTGGTGAACAATGTGACCCCCTCTTTCTTGTGGCAGCCCCTCAGATACTGGAATACTGCTATCATGTCTCCCCTATTTCTTCTTTTCTTTAGACTAGCTAAACCCAAGTCCTGCAGCCGTTCTTCGTATGTTTTAGTCTTCAGGCTTTTGATCATTTTAGTTGCTCTTCTCTGAATTTCCCCCCCCCCAAAATCTCAACATCTTTTTTATGATATGGTGAGCAAAATTGGCTGCAGTAGTCCAGGTATGGTCTTACTAGGGTTTTATAAAGTGGTACTAATACTTCGTGTGATCTTGATTCTATGACTCTGTTTATGCGACCCAGGATTGTATTAGCCTTTTTGGCTGCTGCTGCACACTGCTGGCTCATGGTCAAGTGATCATCCACTAGGACTCCAAGGTCCCTCTCACAGTTACTGTTTTTAAGCCAGGTCTCACCCAATTTGTACTTGTACCTTTGATTTTTCCTGCCTAAATGTAAAACTTTGTTTTTCTCCACATTGAAACTCATTTTGTTGGATAGGGCCTATTGTTCAAGTTTGTCTAGATCTTTTTTGGATCCTGAGTTTGTCTTCTGGGATGTTGGCTACTCCTGTCAGTTTGGTGTCATCTGCAAATTTGATGAGTTCCCCTTCAATTCCCTCATCTAAGTCATTTATGAAGTTGGTTGTTTTCTTGCTGATGTTTCGTTAGCAAACTGGGTACCATCATCACTGATCACTGATGATGTTATCTAGTTTGGTAATCAAGTATCTGCAAGAAAGCAACCAACTTCAGAAAGCAGCAAGGACCCCAAAGATGGAAATCCTAAAAATGAAATAGAATCTTCTGTGATTGGAAGCAAAGAAAAAAGTAGGCCCAGATAAAACAGCTGTGCCTATTCTCAGTTTAGGGCATTTGTTAAATAAAACAGATTTTAGTTATCAAGCCAAATGAAGATGGACTATACAGGAACCTCTGTCTTAAATATAGAAGCCTCTGGCTTCCTTCCATTAAAGTAATCCTTTTGATTCCTAAACAATCTGTTTCCATCACAGCTGGCCATGACGCAATTTGAAAAATATTAGTAAGGTTTTTTTTGTTCTTTTTCCTTCCTTATCCCCTCTCTTGTCTTTTTTTGGAACACAAAACCCTTGGAAATTGGCCTTTCTGGCTATAAACTTCCACAAACTACTCCAGAAGGCTTTTGAAGTTCAGAGCAAGAAAGAAATGAAGCATTTGTTTTCAAGAAACAGGTAAAATTTCAGAGAAAGAAAACTAGCAGAAAGTATATTTTTTCAGCTCAACAACTGGATCGTTGAGCAAAACTAGAAGATGGAAGATGGGGTAATTGACACAGTAAAGAAAGAAATAGAGGTAGTCCTTGACCTAGCACCCCAATTAAGCCTAACATTTCTGTTGTTCAACAAGACAGTTGTTAAGTGAATATTGCCCCATTTGCCACAGTTGTTAAGTGAAACACTGCAGTTGTTAGGTTACTAACCCGGTTGTTAAATGAATCCGGCTTCCCCCTTGACTTTGCTCATCAGAAGGTCACCAAAAGGGATCCCAGGACCCTGGGACACTGAACTGTCCTAAACAGGAACCAGTTGCCAAGTGTCCGAATTTTGATCATGTGACCATGGGGATGCTGCAATGGTCATAAGTATGAAAAATGGTCATGTCGAAATTAGGGAACTTTTGAGTGTAAATTTAGATATGTCACCGTACTGTGAGTTATACCGAGGTTATAGGTCAGCATATATTCTCCCCTTATTAGAGAGATTGCCAGGGAGGGCAGACAATTTTTATGTAGGCTATCTCCTCCAGGACTCAAACCCTTCTATCACGCATGCAGTGGCAAAATACTGTGTTGCTGCAATGTCCACGAGAAAAAAATTGGTTACAGATTTATAGCCGTCAACTTGTGCCAATTTTTTTGGAGATATCTCTAATAATTTTTGGAACATTACATTTACTCACACACTTATCAGCTTTCCACTCACATAAACTAGGGAGTGACCCTAACATTTTGAGAACATGTATTTTCTTAACAGGGATGTTATTATTTACTATTAATGTCAGTACTATTTTCCCCCCCTTAATATATTGTAAAAAGTGACGTCTATTGCTGGTCTATGACCGTAATAAAGTTATATTATTATTATTAGATATGTCACCGAGGACTGCATGACTGTTACTGGTGGAAAAACAAGATATAAATGAAGCAAAAAAGGAATGGATTGTAAATCTGATAATGGCAACTAGATTAGCGATGGCTAAATACTGGAGACGGAATTGGGTCATTCAAAGAAATGAGTGGTATAATGAAATATGGAATATGGCAATAGATGGTAAGTTAACCAGAGAAATTAAATTTAAAAAAGGCATGATTAAAGTAAATAATTATAATGAAATATGGGAGGATTTTATAAAAACAGTGTTGGTGGAAGGCAAAGGGAATAAACCTACTCAGGAATAGGGGGATAAGGGCATGATTGAATTATATTGTATATGGTTAGTTGTTATATGAGAAGAAATACAGGTAATAAAAATGGTCTCCACAGGGGTGGGTGCACTGTAATATTTGTATTTTTTTTATATTGTTTTTTTTTTAATTTAGACTTATAGGTATTATGTTTGTATTATTTGTATTTGAATAAAATTAATTAAAAAAAAGAAAAAGAAAAAATGGTCATGTCACTTTTTTTCAGTGCCATTGCAACTTTGAACAGACCCTAAATGGATGGTTGTAATTCCAGGACTACCTATAGAGAGGACTTGCTTCTCTGGAACTGCTTTAATTCCCCTCCTTTCATGAAAAACTTTTCCAATCGAAGGCTGTCTAAATACGGGTCCCAAATCTCCGGAAGATGCTGTGGGAGCCCAGCATATCTGGAGGATGGATGGAGATGGATACAAACCCTCGCGAAGAACATAAGCTCTGGAAGACTTACCTGTTTCAGAAGCAAAAGGAGAAGACCCACAGAAGAAAAAGAGAAGGGAAATGAGCCAGGTTAAACCAATTACCTGTGGATCCAGGAAGGCCAGGTTCACCTTTTGCTCCTGGCCTACCTGTCGAGCCAGGCAGCCCTGGATTTCCAAAGGACCCTTTAGTGCCTGGAGGACCAGAGTAACCAGGCAGTCCGCTTTCACCCTGGGGGGGGGGGGGAAGGAAAAATAAATAAATAAATTGGAAAATCTAGAAAGCTGAAGAAGCTTCTTGGGTGAGAAGCACAACATTTTCAAGGAAGTCCAGTTGCCTTTCGGAAAAGCACCTTTGGGATGTCTTGAGAGTAGCACAGGGCAACCCAGGATTGTGAAAAAGGCGCTCTACTTCTGCAAAGGAGGTTGGGCAACCTACCTTGGGGCCAGGAGGACCTGGAATACCGATGCCTGAGATGCCGGGATCACCCTTGTCTCCCTTCAGTCCAGATGATCCAGGAGAACCAGCCTGGCCAGGACGCCCTGGGACACCTTGCGAACCTTTTGTGCCAGTGGGACCTGTGCAAAACAGTGAAAAAAACAGCAGATCATAGCAGCTCTGAGGCAGTGTATATAACCATTGTGGATCAAGGATCACGCTTTACAAGTGGAGTGGCAAGGCAAGGGATTAGAATAGAATAGAGCTGGAAGGGACCTTGGAGGTCTTCCAGTCCAGCCCCCTGCTCAAGCAGGAGAACCTATACCACCTCAGACAGGTGACTGTCCAGTCTCTTCTTGAAAATCTCCAGTGATGAGGTGCCCACGATTTCTAGAGGCAAGCTGTTCCACTGGTTGATTGTCCTCACTGTCAGGAAGTTTCTCCTTAATTCCAGGTCGCTTCTCTCTTTGGTCAGTTTCCAACCATTGTTTCTCGTCCTTCCCTCTGGTGCTTTGGAGAATAATTTGACCCCCTCTTCTTTGTGGCAGCCTCTCAAATACTGGAACACTGCTATCATGTCTCCCCTATTTCTTCTTTTCTTTAGACTAGCCAAACCCAAGTCCTGCAGCCGTTCTTTGTGTGTTTTAGTCTCCAGGCCTTGGCTGAAGAAGAACCAAACCCAGATGGATTGAATTAGGTGGGATATACCAAGCATGCAAGAGAAATCTGGAGTTTCTGCACCACAGAATCACATGGCTTTCACAAAATGTAGAAACCGGAGTGGCTAATGTTTGAAATACTTGGTGCTTGTTTTCAATCTGGATGGCATAAGAATTTAAGGAGAAGTTTCAAGGATTAGATCACAGATCCCTATCCCAATCCAACATCCTGGATTCCTAGTGGTATCTGGGAAGAGAGACATCACCACGTTGGCTCCCTACAGCATATATGCTGCTTCTAATTCAGGGTTCCATAAAAGCTAACTTGATTGATAACTACTGGTAGATGGACTCTCCATAAATTTCTCACGTCCCTGTTGAAAGCCATCTAAGCTCCTATCTATGTCCATGCCACGAAGAGGCAATTGAGCAGCAATAGCACTTAGATTTACTGTATATACCACTTCACAATGCTTTACAGGCCTCTCTAAGCAGTTTACAGAGTCAGCATATTGCCCCCAACAATCTGGGTCCTCACTTTACCGACCTCGGAAGGATGGAAGGCTGAGTCAACCTTGAGCCGGTCAGGATCGAACTGCTGACAGTGGGCAGAATTAGCCTGCAACACTGCATTCGGATCACTGCTGCGTCACCACGGCTCTTCAATTTACATTGTTGAAATTCAGTTTTTGACAGCCAATCTTCTAAAGCAGCTTTTCCCAATCTTTTGCACGATCCAGAGGTGTGGATCTTCAACTTCCTGGTATAGTATTATTGAATTGAGGCCCAACACATCTGGAGAGCATTGAGTTATGGAATGTTTTATTCTGAAACATCCCCTTTTTACGATACAAACCTATACTTCTTCTCAGGCACAAAGGATCAGGAACATACGTTCAGAAAGATTTATTGTTCAAGCCTATAAACAAGAATCCAGTCAACTAAAGTTCAAATATGAATTGGCGCCAGATAAGGGCCAATGGAATTCAAGGAAGGGGGGCTGGACTTGGATCATTTGTGGCAACATTAGGAATCTAAGCTGATGACACATTTAACTCCGCCCTCCCCCCAGCTCTGCTTGCTCTTCTCCTACATCTTTCCAGCCAAGGAATAAAAGACTGAACCGAAATGTTTCCAATTACCAAGACAATCTTTAATTCAATGAATGGTTGGAAGGAGTGGGGAATGCTTCTGAAATCCCTACCTGGCAGGCCCATCTCGCCGTTGGCACCTTTATGTCCTGGAGGCCCAGTTGGTCCAGGGGGGCCTAGAATCCCAGTGTCTCCTTTGGGACCTATTAAAAACAGAATTATTGTTACTTTTTTTTGATGCTGGATGGATTTCCATGCTGTAAACATATAAGCAATAAGCAAATGTTCACAAGCTGTAATGGCCAAGTTCATCCATTGTCCTTTGTCAAAACTGGAGATGCCATGTAATGACTCGGTACAATGTGCAGATCTGACTATTGCCATTAGCAGGATTTAGTGTTTTGTGCAGAGCTGGATTGATGCAAAGCTGAGCTATTGTTTCAACACTGAAATAACATGTCCATTCAGAAAAGCAAAGAGTTGATTGTCGCTCACCTGGCAATCCAGCTGCACCTGGCTGTCCAACTGATCCAGCGGGCCCTGGGTCACCTGGGAGGCCTGGATAACCCTTCTGACCGGTCAGACCAGGGTTACCTTCAAGGAAACAAAAGATTGAATGAGTAGTGTTCATACTTAGGTATGACTTAGCCCAGGGGTAGGCAACCTTGGCTCTTTTATGACTCATGGACTTCAACTCCCAGAATTCCTGAGCTGTCTGTGCCGGCTCAGGAATTCTGGGAGTTGAAGTCCACGAGTCATAAAAGAGCCAAGGTTGCCTACCCCTGACTTAGCCAAACAAAGAAATGCAGCAAAGAATAGGTGTTGCTGAGTTCCAATATCTTCCTATTGACACTGGTAACTATAATATTTAGCATCTGATGGTGCCTGGTTGGACAATATTCCACCCAAACATTCCCCAATCAGGGTTTAATCATGTTGTTGCATTATTGTGAGTTGTTTATCTCCAAACTGAATGCAATATCCACTGGAGAGCACACAAAAGTAACCCTAAGGGAGATAATAGTGACATAGTTCCTTTTAATGATAAAACTTTGACTGATTTGCCTTTATGTTTAATCACACGCTTGTATTTTATTTTCTATTTTGTTCCTAGCTGACTTGAACACAAACGGTGGTGAAAAGGATGTAAATCCGACAAACACAAGAGTTCTTCAGGACTTCTCTGGAATAAACCAGGTTTTGTTCATTGTAGGAATATCCCAGTGAGATACAGATTAATATTCAATTATTTGCTTCTCGTCTTCCAAATTCTTGGAAGTGTGAGTGATGAACATAGTCTAGCCATCTCTATCACTTTTTCCAAGAGCAAATGTTCTTAATGCTTTTAAGAGGAAGATTTACCCTGAGAAACACAGCAGGAAGGGAAGGGAAACATATGGATTAATGGAAGTTCTGAGACTGGAAAAACACCCAACTTGTTAGCCTGTTGATTCCTATCATGTGGAAGGAATACACACAGAGAATCTTTTCTTACCTTTGTTTCCAGGTTCCCCCTTGTCTCCTTTGGAACCCAGTAGGTTAACATCAAATTTTCCCGGAAGTCCTGGCAAGCCAGGTTCTCCTTTGCTGCCTTTTTGTCCGGCAAGCCCTTGGTGACCTGGTTGTCCTGATAAACCATCATTGCCTAAGCAGTATCCAAAGCACACAATGTTTCTTGTTAATTTGGAGTGCACTGACAATAAGCCCCAATAGAATAAGGGGAAATCCGCTTTATCCTTCACATTATCAAGCTACCACATTAGAATGACTCTAAATCATCAGCACCTATGACAGATTAAGCAGTCTTCATCAGAGTGCCATTCCTCTAATCTCATCCCATTCTAGTACAATTCATAGTACATTTCAGCCATTTGTCTGAAATGGTATAGGGTTTCCTGCCTGAGCAGGGGGTTGGACTAGATGACCTCCAAGGTCCCTTCCAACTTTATTATGATTATGATTATGATTATGATTATGATTATGATTATGATTATGATTATGATTATGATTATGATTATTATTATTATTATTATTATTATTATTATTATTATTATTATTATTATTATTATTATTATTATTATTATTATTATTATTATTATTATTATTATTATTATTATTATTGTTATTATTATTATTATTTCCAAGCCAACCACAAAGCTTTGGTTAGAGTAATTATTAACTGCCCCCCCCTTCTCCATCACGGCTGGATGGAGGTCAGCTCTGGTTCAAGGTCAACATTTTGATACAAAAGACCTTCCCATCATAGCTTATCATTGCCGATTACACATTTAGGTCAGCAATTAAAGGTGTGTAGGGAAACGTTTAGGGTGCAAATGGATTTGGAATTTTGAGAGCATTTGGTAGACTCGCTCACCAACTGGGTTACCTTGGATCCTAATCAGCCAGAAGGCAAAGAGGTGAGCTGTTACCAAGATGCTCTCTTTGAGGTTTTCTGCCCTTCCAACATGTCTTTGATTTTGTTGAGTTTGGAAGGGGCCACAAAGCACTAAATTGCATGCTCCCACCACGTTTATTTAATATATATATATATATATACAGGGCCTGTTAATGCAGTTCTTGGGAAAAAATGTTGATGTGATGGAAGGGGAGCTTGGCTTTGCAGCATGTTAGCTGTTATGTTCCGAAGTGAAGATGCAATTCAAGGAATTCTGAGGCATTTTTACCTAGAAAACTCTTTATTTATGCAACATAGCTTCAGTACGAATAAAGTGGAGCCAAAAACTAAACTCTCCTACTTCTTCCCACAGTGTCTAAACATATTCTCCTCCCTCATGTAACAAGTCATTAATCACATTCCCCAATTAGTTTAAAGTGTGAGCTTTCCCTCCCGCCATATCTTTATCTTCTCACATTTCATCCTTTGAAGACGCTCTGCTGAAATATTGTTATGGCTAAATAGTTCTCAGCACATTCTTTCACTCCCTCCCCCCCCATACTATCTAATAGTGGCTCTTAAAGTAATACACAGGTTAAATAGTGAATGTCTGCATCCATATATATTGTCAAGCATAACATTCGATGTTAGCAGCCTTGACATTAGCCTTCCATTGTTTTATTTTAAATGAAAAGGATATAGAAGTAGGCATGGTAGGAACCCATGGTAGGAGCCCAATGGATGCCAAGAGAAGCACCTATTGGCAACACCTTGTCTTAAAAAACCTGCAGGATGTGTCTGAAATCAGAATTTCCCCCTCCTCCGTCTATAGGTGATAAACCAAAAGTATAGTTGCACTTTTACAGGCTTCAATTCTGAATTCCAGAGATGGAAAACAAGAGACATCTTACCTTTGGGGCCAGGTAAGCCATTTCTGCCAGGAGATCCAAATGTTCCCTGAGGACCAGGTGCCCCCATCACTCCCATCTCGCCTTTGCTTCCTGGAAGCGCAGCAGAAACAGTTTTATTTGGAGCTATAAAAGCCCTAACCTTCCAAATCTTTTTACTTCCCTTTTCATCCTGAAATTTCAACCCGAAACTTTTGCCAAGAGCAAGGCAACTGGCTAATCTCTAATTTAATATCTCTCAACCTTCGAAGCTTTTCAGATGTGTGGACTTCAACTCTCAAGAGTTCTGGAAATTGAAGTCCGCGCCGTGGAAAGCTGTCAAGGTTGAAAACCCGATGCCCTCTCGCGGTGCTCAAATAATTCCCATTTTTTTATGTTTAGCGATCCTATTTAACTTGGGAGAGCCATCTTAGGAGCATCGTGAGCACATGGGGGGGCCATATTGTTTGACCCTGCAACTCTCCCCAACAAGATGGTGCCTCTCCTGCTTCAGTGAGAGCAGCGTAACTGAATATAACCAGAAAGCTTTTAATTCTTGGAGGGCTTTCAGACTGTAGGAAACCTTGAAATGTTCTCAGTTCATCACCTTTGAAATGAGTCAACGTTTGGATTGTTGAAGGACATCTCTCTACTGTTTTTCATTCATCACCCTTTATGAATGTTAGCGTCTATGCAATTGTCAGACAGTACTGTAAATAGAAAGCTCCTCCTATCTGCCCAAACCACAAGAGCACAAAATATGTTTACCTGGTATGCCTGGAGTTCCATCTCGTCCTGGAGAACCAGGGGAACCTGGTCCACCTGGAAGACCAGGTGATCCAGAAAAACCTGGGTTGCCCCTGTCACCTGGAGGACCGGGAACATCAAATCCTGGTGGCCCAGGATCACCTTTCATACCAGGAATGCCTTGAAGTCCTAGGAGAAATGGTCAGAATACAATCCTTTAATTAAAGCTTTCCCTAAAACATTTGTTAGATCCTTCCCTCACCTTCCTGCCTTGCAGGTATTTAGGTTTTAACTCCTAGAACAGTGATGGCGAAACTTTTAGAGACCGAGTGCCCAAACTGCAACCCCAAACCCACTTATGCATCGTCGAGTGCCGGGTGGATGTGGCCCATTGTCTGGGTGTGGCCCATTGGCTGGGTGTGGCCCATTGGCTGGGCGTGGCCCATTGGGTGGGCGTGGCTGCGGTGGTAACGGCAGACTGGGTGGGACTAAAAAGTTCAATCAATCAATTCCAACTTTGCAAGATTTTTTTTTTTCTGTGAGAAGTTGAAATTGACTGATTGAACCTTTTTTATTTTGCACACGGCGGCAGAGGCCTAAAGTGAAAAGGTTTTATAAAACTCAGCTGAAGGCCTAGGACTGGGGCGACGGCATGCGTGCCCACAGAGAGGGCTCTGAGTGCCGCCTCTGGCACCTGTGCCATAGGTTTGCCACCACTGTCCTAGAATTTCTCAGCAAGCATGGTGTCAGACCCCTCAAATCTTCCAACTAGATTTCTTTATTATTCCACACTTATAGGCAGAATCTTGCCAGACTGAAGTAGACTACCACCTACATCAATCATATACTCTGGGAACTGTTAGGGAGTGGTTGTCTTTACCCTCTTTCTCTCACACAAAGTGTCTGGGCTGTTACTCCTCTGGAATGTACCTCTCCTTCCTGGGAATCCAGACTACATTCTATCACACATGGCTATTGTTGTGAATTTTAGGAACTAAGATCAAAACCTGAGAAGTACACCAGGTTGGGGACTTTAAGAAACAGGAATTTGGACAGTGGCTGCACATTGTGGTTTTAAGATGAGTTCCTTCAGCCTCAACTCAACAAAGCCTACAGCTCAGCAGTTTTTAGTGAAAACCAATTTTTTGACCAAAAACTCTTGGAATTTAGCTTTGGAGGTATGGAATACAGAAAAATCAATGTAAACCTGCCCTAGAGAAGAGACTTTATAAGTGATCAACAGATTGATTCTTGTTAATATGTAGAAAATGAGGAAGTGATTCTCTGAGGTATTTTAACTGCATTATTAGTAGGTTGAAAATGTCTGTAAAAATATCTGGAAGTTCACTTTTCTCTCCACTGGCTCTATATTCCAGCTGGGCTGTTGATCTGTTGATTTGAACCAAGATTGTGTTTTACACAAACCAGACACTACTAGTACCATAAACCAAGCAATGCTGTTCTCATTGTTTTGATTTAATCTGCAGCGTTGCCTCAGTCCAGGTACTAGGAAAAATATTAGAAGTGCTTTAAATGAATAAATCTTTTTTTAAACAAGGTACCGTGTGGAAAACTGCATTTACTCACCAGCCCCTTGGAAATTTACCTTACAGAATTCAACTAAACTCTACAACTTTTGAGAAGTGAGGAGACAATGAGGATTGTCTTTTGCTGTTAGGGGGACAAGTATAGCTGAAAAACTATACTTCCTAATGTCTTCCTTATTAGACCTTCACTCAGAGTCTAAGTTTCAGAACCAAGTATTTCTTTTTTATTTATTTAAAATTTTCATTTTTTAATACAGAAAATAAAAAAAATGAGCTCCAAGAGAAAAATGGAGTTTTTACAAGAACAAAAGAAAACTGAATAAAAACATTAGAAGAATGTGGATTGAAAAGGCAAAAAAAAACCCCCCAGAAACACATATTATCTTCCCTAGTTGAACACTGACAAATATATTACACAATAAAAGCTTTCTCCCCTTGCAAGTCAAGTCTAAGATTCATAAACTTCTACTTCTGTATGCAACTAATTGCATATAGATAGCAATAGCACTTAGATTTATCTACCACTTCACAGGGCTTTACAGCCCTCTCTAAGCGGTTTACAGAGTCCGCCTATGGCCCCCCACAATCTGGGTCCTCATTTTACCGACCTTGGAAGGATGGAAGGCTGAGTCAAACTTGAGCCGGTGAGACCTGAACTGCCAAACACATATAGATGTATATGCACATCTATATTCTGTATATGCATAGAACCAAGTGTTTCTATTACTTGAATAAAATCCTACAGAAATTTTCCTACAGAAAACTAGTCATATATGAGCGTTTAGATTAGAACAATACACAAAGTTTCAGTTTAGAAATGTTTGACCTTCAAGACCCCAATTCTGAGCTCACTTCATCATCAGAAGTATTCTGACACATGGGCTGTCTTTTACACTGAAACTGTTTTAAATTGGAAACTGTTATTTCAAGCTCAAAATAGGCCAGCTCAAGACTGAAATATTTTGAGTTTGCAAGTGACTATGCACATTATTATATTGGACCAGAATTCTTACTAACTTGGCCAACCACCCGACATCAGTGCTGCAAAAGGACCGACTGAGTAAATACACTTCTAAACACAGGAGTCCAGACTATTTGCTCCAGGATGAAATCTTATAAAAAGACTAAAATGTCCAGTTACTAACAATTCTCTCTCATTGCACTTCCAACGTCTAAACTAAACAAAACAAAAAACGTTGTGCCTCTTATGATTTCTCCTAAAGCTTGTGAAGAGCTTAAATTCTGAAAAGGCTTACTTGTTTCTTGGACTTTACCATCTTTTTTTTACCGTTATCTGACTGAAGATTCATACAAAGCAGTGTTTCTCAACGTCTTGAAACCCACACCCCCATTTGAAAAACAAAACTTTCACATTCCCCTTCAGACCAGCTCCAATAATTTCCTTCAGAAACTTAAAATGACCAAACCCTCGAAACTAAAAACAGAGGGAACCAATCTGTAACTTTTGTTGTTGTTCCGTGGCTAAGTCGTGTCCGATTCTTCGCGACCCCCATATCAGGCTTTCCTGTCCTCCACTCTCTCCTGGAGTTTGCCCAAATTCATGTTCATTGTGTCGATATCTTAACCGTCTCCTCCTCTGGAATGGACCAACTCGCCATAGCCAGCTTGCCACGGGGTCAACTTACCACAGCCAATTCACTGCATACAACGTGGGACAACTTGCCACGGGACCAACTTCTTGCAGGACAACTCAACAATTCAAGTTAATTGTTTAAAATTATTTTAAAAATTATTTTCATTTTTGTTATTCACATTTTATTTTGCCCCTTTCTTGGCATCCTTTCTTTAATGATTCTATTTGACAACTTCTTCAGTGTTAGTGTAACTCTTGTCCCGTGATGAGTTGGCCATGGTGAATTGTCCTGCAGCGAGTTGGCTGTGGTGAGATGGCCGCGGCGAGTTGGGTGTGGCAAGTTGTTGTAGACCCCTCCTCCTCTGCTGTCCCCTTCTCCTTTTGCCTTCCATCTTTCCCAACATCATCAGGGTCTTTCCCAAGGAGTCCTCTCTTGTCATTAGGTGGCCAAAGTATTTGAGCTTCATCTTCAGTATCCATCCTTCCCAGAAACAGACAGGGTTGATTTCCTTTAGGATTGCAATTTTAATAAACCCTATTTATTTTCCACTCCAAATTGGCTGTTGCTCTTCAAACGTATATCCTTTTTCATCCCTACTTCTGGATTTCAGCTTCTCAATTTTTCCCTTCCCTTCCCTTCCCCACCTTTTAGAAGAGGAAAGAAACTTTTCAGACTCCTCATCTTCTCCTGAGATCGTGATAGCTCAGGAATCCCTCTCAACAAACAAAAAACAATACCTTGGACAGAGACAGCATTTTATACAGAGGTGTTCTTTTTTTTTGGAAAAGGGTAAATAGGAAACAAATCAATACATTTAAGGAACAGAGGAAAGCAAGCAAACAAAAAAGGACTTAGATGGAGCAAACCACTGTACCTGATTGGCCTGAGAAGTTGAAAAGTCACCATGGAAAGAATTCATCAGGAAGTTGAAACACAGCAAAAAGTCGGAAGAACACCGTTAGGGTTAGGATACAAACGTTAATACACAGACGCTTGAGCAAAACCTACACCAATATTTCTCAATCTATGCTGGACTACAGCTCCCATCCTCCTGGCAACCATGTCATTGGGAAGTCCCACAGTGATGACTGGGAGCCATGCTCAATGCATGGGCTAGAAAGGCTGATCAAAAGAGTGGGCAACCAACTTGACAGAGCCACCATTGAATGAATGGCTTATCCTGGATTCTAGTTTGTCTTCTCCACTTCAAGAGGACAATAGAAGACTTACACCAACTAAAGTGGAACAGACTTCATGGTAATGTTTTCCAGTGGATGATAATCACCAGATTAGCGAAAAAGGGTTAAATATAGACATTCCTAAAAGGGTCTCTTATTAATGACATTAAATAAAAATGCTCTAGCTTTTTTGGTTTCAGTAATAGGGTAGTCACCATAATTATGATGGTCTATGATTCATCATCCCTAGCCACTGGTTACACCGGTTGGGACTTTGGGAGTTTCAATTCAATTATTTTTGGAAGCCCCAGAGTGAGGGAGGTGGAGCAGTGGTGTACTGTATAGCTCAATATTATTTTTTGTGGTTTATTTTTTTAATATTTTGGAGGATCCTCTTCTCCTCCTTTTAAAATATTCTCCAACCCCCCCTCCCCCCATAATTACATGATGCTAATACCCACCGAGGAAAACATTAACCAAGAAGGATGCTCAAAGGCTTCAGCTAGCAAAAATTGCATCGTCACTCTTTTACGTTAGCAGCGGGAAAAGCTACATTTCGGAAGAGAAGGATGAGACGACATCACAGCAACACAAACAGTGACAGATGAAGTTCATGCGGGTTGATATGGTTAGTTAAGTTTTAGCCAGGCGTTGGTTTCCACAAGACGAGAAAGGACTGGTAAACAATACCCACACGATACAGAAGTTTGAGATACGCAGAAACAGTGGTCCCGTGAAAGAAAAAATAAATACGTGTAGAATAAAAACTCATCAGCAATGACATGGTGCGCCAAGTCCAGTGATTAACAAACGGAAGTGACAGGATACAGATTGTGGCTACATCTCCACTGATGGCTGTGCTACATGCAGCAATTCACTTGACGTGCTTGAATACATAATGGAGGGAGGGGTGGGCAACCTTAAGAGACCCATTTCCTGTCCTCATACCAAATCTTGAGAAGATCTGCAGAGCAGCAGAGTCCCACAATGCTATGGACCAGGGAACTACTCTAAATATTGGTCCACAAAATTGGTCCAAATTAGATTGTTCTTCATTCTTATAACAAGGGGCAGGATACTTGTATCCCCAAAGGCAAGTATGTTATCACAGGTACCCTACAATAACACCTGTTACATTCTTAAAGGGTCTTACTTCCAAGATATATATATGTTTAAAACAAAATCTGCCATCAAGACAAGAATGTGTCAAAAAAAAATGAGAGCAAGCTCTGATCTACATTGAGTACTTAAGGTCTATGGGCACTTGTTTTAATTAAATGAAAGAAAAAAGATATGCAAAGGTCTTATGTTGACTTTACATATTTTTTTTAGGGAGATGTAGATAGAAATTGTCTAGGAATGGGAATAGCAAAACAAATTTGGATGTTTATGGATTCACACTTTTCCAAAAGGAAAAGGTGTGGTTTTACCCATATAGCTGCTCTCATTTTCTACTCCATTTCTTCTACAGATCATCTCAACTTCTGCTGCTTCCTCCTTCCTTCATTTCCCCCCAGATTAGATTCTCTCTGTCTACTGCTTGCTCTCTGCATTTCAAATCCCATCTGTCTTCTCTAATGGTCATCTGGAGAGACCCCAGTGAACATTTCACTTCCATGCCTACACCCTTGGAAAAAGGATGGTCCATCTAATCATTTTACATTTAGAGAACATCCTCATTTCTTCTTGAAGAAGGCATCATTCCATGCATTGTGCCTTACATCCCATTATATTTTACGTCTTTCCTCCACAATGAAGGTCTCCATCCGAAGAAGTGAATAGTAACAGAGGAATGGATATTAACCGCAAGCCAACTTCTGACTAGCTGACTGGCTGGGCTGATGGGGAAATGGATCTGGTCCCTAAAGTGGTTTCTGGTTCCCATTCACGGGCTAGAACTTTGACTTTAAATGCATCCTTTCTCCAGGATCAGATCAGCTCAGTAACAGCATCAGGTTCACCTTTACTCATCTGAAAAAGCTAGATAGGTCAAACCTGCTACGTTCTGGGTTAGAGACCACAGAAAATCTGGAGATAGCTTACAAAGGGAGACCAGACAACATTCTGGCAAAATAATTTCTATCGTTACCAAGAAAGCTACATGTCCATATCCATAGGATTCAAGTTCCGTTGGAAGAATTGAACCTTTTCCAAATACTAAAACTGCCAAACATACAACAGGGGGTGGTTTTCAGGTGTCATCATGCAATCTTGTGCACTGGACACCCGCCGAATGATTAAAACTTCAAACATATCCCCAGATATCTATAATACCATTCTGAAGATCTCTTGTGTTCTCACCTGAAATACTGGCACGATCTTAAGGAAGAATCAGAATAACAATGACAGAATAACAGAGCTGGGAGAGACCTTGGAGGTCTTCTAATCCAACCCCAGGCTCAAGCAGGTGTCCCTCAACCATATCACTAAAGCACTGTGAGATTGGTGCTCTTTGAGGGCGTCAAATTTTATTTAGGAAGTCCTACAGATGCTACATCCCCAGCTCTGACTCAATGAACGTATGATGAAGGCAAGCTATATTGCCCTGATCATGATCCATTGACACGGCCAACATTTTTGCAGACATTAGTAACGCTTTTAAAAAAAATATCTCTTTGCTCCACAGCCCAGAAATGAAAGACATTTTCTTCTGTTGTTGTTTTTTTTTTTTAAAAAAATAAGAACAATAAAATGGATATAATAGCAAATGAAAGAGATGCGCAATGTTGGGTGTACTTTGCGACGTAGTCGTGAACATGCAGTGACTCTTGAATCTCCAGGCACAGATTTTCTTGAAAGAAGTAGAAATGGGCGGCTCACATTTTGCAGAATCGTGGTTTAAAACGAATCTGTGCTTTACAAATCATGCAGGGTGTAGAAGAAGAACCAAAACACGCTGAAATCATTAGAGAAGAGGTTTTGGTGCAATTTGCCTGAAAGTGCTACTAACTGTGTGGCTAGGGCAGGGGTAGGCAACCTTGGCTCTTTTATGACTCGTGGACTTCAACTCCCAGAATTCCTGAGCCAGCATGAGGGAAACTTTGGCCCCTTCATGACTTGTGGACTTCAACTCCCAGAATTCCTGAGCCAGCATGGCTCAGCTTGGAAACCTCTCCCTTTCCCCTCAGCATGGCTGGCTCAGGAATTCTGGGAGTTGAAGTCCACGAGTCATAAAAGAGCCAAGGTGGCCTACCTCTGGCCTAGGCCTAGGCCGCTTTATGACTCATGGACTTCAACTCCCAGAATTCCTGAGCCAGCATGGCTCAGCTTGGAAACCTCTCCCTTTCCCCTCAGCATGGCTGGCTCAGGAATTCTGGGAGTTGAAGTCCACGAGTCATAAAAGAGCCAAGGTTGCCTACCCCTGGGCTAGGGGTTTTAGGATTCGATGTTTCTCAGTTTAAGACCCTCTTAAATGCAACCTATTCTTAGAGCCCAGTTAAGTTCCTGTCATATAACTATTAGAGACTTACAACATCAGTTAACATTGATTTCTAACCTACTCTTCAAGTGAAGCAAAATTGCATTCATAGAAAAAAAAATAGCTAGATGTAAGTACAGATAGTTTTCGACTTAAAATCATTTATATCTTTTGTAGACCTCCACAGATCCAATGAAGAACTGTTTTTGGTCTCTCTGGAGCTATTGGTTCATTTGAACAATGACTTCATATTACAGGTAGTCCTGGATTTACAACAGTTCATTTAGTGACTGTTCAAAGTTACAACAGCACTGAGGAAAGTGACTTATGACCATTTTTCACAGTCGTGTGATCAAAATTCAGATGTTTGGCAACTGGTTCGTGTTTATGACGACTGCTGTGTCCCGGGGTCGTGTGATTCCTCTTTTGCCACCTTCTGACAACCCAAGCCAACGGGGAAGCCAGATTCACTTAACAACCGGGTTACTAACTTAACAACTGCAGTGATTCACTTAACAACTGTGGCAAGAAAGGCCGTAAAATGGGTCGAAACTCACTTAACAAATGTCTCACTTAACAACAGGAATTTTGGGCTCAGTTGTGGTCAAAAGTCAAGGACTATCTGTATATATCTATGGAGGATAAGCTATGTATCAACTGCATAATTTATCTTCCTTTGTTTATTTAAGATTGTTTTAAAGGCTACACTCCAATTTATTTAGCTCAGCTGAACTTTACTAAAAGCAACTGAAAAACAGGACCCTAAAATATTGCCCCGTTTCATTCGAACCCAGACTTTCCCAATCCAACCTTTTCCAGATGCGTTGAGACTGCAATTCCCATAATTCCTAGCCAGATGTCGCCTTGGAATTCTGGGAGCAGGAGTTGCCAAAAGTGTTGGAGAGGGCCACGTTGGGGAAGGCTGTCCTCGATTCCTTTCAGGAATTCAGGCTGACAGTTCTAATCTGGAATTGTCTCACTTACTAATCGGTTACTTGGACACTTACCGGGTGGTCCTGCTGGTCCTGGAAGACCAGGTGGTCCAGGTGGTCCTTGCCCACCAGTTCCTGGAATCCCTGGAGGCCCAACTAGTCCAGGCTGGCCACGTGGTCCTGCATCACCTAAGAAGAAGATTTCAAGAAACTTAATATTTCAGAAGCTACATATGTTCTTAGAAATAACATACTGAAATATGCACGTCGCAACGTTTGATGAATTCTTGTGTACCTTTGAAGCAGCTGGGAGGACAAAGTCCCCTATCCATTATGGATTCTGTTCAATAATTCATGTATTATTGAAAACTGGCTGGCAATGAGAGGACGGGAATGTTTCTTTTTCAGAAGTGCACCTACCTGGATCTTCAGTGAGACACCAGCCATGACTCCAGAGAAGGCAGTAGAAGGCAGTCAAAGTCCAAGGGACTTTTGAGAACATGGACCATAGTGTCCTTCTGGACCTCCTTCAAGGGTCAGGGTGGGGGGGCATGGTGTTGCACTGGGTTAGGATGTTGGATGAACTGGAAAATGGATTAGGATTCTAAACATGTTCATATTTGGCCTTGGCTTCTGCTGTTTTTTATTGTGTTGTGTCGTTTCATGTTTCATATTTATCTTGGTTTTTTTAATCCTATGTTAACTGACCAGACCAGACTTACATCTGCAAATGGATGGATGGATGGATGGATGGATGGATGGATGGATGGATGGATGGATGGATGGATGGATGGATGGATGGATGGAGAGAGAGAGAGAGAGAAAGAGAGAGAGAGAGAGAGATAAAGATGTTTGTGTGTGTGAGAGAGAAAGATGATAGATAGATAGATAGATAGATAGATAGATAGATAGATAGATAGATAGATAGATAGATAGATAGATAGATAGATAGATGATAGACAGACAGACAGACAGACAGACAGACAGACAGACAGACAGACAGACAGACAGACAGACAGACTGAATCATACTTCTAGACCTAACCATGGTTGTTCGTTTAGAGAGGGAATCACATTTTTTGAAACTCAATCTCCTTCCTGGAATTATGTTCTCATAAACTGGCACGGTCAACTGACACATTTGAGAGTTGTATTCTAGTGACATCTGGAGGACACAGTTTGCTCTACTTAGAAACAGATACTCTTGACCTTGTCTGGAATCAAAACTAAATAGAATGAGCCTTGGTGGGATGGGAAACCATCACAGTTTTAATCCAGACCACATCAAGAAGAGGAGGTAATGGAAGTAAGTACTACTATCAAAAAATTCACCTGGCCCTATCCATGAAACCATCAAGAGTGGAGTGTAACTCAAAGAAAAAAGTATATATTTTTTATCATCTCTTAAATCAAAAGAATAGTACTGTTTTAAAACATTTCTTTCACTACACCCCTTGTAACATTAATTTTACAAGTTTATGTTGCTTTTCCCCATTGTAACACTTCTCCACAACTACGAAGATAGGTTCTAGACAGAGCAAAATATGGTTTGAAGAAGAACATGAGTGATGGTTCCAATCCTGGAGGACTAGTCAACTGCAGATCAAGACTTGTTGATTCAGCCATCATGCTGAACTCATACTGGCACTGATCCAGTCTGATTCTGCATGGGTCCCAAAAGATGCATAGAAAACCAGAAGGTAGCCTTAAACCGAATCCCTACATTTAAGTCAGACTCATCTGCGTTGACTGCTGCCACAACCAAATAGCCTCTTTTGTACCTTTAGCTCCGACAGCTCCATCAAAACCTGGCCGTCCTGGGGAGCCAGGGTTTCCTGAGAAGCCGGGCACTCCTTTGGCACCTTGCACGCCTTTGAAACCTGGTGGACCAGGTGGCCCTGCGGGTCCTGGAACGCCAAATCCTCGCTCTCCCTGAAATGCCAGATAGCAAAACGTTAGTTCAGAATATCCCCAAAGGGCTTTTTCAGGAGGCAACTGGACTTCCTTGTTTTTCTTTGAAGACGTTTTGCTTCTCATCCAAGAAGCTTCTTCAGCTCCGACTGGATGGGGAATGGAAGGATCTCACCATCCAGTCACAGATGAAGAAGCTTCTTGGATGGGAAGCGAAACGTCTTCAGAGAAAAACAAGAAAGTCCCGTTGCCTCCTGAAGAAGCACCTTTGGGACAACCCTGGCCTGGCTGGCTGAGAATCTCCATTGAGACATTTAGTTCAGAATATTTGTTCTCAATTCTGCAGTCCATCCTATGCTTCCTACTGTTGTGTTTGACTGCATTGCTTACAGAAAAGAGGTGTGTAAACAACTTTGTTTGGCCTGTTCAGTTATCACACCACATCTCGATTAAAGAAACTAAGCACAAGGTTTATTCTTCATAGGACCAGGAAGCCTGATCAGTCTAAGAAAGGTCCAAGGCTCAAGACCAACCAAGGTCATCTTTACATCGATGAATTCACCTTCCCTGACCTGGTGTGCCTCAGATGCGTTGGGATTCCAGTCCCTCAACATTCCCAAATAGCACAACCATCTGGAACACACCAGGTGATGGAAGACGAGGAGAATCCTTCACACCAAAGCAAGCAATTTTTCTCCACAGACCTTCTGTCCTTTCTCTCCAGGCAGTCCAGGGGTTCCGTCAGCTCCTGGTCTTCCAGAGTTTCCTGGAAGTCCAGGTTCACCTGATACACCGGGAAAACCTTTAAAAAAGATAAACAGATTAGAGGGCAATGACAATAAACTCCAACCCATTCCAATAAAATCTTGCAAACCCTTCCTTCCTTCCTTCCTTCCTTCCTTCCTTCCTTCCTTCCTTCCTTCCTTCCTTCCTTCCTTCCTTCCTTCCTTCCTTCCTTCCTTCCTTCCCTTCCCTTCCCTTCCCTTCCCTTTCCTCCCCCTTCATTCTTTCTTTCCTTTCCTTTCCCCTTCCTTCCTTCCCTCCTCCTTCCCTTCCCTTTCCTTTCCTCCCCCTTCATTCTTTCTTTCCTCTCCCCTTCCTTCCTTCCTTCCCTCCTCCTTCCCTTCCCTTTCCTTTCCTCCCCCTTCCTTCCTTCTTTCCTTCCTTCCTTTTCTTCCTTCCTTCCTTCCTTCCTTCCTTCCTTCCTTCCCTTTCCTTTCCTTTCCTCCTTCTTTTTCTTCTTTCTTTTTCTTTCTTTCTTTCTTTCTTTCTTTCTTTCTTTCTTTCTTTCTTTCTTTCTTTCTTTCTTTCTTTCTTTCTCTCTCTCTCTTTCTTTCTTTCTTTCTTTCTCTTCCTTCCTTCCTTCCTTCCTTCTTTCCTTCCCTTCCTTTCCTTTCTTTTCCTTCCCTTTCCTTTCCTTTCGCATGTTTGTCCTATAGTTCAGTCATCCATTGGCAACTCCTGCTCCAACCACTACCTCACACTGCCTTTACAGAACATGAATGAGACCAACCTTTGGGCCCTGGTGGGCCTGGGAGTCCAATGCCAGGGAAGCCGGGTTCACCTTTTTGGCCGGGGATTCCTGGCAACCCAGGTGATCCAGGTTGACCAGAGTCTCCTGATAAGAAATATATTCCAGTCGTCAAATCCACTGATCACCCCATCAGTAAACCCTGGTTAGTGACAATGTAAATTCTTCGTTTGATTGTTGTGAGCAGCCAGGCACCCTTCAGGTTTAGTAAATAACAGGTGGATAAAAAGGCCAAATCCAGATTAAACATCTGACTGACCAGACAATCAACCATGCTAACAATTCACAGAGCACTTAATTAAGACCATAATTATGGTCTTCCATAATTATTCTAAAATGGGGACAGAGAAGAGGTGATTGGTTAGAGTCCCTAACCTAAAATCCCTTCCTCCAGAAGTGAAACAGACTTTGTTATGTTGTCAGGAAATATGGCAGCTTTTTACCTGGAAAACCATCTTCACCATTTCTGCCTGGGAGGCCTGGAAGCCCCGGGGGTCCTTTTTCGGGAATAGATTGAGCAGGTTCACCTTTGGGCCCTGGAAGCACCAGAAAAACAGCAAGAGGAAAAAGGCTTATATTTCACAACAAAACCCAAACCGAATGGGACCATCCTCCCATATTTTCTACTCTAGATTAGTCTTCTGATGTTTTGTATTGGTAGGGTAGATTTGCCCTCCCTCTAGTAATGTAACCTGTAGGAGAAGAAAAGGCTGAGCTGGAAGGCGGGGTTAAATATCTCATCAGTTTAGAATCAGTACGCTGTCACAAAAGACTTTAAGTCCAGCCTCCCATGAATTCTGTGACCCTCATCTAGGGCCAATTTAGCTTTGACTGTGACTAGACTCTTGTATAAAGGTAACAATAATAAATGGTTCTGTGCTTTCACGTATACATCTTGGCAAAGGGCAAAGCCACCCCATTCCACATGTATCCATTTTTCTGAATTAAACACAGCGGATTCTCCAGTCAGGCAGAGCACGGGACTTCAAGCTCCTCTCTTCTACTGAAATAATCATCCCAGGCAAATGATCCTTCATCAATCTGAGCAGGCACGTTGTTCTAGACGTCTAGGAGGAATATACCTACCTGGAGCTCCTGGGGAACCTGGACGTCCAGGAACGCCTTGAAGCCCCTTGTCTCCTGGAGGTCCTTGTGGTCCAAATCCGGGAGGTCCTGGAGGCCCTCGCTCTCCACTGAGTCCAGGAAGACCTGAATCCCCAGTAGAGCCCCGGTCTCCTTTGAAAGCAATGCTACCCTAGGGCAACGGAAAAAAAGACTGCCTCGATTAACGCATCATAAAACCCGTAGGTTGGTTTCACCATGATCTGGTTGCTTCTAGCTTCACACCATTTACTGATCCAAAGCAAGCCATCAACTCACCAAATGATGATGCCATTTATTAGACAACAGGGAAACCAAGGGAACCAGGTGATGAGAGCCAATAGGAGTGCCTGAGTCATTGAAATCCAAATCTCTTGCCCTTGAAATTATTATTGTTTGTTTGTTGTTGTTGTTGTTGTTTGCACAATCACCCAGATGTTCAGACTGGGTTTGGCCTTTTTGTCTACCTATCGAGTCCTTACCAAGGACCTGGGATAGGCAGATGTGGATATTTGATGGCATTACAGATATCATCGCAGGATGGAAGCTGTTCCCAGTAAGGCCACCTTTTGCAACTGACTGAATTTGTCAATGCCGATGGTGTCCAAGTGGTGCTCCAGTTGTTTTGGGATTGCACCCAAGGTGCCTATGACTATTGGTACTACCCTTGCTTGCCTTTGCCACAGTCTTTCGATTAGGTTAAAAGCCAGGAGATTATGAGTTCTAGTCACACATTAGGCACAAAGCCAGTTGGGTGATCTTGGGCCAGTCACCCTCTCTCACCCCTGGGAAACAGACAAGGTCAAACAACATCTCAAAAAACTTGCCAAGAAAACCTGCCAGAGTCAAAAAACTGACTCAAAGGCACAAAAAACAAAACAAAACAGTTTGACTTGATCTTTTACAAAGCTACAGCCTCCACGACACTTTGAAATTCCTGGTTTATTTATCTGTATCATATAACTTTACTCTTTTTCATGCTTTCTCTTATATTTGTTGATATTTTTTTTTAAGTGGCCAATAAAGGAAAAAACAACAACAAACTCGGCACTAAAGTTTCAGTTCAGTTCCTAAAGAAATTTCCTCAACCAGCACCCAGTTATTCCCAGGATACTAGGCTTGAAAATTCCTGATTGAGGCTTATCATCATAGGATTCCAAACATTCTGCCATTTCCCCTGACTTACTGGCTCGCCCTTGGGTCCAGGATGACCTCGGATTCCATCTTTCCCCGGAGAACCATCTAAGCCGGGCAGCCCTGGAGGACCTGGGAAACCTGAATTTCCCTTTTCACCTTTCATTCCAGGGAAACCAATCATGTCACCTGGATCACCTTTAGCACCAGGACGTCCAAGAGGACCTGAAGGTCCGGGAGGACCCTAGAGACAAAACAAGAATGGTTTTAGTCCTCAGGAGTGCACGCATTTGATCCTTTGCTCTCCCTCCATTCCCAGGGATGATGCTTACTTGAGGCCCAATAAGTCCAATGACACCAGAAACGCCTTTGTCGCCTTTTGACCCAGGAAGACCTGGAGACCCTGGGATCCAAACGGAAAGAAGAGATTAATGGCACAGGAGAGAAAACGTTATCTCCGTGTCCCAAAGGATTTTCTTGTTTTTTTTCTCCTTGAACATGTTTCTGAAGCTTCTTCAGTTCTTTAGAACATTTCGTTTCTCATCCCAGAAGCTTCTTATGAAGAACCAAAGAAGCTTCTTGGAGGAGAAGCGAAACGTTCTGAAGAACTGAAGAAGCTTCTTGGATGAGAAGCGAAACGTTCTGAAGAACTGAAGAAGCTTCTTGGATGAGAAGCGAAACATTTTCAAGAAAAAAAAATGTCGAGTTGTCTTTTGGAAAAGCACCTTTGGGACAATCATGACTTGGATGATCAAGAAACTCCATAGACATTATCCCCATGGTTGAGTCCATGCTAGCTTGCAGGGCAAGCAGGGGCAACCTAGGTTCACAGCTGGCCACACCTGGTTTTCCATAAGCATTACCCAAATCTAGCAGCACACTGCTCCCAAATCGCTTGCAAGGTATTTACTGGCATTTTTCAAACTTGTTGACTTTGATATGGGTCTTAACTCCCAGAATTCTCCAGCGAGCATTCTGGGAGATGACATCCACACATCCTAAAATGGACAACTTTAAAAAAAAACATGCTGTTAACAGATCCCAAAAAGATTTTACAAGATCCTCTCCTCCCAATTGCCTGAGAAACACGGGCATGCCTAATATTTTGACCCTACCGGCAGCTACTACTATGGCATCCATTTCTCCTCCAGTCCTACATTTCATGCAAACAGAGGCAGCTCAGCTGGTGGGCAAATCCATGGGAAAAGTGTGGTGTATTCTCCCACGATGCTTTGCTCTTCAGAACAACAAGTTGATTGCCCAAGCTTTTGCCAACATGAACCTCTTCCTCCAGATATGGAACCAACTCCCAAACTCCCAACCAGCATAGCCACTCCTGAAAATTTTAAGAGTTGAAAGTCTGCACATCTGGAAAGAAGCCATGTTTGGGAAAGGCTAGCCCAGGGGTAGGCAACCTTGGCTCCTTTATGACTCGTGGACTTCAACTCCCAGAATTCCTGAGCCAGCATGGCTCAGCTTGGAAACCTCTCCCTTTCCCCTCAGCGTGGCTGGCTCAGGAATTCTGGGAGTTGAAGTCCAGGAGTCATAAAAGGGCCAAGGTTGCCTACCTCTGGCCTAGGCCTAGGCCGCTTTATGACTCGTGGACTTCAACTCCCAGAATTCCTGAGCCAGCATGGCTCAGCTTGGAAACCTCTCCCTTTCCCCTCAGCATGGCTGGCTCAGGAATTCTGGGAGTTGAAGTCCAGGAGTCATAAAAGGGCCAAGGTTGCCTACCTCTGGCCTAGGCCTAGGCCGCTTTATGACTCGTGGACTTCAACTCCCAGAATTCCTGAGCCAGCGTGGCTCAGTTTGGAAACCTCTCCCTTTCCCCTCAGCATGGCTGGCTCAGGAATTCTGGGAGTTGAAGTCCACGAGTCATAAAAGAGCCAAGGTTGCCTACCCCTGGGCTAGACTGATCTGTGTTTTTCCTCATAGTTTTACCTTCCATTCACATGTTTCGTGGAGTGGGTGTAATCTCTGCGGCGTGCAAATAAAACGGTTCATGATGATGTCGTGTCCTATGCAATAATGCAACAGCTTCACAGTTATGGGATACAGTAGTCTTAATGGGCACAAAAAAGAAACAATGGGACGAGCCACAAATGAATACCTGGATCTCCAGGGAGCCCCGGAAAGCCTTTCTGTCCTGGAGGGCCCGGGATGCCACTTCCTATGCAGTTAAAGCAGGTGTCTCCCTTGTCCCCTGGAATCACAAGACACACAGCGCCGTGAGTTGAATGAAAGAAATGCAGTGATACAAACATGTCAGTGAAAATAATTCAGACAGCATCTTCTTGCAAAAAAAATTGATTCTCTTGATTAAACGCCTGTGGAATCCTTGGTGCTGTCAGAATCCAATTATATCTTATTTCTAGCTATCTACTCTGAGAAAACCCAATTCTTACTCTCTTTTGGATTCTGTCATACTACAAAGGGGGGGGGGAGTAAACACGGGTGTTTATGACTGACATTCCTCCCATCAACTACAAAGGAACATCCTCTGTGGATTCCCTCTGTGGAGTACTAACCATAACAATGCGGCCATCAGCCTTTGATCTCACTCCCTATGAAGCCTCCTTTTACCGGCAGCAAGGAAAAAGGGGGGGAAAGATTGCAACGTTTGGGATTCCGATGGATTTAACACCCAGCCATCTGCCAATTTGAATTGACTGGAAGGAATGTGGGGTGGGACTGCTTGGGAACACTTTAAAACATTGAATGGTCAATGGGGTTCCTCAGATCCTGTCTAGCATGCCTTCAGTCAGTTTTTCTTAATAAAGATTCCTGTTGGAAAACCTGTTCCAAGAGTTCTGTCTTCTTAAGATGTAAATTGAGGGGGGTCCTTACAGGTGCTCTCTTGATGCTCTCTGAGCTTGTAGACGTTTCATTACCGGAGTAGGTAACATTATCAGTATAAGTCCGTGTGGGGTTTGTTCCCTGTTTACATAACAATAGCTAGCCCAGCCGGTGTTGGGGAGTACGTGATTTTCTACCAAGAGATACCTAGAACTGCATCCTATATTTCTACAATGTCTTTATTATATCTAGATACTTATTCATTTACGATGCTTTTGTAAACAGTGGTGTGCAGCATAATTAGAGTCTACTGATATGACCTCAAGAAATGCTTGTTTTGTTTTTTGTCAGCCCACAGAACGCGCCCTCCCCAATTTTGTGGCAAACCACCACTGAAATCATAAGGAGTTTCAAAAGGAAGCTTGTGAATGTTACAGGCAGTGGTGGGATTCAGCCGGTTTGCACCACTTCGGCAGAACCGGTAGCTAATTTTTTGTTGCCCAGGCCCAGAATGGACTTCCGGAAGCGGCATCCACACAGAGAACCGGTTGTTCACCTATTTGAATCCCACCACTGGTTACAGGTGCTTCAACACTAGCAGCAATGACAAAATCCAAATTCCAAATCAATACCAATCGATCTCAGTCTAATCAAAGAATGAACAATATTTTGGATTTGTACCTTTCTGGCCTCTTTCCCCTGGAAATCCTTGGTCTCCTCGGGTTCCTTGAGGACCAGGAGGTCCTCGCTCACAAATCTGACCAGCTAAAAGAAAGAAAAAGAAACGAGAGTCAGGACACGAGTCACGAAATGAAGGCTGGAAAAGTTCAGAGAAACTTCTCACTCTTCAGAAGAGCTTCAAAACTTGCATCCTTGGTCTCCATTCTGAACACCAGGACAAAGAAAATGGACTTTATTTGTTGAGTTATTTCTTAAATTTGTAGGCCACTCAACTCCAGGCAACTCCCAAGTAAAAAAAACATTTTAAAAATACAGTAAAGAATAAAAAGAGAGGTGAAATTAAGGGGAAATTAAGCTTAAATAAGAACTTTGAAAATAAGATGTATAGCGAATTAACAAATTAACTTTTACAAATATAAGCGAAATATAAACTGATCAGAGAAGATGTTATAGGTAGATGTCACAAGGTAGATAAGCAGTATAGTATTTTTTTATAACACATGAAATATGAAAACATTGGGATGGTGTATCTAAATGGAAAATCTGGGTATTTAGATAATTAATATTGAGCAAATTATGACTGATAAGAATTGTTTGAATACTAAGGGGAAATTAAGCTTAAATAAGAACTATGAGAATAGGATATATGGTGAACTAGTAAGATGATTTTTTTAGAAAAATAACACAAGTTGATAAGAAAAAATGTCATACATGGACATTATTATTATTTGTACAAACATATATTTAACCATTTATGCACTGAAAATATTAAGAATGATATTTTTTTAAGGTTGAAGAAGGAGAATATTATTGGGAGAAGGGAAGATCAAAGCAATACACTATTAATTAATATATTAATCACGGAATTACAAAAAATCATTATTATTGACTGTTAATTAACTACTATTGATTGTTGTTGTTTTTTAAATATATGAACCAAGACAACAAGCTGTACACCAGGCACTAAGGATTGTTACTGTAAAAAATCAAAAAAACATTTCTTTAAAAAAAATATATATACTAGCAAAATGGATCACATCTTAATGTTAATACAGATGAACAATCTAAAATATTAATAGGTATAAAATAAAAACTATATATCCCCTAACAATTCATTAGTTAAGAGGTTACCAACCCAAAGGTAATATTTAAAACAGAAGTAATTAGGCCTTTAACCAATTACCTCTTGCTTTCATTGCAGCAATTCAAATCATGTCATAACCCTGTCCCTGAATTTCAGCTAATACGGACTGAAATCAATTGTTGGACTTTTTTTTAACAGATACCAATAATTATCATCTTCCTCATGTGCACAGCTGGACCTTTAGTAAGGCAGACCCTGGATGGCACTTGGACCCAGATTAGATTGTGAGTCCCTGAATCTCAGCTAATATGGACCAGATATAAATACCTCACTGAACATTTTCAATAGATACTGGTAGTTACGAGTAGTCCTCCGTTTTCAACTACTTAGTTAGTGACCAAAGTTACAACAGGCACTGAAAAAAGTGACTTATGACTGGTTTTCATACTTATGACCATTGCAGCATCCCCAGTCACGTGATCAAAAATTGATTGCTTGGCAACTGGCATGTACTTATGATGGATGCACTGTACCGGGGTCATGTGATCACCATTTGCAACCATCCCAGCTGGCTTCCAACAACAAAGTCAATAAGGGAAGTCAGATTCTCTTAGCGACCGCAGCGATTCGCTTAACGAATGTGGCAAAGTGGTCATAACATGTGGCAAAGCTCACTTAACAACTGCCTTGCTGAGCGATGGAAATTTTGGGCTCAATTGTGGCCGTAAGTCAAGGACTATCGCTCGATAGTGGTTATTGTCATCTTTCAAACATTTGCTTCATTTTCTTGGCAGCCCTACCTGGTGGCATTTTTTGCTCAAGAAGGAGAAGGAACATGTATTTCAGCCTTCTTCAACTTAAGATACAGGCTTAAGATAGGCTTAAGATACAGAAGGATCTTGGCAGACTTGAACACTGGGCGCTATCTAACAAAATGAAATTCAATGATGAAAAAAGCAAGGTTCTACATTTAGGCAAGAAAAACCAAATGCACAGGTACAGTATAGGGGGTACCTTGCCAATAGTAGCAACTGTGAGAGGGATCTCGGAGTCCTAGTGGACAATCACTTAAATAGGAGCCAGCAGTGTGCTGCAGCTGCCAAAAAAGCCAACACAGTGCTAGGCTGCATTAACAGAGGGATAGAATCAAGATCATGTGAAGTATTAATACCACTTTATAATGCCTTGGTAAGGCCACACTTGGAATACTGCATCCAGTTTTGGTCACCACGATGTAAAAAAGACGTTGAGACTCTAGAAAGAGTACAGAGAAGAGCAACAAAGATGATTAGGGGACTGGAGGCTAAAACATACAAGGAACGGTTGCTGCAATTGGGTATGTCTAGTTTAATGAAGAGAAGGACGAGGGGGGACATGATAGCAGTGTTCCAATATCTCAGGGGCTGCCACAAAGAAGAGGGAGTCAAGCTATTCTCCAAAGCACCTGCAGGCAGGACAAGAAGCAACGGATGGAAACTAACCAAAGAGAGAAGCCACCTAGAACTAAGGGGAAATTTCCTGACAGTGAGAACGATTATTCAGTGGAACAACTTGCTTCCAGAAGCTGTGAATGCTCTAACATTGGAAGTTTTCAAGAAGAGACTGGACAGCCATTTGTCTGAAATGGTATAGGATTTCCTGCCTGAGCAGGGGGTTGGACTAGAAGATGACCTCCAAGGTCTCTTCCAACTTTATTGTTGTTGTTGTTGTTGTTATTATTATTTGCTGCTGTCTTTCAAATGCACACATATTCACACATATTGGTCAACACAATCCTACCTAACGCCTGATGGACAGCAGGTTGTGGAAACTGACCCGAGATGGGTGATCAGCAATTGATGGGTGATGATCAGAAATATTACTTACCAGGTGGAATGGTTGACCCTGGTGGTCCTCGGGGCCCTGGTGGTCCTGGGCGACCTGGCTGACCATCAATTCCTGGCTGTCCTGGTATAGCGATCCCAGGAAGGCCCTGATCCCCTTTCTGTCCCCTTTCCCCAGATAATCCAGGTGGACCAGGAGGACCTACCCTTGGAACTCCTACAGTGAGAAAAATGATTATAGAGGGGGAGATTAGGCTGGAACGGAGAGATATATCAGATGTGCTACTGTCTTTTTTTTTATATATAAAGGTTTTTATTGAGTTTTATAAGGTTGGGGAAGGGATAGGACCAGGATAGGGATTAAGGTTCGGGGTGGGGTTAGGATCGGGATTGGGGTTGGGACAGGGTTGGGAACAACATTGGGGTTGCCCCCCAGTAACATTTTCAAGCTTTAGCAAACAGACTATTGCCCAGGTACATATGTTCAGTTAACACTAATTAATACAATAGTAAATAGCTGTAGTGACTATGATAAACAATAATCATGTACCATTTCAGTTGGTCAATACATATCATTCTTCTTACTAAAATAACAGATCACATTCATTTCTCACTAGTTCGTTTTCCTAACCATTGGTAAAAATTTATCCCACGTTTTAAAATAAACTGAGTCTTCTTTCTCTTTAATCTCTAAGGTTAGTCTATCCATTTCTGCACACTCTAAAATTTTCTTAATTAAGATCTCTTCAGTTGGTAAGTTTTCATTTTTCCAGGATTGGGCAAATAGTACTATTCTCGCTGCTGTCAATACATGCAATATTAAATACTCATTCTCCTTCTCGTACTTAGCTCCTAACAAAAACAGTTCTGGTTTAAATTCTATCTGTATTTTAGTCTTCTTTTCCAGCCGTGTATGTATCTTAAGCCAAAACTTTTTCGCTTTAGGGCATACCCACCAGATATGGTAGTAAGTACCTGGCCTTTGTTTACATTTCCAGCAATTATTTGAAGTATTTTTAAACATTTTGGCTAATCTTACTGGTGTCATATGCCATCTATAAAACATTTTATACAAATTTTCTTTATATGAAACTGCTTTAGTCAATTTAATATTTCTATCCCATAACTTTTGCCAGTCTGATGTGCTACTGTCTTGAAGCTCTACTTTAGGGAAAGATGCACTGTCTTACCTGGGGTGCCTGGTAAACCAGGAGGGCCCGAGGAGCCAGGATAACCACGATCTCCTTTGTTTCCGGGGTAGCCTGCGAAACCTTTGCTACCTTTTGGTCCCACTGTTGTACCAATACCCGGCCTTGGAATCACCTGATGAGGTAGCCCAAGGAGCAAGGAAGAATGTTATATAACTATAGGGCATGAAAGAAATGGGATTCGACCGAACTACATTGGAATCTTTCCCCCGAGAGTTTCAAATAATTCCAGAATTCCCACTCCAAAAATGTAACTATGGGTGAACCATTCCTGGGACCCAGGTGATTTATCTTCAGCACTTCAGCCAGAATATGGGAAACAGTAATCAATATTTGTGGATATTTTTCTTAATCTCCTATCAGCGCTACCAGGCAGGAATTGATTGGCCCGTCCTCATTGGCCCCGAACAGAGTTTCTCCAGTTGGCCAGCTCCCAAATTTGATACATTAAAAGCAAAAGTCTGAAAAGGTTTTCAAAACTCGAATACAAGCAGGAGATTAATCTCCCTGTTGTCAGGTTCTGAAATCAAAATCCTCTCGGAATTTTCTTTAACAAGATTTATTAAAAGCAAAGCAAATAAATTTACAAGGATCATAGCAACGGGTTTGCTTTCTCATCAGCACCCATTTGATCTCTCTCTGCCTCTTAAGGTGGAGACTTAGTGAAGATAATAATAATAATAATAATAATAATAATAATAATAATAATAATAATAATAATAATAATAATAATAATAATAATAATAATAATAATAATAATAATAATAATAATAATAATAATAATAATATTCTAACAACTAGCAGAATAAATTGCAGAATGTAATGTTCATTCTTCTATTACTTTTTAATACAATTGTTACCCGGGTGATAAATCTAAAACAGTGGGGTCTTTGGTGCTCTCTGAGTTTGGTGACTTTCTTGCAGACATTTCATTACCAAACTAGATAATGTCATCAATGCTAGAAGGGGTAGGGATTGCTCTCTGTTTATACTCTAATGGCTTGCCCTGTCAAATCCAAACATTAACGGGTATAAAATAAAGAATAAAATTATATATCCCCTGCATTACAGTTTGTAAACATGGGGGGAAAGAACCACTGAGGCTCTTTTGTTGATTTGTGTGTGTGTGTGTATGTGTGTGTGTGTGAAAAATCTACATTCGCTTTAATGTATTACAGGTAGTTCTCAACTTACAACCGCAATTGAGCCCAAATTTTCTCTTGTTGAGTTTTGCCCAATTTTATGACCTTTTTTTTTGCCACAATTGTTAAGTGAATCACTGCAGTTGTTAAGTTAGTAACACACTTCTCAAGTGAATCTGGCTTCCCCATTGACTTTGCTTGTTAAAAGGTGATCACATGATCCTGGGACACTGCAACAGTGATAAATACATGCCAGTTGCCAAAGGTCTGAATTTTGATCACGTGACCAGGGGAATGCTACTTTTTCCAGTGCTGATATAACTTTGGTCACTAAACGAATGGCCGTAAGTTGAGAACGACCTGCAAAAGAAACATTTTAAGCGGGTCCTTCTTCTGAATGTTGCAATAGCTTTAAAGTATGAGGAAGCAAGCCAATGCAATACCCTTCTCAATTAGGACAAAGGCAAGAAGAAACTTTGCATGGCAACGTTGCACTGCCATGTTTTAAATTACAGGATTTAAGAATGGCCAAAGAAAAAGTTCTAAAAGATGTTAACTGAAGAAATACCCTCGAAATGGGAAGAATCTGCCTGAAGTGCAAGTTAAAGGAGGAGGCAGAAGAGACAGGATAAGGACTTACCTGTCCAGGTGGGCCAGGTAAACCAGTTTCCCCTTTTTGACCCTGCCAACAAAATAAATATCTCAAAATCTGTTTCCCGAGAAAGCAGATCCAGGCTGACTCCCACCTATCCCTAGGAAGATTCTGAACTGCACAACTTACTTTATCTCCATCTCTTCCCGGGACGCCGTGCGTACCAGATTCACCACGAGGACCCTGGGCAAGAGCGATTGAAAAAGAAAACCTCTCAATCCCAGAAATATTTCAGGGCGGTTATATCTGCACATTTCCAAAGGAAGGAAAGATAGAAAAAAAAACTTACAGTCGAACCGGTCAATCCGGGTTCCCCGTCTTTTCCTGGCTTCCCCTTTGAAAGGAAACACAGACAAAAGCGTTAAAAACAATGACGAAGCTGGAAGACAGGCCTGGCACGGGAGCTGGCAGTCAAAGCCTGAAAACTGGAGGTTTAGGTAAATACCGCAAATCCACATTAGTTGGCAGGAACCATTAAAGCAAGTTTCAAGCTGAAAACAGGATGAGGAGTGCCAGCCTGAAGCTTTTCTCTCCCATGGCATGCAGTAGAATGGATTTCGTTTCCCCAGAAAAGATAGCATACACCAGTGATGGCGAACCTTTTAGAGACCGAGTGCCCAAACTGCAACCCCAAACCCACTTATGCATCGTCGAGTGCCGGGTGGGTGTGGCCCATTGGGTGGGTGTGGCCCATTGGGTGGGCATGGCCCATTGGGTGGGCATGGCTGTGGTGGTAACGGCAGACTGGGTGGGACTAAAAAGTTCAATCAATCAATTCCAACTTTGCAAGATCTTTTTTTTTCCCGTGAGAAGTTGAAATTGATTGAACCTTTTTTTTTTTTTTGCACACGGCGGCGGAGGCCTAAAGCGAAAAGGTTTTATAAAACCCAGCTGAAGGCCTAGGACTGGGGCGATGGTGCGTGTGCCCACAGAGAGGGCTCAGAGTGCCACCTCTGGCACCCGTGCCGTAGGTTCACCACCACTGGCATACACTGTTCCCTCCCCCCCACACACACACACTAATTTCTACAACTGGATAGCAAATCAGAGCCCTCCAATGTCACAGCATTCCAGCCCCTTCTTTTTATTTTCAGATTTTTCTTTTTCTTTTTACGACCCTGTAATCCCTTTTATTCGTGGTAGAGTCAGGGCGACTGAACGGAGCTGAACGTTTACTCGCCGGATGCCCTTCCTGAGACCTATGCAGAGTTTGCAACAGATATTTCCTCTTTGCCCCCTGATAGCGAAACATCTGCTCCTGCCTGGGATTGAACTCTCAAGCTTCTGAGTGGGAGGCGAGTGTCTTCACCACTAGGCCACCACTCCACTCACTTCTTCTTCCCCCCCCCAGATAGTTCTGTTAAATTTAAAAATCATTTTGGAGTGGTGACCAAATCCACCCGCACTGGGTTTCCTTCTTCCAAATCGCTAAAAAATATGCACCTGATAGGAAAATGGGACATGACCGCTGAAGTAAAGACGAGGATAGAGAAAGCTCGAACAGCATTCTTCAAAATGAAAAAGGTCTTCTGCAGTCACGACATAAGCCTAAGACTGAAAATCAGGCTTGTCAGATGCTATATTTTTTCTACCCTGCTCTATGGAGTAGAGAGTTGGTCTCTGACAGAAGGCCACCTGAAGAGACTAGAAGCATTTGAAATGTGGATTTACAGGCGGCTGTTACGTAGAAGCTGGGTTGACAAGATCAGAAATGAGGAGGTTTTAAGCCGCCTGGGAAAGCCAAGGGAAATCATCAAAACAATTAAAAAACGAAAGTTAGAATATTTCGGACATGTGATGCGACACCCAGAAAAATACGGCATACTCCACTTAATCCTCCAGGGAAAGATTGAAGGCAAACGAGATCCAGGCAGAAGAAGAACATCGTGGCTTCAAAATCTAAGGGACTGGTTTGGACAAAACTCAGCAGCACTTTTTCGTGCGGCTGCTGATAAAAACAGGATCGCCAACATGATCGCCAACGTCCGATAACGGATATGGCACAACAACAAGAAGATAGGAAAATGGAGGTTTACTGGTATCACGGTCACCACAATTCAAATAAAACGGAGAGAGAAATTCAGTGAATAAAACCAGGATGGTTGTCAATGGATGAAAATTTCATTTCAGTAGGGAAAAAAAAAACACCCATTGGCACCCATTTATAAGATTCAGGAACGACCTGAATAATCTTTCACCTCCTAGTTTCTATTCTGGTGACCTGCCTATTAGAAATGAAAGTAGAATCTAGAAGTACGTAGATCAAATTGAAATGTTCCTGTATTTAATATTCTGCCAGAAAATCCAGAACAAATGTGACATCTGAAGTGTAAAACATAGGGAAGGTGACCTTGGTGGAGATATGCAAGATCTGCTCCTAGGGTGACAGGGGGTGAAAAATATTTAAGTCTATAGCAAATAGATAATGTTCATAAAGGATCACTTCTCTAATTCATTAAAGGAGGGAGAGCAGGAGGAGCAGGAGGGATGATGGAGGAGGAGAAGGGTTGATGGAGGAGGAGAAGGAGGGTTGATGGAGAAGGAGGAGGAGGAGGAGGAGGAGGAGAGATGATGGAGGAGGAGGAGGAAAAGGGTTGATGGAGGAGGAGGAGGAGGAGAAGGAGGAGGAGTAGAATCAGACTTGCAAGATTCTGTTATTATAGAACTGGGGAGTTGACTTTTTGGTTGACATCAACCATCCAAGTTTGATTAGCTGTTCTTCTCTAGGTCTCCTTCTAAGCCACAAGATCTGTTATGGACTTCAAGTATGATCTTGCTCATCTCCATCAAGGTCATCTACCTTACTTGCTACACGAAGCTCATGAATGTGTAACTTGGAACAGCTTTTTTCAATCTTAACATCACATCTGGACCGCCTGAATTCTGGACTTGCAAGCCCTAGATACCTAGAGGGTGCCAGGCTTCTGGAGGCCCATTTAAGAGTGACACAGCAGAAGCAGAGTTATTGTATCCTAAAAAACAGAAGCCATACAAGTGCAACTAGGCGCAGAGGTAGGCAACCTTGGCTCTTTTATGACTCGTGGACTTCAACTCCCAGAATTCCTGAGCCAGCATGGCTCAGCTTGGAAACCTCTCCCTTTCCCCTCAGCATGGCTGGCTCAGGAATTCTGGGAGTTGAAGTCCACGAGTCATAAAAGAGCCAAGGTTGCCTACCCCTGAACTAGGGTATGAGAAAAGTGGTGTGAAGCCACTGCACAAGGCTAATGTTCCCGATGTCAGTTCCTTGCCTCAAACATTTATGGGTATCTTCGTCTCCGTAAACGTTTGCCACGGAGACCATGTTTCCATCCTAGTTTAGAGGTCCTGCTTTTCAATAAACAGTTAATGAGACTGGATTCCAACTAACTTAATTCTCAAGGGTTACTGGAGCCTCAAAGGAGCGCTAGAGGGCTGCTCGTTCCTCTTTCTTTTTTTAATACGGCGCCTCTTCAAGTGATCACTCCTGATTTCAAAGTCATGTTTCAAGTGAAAAGCTGGAATGAATTCCAAGCTTTAGGGAAAACAAAGTTATTAATTTATTAATAAGTTATTAAAATTATTACAAGTTATTAAAGGCACTCCAAAACAACATGGGAGCACACAACACCTAACAGAAATCTGCATCAGCTGCAATGTCTCGCAAAAATTGTCTCTTCCATAATAATAATAATAATAATAATAATAATAATAATAATAATAATAATAATAATAATAATAATAATAATAATAATAATAATAATAATAATAATAATAATAATAATAATAATTGACAATCCAAATTGCCGACTTTGCAATGACAAAGTTGAAACTGTTTCACACCTAATTTGTGAGTGCAGCAAAATCGCACAAACTGATTACAAATCTAGACATGATCGAGTTGCTAAATTAATCCACTGGGCATTGTGTAAAAAATACGACTTGCCTGTGTCCGAAAAGTCGTGGGAACACAGGGTGGAAAAAGTTGTTGAGAATGAGAGGGTGAAGATCTTGTGGGACTTTCGAATACAGACAGATCGCCATTTGGAACACAATACGCCGGATATCGCAGTTGTAGAGAACCGAAGCGTACAGCTGATTGATATTGCTGTACCAGGAGATGCCAGAGTCGAAGAAAAAGAACTGGAAAAAATTACGAAATATCGCGACCTGGCCATCGAAACTGCGTGATTATGGATGAAATGTGTAACAGTGGTACCCATTGTCATCGGGGCACTGGGAACTATGTCCAAAAACTTCGCAAAACACATCAAGAAACTGCAGCTTCCTGCAATAACTCAAGCAATGTTACAAAAAACTGCGCTACTCAGAACATCTTATATTTTAAGAAGGTACCTGGTTGACACCTAGGATGCTGGTAGCAACCCGTGTCAACCATCAGCGCCAGCCAATTTGAATGTTCAGTTGACTGAGGTTCATGTTTAATGAATAAAAGAGATAATAATAATAATAATAATAATAAAGTTGGAAGGGACCTTGGAGGTCATCTAGTCCAACCCCCTGCTCAGGCAGGAAACCCTATATCATTTCAGAAAATGGCTGAAATGGAGCAACCAGAGGAACAGGATAACGCTCGTCCCACTGGTTGGAAAGCAGAAATGACACCTTTATTTTTGCACGTTGTTTCCAGTTTCTGTTCCAAAGACCAAATCAGGGAGGAAGAAATCCTTTGGCTTCATTAATCCAGATTAGAAGTTAAATGTTGAGGTCTCTTTGTGAACATGCACTGACTGTGGTTGTGTTCGTGCACTTTTTCCAACGGCCTCTTTCTCATTCAGGGACAACGCTTAGCTAATCCAGGAAGGTCCCATCCCTACCAACTCTTAAACAGATCCCAGGAGAAAGGAAAAATGTCTTACCCCACATTTGGTGGCCCAACCTGAACTCCCCAAGCTATACATGGTTTGGAAAGGTAAATATCAGGTTCCAAGAAGTTACTTACTCTTTTGCCTGGTTCTCCTTGCTCACCTTTTTCACCTTTTCCACCCCCAGAAGGGCCCTGGAAATCAGAAAAGCACCCCATGATCAATTAAGAGGGACCCAACCTTGGGAGAATCCTGATGCCCCTCCACAACAAAGCCAAGCAAAGTACTCACAGGAAGCCCGGAGGGCCCCGGAGGCCCTGGGGGGCCTGGGTCACCTGCAACACCCTACCAAGAGCAAAGGGAAATCGTTACAAATCCGTCCCGAGGGTCTGATCAAGTTCTACCTTCAGATTTTGTGGACAAATAGGCGCTCAATTTCCGTGGAAAGTATTGCCAATTACTAGAGAGGACGCAACATTTATTTTATTTATTTATTTGTATCCTGCCTTCATTATTGTTACAGATAACTCAAGGCAGCCAACATATCCATCATACCTCCCTTTTTCCAGTTATCCCACAACAACCACCTTGTGAGGTGAGTTGGGCTGAGACAGCTTTCATGCGTAAAGCAGAACTAGAACTCGCCGTCTCCTTGTGACTGGCTCATACCCAGATGCTTTCACTGGACCTGTTTTCTAGCCTAGTGCCTTAACACTAGACCAATTTATCTAATTGCCATCTACGTCTCTCATGATGTTTTCCCAAACCCATGATTTTTTATTTAGATTTACTGATGGTTAGGGAGTTGTCCTGGCAATAGGAGTTAAACCTTCTTAATAGCCTACGCAATCCTACTTGTGAAAACGATAATAGGGTCATATCGTCGGCATAGAGCAAGCTATTACAGTATGTATTTAGGATCATTGGCATATGTACCATAGGATCCTTCATTAACCCTGGCAGGTATAGATTAATGTATAGATTAAATAATAATGGGGCCAGGATACACCCTTGTGTTACCCCTTTGTTTGTGTGAATCCTGTTAGTCAGGGCCCCATTAACCCCATACCACACCTTCAAACAGGTACTAGTGTAAAGGGCTTTAATCAAAGCTAGCAATCTAGGTTCTATTTTAAGAGATGTCAGTTTACTCCATAGTACTTCTCTGTTTACAGGATCAAATGCTGCAGTAAGGTCTATAAAAGCAGCAAACAAGGGTCTCCTCTTATAGGCATATTTGGCAATTAGATGCTTCAGGACAAAGCCATTATCGATGGCAGATCGGTTTGGTCTAAAACCTGCTTGTTCTTCTGTGAGGATATGATTTTCAATTCTACTAGACCAATTTATCTTTATTTATCAATCCAATTTAATTCCAATTGTCATTCAAATAACTGCTCTGAGTGACCGAATCAAGTTGATCTAATTCAAAAGGCTGCATATGTATGTGCATGCAGAAAAGTCTGTCAAACTACCAGATCCATTTGAAACCACCCAACTGCACTGAATCAGTCGGACAAGTCAGTCTGAACCAGGCTGTCATTACGTTGTCTTCTGTATTGTTGAAAGAATTGGTAATGTGATGTTTGGAGCCATCGCTGCAGTTGTGGCTCCTTAGGACCCACTTTCAATTAAAATATATGCATACATTTGCCTGAAATCTAAGGCGATGGGCAATCTGCATGAGCTTTTGAAGTCTTCACTACCAATCGTGTGAGATTTGACAATCTCAAGATTTTAATTACATTTTAAACATGGTGGGTTTTTTTTCACAACCCCCCCCCAACCCACTCCCCCCAATCCCCTTCCATTAAGATGATAAATAACTGTCCAAGCGGAGAAAGGTAAGGATGTTTTTTGAGGACTCGGTAATTACAAATGATGTCTGAGAAGATCTGATGATAGTTACATCAAGTCTATGTCATTATATGTGGGTGTTTGTAAATCTGAAGGCACACTGTGCTAGCTATTTTAAAAATTAAGTTACTAAGTTCTGGGCTCTCTTTTCTGTGGAATAAACAATGCAAAAGGGCATGTTGCAAAGGGCAACTCTGAAAAACAAAGTCCATAAAACTGAAATGAGGGCAAACATAAGAAGGTGAAATCTATTTCTTGTTCCACACTTTCCCCCTTTTGTTTGATGTATATGTATATGTAACCTCCGGCAAAATGTATAGATCTCTGTCTAAAGACAAAGAGATTGTAGGGCAGGAACAAGTTTAGTGATGGATGCTACTGTGATAATGCTGGTAAGAGCCGGAGGATGGTCCAGTGTGACCCATTAATTGGGTAATTGAGTGAGAATGGTGGATGCTCAGATACTATGGGAGAAGAGCAGGCAGAGTTGGAGGGCGGAGTTAAACAAGTCATTAATCTAGAGTCCTTTTGTTGCCACAGACAGTCCAGGTCCAACCCTTTCTGAATCCTGTTGACCCTTATCTGATATCAATTTAGTGTTGAACTTTAGTTAGACTCTAGTGCAGGGGTAGGCAACCTTGGCTCTTTTATGACTCATGGACTTCAACTCCCAGAATTCCTGAGTCAGCTATGCTGATTCAGGAATTCTGGGAGTTGAAGTCCATGAGTCATAAAAGAGCCGAGGTTGCCTACCCCTGCTCTAGTGTATAGGTTTGAGCAATAAATCTTCTGAACTGCAATTTAACATATGGTCTTGATCTTTCGCGGCTGACCGATACCACCGGCACCATCGCCTTTCACTCACCTGATCTCCTTTTTGAAATTCTATATCATTATTTCCCGTCTGTTCGCCAATCTGACCTGGTGGCCCAGGGGGTCCTTGAAGTCCCTGTTCACCCTAATTCCCCCAAAAGACAGCAAGACAGACTAAGTTGTATTTGTCATTCCCACAGAAAGAGTCAGCAATCCCGAACAAACCAGTTCGAAGGGCCGGTTCAGTATTCCACACTCACTTTTTCTCCTTTGTATCCTTGGAAATTCAAGCCCATATTGCCCTGAAAAAGAATGGAAAATAAGGGATGCCATGAAGAAATAAATAAAATGAGAACGAGAATGATGAAGCTTGGTTAAATGTTCCTTATGGATCAATATTGATTTCTTTTATGTTTACAGATTTTTCATAGTGATTAGACAACCTAAAACTCCTTGGGTCAATATTTGCTTACCTAAAGAGATAAACAGAATGACCACAGGTGGGCAAAACACAGTGGGATTTGGAGTGACTTCTGACTTCCTGCCGGCTTCCCCATTGACTTTGCTTGTAGGAAGTTGGCAAGGAGTGTGGGAAAGCACAATCATGTGGCCACAATTGACCACAGTAGTGCTGCAGTGGCCACAAGAAGGTTATAGACAAACAGCTGAAGAAATACCAACTAATCACATACAAAAGGCTATTATATACTATACCTTAGGACCTGGCAGTCCTGGGGGACCAGGAGGACCCTATGAAAGTAAAGAAACTAATTAATTTCCAGGATTATTTCTGTACACATGAGAAATAAATCTGTAGTTGATAGTACAACTAATGATGAGACACAAGTAAAAATTGTCCCCTGATCCAGTTCCTGTCATCCAGTTTGATTAGGAAAATCAAATCAGTCTGATAGCTCTAAACCAGGGGTGTCAAACTCGCAACGTCACATGACGTGTCGCGACGTATCGCGACTTTTTTTCCATTGCCAGCAATGGGGTGGGCGCGGTTTCGGCATGACGCATGCGGCCCGCGCGCCGGCAGTTTGACACCCCTGCTCTAAACTGAACCCTCCCATCAACCTTCAAAGAGGCCATAGTCTCTGATAAGGACTGGAGTCCACTAATGACTAGTAGATCACAGATTCCTCTCCTCAAATTGGCTCCCTCTAGATTAGAGGTCCTCAACCTTGGCAACTTTAAGGCTTGTGGACTTCAACTCTCGGAATTCCTCAGCCAGCCAAGCTGGCTGAGGAATTCTGGGAGTTGAAGTCCACAAGCCTTAAAGTTGCCAAGGTTGGAGACCCCTGTTCTACATGCCAAGCACCCAAAGTGTGGTCACATAACCAGGTTGAAGGATAATCTAAACCTTGAATCAGGGTTGTAAATACCCCCACTAGTAGATACATCAGACTAAGCAACTGGTCATAAGTTAAGGACTACCTCTATAACTTTGGATAGCAAAAGGGGGGGGGAAAGGCATAGATACTGCATGGCCATTTTCTCAATCCCTTTACCCCAGTCTACAGAAAAATCACCTTCCCCCAAACCCTCTCTAACTCATTCACTTCTAGTCTCCTCTGCTGCCACTTATTGCTTCCACTAATTCAACAGAGATAATCAGGGGACTGTACCGTCAAACCTGGGGGTCCGGGAGGACCAAATGGACCTTCTACACCAGGGGGACCGGAAGAGCCCTAGAAGAATAGGAAAAATTGTTGGATGAAGTTTGCCCACAGGAGGCACATATTACTTCTGGTTTATGGCAAAACCACACACTCATAGCAAACCGTTGGTACACTTAACCTCAGCATTCATTTAAAGACTATGGTGGCCACTTTACAACAGCCACGTTTGCTTAACTGTTTGCTCTCTGCTAAATGTCCCAAAGATGCTTTTCAACAGGCAACTAGACTTTTTCTGTGTGTGTGTGTGTGTTTCTTTTCCTTATAAATGTTTCGCTTCTCATCCAAGAAGCTTCTTCAGGTCTTCTTCAGAATGAACAAGCTTCTTGGGTGATAAGTGAACTGTTTTCAAGGAAAAAGAATCAAGAAAGTCCAATTGCCTTTTGGAAATGTATCTTTGGGACAACCATGACCTGGATGATTGAGAATCTCCATAGACTTCCTGCTAATTGTGTTCATCTAGAGCAGGGCTTTTCAACCAGTGGTACGGGTACCACCTGTGGTACATTGGCACCTGGCAGGTGGTACGCGACCATCCTAGAAAAGTGGTAGTGGGGGAGGGGAATGAACTGAACCGGTGGCAGCACCGCACAAGCCTGAGCGAGAGATGGCTGGAGCTGTAGGGCTGTCAGGGCTCAGCGGAAGCGCCAGGATCAGTGCCGCTTTCCAGCTGATCGGCGCTTCTTCGGGGCTGTCAGGACTCAGTGGAAGCGTCAGGATCAGCACCAGGCTCCAGCTGGAAAGCAGCACTGATCCTGACGCTTCTGCTGAGCCCAGAAGAAGCGCCGATCAGCTGGAATGTTGCAGCATCTCCAGGGTCTTGTGATTTACATTCAGATGCTTGGCAACTGATTCATATTTATGACGGTCACAGTGTCCCAGGGTCATGTGAAGTGACCAAAACCTGCTGCAACCACCCAGCAGACGGGGGGGAATAAAAACCAAACACCCCCCCACTCCACCCCCGCTGCCAATCCTCAACAGAAATGCTCACAACAATGAAAACCTCGGACAGGAGGAAGAGCGCTGCCGGGTGGGCAGGCAGGTGTCTTGCTCAGCTGTGGCTTGGGGGGGGGCACTTTTATCAATGCCATTGTAACTTCAAACAGTCACTAAGTGAACTGTTTTAAGTCAAGGATTACCTGTACTGTATCACTTTTTTCTGGGGGTTTTTTTTTTTGGTCATCAAGCTTTTGACACCTTGCTAGGCGACTGGTGGTACTCGGATATTGCCATAATCCTAAAAGTGGTACAATGGCTGAAAAGGTTGAAAAGCCCTGGTCTAGAGAATCATCTGTGGAGGATGCTTTAATTTGATGCCTACATTGGGTAGAGGATTAGACTTGGGGACTGAAACAACTCCTTTCACATTATGGAATTTTATGATTCTGTGAAATAAATGGAAGAAGAAAGGACACAGAGAAGAAGAGTTAACTACACCGAGAAACAACTTTCATACATATCCACATTTCTGAACTTGAAGCCTTTCATTCAAAAGCCGTAAATTAGGAGAATCTTCGGTTCTTTTCCTCAGCTGATAGCATTTGCTACAGAACGTAAAAGTCAGGCCCAGAAACACCAAACTCAGCCTGCCCAAAATTAAGCTACCACTTATAGGTTTCTTCTTGAAAACAACTTGGTCTTTCTTCAGTCCACAGCGGGAGTCTCCTCGTAACTCCTTCAAACTATTTTATATCAGCAGCCATGACTGCATCAAAAAAGCTTTGATCTGAGGATTTTTTTAAGTTTTGACTTCACAACCCAAGCAGCACCTACTATGATATTGCACTATCATTGAAATATTCTGCGTACCACCAAGTTTCTTTAAAAGAAAAATTCCACTGAAGCACATCAGATGTTTTAGCCAACTTACTGAAAGTCCAGGTGGACCGGGAAATCCTGGATCACCTTTCTGTCCAGGGAGGGGAGAGGTGAGAATATCTCCTGGTTCACCCTAAAACGTAAAGATGAGATATGGATTAAGATAGCTACACTCATGATGAAGTTCAAGAAGAAGACGTATCAAAGTGCCAACTGAAGCATTCAAAATAAATCCTCCAACAACTTCTTCATGTAATCATTTTTCTGCAGGAATACATTCATAATATTCAGCCTTCTAACATTTGAGGGGCTGATACAAAGAAGAGGGGGTCAACCTATTTTCCAAAGCAGCAGAAGTCAAGACAAGAATCACGGGTAGAAACTGAACAAAGAGAGAAGCAACCTAGAACTAAGGAGAAATTGCTTGACAGTAAGAACAATAACCAGTGGAACAACTTACCTTCAGAAGTTGTGGGTGCTCCATCACTGGAGGCTTTTAAGAAAGGACTGGACAACCATTTGTCTAAAATGGTATAGGGTCTTCTGCTTGACCAGGGGGTTGGACTAGAAGACCTCCAAGGTCCCTTCCAACTCCGTAATTCTGTTATTTATATTTGTTCTTGCAACTAAACATCCCATAGACATTCTTTTGCTGCATAAAGTACCGACTTATGTTCATGTTAAATTTGTGGCACCAAGGAAAGGTAGAGAGATTGGGGAGAGAAAAGGAAATTAGGGACATTGTGCTTTTCTTTGAAAAAAAAAATACTTTATTCAGCTTGAAACTATTACCAGAATGCAATTATGTTTAAATGAAATTTACTTTCAGAAGCACTCAGAAAGGATTTTTTTTCCTAATCCAACCAACAGTCATACAAACATTTAATTGACTGGGTTGGTCTTTTGTCTCCTGCTTAGGAAACCTCTGAGATTCAACGCAGATACTACATCAAAGCTAGATCAAAGTTTGACAGGATGCCTGAACTGAAGGAGAAGAATAAAAACAGCTTAGAGTTGGGTTTGTAAACCATCACGTACATTAGCTAAGGTTCAACATAATGTCCTGAACAGGCACATTAAGGCATTAAACAATAATTTATACTACACTTTTAGACTGGGGCAAGTTGGAGTTGGAAAACCCAGCAGAAAAATAGAAAACGCACGACTATAAATATTCAGAAAATTAGCGAGGCTGCTGCAAGATGTGCAAAGTTGCTACCAGTAGCTACACTGCTTGTTAAATGATTGACCATTATCATCCACTTGGACTTAGAGAACTAGGCTTGGTGTCCAGTGATGTTTGGTGAAAACCTTGTTAAATGGGATGTCAGTTTCTTGCATTTAGCTTAGCTGCAGGAGGGCCAAAGAGCCTGTGTGTCATTGAGCATATCGTTTTTTTTCTTTAGCAATTTATAGCTTCAGTGGCTTCTCATATTTTGGTGAAATCTCAGGAGGAGAGACTTTTATTTTGTTTTATTTAGAATATGGGCACCAAGAAGTGTGAAAAGTGCTGGAAACATTTGCAACAGAAGGGGGGGGGGAATCCAAATTGCGAGACACTTCACCTCTTATAATAATAAAAAAAGCAGAAATACAAAATCTTACAAAGAAAAGTGGGATGAGGATGGGAAATTCTAGAAAATCTTTGGTACAATATTGGGGGAAATCTAAGAGGCCAATTGTTAGCTGCCACCTTGCTTGTGCTTTGCTGTTATGCGGTGACTGTCTGCCATGAACTATGGAGAAGGGGAATGAAGGGGAGGAATCCTTGGGAAATCGAAAGTAGATGTGCCTTCTCAAGAAGCTGCTTCAAGGTCACCCAGCTGGAAGGAGGAGGCAGTGACATACCAGAGCAGGCTGAACTGACTGTTAGGAAAACAGCTTACAAGACTTTAATTGGTGACATTGAGATGGGAAATGAAAGACAGTTAAGGAGGGGAAAGAATAACATAGGGATTTTGGCACACAAACTCAGTTCTGGCTATGCATTATTGCAATACACTTGACCTCTAATAAAAATATACCTTTCTCAGCAATTGGAACCAAAGATTGTTTTCTACTAAGAGGTTTAAGTTTGTGGCAGGTCTGACACCATAATGCATCAGTGCCAAAGCTGGCTTGTCAGATCTTTTATTTTAGAAATGTATTTACATCTGATAGCACCTTGTAGAAAAGAACCCAGAAAAAATCAGTGAGAGCTAACCAGGTAATAACAATTAGAGGAAGCAACCTACTCAAAGGTTGCTTCTACACTCTAGAAACCAAACTTACTTTCATTCCTAGGAAACCGGGGGGGCCCTGTAGAAAAAGGAGAGAGAAAGAATTAAAAATAAGTTGTGGGTTCTGCAAACTGGATTGGCAGGCCTGACTTTCAGTTTCCCTTCTCTTCCACTTTTCTGTAAGGATGGAAAATTATGCTGACTCAGACTGTCTTTTCTAAATCAGTTAAAAGAGTGAAGTGATGAAAGAATGGACCCAAATACAGGCAATTAAAGCTTAGGTGGGTGTCTCTCAGCTTCAGCAGCTTTAAGATGTGTGGCCCCAAAAAAGGTGCTTTTATTTTAAAGGCAACCAGACGTTCTGGTTTTTCTTGAACACGTTTCGTTTCTCACCCAAGAAGCTTCTTCATTTCTGACTGACTAACTTAGAACTGAAGAAGCTTCTTGGATTAAGAAGCAAAATGTCTTAAAGAAGAATCAGAAAATCCAGCTGCCTTCAAAATAGACCTGCAGGAATGAGATCCTCCCACAGACACTTTAAGAAGTGTTGACTTCAACTCCCAGAATTCCCCAGCCAGCATACAGGAGCTAAAGTCCACCCATCTTGAAGAATGGTAGCTGAAGATGAGAAACACTGGTTTAGATGACCATTGAGGAATATGCTATTTTCTTGATATTTGTATTCAAAATTGGGGATCTTAGTCTTCAGCTGTACTGAATTTCTTATATCTTTCAAACACCTGCAGAGACAACAACAATTAATAGAAAACTTTCCCAAAGAGATTGTTCTGCTCTAGCCTCTCCTCTCTTGGTCCATGCTTCCAAGTAAATATTTTGTCTTCTCCCAATTTTTTTAGTTTGAATCTGAAACCAGTGGATTGTTATTGTGGTTTTTTAATCTGGCTCTTAAATCATTTCTGCTGCCTTTTTAAGGTTTGAGTTAATTTGTTCTAAATCTTGAAACGGTCAACTTAGAAAGAAGTCTTATCATTTTCAACAGGGATTCCTCCTAGCTGAAGGTGGAAACGGAATTCAGATTTAATTTTTTAATATCAGGGCCAGAGAACCATGACTCATTAGATCAGAGGTCTTCGAACTTGGCCCTTTTATGACTTGTGGACTTCAACTCCCAGAATTCCTCAGCCAGCAGTTGAAGTCCACAAGTTATAAAAGGGCCAACTTTGAAGACCCCTGGATTAGATGTTGCTGCATTACAATTTCCAGTATTCTTAGCTATGGCTAACAGCCCAGACATCTGTGATTAGCATTTATAGCAGTTTTTTTTAACCGTAGCACCTTGAAGATCTGTGGATCTCAAATCCCATAATTTTCAGCCAGTGCTGAAGTTGGAGTTGAAGTCTACATATCTTCAGGTTTCCAAGTCTGAGAAACACTGATATGGAGAATCACAAGTTACCTAACCTAGAATACATTAGGTAACTTGTGATTGTGATTGTAAAACATAGAGAAAAGAAGGACTAGGGGTAACATGCTAGCAGTGTTCCAATATTCGGAGGGGCTTCCACAAAGAAGACGGGATCAACATATTTTCCAAAGCACCAGAAGACAGGACAAGAAGCAACAGATGGAAACTAATCAAGGAGAGAAGCAACCTAGAACTAAGGAGAAGTTTCCTGACAGTGAGAACAATTAACCAATGGAACAACTTGCCTCCAGATGTTGGTGCTCCAACACTGGAGGTTTTTAAGAAGAGACTGGACAGCCACTTGTCTGAAATGAGATAGGGTCTCCTGCTTGAGCAGGGGGTTAGACTAGAAGACCTCCAAGGTTCCTTCCAGCTCTATTATGCAGCTCTATTATGGTTGATTGATTGAATGTGAAGTATCATATATTTTTCATTTTGTTTATTAAATTTATTTGCTGCCCATCTTGCCACAAGGTAACTATGATATATCAAAATATCTGTCGTCTGTCTGCCTGCCTGCCTGCCTGTCTGTCTGTCTGTCTGTCTGTCTGTATCTGTCTGTATCTGTCTGTATCTGTCTGTATCTATCTGTATCTATCTATCTATCTATCTATCTATCTATCTATCTATCTATCTATCTATCTATCTATCTATCTATCTATCTATCTATCTATCTATCTATCTATCTATCTATCTATCTATCTATCTATCTATCTATCTATCTATCTATCTATCTATCTATCTATCTATCTATCTATCTATCTATCTATCTATCTATCTATCATCTTAACCACCCATCTCCCTTATAGAGCATATCATAGCTGTATAGAATTGCCCCAAATAGCAAGGTGGGTTGTATATAAATTTAATAAATAAATAAAAATAAATAAATGTAAACTAACGGAAGCTCCATTAAAAAAGCAATGGAGGTATCACTGACAGGTGAATTCTACTGGCACCCTAGCATAATCAAAACTGATATTCTGCTGTTCTCCATTTGGCCCCTGAGCAGTTTACAAGTTTGAACTTGGGGAACCTAGCATAAAATACAGTAAACAGTCAGGTTAAGGCTTCAAAAACTATTCAGAACCAAGTATACAGTAAGAGTGACAAGAAGTTATTTCTTTTACTTACGGCAGGTCCAGGCAAACCTGGGAAACCTGAGCTGCCTGGAAAACCACGTTCTCCCTAGAGAAGACAAAAGGAAAAATTTCATTGAAGGCCTTCAGTGGCTCAATTTGGACATCTGCAAAATGGTGAAGGAATGTCACAATTTAAAAGCAAAATGTTTGCCTATGTACGGATGGATGGATGGATGGATGGATGGATGGATGGATGGATGGATGGATGGATGGATGGAAGACCATGCTCTATATTTATTATTCTTTGGGCATATCATCTAAGATACATCTAAGATACATGAAATAGTAGAGGTTGACTGCTTACAAAATACATCACATGGACAGAAAGTTTGAACATGCCGATAGATCTCCATAGAAAGTAGCATTGGAACACAGAGAGGTAGTTTTTTTGCTCAATGCTGAATTCTGAGAGTTGACAACCTGAAATCATATGAGACTTTCCCCAATCTTAACTTATCTTTCCTTTCCTTTCCTTTCCTTTCCTTTCCTTCTTTTTTCTTTCTTTCTTTCTTTCTTTCTTTCTTTCTTTCTTTCTTTCTTTCTTTCTTTCTTTCTTTCTTTCTTTCTTTCTTTCTTTCTTTCTTTCTTTCTTTCCTTTCTTTCTTTCTTTCTTTCTTTCTTTCTTTCTTTCTTTTCTTTCTTTCTTTCTCTTTCTTTCTTTCTTTCTTTCTTTCTTTCTTTCTTTCTTTCTTTCTTTCTTTCTTTCTTTCTTTCTTTCTTCTCCTGCTGTTCCTAAAACCACTTGATGAAGAAACTGGGTTGGTTTGCTCAGAAATGGGTTAATTTCTTCCAAGTTTATTTTGAAGATAAATAGCTATGCTTCACAAATTGCTGCAACCATCCCAAATTAACTGACTTAGGGATTTTAATGCTATGATTATTTCCTTTTTTATTAGCTCTTTTCCAAAGCCACAGACACTATTATGATTATTCCCAATGTTCTATTTGTTGGCCAATTATGGGCAAACTCTTCAAATATTTTTCTATCCTGAGAAATCAGGAGTTTGGTAGCAACTGCAGCTTAGTTCATTGGATGTGTAGTGATTAGCTGCTAAATTTAAATCCGACATCAGTTGAGTAAATCCATGCATTTAATGAATTGAGTTGCAGCTCACAAAAAGCTTTAATAAAAAATTGTGAGTCAGAAAAAGATGCTACCAGACTCTTGATTTTTGCCACCGTAGATTAACGCGGTCCACTTCCTACAATTCCTTGAATGATATGAGGTCAAGGGCTTCCTCTCCATGGAGCAAGAGATTAATTGCTGTAGTTGATTGGGGGAACACAGGTTACTATTTAGAAACACAGATTATTATTGATTTTGGAAGCATGACTGACGCAAAAATGAAGCAGCACAAGGCATTAATTATGGGATCCTAAGAAAAGATGCAGCTGTTTTAAAGAGCTAAAACAGAGGCTATAGCTATGTCCTACGTTCCAAGAGCCCTTTCTTTAGGAACTGAATCTGAAGCATTGACTATCCCAGGGGTAGGCAACCTTGGCTCTTTTATGACTTGTGGACTTCAACTCCCAGAATTCCTGAGCCAGCCATGCTGAGGAGAAATGGAGAGGTTTCCATGCTGAGCCATGCTGGCTCAGGAATTCTGGGAGTTGAAGTCCACAAGTCATAAAAGAGCCAAGGTTGCCTACCCCTGGACTATCCTTACCATACCTCAAAGCCCTTGAGATAAATGGCACATTTTTGCCATTCAGTGTTCAACTTTCTCATGTGCCCATGGTTCACTTTCACTTTCCAGCTGTATTTGGACAGCAAAATCAAGGACAGGGAACATTCCTTCAAGTTGCTACTCCTGTGATTATCCTCAGAAGATTTGAGCTAAAATGTCAAGATGACATCTACTCCACTTATTTATTCAGTGCTGCTAGATCATGTTGTCCGTTGCTAAATGAAAAGAAGAGTCGAGATATATAACCTTGGAATTTAACTCCAAGGAAGCTTAGCCAGAATTGTCAGTTCTCCCCCACGCCTTCCCCCAGAAGGGAGTTGAAAACCAAAGTAGCCATCATTGCAAATGAATCTCTTCATTTATACATTTAATGCCATTGTTAGCTTGGAAACTATCACAATTACCAGGTACTTAACCACTGAATTTCAGCAATGCATCTTTGGAGAATGAAAGATCCCCAAAAGAGTGATTGGTTGACTGCATTTGACCTGATGACTGCAAGTTGCCAATCACTTCCTTAAGTGCCTGTTCTAGACAGAATTTCCTGTCTACCCCAAAGCCTTCCCTTTGCAAACAAAAAAAGTCCGAAATTGGATCCATTGTAGTAATGCAGTCGCTGTAATTAGCAGAGTATTTCAGACATTGGTTGGTCCCTCTGCATATTCCACATGAATTAAAGGAATGCTGCCCTCAATCTGGTCAGATCAGCCCCACTAATTGGATGGCTGCATCTGGGCAGTTTCCTTGACAGTAAGATAGGTTGGCCACTGCCTTCTTCTCAACCTAACCCTGGCATTTCCTGGTGGTCTCCCAACTCTGCTTAAAATCCAAGCCTGCTTAAAAAAAATTTCCAAATCAACCTGCTGCTTTATCCTATCCTGTTTGGGTAAATTGAGACTTTCTGACTGAAAATGTCCTCCTGGCAGCTTTTTTACAAGTTGGCCAGCCCTCAGCAACCAACCATTTGGGGCAAGGATTGTTAGCATAGGTGCAAAATTCCAAACGTGCACATCAACCCTGTCCTACTGTGACTGCAGGGTAATTGTCCCGGGTTAGTTAGGAAAGTCGTCTGTTTCCAAAGGAGCCATTCCCACCTTCGTTCCATTGCATCCTGGGATACCTTGGACTCCTGGAGGTCCATCCTGACCTGGCAGTCCCTGCATAAGGAGAACAGCAGACATTGATTGGATTGTGATGGTTGGTTGCTTGTTTTTAAAGATAGTCATTCAACCACCGTGATTATAATACAATTGACTTACAGGAAGCCCTGGTGTTCCCGGAAAACCTGGCAAGCCTGGAGGACCCTAAGATGAAAAAAAAAATCACACATCAAGTTAGATATTATCTAATATTTAGAGGAAAACAGCATCTTTTTTAAAGAAAGGCTCAGAGCAGAGAGTCTTTTGCTAGCCTGAGAGCAGGTAGCAAGCGAGGTGAGAATATTTCTGGCTCAGGGTTGAACTGTGGGGTCCTTCTCTGAGCTTGGCGGTTTTCTTGCAGATGCTTCTTTACCCAACTAGGTAACCTCATCAGGGCTAGAAAGCAATGGGGTTTCTGGAGAAGGAGGAACAGGAGGAGGAGGAGGATTGTGGGATCCTTGGTACTCTCTAAACTTGGTGGGTTTTTTTTTTTTTTTTTTCATAACAAGTTTTATTAGTTTTTGTTTGTTTTACAGCCAAGTGCTTGTAACACATCGTGGAGATAGGGCACTCCATAGAACACAACAAAAAATACAGTCATACATATACAATTTAAACTACTACTTTAAAAGTTCCCTCTTATGGTATACAATTCGAGCATTTCTAAAATATAAATTGTTTCTCACCTCTATCTATTATTCCAATTTCAATTTATGCTTCTCAATCAAATTATATCTCTTATTCTATTTCACATACATATTATGTAAATAAACATGAATTTATATATTTTAAAACTATTGCATTAGACATAGTAATATAATAACATTATAATAATAATAATAGTACAATAATTATTTCTATCATAAACAAGTAATATAACTATTATATCTTAATATTTCTCAACTAAATTCTATTTCATATATTCTATCCAATATTTTCATAGATCAGTCCACGTCCCTAAAAGATTCCTCAATTGTTTCAGTTTAATCCATTTAATACCTCACTAATTACCATTCAATTCTTATAAATAAAAATATCAATAATATTTCACCAGTCTCAATCTCAATCTAACTCCTTTAATTATAAATTTTCCAATTTTTCTTATTGCCATTCCGAATCATAATCAAATCCATAATTTAAATCTAGTGTTGACTCATACCAAAGTAACCTTAAAGATCTCAAAAATATTAGTTCAATCAACATCCAGAAGCCCTTTTTACCCATCAAATAAAATTTTAACTCTTATTTTTAAATCTAATTCTAGCTTTCTTTTTGTGCCAGGTAGGTTTCCACAACAGGGCCTCTAAATCCTCCCATCTTAGTACCTGGCTAAAGGCCTTTTCCCACCATTGAGTCCAATCATATTCTTTTTCTCTTTTATCCAGTGTTGTCTGTACTGTCATACTCTAAACTTGGTGGTTTTCTTGCAGACATTTCATTACCCAACTAGGGAACATCATCATTGCTAGAAGAGAGTGGGGTTTGCTTATAAGTTTTTAGTATGTATGTGTGTATGTATGTACAGTATGTATGTAATATGTTTGCATGTCACCATCAAAAACAACTCTTGGTGATTCATATCTGCTTTCTGCTTTCTGCCAGAAATAATAATAATAAAAAAGCATCACTTACTCGAATGCCTTTGGGTCCTGTAGCCCCTGGAAATCCACTATCACCCTGCAGGAAGGAGAAGACAAAGTAGGACCAAGCCAACAGTGGCAGGAACAGATCTCTTCCTAGGAAAGCAGATATCTTTAACGAAGAAGGGCTTGCTCTGCCTACCCCTCACCTGAAAACATGAGAATATAAGCGGTGCTCTGCTGGGTCAGGTCTCTGGCCCACCTAGTCCAGCAGTTCTCACAGTGGCAATTCAACTACCTAAGGAAGCCCACTAAACCCCCCGGATGTGGCTGGATATGCCTTCGGATTGGGCTTTTGACTCCTGGCAACTGACTGGACGTGTCCCTGCAGTTTTCTTGACAAGATTGCAGACCTACTGTAGCTTGACCTTGCTGAGGGCTGAGAGATGAAAGAAAGGGACTGGCTCAAGGTCACCAAGTTGGCTTCATGCTTAAGGGTGAGACAAGAACTCACATCTCCTGGTTTCTAGACTGGCTTCTTTTTTTATATATATAACAAGTTTTATTGATTTTTTTTTGTTTTACAACCAAGTGCTTAGGACTCATCGTGGAGATAGGGCACTCCATAGAACAAAGTAAAAAATATAATCATACATGAACAATTTAAATTACTTCTTTAAAGTTTCCCTCTCTATTTTATCAATCAAGAGGGGGAAAAAAACTATCAATAATATTTCCACCCGTTTTCAGGCTTAACTAACTTCAATTAACATATTCCAATTTGGCCTTATATAAACATATAGTATACAATTCGGGTATCCATATAATATAGATTGTTTCTAACATATACATATTACTCCAATTATTCACTTTATACTTCTCAATTAAATTCTATCTCTTATTCTATTCTATTTCACATACATATTTTATAAATGAACATGACTTTAAGTATTTTAAAACCATTTTACATTTTAGCCTAAATTATTTCTAATTATTTCTAAAATAGACATATATTATATATATATATATATATATATATATATAAATATTTCTCAACTATATTCTATTTCCTGTACTCTATCAAATATTTTTATAAATCAATCCAACATTCAATCATTGTAAGTAAAAATATCAGTAATATTTCACCAATCTCAATCCAACTCCTTTAATTTTAATTTTTCCAATTTTCTGTAATTGCCATTCCAGACCATAATCAAATCCATAATTTACATCAATATTAACTGAGACTAAAATCTCAAAAAAATTAGCTCAATCGAAGTCTCTAAAAGCCATTTTACCCGTCAGATAAAGTTTTAACACCTAGACTGGCTTCTTAACCACCACAGCAAACTGTTTCTCACTGTGTTCAAATCAAACTTGATTCCTGGCAATTGCCTGGATGAATCCCTACAGATTTCTTGACAAGATGGTCAGAAGTGGTTGGCCACTGTCTCCTTCCTGGGCTGAAACAGAGGAAGTGGCCCAAGGTCACCTAGCTCATTTTGAGCCTAAGATATGACTCAAATTCATGACCTCCCAGTTTTTAGTCCAGCACCTCCTCCAGTAGACCAGACTGGCTTTTGGTCTGAGAGAGAGGGACAGGCCCAAGGTCACCCAGTTGGCTTTGTGCCTAAAGTGAGACTAGAACTCACAGTCTCCCAGTTTCTCGCCTGCTGTCTGAATCACTACACCGAACGGGCTTCTCTAGTCTCCTAACACAAAGCAAAATAAACACCTGTAAACAGCTCGTCCAATATGGCGCCATTCTGATGACCGTAGCATCCAAGATGGTTCTTTCCATCACTCACCTTCTCGCCACGGGATCCAGCTGGTCCTTCTGGGCCAGGGAAGCCAGGCAAACCGGGCTGGCCTTCTAAACCTGGGAAACCTCGATCACCCTGTGGCCGAGAAAGCAACAACAATGAATGAGCTTGCTCTCTACACAGCACCGAATCGTGGGATGGGTTGAAACAGTATCACGGCTTAATCTACGCGAAGTACCAGCGCCTCTGTCCAAAGAAGCAAGAATTACAGCGATTGAATAGAGATATTAAGACAGATATATATTAGAGATACATTTTCTTACATAAAAATAAAATAAACACATTTCAGTAAGATGGTTTAAGGCAAGAATTTGTGCTAAAGTACAAACTGAAAAAGAAATTACAAGACGCTCGCTCCTGGGGAGGAAAGCTATGGCAAATCTAGACAGCATAGTAAAAAACAGAGACGTCACCCTGCCAACAAAAGTGCGTATAGTCAAGGCCATGGTTTTCCCAGTTGCAACGTATGGCTGTGAAAGTTGGACCGTAAGAAAGGCTGAGCGCCAAAGAATTGAGGCCTTTGAACTATGGTGCTGGAGAAGACTCCTGCGAGTCCCTTGGACTGCAAGGCGATCAAACCAGTCAGTCCTAGAGGAGATCAACCCTGACTGCTCTTTAGAAGGCCAGATCCTGAAGTTGAAACTCAAGTACTTTGGCCACCTAATGAGAAGGAAGGACTCACTGGAGAAGAGCTGGGAAAGATGGAGGGCAAGAGAAGAAGGGGACGACAGAGAATGAGGTGGCTGGATGGAGTCACTGAAGCAGTAGGCGTGAGCTTAAATGGACTCCAGAAGATGGTAGAGGACAGGAAGGCCTGGAGGAACGTTGTCCATGGGGTCGCGATGGGTCGGACACGACTTCGCAACTAACAACAACAACAACAACAAACCGAAAACTTGGACACTGTGGCAGGAACTTCCAGATCTCTTTTATTAGCAAGTTTTTTTTTAAGATGGAGTCTCTAAAGATTTCTCCCTGTTCTTTCTGCAACAGAGAGTCAACTGCCATTTAAGAAATAAATCACTGACAGGATCTTCTCTCTGCTGATTGCTGATGTCCAAATAACCTTCTATTCTTTCTCAGGTTCCTCACAATGTTTTTTCTTACCCTTACCAGGCAAAAGGCTGCAGCCAGGGTCATAAATTACATTACCAACCACTTATAAATTCTTGTTCTCTTGGATCTGGACCGAGATGCACAGGATGACAATGATCCAATGATAATCAAGATTTTAAAACTATTCCCAGCCACCTCATTTATCTTTAGATGTTTTTCTGGCTCATTAGCATTCGAAGTTCAGCAAAATTAATGCAGTAATGCGGCGGCTTGAATTTCCTTTTCCCTGGAAATCTGCAACCTGGATTTCACCTTAGACCAGTTGGAAACCTGCAAAGGATCTGCAATATGCAGGTAATCCTCGACTTATAACCACAATTGAGCCTAAAATTTCTGATGCTAAGCAAAACAGAAGTGAGTTTTGGCCCATTTTACAACCTTTCTTGCCACCGTTGTTAAGTGATTCACAGCAGTTGTTAAGCAATACAGTCATTAAGTGAATCTGGCTTCCCCCATTGACTTTGCTTGTCAGAAGGCCGCAAAAGGTGGGTCGCATGACCCCGGGTCACTGCAACCGTCATAAGTACATGCCAGTTGCCAAGCATTTGAATTCTGATTACGTGACCCCAGGGATGCTGCAAACGTAGGTGTGAAAAATGGTCATAAGTCACTTCTTTCAGTTCCATGGATCTTTGAACGGTCTCTAAACAAATGGTTGTGAGGTCAAAGACTGCCTGTATTAGCCTACAGTCAATCAGATGAATACAGTTTAGAACAGGGGTCTTCAAACTTGGCCCTTTTATGACTTGTGGACTTCCAACTCCCAGAATTCCTCAGCCAGCATGCCTGCCTGAGGAATTCTGGGAGTTGAAGTCCACAAGTCATAAAAGGGCCAAGTTTGAAGACCCCTGGTTTAGAAAGAGAAAGCCCACATAATTGATCTTGATGGAGTGTGATTGCTTGACCTGATTAAGTGTCATGAAGTTGGTGTCAATTCTTAATGACATGGGCCTGTTTCTCCAGGTTGACCTGGAGACCAGCCTGGTCTTTTAGGACTCTCAATGGTCCATTCATCCAAGTCCAACTTTTCTGGGGAGACAAAGTCTATTTACAAAGTCCAGAATGTTCTGCTTTTCCACTAAATTGTTATGCCAAGACAGCTGATCTGGGGGTGGGCTGGCAGGTTTTCCAGAAGTTAATCTCCCCAAACCAGAAACAAGACTGTGTCTTTTGGAGGGAGCCTGGCTCCCAAACTGGTGGTGTTTTATCCTGGAATGTTTGCTTTAGTACAATCCCAATGGACTGGCTTGGTTTATGACTTTAGTTTCTTTGCAAGAGACTTGCGGTCACCAAATGCATCAGAATCCACTCTGGCTGTCTATCTTTCCCTTTTCTGAAAAAGCCCCCGGGACACCCTTTTGCCAGGTTAAATGAAAACACGCGAGGTCATGAAGATGGACTCTGAAAAATAGGACATTCTCTCACTCTTTCCCTCCCTCCCTCCCTCTCTCCCACACACCCACACATACGTGCCTTGGTCATCTAGCCACGGGAAAAATAACTTATTCCCACTTAGAAGAATATCTACGGAAGTGTTATTCATTGGAAGGAATTTCGAAAGTAGTAAGTTCCCTTTCATTAACTTGAATGAGAACTGTTAGGGGGAGGACAGCAATGCAGCATTTGTTACATTCTATTTGCATCGCACACTGAACAATGTGGATAGCCACACACTTCTTTCCTGCTGATGGATAAAAGGATCTGTTTTCAATGGGCCACACTAGAAGCCAGATCAAAACCAACTTCCATTAACTGTGCCATCTGAAAGGGGGGGAAAAATTCAAGAAACAAAGAGGTTTTGTCAATTTTCCAAACTATGAATTAGCATCTACAGGCATCTCTATCTATTAGTTTGGGCAGTCTTTTCTCTGGAGCACAGCCTAGGCTGAGCACATCACATGGATTCATATAGCAATAGCAATGGCACTTAAGACTTATATACTGCTTCACAGTGATTTACAGCCCCCTCTAAGCGGTTTGCAGAGTCAGCACATTGTCCCCGACAATCTGGGTCCTCATTTTACCGACCTCGGAAGGATGGAAGGCTGAGTCAACCTTGAGCTGGTCAGAATCGAACTGCTGGCAGTCGGCAGAATTAGCCTGCAATATTGCATTCTAACCACCGCACCACCACGGCTCATATACGTCAGTGCTAAGAAGACAAGTTTTTTTTTCTCCCTTTGTTCAGAGACAGGGACATGGCTGTTATTATTAGCATATGGCATAGTTACAGTAGCCAGGAGACCATAATTGTATTGCCAAACTACCAGCCCTGTTGTAGGACACGTTTGCGCGCTTCCCAAGGTGCGCCACAAGCTGGACAAGCTGGCTGTGCACCAGAGAGAAAGATGAGGGGCTCTTTCTGCAGCATCACCCAAGGCCCCCTACCAATGGTGGGATTCAAATATGTGAACAACCGGTTCTCTGTGTGGATGCCGCTTCCGGAAGTCTGTTCTGGGCCTGGGCAACACAAAATTAGCTACTGGTACTGCCGAAGTGGTGCGAACAGGCTGAATCCCACCACTGCCCCCTCCCTTCCAAGAGCTGCCTTGCAAGCGGGCACCGCAACCGGGAAGATTCAGAGCCATCAGAAATCTGACTGCCTGCACAGAACACCAGCTCGTCTCACCAGTGAAGTGGTACTTATCTATTTACTTGCTTAGAATATGTTTTCAAACTCTTAAGTGGACATAAGCTGAGTGAGTGACAGGAGCTCACCCTGTCACACAGTGCAAGGGCTCCAACCACCGGAGCTGAGACCATCTCCAGTGTCATTAAGCCACTGAGCCATCGCGCCTCTACAACATGGCTGCGATGTCTCCCAAGGAGAGAGAGGACTCAAACCATGAATTCCCTTCTTCTAGTGTTTTTGGACAGGGTTTAGTAAAGCAGGTGGCAGCTAGATGGCAAGGCCCAGACAGCCTTGGGCAACCTTAAAAAAATTAAGGAGGGTGGGCCTTGTCAATAATTAGACAAATGGTCACAAAGAAATGCTGAGCTTGTAGACTAGACTGGAGAGTTGATAAAACATTGCAGAAGAAGCATTTAATTTCTGTAGGGTTGCCAAGGAAACTAGATGGACAATTCTGAGAAATCACCAGTCAAGTTTATTTTAAGGGAGTTTATAGTTGCCAGAAAGCAGAGGTGCCAAGCTAACCTTGTCTGGAAACTACCCAAGGTCAGATCTGGTTAATATTTGGATGGAGACTAGGATTGTAAACTAGAGTGAGAATTCAAAACAAGCATCCCAAAAAATGACAATGAGAAATTACAGCCATGTTGCTGCAAAAAAAAACCACCCAGATATTTTTGTAAACTCACCAGGGTCTAGCTGCACTTCACAGAGATTTTTACTTCTGTAAAACAAGTGCCTTAAGAATTTGGGAGGAGTTAATTCACCTCTTTCATTGTGTTCCTGTTTAAGAAAAATCTGAAATCATACCAGCCTTATAACAGCAATGTGCCACTGAATTTCAGCTCTGCAATTTAGGGTCAGGGCCATTTACGTTCATGGTTCATAGGCTGGGTCCCTCTGAGCTAACCCAAATCAAATGCAACCCATTTCTGATCAAGTATAATAGTAAATGTGAAAAAAATAATCACATGTTCATTACTGGCAACTAGGGAGTGAGCCAAACATTTCAGATTCAAGACATTTTAAGTCTGAAGCAGGTTTTTCTGACCTTAAGGGGAAACATTAGGATGCTGTTCAGATTGTACTAGAGATGTTCTTCTGAGTTTCACTCACATTGTTCTAGCAGCTCAGAATCCAAGATGGGATTTCAAGCTTGCAGCATTTACAATCAGAACATTTTGCACACCATCAATGCGCACTAGCTCAAGTGTCAAAATGAAATGTGTGTTCTGGAGGAGGCAATCTGGGGAAAAGTTTAGCTTAGTGTTGGAAACAGTTTCTGACTTGGAAATTGGGAACCTGAGCAATCCATTTTTAAATATATATATATTTAAAATGATACATATTTAAAATTATATAAATTAAATCATATATATATGATTTATATATAAGCAATGTATTTGAAAAAGGAGTTTTGTATGATTTTCTTGGACTTGCAATCATTTTTGTATGAATGGCTGCTTGTTTATTCTGCACACAAACCATGCGACTGTGCTTTAGACTGAAGCAGTGAAAAAAAAAATTACAATTGTTATCTGTAATCTTTTATGGGCATGGAAACGGATTTGGCCAACTGTAACAGTTCCAAGATAGCTAAGGGGGTTCTTGACTATGATGTCCATATTGGGCGATATTCAGATATGGCAAGTCCAAAACAAGGATGTGTTGTGTCTTGTGTCTGCATTGCATTTCAATGCAATGAAATTTGCAAGGAAAGAATTTCAGAAAGTGAAATGTAAGTCTACTATTTAAATTTACTTCTTAGCTTTAACCAAGAATCTCAGTTTTTTCTATTGACCCCAAATAATGACAGCTCAAGGTTCAGAAAATTCTGAAACATAACACTTAAAGAAGTATGCATGGACTATTAAGATCAATCAATCAATCAATCAGCATAGAGCTGCAAGGGACTCTGGAGGTCTCCTAGTCCAACCTCGGGCTCAAGCAGGAGACCCTATACCATTTCAGACAAAATGGCAGTACGTGTGTTCACCCGCTAGATTTTCCAGGCTTAATTCTCATGTGAAGGCTATCTTAGATTCAGAACTGGATTCACACATCATGTTGAGCCCAAGGCAAACTATGTTATCATTTGATGTGTACATAATTGTGGTTTTTAATCCAGGATTTATGATAAAGATGGTTGAATCATCCAAGATCTAACTGGAATTGTCAATTCAGTTTGAGCCATCTGTCTTTCAATCTGAATTGTCAAACTGATTTGTTGAAGCAAATTGACTCAAACTGTCAGTTCAATAGAAAGTAACTATCAGCCTAATTTATATTTTGGCCGTCCATAAACCGTGACTGAAACAAGCCATGGTTAATCTTATGTAAATAAAGAAAGTGACAGCCAGGAGCCTAATTTCCCGCCATATTCAGGTGCCTCAAAATATGTTTATGGTGAGCAGATTTAAGTAAAATTTGCTTATTTTTCAAAAACAGATTGAGGAATCTGAAAGCAACCAACTAATTGGTCAGAACAGCTTACCCCCAGAAATCGTGGGCACTCCATTATTGGAGATTTTTAAGAAAAGACTAGACAATCACCTGTCCGAGATGGTGTAGGTTCTCCTGCTTGAGCAGGGGGCTGGACTAGAAGACCCCTAGGGTCCCTTCCAGCTCTATTCTATTCTATTCTATTCTATTCTATTCTAGTCTAGTCTAGTCTAGTCTAGTCTAGTCTAGTCTAGTCTAGTCTATTCACATATGTGAGCAATAGCAACTAACCATAATGCTTATATGCAATCCACAAATAATATATCACAGACCAAGATTGAGACTGGGCTATCACAACTTTGCCCTACTTGATTTCCTTTGACCTTCTCCAGAAACCCCCCCCCAGGAGGTTAGGGCAAGTTGGTTGGGGAATTCTGGGACTTTTCGTCCAAATACAAGTCAGAAAGGATACTGTGTCTTCAAGTCACAGATGGACACCTGGTTGGTATTAGGAAACTGGACTTGAGGGACATCAAGTTTGGCATTGGAGGTTAACCTTTATTGGGGTTATTGTTTGTTATTAAATTGGAGCTCAAGGCAACAGACATGGCACTCCTCCTTCCATGATCCCATGCTTATGAGATAGGTTGGGATAAGAGATAGTAACTGGCTCGAAGTCACAGGCTAAACTTCTTTGGCTGAGTGTAAACTTGAAACTACTTCTCTTGGGCCTCATTCCAGCACCTGAACCATTTCATTCTGGAAAGTTTTCTTTAAGGTCCTACTTGGCTAAAGAACCTACATTCTGGGACTCCCACTGAATAGAATCTAGACTGGAGACCCTGCAGAATAGCTTCTCACTCAGGATTCGTTTCTAGGACTATCTGTTCCTTGCATGGAACAGAGAGCTCCTGAGGAGACCAGCAAATGGCTGGCCCAAGATCCATGTGAATTACAATGCAACATCTCCCACATGGAAAGATACTGGAGAAGGTGCCTGGAATCCTTGAGGAGAATTCACCTTCCAAATTCAGGTAAATCCCTCACGTTTGGCTGTTCAAATCTCCCAACTCAATGCTTCAGAGTTGGGAAGAGAAAAAAAGTAAAAAGGAATTGGGTATAATTCTCAATATTCTGCTTGTAAGAGACCGAGGCCTTAAAAAGAAGACCCCAACATTTGCCCTGCTACTTTAGGTTCAAACAAGTCCATACCTAAACCCCGAAAGCTTAGATGAGACAGTTTTATTATTATTATTATTATTTAAAAGGACAAGGAATCCAAGCACGTAAATCCCCTTGATTTTGGAAACTGCTGCAAGTTTGAACAGCACAGATAATTCTCAAGGGGAAATTATAACTCTGGCATCTTTCCAGAGAACCTGATTCATGGGCTATAATGGGATGGCACATCAAGCACCAATTTTAAAAACAGAGCAAGTTTTTTTCTCCTTGGAGGCGGAAAAAAAAAAATTAGGTTAAAGAGATCAGAATTTGGGTCAAAAGGAAGAACGCAGAGCGTTTAAAGATGATGTTCTGAAAAAGGTACACAACTGAACAACTGGCATATTATTAAGATACAAATACAGGCAAGTCCTGGACTTACAACACTTCATTTAGTGACTGTTCAAAGCTACAACGGCATTGAAAAATGCGACTCATGACCATTTTTCACAGGTACGACCTTTACATGATCATGGGATCAAAATTCAGATACTTGGCAACTGGCATGTACTTATGACAGTTGCCATGTCCTGGGGTCACATGATCCCCTTTTGCGACCTTCTGACAAGCGAAGTCAATGGAGAAGCCAGATCCATTTAACAGCCATGTTACTAACTTATTAACCGCAATGATTCCCTTAACAACTGTGGCAAGAAAGTTCATAAAATGAGGCAAAGCTTACTGAACAACTGTTTCACTTAACAACAGAAAAAATTGAGGCTGAATTGTGGCCGTAAGTCGAGGACTGCCTGTACTCCACAAGGCCAGAATTGGATGGTGCGATTCAAAGGCACACCCACCGGAAGTGCGCAACTTACAACTATTCATTTAGTGACCATTTGCACTTACGACAGCACTGAAAAAAGTGGCTTACAACTGGCCTTTGCGCTTACAAAGGTCACAGCATCCCCACGGTTACGTGGTCAGAATTTGGGTGCTTGGCAATTAGCATGCATTTATGAACATTGCAGCATCCCTGGGTCCTAGGATCACCATTTGGGACCTTCCCAGCCAGCTTCCAGCAAGCCAAGTCAACGGGGAAAGCTGGCTTCGCTTAACGATCACATGTTTTGCTTAATGGCCGCTGTGATTCACTTAACGATTATGGTGGGGAAAAAATTGTGAAATTTAAAAAGTGCCTTGCTTAGCAATGGAAATTCTGATCTCAATTCCCTGTAATTATCAGCCACTGTGTGTGAGAGAAGGATAGCTAGGAAATAAGAAAAATGATCAAATTCCTGGTAAGTCCTGGAACAGTTATATTGACACAAACCAAGTAGGACAGCTAAGCTTCAGGCTTGTCAGGCAGGTAATTTGTTTTGGAATGAAAGAACTACAAGACACCAGCAGGCCGTACAGATGTTAGATCTCTAGCAAGCAAAACCAGTGTGAACCTCTGAAGACCTCTTGAAGAACTGGGATGCTGAATACCTGGCCACAAGAGAGGACAATCTGTGCCCCAGCAAGGAACACAAAGAATGAGCAATGCCCCACGTAAAACAGATTGCAACACTCCTTCCTGGAGAGCAGGTACAAGGGTCTCCTCTGAGGAGGCATCTCGTTCAACAAGGTAGAAGATTGACAGGATACAAAGGCTAAGCCCAAAGAACTTTTAGAGGATTCCTCCAGTGGAGAAGGCTAAGGTGCACACTTGCCAAAACATGTAAGTGGCTGGAAAACAGAGCAAAGCAAAGTTATGGGTGGCTTCTCTTTGCTTCTAGAAGCAAGCTGGCCAGTAGCTTTGCAAAGCAGGTCCAAAGGACCTCTTCAAAGATTGATACCAGTCTACTCTTACGAAATCTGTACATACATGGGGAAAAAAACTATAATCAGGTAGACAACTCAACAAAAAGATTTTCCATAATATATTAGTTTCATGGTGAATGGCATTTTTAGAATAATCATCTACAGCAGGGGTCTTCAAACTTGGCCCTTTTATGACTTGTGGACTTCAACTCCCAGATTTCCTCAGCCAGTGTGCCTGACTGAGGAATTCTGGGAGTCAAAGTCCACAAGTCATAAAAGGGCCAAGTTTGAAGACCCCTGATCTACAGCTTATAGTTAACCATTCTAGAAGGGGTTCTGAAGACCATTTGTCCAATCTTGATGATCAGGGATGATGGCAGCAGTAAAATGTTCATATATTGCTTAAAAGCATAAATGTGATACATGCACCCAACATTGTGGCACTAAACCCAGTTTATGCCTCAATGCTATGTACAAAGCGGCTTCTACAGAATCGTAGGTAGAACTAAAGGGGCTGTGTGAAGCCTTCATTTGGAGATTTAAAATGTTGACTCTACACTGAATTAACTTTGGACAATTCAGTCAGAAATGAATATGCCCTCCCAATCAATTAAAAAATAAATAAATCAGATGGAGGATGTCAATTAGATTAGAACTCATCTGCACATTTAGATAAAACGTGGCTTATTGCAATATGTGAATAGAACCCCTTTGGCAGTTCATTCCAGTTATGCACCACTGTTTTAGTCGGTTCTGAGATTCCCACCGATAACGCGTAACCTTATTTGCTTTCTCCAAACTCCTCGTTCCAAAATTGTGTCTTAGCAGTACATTTTATAATGCCCCTTATTTTGATCAGAAAACTCGGGACTGTGGGCAATGCAACCTCATTTAACCTTTCTTCCTTGCCAAAAAAAAGACAAACCCTTGGGCTTGGCACAGGTACATCTGCAGTCAACCTTCAACAAGCACCTTTGCCAAGTTATGACCTCATTCCCTGGAGCACCTGGCGAGAAACTGGTGCTCCTCCTAAATAGCTTGGCCTGAAAGCATGCTTCAAAACAGACAGTCCAAATTAGGCTGATGCTAAAAACTGTAACAGCGCCTCAAATTATAGAAGGCACTCAAACTCTTCAAGTTAGCTTGGAATTTCAGATCCAAACAGCTAATTGTTAGTTAATATGTACTTTAAAAGCTGATTTCTCCAAATCAGTGATCTGGTTCATACACCATGTTACGTCAATGCTTTATGTAATTATGATTTGCAGAATAAGCCATAGCCAGTTTGTGTATAATGCTAGGCCATCAATCATGGTCTTCAAACCACTGTGGTTGGCTTCTCGTTAACACTGAGCCAAAACTAAACCTCATTAGGAATTAGAATGGTGGGTAAATCAAATCGCATGTGCACATGAAGTTTATCTGTACCAACTTGATACTAGAGCTATATGTAATTTAAAAAAAAGTATAATTCACAATGTGATATACAAGAACAGGCATGGAACATGTCACGATGAACCCAAAGACCCCTGGGATGAAATAAAAATTAACTAAACAAAAATAAAAATAGCTGAAGTTTCACAAGACGTCAGCAGTCTTGCATGCGAATTGATCAAGACTGTCAAAGGATATGTGAGAGTTTTGCTTGAGATTGTAGAGATCTCGGGGTGAGATCAACAAGATCTTATGAGATGTGGAGAAAAGACCATTCTCTAACCAGCTATAAGACTTTCCCAGCAATGGAGGAGCATTGATCACTCATGTGTGCAAAACAGATTGATGTGTTTCATCAAGAGCAGGGGGTCCTCCAAACTTGGCAACTTTACCACTTGTGGACTTCAACTACTGGCTGAGGAATTCTGGGATTTGAAGTCCACAAGTGGTAGAGTCGCCAAGTTTGGAGATCCCTGGAGGAACATCTGTAAAGCGGTTCTTCAGGTTGACTCTCTAGCACAGTGGCCCCCAACCTTTTCTGCACTAGGGAGGGAGGGAGGTTTTTCCACGGACCGGAGGGGGCGTGGTTCCACGTGCTGCCTGCATCCTGTGAATGGGGGTTTCTGGCCAATGCTGGTCCACGTACTGAGGGTTGGGAACCCCAGGTCTAACACAAATTTACACTTCCTTCCAGACTCACCTTTTCTCCTTTATGTCCACTACAGTCACACGTAGTGCTTGTGGAACACCCATGGCACGCCTAGAAGGGAGAGAAAGAAGTTCAGTGTGAGATACTAAGTGGTCCTTGGATATGAAGAATTAGTCCTCAAAAGTTAATTGGGAGCCATCACTCTGGACTGCTTCAATTGTGGAACTAAACATACTTTAAACACGGTAGGCGTACCGAACACCGAGCAAGCAGAGAATCCCAATTGCAAGCAGCAAAACAGAAAGTCAATTGCAACGACAACTAAGCAAGGAAGCCCACTTAACTGTTTACATAAATAAGAGAAGGAGAGAAAACACATCATTCATTTATTGACCTATCTGGAGGCCTGTAGAAAAAGAGTTGGTTACTTCTGCTTTGTAGAGATGCAAAAATTGGGCAGTTTCCCCACTTCTAAGCAAAAACCCAGCTGCTGGTTCTGTCCCATCAAGACCAAGGTTTTCTGCCCTTAAAACTCTCAGTGTGATTCCTTCCGTGTCTCTAATACTTCAAAAGCTCCCGACTTTGATCATCCACCCTTCTGCTCTTTAAAATCATCCTTCTCCTCGTCCTCAAAGTCTTCAGCAGCCCTGTGGTCTAGTACAACTATTACAACATCACGAGACAGCTGTGTTGCTCAAAGACGCCCAGAGCCCTCACCTGTTACTAGAACCCCTAATCTTAATCCTGGCACTGCCAGCCATAAACCTCCTAGTGAAGCCATCTCCTTCTTCCAGCTGAGGCTCCCTAAAGCCCATCTTCCCCGACACACCTATAGGTAGGTACACAACTCAAGGGGAGAGGCGGATGCTGTAAATCAGGGGTGTACCAACCTTGGCATCTTTTAAGACTTGTGGACTTCAACTTCAAGCATGGCTGACTGGGGAATTCTGGGAGTTGAAATTCACAGGTCTTAAAAGTTACCAAGGTTGGACACCCCTGCTATATATATAAAAAACCTGACCACACATATCTATAGCAGAATTCTTTGTCTTTCTGTTGTGCTTTCATCTTATGTAGCAGTTCCTGGGGTAAGAACGGATCCTGATCTTCAATCAATCATGCTGGTAACACACACACACATACACACACAGAGAGACTTGTGTGTTGCCTTACATTTGGGATGATCTATACAGATAGATCAGATAGAGCCAAAGAATTGAGGCCTTTGGACTATGGTGCTGGAGAAGACTCCTGGACTGCAAGGCGATCAAACCGGTCAGTCCTAGAGGAGATCAACCCCGACTGCTCCTTAGAAGGCCAGATCCTGAAGTTGAAACTCAAGTACTTTGGCCACCTGATGAGAAGGAAGGACTCACTGGAGAAGAGCCTGATGCTGGGAAAGATGGAGGGCAATAGAAGAAGGGGACGACAGAGAATGAGGTGGCTGGAGGGAGTCACTGAAGCAGTAGGCGTGAGCTTAAATGGACTCCAGAAGATGGCAGAGGACAGGAAGGCCTGGAGGAACGTTGTCCATGGGGTCGCGATGGGTCAGAAATGACTTTGCAACTAACAACAAATACAGATAGACCCATGCAAGATAAGCCTCCTGGGTGGGGAATTCTGGGGACCACAATCCAGCAGAGTTGGAAGCACAAGGTCTATAAAAGAAAGGTTCTGTAAGAAATGTATCCTTGCCTCTTACACGGGTAGTCCTTGACTTAAAGCCATCAATTTAGTGACTAGTTGGACAGCATTGAAAAAAGTGCCTTCCAACTGCTCCTCATACTTATAACCATCACAACACTCCCATGGTCATGTGATCAAAATTCAGGTGATTGGCAACCAGCAGATATTTACAACGGTTGCAGCATCCCAGGGTCACGTGATCCCCACTTGCAACCTTGCCAGCCAACTTCTAGCCAGCAAAGCCAATGGGCGAAGCCAGGTTCGCTTAATGACCTCAGGATTCAGTTAGCAACTGCAATGGTTCACCAAACAATCATGGCAAAGAGGTTGTAAAATTGGACGTGGCTCGCTTAACAACTGCCTTGCTCCGCCATGGAAACGCTGGCCCCCCACTGTGGTTGTAAGTCAAGGACTATATGTACCTTTCAGAAGTCTGGGAATGCCTCTTCAGGTAAGTACTTGTAATAATTCAAAACCTTTTGAAGAACAAATTAATTGGACACACCCTTACAGTTAATTAAAACATTTCCCTTTGCAAAGACCTGCACGTGGTATAATGGTCTAAAAATCATTTTTTTAAGGAAGTCTGAGCTGTAATATGACCTTGTAATTGAACAAAAAATTGTGGCCAGGTTTTTGGTTTTTACTAGCCCAATTCTTCTTCCTATGAATATTGCCTTTGGAAGGGCAGCATGCAGTGAAATATTGCAGCAACTGTCACCTCGGAGTTGCACGTAAGCTTAGCCAGCTGTGCAAGTCATGATTAGAGCAATTAAACTACTAAATAATTGGAGCCGACAGAATTGCTCAACAGTCATTCCCTCTTGAGGAAGTTGTTTATATATTGCATTTTATATCACTTGACTTAGACGCATCTTAACGGACTGTCCAAGTAAGACAGTTAAAATGAGGACAATATGCAGCAAAGCTGCAAGAAAATTATATTAATAATAAGAAATAGACGTGGTTGCAACCTAATCTCTAGCCAATAGATGGAGCTTTCTACTCATAGTTGCAAAATGGTTTACTTAAATCCCAAAAAAAGTTCCAAACTCAGCACTCCCCAAGTTTTCCAAAAAGAAAATTCACCGTGAAACAATTCAGAGAGCACTCAAAAGACAATTCAGAGAAGTTCCAGAAATATTGAGAGAAGGAGAAATTCACACCCTTCTCTTGTTTACTCATGTCAAAAAAAGTTTCTTCTTTGGAAAAAAAAAATCACATCAGCATTCAAAGTTAATTCAGAATAGGTCAACAAATACAATGTTTGACATTGGCTTAATTCCATTCCTAATTTCATATTTCTTGTTGCAGTTCCATATTGGTCTTCTAAATATTCTGAAGAAGATTCAAAATACATAAAATAAAATATTGAGCACGGAAGGAGAAACCTAAAACCGTTCAAAGAAAAATAAGGCTTAATGAAATAACTTCAAAAGCCTATGTCAACCAACCAAACATTAAGAAGTAATGGAAAAGGCCCATAAAACAATGAAGCCATTTCAGTACAGTACCGATTAACCTATGAAAAATGGAGTGTTTAAGATATACAGAAATGAAAAACAAAACTGCACACTGCAAATGCATAAAATATATAAATACAGTTATCCATAGATAGTCAAGTAAAATGTTTGAAGGTGGATTTCCCTTCGAAAACAGGGCTGAGTTCAGATTGAGATTTCACCCAAATAATATTTTTTTTAAAAAATCTTAGTTGATTAACCTCATGATATTTAAATCCAGATGTACTCTGTACTGTTCAAGGAAATATTCTATCCTGAACTTCATAGGATTGTGTCTGAGTATAAATGCAGATAATTATACCATGTTTTTAAATTAACTCTCCTGCATAAATTCACTATATTCACACGTTGCATTGGAATTTTTAAGCAGAACTTGTAGAAATATACCAAACTGCCAAACGGCATCCCACAAAGACTGGGCTTAGATAACAAGCTTAGGTTAATGGGCAATAGCCAGATTAAACAAGAAAGAAAAAAGAGGACATGGATCCTAAAATCAGTGCAGCTACTAACCAAAGAGGTTCTTGCATTAAAAAAAATATGTCAGAAGCCCTTTTCAATTTGCCAACTGCTCTGCAAACTCATCTGCAAATTATGCAACCTTCAAGCTAAAACCAGTAGTTACCGGCAGTACATGTAGATTGCCAAAAAAACATTTCCCCCCCCCAGGAAAGGGTTAAAAATTAACTTTTTAAACCAATCAGCTCATGGTAGGTGAGTTGGAAAACTGTCACTGAATTCCCTTCCCCCAGTTCCTCAATAACATCTGACCCCAAGTCTAAAAGAAAGAACTGAGGTGTGTCTCCTTGGTGCTCCCACAGCTTGCTTGTTTTCTTGCAGACGCTTCATTACCCTAACTAGGTAACATCATCAGTGCTAGAAGGAACTCAGTTTTTAAAATCAGTGTGAGGTTCCTGCATTTCAGTGATGAGGTGGCTAAGGAGTGGCATGAACATCCAGTCTGTTACACAAGCCACTTTTCCAGCTTTCCGTGGTCTCTCTAGTTGCCCACGCTCCTTTATTCTCAGGAGAAGACCCCCAGAAAGGAACTCATCCCAGGAGACCTGTTCTGATGGGGAACTTGGGACAAGTAGGAAGGTACAGAGCAACAGAAGCAAGTAAGTGAAAACATTAAGAATATCTCCTTGGCCACCTCCATCCATCCATCCATCCATCCATCCATCCATCCATCCATCCATCAGAAGAGAGCTTGAAGGGACTTTGGAGGTTCTCCAACCCAGCCCCTGTTCAAGCAGCAGACCCGATACAATTTCAGACAAATGGCTATCCAGTCTCTTCTTAAAAGCCTCCAGTGATGAAGCACCCACAACATCTGAAGGCAAGCTATTCCACTGGTTAATTATTCTCACCGTTAGGAAGTTTCTCCTTAATTCCAGGTTGCTTTTCTCCTTGATCAGTTTCCAACCATTGTTTCTTGCCTTACCTTCTAATCAACAGAGGAAGCTCAAAAGGAAATTCTAAGAAATTGATCGAAATTCTCACACATCCTGAAAATGTGTAGAAAAACAGAAACCTCTTCTGCAGAAGAGCACCTTGAAGTAGGACGTCAATCCTAGGCTACAAATATTCTCCTTTATGAGAAACATTCCCACGTTCACATGATTTATAAGCAGGCATCTCCAATCTTCAGCAAGAGACAATGGACTGAAGTCAAAGTCCCAAATGAAACTCAGATGTTTTTTCCAAAGTTCTCCTTAGAAAAACTCAAGACCAGTGTTTTACCTCTTCTTTTTTTTCTCTCTACCAACATCTGTATTCTTTCAGGAGCAATTTGTCAAAGGCAGTATTGTTGGCAACAAGCAGAATTGATTCCAGTAGCAGATCAAAGTCAAAACCTGGCTTGAGGCAACCACACCCTTTCTCTACTTCTTTCTGTTCCTTTTAACCTTTAGTGGAGTCCTGGAGAACAGGCAGAGGGATGACTTCTCTCAGAACTCCAGAGTAGGACAGGCAACCTATGAAATGTCCCTTGTGATGGAAGTACTTGATCATATTTCCTAAGGTGCTCGGAAAGATGCTAGCAAGGTGTAGGTCTGGAATCTTGCGAAAAGTTATGAACTTCTCAGAAAATGCTTTTGAATTTTGGGGCACACCTTAAGCCCTCTCTACTCTGTCTGCCACCAATTCTCCAAAGGCTGGGAGTGTGTTAGCCAAACTCCTCCAGCTAGAAAAAGGACTATTGTATTTGGGGTTAGCCAGACTTAGAACCAGCAACTGGCAGCTTATATTCTGGGCCAAAAATTCTGTCCCCGTCTTTCCAGTGAGATCACTGCTCTTTCCTTCCTTGTCAGCTTTCAATCTTCAGCCATTGTTTCTCAGAGCATTTTGGTTCAAATGGTCTTCCTTTACTCTAGAACAGGGGTCCCCAACCCCTGGTCAGTGGACCAGCACAGGGCCACAGCATGCCAGCAACCGGGCCACACAAACAAGCAAAGCCCCATCCACGGGATGCAGGTAGCACACGAAACCACACACTCTCTGGTCCACGGAAAAACCTTTCTCCACGGAACAGGGTCACTGGTGCCCAAAAGGTTGGGGACCTCTGCTCTAGAACCTCCTTCAGATATACTAAACTCCAACTCTCAGTGGCATGGATTAGAGTTGCTGTGCTGGCTTGGAACGGCAGTCCTACCTCATTGGGGCAGTTGACCCATTGTAGTAATAGTATTTAGGCTTATATACCACCCCATAATGCTTTGCAGCACTCTATGGGCAGTTTACAGAGTCAGCATCTGGCCCCCAATGATCTGGGGTCCTCGGAAGGGTGGAAGGCTGAGTCAACCTTGAGCCGGTCAGGATCGAACTGCTAGCTGTGGGGCAGAGTTAGTCTGCAATGCTGCATTCTAACCACTGTGCCACCATGGCTATTATATAGCAATAGCACTTAGACTTATATACTTCTAAGTATATAAGTATATTCTAAGTATGTGTGTGCACACACACACACACATATACACACACACATGCTGCACTTTAACCACTGCACAACTGGGTTAAAGACATGGAACATTTTTCACTCTTGCAAAGCTTCTGATTTGCAAAGGAAATGACTACACTATGGAGGTGTTTACAGAGCACCTGTAGCTTAATGAGACCTAGTACATACACACAGTTTGGGGTTTATCATAACCTCAAAATGAAAGAAGCAATGTTTGGACAACTCTTAAGCTGCACAAGCAGTATGGGGCCATGGCAGCTTGCCTGGCCCAGCTGTTTTCCTTTAAATATTTTACATATAGTTAAAACAAATCCTCAGTTGTTGATGGACCAACGTCTCCCTGTACTATGTACTAAATCCTTAAACAAGCAATTGAGATCTACTATCTTGAATTACAATCATATTCCTAAAGGTGGTTTTGTGCTAACAACTTCTTTTTCTTCCTTTCCTCCAGAAATATTACAACTCCTTTATGCCTCATCCTTTGGAGGGGCCCAACGGTCTTCTTTGCAGGGAAAATATCCCTCTTGCCCATTGGAAATACAAGGTTAGAAGTTCTTCCCTCCCCCAAGAAAACCCAGAGAGGATATAGAACTTCTGTTTAAGAAAAGACCTGTACTATGCTAATGCTTTTGCTTTTTAAAAGGCCATTAATTTTAACCAGCTATGTAAACAGCCTGATCCAGAGGACAACAGATACATTCCTATGCCTCATAGAACTTTTTCCCTACTACTTCATCTTACATTCAAGGACTTTGAAATCAGCAGTTGAAGAATTTAAAATATTGCCCAATGTACTCTCTTAGGAAAACCTGCAGAAGGCATCCACTCTGCTAAGCTATGGTTCACTCAACCCTGGTTCACTGAATTAAGCACAAATATTCATACAATATGCCAAGCCAGAAACCATGTATTGACAGAGGAGAATATTTGTAGCTCTGGATTGAAATGAGGGGTCGTTGATGCTCTCTGAGCTTGGTTGTCTTCTTGCAGATGTTTCATTATCCAAACTAGATAACCTCATCAGTGCATTCAGTGGATAGGCAAGTAAATCAGGAGGAGATCTTGCACTAACAGAGTTTCGAAGGTGGTCACCAACACCTTAAATCGGGGTTTCCAACCTTGGCAACTTGAAGATTTGAGGATTTCAACATGGCTGGCTGGGGAATCCTGGGAGTTAAAAGTCCATGAGTCTTAAAATTGCCCAGTTTACACGCCCCTGCCTTAAGTTGCACCTGGAAGTCAAACGGTCACCAATACTCAAAGGTGCTCAAAGTAGTGAAGTGATATAGACAAATTGAGACGTAACCTAGAACCCTGGGATTCTCTGGAGGTATCTCTTTCAATTACTAACCAACTCTTCTAAGCTTCCAAACCCACAACATGATATGGGATATTTAAAGTGCATCTGCTTCTGTGCAGAAATGTCAGGTGGAAAAATATTTTGAGGGCACCCCCAGTTTCCCCAGGGAAACTTCCAAACAGGCCTTCAATCTGTACGGCAACCTTTTCATCTAGTAGGTGTAATTCCAGTTGAGTCGTCTTTAGTTGAAACCAGTGATTGAAGAATCTCCATTACGCATAGCAGGTGAATGGTGTAGAGTAGAATTGGAATGTTAATTCTGGAAAACGGAAGTATTTGTTCGGACTTTTAAACAACACGAGTAATCAAGAGCTTCCTGTAGTAATCTTTGGCCTGTGCAAGATGGCAGAAACACCCAGCCTTCTCCATTTAATTAGAAAGGGAAGACAAATGGGAAGGAGAGAAATATCACGTGTTCCCGGTTAATTGGGCAGGAAGCCCATCATGTTGCAACTGTTCCTCGACCGTACTGTGCTTTCTTCCCATTATGACCTTTTACTTACGGAACGGCAGGGATGGGCTTAGAAAAGCTACCAGGCACCAAAGGAAAAGAGTTGATTTAATTTAGTTAAGTCTCTAATGTGATTATATGATTTTTATCAAGAACACTTGGGATGCGTGAGTGACCATGCGGCTGAAGGAGAAAGAAAAATCGTCTTAAGTCTCAAAGTCTCTGGTCTGAACTTTGATAGTTTTAGAAGCAGACTTTCCCCTCAGATATTTACAGAAGCCCTGATCCCATGAGCCTATCCAATTTATTCACCAAATGCTTTTCAATGAAACAATTAAGGACATTTGGGGGGGGGGGAAGAATGCTTTACATTCGGCCGTTCGGCAGTCAAAGGGGGTTTGAGCCCTTCTTCCAATCAGGAAGAAGGTCAAAAGTAATTCCTCACCTGACATCTTACAAAGAAACCCCTAAGGCCTCCTTTTTTTTCTCCTATGTACACATATTAACTCACTTGCCACTCACTTCAAAAGGAAGCTATTTTGCTCCAACCGGGTATGACATTAAGTCTAAATCCACTCATGCTGTATAGAAAAGAGGGTTTCCTTCAGTGAATTCAACAGGAGATGATAAAAGGACTTGCTCAAAGCCCTAGGACCTTAACAAGGTGCCCCATTCATGGCTCTCCTGCGTAGGGCGTTTGTGATCTTTAAGATGCTTTACATTTTGGCAGCTCAGTTTATCGATCAGCCTCCACATACTGGCTAATTAAGGAAGCCTGGCAGACAGAGATTCAGAATGCATCCAGGGCCCATGGCCAAGTCTATGTCAATTTGAAATCCTGAAGGAAGTTCCCAGGCCCACGTAAAACAAAGACAAGGAGGAATGCCTCTGAAATTTGGACCGGGTTCACACATTGCTCGATTCACCATGCTAAGCCAAGGTTTTAACCATGGTTTCCGGGATAAATCATAATGGCTTAGTTCAGGCAGAATTGCAGCCACAAGGGCTGGATTTACACATTCTTCTGACGCTCGTTTATAAGCATGGATTGTTCAACACATTAACACGCTGAAACATTAAATCGAATTTCTCATCTATAAGGAATTGGGTTTATGCCTTGTGCTAAATCAGAAGCAACCCAACCTTATTGTAGCTCGGCATAATGTGAGAAATAATGTGAGAAACCAAAGCAGCCTGCTTACTTCAATAATAGGTAAGAAAGCCATCGTTTTTGCACTCTTGTCTCTGACTGAATGCCTTTGATGATGGTCAACTTCTACTTTGACCTGGTGGGTTGTTTAGACAGCCCTCTGGAGCTGCTGGAAGAAGCCTTCTGTCTGAAAATATTTCCTCTTTAAATTATTGTCCAAGTTAAAGACCAAGGACTTTGAGAACTGAATAGTACACCTGCCATTCACAAATAACCAACTTGGACTGAGAACAAGTGCATTGCGCTTCATCTTCATCTTCTCTATTAGAGAAAGAATTCAGTTGCCCCCCAATGGCTTCCTAGAAGGGAAATCCCAAATCCAACAGTACCTCCACGTTGAAATCAGCCTCCAGTTGAAACCAATAACCAACCATGAAGAAGACATTCACTCTTGTCAATAATTCTGCAGCAGAGACTGTCTGGAAACAATCTTACTGAATTCAACTTTCTGATCTGCTCAATCAAACCTGAACAGATGATCTATTTTCCATCACCTTCATTGGAAGCCAAGGTTCCAATGTATGGGCTCCAAGGGCTGCCCCAAAGAAGAGGGAGTCAAGCTATTCTCCAAAGCGCCCGAAGGCAGGACAAGAAGCAACGGATGGAAATTAACCAAGGAGAGAAGCAACCTAGAACTAAGGAGAAATTTCCTGACAGTGAGAACAATTAACCATTGAAATGGCTTGCTTCCAGAAGTTGTGGGTGCTCCATCACTGGAGGTTTTTAAGAAGAGATTGGACAACCACTTGTTTGAAATGGTATTGGGTCTCCTGCTTGAGCAGGGGGTTGGACTAGAAGACCTCCAAGGTCCCTTCCAACTCTGTTATTCTGTTACCATCTGAAATATAGATACATATACACACTAATCAAGCTAATTAATAGAAGGAAAAGTAAAGTACCTGCTATAGTACTTAAAACACTCAATTTTATGTCAAGATTAGTAAATCTATTAGCAAAATACATAAAAGGCTTGGAAGCTGATGTTATAATCTGAATTCCAACAAATGTAGCCATACTGTTTGAAGGTCTTATTTCTCTCTCTAACCGCCATCCCTTAATAAAAAATTATAATTTATAAATTTATAACTCCTCTTACTTAAATACATCCTATTGAATTCAGTGGGGCCATTTCCCAGATAAGCAAACATGAGTTTGCAACTCTAAAGTTCTCCTGATGGTCAGCTGAATCCTGCTTCCAGGAAAGATCTAAGTTTACTTTCTGTAGTTTCTCCTCTGCCTTATCATCTGCTTCCCCCTCATTCATCTCCTTTTATTGTCTCTTTTAAATCAGGATTTCCTTTATCAGCCCAAGGAATCCTCAGATTATCCACAGAAGATTATAGAGATAGATAATACGGTGTACCTTCCTTAGATAAAGTTAGAGACTAACCAAGAAGACAGATAAACGCTTCCAAGTAGGATATGATGTTCTTTGGCCTTCAAAAGCTGTTAACTATCCTCTGTTTAGTTAAATGGGTTTTCCCAGTCTATACTACACAGTACCCTACTAACATGCATTCCTGGCCTGCAGGAAGATGATATTACTGGCAGACTGCCACATCCCGGAGTTTTATCTTTGAACTATTGGTGGAGCCGGCTAATCTCTCTTCGATGTGAAGCCTTAGCCAATTGATAACAACTAGCCAACCCTGCTACCACTGGAAGCTGAACAGGCCAAACCTTAAGGTACTATAGGCCAGACTGAGAAGCAAACCATTTCCATATTCATCATTTTAGCCATTGTCCACTGCAGGATGAAGGCCTCTTCTGCGTGTTTCCAACCAATACGGTGTTAAGCTTTCCTTTGCCAAATGTCTATGGAGAGTCTCAGTCATAGTTATCCCAAAGGTGCATTTTCAGGGGGCAACTGGACTTTCCTTTGCCAGTTGGGCCTGCAATACTTGCTGATGTCATCAATCCATCTTGTTTTAGGTCCCCTTCGTGGACTCTTTTTAATCAAGTGGGATCCATTCTATGATGGCTCTTGGTCCACCTGCCATCAGTTCTTCTTGCTATGTGACCAGCCCACTTCCTTTTCAGTTCTCTTACTCTTTTGATGGCATCGTATATTTTCGTTTGTTCTCTAATCCATGTGCAGCTCTTTCTATCTTGGCTTGTGATGCCTTGATGAAAAGTTTTTGTCACAGCATGCACAGTCTTATTGCGCTGAGATAACCCGGGAGTAAACACAGTAAACAGTGGTCTATATTAAATGGTGGTTTATCTTACGCTATCTACAGCAGAGGTCCCCAACCTTTCTCGGTTGGCGGACCGGAGGGAAAGGGAAGCATTTTACGCATACGCGTGACGCAAACAGGGCAGCGCTAGTGCCCACGTGACACTCGCTAGCCCTGCCCCATTTTCGCCACATGGGCACTAGTGCTGCCCTGTTTTTGCCATGTGGTGCCGTTTAGGCCACATGGTGCCCTGTTTTCGCTGCACGGAGCCCCGTTTAAGCCATGCGGAACCCTGTTTAGGCCACGTGGAGCCCCATTTAGGCCGTGCAGTGCCCCCTTTAGGCCATGCGGCCATGGCGCTAGCATGAGTGGGGATGAGTGGGTGCACTGGCCAACCTGTCCTGTGGCCTGGTGGCCAGTAGGCCACAGCCCGGTAATGGACCACAGCCCACAGGTTGGGGATCCCTGATCTACAGGAGTAAACACAGTAAACAGTGGTCTATATTAAATGGTGGTTTATCTTACACTATCTACAATATCATACACCAGGAATAATATACATACACGTGTAAGTACAGCAGGCTCCAACACACAGCAGTTACAGCAGGAAAAAGAGAAGAGAGAGCACACATCTGCGGAGCCTTCCCTTTTATACAAAGCTCTTAAAGGGACACAGACCCAGCTGGCTCTTAAAGGGACATAGACCCTGCTGAGTCATTCCCATCATTACATCATACATCTCACATTACATCAGCTGGTTAGCTTTTAAATCATTACCTTGACAGTTTTCGATCAGTGTAAGCTACCTGTTCTAATATATGCCAGTGAAACATGAACACTAACCTCACAGTCGCTACACAAGCTACCAGTGGCGCAAAGTGCCATGGCATCACAATTTCCATATTATGGCCATGGAAACTATACAGGCCAAGAGTTAATCTCAGATTTAGAGCAAATGGCACTTTATTCTGAAGGAATGTCGTCTTGGCCACTGCTGTAAATTTCCATTCTCAGCAGCCAAATGGCAAGACTCCTCCTTAGACCCAGGTTGTAGTTTTGCAGGCTGCTGGTGACTTATCACTTCCCTCTCCTTCCGACGTGCCTTACTGAAGATAAACCAGTGTGTATTCCACCCACGCCAAACATTAATTGGCTATTGAGTTTACTTTTTCTGCAAGAATGGAGAAAATGTTTCAGTTTACTTGGAATTACAGGTAGTCCTCACCGTACGACCACAAAGGAGCCCAAAATTTTCTGTTGCTAAGCGAGACAGTTGTTCAGTCAGTTTTGCCCTATTTTACCACCTTCGAATGGTCACTAAACGAACAGTTGCAAGTCAAGAACTACCTGTCCTTCAACATAACAGGGACCAATATTTACTTGGCTGGGGGGCAGAATAGTTCAGCATTGTAAGCGACGTGCACAGAGAAAGATGTTTTATAACAAATGCAAGCTTCACTGAACTGCATGGAGTTGCCGAAAAGAGTCACCAGCAGTCAAGCTCGACAAAGCCCCCTTTACCCTTTTAGAAAACCCAGATTTTAGCTATTAAAATCAAAAACCGTTTCAGAGTTGTGGATTCCTTGCCTCCTGGAAGCCAGACAACCCCTGCAATCTTTGCATTAAGAAAACGAGAAACGATCTTGTGGATTTTACAGGGTTGTTTTTTTTGTTTTTTTTAAAAAAAAGCTTATTTAAAGGAAGTCCAAATCTAATCTTCCAATTAAAGGCTTTTCTGGGACCACAGAAAGAAGCTGGAGATGACACACACAGGGAGCCGCTGTCCGTGCTTGCTCTTGCATCGCAAGAATGAGCCAAAGGGGAATATTCCGCTGAAAACTATCTGGTTTGTTAGAAGGGGCGCAAAGGAAGGAAGGAAGGAAGGGGAGAGGAGAGGAGAGGAGAGAAGAAAGAGGAACATCTAAAGCAGAGTTGAAGTGTAGGCAGGTTCATTCATTCGCTTTTCTCCCTCTGCAGTGAGTAGAAGTCTATCATGCAGCACAAAGGGAAGGAAACCCTACGGTCTTTTCTGATGCTTTTGGTCTGTGACTCTCCTTAAGTCACAGGCGGCCTGGGAAATGTTTTAAGACAGTGATGGCGAACCTTTTAGAGACCGAGTGCCCAAACTGCAACCCAAAACCCACTTATTTATCGCAAAGTGCCAGGACTGCATCAGCATTGTGGTGCCCTCAGGGAGGGTGGGGGAGGGGCATGGCCCACTGGGTGGGTGTGGCTGCAGTGGTCACAGCAGACTGGGTGAGCGTGGCCGGGGCCAGTCCCTCGCCATCTCCGGGGGGGGGCAACGCCGCTTGCTCGCTCACTTCCTGCCCTGTCGCTTCCAAACGCCACGTGCTCGCTACTCTGGCGAACTCTGCTGGGGCGACGGCGCGCGTGCCCACAGGGAGGGCTCTGAGTGCCGCCTCTGGCACGCGTGCCATAGGCTGGCCACCACTGTTTTAAGACTAGTGAGAAACACATGAAGGGAACCAAGCTAAGTTCTTTCATCTGTACTGTACTGGGAGAGAATTGGGTCTTTGTGACTTGGTTTCACCCTTTCAGAAAGAATAACAAGGTGATGGAGCAGGAGGAGGAGGAGGAGGAGGAGGGGGGAGGCAGAGATAGGAAAAGGAGAAGGAGAAGAAGGAGGTGTGAAGAAGAAGGGGAAGGGGAAAGAGAAAGAGAAGGAAGAGTGGTGAAGGAGAAGGGGAGGGGGAGGGGGAGGGAGTACAGGCAGAAGGAGAAGGGGGAGGAGATGGAGAAGGACAAAGGAGGAGGAGGAGGAGGAGGAGGAGGAGGAGGAGGAGAAGGCAATCAAGCTCAAAGGAATCTGAACACCTGCAGTGTTTCTTGGCTGAGGACCAGGTCAAAGGCAACATAGACAATTTCCTACCTGCCCGGACATGAACTTGCCAGAAAGCCTTAAAAGGTTGAAAGACATGCTGATGAAAGTAGAAACAGCTATAGTAGAAAAATGGTAAAAGACCCAAGCAAATCTACACACAGTCCAGGCTTAGCAAGAAACAGATGCACAAAATCATTAACTAGTGCCCATTTGGCCCAAGACCACCAAACTCATAAAGGATAACCTCAGCCACTGGGTGACTTGATTATTTATCCCCGAATATAGTCGGAGAGACTGTGCCACTGGTTTAGCTGGCTTAAAGGATAATGGGGAAAGGCAAGCATGTCCAAATCTGAGGCGCTCTCTGAGCTTGGTTGTCCTTCTTGCAAATGTTTCGTCACCCAAACTAGATAATGCCATCGGTGCTTATTCCCAAATCTGTGTGCAGGGCTCTCTATAAACCAGCTGTTCTCCAGACAAGCGACCATTCAAGGTGAAGATGTCGCGCCTTCTCCTTTTGGTCAAAAGCTTCTCAAGGAACAGAGAAGCCTCACCCAGGGCAAAGGAGAAAGCCACCAGCTTCACTTCTTTGAAATGGTGGTGCACATGGGGACACAATGCTCTGTGAACAGAACGTGAGCATAATGCCTTGTGGGTGGCTGCTGCTATTTCTACATCGCCGTGCTCTCTTCTCTAATCTTCAAACAAAGCAGCCATGCTTTCTCCTCCCAAAAAAGAAAGAAAGAAAGAAACAACCCCTTGGCGTATCTTGTTAGTGGAAATTCTTCTGACCAACATCGTTTCTGAAAAGGTTAAATTACGAAGCCGGGTTCCTTTTGCATCTTGAGAAGGCTCCATCCTTTGAAGTCCATTACAATGCGCAATCTGTTCAAACTTGCTGGTTTGAGGATCCTTTTTCTTTCTTTCTTTCTTTTTTTTCCTCCTTCTGCAAGTAGAGCGTCTGACAATCCCGGTTTTTGGAAACCAGCAGATGGGTCAAAGAAACCTAAAGAGGTCCAATTATCCCAAAACAAGCTTCCCTTTTTGCAGAGCTGCCCAGCTCCACGGCGTTGTGCAGAGGTTTGCCAGAAAAGACGAGGAAAGAACGGAAATGCAGCTGAGACACCTGCTTTAAAGCGGTTTAACTGGAATTTTGGACACCTGCATGGACACACACTCATTGATGCGCTCAAGATGCTTGGTCTTCGTCAAAATGGGTCCATGGAACTATGGGTTTTCTACCCAAGATGAAACATGTCACCACAGTTGTTATTCCTAACATTTATCCCACACCTGACGGTCAAGTTTGCTTGCTTTGGGTGGGCCTCACCTGGTTTATGCAGCAGAAGAGGATGAAAATTCAAGATGCGACAAAGAGGTTTATTTTTCAGCCAGTTTACTGCAGAGCCTGTTGAAGATTAGGACTGAGATGTAGTGAGGTACCTAGCTAGCTTCTGGACCTAGTGGAGAACTAGAACCTGCTCCAAATGTAGCACCTTCCACATTATACCATGCTGGTTTCTTGGGCTGAGATGGAGGGATTGGTGCAAGGTCCCCATGGCTGAAGAAGGGCTAGAACCGGAGTCTCCACACTCTGAATCCAGCGTCTTGACTACTATATCCTGCTACCTCTCTGCATATCAATTTTCTGCAAGGGCGTGCTCCAGAGCAATTTAAAAGATGACGCGCTTGTCAGCTGGAAAGCTGGCAGCCCAGGTTTGAGATCCAAGCGCCACATGATGGAATGACCTCCTGCTCTTGCCCCAGCAAATGCAAGTAGATAAATAGGTACTACTTTGGTGGGAAGGTAACAATGTTCCATGCACCTTGGCATATAGCTATGCTGGCCACATAGCCACAGAAGTGTCCTTGGATAATGTTGGTTCCCTTGGCTAAGAAATGGAGATGAGTAACGCTCTCCTAGAGTTGGACACAACTGGACAGAGGAAACCTTTAGGGCACTTTAGAGACCAATATCTCAATGAAACATATTACAAGAAGTGTATAAGAGCCCAGGGTGATAGTGTGCAAACTCTGGAAAATAGACATGTCAAGTTCCAGAACTCTTCAACCAGCAAAAGAATTGGTGGAAATTCAAAGAGTTGGAATCATATACCTGGAAAGCTGCAAATGCCGGGGAAGACTGGAAGATGACAGGGCATCATCATCAATGCTCCAGTCATTCCAAATGCATACAGGTTGTCTTCAACTTACGACCACAATTGAGCCGAACACTTCCGTTGCTAAGCAAGAGCACTGTTAATAGCAATAGCCCTTAGACCTCTATACTGCTTCACAGTGCTTTACAGCCCTCTCTAAGCAGTTCACAGAATCAACATATTTGCCCCCAACAATCTCATTTTACCGACCTCGGAAGGATGGAAGGCTGAGTCAACCTTGAGCAGGTGAGAATCGAACTGCTGGCATCCGGCAGTCAGCAGAAGTAGCCTGCAGTATTGCACTCCAACCACTGCGCCGCCACAGGTTCTCGAGTTAAGTGAGTTTTGCCCAATTTTAGGACCTTTCTTGCCACCCTTAAGTGACACACTGCAGTTATTCAATTAGTAGCACAGTTGTTAAATAAATCTTTCTTCCCCATTGGCTTGCCAGAAGGCCACAAAAGGGGGAATCAATCACATGATCCTCGGACACTGCAATTGTCACACATATGTGCCAGTTGCCAAGCATCTGAATTTTGATCACATGACCACGGGGATGCTACAAGAGTCATAAGTGTAGAGAAACGGTCACAAGTCACTTTTTTCAGTGCCATTTGTAACTTCAGTCACTAAACGAACGGTTGTTCAGTCAAGGACCACCTGCGTTGATCCTGCTGAAATGGTCGCAGCTAAAACACAATCCAAAACCGTTGGAAAAGAGCGGCAGTGGAGCCAAGCCGCCTAAGTTTTTCCATGCAAAGGTCTCCAAGCTCAGCCCTCTCTCAATCCTCGGAGAACTTTTCTTTTTAAATCAATCAGAGAAGAGCCCTCAGATTGCCTCCGGGTCAAGCTCAGCTCCTGCTAACCCTGGGAGAAATTCTCACAATTTTCTCGCAGGCAACCATGCAGGAAGGGTTCTCGCCGTTGCACTTTTCTTGAGACGTTCTGCTTTGGCTTTGGCTTTTCAGCCTAGCTGTGGGAACGCCTGGGGACTTCCCATCCACATACCTTCCACGTTTGACCCCGCTTAGCTTTTCCAGATGAGCTAAAGTCAGTCGGATGCCGCATCCTAGCTAGCCCAAAGAAATCTAAGCAAGGCTGGGGCCAGCCCAGGCATGGAATTTTCATGGCATATTGTCTCTCTCGTACAAAACAACAGCTCTAAGAGGATTTCCCTGGCCAGCACTTGGTTGCTATGGAAGAGCGGGACAGTCACAAAGAAAAGGGACATTTCCCCCCTCTGTCACGCTGCTGCCTTCTACACCAATTTATTTTATTGTTTGGTGGAGAGAAGTTTCCAAAAGGGCAACCCCCACCCATGACTTCTCTTTTCCGTGAACATCGCTGGGATCTCCATTATGTCCCAAAAGATATCTAGATCCGTGTTTCTCAACCTTGACAGATTTCAGAGGGATGGGCTCCAATTTCCTACTGGCTGGGAATTCTGGAAGTTGGAATCCACACTTCTGTGAGCTGCCACGGTTGAGAAATTCAGCTCTAGATCTTAGCCACAAGCAGGGTGCAAGCTACTTGATCTAGGTTAGATCAGTTTATTTCTGGATGAAGACCATTGATATTTCTTCCCAGGGGAAAAAAAAGCATCTAATGCAAGGATGTCCAACCTTGACAACTTTTAAGATTTGTGGACTTCAACTCCCAGAATTCCCCAGTCAGCATGCCTGGGGAATTCTGGGCGTTGAAGTCCACCAGGGTTAAAATTGTCAAGGTTGGATATAACAGAGTTATAACAGAGTTGGGAAGGACCTTGGAGGTCTTCTAGTCCAACCCCCTGCTCAAGCAGGAAACCTTATACCAGTGGTGGCGAACCTATGGTACGGGTGCCAGAGGCGGCACTCAGAGCCCTCTCTGTGGGCACGCGCGCCGTCGCCCCACTCCTAGGCCTTCAGCTGGGTTTTATAAAACCTTTTCGCTTTAGGCCTCCGCCGCCGTGTGCAAAAAAGAAAAAAAAAGGTTCAGTCAATTTCAACTTCTCGCGGGAAGAAAAAAGATCTTGCAAAGTTGGAATTGATTGATTGAACTTTTTAGTCCCACCCAGTCTGCCGTTACCACCGCAGCCACGCCCACCCAATGGGCCACACCCAGCCAATGGGCCACACCCACCTGGCACTCGATGATGCATAAGTGGGTTTTGGGTTGCAGTTTGGGCACTCAGTCTCTAAAAGGTTCGCCATCACTGCCTTATACCATTTCAGACAAATGGTTGTCCAATATCCTTGATCCAAAGTAAAATTACTTCCATAGAGCTGCCAAAGAACTTCCAAAATTTGTCTGCATCAGCCACCAGAAGCTCAATGCAGAGAAGTTTACTCAGCACTTTGTGGTGGTTAAAGGGAAGAGTTAATGCCCCAAATTAGGCTGATTTAAATGAAGTTAAAATCTGGCTTCTAACCGATGAAATAACTTTAATGTGCTTTGCAAAAAAAAACAAAAAAACACTTTTCTTCCTTCTGGGAAAGCTTCGCTGCCCATATTACTCTGTGTTTGAAATCACCTCCCACAGTTCACACAAAGAATTTAGTCCCACCATTATATTTTTGGATGCATATTTAATGAAGGGCCTTAAGATTTTGGAATTTTATTACGTTGCCTGCAGGAGGGGCATTGAGGATAGCACAGTTTTCCACTTTCCAAAGGAGGAAATAATCTTCCTTCCTTCTTTATCAAGAAGTCCAGGAATAAATCTGAAGACACAGGGTGGAGGGGGAAAATAATGTGCTGGACACCCCCCTCTCTTATTCCAGTGTGCTCCAGACAGAGAAAATCTCAAGGCTTCAGCCTCAAGCTTCTTCTTTTCTTGTCTTGTCTTTTGCAGCAAAAGACAAGCTTTGGGGCTGGTTTAAGAAAGGGGTTTTTTTCATCCCATGTCTACCAGCATGCTCAGGAAACCAATGTGGCGGGGAACCCTTAAACACACTACACCAGGGATCCCCAATCCCCAAGCTGTGGCCTGGTACTGGGCCCTGGCTGTCCAGAACCAGGCCGTGCGAGCGGTAGGCGCGCGCATGCGTGCAGCTTCATTTGTGCGAGTGGCAGGCACTCGCACATATGCGTGAAGCTCCATTTGTACGAGCAAATGGAGCTTCGTGCGCATGTGCGAATGCCCACCCCTCGTGCAAATGGAGCTGCATGCAGGCGCTCGCCGGCCGCTCACATGGAACTGTTTCCTCTCCTCCGCCAGTTCACAAAACCGGAACGGTTGGGGACCATTGCACTAGACACATAAATGGACCGGGAAAGAGCAAATAACACCCACTATGCAAAATGCAGCCCAGAGCTACGAAATAATTAGACTATTTGGAAGACCGACGTAGCCTAGGAGAATGTGAAATACAGTGGTGTTCAACGCACACACACACACTGTGCAGGGAGCATGGAAGAATGTATCTCTTTTCGCCTCCCTTTTCAAAAGTCACACCCTTACAAGATGCAGCCTGTAGATTCCCTTCCCGGTGCAAATCTAACCATCTAACCGCCACCATCCCACGTCGCCACGCCTGCAAGGAAAGAGACAGTTTTGCAAGGTCTTCTTTGCCTCAGCATCATAGCCCCGGAGATAAAATGGGAGGATACGTGCCCACTGCAGATGCCACACAACTCTACGCCTTGTCCTGCACCACCTTCCAAGGAGGTGCCCTTCCCCTTTCCTCACGTAGCTCACACCTGAGCGTATATATATACCGGTAGATATATACTTTCTTTTGAGAGCAGGCAACAGAATTTCATTTTTAATGTGGACCAGTGTGTTCATTTTAAAAAATAACCATAAAGGTTATCATCTCATCTCATCTCATCTCATATTTTTATCTTACAACTTTTCATTTACTGACCGTTCAATCTTACAACAGCACTGAAAAAAGTGACTTATGATTGTGTTTCACACTTACGGCCATTGCAGCCTCCCCACGGTCATGTGATCAAAATTCGGACGCTTTACAACTGGTTCATATTTATGATGGGTTGCGGCGTCCCAGGGTTATGTGATGATCCCTTTTTGTGACCTTCTGGCAAGCAAATTCAATGGGGAAGCCGGATTCACTTCACAACCGGGTTACTAAGTTAACGACTGCAGTGATTCACTTAACAACCGGAGCAAAAAAAGGTCATACAGTGGGGCAAAACTCACTTAACGAATGTCTCACTTAGCAACAGAAATTTGATTTAAAAACTGCCTTGCTTCACAACAGGAATTCTGCTCTCAGCTGCGGTGCTAAATCAGGGACAACCTGTACAGAGCTTTGATCAAATAACTTAGTTTTGGGAATGCTACGCGGTGCCAGACTGAAGATCAGAATTCAGGCTGATGGAATGAAAATGTACTCCCAGTAACATTTCAAATACCAGTTTAGTATTTTGGCTCTGAGGCATCAGCCCTTGCTTCAATGGTTACAGAATTACACACCCTGTTCTATTATCACGGAGGACTTGCATGCAACATTATGGCCCACTGTTCTATATGCCAGTGGTGGCGAACCTATGGCACGGGTGCCAGAGGCGGCACTCAGAGCCCTCTCTGTGGGCACACATGCCGTCGCCCCAGTCCTAGGCCTTCAGCTGGGTTTTATAAAACCTTTTCGCTTTAGGCCTCCGCCGCCGTGTGCAAAAAAAAAAAAAAGGGGGTCAATCGGTCAATTTCAACTTCTCGTGGGAAAAAAAAAGATCTTGCAAAGTTGGAATTGATTGATTGAACTTTTTAGTCCCACCCAGTCTGCCGCTACCACCGCAGCCACGCCCACCCAATTGGCCATGCCCACCCAATGGGCCACACCCACCCAATGGGCCACACCCACCCGGCACTCGACGATGCATAAGTGGGTTTTGGGTTGCATTTTGGGCACTCGATCTCTAAAAGGTTCGCCAGCACTGCTATATGCAGTGAAAAGGCAATAAATAAAGGCTAAATCTTGAATATTCTCCTCTCCTCTATCACCAAGAGAGAAAACTCTAACTTCGCTCTGAGTGATTCAACTCTGGTCTTTACATATAAACCAGAAATCATGAAATCAAAGTACATTTACCAACCAAAAAAAAGGCAGCTAGCCAGTCCAACTTTGGGAACCGCTTGTTGAACAGTTGTTTAAATTGTTTTTTAAACCACAACTTCTGAACTGGGTTCATATTGACCACTAAGCCATTCTGGGCTGGCTTGCTTTCAGTTTAATATTGGTGCAAATCTGCATTATGCCAGCAAGCTATGAAGAGAAAGAAGAATGGATGCTGGATTATTCTCTGTTTTGGCAAAATGAAAACAGGAACATTTGCTGGGGCTCTTGCCCCATACTCATATTCCTAAACTATGATTGTTAGAAGGTAGCCCATTGACCAAACCATGGCTTAGAGCAGGGCTTTTCAACCTGTGGTACGTGTACCACTTGTGGTACATTAATGAGTGGCAGGTGGTACGCAGCCCTGCCTAGCCAAGTGTAGTGGGGAAGGGAAAGAGCCAACACAGGCAAAGACTTACAGTGAGAGAGTCCTCTGGAGCTGCAGATTTTACTTATGAATGGAGCCATTTGGGGAGGCTGCCTTAGCCGGCAGCCAGTACTTACATTTTTTTTTCTTCCTTAAGTGCCGGCTGAGCTCCTTACTTTCCTTTCTAGCCAGTAGCTAATTCTTAAAGGGGAAGTGCCTTTTTAAGCTAGTTCACTCAGCAGCTTGTCTTTTCTGTCTCTGGAGGCCTTTCCTTGTTTGATCAATATATGGAAGAGGGAAAATATGCGGGGGGTGGGGGGGGTGTGTGTTCAAATTCTTCCTTCAGAAGGAGATGGGAATGAGAAAAAGGGAGGGAGGGAAGGAAGTCCCGCCTTAGCACTTGGCCACCAGCAGCTCTGCCATTGACTTTGCTTGTCAAAAGGTTGCAGAAGGGGATCACATGACCCTGGGACACTGTGACCATCATAAATATGAATCAGTTGCCAAGCATCCAAATATAAATCACATGACCCTGTTGCTGCAGTGGTCATAAGTGTGAAAAATGGTCATAAGTCATTTCAGTGCAATTGCAACTTTGAACAGGTTTTTTTTTTGTCACCAAGTTTTTGACACCTTGCTAGGTGGTACTCAAATATTGCCATATCCTAAAAGGGGTACAGTCGGTAAAAAGGTTGAAAAGCCCTGGCTTAGGGAACAGGTTTGATAGGTCCAAGAGGTCTACAAGCCTTGGATTGAATCTATAAGGCAGAAGTAGACTTCCTCTGGACTACATCTCCCATTATTCCTTGCAGTTGACCAGTCTGGTGCAGGTTAAACTTTTGCAGCCCAAACAACTTTCTAGCTGGCCACATCAAGAACTAATCTTCCATGCTCTTCCACAACCAAACCTGTTGAAGCCACTGAGTTTTCATTCTTCTCTCAAGAGGGCTCTTAAAGGAAATTGAGATGAAACAGGTTAGAGAGTCTTCTACTGACCTGAACACATATTTCAACCATAAATATATGAGACATCCCATTTGCTTTTATGTATGTCTTGCCCTTTATATAAATGTTCTACAAATCCCACAGGAGATTAGTAATTGAAAAGAAAACAGCAGGCTCTGTCAACTGGTTGAGAATAATTACACACAAAGCAACTTAGTTTCTCCATTTCTGGCAATATTTTCTCCCAAAACGCTGCTTCCTCCATTCTTCTCTTAAAACAAAACAGATGTCCATGCTCCTATTCTTAAAGCAGGTCTTCTTACTGAATACCCGGCCTGCTGGACACAAAAACACATTGTACAACCTTGCAAACATTCTGCTTATACTTGTGCTTGAGAAATGTTATTCCATAAACACATATATGGAAAGAAAGCACTACAAACACACAGAAAATCAGCCCGTGGAAAGTCCTCCAATATGCAATTACAACATTCCAGGATATGAGAAATATCAATCCCCCAGCAAGGCACTGCCTTGATGTGGTTGTGGGAGTTGTGTACTCTTGAGGAAGATGAGAGCTATACCAGAGCCTCAACGCTACTACACGGCTCTCATCAGTAGAATCAGAAGAAGACTGGCCCTACTCAAGACCCAGTTTTAAAACCAAATGGTGGCTAGATCAAATCAGAGTGTTTAAGTTTTTCTGCAAAACAACAACAACAATCACCTTTGAACAAAATGAGTCCATATATTGTCCCCAAGGTGCTTTTTCAAGAGGCAACTGGACTTCCTTCATTTCACTTCTCATCCAAAAAGCTGCTTCAGTTCTGAACTGAAGAAGCTTCTTGGATGAGAAGTGAAATGACTTCAAGGAAAAACAAAGGAAGTCCAGTTGCCTCTTGAAAAGACAACCACGACCTGATTGACTGAGAATCTCCAGAGTCCACATATTATTTCCTCACCAATTGGCATCTCAGGTACAGGTGTTCTTACATTCTATTTGACAGACAGGAACCTTCTTTCAATTCCTAGAATTCACCAGCCAGCCAGCCAATTTCCAGCTAGAAGAACACTAGATTAGACAATTTGGTTTAAAGGTAAGCTTACTCACCTCTGGTTCCTGCCTGTCTTTAAAATAGATGGTATTTTTATCCAGTTATTTCTACACATTTAAATTAGTGCACGCAAATTTCTATACACCCTTTATCTTTGTTTCTGATTATGCTTTTCCAATTTGGGGTGAATATACCCTACAGCTGCTGGGATCACCCATGGTATGCTACCGGTTACATTCACCCCTAATGAGCACAGCTGTTCTTTTAAACAAACCTTAAACAAACCTTCCATGTGTATTTACTGATTAATGTGAATGTGAGTTTCTACGGTCTGCAGATTTGAACATTCTCACATTACAAGCAACATTTATTTCAAACGGACGTCCAAATGGTAGCATTTTCCTGCTTTTAAATAATACTTTTGCACCCAAAAGCTAGCATCTTTTTCAAACCCATAAGGAAATTTCCACGAAACACTTCTATTGTTTCCAGTTGGAAGCTTTGAGTTCATAACCTTCTAACTGGCATCAAACTTAGGATACAAACAGCAGCTGATGGCATCACCCAATCGATGTTGGCTAATTTAAAAAAAAAGCTAAGCCAGGTTGGATCTGGTTAATATTTGGCTGGAAATCTCAGGGCTGTAAGCTAGATGGGGAGAAAACATCTGAGGTGACCCTGTTTCCCTGCCAAGAAAAGATGCATTGGCCTATAAATTCACCAGCAGTTGCACGTTACTCCAGAGCGTCTTAAAAAAAAACCACTGAAATATTTTCAGCACTTCATGTTTTCTTTGAGATCACCCATGTACCGTGTTACATTCCAAGCAGGCGTGACCAAATGGATAAACAGCAGTTAGTTTCATTAGCAACACCGAAGTCAAATTCATTAAGGTTCACTTAAGATATAAACATTCTCGTGTTTAAACTAAAGACATTTCATAATTGTATCAGTCCTTTAAAACATTGGGCTGTCATTTTCTGAAAGTTTTTTTTTTTAAAAGAAACCAAAGATATCAACACAGCCTGATTAGTGTAATCTTTCATTTAATGACATCACACAAAATATATATGGCACACAGCCCATATTCTCTGACCTTGTTGTGGTTAAGGACAAATTCTCAAGATAGATAAATATATTTACTTCTCAAGAATGACAAAAGTGCATGGTGGTAAGTTTAATATTTAAAGCAATCAGTGTACTTAACCACACACAACTCAAACGGCCACGGTTTTTTCATTCATCAGTTCATTTATCCCGGGGAATTATTGTCAATCAAAATTGTTCACACATTCAATCCTCAGCGAAGGGAAAATGGGAGGCACGTGTGTTGGTGAATCAGTCTCAGCTAACACATCTGCATTTGTTTTTAAGAGCTACAAGGGCAGGCGTGCTGCTCCTTCCAGATGTTTAGGTCTACACCTCTCATAAGCCATGGTTTGTGTAGACAAAGGTCAGGAGCTATAGAAGCCAAGCAATTGGAGGGTGCCCCATTGCCAATTCTAATCCAGGTAAGTTCCAAACAGAATTTAAAGAAATGGAAATGAAATACAGGTAGTCCTCAACTTAAAACAGTTCATTTAGTGACCGTTCAAAGTTACAACGGCCCTGGAAAAAAGGGGACTTATGGCTGTTTTTCACACTGACGGCCGTGGCAGCATCCCCACGGTCACGTGATCAAAATTCAGACGCTTGGCAATTGACTCCTATTTATGACGGTCACAGTGTCCCGGGGTCACGTGATCCACTTTTGCGACCTTCTGACAACCCAAGTCAATGGGGAAGCCTGATTCACTTCACAACCGTGTTACTAACTTAACGACTGCAGTGACTCACTTAACAACAACAAGAAAAGTCATAAAATGGGGCAAAATTCACCGAACAAATGTCTCTCTTAGCAACGTAATTTTTTTGGCTCAGGACTCCCTGTACAATTTCACAAGTATCATAGAAGTGAAATACAAATACAATATAGAAGCACATTTCACTTCTAAGAAAGCGAAGAGATGGCCAGTCTTCCCACTACTCAAAAGAACAATACGGTCCTTTTCCAATTATTTAAAATTAAAGCCTTGGTTTGGATAAAGCCAGCGTGTAATGAATCTCTTCACGGTTGACTGCGCCCTGTGAATTTGACCACCGTGGTTTGTAATGATAGGCTCTGGCTTAAGATTTATGTGAACCTAGCCATTGTGGCTTATTCCACAGACCACAGCTCAGCAGGAAGTGTGAACAAGAGCATCCACGTTTCCTTAAAACGGAGACCGTCTGCAAATATCATCCAAAGTTCCAATCTTGAACCAAAGAATTCATCTTCAGTCGTGACCAGGTAGCGAAAAGTGACGGAGCTAGCAGAAATAGCGAAAATGATTGCTTTAATTAGAGATCAGCTGGGTTTCTACTTGGAAACCACTTCTGAACTTTGTGCTCCAGGCAAAAAAAATAATAATAATTCTTGACTTTGGATTTACTGATTAGACTACAGGGAGTCCTTGACTTATGACCATAATTGAGCCCAAAATGTATGTTGTTGAGATGTTTGTTAAGTGAGTTTTGACCCGTTTTATGACCTTCCTAGCCACAGTTGTTAAGCGAAGCATTGCAGTTGTTAAATTAGTAACACAGTTGTCAAGTGTGTCTTGTTTCCCCATTGACTTTGCTTGTCAGAAGGTGGCAAAAGCTGTTCACCACACAAGGACATTGCGACCGTCATACATATGAACCAGTTACCAGGCGTCTGAATTTTGATCACGTGACCACGGGGATGCTGCAACGGTCATAAGTGTGAAAAATGGTTGTAAGTCACATTTTTCAATGCAGTTGTAACTTTGAATGGCCACTAAACGAACTATCGTTAAGTCGACTTTTTGACTCGGGTGCGATTAGTGGAAAAGACACAACTGATTAGGTTCCCAAACACACAACTCCATAGTTACAAACTGCAACACCTGCATTCATAAGAGGCTGAACTACAATCAAGTAAACGCAACTGAACTAAACTCCACTGTGAGTTAGTGCAATGTGTGAACCCATTACTGGAAACAGCAGCAAGACAAATAAAAGTGTGGAGAAGCTGTAAGGGATAAGCTGTGAAGTACATACAGGCAGTCCTTGTTTAAGGACCATAATTGGGACCAGCAACTTGATTGTTAAAGCAAAGGGGTCGGAAGTGAAACTCCAACGATGCTTAGAATGATCAGACTTCAGGTTTCCTTTGCTTTGCAAAGCAGCGAAAGCCAAAAATACAACAATTGTTTGTAAACTTACTTCGTCACTGTCCTAATCGCAAAACAGTTGCTAAATAAGGAAGTCACTAAATGAAGACTACCTGTAATGCACATAAACACAGCAAAGAACCCAGTTGGCCAATCAAACAGGACCCCTCAAACCAATAAGCTAAATTTAAGAGGTACCCTAAAGCAGAGGTCCCCAACCTTTTGGGCACCAGGGACCGGTTACATGTAGAGAGGTTTTTCCACGGACCAGAGAGTGCGAGGTTTTATGTGCTGCCTGCATCCCACGGATGGGGCTTTGCTTGTTTGTGCGGACCGGTTGCTGGCATGCTGCGGCCCGGTACCAGTCCATGGACTGGAGGTTGGGGGCCCCTGCCCTAGAAAGCAACCCAGCTCCTTGAACTGGTTGATTTTCTCCATCCCAGTGAGATATTTACAGTCTCACAAGAAATGGCCAGCTCACAATCAACCCACTTCACTTTTTTTTAAACCATCCCCTTGGCTGCCTGGCATAATGCCAGCCTAGATAGACCTCAGACATATCACGCCCTTGACCAAGGACGTTGAAGGCACCAGAAGGAACCCCATTGCTATCAATCACTTATCTGAAATGGTATAGATTTTTCTGCTTGAGCAGGGGGCTGGACTAGAAGACCTCCAAGGTCCCTTCCAGCTCTGTTCTATTCTATTTATGGGCCAGAACGCAGCTCGACTGGTGCCAAAGTGAAAACTCACAAAGGACAAAGACGTCAAGATTAGCAAGCTTGGCATGAGCCGTGCTTTTTTTTTTTTTTTTCTATCCTAAGTTGGCATGATTTTAGTGCGGTTGCTATCTTAAGTGCTTGGCTGAAAAACGCCATTCTGCTTTCTGACCAGAGAACAAGCTGGAAACTTTGCCTCAAGAGATCAGCCTCCTGCAGTTTTTTCCACATCAGTTACATCATCTCCCAATTCAAGGGGGAAGGAAAGGAGGGAAGGGTAAAAATAAAAGCCATAGAGGAGAATTTTGGATTTCTTTTTCTCATGTCCTGCTTGACCCAGGGCAGAAAGCCCAGTTAGACAACCCAATGGTACCCCTTGAATCACCAAGAGCCAAGTTTTAGTCTTGGCTATGGATCGATCAAATCGGTCAGTCCTAGAGGAGATCAACCCCAACTGCTCTTTAGAAGGCCAGATCCTGAAGTTGAAACTCAAGTACTTTGGCCACCTAATGAGAAGGAAGGACTCACTGGAGAAGAGCCTGATGCTGGGAAAGATGGAGGGCAATAGAAGAAGGGGACGACAGAGAAGGAGGTGGCTGGATGGAGTCACTGAAGCAGTAGGCATGAGCTTCAATGGACTCCAGAAGATGGTAGAGGACAGGAAGGCCTGGAGGAACGTTGTCCATGGGGTCGCGATGGGTCGGACATGACTTCGCAACTAACAACAACAATGGATCGAAACTTTCTAAAATAATTACACCATGTTTCTATTGCCTGAGTCAAAAATACTGTCAAAATCTCACACACACCCCAGTGTTTTTGGACCATGAATTGTACAATTTACAATTACAGGATTCCAGTGAAAACCTGCAGCGACAGCTATTGGAATGTCCCTTAGTTTATGAAACAAAAACACCTCAATTCAGCTTCTTGCCAAACCTCAGGAGGAATCGACAGGCAGCTATTGGAATGTCCATTATCTATGAAATAAAAATACCTCCATTCAGGTTCTCGCCAAACATCACAAGGAACTGACAGGCTTGATTTGCAGAACAAGGGAGATTTCCATCTTTAAGGATGGCCTGAGGCGGCCGGCTTTGGATCTTTAACCTTTGATCTTTTACCAGTGAGAACACCTAAAGGAGCTCTGCCATGGAATTGTCACTCAGACAGCAGCCTGGAAGAAGCTAAGATATCCTGGAGCATTATCTTTGGATTAGGCCCAGAAATAAATTATGCCCAGAATTGTAGAAGAACTATACAGTCAGTCCTCGACGTTCATTTAGTGACCGTTTGAAGTTACAAACTGACTTATGACCGTTTTTCACACGACCACTGCAGCATCCCCATGGTCACATGATCAAAATTCGGATCCTTGGCAACTGGTTCCTCTTTATGATGGCTGTAGTGTCCTGGGGTCATGTGAATCACAGTTTGCGACCTTCTGACAAGCAAAGTCAATGGGGAAGCCAGATTCACTTAACAGCCGTGTTCCTGCCTTAACAACTGCAGTGATTAACCATGGCAAGAAAGGGGGTACAATGGGGCAAAACTCACTGAACTACTGTCTCACTTAGCAGCAGAAATTTTGGGCTCAATTGTGGTCATAAGTTGAGGACTTACAATGGATGGGAACTAATCAAGGGAAAAGCAACCTGGAATTAAGCAGAAACTTCCTGACAGTGAGAACAATTAACCAGTGGAACTACTTGCCTCCAGAAGTTGTGAATGCTCCAACACTGGAAGTTTTTAAGAAGAGACTGGACAGCCACTTGTCTGAAATGGTATAAGGTCTCCTGCTTGAGCAGGGGGTTGGACTAGAAGACCTCCAAGGTCCCTTCCAGCTCTATTCTGATTCTGACTGCTTGTATTTGTCTATGATAGCCAAAATTAAAGAGGCGTTTGTTAGAACTTTTCAAACCCAACATTTTTTAAAAGATGCATTTAAAGAAAGCTTGTTTGTAGGAGTGTAACCCTTGCTGGACAGTTGTCATTTGGTCTTGCAAGCAAGCATTTCCCAAACCACCACCCCCCACACACACACACCCCTGTATTCTGATGCAGCTCAGTTTCCATTGACTCTTCAAATAGTCTTTCCTGAAATTATAGTAGAGATATTTGGGAGTTCACATTATTGCCCCAAAGAAGACCGATGTGTGTTTGGCATGATTTATCTGCACTTGCTTCACATACTTGAACTCAGCTCCAAGAGGAAGTGATCTTTGACAGCTGTGCATGTTAAAAAAAAAAAAACACCTCTGAAATTAAATAGGAAAATAACTGCAATAAATAAAGGTCTGTTCAGCCAGGCTGGATTCCTATATTTTACCAGGCCAAAATTTGTTAAATCCTGATTTGTTGGATAGACCACTGTTTGGTTGGATTTATATAACAAACTAAGCCATAAATCATTGATAATGATTAAGACTGGGTCCACATAACCTATTAAAAGAAAGCCAAGCCAAACCCACATGATGACTTAGGACAGGATAACCCAACTTCGGCAACTTTAAGATGCATGGACTTCAGCTCCCAGAATTCTCCAGCCAGTTGTCAAGGTTGAGAAACCTTTAGGGCAATTGATAAAGGCCTTCACTCTCCATTATGTATGCACAGTAGCCAGAAAGTCAAGAAGGATTAGAGATTCCAAAACAATTAAAGAAAAACAAATACAAAGACAGTAACTTTATTTTGAACATATAACGTTGCCACTATGGGAGGGGGAAAAAAAAAGGGGGGGCAGCCACAAATCTTCAATAACTTCAGGAGAAATAAGCAAGAAACACATTGATAAAGAGAGAAGCACAATTGGGGTGGAGAGGAGAATTAAGGATAGTGTATTTGTTCCACATCTCCTGTTGTGAAGGAAGATGAACAGTTCTAGTCAATTTCTATTTGTAAAGTGCTTAGAAAATAAAACTAACTTTTGTCAAACTAGTTACAAACTATTTGGACAACTGTTATACAATGTAACAAAGAGCAAAAGCTTTAAGTAACAGTTCATTTTAAACTTTTAAACTTGGCAACTTTTAAGATTTCAGTTCCCAGAAAGCTGGGTAGGGGATTCTGGGAGTTGTTGTAGTCCACACATCTTAAACTTTGCCAACTTTGCAGAATAGAATAGAATAGAATAGAATAGAATAGAATAGAATAGAATAGAATAGAATAGAAGCTGGAAGAGACCTTGGAGGTCTTCTAGTCCAGCCCCCTGATCAAGCACTGAGTTTAAATAACCAACACAAGTTATTGGCAATCTTTGTTTAAAGCAGCCAGGAAAATGATCTGAATTCTGTCGCTGGATTGTAGATTTGTCTACTAACCAGAGTTCTGAGTTTTAAAAGAGGATTACTTTTAAAAAGAAGGGCGGAAGAAACATTGAATAAAGACAGCACAGGAGTCTACAAGGTCCATTTAAGGTGTCAGACAAAAAAAAAAATCAATGAAACACATTAATAGCAACCATTGACTTATAGTAGGCATGTTAAAATCCCAGAAATGCTAAGTTGTAAAATGCCAGGAAAAGAGGATTTTTATTTTTATTTTTTAGTAAGCGCTGAAAAGACAGCACAGAGAGCATTAGGCAAAACATTTTGGGGACAGTATCCCCCAGAATGGTGTAACTACTGAGAACACTTTCTTCTTTGTGGAAAAATGTCCACTTTCGTTAGCTGGAGGTCTCCAGGGAAAGATCTAATCTTAAAGGTTTGATCAATTATGCATCCTTTACAGCAGGGGTCCCCAACTCCCGGTCCGTGGACCAGTACCGGGCCGCAGCATGCCAGCAACCGGTCCGCACAAACAAGCAAAGCCCCCTCCATGGGATGCAGGCAGCACACAAAACCGCACACCCTCCGGTCCATGGAAAAATCTCTCTCCAGGGAACCGGTCCCTGGTGCCCAAAAGGTTGGGGACCTCTGCTTTACAGTCTCCCTCCTTTGAATTAAATGTATTTATATTTCTTCTCTGGTGATTTTCTAAGGAAGGGGACTGGGAATTTCAGAAGGAATTGGGTTGGCAGGCAAGACAGAGTTTGAGTAGCACTCCACGGCGAATTTGTGTGAAAGGGTCAGCCCTGTTGGTCAAATGCAGAAGCCTTATCATCCACCTCTGAGGTTCTCACACTAGATATAAAGGACTACTAGTCTCTTTCCAGCAAAACATTTGGCATTCCTGACTGAAAAGCGCATCAAGATAATATCTTGTTAAAGGAATGCGAGGAATTCTCAGGAAGGATAGAATGTGATCCATAATGCATTACAACAGTGTTTTTCAAGCTTGACAACACTAAGTAAGGTGTGTGGACTTCAACTCCCAGAATTCCCCAGCCAGCTATGTTGAAGTCCACACAAGGTAGGCTTGTCAAGGTAAAGAGAAGCGTTCATTCACCTTCAAGAAACACCAAGTTTAGATGCCTCTCTGAACACTGGCCCTGAAAATCATGCCAAACTCTAACATTGAAAATTTAGGAAGGCAGCAAAGAGAACTGTGTTGTTTTGGGACCAGACCATCTCACACTGTGTGAAGTCATACAATGCATAAAAGCCAGAGTGTTGTTTGTGGCTTAGCACCTTGAGTGAATCCAGCCAAGTGTGACTTACTCAACAAATAAGTCCACAAAATTTCACCTAGTTTGATGGGCAAAGCCAGTCATTGTGAAAATTGGGGATCAGAAATGGTTATTGAGTCAGTCAGAATCAATCAAGACCAAGTTTGGCTCCTTCACACTGAAAGAGATATTGAGAATTATGTTAAATTAACTCTAGTTTAATCGACTATCTAATTCAAGGGGACTGGGGTTTTCTTTAGGAGAGATCCTTTCCTAAAAAGAACTTAGTACGAGAAACAAATTATCATTCCAATTTTATCCAGACGTCTAGGTAAATTTTCAGATTCCGTTTGACTTAAAACTCTTAAGTCTTGTTTCTATATATCTCCCCAAAGATTCCTTTCCAACATCCCTTTCTGGCAGCTGGAGTTAAGTTTGCAAAAACTCCAGATTGAACCTTCTTACTTGTGATAACTCAGATGCCAGCCTGCACCTTCCCATTTTATTTTCTTGCATTTTCAAATTGTCTGTTGTTTTGTCTTTTATTGTGGTGGGAAAAGCTCTGGTGGGTGCCTGCAAATCTACACTCGAGGCAAAAGCGGGACGCACACACTGTAAATAAAGATTGTGCTTTATTTTACGTGGGAATATAATCCCACTCTGTTGGCATTCCAGAGGATCATAAATATCTGTTCTCCTGGGCCTTGAATGGCTGGAAGCTCTTCCTGGATGTTAGATGGTGGAATCTATCAAGTTCATCATTTTCTTGTTCTTTTTTTTCCTTCTGTTCTAGGTCTGGCTTTCTTCGTTTTTTATTATACAGGTAGTCCTCCGCTTACAACAGTTCATTTAGTGACCGTTTAAAATTACAACAGCACTGAAAAAACTGACATATGACCGTTTTTCACACTTATGACCATGGTCACGTGATCAAAATTCAGATGCTTGGCAACTGACTCCTATTTATGACGGTCGCAGCATCTCCCGGGGTCACGTGATCCCCTTTTGCGACTTTCTGACAAGCAAATTCAATGGGGAAGCCGGATTCACTTAACAGCCGTGTTACTAACTTAACAACTGCAGTGATTCACTTAACAACTGTGGCAAGAAAGGTCGCAAAATGGGACAAAACTCGCTTTGCAAATGTTTCACTTAAAAACAGAAACTTTGGGCTCAGTTCTAGTCATAAGGATTACCTGTATTGTTTTTCTTCTGTTTTATTTCTTCTATTACATTTCTTTTTCTTGTGTTCTAGTCTGACTTTCTTGTTTTTTATTATTATATTGCTTTTCTATTGGGGTGTACCATGAGCCACCCAGAATCATTTGGAGTTGAGATGCATCAAATTGAGTCAAATAAATTAAACCAACACCCTCCCTCCCTCCCTCCCTCTTTGACTGTTGCTGATAATAACAGTATCTGATTTGCAGCAAAATATTATCGTGGATAATCTTCTTACGGAGAGCCTCAATTTCAGGTAGTCCTCGGCTTACAACCCTTGGTTTTGTTTAGTGACAGTTTGAAATGACAGCACAGAAAAAAGTGACTTACCACCAGTTCTCGCTCTTATGACCATTTGCCGCATTCCCCGTGGTCACGCGATCAAAATTCAGCCACTTGGCAACCGGCAGTTTTTTTTTACAATGGACGCAGCATCTTGGGATGGCTGTTTGCGACCGTTCTAGCCGCTTCTGACAAGCTGGATTCATTTCACAAGCTCATGATTCACTTAAGAGCTGCAGTGATTTGCTTAACAATCGTGGCCAAAAAAAAAAAAGGGTCCTAAAATTGGATGCAACTCATTTAACGACCGCCTTGCTTAGCAATTCCCAACTGTGGTCGTAAGTTGAGGACTACCTGGAATGAGCCATGCTTCTTTTCAGGTTATTATGTCGAATCTCCCATCCCAGCTAAACTTGCAGGTTCTTAGGGTCTTCTGAAATGAATCCATTTTGGATTTGAGAGAGTCAGTTTGGTCTAACGCAGGGGTAGGCAACCTTGGCTCTTTTGTGACTCGTGGACTTCAACTCCCAGAATTCCTGAGCCAACCACGCTGAGGGGAAAGGGAGAGGTTTCCAAGCTGAGCCATGCTGGCTCAGGAATTCTGGGAGTTGAAGTCCATGAGTCATAAAAGAGCCAAGGTTGCCTACCCCTGGTCTAACGGTTAACGCACCAGGCCCCCCACATAGTCATGAAAGTCGGCTGGGTGACTTTGGGTCAATCACCTGGAGACTGTGAGTTCTAATCCTGCCTGAGGCATGAAAGCCAGCTGGGTGACTGGCCCTCTCTGTCTCTCTCTCTCTCTCTCTCAGCTCATCTCACCGGATTATTGTTGTGGGGAAAATAAAAGGAAGATGATGTATTAGATATGTTTGCCGCCTTGAGTTATTGGTAAAAATAATAAAGGTTGGAAATAATCCATAAAAATCCACTCTACCGGGCTGCTGATGCATAGCAACCCTCCCTCTCCGTCTCATCTCTCCCTCTTTTTAATAGTCTCTCCGTGAATCAAATCCACAATGCTTCAAGGGAATGCAGCAGGCAGATAAATTCTATGCACCACTGTGTGCATTTTACACAAGGCATGCCAGACACTAAGCCATTGCTAACGCAGGTAAATTGGTTTAATGTAACCACCGATTATAACAACTTAGTTGCTAACACAGGACATCATGGAGTTCACAGACAGCAGAAACTGAGAGAGAGAATCTTAAACTTTATAAATACTCCAGACATCTGGCTGATCTCGGGATTCCCCGCTGCCACCTTCTCTACTTCTGACCCACCAGGAACCAGAAGCAGGAGCCCTCTATGTGTGCACCATTTTGGAATCCAATTCCTACTCGTACTATCATAGCCTGAAGGGGAAAGTGAGTGACAGCAGAAGCATCCAACTGTTGGGGGGGCAAAAGCCACACCTGGCCTTTGAACAGCACCCCCTGAGCTCCTTTCCTTAAACCCGAGGGGGCACAGATGTGTGTGTGTGTGTGTGTGTGGAACCTACATTTAAGTAGACCCCAATGTCAATCAAGTGAATGTTTCAGCTCTTTTGTTGTGCGTGCAACTATTTTTTTTTTCTCTTGGTTGCATTCAGCCCCGGAAGTCGGTAACAACTTTAAAAAGGTGCCCTGAGGATACAGCCAAGGTTTTGTATGAGAAAAGCAGCCTGGGAAATGCAGTTTTTTCCCTACAGATATCTTACAGAGTATCAACACTCCTATAGAAATATTCCAAATCAAAGGAACTGCTCAGCTCTGTCCCTCAATCTTATGGACAAACACATATCTTTCCTATCAGAGCTGCCATCCTTCACTCACTTCTATGCTTTGCTTAGGTGCAGAGGTCCCCAACCTTGTCAACTTTAAGACTAGTGGACTTCAACTCTCAGAATTCCTCAGCCAGCTTGGCTGGCTGAGGAATTCTGAGAGTTGAAGTCCACAAGTCTTAAAGTTGACAAGTTTGGAGACCCTTGGCTTAGAGGCCAGTCTGCCATACATTGGTGTGGAGGGGAGCTGGGGGGGGGAGAGACTTAGAGGGGGAACCTGCAAGACAGACATGGGAAACCGAAAATGATAGTTGTGCCGTCCGGAGACATCTCAAGGCCGTGATCCTGGGAATGGAATGCAGCACCTAGCCATCTACCAACCACGATAGGGACCGTTACCAAAACATCTTCTCCAAATGCAACTAGACAATGGGAAGATAACGAGGGGGGGGGGGCGGCTTGGGGAAGGGGGAAGTTTAACCTACGGATTTTCCCCGCACTCAAACTTTAGTTCTGGCTTCACATTACTGTAACCACTTGGCTTTCAGTAAAACGTAACCTTTCCACTTCAAATGGACTGGAGCACGGTTCTTTCCTAAAGGCCCACTGACATGTCCAGTCAATTTTGTGCAGAGTTCCCAATTTCAAATATTGGTTGACACGCACACCGGTGACACTCATTCCTGCTCTCTTTAACAGTGTACTGGGATACCCAAAGCAAGTGTTACAAACAAACAAAGCAGCATTGAAAAAAGCCGAAGAAAAAGAATTCAAGTTTTACAAACTGCACAAGTGGGGTACAGAGTCCTCTCCCCTTTCTAATGCTAGGAATTTACACTTTATTATGCGCTCAAATTATGCAGAGTAGATAGTTACACAAAGAATGAATTAATTTCATCCCCACCCACATCCCCATCCCAAACTCTGGGAATTTTAGTACGGAGCAGATGGCAAACTGAATGGAAGTAGTTTGTCAGCAACTTCACATTACTTTTATGAAAAGTTAGAGGCCCACTCAATTTATTGAGGTTGACGTCTGAATTAATATGCACTTATTACACCAGATGGAAACTCTTGCAGGGAATGGAGCACTATAGAATAAGATGTCCAACGGTTTAGTTATCATTCAGCAAAGGAATTTCCGTAAAGTCCCAGAAAACATTAAAGAAATTATGTTTGAACAGAATTAAAATTAGTTCATTTTGATCTGTCCTCACAGGAGCTCAGTTTGGGATTGAGGTTCCTTTTATCTGCCCACAGCCAACAAATATACATTATTTCGATAACATGTAAGACATGGGATAAAGACATGGGACAAATGACAAACACAAGTTTATAGCCAAGGCTTATGCCTTGATTGGGGAGGGGGAAGCAAAACTTGTTAAGGAGTAACTAAGCATTGTTAAAGCATCTCAGTCTGTGGTCCCAATCTAAGAAAAAAATACATAATAAACCAGCCCATAAAATGAGATGATTAATTTCCCATTGATGTCATTAGATATTTAGGGGAAAGGTGCAAGACAAACATCTGGCTGAGTTTTCATTCCTGAAAATAAATAAACAAGAGTCCACTACAGATATTGGACCAAAAGGGATTTCAAACACGCATAGCTGCATTATAGCCCATCATTCTGCTTTCCATAATGACCCTGGCAATTAAACACTACCTTAAAAGGAGAGATAGCATTAGTTAATAATACATATTGTTTCAAAGGGGGCATGTTAATAAACAACAACTAGGCAAAAGGAGAAAATAACTATTTTGACAATTTCCGTGCAAGGGAGAAGAGGAACACAGTTAAGAGGGCGGGAGGAGAGATTAAACAGCGGGTGAAGTACACATTTTGTAGGTTCCAAGGAGTGGACACATTATTCTACAACCCTACCACCACCAGCTCCAAGCCTGAGCCATCCCAGCACTAACGTCCACTGGTGTTTGTGTCATCAGTGGGTCATAAACAGAAGACACATATTTGCTAACCCTACAAGGACCCCAATGCAATTTCATTCCATCTACCACTTCTCAAGAAGTCTAACTTTTTTTACTAACTATCAGAAAGTGGAAAAGAAGAATACAGCCAATTTAAGATTCATATTTAGGGGCGGGAGAGGGGGACAGAAGAGTGCCATATTTTGTTTCAGCTCCCACTTCACACACCCCAAATGGACTTTCCCAAAGTTTGCACTTTCTCTCCAGCAGCAGTTTTAGATGGGGAAGAAGCTACATTTGTGCGGGATGCACACAGTCCTGCCACCCACCCACCTGCCTCTCCTATACACGCACACGCAGAAAAGCCAGCACATACAGCATGTGGGAAAGGAAGGGGGGCATCTTGAAATTCAGGACTGAATGTTGCTGAAGCGTCCCCCCCCCTTTCTAAGGCCACCCTCTCCATCTTACGGAAGTGGATCTTAACACCCTTGCCAACTGTGGGGAAAGGAAAGGGGTTGAGATCGGAGGGCTGGGAGGGGGCTGCCACCCCTGGCACCCTCACTATCTTGAGCTGGATCGGTAAGGCAGGGCCACCTCTTCCCCCCCCCCCAACACACACACACACACACAGCCCACGCCTTCACTTTCACTGACTAGGAAAGCCACTGGGAGAGAGTAAATTTTGCCCATAAGGGAGTTAGACAAAACTCCCCGCGCCTTTGTCTGATAAGGACATTCCCGGGAGAGGAGACTGGAGGGAGAAAGAGAGAGGGGGGAAGAGATAAGGAGCCTGCCCCGATGCGGCCACCTGAAGGAGCCAGTTATAGGTGGGTGGGTGGGTGGGAGTGCAGCCCTCCTCCTCCCCCCTTCCCCATCTCTCCGGCGGCTCCTGCCCTTCTCGTCTCCCCGGCGCAACCCACAAGCCACTCAGCTCCAATCTGTGCGCCCTAAGGAACCCGGGACCTGCGGATCCGTCCCTCCTTCGCCGTCTCTCCTGCCTTCTTCTCCCCCCACCTCGCTCCCTGGGACCCCGCAGAGGCGCCAGGGCAGGCTCCGAGCCCTTCCCGCGCCCCCTCCCCTTTCCCAGCCTTCCTTGCACCCGCTCGCCCCGGAGCCTATTTTTAAAACCCAACTTTGCCCAACTTTTCTGGGGTCTGCAGCCAGTCCCTGGGCAGTTCTCTCTCTCTCTCCCCCCCCGGGAGGCGCAAGTTCCCTCTCGTTCTCTCCCCCCCCCCGGTCCCCTCCCCGCTCTCCCCTCCGGGGGCAACGGAAGGGAGCCGAGCAAGACCCACCGCAGCCTGGGCGTCCCAAGCGCCGAGTCCCAGGGCGAGCAGCAAGAGGAGGCGACGGGCGCCCGGGCGCAGCTTCATTCTCCACCTCCTCCAGGAGCCGCGCAGCCTAGCCGGAGCTGACCCAGCCTTCGCCCACCCCCCCAAAAAAAAGGAAAAAGGGGAAGAAAAAAAAAGGCAAAAGGAAAGCAGAGGAGGATGAAGTGGGCAAGGACTGGGCAGGGCTGGGCCGGGCGAAGCGGCTCTGGGCGCCCGCCTCCGCGCCCGCCTCCGCCTCCGCCTTTCCCGGCTCCGGGCTCGCCTTCGCTCGGGTGCGCGGCCCGACCTCCGCGCCCCCCCCTCTCTCTGGGGACTACTTTGCCTGCCTCTCGCCCTCCGCCCTCGGCCCGGATTCATGCGCCGCCCGGCCGGCTTTGCCTGCGCCGCTGGCGGATGGGATTTGTAGTTTCCCGCGGCGGAACCGGACCGTGAGACGCTTGTTGGGCCACCAACAATTCAATCTGAGTTGAACTTAAAAAAAAAAAAAAGGAAGGAAGGAGGGAAGAAGGAGGGAGGAGGGAAGGAGGGAGGAAGGAAGGAAGGAGGGAAGGAGGGAGGAAGGAAGGAAGGAGAAGAAGGAGGGAGAAGGAAGGAGGGAGGGAGGGAGGAGGAAGGAGGGAGGAAGAAGGAGGGAGGGGGAGGGAGGGAGGAAGGAAGGAAGGAAGAGAAAACTTTTCTTTTTCATCTCCCCTTCCCCCCCTTTCTGTTGCTTGGTGGGTTTCGTTGCGCGAAGCCGTGGTTTGTTTAAGCTGGGCTAACCTGCCATGCCTTGCGTTTCATTGGGAAACGTTTAAGAGAGGGTTTTCCGCGGAGTTTGCGGGGGGGGGGGCTCGGGGGGGGGGCGCTCTGGCCCTCGTGGCTTGAGCCGCAGACAAACAAGCGGTACGTTAACCGGTTCTACAAGCTCAACCCGGGTTGGTAACGGAGGGGGTAGTAAATTATGAAGCAAGCAGGAGATTCAAGAGAACTTGCCGGAGGAATAAAAGTTGGTTTTCGGCGCAATAGTTCTACTCTGATGAGAAACGGGTCAGTTTGCCCCCTTCCTAGCAGTGGCAACCTCCCTCCGCAGCTGTGTTCCGACGACCTAAGTGTCAGTGCTGAGCATGACTCGCTTTACCAGTATTAACTGGGTTCCCAGAACCCTCGTGTGTGGACTCGCGTTTTCGTTAGGGTTCTTCAAGGAAACCGGCGGGAGCATTACACCCCATCTTCAGGACTCCAGACGGCCCCTTTTCCCCAATTTCACGCGCGACCAAGAACTTTCCTACAACCAGCGGGGTGAGCGGGGTGGGGTCAACCCCAGCCGCCCCGCGCAACAAGGAATCCGCAATAAGCGAGTCTGTCAATCCGAACAAGACTTGCAGAAGGATCCTGTCCGGGACAAGCCTGGAAAGTTTTCCCAGAGGGAACTTTTAAGGTTTTTGCAGCTTCCCAATGTGTGGGGACCATAGCGCCAGAGACCGATGTGGGGGGGCGAGTGCACCCCAACGGCTGCTGTCTCTCAGTCGCTCCGTTTTGGGGCGTCTCGCTCGCTTCCACGACTAAAATATACCCCATTATCTGAAAAACCGGGACAGTCCCCGCCTAAGTCTCCAGGGAATAAAACCAATCTCTGCAGCTTTGGGGGGTTTTTGGGAAGCCCCCGAAGACTGCTCCGAGTTTGACCCGGCAGAGGCTGACGGGAGGGGTCGTGCCTGCGGCTCACAAGACCCCCCCCCCATTATTTTTGCATTCCCACGAGACCCTCGCCCGTGATTTTCCGAACCACCTGTGCCCCAAGTAAGTTCTCAAGATGCGCTGCTCCCCCAGACCCAGGTGCCAAAAGTTAGTCCGAGCCCAGGTGAGACAGTCCACCTCTCTTGACTCGGGTGGGGGGGGGGGCTTCCTCGCCTCTGAGATGGGGCAGGATTCCCACGGTCGCAGGAACCCCACTAACTGCAACCTGGAGAAGAGAGGGGGGCGCCAAAAGACCCCCCCTCCCTTGGTCCTAAAGGAAAAGGATGGAAACCCCTCTAAACGAAACGCCTGGGCACACGCACGTGTGGACGGACCACACACGCACGTGTGGACGGACCAAGCCGGAAGCGGGCACGCGGGGAGGGGGGAGAGGCGGGTGGGGGGGGGGAAGGGGGGGCCGGGGCGGCCCTGCGGCTGCTTGGAGGGCGGCGGCTCCGCCCTCGTCCCCCGCCCCCCCCCCCCAGCCGCCTCTCGGCCGCGCGGCTTGTGCGCGGAGCTATCGCCGGGCTCCTGCGGGCTTGTCTCCCCTTGCCGCCGCTTCGGGAGGGCGGAGACCTCTCTTCACGTGTCCTGCCCGCGCGTCCACACGACCGGCCCTTCCCGCTGCCGCGCCGCCTCCCCTCTCCGGAACGGGGCGTGGGGGTCCCCGGCCGCGGAAGGGGCTCCAAGAGCCGCGTTCTCCCGCGGGGTCCAGCCGCTGCTCCGCCACTGGAGAAGAGGCAGCATGTTCGCCCGGTGAGTGCCCAGATCCGGAAGAAGAAGAAGAAGAAAAAAAGGGGGGGCAGGATTTGGGGGGGGGTCGCGTCTGCCGTGGGAAAAACGTGACATTTTGACACCCCTTTTTTTTTCTTTTTCTTTTTTCTTTTTTTGGTTTGCAGCGCCCCCGTCTTGGTCATTGCTCTGTGCCTGGCAGCAGCGCATCCCGTCCGCGGGGTAAGTCTCTGGAATCAGGATCCAAAGAAAAGGGTCGGGCTGCCTGGGGAGACCCCCCCCTCCCCACTTTGGCAGGGAATCCTGCCAGGACGACTTGGCCCCTGAGCCCTCGGTGGGGGGGGGGGGGGGGAGGGCAGGGGAGGGCAGGAGGAATCCCTGGGCTCCTCTGGAGGAAAGTCGAGGTGGGTGGCAGGAAGCCAGGAAAGTTGGCCCCCTCCTTGCAACTTTGAAAAAGTGCAAAAAAAAAAGTTGAGATCCTAGGGAAAGTGACTGGCAGGGGGTGGGCGGGCGGGCAAGGGCCCAAATGTGATCTGGGGGGCTCAATCACCCCTTCCCCCTGCTGGCTGGGGCTGGCTGGAGGGTCGCCTCCCGCTGCAGACCCCTGCAAAAGCCAAAGCAACAGCCTGGTCTATCAGGAGGGCTGGGAAAGGCAAAACTATAAAGGCAAAAGTATTATTGTTTTTTTTCTGCGGGAGCACGTGGACTTGGCTGAGGGCCAAAATGCCTGAGGCCAGCTCCTGTCAGTTGCTGCCTTTGCAGCCTCTACTCTCAAGTAAGCTGCAAAAGGAGCCGAGAGGTTGGCAGGCCTTTTTTGTGGCCAGCTTTGTGCTCTGGAGAGGACCCTCCATTCTTGCCTTTCTGGGTCTGTTGACGTGTTTCCTTGACCTCTGCTTTTTCTCCTTTTCACTCCAGGGCAGGGGTCTTCAAACTTGGCCCTTTTATGACTTGTGGACTTCAACTCCCAGAATTCCTCCCTGGCGGAGGAATTCTGGGAGTTGAAGTCCACAAGTCATAAAAGGGCCAAGTTTGAAGACCCCTGCTGCAGGGCCTAACTTGGTCCTCTGAGCCTAAACGTCTGCTGGAGTTGGCTTGGCCTGCCAGGCCGGACCAAACTGGAAGGTTGCGAGTCCTGTGTGCAACACAAACACGCTTGCAAAGGTGTCAAGGAAGGGAGGTCCCACTGAAGTAAGAACTGAGAATTTAAGATGTCTCCTCTTTCCATCCTTCGGTGGTTTCCAAGCCCCATTGGTAGGAAAAGGGGGAACCCCAATATCCAACATGATATAATATGATTTCCTGCTTATGAAAGGAAAACAGACTATAGATAGTGCTCAGCTTACACTATTCATTTAGTGATCGTTCACAGTTACAACGGCACTGGGAAAAGTGACTTGTGACTGTTGCAGCCTCCCCAGGGTCACGTGATCCAAATTCAGATGCTTGGCAACTGACTCCTATTTGTGACAGTGGCAGAGTCCCGGGGTCATGTGATCCCCTTTTGCGACCTGCTGGGGGGCAGGCAGATTCACTTAACAACCGCGTCACTAACTTAACAACTGCAATGATTTACTTAACAAGAAAGGTTGTAAAATGGGACAAAATTCACTTAACGACTGTCGCTTAGCAACAGAAGTTGGGCTCCATTGTTGTTGTAAGTGGAGGACGTCAGGATACACTTGGCTATCTCAGGAAGATGCTTTCCTTTGATTTGCATTTGCTGCTAGTGGCTAGGCCAGTTTTGTCAAGGAAACAGAGGTCCCCATTTTTAAAATATCTACTCTCCCTTGAAGGATACCCTTATGCCACGAAGCAGAGGAATTTGTTAAGTTGTTGTTGATTTCTGCATGTCAGCCTAATACAGAAATCAGCAACAACCGATTTCCACGGTTGTCGCTGTTCTGTTATAACAACAGTTATAACTTACGACCACCCTTGAGCCCAAAATGTATGTTAAGTGAGAAATTTGTTAAACGGGCTTTGCCCCGTTTTACGACTTTTCTTGCCACGGTAGTTAAGTAGATCCCTGAAGTTGCTAAACGAGTAACATGGTTGTTAAGTGAATCATTGCAGTTGTTAAGGTAGTCACACGGTTGTTAAGTGAATCTGGCTTCCCCCTTGTCTTTGCTTGTCGGAAGGTCGCAAAAGGGGATCACGTGACCCCGGGACACTGCGACCGTCATAAATAAGAACCAGCTGTCAGGCATCCAAATGTAAATCACACGACATTGGGGATGCTGCAATGGTCGTAAGTGTGAAAAATCATCATAAGTCACTTTTTTTCAGTGCTGTTGTAACTTCAAATGGACACTCAACAAACTGTGGTTAAATCAAGGACTACCTGTACTAAATGAGACAAGAGTAGGTCAACTCTTTTTTTTTAAAAAAAATAGCCACTTGTGACTTAGAAACACTATTATGAACATGTTTAGGATAAGATTTTCTTTTAAATATCTTCTAGAAGGTTCTTGGGTCTAAGCGTCCAGCTCAGCCATTGCTTGAAGCTGTTAATTTTAAGTGTTGGGAAATAGGCCATCAGTGTAATAAAAGGCAGGATATGATAATTTTAGGTTAGGGTCATTGGCTCTTCTGAACTCTGGAAGCAAAATGTATTGTGCCAGTTTTAGCTGTGTTCACATAATGTGTTAGGGGCTAATTTGTGGTTAATCTCAACCTCTCTCATTAGCTAAAGCAGGGGTCCTCAACTTTGGCAACTTTAAGACTTGTGGACTTCCAACTTCCAGAATTCTGGGAGTTGAAGCCCACAAGTCTTAAAAGTTGCCAAGGTTGAGGACCCCTGAGCTAAAGGTCAAGTATATTGTGTGAACTTAGCAATTGGGTTAATTCAGTTAGCCACTATCCATTTATGAGGGGCTTATGTGGGCCAGTACAGTCTCTGTAAGAGATTTTCTTCACACATTACCTTTCATTTCCCCCGAAAAGGGTCCATTGTCATGTTTTTATTTTTTAAATCAGGCATACAAACATGATATACAGTAGCAAAATGCATGCATGTTGTTGTTTTTTTAAAAAAATAATGTCAAGAGCTGGTTTGTGTTTTTTGTCTGCATTCTTACAATCTTCTCCAAACCTACGGGCCAGAAATTTTAACTTGGCATGAACTGACTACCTAGGTCAGGGGTCTCCAATCTTGGCAACTTTACGACTTGTGGACTTCAACTCCCAGAATTCCTCAGCCAGGAATTCTGGGAGTTGAAGTCCACAAGTCTTAAAGTTGCCAAGGTTGAGGACCCCTGACCTAGGTCTCGCCTCCATCCATTTCAGGTGTTGAGCCCTACCAACTGAGCTTGTTGGAAGTTAGTTCCTCAGCATCTGGAGGATGGCAGATTTCCTGCTTAGGCATCATCATGAAGTCATCACCCAAGTGAAGTGTGCAATGACACACAACGATGCATGCAATAGTGTTTTGACACCCTCTTGGCTTCTGACAAGTCTCTTTCTCCTCTGGAGAACCAGCACGTTGTACTGGTAGAATTACCTTCTGCAATGCTTACCGTAAATATACCGTACAATTTATGACCGCAGCGGAGACCAGGAAATTGGTTCTTAAGCAGTGTGGGTGTTAAGCAAGGCATCATGTGACTGCATCTGATTTTGCCACTTTTTTTTGCAGCAGTCATTAAGCAAATTGCTCGGTTTCCCATTAACTGTCGAAAGCCAGCTGAGAAGGTCAGAAATGGCAATCCTGTGCTCCATGACTGCAACTGTCATAAATTACACACCGGTTGCCAAGTGCCCAAATCATGACCATGTGACTGGGGATGCTGTGACCATCCTAAGTGTGAGGATGTACTACTATTTTTTCAGTTCTTTGGAGCGTTGAACGGCTGCTAAATGAATGGTTGTAAATCAAAGGGGGTTTCCTTTGTCAAGCACCTTGATTTGGGGTGCAGTATGTCACCAGCTGATTGTGTTAGTCAACCATTCAGACAGCTGTGATCAACTAACAGTGGTTGCAACCTGTTGGGCAGTTTGTGTGTACGCACGCAAGTATTAATATGTTAGAAAGGAGCTACAGGATTTTATTTCTTTCCTGCGGTACAAGGCTCTTGATGTCACTCTTGGTTTACTGCTGTGGCGTACCCAAGAGACAACCCAAAACGGGTTTTTGTAGGCTTCTCAACTCAAATCGTGGGCATACCCATTTGTACAAGCTTCACCAAAATCAACTTAGCAGGTGGAACAATCTAGATTTAACACGCATAGGTAGCATGAAATACACTCATAGTACTTTTGAACCCTATCCTGGCTCCTGGTTTTGAGCACCGGACATTAATAGAGAACTGAAGGACCAGAGGAACATGCAGGGGGACCTGAGTGTTAATCCACTGAGGCAGAAGAACCAGGAAAAAAAAAAATCCAAACTAGAGCTGGATTGCAGTCTATAGCATCATAAAGCGCAGAAGTTGAGTCTCTGCAGCTTGGCTAGATACCATTCTGTCAATTTAGCATAAGCTGAATATTGCTTCACTGTGGACCCCTTTGAGCTGCTGCACAAGTCTCAAAGTTCTGCTGCCCTCGACTTCACCTCCCGCACTAGGCCAGCTTCTGAACTATTCTTGGTTTGCAGGCCTCTTGACCTTGCCGTGGTCTCCTCCTGGTCCTGTTCCAAACGAGAAGAGAGAACGCTTGTTCCAGTCCTGTTGTTTAAAACACCCTTTTCTGGTGTTACAAATAAGTTCCACTGATGGCTGACCCTAAGCAGCTTCTCTCTGGATAAGAAGGCCTCTTCAGGCCCTCTGCTTGGCGAATTTGGAAAATGTGATCTTGGGAGTAGGCTGGGCCTTGGATCCAGATGTTTCTGAAGTTGTCACTTGCTGTGTCATAGTTGGTTTGCGTGTGTAGGGTGGGGGTGTTCTGCTTCTATTCATATACAGGCACTTCAGTGGATAAGCAGTAGAGTGGCCAGAAATTTCAGGACTACATAAATACTATCTGGAGAACCCAGATAATTAGGCATTTATTTATTTTTTAAAAAGATAAACATATCTAAAATTTTGTGAGATTGTGCAAGTGAGACCATCACATTTCAAAGTTGTTGTTTTTTTTAAAAAAAGGAGAAACAATTACTCTTTGCCCTAGTCAACAATGAGGGATGAAAAAGGCTGTTGCATAGCATCAAAGAGAGATGGTGGGCTGTCCACTTCCAGGATGGTCTTGAACCTTAAGATCGGGATTCAGAAGTAGGCGGATCAAAGAATGTGTGATGCTGTTAGAAACCTGCCCAGATCTATGATCAGGCTCACACACAAATGAAAATCCTGTAGCAGATTAGAGGACATGGTTTTGCTTTTCTCCAAGGAGAAAAAAAAGTTTTGAAGTTTTGAAGAAGAGATTGGACCACCATTTGTCTGAAATGGTATAGGGTTTCCTGCCTGAGAAAGGGGTTGGACTAGAAGACCTCCAAGGTCTATTCTATTCTATTCTATTCTATTCTATTCTATTCTATTCTATTCTATTCTATTCTATTCTATTCTATTCTATTCTATTCTATTCTATTCTATTCTATGCCATGCCATGCCATGCCATGCCATGCCATGCCATTCTATTCTATTCTATTCTATTCTATTCTATTCTATTCTATTCTATTCTATTCTATTCTATTCTATTCTATTCTATTCTATTCTATTCTATTCTATTCCATTCCATTCCATTCTTCATTCCATTATTCTATTCTATTCTATTCTATTCTATTCTATTCTATTCTATTCTATTCTATTCTATTCTATTCTATTCTATTCTATTCTATTCTATTCCATTCCATTCCATTCCATTCCATTCCATTCCATTCCATTCCGCCCTATCCTATCCTATCCTATCCTATCCTATCCTATCCTATCCTATCCTATCCTATCCTATCCTATCCTATCCTATTGTTCTCCATCACTATTCTCCAAGGTAGGACTTTGGGGTGATGACATCATCATTGGGGAAAAAAATGCCGGAGAGAATTTCCTTTCTTGGTAAAGTTGAACTCTAGGTTTGGAAAGCTAATCGCCACATTTAGGGCATCCCTTTGCTTTGCCAGAAATGTAAAGGCGTGTAAATGAAAGATCGTTTCAAGTGCTTGGTTTAGATAACACACTTGGGGATGCGAGGAGCCTGAATGGGAATTGCCAAATGAAGATACTCTGTGTTAACCGTGCTCAGTGTAATTCTCAAAGAATCCCTTTCTAAACATAGATATTCAGAGAGAGATGAACCGGTCAAGTTTGCCATTTGCAAATTTCCTATCTGGCTTCCAACAAAATGGGGGACCCTTAGGACCAATAGCAAAGTCTTTGTGTATGTACGTGCATGCATGTATGCTGTCCAGTCAGTGTTGACTCTTGGTGATTTCCAAGACAAGTCCCTGCAGTTTTCTTGGCAAGATTTTGGAAGTGATTCACCATTGTCCCTGCCTACGTCTGAGAGAAAGAGAGTGACTGGCCCAAGGTCACCCATCTAGCTTTGTACTCAAAGCAAAACTAGAACTCACAGTCTCCCAGTTTCTAGCTTGGTGCCTTAACCACTGCTCCAACCTGGCTCTCTATAACAAAATCTAGATACTTTTGAAACCATTAAGTGGCCTTTTACTGTCACTCTTTCCTTGCTTCCTTGTCCTTTGTCTATCTCCTTCTCCTTCCTCTACAATCACTGTGGGGTTGTAAGTTTCCAACAGCAGAGACCCACTTTCCGTTCTTGCAAGGCTTTCCCCCAGCAGATGAGTCTGTGTAAATAATAATTTAAATTCTGTTGACTAGGAAGGAGAAGATTAGCAACACAATTCTATTCCTGCTTACTCAGACAAAGTGCCACTGACTTGAGGAATTTTGTCTGTTTCGCACAAATGTAAGAGGAACTTTAGGCACCCCTGATTTTTCAGGAGAATTGGAAGGAATCTGATAGCGCCTTTACCGACTGACATCTTTTATGAAGAGGCATTAGCTGTCCTGAACTGCAGTTCAAGAACAATTTTTAATAAAATTAAAACGTGTACGGCACTGCATTTCAGTAGTGCATTGAATGTACTACATTAATATATTCAAATAAATTCAATTTTATTTTATTAAATAAATATAAATTGCCAGTTGGAAAAGGTGTTGTAGGACTTCATCCTGATTTTTGGCTCCAACAAACTAATGCAACTCTTTCCCTACAATGATTTTGGTGCTTAATGATGCCTGAATCAGACCCAGGTTTTCAGAAGAGAGTGGACAGCCATCTATCTGGAATGGTATCAGGTCTTCCGCTTGAACCGGGGGGTGGACTAGAAGACCTCCAAAGTCCCTTCCTCTTAGGAATTCTGCTAGCATTTCTATAGTCTGCATTGGTGTCAGTTCCTGAGCTCTAATAGAGATAATTTGAGTGAGCAGAATCAGTTTCCAGAAAAACATGAATGAAGTTAATGAAGAGAAGGACGAGGGGGGACATGATAGCAGTGTTCCAATATCTCAGGGGCTGCCACAAAGAAGAGGGAGTCAAGCTATTCTCCAAGGCGCCTGAAGGCAGGACAAGAAGCAACGGATGGAAACTAACCAAAGAGAGAAGCAACCTAGAACTAAGGAGAAATTTTAGAACACTTAATCAGTGGAACAACTTGCCTCTAGACGTGTAGGTATTCCATCACTGGAGGCTTTTAAGAAGAGATTGGACAACCATTTGTCTGAAATGGTGTAGGGCAGGGGTAGGCAACCTTGGCTCTTTTATGACTCGTGGACTTCAACTCCCATGCTGGCTCAGGAATTCTGGGAGTTGAAGTCCACGAGTCATAAAAGAGCCAAAGTTGCCTACCCCTGGTGTAGGGTTTACTGCCTGAGCAAGGGATTGGGCCTCCAAGGTCCCTTTCAACTCAGTTATTCTGTTCTTCTGAAGTAGGAAGTATAAGAATATAGAAGCAGAGTTTAGCAACTCTTTGGGAGCTGTTTGTAAAACTATTCACTTAATAAAATATTCCATTTTTAACAGTAATTTGTTTAAATACGTTTCACAGCTTCTTGTTTCCTTTGCTCACTTACAAGACCAGCGACTTGTTCTGCAACAGCTGTTTTCTTTCAGCAAGCAATAAATTAGCATTAGTAAGCATTAGTACTAATGAGAACTTCTAATTATAGATGGCTTTTTAAAAAAAAACCCTAAATAACACACCATAGAGTTCAATAGATGCAGAGTAATAGAAAATTATCTCAGAAGTAGTTTAATGAAGAGAAGGACGAGGGGGGACATGATAGTGTTCCAATATCTCAGGGGCTGCCCCAAAGAAGAGGGAGTCAAGCTATTCTCCAAAGCGCCTGAAGGCAGGACAAGAAGCAACGGATGGAAACTAATCAAGGAGAGAAGCAACCTGGAACTGAGGAGAAACTTCCTGACAGTTAGAACAATTAACAGTGGAACAACCTGCCTCCAGAAGCGGTGAATGCTCCAACACTGGAAGATTTTAAGAAGAGACTGGACAGCCATTTGTCCAAAATGGTATAGGGTTTCCTGCCTGAGCAGGGGGTTGGACTAGATGACCTCCAAGGTCCCTTCCAACTTTATTATTATTATTATTATTATTATTATTATTATTATTATTATTATTATTATTATTAAGACTACCTCCTACATCAGATGATTTTTATTGATTCACTGATCTGCAAGTGGCATTTACAGGTGATCCTTGACTTACGACACAGTTGAGCCAAAAATTTCTGTTGCTAAGTAAAACATTTGTTAAGCGAGTTTTGCCCCATTTTACGACCTGGCTTGCCACCGTTGTTAAGTGAATCATTGCAGTGGTTAAGTTACTAACACGGTTGTTAAGTGTGTCTGGACTCCTCCTTGACTTTGCTTGTCAGAAGGTCGCAACAGGGGATCACATGACCCCCCCCCCCGGGCACTGCAACCATCATAAATAGGAGTCAGTTGTCAAGCGTCTAAATGTTGATCACGTGACCACGGGGTGCTGCAGTGGTCGTAAGTGTGAAAAAGGGCCACAAGCCACTTTTCAGTGCCGTTGTAACTTCGAATAGTCATTACATGAACTGTTTTAAATTGATTACTGCCTGCATTTGTGGCAAAACACAGTGGAGCCCAACCTTTGGGGCACCAGGGACCGGGTTCTGTGGAGAGAGGTTTTTCCGTGGACCGGAGGGGGCGTGGTTTTGTGTGCTGCCTGCATCCCACGGATGGACTTCGTTTGTTTGCGTGGACCCATTTCTGACATGCCATGGCTCGATCCCGGTCCACGGACCGGGGGTTGGGGACCCCTGGCGTAACAAACACTTATTTTTTTCCTCTGGAAATTCAAAGCAACTTAGAGTACAATCCTCCCACAATTTTACCTCCCCAGGAATGATCTTGAGAAGTTAAGCTGAGGGTAAGGGAGTCATCCACCATCACCCTAGAAGCAACTGTTCTTCCGTAGCTTCTTACTGTAATTCGTAATGCGCTGCCTGTTCGTTTCAATATGGACCAATATCGTCACTCAGTTCACTATAAAATCCACAAAGCTCTTCTTCATTCTGCAATTTATCCCTAAGGTCAAACCGGATGGGAACAGTTTCATGCTGAATTAAGCTATTTATCGTTGCAATAAAGAGGCATCCTTTGTCTTCCAACTATCTTAGAGTCTGGACAGTTCCCGAGAAGTTAAGAGATCAATGGTGGAGTGCAATTAGTTAGAATATCTGTCCAAATGTATATTGACCTCATCTTCTTCTTGAGGACCCAGCTTATCCTCTTTGTTCTGCATTTTATTGCTGTGGACAAACAAACAGACTGAAATCCAGGTTCTGCTCAAAGTTACTTCAAACGAGCAGGCACCTGCCAGCTTTGCAACTCAAATCAAGGCGGTTGTTTCTGAATGTTTGCACTCTGCGGCCAGTTTCAGACTGTTGCTGAGAGGCTACACGTCAAGATGGATGAATAGATAGTTTGTGGTGGTGGGGTATAGCGTGAGGGTTGTCAACAAGCAGCAGCTCAAAAAAGTCAAGATGGTGGTGTCCATAGCTATGTGATTTTTTGCGAGATCCTTGGTGTTCTTTGAGCTTAGTTATTTTCTTGCAGTCGTTTTTTTTTTTTTTTTTTTTACCAAACTAGGTAACATCATCAATGCTAGCACTGATTATTAGCACATTAGCCCTGATTATGATACCTAGTTGGGTCATGAAACGTCCGCAATAAAACCACCAAACTCAGAGAGCATCAAGGAGTCTGCAGTTCAACCCTGAGCTACAAATATTCTCCTCTATTGCTTTCCTTCAGTGTCCTAAAAGTAGCTTTGGTAGAGAGAGAGAAAAAAAACACCCGCCAAGTGATGCTAGCCGATGGCAAATTTCCTCCCCCAATGACTAAGTTCACACCTCATGCTGGGTTCATTCCAGCTTGTTGAATAAGCCATAAGTAGGTCACACATTATGCTAAGTCAAACCCAGACGGATGGCGTGATGGCTCTGAATGGTATGTGAACGTAGGGCAAATCTTTGGCTTTGGAGACACTTCCCCAAATCATCTAAAGGCAAGGTTGAATTCACACACCGGGCTAAGCTGTGGTTTGTTTAACTCCGCAATTTGTTGGGTTTGCACAATGCGCTAATCCATAAACCAAGCAAATCCCTTTATGGCTTTATGGCATTTTCTGTGTACTCAGTCTAGAGGGTCTTCTCAAAGGATGGGGCCCATCATTAGCTGAACTCCATTATTCTCGTCCACAGGTTTAGCTTTTGCCTGGAGCTCATTCTTGCATTGGGATCTCTTTCCCCTCTTCTGGCCCAATGAATCCGAGTAAGCCCATTTTGTCCCACAGATCGGATGGGGAGGGAGCAGTGTGAGTGCAAATTCACTGGAATCATCAGAAAAGAGACTTAACTGAAGTGACGGCCGGTGCTAAAACTCAGACATTGAACGTTGCCTTTGATGTTTTCATCCACTCCAGACTTCTGAAGATCAGTATCTGTCTGGAGATAGTTGGGCTGCTCGTCGCCTAATTCCTTGAGTTAGATCTTGGGGAATATCTACAGTTAAGGCTGGCAAGGTTGCAGATGTAACTAATGCCATATTAGACATGTGAAGAATATAATGACATGAGGAACAGTTGTGGGAATTGGGTATGTCTAGTCTAGCAAAAAGAAGGACTAGCAGAGACATGATAGCAGGGTTCCAATATTTGAGGGGCTGCCACAAAGAAGAGGGGGTCAGCTTATTCTCCAAAGCACCTGAAGGGAGGACAAGAAGCAACGGATGGAAACTAATCAAGGAGAGAAGCAACCTAGAACTAAGGAGAAACTTCCTGACAGTTAGAACAATTAACCAGTGGAACAACCTGCCTCCAGAAGCGGTGAATGCTCCAACACTGGAATCTTTTAAGAAGAGACTGGACAGCCACTTGTCTGGAAAGGTATAGGGTCTCCTGCTTGAGCAAGGGGTTGGACTAAAAGATTTCCAAGGTCCCTTCCCACTCTGTTGTTCGGTTATTCTGACATCCTTGGGTGCATGTATGCATTGAAAAGGGGCAGATTGCAGAAGCAGCATTGCTAGATTGATGCACATAGAAAAGAGATGGGACTTGCATCACAGCATCCCATTTATTGTTTTGCCTTTTTTATCCCTCTCCAACATAATAATGTTGCCTTCACTGCCCCCCAGATAAGACCTGTTGAACTTGAAAGTATATATATTTTTTTCAACTATGTAAAAATGGCTGAAATCCAGTAATGTCAAGACTCATAAAATTCCTCCGTATCAGCAGTCTCATGAAATTTGGGATAGTTCATGCCAGATCTTGCCTGATTTTTAGGACTGAGCTTGCTGAACACTTGTGAAATTTAGGGCATTTATTTTATTTATTTATTGCATGCCCACAGTCTCTAATTTACAGTTTGATCTACCTAGTTACCATTTTTTTTGAAGGGCTTATTCACAGAACCAATCAACCAAACTGCTTTAGAGGGCTGGAGGCTAAAATATATGAAGAATGGTTGCAGGAATTGGGTTTGTCTAGTCTAGTGAACAGAAGGACTAGGGGTGACATGATAGCAGTGTTCCAATATTTGAGGGGTTTCCACAAAGCACAAGAAGCAATGGATGGAAAGTAATCAAGCAGAGAAGCAACCTAGAACTAAGGAGAAAGTTCCTAATGGTGAGAAGCAATCAACCAATCAATCAACCTTGCCTTCTTCAGAAGTTGTGGGTATTCCATCATTGGAGGTTTTTAAGAAGAGATTGGACAACCATTTGTCTGGAATGGTATAGGGTCTCCAGTTTGAGCAGGGGGCTGGACTAGAAAACGTCCAAGGTCTCTCCCAACTCTGTTGTTCTGTTCTGTTCTGTTCTGTTCTGTTCTGTTCTACTTTATGGCTTAAATCCCTGTGTAAATTGACTTGGGATGTTGAATTCGAGTACCCTGGCTGAGCTTTGAAGCAATGTGTGAATTTGCACCTGGCCTGCTTAAAAGTCAAAATTCAATTGGGGGTAAGATTTCCAGGATTTTTACAGTTATTCTTTTTGCTTTAGGAAAAAACTGCAAGCTTAAATTACTGGGCTATAAAGCATTTAATAAAACAATATGTGGGTGAGTCATTAGGCTATAAAATTATTTAGCAATCAGGGTGGAGGGTGTTTTTTTTTTTTTAAAGAACATAGCTTGAAGAGATTTAAAAAAGGAAAGAAAGAAAAAGAAACTCCAGGATCTGACTATATCTTAAAATAGCCTGTGGGTCTTAACTTATATATGGCATCTTTTCTTTTTTCTTTCTTTTCTTTTTCTCGCTGCCTTGGATGACACAAAACAAATTCAGATTCAGTGTTTGCACAGCGAATGATCTAGTGATTCTTAATTGAAGTTCTGAGATCCAGGTTGTAGGGTGCAGGATTTGGGTATGGCTAGTCTAGTGAAAAGGACGACCAGGGGTGACATGATAGCAGTATTCCAGTATTTGAGGGGCTGCCACAAAGAAGGAGGGTCAACGTATTCTCCAAAACACCTGAAAGCAAGACAAGAAGCAATGGATGGAAACTAATCAAAGAGAGAAGCAACCTGGAATCAAGGAGAAACTTCCTAACAGTGAGAACAATTAACCAGTGGAATGGCTTGTGTTCAGAGGCTGTGGGTGCTCCATCACTGGAGGCTCTTAAGAAGAGACTGGACAGCCCCTTGTCTGAAATGGTATAGGGTCTCCTGCTTGAGTAGTAGGGGATTGGCTTAGAAGACCTCCAAGGTCCCTTCCAGCTCTATTCTGAATTGAATTGACAGATCCAACTGAAAGGTCTTCGGATCAAGAATGGTGCTCTAAAATCCTGGAGCATCGGATCACATGAAATGTCTACTGCTAGAGCTAGAGTTATAATCTTGTGTCCATGTGCCTGCTTTGCACCTTTTCATGCATTTCATCTTTGCCCTGCCATGATTGGGGGGGAGGGGGAGAAGGTGTTCTGGCTGCAGAAAAGTTTTGTTTAATTTACAGGCTTTACACTCTTCCCCCTTAATTTTGTTGCCCTGGGTGAGGTGCAGCAGATTAAAAAGGAAAGCAAGTCAGAGGCGTGAGCAGTTTAAAGCAATTTGCAACACAGAAACCACCTTGATTGTGCCACAAATCAAACATCTCAGGCTAAAAGCTTGATAGGGCATTCTTCACGGCTGGCTGGGGGATTCTGGGAGTTGAAGTCCATAAGTCTTCAAGCTGCCAAGGTTGGACACCCTTCCTGTGGATAGATGTTCTCCAAGAGGGTATTTCTCCCACGGGGTCCTTCGGATTCTCCACAAAGTGCCCCCATTGCTGCTCCAGTCTCTTGATACTGATCAATCTCTTCTCCTCTTTCCTTCCAAAAAGCAGATATAAATATTTGAGGTTGCGCTTTGCATAACAGAAGCCCGGCTACTGAACGTTGAAAAAGATGCCCAGCTTTTTATGTGCTGCTTGACCATCAGCAGTCCCAGTTTCTTTGCAGTTGACACATTTATTTTAAGAAAGAGCCGAGACAACCTGCATGCATTTTTCATCCTAATAAAGTACTTTGTAAAAGACTGGATGAGCTGTTACGAGACAAATGTAGAAACTTTACTTGGCACAGAAGCTTCTAATCTTGAAGCTGACGCTGACAAAAGAGGGACTTCTATTTTTTCTTTCCTTTTTTTTTGAAACAGAGGGCCATGTTTACGTAGAAAAATAGTGGTTTTAGATGGACGGGTTTAGGCTGTACTGTGATAATATAGGAAAGCAAAAGGGGAACAGAGCAGAGAAAGTGTGGATGGTGTTGATCGCCCTTCACAAACTGGTGCTCTCCAGATGTCTTGGGATGACAATTCTCAACATTTCCAGCACGGGAATATGTGCTTCTAATCCCAGCACATCTGGAGAACATCTGTCAGGGCAAGACAGATGTAGATTGAGGACGGAGAAAGAGTGGGAAAAAAATAAAGAGATAAGAAATAATGTTGACCAGTAAGCCTTGATAAAAGTACACTCAGGGGTAATGAAAACGTTTAGCCGTTCAATGCTGATTGAATCCAGAGCTTAGAGTTGAAGTTCTAGCAAAAACAGCATCGGTGTCCTGAAAAAAAAAAAAAAGAGGTCTTCAGGATGAGTTGACCTCAACCAGGATTGCCTGCAGCTCTTTCAAACGTTGCCGTCAAATTGCAGTTTTTAATATCCAGGCATGACAAAATAATTGAGAATCAAACAATTGTATTATCTGTATTTAATTAATTTGTTTGGAATTATATTCAGATTAGTTTTGGTCTGGCTGTTCACCCACCACCACCGGCAGCAACAAATTTATTTAGAAGAGTTCACAATGGCTGCAGTCAACCTCTCTTAATTGTACTGGAATTTGTTCCTATAGTGCTAAGCTGTGCAAGTTTTATCTTCTCCATTTCAGTCAGGAGCCAAATTCCTTGTGTGTTCAAGAGACGATCAGGCAAAGGAATGAATTATCATCTGTGGAGGACATATTAGAGCCCGATTAATTAATGTTTACATCAATTCTTCTCACTGAGGGCATTTTTCTTGTTTGTTTGTTTTCCTTCCATCCATTCAAACTTTCCAAGATCTCCCTGGGGCAGGGTTCCCAGATCTCAGTGCAATCATGATAAAAACAGCTGCATTTGCTCGTTTCATAACTGGAGCGGTTTTGTATGTCCCTTCTGCCTTGCGCCAATGAATTTGGCAAAAGGGCCATAATCTGCAACAGATTTGGGATTAGATAATGGAAGAAAGTGTCTCCAGTATCATCCAAGTTGAGTTCTGTTATTATCCAGATGGAACATCCCTTCATTCTTCAAAACTTTTCCTTGTTCCCACAAAGGTGTAGAAGTTCCATCAAAAATTTAATTATTTTTTTTTCTGGACAGCCCTGTGGCATTTGCAGTCAACTACCTCTCAAGGAGCAGTGTGGTGGAATGTAGTCTGGAGTCTCAGAAGGGAAGGGCTGCATTCCAGAGGACCAAGTGACATGGAATTTAGATAGCTTGGTTGTTGTAGATAGTTTGGTCAGGAGGAAGAGGATCAAGACAGCTTCTCTCTAGAAGTTCTCAGAATACATCTTCATTGATACAAGAAGTTTCCTTTGGTTTGGCAATATTTCTGTTTGTAGGTGAGGAATGATAAGGGAAGCTGTTTAGAAGTAACTCTGCGTATCTTTGTGGAGATTCTCAATCGTCCTTGTCGTGGTTGTTCCAAAGGTGCTTTGCCAAAAGGCAACTGGACATAAGTTTTTTTTTTCTTTGAAAACGTTTCACTTCCGAAGAAGCTTCTTGGATGAGAAGCAAAATGTTTTCCAAGAAAAAAAATGATGTCCAGTTGCGTTTCGAAAAGCACCTTTGGACAATCTTGGTTTTTGGAGCCAAGGAATGTCTAGACCAGGGGTAGGCAACCTTGGCTCTTTTATGACTCGTGGACTTCGACTCCCAGAATTCTTGAGCCAGCATGGCTCAGCTTGGAAACCTCTCCCTTTCCCCTCAGCGTGGCTGGCTCAGGAATTCTGGGAGTTGAAGTCCACGAGTCATAAAAGAGCCAAGGTGGCCTACCCCTGGTCTAGACCAAACTAACTCTCTAGTATTTTATCTCCGGTATGTTTATTTTGGAGCCTACACTTTTCATCTATTTTTCCATCTCAAATGGCAGGAAACGTCACCTTCAGATTTCAGTAGTCATGATCAGGAACATCTTCCTGGACTCTGGACCATGGAATTGGATCCCTTTGGATCCATCTCTTTCTCCCCATCCCCAGCATTTCACAGGGCTTCTGTATTGTTAGATGCAAATAGCACAACACATGAGTCTGTTTCATCTCCTACAGAAAAGACAGGATACAATTATAATAATAAGATAAAGGAAAGTGACGGGGTGAATTGCGTTTAATTAAATCACATTGCATTTAATTTTTGTTTAGGCTTTAGCTGTGTTTTTGGGCACTGATGTCTTACATGCCACTAATGGCAACCTAGAACTAAGGAGCAATTTCCTGATGGTTAGAACAATTAATCAGCGGAACGGCTTGCCTTGAGAAGTTGAGGGTGCTCCATCATTTGAGTTTTTCAAGAAGAGACTGGACATCCATTTGTCCAGAATGGTCTAGGGCAGGGGTAGGCAACCTTGGCTCTTTTATGACTCGTGTACTTCAACTCCCAGAATTCCTGAGCCAGCCATGCTGAAGGGAAAGGGAGAGGTTTCCAAGCTGAGCCATGGTGGCTCAGGAATTCTGGGAGTTGAAGTCCACGAGTCATGAGGGGGCCATAGTTCCCCCATGCTGGCTCAGGAATTCTGGGAGTTGAAGTCCACGAGTCATAAAAGAGCCAAGATTGTCTACCCCTGGTCTAGGGTTTGCTCCTTGAGCAAGGGGTTGGACTAGAAGACTTCCAAGGTCCCTTCCAACTCTGTCATTCTGTTAAGGTAGACGGTGACCCTAAAGGATCGATCTCTGAGCTAGGATGAGTCAGGCTAACTCAGTATTAAGACTATTCCGAATGTTCCTAAAACCGTACAGGGAAATTATAGCTTCTTATGTGCCAGAGGTGGAAGGTTGAATCTCAAAGAATTCCTGCGCTAAAAATGCCACCGGTGTGATTTGGCACAAGCATAGAGTTGACTAAGGAAGCCTGACCTCTAGGACTCGCCAATAAACCTGCCTCTCCAATCCTTCCGAAAGGTCTTGCATGCTTCATAAAAAAGATTCCACAAACCAAACCATTCTTCTCCTCTTCATTCCTAGGCGGTGAGATCATTTTCAAGTGGGGAAGGTGGGAGGCGAGGGGGGGGGGACAAGTTTCAGGTTGAAATTCCACTGGCGAAGGAATGTAAATGGAGGGACAAGTGCGGGCTCGCTCGCTGAAATATTTGGTAACCGGGCCTGTGAAGAATCCTTTAACTTCATGGAAGGATTTGAGGTCCACCTCACTTTAATCATCTACATATTGGTTTTGGGGTGGTGGTGGTGGAAGATGTTCACTGGTGGTTCTGTCTAAAACAGTAGGTTTACTTAGTCTTCTGTTCAGATCATCCTATATATATATATATATGTTTTCTATGAATTGCTTTCAAATTCAGGACTGGCTCACTTTTTTTGATTCTGAATGATTGCAGAAAAGCTCTATATTTAATTATTCTTTTAATGGTGATCCTAGGTCAAGGTTGTCCTATCTTTTAACTCTCCTTCCGAGTGAACATATTGTATGTGAACTGTGAGGTCAGGCAGCTAGCTAAATATAGATAGGTAGCTTTGTCATGCAGTGAAACAGTGCAGAGAGCATTGGAGGCAAGCTTTGACTTGTAGGGTAAGTTCTTTTTGAAAATGGATGCTCTGTCGAAGAAATAGAAATTACAGAGAATTTGATCTGAATAACAAAGTCTGAGAGCTGCCTCCAGTAGGCTCTCTGCTGAGGGAACTGTTTGATCCAGAGAATTTCCATCAAGAGGAAGGCTGACTTTTATATTATCCAAGAATAGAATAGAATAGAATAGAATAGAATGGAATGGAATGGAATGGAATAGAATAGAATAGAATAGAATAGAATAGAATAGAATAGAATAGAATAGAATAGAATAGAATAGAATAGAATAGAATAGAGAATAGAGAATAGAGAATAGAGAATAGAGAATAGAGAATAGAGAATGGAATAAGGAATGGAATAAGGAATGGAATAAGGAATGGAATGGAATAAGGAATGGAACAGAATAGAAATAGAAATAGAAATAGAAATAGAATAGAATAGAATAGAATAGAATAGAATAGAATAGAATAGAATAGAATAGAATAGAATAGAATAGAATAGAATAGAATAGAATAGAATTCTTTATTGGCCAAGTGTGATTGGACACACAAGTGGCCAAATCTGATTGTGAGGATGCCGTAATGGTCATAACTGCAAAGACTAGTTGGTCATAAATCACTTTTTTCAGTGCCGATTTCAATAGTCACTAAACAAATGGTTGTAAACCAAGGATTACCTCTACTAAGACATGATTTGTTCAACAAGCCACAATTCGATGCATTAGCTTACAAGTCATAGTGGCAAGGTTCATATAGTACTCAAAGCCACCTTCAAATAAACCACATCCTGACTTAGCACAATGCTTGTCTTAGCCATAATCTGCTATTTGATTGTTCTAATGGAAGATGCAGAGGTTGCATTGATTTATTTTTTTTTTTTGCATTTGGTATACATGAGATTTACTAATAAATTTACTAATAAATTTCTCAGTAATATGGACCATTCAGATTTAAAACCTCTAGAAGAAATCACATCAGATTTTTGGAAAAGCTGTTTGATCCTTCTTCAACCGGCTTCCTGTGTGTGTGTGTGTGAGAGAGAGAGAGAGAGAGAGAGAGAAATACTTTTAAAAAGACAATGAGGAAGAAAGCACTTTTTTCGTTTCGAAGTTTTATGGAGAGTTTCTTTTAGTTTTTTTTTTTTCTCTTTCTCAAAATTCCTCCAATGTTTTTTTCCCCGAGATAAAAGCATTCCTTTCCCAATTCACTTCGAATTTGCTTCTAGGCAACTTTTCAATGTGAGTGTAAACTCAGATGATCTCCGTGATTAAGCATGTGGTTGGGGGCCTCTGTCAGAAGTGATCTCCATTAGATACTTAAGTTTGGTCATTTAAATTTTCAGAAGAATATTTCAAGAAAACAGATTTTTTTTTTAAAAAGGGTCTTAGCATTGGTTGTGCATTTGGCTGCGGAAAGAGAAAGTGTGTACAGATAATCCTGGACTTACAAGAGTTCATTTAGTGACTGAAGTTACAATGACACTGAAAAAGTGACATGACCATTTTTCACACTTACGACCATTCAGCCTGACCATGGTCAAAATTCAGACGCTTGGCAACTGACTCACATGTATGACGGCTGCAGCGTCCCTAGGGTCATGCGATCCCCTTTTGCAACCTTCTGACAAGCAAAGTCAATGGGGAAGCCAGTTTCACTTAACACCCGTGTAACAACGGTAGCAAGAGAGGTCGTAAAATAGGGCAAAATTCACTTAATAGCTGTCTCGCTTAGCAGCAGAAATTTGGGGCTGTATGGTGGGCGTACGTTGAGTACGACCTGTCGTGAATTTAGCAGATCGGCCATGTTTAGTTTCTCAGAAACTACCAACTTTCAGTTTCATAAAATTGAGAAAAGAGTGGTGCGAAAAAGGATGCTTAACTCACCCACTGAACAAATTTTAAACTGTAACAATGTCAGGTTAGGCTCTCCGAAGTCCAGGCTGTTAACCATAAAAGGCAAACAGGAACGACAGTTGAATAAGCAAACATTCCTCCCGCTCGTGAATCAAGCCTCGCTTAATTTTTGCCTCTTTTAAGAATTATTTGTCATTTGATGTCTAGGGAGACCAAACAAGGAAGGGTATTGCACTAAAAGGAAGGAGAAGTGAAATTTAGTGCCAGACAAGAAATTACCCCTGAAACAGATCAACCTACAGAAAGCATTATACTGAATGTTTCAGCCAGCTGTCTTTTCCAAGGACATCCAAATGTTTGAAATGTTTTTTTAAAAAAGCAGGGCATATATGACTTGCCTATCCAACTGGCACTCAACATCTCAAGTCTGGAAAGCAATTTTAGGGGCTGATATATTTTTTCCCCAAGGCTGACTGGTTTCCTGACAGTTAGAACAATTAATCAGTGGAACAACCTGCCTCCAGAAGCAGTGAATGCTCCAACACTGGAAGTTTTTAAGAAGAGACTGGACAGCCATTTGTCTGAAATGGTATAGGGTTTCCTGCCCGAGCAGGGGGTTGGACTAGATGACTTCCAAGGTCCCTTCCAACTTTATGATGATGATGATGATGATGTATTTAAATAAATTTACTTAGTAGCCATACCCAGTCCTTGGGACAGCATTCCTATAGCTGAATTTCAGCACTGCTGTATTCTCGTCCATTCCTTACTCACAAAATTAAGCCACTGCTGCATAAATCTAGCTTTTGACAGTAAAAAAAAAAGGTTTAGCCTTGTTTAGCCTTGTTTTACATTTCCAGATCCCCAGGAGAGGGTTTGTATGATCATTCTCCTTCCCCACCACCTTCTTTGGGGGGGGGGGTGTTTGCATTCAATCATGTTAGCATCCTCTGCTCATGTTTGCTCTTGAAGGGAGTGACCCGTTTGGGAAAATAGACACACATTTTTAGCAAAGCATGATAGCATCGTTAAAACCACACAAATCTGGTGGAGATGGCAGGATGTAGAGCAATTCCAGTAATGTTTCTGGGAGAAGAGAAGTTTTGTGAAGGTCAAGGTGACCTGAAGTTGCAAGGAACATGGACTGGCTGGGATGGAGATGGATTTGAGCATGGTCTCCAGGGAGATTTCTGATGAAGTTGATGTTCCTCACCTTTGCTCTCCTTTTTTCCCTTTGAGAGAGAAGGGAGCATGGTCCACTCCTTGTCTGTTCAGCACAAGGGGACTCTTGTGGGTGGGTCTGTTCAGGGAAGCAGCTGTTGGCTTCTTTTTCAGACTTTGGAGGGGATCCCAAGGCAAGGGTGAGGAGCAAGCAGATTGATAGGATCAGCAGTTTTGGATGCTTCTCTTTCTTAAGCCAAGGAAGGCGGAATGGACATTCTCAAGAGGAAGCTGACTCTGCAGAGGGAAAGGAAACTGGCATTTTGCAGATAAAACAGGGCACGGTGGATGGGGATGAAATGACCCAAGTTGGCAACATGGCAGGTTGTGCCATCACATTCCTAGAAAGCTATGACATTTGTTCTAACGGGGCTGAAAAATCACTTCCTGGTGGTCTTCACATCCATGCATTTCTAAGCTCAAATGTTTATTCAGTGTGGTTTGTTTGTTTTTAAAGTGTCTACATGGTTCATCTTTTAGAGTGGGTAATGACTAACGAACAAGAAAGTTCGGATACCAGGAGAAAGGGGTTCTGTCTTGTTGAAAGTGCTTCGTTTTGTGCTGAAACCAGCTGAAGAGGGTTGGTGATCCTATCGCAAATAAATGATGACAAATGATGACAAATAAACGATGATTTCATTGAATTTATTACAATGTAGCCACCCACAAACCTGGTGGTTTACTAAATCAAATACTCATTAAAACAATTAAAAACATAGACCAAACAAAACGGTCTGGGCTAAAAACAGCCATTAAAATAGAACAATAACAGAGTTGGAAGGGACCTGGGAGGTCTTCTTATCCAACCATCTGATCAAGCAGGAGATCCTATACCATTCCAGACAAATGGCTCTCCAGTCTCTTCTTGAGAACCTCCAGTGATGAAGGCAACTTTTGGATGCAAGATGTTCTACTGATTAATTGCTCTCACTATCAGGAAATTTCTCCTTAGTTCTAGGCTGGATCTCTCCTTGATAAGTTTCCATCCATTACTTCTTGTCCTGCCCTCAAGCACTTTGAAGAATAGGTTGTTCCACTCTTCTTCGTGAAGACTATTATCATGCCTTATATATAAATATAGTGGGACAGCCCCCACTAAACATAGGAGAGGGAAAATGACTCTTAGGCCTGGACTAAAACTAGGTTTTAAGAACCACGGGAGAGTGATTATCATTATATGCAAGAGGAATTCTTTTTTAATGTTTGTTCATGTGTTCATGTGGGCCCCATTCTTGGGTCTCTGATAGCCTTGCCATAAGAATTTGGGTTTAACAATCTGCATTCACAGGTTATCTCCCCAAATGTTTATGTGTGTGTGGTTGCGAGATACCTTTGCACCTTCATTCAGCCCAGGAAATAAATGCATAGGAGGGTTTCCTGCCCTTTCATGTCAGGAAATAGACAGAAACAATTGGAAAATCCATAAATTAGGACTGTATTCATTTTCCTGAAAAAAAAGACCCCCAAATTCCAGTCCCACCCATAAATGACATAATCTCTATTGGGTATGGCACATTGTTGTTTTCATCCTGCCATCCTGCCTAGTGTGAGGTTAACTGCCCCAAAATTTGCAACCTCTGGTTTAAGTCAACATGACCCCACCTATCTCGTTCATTTTAATCAAGTCAGGCATGATGCTTACAATTTTGCACATCTTCTGAACAACGTCAATGCATCATCCCTTCCTCCGTCCAACTATCTTCACAATGGTTCCATTTTCGCACCTCAGGGAGTTCAAAGAAGCTAAGCTGGCATGTGTCAGCCCACGAGATAGACCAAACCAGACAATCAACTCCACAGGAAGACCAGAATTTGTTTTATTGAGATAGGCTGTAAATAATAGAATCGTGTACTTCCCGTCTCCTCTTTCTTGTATCCCAAATATCTTGTTTCCCAGATTTAAAGAATGTTTCAGCCCTCTTTGCTTATCGAACAGTTCTTGTCTATTCTTCGCAAGGTCCCCTCCCTTATTGTCTCCAGCAAAGTTTCTCAATCTTGGCAACCTGAAGATGTATGGGCTTCAACTCCCTTCAACTTCAAGAATTCCCCATTCAACAAGCTTGAAGAAGTTCACACAAGGACTTGCCAAGGTTGAAAAACTGGTCAACAGCCTGTCACCCATGGATGTCTGGTGCTTAGTGTATCATCTGAGGTGCAAATGCCCCAAATTACGCAGAAGTGAGAGAGTGTGAAAGGGATCCTCTCTCTCTCTCTTCTCTATCAGCATATGGATGGCAAATAATGGTTGGTTGCCTGCATCTCTAACTGAAGAAAAGAGAGAGAAAAGAATGAAGAACAGCCTTCTCCAACCTGATCTCTTCCAAAAGTGAAGATATGAAAATATGAAGAACGTTTGCAAGGTTTGGGTATGTCTAGTTTAATGAAAAGAAGGACTGGGGGTGACACAATAGCAGTGCTCCCATATCTAGGATGAGCCGTGGTGGCACAGTGGTTAGAATGCAGTACTGCAGGCTACTTCTGCTGACTGCCAGCTGCCGGCAGTTCAGCAGGTCGAATCTCATCAGGCTCAAGGTTGACTCAGCCTTCCATCCTTCCGAGGTCGGTAAAATGAGGACCCAGATTGTTGGGCACAAGAGGCTGACTCTGTAAACTGCTTAGAGAGGGTTATAAAGCACTGTGAAGTGGTATAGAAGTCTAAGTGCAATTGCTATCCTTGTCTAAGGGGTTGCCACAAAGAAGAGGGGGGTCAACCTATTCTCCAAAGCACCTGAGGGCAGGACAAGAAGCAACGGATGGAAGCTAATCAAGGAGAGAAGCAACCTAGAACTAAGGAGGAATTTCCTGACAATTAGAATAATTAATCAGTGGAACAACTTGCCTCCAGAAGTTGTGGGTGCTCCATCACTGGAGGTTTTGAAGAAGAGACTGGACAGCCATTTGTCTGAAATGGTATAGGACAGTGATGGCGAACCTTTTAGAGACTGAGTGCCCAAACTGCAACCCAAAACCCACTTATGCATCGTTGAGTGCCGGGTGGGTGTGGCCCATTGGCTGGGTGTGGCCCATTGGCTGGGTGTGGCCCATTGGGTGGGCGTGACTGCGGTGGTAACGGCAGACTGGGTGGGACTAAAAAGTTCAATCAATCAATTCCAACTTTGCAAGACCATTTTTTTCCCCGCGAGAAGTTGAAATTGACTGATTGAACCTTTTTTTTTTTTTCCACATGGCGCGGAGGCCTAAAGCGAAAAGGTTTTATAAAACCCAGCTGAAGGCCTAGGACTGGGGCGACGGCGCACGTGCCCACAGAGAGGGCTCTGAGTGCCGCCTCTGGCACCCGTGCCATAGGTTCGCCACCACTGGTATAGGATTTCCTATCTGAGCAAGGGTTGGTCTAGAAGAGTTCCAAGGTCCCTTCCAACTCTGTTATTCTGTTAAAAGTGCACAAGACTGCAATTCCCAGAATTCTTAGCCATTGGACTTACAAGTGGGAACTGTGGCGATTGCAGTCCTAACTTGAAGACCACTATAGACACTTATGCACGCAAGAAAGCAACACAAAAGATGGAGAAGGTTTGTTCCCCTCTCCGCCCCCCCCGCCCCCCAGTGTTGTTTACAGGAGGAAAGAAATAGTAGTTCTGTGTAACTGTATCCAGAATTTCCTGCCAAAAAAGATTGAGTTAACTGCCAGCGGCTAACTCTGTTTCCTGTATGTTTCTGGAACATTAAAAAAAAAAAACTGGCAGGGTGGACAGAGCCTAAAAAATCACTTTGTAAACATTATTTATTAAATACATGTACATAGCTCCTATCAAAGTGAAAAGAAAAGGACTGTATTTATGTTATTAATCCTAGCTCATTTTTGCTAGGTTACATTCTGAAAAACAGATTGCACTATAGGGCAAGGAAAATCAACGGGTAGGAGAGAGATCCAGGACTACTTTTAAAAACACCTTTAAAAACATTTTAAGCAGCTTCTGCATATGTCAGGAGCCCAATTTGGTCAGAAATGTTGCCTTCTTAAGCTGATTGTCCCTCTGCCTCCTTATTGAAGTCACTTCCTTCAAGGCAAAACTGAAAGTTCCAAAGGTGCTTTTTCAAGAGGCAACTGGACTTCCTTTGTTTTTCTTTGAAGAGGTTTCACTTCTCATCCAAGAAGCTTCTTCAGTTTTGACTGAATGGTGGAGAATGGAAGGATTTATATTCCTGGTCCTTAGAGTCATTGAGGCCACTTGGATGTTTATCTGTGCCCTCAGAGTCACCTGAATAGTGCAAATGGGTGTGGAACTCTCCTATTTCCCTCCACACCCATTTGCACTATTCAGGTGACCCTGAGGGCACAGATAAACCTCCAAGTGGCCTCAACAACTCTCAGAAGGAATGCTAACGACCAGATGACTACAAGGAATATACATTCTTCCATTGCCCACCATGCAGTCAGGACTGAAGAAGCTTCTTGGATGAGAAGCAAAACATCTTCAAGGAAAAAAACAAAGAAAGTCCAGTTGCCTCTTGAAAAAGCACTTTTGGGACAACCATGATCTGGATGACTGAGAACCTCCATAGACAAGGCAACTGAAAGTTTCCTGAATTAGTGAATCATACTTTCCTGTTCCACCTGTAGCAGGAAGCTCTCATTCTGGGGGGAAAAAACCTAAGATCTAAAGTTCTGGCTTGGAGTTGATTTACATTCTGGTTGCTTTGAGGTTGTGTTGACCAGTGATCCCATCACACCCGTGATGCTATTCCCTTTTAGAATCAGCAGCAGTTTGCAAAGCAGGAGAAGGTAACCAAAAATGGAAAACTGAAGAAATCAAAGCCATAAGAACATAATATGAAACAGTTAAATCTACTTTCCACTGACGGCATTCATTCTACCTCTTCATATCTTTATATCTTTACAAGCCATTCTTGTTTCCACCATGTCCAAACACTGCTTCATACATTGCCTTTTGTACTTGATTTGTGCTCGGTTCTGTAAAAATCATATACCATGGCAATACTGAGAAGAGAGAAAGTAAGCAATGGTGCCCTTATAGAGCATGAGGCTCGTTTTTGTTTAATAAACTGAGATAGATACTCTGAGCACCAAGCCTTTTAAAGATATTTTGCTACTCTCCATATTTCTTCTCGGCCGAGTTATTTGATCTTTCCAAGGACACACCTAGAAAAAAGGTAAGATCATTCCATCGTTTTGCTCCTGGTTTTTAGAGGGCTGGAAGTGAAGATTCTAGGATCCAGTCTGGGTCAGGGAAACAGAACAGAGAGAAATTCCCTGAGGATGGCCTTCAGCACAAATCCGAAAGCTCGGAAGAGTCAACCACTGGTCCCCGTGACCAACACAGATTGGATCCTGCAACATTATCCTGGGACACATATCTTTGCCTTCATTCATGAAGGTTCGAGTTTGGGAATAGCTGCTTTGGACTTTGGCACTCTTGTGTCGTGTTCTTCTTTACTTCAATTGCGGGGATTTGAGGAAAGTCATTGGAACAATTCAGTTCTAACGTCAGTTAGGTCCTGCAAAAGCCAACAAACGGTTCAAGATAATGTGTTTGGATGGAGTGAGCTCTCTTTAACAGCCCTTTAGACATTTGCATTTGATCTCTGTTCATAAATAAATATATAACCCTTCTCAAGTCAGAAGTCTTAATGAAAGTATCTCCAGCTTGAAGGCATCTAACAAAGAAGGCTTCATTGTTGATTATTCCTACCAGGTTTTCCCTAAAGCTACATCCAAAGCTGCCTTCTAGCTGAGGGTCTTCCTTCTGTGTCTTGTAGTTAACCAACTAGAGAAATCATTTTGAAACCACCTCAGGTAGTCCCTTCCTGAAGATTTTCTTAGTTTCTATCCCTATTTTTTCCTTCAATCCAGCTTAAGACAATGGAAAGGAGATGCTTTGGGTTTTGGATCCTGGACTTAAAAAAACAATCAATACAGTCAATGTACCCCTTCATGGATTACTGCCTTGTCGTGGCGAAGGGGCTTGCGTAATTCAATGTGGTTAAATATCTTGTGTTTTAGTCCTTCTTTAGACATCTGCAGAAATGATATTTTGAATAAGTTTTGTTATTTTCTCTTCCCTTGGGGAACACAGTAACATCTTTATTTTTTTTAAAAAAAAAAAGTTGAAAAAAATCTTCAGAAAGGGGCTATGTGAGGAGGCTTCCAATTTGTTTCTCTGACTAGTCCAGGGATAGGCAACCTTGGCTCTTTTATGACTCGTGGACCAACTCCCAGAATTCCTGAGCCAGCATGGCTGGCTCAGGAATTCTGGGAGTTGAAGTCCACGAGTCATAAAAGAGCCAAGGTTGCCTATCCCTGGACTAGTCTGTAACTGCAGGACATGGAATGAAGATCCTGAGTGAGAAGGCAGCTTTTGATGTCACTTTAGGGAAAACCTGATAGGAATAATCAGCAATGAAATCTTCTTTGTTGGATGCCTTCAAGCTGGAGATACTTTAATTAAGACTTTCTGACTTGAGAAAGATTATATATTTATTTATGATCAGAGATCAAACACAAATGTTACTCTAAAGGGCTGTGAAAGAGAGTTCACCCCCATCCAACCTATTATTATTATTATCTGGTTCTTTTGCTTGGATATTGCTAGATAGGCTAACAATTCCTTAATTCTTTTGAGCGGTATCTTCATGTTTATAGAATACGGAGATTCATTGAGCGCCAGAGTTTTGGGGGAGTTGAATTGTTGGCTTGGTTGATCAGTTACAATATTTTGTCTCTGAATGTCTGGGATTTAGTCATCGGATCAACATTTATCGTGTGGTTAAAGCCTCTTTCCTAGTGATCCTTGATACAATGAGAAAAGTGCAGTCTAGTTTTCTCCAGATTGGCCACATAACAAAAGCATTAGATAGAAATTCTTTTCTGGGAAACAGAAACTGAAATCCATCTCCGTAGGTCTCTTAGCTCAGAGTTATAGAAAGTCAGTTTGGTGTTGGATTAGAAACTGGGAGACTGAGTTTTAGACCTGCCTTAAGCCCAAAGCCGGCTGGGTGACTTTGGGCCAGTCTGTCCCTCTTAACCTTAAGAGAGTAAAGGGAACGGACAGAGAGAATAGCCATCCCCGTTTGAAAAAACTGCCAAGAAAACTGCATTGACTTGTTCATGTAGTCACAATCAGGAACAACTTAAAGGTGAAGTAAGAGACAGTTTAGGGCAGTGGTTAAGGCACTAGGACAGGGGTAGGCAACCTCGGCTCTTTTATGACTCATGGACTTCAACTCCCAGAATTCCTGAGTCAGCATAGCTGACTCAGAAATTCTGGGAGTTGAAGTCCATGAGTCATAATAGAGCCGAGGTTGCCCACCCCTGCACTAGGATATGAACAGGAGACTATGAATTCTAGTCCCAGCGCAGGGACGAAGCTGTCTGGATGACCGTGGGCCAATCATTCTTTCTCAGTCTTAGGAAGAAAACCATGGCAAATTACTTCCAAAATGTTGCCAAGAAAATACAGGGATTTTTCCTGTAGTAACCAGGAATTTGTGTTTATTCAATGGACTGTAGCAATAGATGCCTTAGGATCACTGGTCGGGCATACCAAATCTAGGGTTTTAATACTCTTACACTTTGGGATGATGACAGCTTTGTTGTGGGTGAGAACTACTAAACTACTTGAAGAAGGTGATCTTAGCTCCCTTGTTTCCTTTTAATCAAGACTAAAGGCATTTTCTTTTCCCTCTCCCTCTCTCTCTCTCCTTTCCATCTCTCCTCTCCTCTCCTCCCCTTCTCCCTCTCCTTCTTCTTTCCTCCTCTCCTCTCCCTCTCTCTCTCCCTCTCCTTGCCTTTCCATCTCTCTCTTTGTAAAACTTGTTTCCATGTAAGTATTTGTTTGGTCTCACTGTTAATCAAATTCCATATTTGCTTTATGGATTTCTTACTTCAATCAGCATGCATAGTTCTGTGGATTTCATCCTATGGAGAGATTTGCTTTTTATATTTCTTCAACAGTTTATTTTGGGGGGCCCCAACCTTCCTCCTGTTTTCCCCACAAGAACCACCTTACGAGGTAGGTTGGGCGGAGAGAGACGTACTGGCCCCAAGTTACCAGATTGGCTTTCATGCCTAAGGTGGGGCTAGAACTCACAGTCTCCTGGTGATTGGCTCAAAAGTCACCCAGCTGGCTTTGACATTTTCATTCCTTTGGATCGAATGATATTCAGAATGGTCCAGAAAGTGCTGGAATAGTTTTGTGAAGCAAAAATCCAAGCATAGATGAGGAGGAGTTGATCTGCAAAGGTCTTCATTTTCACAATCCAGCAATTTAATCTGTTGGACAAGGAATACAATTGGCGTGTGCTCCCCTTTGTGGTCCCAGACCCACAAATTGGTGAAAACCTCATTTGCCTATTGTGGAGGACAAATGACTAATGCGTTGGTTTAGAGGCACCTGCCTGGAAATGAACACAGTGTTCAGACTATTATCTCTTCTTCTTTTTTTTGCCAGTTATGTAGTCTGCCTAATTGCGTTTGTCATAACACACATTGATAAATCTTAATTTCCATCTGGTTTATGAGTGCTGTTTTTTCTCTCTCCTCAAGCTTAATTTTATCTAGCAAACCTGGAGTTCCTGGGTCCAATTAAATAGGTGTTGGAACCGTGTGTTAGTTACTCCTTATTTTCTGTATCCCCTTGGGGGTCTTCCGTCTCCCTTATTTCAGAAATATCTGGAGTGGAACATGTTGTGGAGGAGGCTGTGATTATTTCATGGAGGCAAGGACCAGGTGTTAGGTTTGCTGAAACCTTTGACATATTTTGGAGAAGATGAGTCATTTTATTGTCTTGGGAAGAAACTGGATCTGTTGTGTTCGGAGTATAGTAGCTAGAGAGGAGAGACCCATGCTTAAATTTCTATCTGGATTGAGAAGCTATGCAGGTGATGTCTGGCTAATGCTTGGAAGACAGACATTCAGAAAAACCCTGGACTGTAAACTAGGTTGAGAACAAGTCAAGATTGCCTCATAGGAGACAGGAGTTTAATTGCAACTTCATTCCAGAGCAGGAGGTTGGATGAGGTGATCTCCAAAACGCTTGTATCTTACTGGGGATCATCTGATTATTTTGGGCTCTAATCTGCAACACCTTCTTTGGTATGCCAACTACGAACTGAATTTGCAGGGTATGCTGTTTTTGTCATTATGGGGTTCTGTAACGGACTCATGGAACACTTCCACAATTGTGTTTTGGGCTTCCAAGGATCCTTCATGGGAATTTGGAATTCTCAAAAAGGCACATGATCAGGATCATGCCAAGCTTATTGTAAGTTTCACATGGGAAGCATCCAGCTCTGGATGTCCAGAATGAAGCTTGCCTTCAAAAAGGATGACAGGTGTTTCAACTGAAGCAATAGCCATTCTGGCCTGCATGTTATTTTAACACAATAAGCCTTGTTGGACCACAATAAGTTGGTCCAACAAGGCTTAAATAGGATCATCTTGCTTGCCAAAGATTTTTTTTTCCCCTCCATCTTTGAGATAAAACTTAGCTGGAGTGCAGATGAGCTCACAGTGCAGCTGTGTGTGACTTCACTGGCAAAGGAACAGACAGGGAAAACATGCTTTTCCCCCCACAACAACATTGTGTTATCTGGATGCTTTATGAACACGCTGTCTTCCTTTTCAAAACCCCGGGATCCATTTCCTTTTTCCTTCCCTTCTGCAAAGTGATGAGATAAGCAGTCTTTGACCCAATGAGTGGCAAATTAACCCACTGCTCTTCCTAGTTAGCAAGCTGGGACATCCAGAAAGTGCTTATTCTTTGAATGGCATTCAGTGGAATTAAATTGGCATTAGCAAGGTCTAGCAAGGATTAGAGGCAATCATTTGAAATGAGGGCTCTCAGAAATGTTTGGACTGTGGCGTAGGTTTCCTTTCCAGTGGGAACATTTCCAACATTCAGAGCCCGCTGCTGGTTTATCTGGATAAAAAGGGTACATTGTCAACCCACTTGACTACCCTTTCTTAGGAGCAGGTGAAGCTGGCCTCTGCCCTAGTGAGCAACGGGTCACTGTTGCCTTCTTGACCATTTTAGATCCACGTAGGATAGAAAGGACATCATAAGGACTTAAATATATGCTGCCACAATGTTAGTAATTCATCATCTATTAATGGAGGGAAACTGCCCAACGGAGGGGACTGAGTGACATGTGGGCTATATATGGTGCTTTCGAAAACTTGGATAGCGCTGCAAATTCTTGGTCGCAAAATAGCTGAATTTTGGCAGCAGGATTTCATACCAGGATGAAATGGGAAGGGAGCAGTTTGTCTCCCAGAAGACCGCCATTCTCACATAGCTTTCCTTCCCCCAAAATGGACTGGAGAAAGGTGATCATATCTCCTCCTCCTCCTCCTCCTCCTCCTCCTCCTCCTATGTGATGGTCCTAGAGTCTCAGATCCCTTCCTTAGATGTTCATGCATGTTGTGAACTTACACCTCTAGGTAGGAGAGAAAGGTATTCAGTTCACATGTTAATGACATCTTCCCACAACAATCAAAGTGAAATGTGACTTTCTTTTGAACATGCACTTGTCCAAATATTGTGTTGCGAATCTCCCATTTTCAGAAAAGATACAAAGATGTATAAATGCACAGCAGGGAAAATAACCCCCCTAGATGCATATGTTAACTGAAATAATGTGCACAATGCATTAGGAGGAATTTCTTTCTAATAAACATAGATATTTTAGGATACACACAATGAAGAAAAAAAAATGAAAATACTGTATATTGGAAAATTAAGGCAGAGCTGAAATGAAAGCAGATTAGCTTTCATTTCAGCCTAGCAGCTTAGTTTTGATAGTTTTTTTTTTGTATATAATTAATTAATGTTATTTTGCTATTTTTAACAGTCTGCTCTAGGTAAGTTTCTAAGTGGGTTTTAGAAAATAGTGGATTCAGGAAAAGACTAGCATCTGAGGAGATAGCTGAAGCCAGGCAATTTAAAACAATTAAGGAGACCGCTAATCTACGTAGGTCCCTAGTCCTGGAGCTTTCTTAGAGACTCATTTCAACAAGCCATGGACACGTTAATTTTCTTTCCTTTCCATTTGCATTCAGTTAAAATTCAGTATAGCTAATATAATTATTTTGCGGTCCTGCCTGCTATAAATAATACAGCTACTCCCTAATTATGCTGCTTTCCCTTTTTTGGCATGTCTTATTTATTTATTTCCCTGCCAGCGTTATACAAAGGACAATATGCACAATGCTGCCTCTTCCCATTGTGGTCCTTACAACGATCCTATGAATTAAGTTGGACTGAAAAAGACTGGCTGAGTTTGCCTGGCTGAAAGTCCACTGAACTGGGCCTGTTTGGGACCACCAGCAAAACTTTAACCGCTACTCCCTACAGATAAGTCTTAGGACCAAAATTAAGCCCAGCATTGCTGTCGCTAAGCGAGACAGTTGTTAAAGTGGATTTCGCCCCATTTGATGACCTCTCTTGCCACAGTTGAGTGAATCACGGTAGTGGTTCAGTTAGTAACATGGTTGTAAAGTGAATCTGGCTCCCCCATTGACTTTGCTTCTCAGAAGGTCGTCAAAGGGGATCACATGAGCTCAGGACACTGCAACCGTCACAAATACGAGTCAGCCGTCCAAATTCTGATCACGTGACCGCGGGGATGCTGCTGCAGTCGTAAATGTGAAAAACGTTCGTAAGTCACATTTTTCGGTGCCATTGTAACTTTGAAAGGGTCACTAAATGAACTGTTGTAAGTCAAGGACTACCTGTACTGTTCCTTCAGTTGCCAACCTGAGTGTTACAAATGGAAAGCTCCGGTTCGTATTGTTTTCACTTTAGATTGCGGTTCTGGATTTCTCAAGGTGTCATAAATGTAATTGTCCCCTTGGTTTATTCCGAGGCTTTGTCTGTGTGATTCTATATGAGTGAATTTGGACCAGCTCTACCTTAGTGGCAGAAGATACTTGCAAAAGAAGCTTAAATAGCATGGGGAGGGCTGGTGGGAGGGAATGATCTGTTTTACTCCAGCCTCCAGAAATCCTTTTCTGATCTCTTGTCTGGAAGGACAACAAACTGTTTGTGAACAGGCAAGGATACTGATGGCATTCAACGGTTTCTCATAAACTTTGCTCTAGTATCAGATTTATCTCTGTACTGTATGTTTATCTCTCTTTTGTTTTGTTTTGTTTGGCTTTGCGCACACTGGCCAGAAACAACTTAAGTTTATCCTGCCTGAACCTGGGAATTTTAGAGATGTAGAAGTGGAGAGCAGAAACGAGGGGGGATACCGTTAAATTTCCAATAGTCTTGCAGTTCAACTTGCATTTCAGATGCCTGTCATAAGATCGTTTTTTTATATATATAAGAGATTTCAGCTTAAAACCCAATTCGAAAATGCTTAGAGAACGATGATGGTTATGTTTTGTTTTCAGTTCTGGGTAGAGAAGCAAAACACACACACACTACACTCTGCACACACACAGAGTGACAAGCCTGAGGCCTAAAGTTTCCATTCTCCACGTACAAAGAATCTTTTTTTAACCTCTCCTCTGCATAATATTCCTTGCAATGCTTTCAAAGCCTTCGCTGGAAGCTGGACTCAGCGAAGTGTCTGATCGAAAGAACAACATGGCACTTTTTGCCAAAGGCTGCATTGTGGCTGTGCTCTGACACTCCGCACCTGTGCAGCACATCCCGGAGAAAACACAGCCGTTACCATCTTTTGGGGTGGGGGGGGCCCCTGGCTTTAGCCCACTAAGGGAGACAACATTTATTTAGTGGACTGTCTGCAGCGCAGCCGGCTTTGGTCTCAAGACGACTCGGGCAGATTACATCTCATGCTCTGGCATCGAGGCTGGTTGTTTCTAAAACATTTTTATGCCGGTCTAAATCGGACTGCAGAAAGAGTAGGAGAGGCCGGCTGTTTTCCAGAATGCCGGACCCTGCCTCTCAGTAAATTCAGATCAGTAGTCAGAGGAGAAAGATGCTGATGCAAAGGAGCTGATGCACTGGAAAATAAACTTTTTGGTTGTGAGAAAAATCACCTTTCTTAACAGCAGGGGAAAAACAAACAAACGAACTACTGTTTGAATTTGCCTCCATTAGTTGGAGACGTGGTTCACTCATCTCATAATAAATTTGGGGGTAATAAGTCTCTTTCCCCCCCCCTCCAAAAAAGCCTCCACCTGTTTTCCTGAGCTGCTGATCTCTCTTGGATTGTCCCAGAAACAAATCTGAACTCCCAATAATCTGAAGAAAGGCAATGTAGTGGGTGGTTAAACTATTAATTCAATAGCAGCATCTGTGGGAAGGATCTTGGAGTCCTAAGTAGACGACCACTTAAATATGAGCCAGGTGTGCGGTGGGGCTGCCAAAAAAAGTCAACGCAGTCCTAGGCTGCGTTAACAGAGGGATAGAATCAAGATCACATGAAGTGTTAATATCACTTTATGAAGCCTTGGTAAGACCACACTTGGAATATTGCATCCAGTTTTGGTCACCACAATATAAAAAAAGATGTTGAGACTCTGGAAAGGGTGCAGAGAAGAACAACAAAGACGATTAGGGGGCTGGAGGCTAAAACATATGAAGAATGCTTGCAGGAATTCAGTATGTCTAGTAAAAAGAAGGACTAGGGGTGACATGACAGCAGTGTTCCAATATCTCAGGGGCTAGCACAAAGAATAGGGGGGCAAACTATTTTTCCAAAGCACCAAAGGCAAGACAAGAAACAATGGATGGAAACTAATCAAGGAGAGAAACAACCTGGAATTAAGGAGAAATTTCCTAGCGGTGAGGGCAATTAACCAATGGAATGGTTTGCCTTTCAAAAGTTGTGGGTGCTCCATCACTGGAAGTTTTAAAGAAGAGATTGGACAGCTATTTGTCCAGAATAGTATGGGGTCTTCTGCTTGAGCAGGTTGGACTAGAAGACCTCCAAAGTCCCTTCCACCTCCGTTATTCTGTTATTAGATTAGGACTTAAGGAAACTCATATTCAAGTCCTCACCTGAGCTTGGATATCACCTCATAGAACTTAATAGTAAGAACGTGTACATGGGGAAACACAGTTCTTCCTATATTAAAGTTTGAAAACATTTAAGAGTTTTGGGTATCACCCATCTCAGCCTTGCCCAACCTGGTTGGATTTCAGCTCCCCAAATATCCTAGCCAGCATTGCTGATCATTGTGGGAATTGAACTCCCCTTATGCAGAATCCAAGTCGGGGTTGACTAACTTATCCTGATCAAGACTTCTGGAGAATTTGAAAGCAAGCATAGTTCAGAAGTGTTTGGGGTGATTTTAATGAAACTCTGGATTCAAGATGTCAAGTCCCATTTGTTATTTTTGCTGCTCTATCTTGTATCAGCTGAAGTTCCTGAAATATTTGCTAGGTCTGCACAAAGCAATTTAGATGTGTTTCGATAAAGATGTGCTTCACTTGCAGTGGGAATAAAGTTTAAAAAATATTTTGTATAGGAGCCGAGTAACTTGTCCCATTCTGTTGACTCTATTATAGCACTTTTATGAGGGCTTTTTTCTCTCCATATTTCAGAAAAAGGGTGGGGAAATAATTGAATGTATGTGGAGTTAGCACGGTAACTATGTTTAACTAATTTGGAATTGCAAAGCATTTTTTAGGGTTTTTTCCCCCTGAATTTTGTATTCAGCTACATCTTGATCATGTTACATACACTACAATAAATCTGGTGTAGCAAACTTGATTTTAACAATGTTGTGCAAATTAAAAATTGACACCAGATATTTTCTATAATCGACCTGCCTGAAGTTTTTGGAGCCCTTAGCTTAGATCTCTAGGAAAACCACATTGTAATTCACTCGTTCATTTTAAGTTTGTGAGGTTTTTAAATATCTTTATTTTCTCCTTTAGGTTTTAGTGGAATTTGCATGTTTTAATTTTATTACTAGCTTTTTGTGAATGCACAAAAATAGAATCTTCCAGCTAACTACAAAAAAGGCAAAATCAAGCTATAAACAAAAATTTAAAAAATCAGAAGAACATAAGAACAAACGATAGCAGGGAAAATAGGGGGAAAAAGTTAAAAACTGAGGAACAACACTTTTATATCAAGTATGAACCGATGTACGAGAATTGCACATGAAAAGAAACAAAAACCCTTGTTATTGTAAAATATCGTGAAGTGTATTCCAGAAGAAAACATGTGATATTGTTTTTCTTATTTTGGGGGTTTGCATATGGTCAATTAATTTTAGGTGATGAAATTTGTTTGGGATAATGAGTGTTTTCTATAAATATTTGCAATGAGTATTTAGAAAAAAGGAAGGGGCAGAAGAGAGCATTTAAGATGGTTTGATAGAATTGAATTGAACTGAATCTGAACTAAAGAAACTTCTTGGATAACAAGCGAAATGTCTTCAAGTAAAAACAAAAAAAAAGTCCAGTTGCCTTTTGAAAAAGCATCTTTGGGACGTAGATACAAATTGTTGTGTGGTAATATTCAAGTGAAGGTAATTTTTTCTATAGAATGCACAATCTGTTGCAATGTTTCAAGATACATGCTATCTGTTGCAAACTACCCGTCTCTTCCCTCTTTATGAAAACAAAAGCACAGATACTTGGAAAAAGGAAATGCAAAGAGTAACAAAAACTCGATTGTAAATATAACCTATGGGGAGGGGGAACTCAAAAAAATTAAGGGAGAATGTCATTCTGAAGCCTGTCATCTGAAATGTTTATAAATAATAGTCATTTTTGTATAAGCAAGACATCAGCGGAGTGCATTTGACTTCAAACAAAATAACTTCAATTTTGTAAATTCTGTTTTTTTGCAAAGGAGGCACACGGAGCTGGTCTTCCAGTGTCCGAGATTTTGCAGGATTTTGTTCAGCTATTGGAAGGAAAATCAATAACAATATGCACATGTTTTCTTTGGAACTGCCCGTTACAACGTGCCAGATATGTCCTAACAAGTAACATGGCCCGACTGAATAGGGTTTCCTGCTTGAGCAGGGGGTTGGACTAGAAGACCTCCAAGGTCCCTTCCAACTCTGTTCTGTTATTCTGTTATTTTGCTTTTCCACCAGAGAGGTTGTTTCTATTCTGTTTTTTGGTAAATGGTGCCAAGGCGGATTCCTCTTGCTGTAAGGTGGACATTTTCCCTCTGAATGGCACTGTTTCATTTTATTTTTGTTTTGTTTACAGCAAATTAGCCCAGGTGATTTGTGATTTTATTTTATTTTCAGCAAATTAGCCCAGGAGATTTGTGATTTTATTTCATTTATAGCAAATTAACCCAGGGGATTTGTGATTTTATTTTATTTTTATTTTTCAGCAAATTGGCCTGGGTGATTTGTGATTTTCTTCTTCTTTTTCTTTTATTTTCAGCAAATTAGCCGCGGGTGATTTGTGATTTGTGATTTTATTTTTATTTTATTTTATTCTCAGCAATCTAGCCCAGGGGATTTGGTGGGGTGAGTTGAAGGCTGGGGATAGTCATGTTTATTAACTAGGTGAGAAGTTGAAAAGGCCGTCCAGCATTCAGCAGTGATGGCGAGGGACAACTTAAGCTTTAAACGTTTAGATAAATGCTGCTTCAGCTTCTTTGCTCTTGATTAATCATCAAAGACGAATGGCTGAAAAGATGCCCAGGGGTTGGTGTGCCCTGTGCATGGGGTGCCTTGCATTTTGCCTTGCATGGAGTGCCCGGGCCTTTGAAAGCACCAGACATGCTCTGTTTGAGGATACAGTTTGGAATCTGAGTGCAGGATAAGTGCAAAGTAATTGAAAATTGAGCAAATCTGGAAAATAGTTACATTACTATGAGACCTTAGAAAAACCGATCTATTGCTGTTGGGAAACTGGAATCTATTTGTTCCCTTGCTGTTCTCTGAGCTTGGTTGTTTCCTTGCTCTCTGGTGTATATTCTAATATATACTCTCTAGTACATTTTCACTGGAGAAGGCAATGATGCTAGGAATGGTTAGTGGAACAAGAAGAGGGGGCAAGCAAAGAACAGGCTGGCTTGATCACATCAAAATTGATTCAAAGTTGAACATCCAACAGTTGAAAGAAGCTGTGCTTGACAAGGTAGCATGGAGAAGTCACCAAGAGTCCCGCAGGACTAAATGGTTAAAACAACAATTCTCAGTCTAGTATATATTTGAGTATATAAAAAGAGAAATTATCCCAATCCCTTCTAGAACTGATGATGTTACCTAGTTTGGTAATGAAATGTCTGCAAAGAAAGCAACCAAACTTAGAGAACACCCATACTTTAAAATTTTCAAATGATGGGCTTCTGGGGTCTTTTTTCTTCTGCTTTCTCTGAGGTTTCCTGGGGTAAAACAAACCAGATTCCCATTTATATCTCCTTATGAAGATGTGTTTCAATCTCTCTCTTTGTGTGTGTGTGTGTGTGTGTGTGTGTGTGTGTGTGTGTGTGTGAGAGAGAGAGAGAGAGAGAGAGAGAGAGAGAGAGAGAGAATGTGTCACCCAGGTGGCTTTATATCTAAGAGAGGACTAGAACTCACAGTCTCCCAGTTTCTAGCCTGGTGACTTAGCCACTGCACCAAACTAGCTCTCTCAACTATACTGTATTTAATCTTCCTCTTTTGGGCTGCTCCTTTACTGATAAGATGCTCTATCCTGGCTGTGTAAAAGTTCAACCTACCATTTGCCCGTTCCAAATGTTTGGACTTTCATGGCAACACCCTGCTGAGTGTGGGATTATTTATACACAAAAGGGTATGTCTCACACTTGTTCAGCTTTTTTCTCCTTTTTTGGTGCTCCTGGTGTCAACGACTGAAAAACAGTCCTTATGCAACTTTGCTGGTTATATGTTCTACTGTCACCCTTCTCCCGGAGAAAGGCCTTGATCTCAGCACAAGAATGAGCAGGGTTGCACCTACTCTCTGCTGCTTAGTAATATGAAATAAAGATTGTTGAAGAATTCTAGGTCTGCTCCTCCAAGGGGTTGATAAGATTAAGCTGATGAAAAGGGATCTGTCCTGTTCTTGGTGATCTCCAAATGAAAGTAGCTGTAAGTATTTCAGTAAACATGGAATTAAGACAAGGAGCTAATGAAATCCCTGTTGACATATCATAGCCCAGTGGTGGCGAACCTATGGCACGGGTGCCAGAGGCGGCACTCAGAGCCCTCTCTGTGGGCACCCATGCCATGCCCCGGAGATGGCGAGGGACTGGCCCCCACCGCCCTGCCCCTGCCCACCCAGTCTGCCATGACCATCGCAGCCATGCCTACCCGGCACCCGGTGATAAGTGGGTTTTGGGTTGCAGTTTGGGCACTGGGTCTCTAAAAGGTTTGCCATCACTGTCATAGCCTATTCTTTCTGCCCCAAATCTGCATCAACTCGCTCCATGGAGGGATTTTTATGTAGCTCATATTCTCGCCAGGGTGATGTTGTGTCCCCTGGTGTCATGGAGCATGGTAAGGCTGGACGTGAACACTCCAAACATGTTAACTGTTGCTAGAAAATCTGTCCTTTCCCAAATCTACAGCACTGAAGATGCACTGAGCTGTTCACAATATGTGGCAGGCACATTATACCGTATTTTTCCGTCTATAAGACGCACCCTTGTATAAGACGCCCCCCATATACTGGTACTTCTCGCTACCATCACACAAGGGAGGAGACTTCCTCCAATCCGATGGCGCTCTGCAGGCTTAGTCCCGCCCACCCCCTCGGCCGTCAATCACTGTACTGAGGCGGCTTCCCGGGGCTTCTTGCGGCTTCAGCCCGAGCTGCGCCGGTGAAAAATGGGTCATAGAAAGTGGCTTCAGTGGGACTGGCGGCATCCTTGGGGCAGCACGATCCTCCAGCACCAGGCGGCAGGGCAGCGGCATGTAAAGAACCCACACAGGCATGCCCTGGGCTGCGGAGGTTACCATTATTTTTTCGTGTATAAGACGCTGCACTTGTATAAGATGCACCTGATTTTTGAACAGGGTGTTTGCAGGGAAAAAATAGCGTCTTATACATGGAAAAATACGGTATGTGAGATTCTATTCTATTCTATTCTATTCTATTCTATTCTATTCTATTCTATTCTATTCTATTCCTTATTCCTTATTCCTTATTCCTTGTTCCTTATTCCTTGTTCTGTTCCCTGTTATTCTATTCTATTCTATTCTATTCTATTCTATTCTATTCTATTCTATTCTATTCTATTCTATTCTATTCTATTCTATTCTATTCTATTCCTTATTCCTTATTCCTTATTCCTTATTCCTTATTCCTTATTCCTTATTCCTTATTCTCTGTTCTGTTCCCTGTTATTCTATTCTATTCTATTCTATTCTATTCTATTCTATTCTATTCTATTCTATTCTATTCTATTCTATTCTATTCTATTCTATTCTATTCTATTCCTTATTCCATATTCCTTATTCCTTATTCCTTATTCCTTATTCCTTATTCCTTATTCCTTATTCCTTATTCCTTATTCTCTGTTCTGTTCCCTGTTATTCTATTCTATTCTATTCTATTCTATTCTATTCTATTCTATTCTATTCTATTCTATTCTATTCTATTCTATTCTCAATAAAGATTCTATTCTATTCTATTCTATTCTATTCTATTCTCAATAAAGATTCTATTCTATTCTATTCTATTCTATTCTATTCTATTCTATTCTATTCTATTCTATTCTATTCTATTCTATTCTCTACTCTACTCTACTCTACTCTACTCTACTCTACTCTCTCTTCTCTTCTCTTCTATATTCTATATTCTATATTCTATATTCTTGGAAAGAGGGGTGGCTGTTAGTGAACCATCTTTTTTTTTTTTGTTGAAAGTGAGTGTCTCAGCCCAAGAAAGAAGAGTCAAGTAATTTAAGAGGGTAAGGAGCATTCCCAGGAGCTAGTGGGAAGCTCGTCCTTCTTTGGGGCCTTAGATCAGTTTTGGATTTCCAAGGGGTAAAGGATGGTTTTGTTTTTCTGCCACCATCTATTTTGACTAGCCAAACAACCAACCCTCATCCCCCCCCCCCCGGTACAAGTTTGTATTTAGATTGGCTATAATTAAATATGGACTTTCAGATGCCTTTGGTCTGCTCGCAACTTGTAAGGAGAACTGCAGGTTTTAAAAATAACAGCAGGAAGAAACGGTTCAGTTAGGTTTGATCATTCTGATCCAATGTGGCCTTTTAAGCCAGATATGCAGGAAACGTCTTCTAGGTGCTGGAGATGCCGCTGAAAATACTCGCTGCGCTGTGTATTTGGGACTTATTCTTGGGAAGTCGAACTGGCTTCATGTGCTATCGGTTCCACCCTGTCTGCATTTGAGATGGATAAGGGTTCTAATTTAGAAACTAAATCAGAGGCTGGGCAATTTGAACAGGCTAATGATGCTGCTTTGCCTGTCTAGCTGAGAAATACCTTTAGCTGGCAGCCTTCCAAGTCGAAGCAGAGAAGCAGCCTGTGTTTAAAAGCAATTTTTAATTTATTGCACGGGACTCATCGGTTTTTGTTCCGACTGTGAAGGAGATAAATCTGTCCAGCACATTCTGGTTTTTTTTTGTTTTTTTTTTGCAAGCCTGTAAACATTCTTTCCTATTTAGACAAGTAATTTATGGATGGAAGGGAGAATAATACAGCCAGCCAGTGGCTGGGTTTTGCACACTCATTTAAGTATTACTTGCTTGGTAGAGGTTACTATATTGCGTGAAGCCAGCTGTCGTGATTTGTAAAACAGTTTGGACTTTCTTTGGTGTCACAAATGAAGGCAAATATATGTGTTCCAGGATGATGTTGCAGGATCCAATCTGACCAAGTCGGTCAGCGGGGCCAGAGATTCCAAGCTTTTGGATTAGTGCTGGAGTCCAACCTCAGGGAAGTTCTCTCTGTATAGAGTCAGTTTGTCACAGTCTTAGTAACTCCAGTACGGGTAATGTAAGAGCTATGGGGGTGCAGTGGTTAGAATGCAGTATTGCAGGCTAATTCTGCTGACTGTTGAATACTGGCAGTTCGATTCTCACTGGCTCAAGGTTGACTCAGCCTTCCATCCTTCCGAGGTCGGTAAAATGAGGAGCCAGATTGTTGGGGACAATATTCTGACATTTGTAAGCCACTTAGAGAGGGCTGTAAAGCACTATGAAGCGGTATATAAGTCTCAGTGCTATTGCTAATGCGATCCTAAGTGTATTAATCTATCTTAAAAGGCTGTAAATAAAATTTGGGATGGGCATGTATTTATACTGGCATGTATTTATGACGGTTGCAGCATCATTTGCAACTTCTTGACGAGCAAACTTAATGGGCAAGCCAGATTAACAACTGTAGTGATTTGCTTAACAGCAAAAAAAAAGGTAATAAAATCTGGGATGACTCATTTACCAACTGCCTTGCTTAGCGATGGAAATGCTGGCCCCAACTGTGTTTGAGAGTCAAGGACTGCCTGTATTGAATAAATCATAATCAGCTAGGTGAAGGATCCAATCTGAGTTGGTCAGCGGGACCAGAGATCCAGTCTCCAAAGCTATTGGACTCCTGCTGGAGCCCATCCTCAGGAAACTCTCTATATATCTGTTCTAATCAGGCTGTTTCACAGATGCATTTGAATTTTGTCCCAAATTTTATTTACGGCCTCTTAAGATAGATTAATACACTTAGGATCGCATTAGCAACAGCAATAGCGCTTAAATTTATATACTGCTTCACAGTGCTTTACAGCCTTCTCTAAGTGGTTTACAGAGTCAGCATATTGCCCCCAACAATCTGGATCCTCATTTTACTGACCTCGGAAGGATGGAAGGCTGAGTCAAGCTTGAGCCAGTGAGAATCGAACTCCCAAACTGCTGGCAGTCGGCAGTCGGCAGAAGTAGCTTGCAGAATTAGCCTGCAATACTGCATTCTAACCACTGTGCCACCACGGCTCTTTCACTACATGCCCTGGAGTAACTAAACTTCTAGATAGATTGACTTGCTGACTACTAAAAGCTAAACAGGAGTTGGTTTTAAGGAGTTGATGCTGGTTTCCATACCCATTAATTCCACAATTAATTTCATTCAAGGTTTAAACAGTGGAGCTGCCTCTGAGATTTTATGCCCAGATAGTTCCTTGGAAAAATCCTCCCTTTCTTATGTGCCCCAATTCTCAATGCTTTACTTTCTTTTCTCCAGCCTGGCTTGCAACTGTTCCAATTAAGAAACACAAATGCAATATTCTCTAATCCTTTAAGCCTCCTATTACATAACCTGAGTCTTTGTATGAAATCTAATAGCTTTGGCCCGGGCCTAGCATTTTTGGAATCTCTAGTTATTCACCCTTTTCTAAGGATAAATTAAAAAAAAAAGTTGCACTGATCTGCAGCTTTCTCACCAAGGGAACTTGCAAAATGAATTGGGCAATGGCTGTTATGATGTCTCAATTAGTACCTTGGCTTCTAAGTAGATACTATAATAATAATAATAAAGTTGGAAGGGAGGTTGGAGGTCATCTACTCCAACCCCCTGCTCAGGCAGGAAACCCTATACCATTTCAGACAAATGGCTGTCCAGTCTCTTCTTAAAAACTTCCAGTGTTGGAGCATTCACCGCTTCTGGAGGCAGGTTGTTCCACTGATTAATTGTTCTCACTGTCAGGAAATTCCTCCTTAGTTCTAGGTTGCTTCTCTCCTTGATTGGTTTCCATCCGTTGCTTCTTGTCCTGCTTTCAGGCGCCTTGGAAAATAGCTTGACTCCCTCTTCTTTGTGGCAGCCCCTGAGATATTGGAAGACTGTTATCATGTCCCCCCTCGTCCTTCTCTTCGTTAAACTACACATACCCAATTCCAGCAATGGTTCTTTGTATGTTTTAGCCTCCAGTCCCCTAATCATCTTTGTTGCTCTTCTCTGTACTCTTTCTAGAGTCTCAACATCTTTTTTACATTGTGGTGACCAAAACTGGATGCAGTATTCCAAGTGTGGCCTTACCAAGGCATTGTAAAGTGGTAATAATACTTCACATGGTCTTGATTCTATCCCTCTGTTAATGCAGCCTAGCACTGTGTTGGCTTTTTTGGCAGCTGCAGCACACTGCTGGCTCATATTTAAGTGATTGTCCACTAGGACTCCAAGATCCCTCTCACAGTTACTACTATTGAGCAAGGTACCACCTGTATTATACCTGTACATTTGGTTTTTCTTGCCTAAATGTAGGACCTTACTTTTTTCACCATTGAATTTCATTTTGTTAGATAGCGCCCAGTGTTCAAGTCTGTCCAGATCCTTCTGTATCTTAAGCCTGTCTTCTGGAGTGTTGGCTATTCCTGACAGCTTGGTGTCGTCTGCAAATTTGATGAGTTCCCCATCTATCCCCTCATCCAAATCGTTGATGAAGATGTTGAAGAGCACTGGGCCCAGAACAGAGCCCTGGGGCACCCCACTACACACTTCCCTCCATGTAGATGCGGTTCCATTGAGGACCACACACTGAGTACGGCCAGTCAGCCAGCTACGGATCCATCTGGTGGTGATGCTGTCTAACCCGCATTTTTCTATCTTATCAAGTAGTAGGTTGTGATCTACTTTATCAAATGCCTTACTGAAGTCCAAGTAAATTATATCCACAGCATTCCTCTGGTCCACCAATTTTGTCACTTGGTCAAAGAATGCAATAAGATTTGTCTGGCATGATCTGTTTTTGACAAACAAATTGATGCTTGTAACTGTAGTTTGCTCGATTTGGAGGTAGCCTGGAGCAATTGCGGGGTTTGCTGCTGCAGAGCTAAGATGTACAAATAGCCCTTTTACAAAGCATTAATCATTATAGAGTATATGACAACTGCAGGGAGATTATTATATGCTCAAAACTGGAAAGACTCAACACTACCTTTCATCACTGGAAACTTCATCACTGGAAGCTTTCAAGAAGAGACTGGACTGCCATCTGTCAGAAATGGTGTAGGGCAGGGGTCTTCAAACTTGGCCCTTTTATGACTTGTGGACTTCAACTCCCAGAATTCCTCAGCCAGTCACGCTAGCTGAGGAATTCTGGGAGTTGAAGTCCTCAAGTCATAAAAGGGCCAAGTTTGAAGACCCCTGGTGTAAGGTCTCCTGCTTGGGTGAGGGGTTGTATTAGATGACCTACAAGGTCCCTTCCAACTCTGTTATTCTGTATTCTATATTCTACCCATCACAGAGGAACAATTGGTGAAAATGATAGGATTTGTAGACATGGCTCAATTGACTTGCTTGATTAAAGAAAAGACAACACAGGTAGTCCTTGACTTACAACCATTCATTTAATGACCATTCACAATGACAACGGGAATGAAAAAAAGTGACTTTTGCCCTTTTTTCACACTTAACCACCATTGCAGCATCCCCGTGGTCACATGATCAAAATTTGGACGCCTGGCAACTGATTCAAATTTTGTGACCGTCACGGTGTCCTGGGGTCATGGCAAGCAAATTCAACGGGGAAGCCAGATTCACTTAACAACTGTGTGACTTAACAACTGCAGTGATTCATTTAACATCTGTGGCAAGAAAGGTCACACAAATGGGGCAAAATTCACTTTAACAACTGTCTCACAAAAATGTGGGCCTCAGTTATGGCCGTAAGTCAAGGACTGCCTGTATTGGCTATTCTCCTTTGTGGGTTTTGTTATGTTGACTCCATCCAGCCACCTCATTCTCTGTCGTCCCCTTCTTCTATTGCCCTCAATCTTTCCCAGCATTAGGCTCTTCTCCAGTGAGTCCTTCCTTCTCATTAGGTGGCCAAAGTACTTGAGTTTCAACTTCAGGATCTGGCCTTCTAAAGAGCAGTCAGGGTTGATCTCCTCTAGGACTGACCGGTTTGATCGCCTTGCAGTCCAAGGGACTCGCAGAAGTCTTCTCCAGCACCATAGTTCAAAGGCCTCAATTCTTTTGCGCTCAGCCTTTCTTATGGTAACATTAGATACTTTTACAAAATCAAGCTGATGAAGAAGATGAAGAAGAGGAGAAGGAGGAAGAGGAAGTCATCAACTACATGGCTTAGCTTTCACTTATATTCTCTATGAACTCTTATCACCAACTCATATTAAAAAAAACACAATATACATAACAAAGAGAATACAAATAACACCAAAACTGTTTAAGGAACATAAGAAATTGTGTGAGTTGGATACAGGGAGATGGGTAACATAAAAATTTAAGAAATAAATGTAATAAATAAATGAATAAATAAGAAATATATGTTAGCTTGACATTTGGATGCTATTTTCAAAGTGACCTCTAATACAGGTAAAAATTCCTCCCCACAACTTTTCAGAAGTTGTTTGCCATTTCTTCCTTCCTAGATGAAAACCCATTTTGTTGTTAGTTGCAAAGTCGTGTCCGACTCATCGCGACCCCATGGACAACATTCCTCCAGGCCTTCCTGTCCTCTCCCATCTTCTGGAGTCCATTGAAGCTCACGCCTCCTGCTTCAGTGACTCCATCCAGCCACCTCATTCTCTGTCGTCCCCTTCTTCTATTGCCCTCCATCTTTCCCAGCATTAGGCTCTTCTCCAGTGGGTTTACTCATCTTAAAATGCATCCTAGTTAGAGTCCAGTTATACTTCTTGGTGAAAATCCTGTATTGTTCTGATTTCTATCATATCTTGTTGCTGGGGTGTTAAGCAGGGATCTTAACTCTTAACTAGAGTCAAAGGGGCCCATTCTTTTAAATTGAGGAAGCTGTACTGATTCCAAAAGCAAAGAAAAATTGTGGGATTTCCCTTCCAGAAAGTCAAAAGCTGACTTTGATTACTGCATGCTTTAACCTGCTGTTTCAGTCACTTAGCAGGGCCCACAGGAGCGTCTTCCGTAAATAAAGTGCTTGTGTGACAGGCAACACCTGGTTTTTTGCCAACTGACCCTATTGCACTTCCTCCCCTGCTCAGATTTCATTCATTCACAAGTGAGCAGGTTGACCTTTTTGGACAAGCAAAGCAGAAGAAAGTTAGAAGTGGCGTATGAAGGTGGTATTTTATAGGACGCGTTTCCTTATTTTTCAAAATGAATTCTATGCTAAGGCTTAAGTTTAGACATGGTAGATTTAAAGTAGTTGCTCTGCTCGAGATTATCTAATATTTTAGAAACCGAGTCAATCTTTGGAGAGAGGTGTTGGTAGCTGAAGAAAGATAGCTGGAGTCCCAGATCCAAAATCTAAATTAGATTAATGTATTCTCCCTTGCTGCAACAATTAAAGAAATGCAATTCTGGCTGTGCTACAGGACCAGAGAATATATTAGCATTAGGTCAAATATGTGGCTCTCCTTGTAATGCACCAGGTAGAAAGGAATAAAATCCACGCAATGTGACGCTAAATGTCACTTATGTGCCCAAAGTTACTTATGTGCATGAGCTGTGGTGGTACAGTGGTTAGAATGCAGTATTGCAGGCTGACTCTGCCCACTGCCAGCAGTTCGATCCTGATCGGCTCAAGGTTGACTCAGCCTTCCATCCTTCTGAGGTCAGTAAAACGAGGACCCGGATTGTTGGGGGCAAATACGCTGACTCTGTAAACCACTTGAAGACGGTTGCAAAACACTATGAAGCAGTATATAAGTCTTAAGTGCTATTGCTATTTCCAATATTTTGCCATTTTATAATTGATTATTTTGGATTTTAATGTTTTAGGATTCAGGGGTCTAGGGTCCTTGGTGTTTTTTCTGCATCTTTTTCTGCAAAACCACTAGGAGGTTTTGGGAGATGCTGTGCGATTTATATTGGTCCAGTTTGAATAAATGGGATTATATTGCATTGGCTCATTTTTGACAAGTGGAAGCCCACAACTCTGGCTTTTCCAGTGAGGAGAAGAGGCCAGAGCTATTTGTTGCTTCATCACCAGCTGAGGTTGGGTGTCCAGTGTAGGACGGACCAGATTTTGCAACTGAATAGAACCTGTCCCAATGGTCATCAAATGAATGTTTTCGGAGGAAGACGAATTAGGATTAAAGGTGCCAAGTTGCTAACGTTTGTTCTTGTTTCCTTTTGTATTTACAGGGCGGGAAGAAATTTTATCATGGAATCTGTGGGGGTCGCGATTGTACAGCCGGCTGCAAATGCTTCCCGGAGAAAGGAGCACGGGTAAGATAAGATGAGATAACTCTATTATGGTCGCTTTTTTCTGTGAACACACCTGCACACATTAAAAACTGAAATTCTGATGCCCACTCTCAAAAGAAAATAAATATATAACCATACACATACATGCACACACATATACATATGCTATATATATGTGTGTATATATACATACATACATACATATACACATACACACACACATGAATAGAATAGAATAGAATAGAATAGAATAGAATAGAATAGAATAGAATAGAATAGAATAGAATAGAATAGAATAGAATAGAATAACAGGGAACAGAACAGAATAAGGAATAAGGAATAAGGAATGGAATGGAATGGAATGGAATAGAATGGAATAGAATAGAATAGAATAGAATAGAATAGAATAGAATAGAATAGAATAGAATAGAATAGAATAGAATAGAATAGAATAGAATAGAATAGAATAGAATAACAGGGAACAGAACAGAGAATAAGGAATAAGGAATAAGGAATAAGGAATAAGGAATAAGGAATAAGGAATAAGGAATAAGGAATAGAATAGAATAGAATAGAATAGAATAGAATAGAATAGAATAGAATAGAATAGAATAGAATAGAATAGAATAGAATAGAATAGAATAGAATAGAGCTGGAAGGGACCTTGGAGGTCTTCTCGTCCAGTGCCCCGCTTAAGCAGGAGAACCTATACCATCTTAGACAAGTGACTGTCCAGCCTCTTCTTAAAAACCTCCAGTGATGGAGCACCCACGATTTCTGGAGGCAAGCTGTTCCACTGGTCAATTGTCCTCACTGTCGGGAAGTTTCTCCTTAATATATATTAATCACAGTCCATTTTGAATACCTAGCAGAAAAAAGAGACCTGAGAGGTTGATACTATATGGAACAAAACTGTGACTGAATCTAGGTGTTTTGCTTCGGATACCACGAAGCCTCCTCCCAGAAGCTAACAAAGGAAACTAGTCATGGAGAGGATGTGTAGCATCCCAGACAATCCGGCGGACCCTGCTCAAGCATCGCTTAGATGCCATGTCTGGAGAGAAGGAAGTGAAGTTCCAATAATCTTAAAAGGGTAAATGGGCTCCTTCTTATTTTGACGAAGTGGAACAGCCTTCAGCATCGTTTTGGCCTTGAAGAAAACAAACACACCCTTAGTCTTTTGCCTGGAACATTAAGGCCAGAGCTGTGAAGAAGAACAGCTGAAGGAGAAAGGCTGGATCCAGCCAACTCTTTAGACCTTCTCATGGAAGGCCTGCAGTCCATCCACAGAGATTCCAGCAAAGGCAGCCAGTGAGCAGGAGAAAAGAATAAGGTTGATTAATCTGTACATAGGAAGCAGTACATGATTTATAAGTGTCTGGGAAGTCAACTTTAATGTAGGTCACAATTCTTGATGATCGCTTCTTCCTCTGTTGGCAGCACGTACGGCTCATTGCTGCTTGGTGGGTGGGCTGAAATGTTCGGAGTAGCACTGAGATGTTCTAATGGACCACATTGGTCTATTTTAGAGATAAGGGGGGGAAATGTAGCTTTCTGGTATATACGGGAGCCATGATGAGCCTCAGACTCCCAACTCTGGGAGATCCACAAACGGGACACAACTGCCCTCACATCTCACTTTCATTCTTTCTGGCAACTCAGATTGAGGGGTAGGTTTCCCTGTCCAGCCGTGTCCGAATCTAGGCCTCCTTTCTGTTTCTTGGTCAAGGGAGCTCAGCGTTGCCTGATGACATTTTCCGTGATCATATGGCCTGCATGGCTATATGCTGAGGTGCACGGAACGCTGTTACCTTCCCACCAAAGTGGTCCCTATTTATCTACTCGCATTTGCATGCTTTCGAACTGCTAGGTGGGCAGGGGCTGGGAATGGGAGTTCAACCCATTGTGTGATGCTCGGGTCTTGAACCCGGGCGGTCAGCTTTTCAGCTGACCTCAGTGTCTTTAACCGCTGAGCCATTGCGGCCCCGTATGACTATTCCATGAAGTTGTTGAACCCTCTTTAAAAAATCTTCCAAATTGCTGGTCATTCCTATCTGATATGGCTGCAAATTCCTTTATTGACTTATGGACAGATTCCAAAATTTGTCCTTTTTGTTTTTGGTAATCGCTTCTGAATATTCATCTCTTTAGCAGTGGGCTGTGATCTTAGACTCTAACGTTCTGGGAAGCAGAGGGAAATAGTTCGTATAATATTTTCCCGAATGCAAAATTGGTATAATACTGCCTGGGTTTTCCACCTGCTAGATTTCAAGAATAAATGACTGTTTTCTAAGTTTGGATGTTGCAGTGTTGGGTTAAAAGCAGAAACTCCTGATCTGTTCCCCACGGCATAAAAAAGGGCGGATCCCAACATTGGTGGTCTCCTTATTACAATTTAGTGTGCTGCACAAAGGTAATCTACTGGATTGCTGTCAGCCAGACCTTCTGACCCCTTCTTCTTGGTGGAAATGGATTTTTTTTTTTTAGCTTGGAGAAGTCGCCTCCCGTTGGAGTGAATTTGAATTTGCTACTGTTTCTGGCCATATTTTTCCATTTTTCAATTCTGAATCTCCTTAAATATCTTAGTATCTTAGATAGTCCTTACAGATATCTCAGAAACGCAAAAGGTTACTATCCTACCAACCCTTTCCAAGTATCATGCTTCCTGTGTTAAAGTGGATTAAAATTGCCATTCACACAAATGTATACCAATGTCACTCTCCCTGCAGCTCATACGCCCGTGATTGGATTCACATATTGCTCTTGCGGGATTATGGCTTGCTGTGATGCGTGAATCCAGGTAGCAGGGTTTTACAAATACAGCTTTCACCTTAGTGTGTTATACAAAGCCAGACAGATATGATCAATTTACACCAACTGTAAGATAGTCCAATGATATCTCTGTGTTTGGTGTGTGTGTCAAACCTTGATACATATATATACCTCCCTGAAAGGTTTTTGCAGTAATCAATTAGGCCAGCTGAAGTTACACAATCGTAAACTCATGCCTTTCTCAGAACTGTTTATCTGGAAGAATCATTCAGATAGATGTATGTAACCTGATGAAGAGTTCTAGGAAAAGCAGCAATTTTCAATGATTGCACAACTTGGGTTGGCTGTATAAAGACATTTATCACATTAGATTCTTTTTCTCATGGCCAAGAAGCTTATTTTTTATGATTCCATATAGATATGTCAATAAGTGCTATCTCTGCGTCCAAAACGCAGTTCATGTTTCTTTCCAAACATATCTGGATCACCAGTCTTCTTCTCTTGATATAATTCAGCTCCTTTATAATATAAAGAGAGGCCCAATCAGAGAAGAGGCTAGGAGGTCAAGTTCCAAGTATGGTGGGATCCATAGAAGAGAATATTTGTAGTCCAGCATTGAACAGTGGGGTGATGTCACCTAGTTTGGTAATGAAATGTCTGAAAGAAAACCACCAAGCCCAGAGAGCACCAAGGACCCCACAAAGATGGTGGGATTTGAGGTAGCTCAGGAACTCCCCCAAAATAACCTCCAGATGTGTTTGGTGGAGAAATCCTTGCTCTCCTGGAAATTCCCATGCAGGACGGACGAGGTGGCCCAGTTTTGTGTTTGCTGTCAGTTTTTGGTGCTATGCTATGGCTTAGGGAGGGAAGATTCATCCTTTTTTATAACATCTTCCTTCTCCCATCCCAGTGATTACACAGCTGGAGATGTCCTCCCATTGCCAGAGGTCACCATCCTTGAGAGCAGGGCAGAACATTCTTTCCACCACCAATAAGTGCAGGAGGATAGGTGTTGATTGTACATTTTGTGCCGAAGGAAGTTGCAAGAAGTCCCCATGGTCCCTGGGTGTGGAACAGCCTGAAGAGGAGAAACGATGGTCAGTTAAAGCTGAGCTTTGATGTAATTTCAAACTGTCCATCTGCCGCACCTGATTTTCCACTCATTTATCAATCACCCTTTTGACCTACAACTTTATGCAGCCTTAGTCCCTGGATTCTCCTCCACCTGACATTCTTGAGTAGATTCCCATAAGGAAAAAAAAAGAGGGAGACATCTGGAAGGCTGTATTTTTAATTATTTTTTGTATCGCTTTTAAAGTAATAACAAAAAGAAAGAAAAGAAACAGAACACTAAAATTCCCCAACTGTGCTGTTTCAAGACATTAAAAGATCGGGTTAACAGTATGCAGATTTGCCCACACAGCTGGTGAGTCTGACTTGTACATAAATAAAGGATGGCTAAGTGAGCTATTGTGTGTCTTCTAAATCATGCTTTATGGTAGGGGCGGGCAATTAATTTTCCCAAGGGGCCACATGAGACACTGGAACTGTTGTAGAGGGCCAAACCAACAGCTTCCGGCTACGTTCCACTTGTTCATCCACAAGGCCGTGCTTCGACAGAGGCGGCAATGGATTGCTGGGTTGGGTTCCCTCATGTAATGACCACCATCACTGTCTTCTCAGGCTGCCCCAGGGGAGAGTCGAGCATTACGCAGGCACAGAAAAGCGCTTTCTCTCCTCGCCTACTCGCGGCTGCCAGCTGACTGAAGGCACGCAGGGTGACTGACTGCACATAGCCAGACCTGACTCAGCTTCTACTCCTGCCCACTGCCGCATGCTTATTTACATTTGATTTCTAATTTCCAATTGACCTCATGCGTGGGTTGGACAGGGACAGCCCAAGGGCCAGATGTGGCCCGGGGGCTGTAAAAGGCCCAGATCTGCTTTATGGGCTTAACTTGTTTGGTAACCTCAAACAGCTGCGATATTATTCAAGACACACTGATTCAAGGCAATGTTGGTGCTATTTTTTCCCCTACAAAAGCTCTGAAGCCTAGAACTGGATTCACACACTGAGTTCAACCGCAATATTCATTATGGCGTTGGCTTGCCCAGATGTGTGAACTCAGCTACTGTTGGTCTTTTTTCCTCCTCTGGCTCTTTAATTTTTAACCTCTGGCAGAATCTCAGAGATCAGTGATAAAGGACATGATTGAGGTCCCAGCGGCAAGTAGCTAACCAAGCAACCAAAGGGTCAGAATTGATGTGGTTGGAGATAAATTAACAGTCAACATCCCAAGCTGATAAAGGTAGCAAAATGAGAGTGGGGTCCAAAATGTCTCCCACGAATCAGAAGGTCGGACTGAAGATCTAAAAGTGGAGAAATTGTTCCTTTGTCCCCCAAGTTCAAGTAGCTGGATAAGCTGTGATCTTTTAGGGTTATTACATGTACAGTGTCAGGTTTCATCCATCTTGTTACTCAGACTGGAAGATCAGTAGGCAGAGATTCTTGGTAAACTGGATTTATTTAAATATTAGAAGAGTGGGAGCAAAGTAGATTACCAACCGCCAACAACAAACCCCTTGTTGTTTGTGCATGCATTAGAGAGAGACAGATATCTGTGTCTGTTTCTGCACATGCAGAGAGAGAGAGAGAACAAGAGAGAGAGACGGATGTATACATCTCCAAGTTCAAATCTTACATAATGGACCTGTGTGATCATAGTCTGTTGGCATCTAACCTTAGATCTTCTAATCTTCACAGATGATGTCATAACATAGAAAACTGTAGGCTGTTGGTTAAACAACAGTTGGATAACTGTTAATCATGCCTAACACAGCAAAAATGCTTTGTGCCTTCTACATAATAATCTGAAGCCAGGCAAGTCACATTAGAATCAAGTGTGACTACAGATCCAGTTCTGTTTATTTTTTTAATTACCTGCATTGGTCTATCACCCCTACTTTAAGACTCTGGCTGATTTGTGAAGTGCAACAAGTAAAATACATTATCAACACAACTGTAGATTTCGTACTTTCATGGAAACAACACAGATCTGCAAGTAGAGAGAACTGTGAGGACTGAAGTCAGAAGCTTTCAATCAGAAAAGAGGTGGAAGGGACCTTCGAGGTCTTCTAGTCCAACCTCCTGCTCGAGCAGGAGACCCTATGCCATTTCAGACAGATGGCTGTCCGGTCTTTTCTTAAAAACCTCCAATGATGAATAGCAATAGCACTTAGACTTCTATACTGCTTCACAGTGCTTTACAGCCCTCTCTAAGTAGTTTAATGTTGCCCCCAACAATCTGGGTCCTCACTTTACCGACCTCAGAAAGATGGAAGGCTGAGTCAACCTTGAGCTGGTGAGACTCGAACTGCCAAATTGCTGGCAATCAGCAGTCAGTAGAATTAGCCAGCTATACTTCATTCTAACCACTTACAATTTCTGAAAGCTTTGATTCAGATATTCTGATATCTTGCAAACTAAACTGTTCATCCCTTTTTGTTGAGGCCCAAATCCTTTCAAAATCCTTTCATTTCTTTGTCTGCCACTTATAGCATCAATCCCTTGCCGTGTTCCTCTTTTATTAAATGTTCTTGATTCTTCCTGTTTTTCTTCTGTGGTCTTTCAAATAAAGTCATTGTTGCTGAATGCATTTTTTTTTTAATTCCTGAGGAAAGATTGCCAGTCCACCCCCACCCCTACCCCTTGAGATAATATTTTCTCACTATTAGAGGCTACTAATCAGTAACAAATGTTAAATCTTTTCTATATTTGTCAGTGGGATATTAATCAAGCAAATAAAAGTCACGTTTCCCTTCCCATGGGTAAATCTGAGGAACATTTCCCAGGGGAGAAATAGGGCTGAAGAATCTTCAAAATTAAGCCATCTTCAGCATCTGTGAACTGTTACTTGACATGTCTAGAGCAAAACGTCAGGTGAAAATGAGGTAATAATAATTCACACAAAAAAGTTCTTGGCTGGTGTTATTTTTAGTAAGTACCATAAGACCCAAACTTTATCATTTCCAAAAATGCTTTGTGTTGCCAAGTGGGACATTAAGTAATTAGTGTCCATTTCTCTACTCCTACGCGTACAGCAGCTCCCACCATCGACTGCACTATAAAACATGGAATGCTGCAGCTGTTCCCAATGCTTCAAGTGAAATTGTACAGTCAGAAGTAAACCTGTAGGTTGTGGCAGGTTTGCAAGCCTAGGGGGAGTATATTTGCTGAAACATCTCCAGGGTGCGGCTTTGATGCTCTTAAGCTTGCTCTCAAACATCTGGGTATTATTTTGGACCTTCGGGACTTGGGTGACCCATAGGGCCTTTGAGGAGACAATAACGTGGAACATTGAATTCTGCAGAAAGCAGTGGCCTTTCCCACAGAAATGTAGCCACTGTTTTTTGTATCGCTATTTTGTATGGAAAGCCACCTGGATCATGGTGGCCCTTAAGAGATCTGCAAGGGGCATGATAGCCGTGTTCCAATATTTGAGAGGCTGCCACAAATAAGAGGAGGTTAAGCTATTCTCCAAAGCAGCTGAAGGCAGGTGCATTAGGTAGACGCAGTGCCGGAACTCACACACGTCATACAACCCGCCTTGCCTACCCTACAAGGTTCCATCCCAAAAAGGTGCCGGAACTCCGTTCTGGGCGTTCTATGACAAAAAAAGCCCTGGGTAGACGTGTTTTTATCCCTTCTGAAAGCTACAGAATGCATTCATGGACCAAAACCAAGGGAAAACCAGGGTATTTTTGGCAAAAGAACAGTTCTGCTTGCCATGCAGCTGCCTGCATATGGTTTATCGGTGCTGAAACAAATTTTAAAATCTTTCCCATACAAAAATGAGGACCTCTCCAAGTGTCTTACTTTGCAAACTGCAAGCTTTGGAGCAAGGCCAAACTGCTTCTGGAACGCCATCTGTTGCTTTTCAAGGGGTTTTTGCAGGGCTGACCATGCCTGTGACTTCTATGTTTACGTGCTGGTAGACGAACTGAGTAGACCCAAGTAGACCAGAACTTTTGCCTGGATAAAAACAATTGATTTGTGTTGAGAGAAGCAAAGGTAGAAGGTAAAGATTAGATGCCGAGGCACAAAGGAACACTGTTACCTTCCCACCGAAGCGGTACCTATTTATCTACTCACATTTGCTTTAGAACTGCTAGATGAGCAGGAGCTGAGGTAAGAACGGGAGCTCACTCTATCACACGTTGCTTGGGTCTCAAACCCGGCCTGACTTTCCAGCTGACAAGCTCAGCGTCTTTAACCACTGAGCCATTGTGGTCCCCCCAAAGAAGAAAAGGATGCACACTAAATTTGTAATTGCCTTCACATGTGGCTTTTGGTCTGCTTTGCAGTCAAGGCTGTTGGCCTTGTAAGGAAGGACAAGGTAGATAAGAAGACCAAGCAGGAGTCCTAGATCTACACAGGTAGTCCTCAACTTACAACCATTCATTTAGCGACCGTTCAAAGTTATGATGGCACTGAAAAAAGTGACTTAGGACAGTTGTTCATACTTACACTGTTGCAGCATCCCTGTGGTCATGTGATCAAAATCTAGATTCTTGGCAACTGGCATGTATTGATGACAGTTGCAGTGTCCCAAACCAGTTTGTGTAGTTCCCAGTTGAACTGAATACCTCAGAGGCTTTACTTTAAAAACAAAAACAAAAAAACCCCAACTTTTAGTTTAATTTTCATCATAACAGATTTTTGAAGTGGAAAGATTGAAGTCGAAACAGTTTAAGCATTAATTAGTAGCATGATAAATTATCGGCACTTGTTCCAAAAAAAAAATGTTCTTTCTCTTCATTTTTTGTTGTATTGTTGGACTTTCTTTTGGATGATTCTGAGTTCCAGTAGAAGAAATACATTCTTAATCTTTATCTCTGTGGATATCCTGGCACATCCTTTGTTTGTTTGCTCTGAAAATAAATAGCGTCTACTTCACATTATTTGTCAATGAGCTATCTCTGCTTAGCTTAGAATGCTAAATTGAAGGCTTAGTTAAGAGTCTATGATAGCAATCTATACAACATTTGGCTCTTCTGTTTCATCCGTAAATATCTCCTGAGTCAGGTTAACTTTGGGGACCTTTATTTTTCTGATGGTAATTTTATTTCAACCTGAATCCAATGTCAATATACACCCTTGGATTTAAAAAAAGAAAATCTACGTAGATCATAGTTTCCCAAGAATGGTCTTCATCAACAATTTCCCTGAATATAAAGTGTGGTTGAGCTTTTGTTTCCTGGATATCTGTTTTTCTGCACAGTCCCCATTGTGAAATTCTGAAAAGAGTATTTTTCTGCCATAAATGTGTTCCAGATCACATGTAGATCTGGGGGACGTTGAATTAAAAACAGAACGTCCTTTCTCCCTCAATCCTCAACCAGGCTTCTGTCAATGGCACGTACTTTCTCTTGACGTTAATTCCGATCAAGTCATGATAAAACTTGTTTTAGCAACTTCAGGGGGAACCGAGTTAAACTCCTTTGACTGGATCCCAGTATATTTCACGATTTGTGCCCTTCATCGTGCAGCAAGCTAAGGCATAATGTGATTTGCTGATTTGGGGCTCAACATTTGTAGAACATGTGTTATGGCTTAATGTGTCATGGAAAACCAGCCAACTGTAGGCTGGTTCAATAAATCATCGTTAAACAAAGCATGGCTTTACAGGATATGTGAATTCACTCAGGAAGGGAACAAATCACACAAACACAGGGTTAGCTATTCTCCTGAGATTAGTTCTTCAGAATTGATTATTGAAAACAACAAAGTTCTGGAACCACCCCCTGAAACCTCCAGAAGGAGAAGAGTTTAAAAGAATGCCAAAAAAATGTCTAGCCAACAAGGGGTTTTGCCAAAACACTGAAGGCAAACACAATTAGGTTATGAGGAAGTTCACCAACCATTAAAGCCTGCAGCCAAATGAAATTGAAAGTCAATTGGTTAATCCCCACATTTTGCTCGGTTGCCAGTTGGCTGAGAGCAAAGATCAAGTTTATGGATATTTCTAGAAAAAATAACGTTGACTATTGTGATGCGAAACATGTTTTTTTCCCCAAACAGAAATAAAAATGGAGATTTATTGTAGATTGGAGTGCCTCCCGATATTGCAGTGGCTTTGAGATCTGGTACGGTTGTCGATATATTTCCTAATCCAAACAAGATGGGCAGTGTATCAATCTAATAAAATGTATCTGCTAAAAGTCTATAGCAGTCTTGCTACACACTGCTGTACAGAAAAATGACAGAATCGACAAATTAGACAATATGGAGGTTGAACGTTTGTCTCGCAGTGAGTGTTTCCTGTAGCTGTTGTGAGAGTCTTTTCATTCACTATTTGAACAGAAATTGTGCCTTTGAATGCATATTCCTGTCTCAAATGAGGAGGGTAAACAGTGAAAATTTATGTATTCAGGAGATACAAAGATGTGTCAACAATCTTGAATCAGAAACTGAAGCAGACATACTGTAATCGTAGAAGGCTCAGATTTTCATCCTGATAATATCTGTTTTAGGATCCAAACTTTCCATTTCAGTGGGCTGTTTTTTCCACTTCAAATCCCATTTGCCGATTCATTTCCACACAATGGCTTAAAGCTTTGTGCAAAGAAAGATGGCTAATCAGAGGGCTCCAGATGAGATGATCCCAGCTGCAGATTTGAGTAGTATCAGAAATAACTGTTGAAGCAGAAGTGTGATGGTCAGCTGTTACAACATTGGGTGTTTTTCCACTGTTATCTGAGTTGTCTTTTTGCATTATTATCCCCTGATGTTTTGTAACTGTTCCATCTTCCATCTGGAAGAATAATGGTTTGGGACGTTTAATTGGCTTTTTTGATGCATCTGCAATCACACTATTGACCAGCTTGATTTAAAGTGCAACAGATGTAATTATTGACACGGCCTTAATTATCTAATTTTTATGCTTTCTGCTGTTGCAGTTTCATTCTGCCCCGTTTTTTTTTGGGTGTCTGCACAAGTTAATGTTCAGGTTTGGTCCCAGCTGTTGAAATGTAGAATTTATTCAAACAGCCCATGATCAACAATATAGTCCCAGACAGAAGGCTTGAGGACCAGCAAGCCCTCTTTCCCAGATGATGTTTTGATGTTGTAGTTGTTGCTTTTGGCATTTTAGAAACTTTTGAAGGAAATTGGCATAGTTCAGAGGAAAGCCTTGACCTTTAGCAGCGTCTAAATTTGCAGCAATGCTTCTGAGTCCAACAGAGATTCCGTTCCTGAAATAAAACTGCAGATGAGATGCGTCGTTGTGCTCACCTGTTCAAGCGGGAACCGAGCATCCTGGATGGATGAAGAGGTTGCAGAGGTAGTTGGGAAGTCAACTCCCACTTTTGGCAAGTGGGTGCTCCTAACCTTCAGTACAGCCATTTTGTGAGAGCATCCAGAAATGCATGCATGTGATGGAATGGAGTCTGCATTCCCAGGAGGAAGAGGCTGCATTCCTGAGGGCAAAGAGACAGTGAAGCTTAGATAGTTTCATTGGGAGAAAGAGAGATAAGAAGGCTCCTTCCTAGCAATTCTCAGAGTATATCTGATTACGATGATGTTATCAGAATGACAGAATAACAAAATGACAAGAGTTAGAAGGGATCTTGGAGGTCTTCTAGTCCAGCGGTCCCTAACCTTTGCAGCTTGGCGGCCTGGCTCGGGGAGGGGAGAGAACCGGGTCATGTGAGCGAGGGTGGTGGCATGCATGCATGCATGCAGCTCAACTTTCACAAATTGAGCTGTGCGCACCTGTGCATGCTGCTGGCCCACCATTTGTGCAAGTTGAGCTGCGCACTTGTGCACACCAGCCTGCCGTTCGCATGGCCCTGTTCCAAATAGGCCACAGCTCACTAGTGGGCCACAGCTTGTGGGTTGGGGACCCCTGTTCTAGTCCAACCCCCTGCTCTAGCAGGAAACCCTATACCATTTCAGACCAATGGCTGTCCAATCGCTTGTTAAAAGCCTCCAGTGATGGAGCACCCACAACGTCTGGAGGCAAGTTGTTCCACGGGTTCATTGCTCTCACTGTCAGGAAATTTCTCCTTAGTTCTAGGTTGCTTCTGTCCTTGATTAGTTCCCATCCGTTGCTTCTTGTCCTGCCTTTGGGTGCTTTGGAGAATAGGTTGACCCCCTCCCTTTAGTCCATTGAGTCGAGTCTGACTCTTGGCGAGTCTATGGGCCAGGTCTCTCCACATCTTCTGATCTTGCACTGCTTCTTTGAGTTGTTCGATGCTCTGGCTGGTGTCAGCCTTGAGGGTGTCCAGCCACTGTGTCCTTTGATGGCCTGGTTTCCTTTTATCACTAACTCTTCCCAACATAATTGCATTCTCCAGTGAATTCCCCCCTATGACATGGCCAAAGTAAGTGAGACACAGTTTTGTGATTTTTCTTTCTAGTGACATGTCTGCTGTTATGTGCTCCAGGACTTGCTTGTTAGTCACCTTTGCTATCCAAGGGCAGAGTATATCTATAGCGATGGAAATAGTTGCTTTCGTTTGGAAAGATTTCTGTCTATAGGTGAGGAACAATAAAGAAAACTGCTCAGAAGTAACTCTTACCTATCATTCTTATTTCTTGGGGCCTGACAATACCTGCATTTAGCAAATGGCACAACTGAGCTTTCCCATATGGATTAGAAAGCATGCAGACTCAAAAAGAGCAGAGCATTATCTTACCTATTTTACCTGGGAATATCCATTAATGTATAAGTAATCCACTTGCAGAAATGATAAGATAAGATAAGATAAGATAAGATAAGATAAGATAAGATAAGATAAGATAAGATAAGATAAGATAAGATAACCTTTATTGTCATTTTTTACTGTGGGCACAATGGCACACATCAAAAATGAAATTTAGTTGCCCGCTCTCAAAGTGAAACACATACGTGACACACACCTAAACATACTATGTACAACAAGAATTATGTCTTTTTTTAAAAAAAAACAAACAAACTGACAGTCTCCCAGTTATGCAGAAGAATTTTGACAGCTTTAGGACTCGTATAATTTGAACCTTTATTTTTCTAGGGTGCCTAGATTTATTAGAGGGAATCATCTGTGAATTAGCCATGGCAATTGGTAACCCAAATTTAAACCAGATGCTGGGTATAACCTGTTTTTTTTTTTTTTCTCTACCTCTCTCCCCCATATTACACGTGACAGAAAGTAGACGTTGTCAGAGAAAACCAGAATGTTATGATGTAGTAACACAGTGTAGTATGTTGTCATATTGACAGTGAAGGTTCACAATCAAATGTTAAACAGGTTTGACTGCACTCTATAAGAAAGGCTGGGATATTATTATTGCTAACACTCACAGAAATAAATTAGAAGGGCTTAAAATCACAACAAAACAATTACCAGAGAGTTTAGATTATTGGTGCACTGGCCTTGAGAGGCTCAACATTCATCTGTGAAAGTTGTTGGCTGAAATCCTTCCCTCTGCTATCCACTTCCTGCCATGGTCAACCACCTCTTCCTTAACCTTATTTTCCTCATTCCAGACTTCTTAAATTCCTTTGCAGCTTGGAGTAAGGATTGCAGCTGAAATGACCTTTCCCTGAGGTAGTAATGGCCAATCCCTTTAAAACTGGTCTAAGCTACTGTAAGCGAAGTAATGTAAAAACACATGCATGCTTTTGAGCAGTACTGTTATTAATTGCAAATTGATTGGGTTGACAGGTTGAAAGGAAAAGACACTAAAATAATCTGAAATTAGCAATTCATCCATCCTTACATTTAGATTGTAAAAATCCAGTCAATGTGCTTTAACAGAAGGTTTTAAATAAGGTTCGTTTTGTGGCTTGATCTTAAGAAATGGTTTTGAGATCTTCTAAATTGATCCATAGGTTCATTGTGTACATCTGTCCGTCTGTCCGTCTGTCCGTCTGTCCTATCTATCTGTCTGTCCTATCTATCTGTCTGTCCTATCTATCTATCTATCTATCTATCTATCTATCTATCTATCTATCTATCTATCTATCTATCTATCTATCTATCTATCTATCTATCTATCTATCATCTATCATCTATCTAATCTATCTATCATCTATCTATCTATCTATCTATCTAATCTATCTATCTATCTATCTATCTATCATCTATCTATATCTATATATCTGTCATCTATCATCTCTTTATCTGTCATCTATCATCTCTATCTATGATCTCTATATGTCATCTATCATCTATTTATCTCTCTCTCTCTCTCTCTCTCTCTCTCATCTCTCTCTCTCTCTTTATATCTATCATCCGTCTATCTGTGTGTCTGTGTGTCTGTCTGTGTGTCTGTCTATCTATCTATTATCTCTCTCTCTCTCTCTTATCTATATCTATCATGTGTCTGTCTGTCTATCTATCTATCTATCTATCTATCTATCTATCTATCTATCTATCTATCTATCTATCTATCTATCTATCTATCTATCTATCTATCTATCTATCTCTGCACTGCCTTAATTTTGATTAAAATGCCTTGTCATATAAATAATTTACTTTGTGTTAGTTCCCTTTGCCCTCTCTTCTGAGAATTCATAGGTTTCTTCCTGATTTATCCTACCAAGATATTCTTTAAGCTACAGGTATTTATGACTACAATTGGGACCAGAATTTCCGCTGCTAAGCAAGGCAGTTGTTAATTGAAGGATGGCTACTTTTGTGACCTCTTTTGCCATGATATCACTGCAGTTGTTAAGTATATTGTGTGGTTGTTAAGTGAATCTGGCTTCCCAGCTGACTTGTTGGAAAGTCACAAATGGTGGTTGCAGGACCCTGGGACCCTGCAATCGTTGCAATTGCATGCTGGTTGCCCAGCGCCTGGATTTTGATCACGTGGCTGTGAGGATGCTCTGACACTAGTAGGTGAAAGGATCTCTTGTAAGCAGCTTTTCCCCACTGCCCTTGTGATTGGTTGCTAAACAAATGGTTGTAAGTCGAAGGCTACCTGTAGCCCATGTGCGGAGTTGCGTGCCTGTGTTTATTCTGAAAAATGTTTGTCCTTCAACTTACAAAAACAAACAAACCCCCAAACAACTCCTATGTGTAAGAAAAAGATTTAGAATCCTGTGGACACTTTTTAACCACTTCCACAATCGCATTCTTCCAGAACATTGGCAGCAGAAATGAGGCAGAGGAATCCCGAGAGAGTATATTAATTTCACTAGGGTATGATTAATAACAAGCACTGTGGTTTATGTGGTTTTCCTGAATTTGATATTACTGGGCTCCAGAGGCACTGCGGTGTTAGCTGGAACAGCAAGTACAGGGGGAAAAAAATGACCCTAGAGTGAAGTAACCTATTCATGTGGTCCTTTTCAGTTCCATAACTTGATGATGTTATGAATTCTTTCCAAAACTAAGCTGCAAAGCCACCCAACAGAGTATATGTTCAATACTGAAATGTATTGATGGCTTAGTAATATTTCCTTTAAAGTCATGTTTCTTTAAATGTGGTCCTGGAAGTCCCCCCCCTAAAGACCCTTTCAGGGGTCTTTGAAATAAAATAAAAACTACTTGCCGGGTATCAAAGATATTTTCAAACCTTTAAAACAATGTCATTGACTCAGGATTAATTTTTTTTGTTAAAAATAGGTTTTTTTTCATGAAGATCTTTTATTTATATTAGTATTAATGGGTTTAGCATTGTTAAATTTATGTGATTTAATCAATGTTCTACACATGCATTCACTTTTCGTACAGTAAGTATTGATAAATCTAACACATACAAATAAAAGCTTTTTTGGGGGGCCCAGCAAAAAGTTTAAGAAACCCTGCTTTAAAGGGTCACATTTTCTGGCAGATGAAACTACTTAAAACGAGGTGCAAATGACCTTTTCAAATTCTCTACTACATTACCTTGATTTATCCAAGGAAAGGAGAAATGATGTGGCTGCACTGATGATGTTACCTAGTTGGGTAATGAAATGTCTGCATGAAAGAAATCAAGCTCAGGGAGAACCAGGAACGCAAGAATTCAATCCTGAGCTACAAATAAGATAAGATAGGATAGGATAGGATAGGATAGGATAGGATAAGATAAGATAAGATAAGATAAGATAAGATAAGATAAGATAAGATAAGATAAGATAAGATAAGATAACCTTTATTGTCATTTTTTTACTGGGCACAATGGCACACATCAAAAAATGAAATTTAGTTGCCCGCTCTCAAAGTGAAACATGACACACACCTAAAACATACTATATACAACATATGTATAGACCCACACCCCTACATATACGTAACAAATATTTAATACTGTCCATCTTGAATATATAACGGAAGGAGAAAGCTTGAGATCTCTTTTAAAGGAGAAAATCCCCAACATTTCTCCATATTCCCTTTTTAACCGTGGGAGGAACACTGCAACTGGAAAAGCCCATGGAAAGAAGCCTTTCCTAACATTTCCTCGGGGTTTAATGGGAACGTGGGGAGCGGGGTACAAAGTCGCAGCGAGAGTCCTCAGCTCTCTAAAACCCATGACCTCTGGGAAGAAGGACTTGTGATTTGAATAGGCAACTTGGTGTCTGAGCCAAGATTCCAGTTCTGCTTTAGGCTCTATTTTTTTTTTTGAAAAGAGAGCAGAATGTCCACTTACACCCCGCACGTAGCTACACGCAGAGTAGAAGGGTTTATAGCTCCAGGGCCAAAATGGAATGTTATAAGTGAATATCTCTCTTTGGTGCAACATGCACTCACCTGTGTGGAAAAACAGAAGTCCAGACAAAACACAAACAGAGAAGCCAGCCTTAAACAAACCACTTGAAATAAATAAAAAAAAACACCACATTAAGAAAAAAGTAATACAGACAAAAGGCAATAGAAAAATCAAGAACGATTTAATTCCTCAGCCTCCCTCTCTCCTATTACCCATATTGTTCTGATTTAGTCCCCTCCAAAAGTTCTTCTTCCATTTTTTGGTACTCCCTTGTTATTTTTTGAAAATGCCCCTGCAACCTAATCCAGGTTGATGTTTTGTCTTGCGGCACGTCAACCTTCCTTTAGAGGCAGGCACTAAAAAATCTTTTAAAATCAGGTGGGCTAAGAAAACTTTATGGCTACCAAGTGAAGTCTTCATATCCAAATGGTACCTCTAGGCCAAGGGTGGGCAATTAATTTTCCCAAGGAGCCACATGAAAACTGGGACTAATTTTGAGGGTCGAACCATTGGGGCTGTGAAGAGCCATAGGCAGGCATGCAACCACATACATGTTTTTTTTTTTTTTTAAACCGCTTTCAAAATAAAAGCAATCCACGTGGGCTGGACAGGGATAACCAAAGGACCGGGGCAGTAAAATGCCCAGGTCTACTCTAAGCAGTAGAAAGGAAGAGCCTAAAGAAATAGAAGGAGGGGCTTAACTTAAGCCTCTTCTGCCCAGAGGCATCTGCACAGCTATTCTGCACACCAGGAGCCTTAGTGGTGCAGTGCTTAGAATGCAGTATTGCAGGCAAACTCTGCCCACAGTCTGGAGTTCGATCATGATGGGGCTCGAGGCTGAATCAGCCTTGCATCCTTCCAAGGTCGAGAAAATGAGGGCCCAGATTGTTGGGGGGGGGCAATATGCTGGCATTGTAAACCATCCAGAGAGTGCTGTAAAGCCCTATATAGGGCAGTGTACAAGTCTAACTGCTCTTGCTGTTTTCTACCTCCATTTCTGTTCCAAAATAAAGCTTGTCTTCAGAAATCGTGGGTGCCTCATCACTGGAGGTTTTTAAGAAGAGGCTAGGCAGTCACTTATCTGAAATGGTATAGGTTCTCCTGCTCGAGCAGGGGGCTGGACTAGATGACCTCCAAGGTTCTATTCCTATTCTATTCTATTCTATTCTATTCTATTCTATTCTATTCTATTCTATCCCATTCCATTCCCATCCTTCTATTCTATTCTGTTCTATTCCTTATTCCTTATTCCTTATTCCTTATTCTCTGTTCTGTTCCCTGTTATTCTATTCTATTCTATTCTATTCTATTCTATTCTATTCTATTCTATTCTATTCTATTCTATTCTATATTCTATTCTATTCTATTCCCTTCCATCTATTCCCTTCCATCTATTCCCTTCCATCTATTCTATTCTATTCTATTCTATTCTATTCTATTCTATTCTATTCTATTCTATTCTATTCTATTCTATTCTATTCTATTCTATTCTATTCTATTCTATTCTATTTTTCCATTCCATTCCATTCCATTCCATATTTTCTATTCTATTCTATTCTATTCTATTCTATTCTATTCTATTCTATTCTATTCTATTCTATTCTATTCTATTCTATTCTATTCTATTCTATTCTATTCTATTCTATTCTATTCTATTCTTATTCCTTATTCCTTATTCCTTATTCCTTATTCTCTGTTCTGTTCCCTGTTATTCTATTCTATTCTATTCTATTCTATTCTATTCTATTCTATTCTATTCTATTCTATTCTATTCTATTCTATTCTATTCTATTCTATTCTATTCTATTCTATTCTATTCTATTCTACCACTTGGAATATTACGTGTTCAAAAGGACCTATTGCAGCTAGAATTATACTCTGGTTGGGTCACTCTTTGTAATGGGAAGAAGGAATAGCCTTGAGGAACAGGAGAAAGAGCTGCCTCCCAGACGATGGTCAGATAAAAGAAATTGCAGTCGGGAGCAGAAAGGTAATCTGAGGAAGCATCTCAGAAAAGACCCTCCCTAGTTCTTCTGAAGTTAAAGGGAGGAGGGGAACCACAGTCAGGTTTGCAAGATTCTTTTACTAGAACCTTATGATAAATGTAGTCTTAGTATGCATGACATGGATTTCCTAGTTTAGTCTACCTTGAAGGGCTGTGACTCACCAAGAAAATATGGTTGTGAAGTCAGGACGAACAAGACCTTCCCTTGTTTGGTTACAATAAGTTTTTTTTTCCCCAACTACTTTGACCCCCTCCCAACTTCATATGCAAACTCCTCTTTCCAGAGTGAGATATCCATCATGGCCCTTGTTGGGAATTTAGAGAATAGAGGATGGAGAAGAACCCAATCAGTTGACCGGATATTGGCAGCAGTTAGTTGAGCAAACAGAATATTGTTTGAAGAATTGATCTCCCTCGGGGAGATGGCTTCTCCAGGGAAGGAAGCCAGCCTTTTCTTAATATTTGTTAAAGAGTTTGCTTTGTTGACACTGCATTTCAGCAGATGGGTGAGTTCTTAAGATGAAGGACACCTGTGGAATTGATGGGAAAGTTTGCACTGAAGTTCCAAGTGTATAAAAAGTTGAAGTGGAAACTTCCAGTGGGGTTTTTTTTTCCTTGGGGATTTTGTCAGAGTACTGTTGCAAAGGGGCAGCTGTCCCTATTTCATTGCCCTTTCAAAATGATAGCATACAACTCCAGGCATCCACCTAGCCTCAAAATTTATTGCTGTTTATGAGAATGACTGACTTGCCAAATACTGTATTTCCCCCAAAATAAGACGAATAGAATAGAATAGAATAGAATAGAATAGAATAGAACAGAACAGAACAGAACAGAACAGAACAGAACAGAATAGAATAGAAAATAGAGTAGAGTAGAGTAGAGTAGAGTAGAGTAGAGTAGAGTAGAGTAGAGTAGAATAGAAATAGAATAGAATAGAATAGAATAGAATAGAATAGAATAGAATAGAATAGAATAGAATAGAATAGAATAGAATAGAGCTGGAAGGGACCTTGGAGGTCTTCTAGTCCAGCACCCTGCTCAAACAGGAGAACCTATACCATCTCAGACAGGTGCTTGTCTAGTCTCTTCTTAAAAATTTCCAGTGATGGGGCGCCCAGGATTTCTGGTGGCAAGCTGTTCCACTGATTGATTGTCCTCACTGTCAGGAAGTTTCTCCTTAATTCCAGGTTGCTTCTCTCTTTGATCAGTTTCCAGCCATTGTTTCTCGTCCTTCCCTCGGGTGCTCTGGTGAACAACATGACAGATACTGGAACACTGCTATCATGTCTCCCCTATTTCTTCTTTTCTTTAGACTAGCCAAACCCAAGTCCTGAAGCCGTTCTTCATATGTTTTAGTCTCCAGGCCTTTGATCATTTTAGTTGCTCTTCTCTGAACTTTTTCCAAACCAAAATTGGTTGCAGTATTCCAGGTGTGGTCTTACTAGGACTTTGTAAAGCGGTACTAATACTTCGCATGATCTTGATTCTATGCCTCTGTTTATACAACCCAGGATTGTATTAGCTTTTTTGGTTGCTGCTGCACACTGCTGGCTCATAGTCACAGTTAGGTTTTATTTGGGGGGAAATACAGTACTAAATGCGTCCGTCTGGCTGATGATCTTAACTGGGGCTTATTTTGGGGGGTGGGGCTTATATTATGAGCATCCTGAAAAATCATGCTAGGGCTTATTTTCCAGTTGGGTCTTATTTTCAGGAAAACCTGGTAGGTTGGCAAGAAATGACAAGATTCCTGCTGTTTGTGACTTCGTTGTCTTGGTGGCTGGGAGAAGTAAACTATATTTTTCGAAGATCCAGACACCAATTTTGCATCTTTAGCCTCAGAAATTTACTTAGGGGAACCAGTGTGCACCTTGGTAGGCATTGTTGAGTGATTGTTGCTTTAAAGCACATTTTCCACTTCTTGTTACGTATTTCCTAACAAGAAATGCATATCTTGCATGGAGCCATGGTGGCACAGTGGTTAGAATGCAGTATTGCAGGCAAATTCTGCCCACAGCCGGGAGTTCGATCCTGACCGGCTCAAGGTTGAGTCAGCCTTCCATCCTTCTGAGGTTGATAAAATGAGGGTCCAGATTGTTGGGGGCAACAGTCTGACTCTGTAAACCGCTTAGAGAGGGCTGTAAAGTACTGTGAAGTGGTATATAAGTCTAAGCGCTATTGCTATATCAGATTACAAACCTTTTTAATTTATGTGTAAATAGATGGTTACGTTGTGTGTCTCTGTATCATTCTTCAGAGCCAGGTAGCCCTCGTTAGCAACCTCAACTGGGACTGGCAACTTGGTCATTAAGCAAAACCACAACTGTGCTAATATGATCTTACTTCAATTTTCTTTTGCTTTACAGACTTGAGAAGGTCATAAATGAGAGGATTGATTATAAAGTCATTTTTTTAATCACTGTCATAACTACAAACCATTGCTAAACAAGAACTACCTGTAACCTTTTTTTTTTTTTTCCCTTGCTCACTTTTTACAGAATCAAATAGTTGGGATTCAAATTGAACTGGGAATGGGTTGAAACTGTATTCTAGAAGATTCTACTCACCTCCGGAGTTTTTGAAGGCATCCTCCTGGACCTATTGAAAGAAAAAAGAGAGAGAGAGGAAGTCAGCATACAATTAAAAGTGAACTATTAATCCACTGCAGTTATTTATCCAGCCACTTAGTCTGTTTATCCCTCAGTCAGTATTAGCAATTTTCTAGACAATTCACAACTGTGGCTTTTATCATTTGCTACACCAGACAGGAAGTAATAAAGAGAGTCCTTCAGTGCACAAGAACACTAGGCCAGGATAGGAAATTATGATTTCTACAGGGTCTTTGACCTGCAACTTTGGTCATACATTCTTCCCTCTTTCTTCTTCGGAGGATTAGACTGGAAGTTTTTACTTTTATTTTCAAATGAGCCGTAATTCCATATCTGGTCCAAAATGTAGGCAGAATGTCTTATTAAAACTTCAGTTAATACTAACAAATCAAGAGTGCCTTTCCTGGAAAGAGGAACTTCAAGTCCACTGTTGCTGGTGTTACTGTTGACCCTTTTCAATCAAACTAACACCTAGTTGTGGAACACCACTGTTGTATACTTGCTTGCCTCCAAGACAGCCATTGTGATATAGTAGTGAAGGTGTTGGGCTAAAAGTGGGGAACCCCAATTGTAGACCCCTCTCAGCCACAGAAGATCCGTGGGAGACTTTGGGCCAGTCCCTCTTTCTCAACCCAAATGCTAGTGTTGTGTAGTGATGTTGGTGTTGGTTACAAGTGTAATGTCTCAGATTCTAGCCTGTCCAGCTATGGAAGCTTTGTTGGGTTTTGGCCCTTTGAGGAAAACCAGCTCCAGATAGCAGGGCAATTTTAAGAAAATAAAAACTGTCCAAGTTTGATGTAATGGTATGTAATAAGGAGGTAGGTTCCCAGGAGGTTGTGCTCCAAAATGTGTGTTCCGAAGGAGTCAGAGACAACTCTGTTCTGAATGTTACCTGTGACAGAAAGAGGGTTATTGTAGAGACAACCTCTTTAATAGTTCACAGAATATATTGTCGATGCAGATAGTAGAATCTTCAGTCTGAAGACTTTGACTGAACAGTGTGAAACAATGAAAAACTCAGCTTGGAAGATTGACCTTGTGTCATTCTTGGTTTGGGGCCTGAGATTTGTACCGTCTTTATTGCTAACATTAGAGGTAAATATGGAGCCTTGGAAACTGCCGGAGGAATTTCCCACCCTTATTTAAGGAGTTCATTAAGGCAGAGATTCTCGGAATGCTTGAATGTTTCTTACCATCTGGACTTAGTGGCCATTTATGAGATAAGCTACCAGTGGCTCCTTTCCTATCTCTAGGTTGTTTATGTTTAACATTCTTTCCATTAGCCTCCCAACCTCCCTGCAGTCTCTCACACTGGGTGATTTGAAGTCCATCCCTCTCAGCACCACCTATCTCACAGACTTTCTTAGAGGGGGGGGGGAAATAACCTACCTTCCAATAGGTACATTTCTCCAAGACCACAAGTGCTCAAATTGCTTCCTGATCATGCAGCTACTTGGCTGCTGTGAGTCTTCTTCAGCCTTTAGCTTTGATGAGATGAGTGAAGGGCATCTGTTGCCTCTGTCCTGATTGCAAGTTTATTTTATTTATTTGATTTTTATTTCCCCCCCCTTTGTTATCTGTATAAATAACTCAAGACGGGGAACGTACCTAATATTCCTTCCTCTTCCTACTTTGCCCACAACAACAACACTGTGAGATGAGTTGAGATGAGTATGATTGGCCCAAAGTCACCCAGATGGCTTTCATGCCTAAGGTGGGACTAGAACTCACCAACTCCTGGTGATTGGCCCAAAGCTACCCAGATGGCTTTCATGCCTAAGGTGGAACTAGAACTCACCAACTCCTGGTGATTGGACCAAAGTTATCCAACCAGTGTTCATGTCTAAAATGGGACTAGAACTCTCAGCGTCCTGGTTTCTAGGCCAGCACCTTAACCCCTACACCAGTCCAGCTCTCAAATTGACTTTCGTTTGACCGAGGACATTGACATTCATCCTTGATGTTGGTGTCCTTCTGACAGGTATCCAGTTTGACCACACTAATATTGCCATAAACCATGTTTCGGTTCCATCTCCTAAGAGCCCAACAGTAGCTTCTTTCTCTGAAGGCTTGACCTCATTTGGAATGCATTGGCATCAAACATGTACATTGAATTAGAAGCATATGCTAATCCAGGGCATAGCATTCCAAATGGTCTAGGAAGACCTGGCTTGGATACCCAGTGTCGAGTTTGAAGTTTGAAGTTTGTTGGACATGAGTGAAGGTGTGGGTTTGAAATGACGAGATTAGGCTACCTGTGCCTCCAGAGCAAGTCTTTTTCCAGCCTTTTTTAGTTGAGGAAATTCATGGGGAATGAATAATTGTTCTGTCAGGAATGCTATCCCCATTTTTTTTAGTAATTATGGGAATAATAATATTAATAATAATAACAACAACAACAACAACAACAACAACAAAACAACAACAATAACAATAACAATAACAACAATAATAATATAAAGTTGGAAGGGACCTTGGAGGTCATCTAGTCCAACCCCCTGCTCAGGCAGGAAACCCTATACCATTTCGGACAAATGGCTGTCCAGTCTCTTCTTAAAAACTTCCAGTGTTGGAGCATTCACCGCTTCTGGAGGCAGGTTGTTCCACTGGTTAATTGTTCCAACTGTCAGGAAGTTTCTCCTTAGTTCCAGGTTGCTTCTCTCCTTGATTAGTTTCCATCCGTTGCTTCTTGTCCTGCCTTCAGGTGCTTTGGAGAATAGCTTGACTCCCTCTTCTTTGGGGAAGCCCCTGAGATATTGGAAGACTGCTATCATGTCCCCCCTCGTCCTTCTCTTCATTAAACTAGACATACCCAATTCCAGCAACCGTTCTTTGTATGTTTTAGCCTCCAGTCCCCTAATCATCTTATCAACAGTGCCACAGCATCTCAACTGAAATGTCAATTTATGAGATTGTGTATCTTTTGAATAATTAGGAAGATTGGGTGAGCACGTGTGTATTCTTGTAAAAACTTTTCAATTTGATCAAATAGACTTTGCCCCTAACATCTCTTTCTGAGGAGGAAAGAGGTTAAATGAAACTCTTTGGGAGAAGTGTCTGTTCTTGCATTTATTTAATAACACAGCCAAATAATGTGGGTGGTTATTTTGTCTTTCATTCCTCTTTTTACCCACTCTGGCTTTTCCATGCTTTATGCTAAATCCCAGGGGACAATATCCAGCAACACCTATGTGTTTTTTTTTTCTTTTAAGGAACAAGAAGTCATCAATTAGGGAGATTTCTTAGCGATGGAAGAATGCATATTAGAAAGTAGCCATGATAACAGAAGTCACTGAACTAATAAATAAGTCACCCAGCCAGCTTTCCTGCCTAAGGCAGGACTAGAACTCACACACTCCCATTTTCTAGCCTGGTGCCTTCACCACTAGAGACCAAACTGGTTCTTTACTGTTTACAGTGTACAGTTTACAGAGAACATTAAAAGCACTGCCAAGAAAAATATGTAGACATTCTCAAGCAGGTTAAAAATAAGATTTTTTTTAAAAAAATCCCTGTGCTGGCGGGGGAATTCTGGGAATTGAAGTTCACAAGTCTCAAGGTTGCCAAGGTTGGAGACCCCTGTTCTCAGACCACCTAAACCCCTTGACTGGATTCATCAGAGATCATCTTCTTTGGCCCATCTAATTTTCAATCCATTTCTCGAAGCTCTCTTCTGAAAGTGCTCAAGAATACTTCACATTCTTTCGGGGTGTGGAGAGAGGAATATTGACATAACTGAAACATAGCTTTGAACTCTTCAAAGCCTTTGTTTGCACCAGGACCCCTTGTATAATAATATTATGTACTAAGTATTGAAGAGGTTCTCCTTTTTCCATGGTTGCTCTCTAAACACTGTTGACTTTTTGTTTTCTTGAATTATTTTTTTAATTATTATTTGGGAGAGCAGCTTTTGATGGCCCATATCAACCTCCCTGAAGCTACGGAAAGTCCCAGATGGGGTGGTTATCTTGTGATCGGAGCCCTATTTTCTGATAGTTGCACAGTAGCTCCCAGCCATCTGAGGCAGCTGTATTTCCTTCTGCCTCTCGTCAACCAGCAAATGAATATAAAATCTTGACAGGTGAAATCTTTGACCAGACCTCAGATGTGGTTGTACAAAGGGCCTGGCTTAAGCCCCAGCCTGATACACAATTGAATATTCTGCACAGTCGTGAATTCCAGCCATAGAGGGACAGGAAGTCCCCATGAATGATGGGTCTCAACTTAACCATAGACCTTCTAGCTCTTTGTTGTAGGGGATTTTGGAAACAATTGGGGCTGTCTATCAAAGATTAAGCAGACAGGACATGCACTTTATATCAACAGATGAACAAACAGCCTTTGGGAGTGTTAATACAGGCACATAGGGTTTTTTTTAAAAAAAATAAATAAAGGGCCAGGGACTTTATTGAAATGATGACAAGTGTTCCTGGAATGAGCTGATGATTTTATAAACCTTTTCCAGTGAGAATTCTAGATGAGGAACGCAGGTCTTTTGATGCTTTGTCTGCTCCTATTAGAGAAGAGAGATTTTTTTTTTCGTTCTCAAATCCTTCCCTTGGTCATTCTGATCATGGGACTTTGCTTTCACTACAGCTTATTAGTTCCCCGAGAGCAAAGGCGTTGTAGTCTCCAGTTACAATTACAGCAAGGTTCTGAGGCTTCTTTACAAACAAGGAATGGGTGAGGACATGCAGTTGGAGAAGGCCTGGAAGAGGGAACCTTAGGTGTTGGGTGGAATTTTCTTCTGGGTCGAGCTCAGAAAGGGATGGAGTCAAAGGCTGCCCAATTCAAGGGCCTTGGTCTTCAGAGAAGGTTGTAGATGGTGAGAAGTGGGACACGAGTCCTTAGACTCATTTCATCGTCATCATCAATTGGTTGCCTTCACTGGCACCAACTTAAGACTTACTTACCTACCAGTTTGGCCTTCCGTATATTGAATGCTATTTTCTTTTGCCTCAGAAAGAAAATGCCATGGGCTAAGCTTAGATAGCCAGGAAGAGGTAAAAGCCTTCCTTTCCTTTCCTTTCCTTTTCCCTTTCCCCTTCCTTCCTTCCTTCCTTCCCTCCCTCCCTCCCTCCCTCTTCCTTCTTTTTTCCCTCACTGTTCCTCCTTCCTCCTTCCTTCCTTCCTTTCCCTTTCATTTTCCTTTCCTCTTCTCCTTTTCCTTCCTTCCTTCCTTTCGCCCTCCCTCTTCCTTCTTTCTTTCATTGTTCCTCTTCCTTTCCTTTCCTTTTCCCTTTCCCCTTCCTTCCTTCCTTCCTTCCTTCCTTCCCTCCCTCTTCCTTCTTTTTTCCCTCACTGTTCCTCCTTCCTTCCTTCCTTTCCCTTTCATTTCCCTTTCCCCTTCCTCTTCTCCTTTTCCTTCCTTCTTTCCTTCCTTTCTTCCTTTCGCCCTCCCTCTTCCTTCTTTCTTTCATTGTTCCTCTTCCTTTCCTTTCCTTTCCTTTCCTTTTCCCTTTCCCCTTCCTTCCTTCCTTCCTTCCCTCCCTCCCTCTTCCTTCTTTTTTCCCTCACTGTTCCTCCTTCCTTCCTTCCTTTCCCTTTCATTTTCCTTTCCCCTTCCTCTTCTCCTTTTCCTTCCTTCCTTCCTTCCTTTTGCCCTCCCTCTTCCTTCTTTCTTTCATTGTTCCTCTTCCTTTCCTTTCCTTTCCTTTCCTTTTCCCTTTCCCCTTCCTTCCTTCCCTCCCTCCCTCTTCCTTCTTTTTTCCCTCACTGTTCCTCCTTCCTTCCTTCCTTCCTTTCCCTTTCATTTTCCTTTCCCCTTCCTCTTCTCCTTTTCCTTCCTTCCTTCCTTTCGCCCTCCCTCTTCCTTCTTTCTTTCATTGTTCCTCTTCCTTTCCTTTCCTTTCCTTCTTCCCTTTCCCTTTCCTTCCTTCCTTCCTATTATTTGAATTGCTATCTAAAGAGTATCCTAGTTTTCTTCTAAGATGTTTTAATCTGAGAGACAATTGGGTACACTTGAGGGTTCCAAAGACACGCACGTTATATTAATTGATTACGGAGGGAGAAATGTGGTTCAGTTTGTACTGTAGCAACATAGAAAATTGGCTTGGAGAGAGAGGCCACTTTCACTGCTCGGACAAGAGAATTCCATCAAATATGAGTGACAGAAACAGGGGCTGGGCTTTCACAGTTATGAAGCAATAGTTTGCTTATCCATAACTGATTTAATAAGACCGAATTTGAGGAATTTGAGTGACTCATAAAGCCCTAATCCATGCTATACGTCACTCCGGCTAAATTCTCCAAGATACACTATGTAACACATGAGACAAACCACATTGTGCATCATGAATGCAGTTTTGCAATTTCTCTGGCCAGAAAAAAAAGTGAGATAAGAATTCAAGGAATAGTGGCACTTTTTTTTTAATCTGTTGCTTTTGGGAAAGTTGAGTCTTTCTAGATTTTGATAAACCTACCCTCCATTAACCTTTCTAATCTTAAAGCCATCAAAGTTACAGCCTGTTACATTTTGGGAGGGTGGAATAACTTCTGTAGATTAATTATTGTCAGGTGGATAGAATCAGGCGCATACTTTTGGCTCAAGCCTACTTGTAAGAATCTACTCAACTAATGGTCAGCACTAAATTTGGCGCTAGATAAGAGTCAACAGAATTCAAGGGAGATTAGACTTGGAGTCTTTGTTGACACGTAAGGATTCTAGGCTGAGTCCTCTCTTGACTCCAACCCCAGGGTGTGCCTCTTCTTCTCCAATAATTATGCATTTTTAGTATGATAAGAAGCTGCCTATATAGCTCATATTATTATTCCAGCCTAGCACGCTCTGCTTCATGACCAGATGTTTTCCAAATACATTGATCCAAAGATCTCTGCATGCCTCACCAGCATTGGAAGTTGTGTAACACATATTGAGAACAACTTGAAGAAGGCTGGGGGATTCTGAAAGTAAATATCAAGGTCTTTCACATTGTGTGGAACTTGAGCCTTTTAGCGGGAGATACCTGGGATTGACTGTAGGCCAGTGGTGGCGAACCTATGGCACGGGTGCCAGAGGCGGCACTCAGAGCCCTCTCTGTGGGCACTCGTGCCATGCCCCGGAGATGGCAACCATCCCTCTTCAAGCAGCCGCCCGCTAACTCGCCGAGGTCCCACATGGCCAGATGCATCCCAGCACAGCTGGTTTCCCTCCCCCCCATCCCATCCCTCCTGGCCTCGCATGCTCTCCTTTTCCCGGGCACAACCCACTGCATTGCCTCCTCAGCTGTCGGCCGGCCATCCAGCTAGAGGCGGCTTCTTTGAACTGCTGGCGGCGGGCTGCGGAGCCCCAGAGTGCACCAGTTGAGGGGCCAGCAGGTTGTGGCTGCTGACGGACACCATCGGCCCCCATGTGCTCGCTGGCCTCTGTGTATGGGGCCGATGGTGTCAGGCAGCAGCTGCCCTAGCCCCTGCATCGCCTTGCCCTGCGACAATGGCACCCCCGCCCTGCCTCGCCTTGCCTCGCTTCACCCCGCAGGACGAGCCTCCTGCCCATCGCCCCACCTGCCAGAGACCCCCTGGATCTCCCCCAACCCTGTCCGGCCCCCACAGGAGGAACATCAAGGTGACCACGCCCACCTTGGCCACACCCACCCATTCTGCCATGACCACCACAGCCATGCCCACCCAGTGGGCCACGCCCACCTGGCACCCGGCGATAAATAAATGGGTTTTGGGTTGCAGTTTGGGCACTCGGTCTCTAAAAGGTTCGCCATCACTGCTGTAGGCCCTTCTGCTTAGGAGCCACATAGCCTATTGCTGTGCTATAAACCCTCTGCAATTTCATCAGTTTTCTGGAATGGGTCACCGTAACAAATCTAATACATTTAATTTAATTAATTAAGCAGAACTCCTGCCGCTGAGGATAGATCTGAGTGCTCACAGAGAGTGAGTTTACTCAGGCTGCTCCATGTTAAATCCACTGGGTGGACACCCTGAAATAAATGGGATGTGCCTGAACATGACCATATATAGTGAGGTCAACTTGGTCAGTTCTCAGCCAGAAAAGCTCCTTGCCCACCAGAAAGGAACACCTCAAAGGACATCGAGTGAGGAGAAAAAAATATGCATAAAGAGAGTGCAAGATAAAAAGCTCTATAAGAGCTACAGCAGAAAAACAAAAAGGCCGAAAGGAACCCGTGTTTTACATTTGGCAATCTTTTACCTCTGACTATATTTTAGTTAGCTTAGTCACTACTCAAGCGTTGTTAATTATATTTAAGAAACTCAGTTCCTTGCAAGCGATTGGCTTGGGGAATGATAAAATGGGTTTAAATGAGCTCTCCTCAGAGCTGAAGTAGACCAGACAACATTTAAATCTCTTCTGCAGAGCACCTTATAAGGGATAGTTGGAGGGCTGGCTGTATTCATCCAAAACTGAAGTATGTGTGTGTGGATGCGTGAAGGGGAGAGAGAGAGGGAGGGAGGGAGGGAGGGAGAGAGAGAGAGAGAGAGAGAGAGAGAGAGAGAGAGAGAGAGAGAGAGAGAGAGAGAGAGAGCTAGCAACAAGTCCTATGTGGAGCAACCTCTTTAAATAGTGAGGTGTGTATCTCTCTCAAGACATAACAGCAATAGCTCCTCTAGGGTGAGATCTTGTAAACCCCTTTTCCTCTTAAAGCCTTCTTCTAGAACAGGGCTGTCCAACCGTGGCAACTTTAAGGCCTGTGGACTTCAAGTCTCAGAAGGAATTCTGGGACTTGAAGTCCACAAGTCTTAAAGTTGCCAAGGCTGGACACTCTGTTCTAGGTCCTATCCAAGAAGGGAAAGGTTCAAGCTAAACTTAAGATGAGAGTGATCAGGGCCATGAATTGTACATTCTATTAGTTGACAGGCCAAGATGGATGGCAGAATCAAATGTCCATTTGTTGTCCTTCAAATCGACTGTCCAAAGAACGTGTTTCATCGCATGTGCAATTCATGGTGTCTTCTCATCCCTCTAGAACAGGTAGCCCAGAAAGGATGTGCAGAGGGTTCAACAACAGCCCTGCCTAAAACAGTGTATTTTCTTCTTGTCCTGGTGTATGTCATCTCAGGTGTTCCCCGCTACTGTTAGGCAGACTAAAGCTACTGTGCCTCTATGACAGCAGCTGCTAAAGGACAACAGTGATGCCACCTTTGTTGCTCCTTCTAAACTACTTAGCCATTTTTATCTCTGGAAGCTGAGATGTACTGTGCAATTTATTCTTCAGCTCCTAAACGTCCTGCCGTGTCTAGCCATAGTGAAAAATGGTGTCTCCAAATGTCACAAGGGACCATATCCCAATGTGACATTGTAAGTGGAAGCATCCAATTCAGACAGTTTCTGCTTAGAGAGATAAGGAGAAGCTAGAGAGGAAGGAAAGGAGAAGCAAGAACTGAGACATGGATCGAGCAAAATAAATAAGAATAGAATAGAATAGAATAGAATAGAATAGAATAGAATAGAATAGAATAGAATAGAATAGAATAGAATAGAATAGAATAGAATAGAATAGAATAGAATAGAATAGAATTCTTTATTGGCCAAGTGTGGTTGGACACACAAGGAATTTGTTTCCAGTGCATAAGCTCTCAGTGTACATACAAGTAATAGTGGTAATCATGATCATATACAACATGAAATACATTCATCATAAATCGTGAAATACAACATTTCATCATAAATCATAAGATGCAACACTTAGAGATAGCCATAGCCATAGATAGCTCAGCAAACAACATAAATCATACAAGGGTACAAAACAAAACAAAACAATATAAATTGTAAGATACAAGCAGCAAGTTATAGTCATAAGAAGATAAGGATAGGTAATCGGAAAGATGAGGAGTATCATAGTAATACAGCTTAACTAGTATTTTGACAGTGTTGTAGGAAGTAGTTGTTAAGCAGAATGAAAAGTGACTTGCACAACAACTGGGAGACAAAAGGGAGTCCAGTCAAGGATCAAGCCAGACATCAGGAACTAATCTTGTCTGAGGTTGGGATCGGGAGAAGCCCATCCATTGATTTCTGCCTTTGTTTACAATTCCCAGGATCCATCAATGTTGGCCATGTTGCTAAGACCGATCGGAGATGACATTCAAAGAACTAGTGAGCCTCAAGTGGCCCACTCCCCACTTCAGCCACTCTTCATTTTTCTTAGGAGAATCACATACACACAGGAATAAGTTGTTGTTTGTCCACCAGAGAACTCAGATACAAGTATTTGCTTGAATTTTTCAGTGCAGTGCTGTTGGCACAGGGCAGAGGGGAGGTCTAAATTAAGAAAGATATACTGGAAAGCAGTTTGCAAAAAAATATCCTCCCTGCTATCCAAAATTGCAATTCTCTTAGGATTTCTGGCTACGATGGGACTTGTGGCGGGATGCGGGCCAAGTTCATTGTTGACAAAAAGTTTTCTAGGCTATTTTTTAAAGGAAATTTAGAAATGTAGACCCTGAAAGAGGGCATTTGAGGTGAGAAACAGGAGTTGATGGGTCTCTCCTGAATTTAGACAGTAAATAAAAGCTCTATCAGAAAAAAGGAGAACAGATGTTCCTTATGTCTTTATTGCAAAAAAAAAAAAGAGGGGGGGAGAAAAAATTAAAAAAAAAAGAAACACCATCTGCTGTGGAGCTGCCCTGTGCTGCATTATGTTTGGCTAATGCAAGGTGACTTATAAGTGGTTTCAGGGATGAGAACCACAGCTATTATCAGAGGCTATTACTAGCTATAGAAAAGGTTCATCTGCATACAATTAAATTTCCCAAGGCTGGATTTTAAGCTGTACTGCTCCTGAGGTTGGTTGCAGTTTGCGCCCTGCTTCTAAAAGCCATGCCACACCGCTCCTGCTTCTTAAAACAAAGGGTGGATTCTTTGCATTTCTCTAATTCCAGTCATTCCAAAGCCTCATTTTTGTTCTCAATTAAGGAGAAGGTAACAAGCACTTCTCAGACTTTGCTAATCTGACAAATCCGTGGATAGGATCTGGTATAATTGCACGTTATCTGCATTCCGGCTGGCCTAGAGGTATCTTCACTGCCTCTGATGTTGTTTAAACAATTTGGGTTTGATCCTCCCTGGTGGCACAAGAGCTTGCAAGCTGGGGGGGGGGGAGAGAGAGAAGCAGCCCCAAAGAAGTCCTTGGTGCTTGCTCCATCATTCTGACCTGCTCAGGGTGATCAGTTTTAAGCAAGGGTAATTGGCTGCATTAACAGAAGAGATAGAATCAAGATTACGTGAAGTGTTAGTTTGAGGTATAAAGTAATAAGATTGGTCCGTTTGTTCTTCTTTTCTTTCCATGCACTAGAATACTGGATCCCACATTTAATTTCTCCCCCAGAGAGATCTGCTAGTAATCTCACATCTGTGCGGTTTTCTAACTTTGGGGGACTGTAGCACTGCAGAGAAGTTCAGTGTAATAAAGTCCATGTCTTTCTCCTGGAAGAAAAAAGACGTGCATGGGCCACATTTGGTCTCCTGGTCCTTTCTCTGACCCTCCGGAGCTCTCTATCACACTCACAACATTTCATGATACAATGTTTCCCCTCTCTCCTCTCCTCTCCCCTCCCCTCTTCTCCCCTCCCTCTCTTTCCTCCTCCTCCATCTCCTTCTTCCGGAAAGAAACAGAATAAGTGTAAGAAATTATTTTCCACACACAAAATAATCCAGCTCAAATGTTTCGTCCCGGTCCTTCCAGAGATGTTGTGTCATCACAGTTATTCTAGTAGCTTCCGGATTCTGATTTTTTTTAAAAAAAGAAAAAAGAAAAAAGAAAAAAAGCTGATTTCTTTGTTTTATTTTCTTCTTTTCATGCTGTTCTGCCAGCATGGAAAAAGATCTAATGCAGGGAGAACTTACATGTTCTCCGCGGAGTTTAGAACTCTGTATGTGATCCATATGTTGCAGCTTTGCTAGTTTTCTTCTTGGCCTTTCCTTGAAATAAAAGCTAGTGTTCCAAATTGTTTTACAATGTTATTACAGCCGAAAAGAATAAAATTAACTCATTCAGAGGACTGGGGGCCCTTTTCTTTCATGCTGCTTGAGTCTTTGTTTTGATTATATAATTCATAAACCTTGAAGCAAGCGAGCCCTTTCAAAGGCAACGGTAGAGTTTTGCTGGCCTATCTCAGCTCTGAAGTTTTGAGTTTGTCTTTCAAAAAAATTAACGAACCAGTTGGTGGTCCCAAGATGTAGCAGAATAAATATCAGTTTCTATTTTTGGGATGTGCCAGTGTCATTGGGAGGTCCTCTTTTGTGTCTGGTCACTTAAAGAAGATAGTGGATAGGTCATGAGGTGCTTTTTCCTGTAGCAAACTAAGTTGGGAAACCTGCAAAGAGGACGATGGCTGGACAGTTTTCAAACTGGTGATTCATCCTTAAAAGTTTAGCTGGAGTCTTTCTTCTTTTTAAGTTGAATTCAAGAGTTCACCTGAAAGCTACCTTTTCAAAAATGTAAATGGTTGGCATCTAGCTTTGTTCTCTTGAGACCCCAGAGAACATTATATTTATTTACATATTCGGTTTTGATGCCAACCAACTCTGGGCATCTCACCAGAAATGAAGAGCAACATAAAAAAGAACAAAATTTAATAGAGTAGACTGGATCAAATTACAAAAAAATAACGACATAAATGTGCTGTCTGTGTGCGTGCATGACTTCGAGTGTTTATTCCTGGCAATTGCCTCAACTAGTCCCTTCAGTTTTTTTGACAATAATTTTGGAAGTGGTTTGCCCTTGCTTTCTTAACAGGGGCTGAGAGAAGTGACTGGCCTAAGGTCTCCCAGCTGGCTTCATCCCTAAGGCAAGGCTAGAACTCATTGCCTCCCAATTTCTAGCCTGGAGCTGTTAACCACTATAGCAAGCTGGCTCTCAGAAAATAATTAAAGAAACTGCAATCCAAGCAACGTATCAAAACATAAATATTATAACCAAGGGAGTTTCATCCACCCTACCCCAAGGTCTGGGATAGAGGCCAAGTTTTGAAGGCTTCTTCTCCTTGTAGTTCAGTGAATTAGGAGGTATCTGTCTGAGCCACTTCTGAATATTATCTGTCTGTTGTGGTTTAAAATCTGTTTTATCCCTTGTCATCCTGGCAACAGATCAGATATATTTCTGTCGAGACCATCTTCCTTACACTCTTCACATCTTGAGAAATTCTGAGAAATCAGCTTCCTAATTTCTCTGCTCACAGATTTGGTAGATATTCTTCAAAGGCATTTCATGGCTCTATGTTTGGTGTAGGTCTGACCATATTAAGGCCACCTTCTTCACTCTTCTTCTTAAGGTAGAACATGGACCTGCAGTTGAGGACTTCGTTCTCGGTAATTTGCTGGTATTTACCTGAAGAGGAGGGTCTGCAAAAATATTATTGAGAAACAAAACAAAACATGATTTCCTCCTTCTGTAGGGTCAACCAGGGCTAATCGGGAACCAAGGACCAATGGGCATTGAAGGCTTTACTGGACCAGAGGGAGTGAGAGGACTGAAAGGAGAGAGGGGCATAACAGGTCCTTCAGGTGCAGCTGGAATGAAAGGAGACAAGGTAAGTTCATTCATGCTTTTAGGGTTCTTGTACATCTTCAAAGACAACCCTGTTCTTTCTTTCTGCTGTAGTGGCAATTCTACATTTTGCTGTGTCATTTGGGCATAATCAGGGTAATGAAATGACTGAAAGTTAACCAATTATCTTCTACCTGTCTATCTGTCCGTCTATCTATCTATCTATCTATCTATCTATCTATCTATCTATCTATCTATCTATCTATCTATCTATCTATCTATCTATCTATCTATCTATCTATCTATCATCCAGCCATCCATCATCTATGATATCATCTATCTGTCATCCACCTATCATCCATGTCTCTGTCTCTCTCTGTCTGTCTGTCTCTCTTTCTCATCTATCTATCTATCTATCTATCTATCTATCTATCTATCTATCTATCTATCTATCTATCTATCTATCTATCTATCTATCTATCTATCTATCTATCTATCTATCTATCTATCTATCTATCTATCTATCTATCTATCTATCTATCTATCTATCTATCTACCTATCTACCTACCTACCTACCTATCTATCTATGTCATCTATATCATCTATCTATCTCATCTATGTCATCTGTCTATCTATCAGCTTTATCTATCTATCCATGCTGGCTCAGGAATTCTGGGAATTGGAAGTCCATGAGTCATCAAAGAGCCAAGGTTGCCTACCCCTGGTCTATAGCAAGTCCATCCTTGATTTTATATCCATTGTTCTAGGCTAACACGCCTCATGAACTGGACTTAGAAGTGTAAAGAACAGACAGACACTTAACTGTATTCCTTTTTTATCCTCTTAGGGCCCAATGGGTGTTCCTGGATTCCCTGGAATTTATGGAGTTCCGGTAAGTCTCTCTGGATTCCCTAGGACTTAAGCATATCTCTTAGTGTGGCTTTTGGCCACCGACTTTTAAGTATGATTCTGGATTTGAATTCAAATGCATGTTTTTGTGGTCCTTGATTGAGGTTGTTGATGGGTAGTCCAACAAAAGCTCCAGGGTGAAGGTGATCCTATGCAGTTGGTAGGACAGGTCTTCTGTTCTAAGAGGATATCCCTTTGCTACTGATTGAAGCAGGGGAAGGACCATTACCCGGTCAGTAATGCAGCTAGGTCTGGACCATAGAATGAACATTGAGACTCCAAGAGACAGTGGACTCCAATAGCCACAAAATAGCAGGTGATTGAGGCTGTAGCAAACACAACCACATCAACTTTAGGATCCGTTATTTCTTCTTCTGTGGTCAAGGAGGAATTGGCTAAGCATACACATACTTGCAAATGCTCAGTTTGTTGCTTTATCCTTAAAAAAAGAAGAAGACGACGAGCGCTTGGAAGAATTTGAAAAAAGGTATTCAAATGCCTGGATGTCCTTATGCCTACAAAGATCAGAGTCATGCAAGCCATAGATTTCCCTTTGGCGCATCATGGGAGCAAGAGATGGACTTTGAAGAAGCAGGATAGGAAGAGTATTACCTCCTTTGATCTTTGGTGTTGGAGAAGATTCCTAACAAAGTCACGGACAGCCAAGAAAACAAGCCGGGGGACATCAAACAAAGCAACCCAGAGTACTCACTTGAGGCATAAATGAGCAGGCTCAAATGATCCAACTTTGGATGCATTATGTGAAGACATAGCTCTCTTGAAAAGACTGTAATGCTAGGAAAAGTGGAAGAAAAGAAGTGGATAACCAGCAGCATGGCGGCTATCTGAAGGACCAGGTTAGGCATAAATTGGAATGGAGAAAATATGTCTATGTGGTCGATAGGAGATCACAGCCACTTGATGATACATAATCGGTCAATCGGATTGAATGGCAAACTTCAAAGGGATTTGAAAGACTCTTCAGTCCAGTGGAAGCATCTCCAAGAGAAGGACAGATGGGAGATCTGGTCACTTGGCATATTGCCCTTCCCAGCCAGTCTTTTCCCCTTTGTTGGAGAGAACAAGACCATTGGAGAAAATAGCGATTTTCATCTGTTCATTGATACATTTGCATCTTTCCTAGCTATCTTACTACATGAAGTTCTCTGGATAGTTTACTAATGAACCAACATTTTAAACAAATTAAAGACAAAATGGAAGACAAAGCACCAACATCCATAAATCAACAAAAATTTCCATCAGTCTATCCTTATTTTTGTTCCACGAAGTATTTATGTCATGCTTCGGTACTATAATTATGCATAAAGACTCTTAAATTCATTTTATTTTACCATATGCAACATGTGACCTTAATTAGTGGGACAGACAGTGGAAATTAGGAATTCATTTTCTCCCCATGGCAATTTAGTTGTGTGTTTCTTTAATAATCACTCCTAACCACAGCAGAATGTTGAAAGATTTCAGGTCATACCCTTCCTTCCTTCCTTCCTTCCTTCCTTCCTTCCTTCCTTCCTTCCTTCCTTCCTTCCTTCCTTTTCCATTCTTCCTTCCTTCCCCCTTTTCCTTCTCCCTTCCTCCCTCCTTTCCCATTCTTCCTTCCTTCCCCCTTTTCTTCCTCCCTCCTTTCCCATTCTTCCTTCCTTCCCCCTTTTCTTCCTCCCTCCCTCCCTCCCTCCCTCCTTTCCCATTCTTCCTTCCTTCCTTCCTTCCTTCCTTCCTTCCTTCCTTCCTTCCTTCCTTCCTTCCTTCCTTCCTTCCTTCCTTCCTTCCTTCTTTGTTAGTACTAACAATAGATCTAATAAACAACCTCTAAAGCCAGCAACATAAAATTCAGCAAAGAAACAAATTGAACATGCAGATTTAATTTAGTTTAATTCAATCAGGTTGACCAGAGAATTGGACGCTTTCAAAGCACATCCTGGCTGCCCTATCTGTTTTCATTCTTTCTTTCTCTCCTTCCTTTTCTTTTATTTCTTTTGAGAGGAGGCATTAATTTTCATCTCCCCGCTCCCACCCTTATTGCTTTGTGTCAAAACAACAATTAAGGATAAAAAAAACTGTGGCTTAAAATGCAGGAACAGAATGAGTTCAATGTGCAGTTTTGAAAGCCCAGAGAATCCCAGATTTAACTAAGGGTTCTGTGTAAGGCCTTGGCTGGGTATAGGTGGTCCTCGGCATACGACCACAATTGAGCCCAAAATTTCTGTTGGTAAGTGAGACATTTGTTAAATGAGTTTTGCCCCATTTTATGACCTTTCTGCTGTTAAGTTAGTAACATAGTTATTAAATGAATCTGGCTTCCCATTGACTTTGCTTGTCAGAAGGTTGCAAAAGGGGATCACATGACCCTGGGACACTGCGACCGTCATAAATATGAACCAGTTGCCAAGCGTCTGAATTTTGTTCACATGATCATAGGGATGCTGCGATGGTCCTAAGTGTGAAAAATAAGTCACTTTTTTGAGCACCGTTGTAACTTTGAACGGTCGCTAAATGAACTGTTGTAAGTCAAGCACTACCTGTAGTAAAGAGGCTACAGGAATGATAACCAGGTGGAAACCGCTTCTGGGTTTTTGTGCTTGGGGTGGAAAAAAATGAAAGTTTGATTTGGGGTTTTACCAATTAATAGACTTGTTGTTATAGAAATGACTAGTAACATGATATTATTATGTAAAAGTAAAATGTTGAGGTTTGACCTTAGTATCTTATTCTACTGCACCAAAGGGAGTTGGAAGTCAACGCCTTTTCTTTCTTTATTCCCCTTGCCCACACTTTCCCCTTCCCTTTCCTTCTATTTTCTTTTGTAGTTTTGTATTGTATATTATAAACTAATAAAAAATTGAAAAGGAAAGCCCCAAGCAGTGAATCAATAGATAGATAGATAGGTAGGTAGGTAGGTAGGTAGGTAGATGGATAGATAGGTAGGTAGGTAGGTGGGTAGATGGGTAGATGGGTAGGTAGATGGATGGATGGATGGATAGATAGATAGATAGATAGATAGATAGATAGATAGATAGATAGATAGATAGATAGATAGATAGATAGATAGATAGATAGATAGATAGATAGATAGATAGATAGATAGATAGATAGATAGATAGATAGATAGATAGATAGATAGATAGATGGGTGGGTGGGTAGATGGATAGATAGATAGATAGATAGATGATAGATAGATAGATAGATAGATAGATAGATAGATAGATAGATAGATAGATAGATAGATAGATAGATAGATAGATAGATAGATAGATAGATGATATTAATGAGATAGAGACAGATTATATATATGGAGAGAGAAATTAGAGAGAGAGGTAGAGAAATAGAGATAGATAATGATGACAGATATAGATAGATAGATAGATAGATAGATAGATAGATAGATAGATAGATAGATAGATAGATAGATAGATAGATAGATAGATAGATAGATAGATAGATAGATAGATAGATAGATAGATAGATAGATAGATAGATAGATAGATAGATAAGCTTTATTGTCATTTTTTACTGTGGGCACAATGGCGCACATTAAAAATGAAATTTAGTTGCTTGCTCTCAAAGTGTACACATACATAACCACATATTTAAACATGCTGTATACAACATATGCATAAACCTACACCCTTACATATAAATATTAATCACTGTCCATCTTGAATACATAGCGGAAGGAGGAAGCTTTAGAGTTTACAAGGTTAATACTGTACGGAACAAAACTGTGGCTGAATCTGGATGTTCTGCTTCGGATCACAATGATCATCACAGTGGGGAGGTGGGCATGGAAGGAAGAGCCCCACCAGTTCAGGACGGCTATACATAAGTGGGCGGGAGGGAAAGAGGTCACCATAGGTCCTGCCAAAGAAACTGCCCCCAGATGGACTTCATTTCTTTGTGTTGCTACAGCTGCTAGGAAAACCTTGTCTCTGTCAGCCATCATTCCCTGCATTTGTGGCTTGTTAACCACCAATGTCCCAGAGAAAAGGCCCGAAGGAACTTCCCTTCCCCACCTGCCTGGCACATTCCCATTTTTTTTTCCTCCCCGGCCCTCACCCCCATCCTGATGTAGATGTTTAGCTTTTCCCACGGAAGGAGGTTGAGAAGTTTGGAAGTTGAGATGCATCAGTCCCAGCCTTTCAGCTGAAAATACAAGGCTGGAAAGATTTCAGGGAGCGATAGCATATGGACTGGCTTCTATCAGTGTGTGTGTGTGTGTGTGTGTGTGTTTGTGTTTCACAAAGCAAACCAAACAAAACCACAGGCTGTTTGAAAAGAAGGATCTGGCATGGACTCAAGAGGCCCCTTTAATGTTCCTAATACGCAAATCTCTGCCTTCCGATTAGGCTGATTTCTCTCTTCCTTAAGCACTGTGTCTGCCCTGTTTGGATCTACTTAGAAATAAGTCTTCTTCACCGGAAAGGGACTTAAACTTAGTTTTAAGCCAGTGAGAACAATTAACCAGTGGAACGGCTTGACTTCAGAAGTTGTAGGCGCTTCATCGCTGGAGTTTTTAAGAAAAGTAGCCATCTGTCTGAAATGGTCTAGGGTCTCCTGCTTGAGCAGGGGGTTGGACTAGAAGACCTCCCAGGTCCCTTTCAGCTCTATTCTGATTGATTGATATATATATATATTTAGTTGCAATGTGGAAGGGGTGGATAGTAATGGTTCCTCATCCCCATTCTGAAAGTTTAAATGTCCCCATTCTCAATCATCCAGGTCATGGTTTGTCCCAAAAGTACTTTTCAAGACGCCAATTGGGCTTGCTTTGTATTTTCTTTGAAAACGTTTCACTTCTCATCCCAGAAGCTTCTTCGGTTCTGCAGAACTGAGGAAGCTTCTGGGATGAGAAGTGAAACATTTTCAAAGAAAAAAAAACCAAGAAAGTTCAGTGGCCTTTAGAAAAACACCTTTGGGTTCCCCACTCTAGTTTGCAGCCCTGGAGTTTCTTGGGCCTCCTCCATCTAAATCCTCACCACTTAATGTTATGTTAACCGAATGTAAATTAAATTTAGTCCTGGCCCCAGATCTTCTTGGAGAGGATTCAGCACAATACTCAAAGGCCAAATCAGGTCTTTGCCTGAAAAAAAAAAAAAAGTGACATGTCATAAGGGATTAAAATACTTTCCCTAACAGAAGACATGGTGGATGATACTTTGGAGAAATTTAAAAAAAAATCACACCAAGAGGTCACATAAGGGAAATATATAAACCTGGTGATCATTTTAGAAATAAAATACCATATTTTTTTCTCCTAATACCATTGTGCTAGAACTTTAGACACTTGGCTACAATTCCCATTATTGTTGGTCATTATTGATAATAGTCTAGTGGGCATTTAATTGCCGAACTATTTTAATTGCCAAACTAATTTAATTGTCAAACTCTCCAAGGTAATCCAGGTCATTGGACTTCTTTTTTGGAATTTTAATTCTTCTGTTTTTATTTTATTTTATTTTTGAGATAAACTCTAGTAACAGAGTCTTGAAAGCCTGTGTTTTTCCCTACTGTCTCTCTTATACAGTAGTGAATTAGGGCATAACCAATCTGATCTTCTTTCTCGCTCTTTCTATTTCCTGGGCTTAATGCATGTTTTATAATTCTCATGGGGTATTTACTCCAAGGTCAACTTGAAGAGAGAATAATGAGGATTGTAGCCCAACACAGCCTCGGAAAGTTGATGTAGGATTATCAGTGAGAATTGCCTTCTTAGATGGTGCACAGTTAAATTATGGCAATCTGTAGTTGAAGATACCACACTACTGGCTTATGTGGTGTCCATAGTGAAATTAATAATAATAATAATAATAATAATAATAATAATAATAATAATAATAATAATAATAATAATAATAATAATAATAATAATAATAATAATAATAATAATAATAATAATAATAATAATAATAGAGTTGGAAGGGACATTGGAGGTCTTCTAGTCCAACCCCCTGCTTAGGCAGGAAACCCTATACCATTTCAGACAAATGGTTGTCCAGTCTCTTCTTAAAAACTTCCAGCGTTGGAGCATTCACAACTTCTGGAGGCAAGTCGTTCCACTGATTAATTGTTCTAACTGTCATGAAATGTCTCCTCAGTTCTAGGTTGCTTCTCTCCTTGTTTAGTTTCCATCCATTGCTTCTTGTCCTGCCTTCAGGCGCTTTGGAGAATAGCTTGACTCCCTCTTCTTTGTGGCAACCCTTCAGATATTGGGGATATCATGTCCCCCCTCGTCCTTCTCTTCATTAAACTAGACATGCCCAATTCCAGCAACCGTTCTTTATACGTTTTAGCCTCCAGTCCCCTAATCATCTTTGTTGCTCTTCTCTGTACTCTTTCTAGAGTCTCAACATCTTTTTTACATCGTGGTGACCAAAACTGGATGCAGTATTCCAAGTGTGGCCTTACCAAGGCGTTATAAATTCCTGGAGGCTTTGTAGCTAAGTAGTAACATCCTGTTCAGTGCTGGTCAGTGGCAAGGAAATAAAAGTAGGACATAGTAGCTGATACATCTGTTTAGCCCACTGTGTGAAACAGGAAGCTTCAACTGAATGAGTCTTGCATTTGAAGATCTTGATTTTGTTTGACAACATGGAGCCTGAAAGAAAGCACTTCCCTTTCCAGATGTGATATGAGGATATCTCAATGTTCTCTTCCCAGCGGAGTGCAACGTATCGCTTAATTCAGGCATTCAAAGCTTGTAAAAAAAAAACATTCCCATTAGAAAACTAGGAATATATTCTGGACACAAAGCAGTTGTTGAGTACAAAGATCAGTTATTTTTAAGGTTATTTCCAGATCAATTGAGGAGGAATTGTTGTGAGAGGTTGAGTAGATGTCCTTCGTTGGCAGCTCAGATGAACTTGAACGGTCTTAACTCTCCATGAAGAAAACCTTAGGCTGTTTTGCATCCTTTGTAAGAGGTGGTGAACTAAACATTGTATTTAGTTATTTAGCAAATATATATATGGCTGCCTAACTCGTACGTAGGTGATTCTAGGCAACTTACAACATAAAAAAAAAACACCACCACATAAAAACAGCAGCAATATCACAATCAGTTCAGCCACTTGATTGGCTCTTCCTCCATTTGGGGTCCCTGGATTCCCCCAGACTAAACCTCATATTCAGGGCTTTTTGGAAAAGCAACAAGGTGGGGGCCAGTCATACCTTTGAGGGAATTATATTCCATAGGAAGGGGCCCACCATCAAGAAGATTCTTTTTCTTGGTCCCACCAGGTGTACATCTCTAGTACATGGGACCTGCAACACACCTGTGTAGATGTAATAGGGCAGAGCAGTTCTTCAGATAATCAATAAAATGGAAGACTGGATCCTTTTCGCATTGACCTTCAGAGAGAGAGAGAAACAGCCCTGCTTTTTTTTTCTTCATTCATGAAATAAACATTAATGAGGCATGGATGGATCATCATCATGTGAACAGCATTGACTTTTCATTTTAAAAGGAAATTTGAGTTGACTTTTGACAGTGCGATCCCAGTACATCATTCAAGAGTCAGGCGTGGCCGTTAGCCTGGCAAATTGTGCTATTCAGCCGGATTGAATGAAGAGAGATGTCCCAAAGGTGCTTTTTCAAAAGGCAACTGGACTTTGTTTTTTCCTTAAAGCCCTTTTCGCTTCTCATCCAAGAAGCTTCTTCAGTCCTGACTGAATGGTGGAGGATGGAAGGATTTATATTCCTTAAATATATGTAAATATAAATCCTTCCATCCTCCACCATTCAGTCAGAACTGAAGAAGCTTCTTGGATGAGAAGTGAAACGTCTTCAAGGAAAAACAAGAAAGTCCAGTTGCCTTTTGAAAAAAACACCTTTGGGACAACCAAGACCTGGATGACTGAGAATCTCCATAGACAAGGAAGAGAGATGTACCATCATCTTAGAAGTAGCACTGATCTTTATACCCTGAAACTCTGAGCAACAAACTCTTTGAGTATAAGAAAGTGGCTCCTGGATGTTTACAGGGATGTGAAAGAAGAAGATCATTTCATCCATAAATCCTCTGTAGTCTTATCTGATTATCTGCTTAGGTTTGGGACTACTGGATTCCCTTTACAAACTTATTTCCACCGGATTAGCTGGTTCCCCAGGAGATATCTGCAACCTTCTGGCTATAAAACTAAATACATAAATAAATGAATGAATGAAGGACAGCAGATGTTAGCTTTGAGTTGTCGTGGGTCACCGCTTGTGTTTTATTACAAGATGCTTTGTTGACATAAGATACTTTACTACCAAGCCCCAAACAAGGAATTAATACTGAGATTTGTACAGTAATATATTTACATTTTTCCCCCCCTTTATAGGATTAACTCTTCAGGCCGGGTGCACGAAGTCTATTCAGTTCAAGGGACGCACTAACTTGTGCTTGCATGGCAAGGATCGCATTCTACAAGGGGAGGGGGAACAGCTGGTTTTCCACCAGATAAAAGTTTTAAAGACATTAATGAGGGATTCTTGGTGTTCTCTGAGTTTGCTCTCTCCCCTCCCCCTCTCACTTATCTAGCTCAGAGAGCACCAAGAATCCATTTCAACCCTGGGCTACAAATATTCTCTTTATTGGTACATTAATGAGTGTTTTGTTGCTGCAAGCCTTCCTGCCTGCCTATTTCCTTCCTTCCTTCCTTCCTTCCTTCCTTCCTTCCTTCCTTCCTTCCTTCCTTCCTTCCTTCCTTCCTTCCTTCCTTCCTTCCTTCCTTCCTTCCTTCCCCTACATCATCATCATCATCATCATCCTTTTTGGGGCAGTGCTCTTTCAATTGTTGTACATTAATTGTCTAGTCCAGTGATGGCGAACCTTTTAGAGACCGAGTGCCCCAAAACCGCCCCCTGTCCCCGCTCCGCCTCCCGTCCTGCCTGCCCCGCCCACCCGCAGGGCCACGCACCGCCTCCATGGCCTGCCGCAGCCGATTGCCCAGGCAGCCCTGTAGCGCCATGGCAGCCACGCCCTCCGCCCATACCCCGCAGCACCATCTGCATGCTATGGGGCGCGAGGGCGGAGTCTTGTCCCTGCTGCCTGGCTATGTCCTTAGCTGCACTGCTCCGTGCAGGCCGCGCCCGGGGGCGACTCTCCTCCAGGGGAGCTGTTGGTGAGGAGGGGGAGGCGGGGCTGGGGCGACGGCGCGTGTGCTCACAGAGAGGGCTCCGGGTGCCGCCTCTGGCACGCGTGCCATAGGTTCGCCACCACTGGTCTAGTCAAAGGAATTCCTTTCAAGCTTGTTTTTTTAAAAACGATACAACCATATTTTAAAAGCGGTGGGCACATTTGGAAATGCTTAATTCATGCCAGGGGCTATTTTCCATAGTGAGTGTGACTGATACTTTGGTAGCTGAGCAGCTTCCATTTTATTCTTTTATACTATTTATTTTTAATCAAAAAAATCTTTTTTAAAAAAAAAAAAGTCAGAAATTTGCTGGTCCATGATCATCACCTGAAATGATTTCAGTTCCAGGTCTGGCATTAGGCCATTGCAATTGAATACATAATTTGTGCTGATGACATGCATCCCTTGGATTTTCATACTAAGATTCTTACCTAAACAGATAGATCTACCACTTAAGCTTCTTACGTGAAAAAGCTGTCTGGGTAAAATGTTCTTCACTTGTTTTATGATGATGGTGACATTTCAATGAATAAAGAACAGTCAAAGTACCCTAAATATTTGGATACGTTTGTTGGCATTTAATAGAGAAAGAATACATTTGGAGTTAGTGCAAACTTGGGGGGTTGACTGAGCTCATACATCAACCTTAAGGTACTTAGCAACATAATAAATCCGTCCAGTTTCTATAACTGAGCAAATGTATAAATCAGGCAAGGTGAGAACTCTCGAATAGTCGTCCCAAAGGTGGTTTTTCAAAAGGCAACTGGAATCTCTTGGTTTTTTCCTTGAAAATGTTTTGCTTCTCATCCAAAAAGCTTCTTCAGTTCTGATGAGTTCTTGGATGAGAACCGAAATGTTTTCAAGGGAAAAAACAAGAAAGTTCATTTTGTTGTTGTTAGTTGCGAAGTCGTGTCCGACCCATCGTGACCCCATGGACAACGTTCCTCCAGGCCTTCCTGTCCTCTACCATCTTCCGGAGTCCATTTAAGCTCACGCCTCCTGCTTCAGTGACTCCATCCAGCCACCTCATTCTCTGTCGTCCCCTTCTTCTATTGCCCTCAGTCTTTCCCAGCATTAGGCTCTTCTCCAGTGAGTCCTTCCTTCTCATTAGGTGGCCAAAGTACTTGAGTTTCAACTTCAGGATCTGGCCTTGTAAGGAGCAGTCAGGGTTAATCTCCTCTAGGACTGACCGGTTTGAACGCCTTGCAGTCCAGGGGACTGCATTTCATTTCAGTTCAGTTCAGTTCATTTGCCTTTTGAAAAAGCACCTTTGGGACAACCATGATCTGAATGATTGAGGATCTCCATAGACGTTCTCGAATAGTCCCGTATATCTGCTGAGTCTCATTTATCCTGTTCTCAGTGGAATTCCTGTCTTGTGTATGTTTTCAGCTGATAAATTCTAAATGTTCTTGAAAACATCTTCACGTCCATCCCACTGAACCCCTCAGCGCCAAGGGGAGACACCCCCCCTGTTCACTCAACCTTCTTCTCACCTTTTATGAGGAAGATGGGGGGAGGGGTGTCGATCAAGATGTTTAATATATAAATAAATAATTAAAATATATTTGTGCCTGTGTGCCACATTATTGGGCAAATGATGCATTGAAAATATCAGCGCATAGCTGGAAGAGAGGAAAGTGATTAGCTAACACTCCTACCTTTGATAGAACCCATTTACATGCCTGAAGATAATTCTTCTGGATCTCCCAAGACATACCGAAGTGTGATTTATGTTAACGTCCACTACTGAAGCTCTTTGGCTTCCATGCCACTTGACAATCAAAATAATTCTGCCTCGTGTCACCTGTCCTTTGGTATACTTCCCCTTTCTTCCCTCATCCCCTAAACATTTATGAGCATAGAATCACTTTCAGGGATTTACATTCATTTCATGAAATAGGCTTGATCCACAAATATTTGGGTATATCTAGTTTAATGAAAAGAAGGAATGGGGGTGACATGATAGCCATGTTCCAGTATCTCAGGGGTTGCCACAAAGAAGACGGAATCAAGCTATTCTCCAAAGCACCTCAAGGCAGGACAAGAAGCAATGGATGGAAACTAACCAAGGAGAGAAGCAACCTAGAACTAAGGAGGAATTTCCTGACAGTGAGAACAATTAATCAGTGGGACAACTTGCCTCCAGAAGTTGTGGGTGCTCCATCACTAGTGGTTTTTAAGAAGAGATTGGACAGCCACTTTTCTGAAATGGTATAGGGTTTCCTGCCTGAGCAGGGGGGTTAGACTACTAGAAGATCTCCAAGGTCCCTTCCAACTCTGTTATTCTATTATTTCCTGGCACACAAATTCCTTGTCTGTCCAATCACACTTGGCCAATAAAGAATTCTATTCTATTTGGATGCACTGAAGAGGATTAAGGTTGCTACAGAGCCCTGCGTTTTTGCATGATGGCAAAAGACTAATCTGCCTCTTGGAAAAATGCTATCAAAATCTCCAATCCCTGCAGAACTCAGCTTAAACATTAACCATATTTTTCACACACACACACCCTTCCTTCCTCATTTTGTTTTATAGTCAGAATTCAAAGCTGCAATATAAGCCTGCTCTCGTGCAGCTATTCCTGCTGCCATCTGCTGTTCTGTTCTTCAGCAAGTGGCCAAAACTGCACAGAGATGTAAGAACAGCCAGTCTGTTCGGTCCATGTGCAGATTGTCAGGACAACCCTTTGTTAGGAACGCATTAACAAGAATGTGAATTTTTGTGAATTTTTTTAGTGGGATCACACCAGAGCCTCAAAACTGATTAAGCATCTCAATAATCCAACATGTAAGGGTTATCAGGTTCAGACGTGCAAATATAAACAAATGTACTTTGCGTGAACTATTTACATGGCTATGCATTCTTCAGAAAATGAGGAATTATTTTATTTATTACTTTAGCCTTTTTTTCGCATGAAGATGATAACATTTGGAAGAATAAATAACGGTCAGGGTGCCCTAAATATTTGGATAAGGTTGTTGGCATTTAATGGGGGAAACAAAATGGGTCTATTGCAAGCTTGGGAGTTGACTGGGCTCATAAATAAATACAATAAACACAATAAATCCTTGCAGTTTCTACAGCTGAGTAAATGTGTAAAGCATTCAACGCATGGGTATGGAGTAAATGTGTAAAAAACATGCATCCGGTGTTATCAAGTTCAGGTATGCAAATATAAATGAATGTCTTCTAGGCAAGTCCAATTCCATTCCCGTGCATTCTTTAAAAATTAAGAAGTGATTAAGAAATATTAAGTTTTGCTTCTTTTCCCCCCCCCCTTGAACAGGGACACCCCGGTCAGCCAGGATCCAGAGGTCTTCCTGGTTTAGATGGCTGTAATGGTACCATTGGAAGTCCTGGTATCTCCGGATCAGATGGATTCCCTGGTCCCCAAGGACCACAGGTATTTCTTAATGTAGCTTTTGTCCTAGGTTGAGATAGGTGGTTGGGAAAGAGGTCTGGATATCTTATACCTATGTTTCTCAACCTTGGTGGCTTTAGGATGTCTGGACTTCAACTCCTAGGGGAATTCTGGGAGTTGAAGTTCAGACATCTTAAAGTTGTAGTTGAGAAACAGTTACTACTATGAATGGTTCTAAGGCCACTTTCTTTACAACTGTTCCTAGAATAAAGTGATGAAAAGATTTGGGCGAATCTAATTCTTTCCCTTTTTTAGCAGCCAAGCAAAAAGTCATAGATCTATATCACATTACATCACGTCAACTCTTTACTATCTTGAGAGACAGATGGTTATCTAGAGATACTTCATAGATGCCATCCTCTTTGGGGAAGTCCCACTATGGTAGTGGGTAGATTTATACATCACGGCAACCCATAGTCCAACTATAAATAACCAGCAGTGTTCTAAGCCATGATATATGGTTGCTAGACTACAATAGCTAGATTTAAACAACAATAGCTGGTTTTAAATTTGCTTAAATAAAATTTAAACAAGTTATCCTAAATTCAAGGTGTATTATGGCTTAAAATGTTATCTGAATCATATACTAGTGGTATTTATTCAGTAGTGTGTGTAACATAGTCTATCTTGAGAGGGGCAATACTATGATGGCCTTCCAATAAACACATTTTCACATAAGAGATGACATATAGAGTCTTCAATGTATATCTGGTTGGTTGATTGGGCTGGGTTGGGTTGGGTTAATTGATTATGTGGCATCAAGTTGATGTCATCTCATGGAAATCCACCTAGATAGATTTTTACCTCCATGACAATCTGTTCCTAACTGGTCCTTCTGATCTTCCGACAGTGCATTCATCATAATTTACTCTTATCTTTTAAAATTTATTTTTGCAGCTAAAGGATATCCTTTGCTCTTGTTTTCTTAATTTCTATATCCAGGGTCATCCTGGTCCTAAAGGCCCAAAAGGTGAACCTGTTTATGCCCGGGGAATTTTTAAAGGAGTGAAGGTAAGAAATGTCCAGATAAGGGAACTGGAGCAGGATGATGTCTAAGCAATTAAATTTCAAATTTTCTCTTGGGAGGATGAAGACAGCTTCAAAAAGATCATGCCCACGTTTGAGGAATTGGCTTTAGAAATGTAAGACCTCCTTGCTAGTCATTGACCATAATGAAATAAATTTGACTATGAGATGTCAGATGAATCATGGAAGCTAAGAATTTTAAAAATTATGATTGATAAAAGGAGTCACTTTTTAAATTCAACACATGCATATACCCTTTGAATGCCAGCTGCTGGAGCTCAACGGTAGAAGAAAGTAAGCAACTTCCTATCTAAGTTGGAAGCTGCCCAGATATCTGTGGAGATCCTCAGTCATCCAGGTCTTGGTTCTCCCAAAGCTGCTGTCTTTCAAAAGGCTACTGAACTTTCTTGTTTTGCTTGAAGAGGTCAGAAGTCAAAACTGAAGAAGCTTTTTGGATGAGAAGCAAAATCTCTTCAAGCAAAACAAAAAAGTCCAGTTGCCTTTCGAAAGAAAGTACCTCTGGGACAATCTGCCCAGATGTTTTTAGCCACTGGTGGCACCCAAAATGCTGGTCTTGTTGTGCCTTTGGCCTGATCCAGCTTGATTTTTTTTTAAATCATCTTAATTCATTTTCAGTCAAATGTCTGGGGGTTTTTTTGCCAACATTTTGGCTATCCAATTAAATCCACAATCAAGACATTCTAGTAATAACTACAAAGATTGCATTTAAATTTTTGATGGGGAAGCTATCTCTCTCCCACAATTAAAAAAAAACAAAACACTTCTCTCTGCCTTCCTTATCTATCTTTAAGGGTGACAAAAAAAGTAACTTGCGTAATGTGCGTGTAGTGATCCCTTTTGTTTTGTTTTTTTTAGCAAGGAACATTTTTCTATACTAGCATTTCCCTGCCAATCTGATTTATGTTTCATCTCAGTGCTTGCTGTTTTTATGTTATTATTAGGGAGAAAGTGGTCTTCCTGGACTGGATGGTGCTATTGTAAGTTCATTTCCCTTGTAATTTCTGTTTTCCTTGCTTGTGTGTTGCATTATGTTTTTGGCAAAACTCAATTAGTAAAGAGAACGGAAGTTTCAGCTTTGCTTCCAGCATAATAGTATTGAACTAGCCTTAGAAAACCTTAGTCCCAAATCTACCCTCAGCCGTGGAAGCTCATTAGGTGACTCGGCTTGTCACAACCATGACTCACATTATAGATTTCTTATGAGGAGGGAAATAAACTTGATTTCCTCGGGGGGGGGGAATAACCAAATGAGTTAAACACGGATTGTTTTATTTGTCTTAACTGCTGTTTCATCTTTACAAAACTTGCAGAAGCACTGAACTGTTTGCAGAGAGGAAATACTTACAATTAGGAATACAGTCCAACATTCCCCTGCAGAATTCCACACTGTGTGTGGTAGAAGGACAAACAATAGCTTTCTTGTTAGAGGAGGAAGGTTCAACTAACACAGGTGTCTAGTGCAAGGCACAAGGGTGTCATGTGTGCCATGTCACTATGGCATAAAAGATGGTGTCTGGGGTACCACTCGCCCTCACCACAGGTAGCACGAGAGCCGTGTGTTTACGGCTGGCATTTTTCCTATTGTGGATTTTCCATGAATTTCTGATTTAAGCCTGCTACATCCTTTTGGAGGGAGTGGTTCCCAGAAATAGCTAGTTAAAGAGAGAGGAGGGGGTGGATAGAATGGAAAGAGATAGATTAGATAAGACAGACAGACAGACAGACAGACAGATGATAGACAGACAGACAGATAGAAAGGTAGGTAGGTAGGTAGGTAGGTAGGTAGGTAGGTAGACAGACAGACAGACAGACAGACAGACAGAAAGACAGACAGACAGATGATAGACAGAAAGGTAGATAGATAGATAGATAGATAGATTGATATATAGATATATAGATGATAGACTAGATTCGATATATATACAGATAGACAGACAGACGAGACAGACAGGACAGCAGACAGACAGAAAAAAAAAAACAGACAGATGATAGACAGACATACAGACAAGAAGGTAGTAGGTAGGTAGATAGACAGCCAGACAGACAGACGACAGACGGACATACAGATTATATAGATAGATAGATAGATAGATAGAAAGGTACGTATGTAGATATAGATAAATAGAAATAGATCTAGATGATGATAGATAGATAGATATAGATAGATAGATAGATAGTAGATAGATAGATAGAAGATAGATAATATAGAGACAGACAGACAGACAGACAGACAGACAGACAGACAGACAGACAGACGAGAGAGAGAGAGAGAGAGATAGACAGACAGACAGACAGACAGACAGATGATAGATAGATAGATAGATAGATAGATAGATAGATAGATAGATAGATAGATAGATAGATATAGATGATAGATAGAAATAGAGATAGATAGATCTAGATAATATAGACGATATAGATGATAGATGATAGATAGATAGACAGATAGATGATAGATAGATAGATAGATAGATAGATAGATAGATAGATAGATAGATAGATAGATAGATAGATAGATAGATAGATAGATAGATGAGAGAGAGAGAGAGAGAGAGAGAGAGAGAGATAGGATGGATAAGGGAGAGAGAGAGAGAGAATGGGAGAGAGAGAGAGGGGGGATGGATAAGATGGATGATAGACAGACAGACAGACAGGCAGACAGATCTATCAGCTTCTAGCTGTCCAACTGCCTTCCATGAGAAAGACCCTTCAGCCCCTCAGCCTCTTATACATTCCTTATATAGGACTGGGTTTAGCTGAAAGAAAAGCCAACGGGATGGGAAAGGAAGATACAAGGCAGAATCAAGAGGGAAGAAAAGGGGGGGGAAACCCCCCACAAAAATCAGCTTCCTACATCCAGAGCAACCCTTTTTCTTGTCTGGCTTTTGGCCTTTGCAAATAAACAGAAATGCTGAAATTTATTTCTACTTTTCCGCATCGTGTTTTCTATCCTGCGGGGGAGTTTCCCATCTTCCTCTTGGGATTCTGCACTCCAGGAGACACCCTCTCACCATGGAAGTAATCACGCTAATAACAAGAGCGATAATAATGAGAGATAACGACACCGGTCTGGTTTTGTGACTATCGTGTTTATGACCCTGTGATGAGTTTGGGTTGTCCATCTGGCAGCAGGCAGATGCGTGAAGAGAGTCGACTCATTTGGGGGTGAGCAGGACACGTGACCCACTGAAGCTGCTTTCTTGACTTTGTTGTCCTTCTTAACAGGGACCGAAAGGATTTCCAGGTCGACCAGGCCCTGCTGGCCCCATCGGGCTACCTGGATTTCCGGTAAATCATCCTCTTTTTTGTTATTAATGATACCCTGAATAATCCGCCATTGTAGCTAGTTCGGAATATATGAAATAGCTAGTGATTGTTATCTACAGTATTTGTGGTCTGACAGATGTTGGCTGCTCTATTAGTTCATTGTTAACCCTTCGAGTGAGCCCAGTCGAGAAGCAGAACTACCAATATTAACTGTCTTTATTGTAAGGTTGTTGTTGTTGTTAGTTGCGAAGTCGTGTCCGACCCATCACGACCCCATGGACAACGTTCCTCCAGGCCTTCCTGTCCTCTACCATCTTCTGGAGTCCATTGAAGCTCACACCTCCTGCTTCAGTGACTCCATCCAGCCACCTCATTCTCTGTCGTCCCCTTCTTCTATTGCCCTCCATCTTTCCCAGCATCAGGCTCTTCTCCAGTGAGTCCTTCCTTCTCATTAGGTGGCCAAAGTACTTGAGTTTCAACTTCAGGATCTGGCCTTCTAAAGAGCAGTCAGGGTTGATCTCCTGTAGGACTGACCGGTTTGATCGCCTTGCAGTCCAGGGGACTCACAGGAGTCTTCTCCAGCACCATAGTTCAAAGGCCTCCATTCTTTGGCCCTCAGCCTTTCTTATGGTCCAACTTTCACAGCCATACATTGCAACTGGGAAAACCATGGCCTTGACTATACGCACTTTTGTTGGCAGGGTGACGTCTCTGCTTTTTACTATGCTGTCTAGATTTGCCATAGCTTTCCTCCCCAGGAGCAAGTGTCTTTTAATTTCTTGGCTGCAGTCCCCATCTGCGGTGATTTTGGAGCCCAGGAAAATAAAATCTGTCACTACCTCCATTTCTTCCCCATCTATTTGCCAGGAATTGAGAGGGCCGGATGCCATGATCTTGGTTTGTAAGGTTACATTAACAGAATCTTACAAGGTTGAAAGGATTTCTCCCCTCCTCTCCTTTTCACTCTCCCGAAAACTAGGGAGGGTCTCTTCTGAAATGCTTCCTACGCCTCCCCTCTGTCTGTGGGCTGAGAAAGCTTTTACAGGAAGTCCTCGACTTACGCGCATTCGTTTAGCGACCATTCAAAGTTACAATGGCACTCAAAAAAGTAACGTGACGATTTTTCACGCTTAGGACCATTGCAGCACCCCTCTGGTCACGTGATCAAAATTCAGATGCTTGGCAACTGCTTCGTATTTGTGACGGTTCTGGTGTCCCAGGGTGATGTGATCCGCTATTTGCGACCTTCTGACAAACGGTCAATGGGGGAAGGCAGACTCACTTAACAACTGTGTTACTAAGTTAACAATTTCAAGGATTTATTTAACAACTGGTGGCGCAGTGGTTAGAATGCAGTACTGCGGGCTAATTCTGCTAACTGCCAACTGCCAGCAGTTCGATCCTGACCGGCTCAAGGTTGACTCAGCCTTCCATCCTTCCAAGGTTGGTAAAATGAGGACCCAGAGTGTTGGGGGCCATAGGCTGACTCTGTAAACCGCTTAGAGAGGGCTGGAAAGCACTATGAAGCGGTATATAAGTCTGTGTTATTGCTATTGCTGTAGCTGATTGGATATTGCATTAAGTGCTGTAGTGGCACAATGATTAGAATGCAGTATTGCAGACTAACTCTGCCCACAGTCTGGAGTTCGATCAGACGGGCTCAAGGTTGACTCAGCCTTCCATCTTTCCAAGGTCGGTAAAATGAGGACTCAGATTGTTGGGGGCAAATGGCTGACTCTGTAAACCGCTTAGAGAGGGCTGTAAAGCACTATGAAGCGGTATATAAGTCTAAGTGCTAAGTGCTATCAACATCTGTGGCAAGAAAGGTTGTAAAATGGGGCAAAACTCACTTAACAACTGTCATGCTTAGCAATGGAAATTTTGGTCATAAGTCAAGGACTACCTGCACATGCCTGTTGTCCAGTCTGCGGCTTTTCCTTCTTTCTCCCAAGGTCATTTCCACATACCATTACATCATCGTGGTGATACACAAGGGTCATTAATGAGAAAGTGGTCAGCGACGGAGAACCAGGAATTTCTTACCTGCCCTTTTCAGCTCAAAGGAGCTGAAATCTCAGTGGTCTGCTACCATTGGAATATGTGAGCAGTTTGCATAATATTTGCAAAGAACGAAGAACGGTTGCAGGAATTGGGTAGGTCTAGTCTAGTGAAAAGGAAGACTAGGGGTGACATGATAGCAGCGTTCCAATATTTGGAGGGGCTGTCGCAAAGAAGAGGGGATCAACCTGTTTTCCAAAGCACCTGAAGGCAACACAAGAAGCAATGGGTGAAAACCTCATCAAGAAGGGAAGCAACCTAGAACTATGGAGAAATTTCCTGGCAGTGAGAACAAGTAATCAGTGGAACAACTTGCTTCCTGAAGTTGTGAATGCTCCAACAGTGGAAGTTTTTAAGAAGAGACTGGACAGCCATTTGTCTAAAATGGTATAGGGTTTCCTGCCTGAGCAGGGGGTTGGACTAGAAGACCTCCAAGGTCCCTTCCAACTCTGTTATTCTGATCACTCTCTTAGGAGACTGCCCTAATCCAGATTATTCCCTTGTTCGGCTCAGGAGGGAAGCAGAATGACAAGGTGGACAAGTATTTAACTCCACTTCCTTTGGTTTCTGATCTAGTTGGGTGGGATGCATCTGCCCCTTTTTATATCTTTTTGCTTAAATATTAAATATAAGGGCATCAGCCCAGGAGAAGATGTAGGAGTGAGATTTTCACCTCATGCAAGGGAGGATTTGGCCGCAAGCTAACTGCTCTAATTTATTACTGAGTAATTCATCTGTCTCTTTGCTTCCTAAATAATATTGTACCGTGAACAAGTTTGGATATTTAAGGAGCCGTTCCCCTTTCATTTTTTTAACAACAGCTCCCTCTTTTTATTTACTTGCTCCACACATAAATTGGCATTTGTTTCTCAAGTGCAACATCTGATTAATATTTTTTTTTCTTCCAATTTAGGGACCACCAGGTTTTCCAGGCCTCCCAGGACCTGTGGTAAGTATGTTTGATCGTTTCCCTGCGTTCTGCCTTCCCCATCCATCCATCCGTCAAAGAAATTGTACTGTTTTCTTACTGATAAACATTAGGACAATTTTGCTGCGTTAAAGATAGAGAGAATGTGCAAAGTCGGATTTTTTTTTATTATTGTTGTGTTTTGCTTTGCTGGAGAGGGTGAGAAATGGTTTTAGAATAGTTTGTTCCTGGTATATTTTTAAATTATTCTCCATAGTTGATTGCAGAAGTTGTGGGAGCTTCATCACTGGAAGCTTTCAAGAAGAAATAGTAGTAACTGTGAGAGGGAAATAGTAGTAACTGTGAGAGGGATCTCGGAGTCCTAGTGGACAATCACTTAGATAGGAGCCAGCCGTGTGCTGCAGCTGCCAAAAAGGCCAACACAGTGCTAGGCTGCATTAACAGAGGGATAGAATCAAGATCATGTGAAGTGTTAACACCACTTTACAATGCCTTGGTAAGGCCACACTTGGAATACTGCATCCAGATTTGGTCACCACGATGTAAAAAAGATGTGGAGACTCTAGAAAGAGTACAGAGAAGAGCAACAAAGATGATTAGGGGACTGGAGGCTAAAACATAAGGAACGGTTGCTGGAATTGGGTTATGTCTAGTTTAATGAAGAGAAGGATGAGGGGGGACAGGATAGCAGTGTTCCAATATCTCAGGGGCTGCCACAAAGAAGAGGGAGTCAAGCTATTCTCCAAAGCGCCTGAAGGCAGGACAAGAAGCGACGGATGGAAACTAACCAAGGAGAGAAGCAACCTAGAACTAAGGAGAAACTTCCTGACAGTTAGAACAATTAACCAGTGGAACAACCTGCCTCCAGAAGCGGTGAATGCTCCAACACTGGAAGTTTTTAAGAAGAGACTGGACAGCCATTTGTCCGAAATGGTATAGGGTTTCCTGCCTGAGCAGGGGGTTGGACTAGATGACCTCCAAGGTCCCTTCCAATTTTATTATTATTATAAGAGACTGGACTGCCATCTGTCAGAAATGGTGTAGGGTCTCCTGCTTGGGCTGGCCTAGAAGACCTACAAGGTCCTTTCCAACTCTATTATTCTATTCTATTCTGTTTGGGCAAGGGGCTGGACTAGTTGAAGCCCACAGAAGCTTCAGTTGTGAATGAAGCTAGAATTATACTCGATATCCATCCACCAGATAGTTCTGAATGAATCCGGCACTTTTGACTTACAGCCATTCATAGAGTGACCGTTTAAAGCTAAAAACAGCACTGGGAAAAAAAAAGTGACTTATGACCGGTCCTCACACTTACAACCGTCGCAACATCCCCACGGTCACGTGATCAAGGCTCAGGGGCTTGGTAGCCGGTATACATTTAAAAAGGTTGCGCTGCCCCAGAGTCATGTGATTACCATTTATGACTTTCTCAGCTGGTTTCCAACAAGGAAAATCAATTCGGAAAGTTGGATTTGCTTCATAGCAACTGCCATGTGATTCGTTTAAAAAACATGGCAAAAAAAAAGGACATAAAACCAGCTGTGATTCACTTTGCAACTGCTTTGATTAGCCACGGAAATTTTGGTCCCAACGGTGGTCGTGAGGACTAGCTAAATCGGATCTTAGATATGCATTATTCCAAGTAATGCAGCCCTTCGTAACTAATGAGATTCTCTGTCCGTTCCTATTGTGTCCAAGTGCTTTTGGTGTGACATCAAGCTAATGAAATTAGTGGGAGAAAAAAGAAGCATTTTAATCCTTTGAACCCAAACAATTATCTCTCCTTCCTCATAGACCCAGGTTGGGTTACCAGAACCAATACGAAACCATTATTATTATTTTTCTCAAACAGTGAATGTCGATGATCACTTTTGGAAGACAGATACAAGAAAACAAGCTTTAATTCCATTGAACATTTCTTTTGGAGGCTTCTATGTTTCAATTGTCCCGTTGTTGTTGTTTTTTTTGGGGGGGGGGAAATCACAATGATTTCATGTTTATTTTTTTGTTATTTTGCAGGGCAGTAGCAATCTAGTTTTCCAGGGAGAAAAAGGAGAAAAAGTAAGTAGTGGTGTGTATTTTGGTTTTGCAGTAGGACACCAAATATCCTTTTTTCTCAGATCACTGCGAGATTAAAAAGACCGTTACCTGTTCTTCCACACGTTGGCCATTTATTCAAGTTCTTGCCGTGAAAACATGCTGCATGTCAAGAACAGAACTGGGCAAATGGAGAAGAGGCTTGTTTTTTTGTTCACTGCTTGCAAACTTACAATTTCCAAAACTGGTATCGGCTTCCAAAATGTCCTCCAAAAAAAAAGCTTCGTTTTCAACTCTTTTGGAAGTGATGGAGATTAGAGCCCATCAAACAGTCTTGTGGGAAACCGTTCTGGAGAACCAGCTCAATTATAAACAATCCCTCCAGGCTTTGACCCCTTGACCTCCTGAAAAAAGGGGACAACCAGCTGCTTCTCCCAGCATAACGGAAAGGATTGGGTTGACTCCAGGGGGAAGGTGGAGTTCTTAAGGGACCGGGAGCCAAGCCATAAAGTGCTTTTTAGATGAAAATCAGCACCTTAACTGGCTGTAGGAAACTAAGAATCCAAGGCAGGGCCTGAAAAATAGATATAACGTGCACCCTCCCAGCATGCACCTGGAAGGAGCTGGGCCACTGCATTTTGTACCACCTGGAGTTACCAAATAGTCTTTAAAGACCACCCCATGAAGAGCACACTGCAGTAGTCTAGGGCAGTGTTTCTCAGCCTCAATATAACATACGTGGATTTCAACTCCCAGAATTCCCCAACCAGGACATTTCCAAATTGCTGAGGTTGAGAAGCTTGGTCTACAGGAGTGGTGATGAAGGCATGAGCCACCTAATTGCTTTTTAAGATGTCTTTCTTTCTTTCTTTTTTTTTCTTTCTTTCTTTCTTTCTTTCTTTCTTTCTTTCTTTCTTTCTTTCTTTCTTTCTTTCTTTCTTTCTTTCTTTCTTCCTTCTTTCTTCCTTCCTTCTTTCTTTTTCTTTCTTTCTTTCTTTCTTTCTTTTTCTTTCTTTCTTTCTTTCTTTTTCTTTCTTTCTTTCTTTTTCTTTCTTTCTTTCTTTCTTTCTTTCTTCCTTCTTTCTTTTTCTTTCTTTCTTTCTTTCTTTCTTGACATCTAAAATGAAGATAACACTGCATGTATCCTTTTTTACCTTTGTGCTATGTATAAAAAAAACTATAGTGTGTTGCATTTATGAAATCAATGAACTGCTACAAAGAAAACAAAATTTTATGCAGGAGAAAGAGGGGGGGGGGAAACCTTTCTCCTTCATCCCAACAGGTGAAAACAATTTTAGTAGCTTAGCTACCATCTTTAAATACAGCATAATTATCCCCATACCTCATCTCTTAATTTAAAAAAAAAATCAAAATATTTCATTAAACGTTCTTTACTAAAAGTCCAGTAAGGACAACATATATTCATTCTCTCTCTCTCTCTCTCTCTCTCTCTCTCTCTCTCTCTCTCTCTCTCCCTCTCTCTCTCTCTCTCTCGTCTCTCTCTTCTCTCTCTTCTCTCTCTCTCTCCCCTCTCTCCCCTCTCTCTCCTCTTTTTCTCTCCCTCTCTCCTCTCTCTTCCCTCTCCCTCTCTACCTCTCCCTCTCTCTCCCTCCCTCTTCTTCTTTCTCTCCTCTCTCCCTCTCTTCCCTCTCTCCTCTCTCTCTCTCTTCTCACCTCTCTCTCTCCCTCTCTCTTCTCTCTCTCTCTCTCTCCTCTCTCTCCCTCTCTCTCTCTCTCTCTCTCTCTCTCTCTCTCACATTCAATTTCTTTAGCCACCCATCTCAGTAAATGATGAAAAAATTATATTACAATTAAAAATACTAACATATATATGTTTTCCAATTAGGGAGACGTGGGACTGCCAGGACTAGCAGGACCTCCATCTTCCACGGGGACAGAAGAATATGTCGGAGTGTCCAAAGGACAGCGAGGAGCAAAGGTTTGCCCTTAACAATTGATAAACTCTGAGTAAAATGTTTTTAAAAAAGGATGCTGGAAGTCAGGCTTGATTTCTCATAGCTTCATCAACAAATCAGGGTTTTGGGCAATAATATAGAAAAGGTTGGGCATCACCTTCTTTGGAGACCTTTTTTTCCAATTTCTCCATATAATGTAGGGCTGCCTAAGAGGTCTCCCATCGAAATATCTCCAGGTCTTAATCTGATTAGCATTATGAGATCAGCCAAGGCCAGGTAGGCTGCTGGGAATGAAAAATCTCCTTTGGATCAGGATGTCTTCTTGATGACTTGATGGACATATCCATATTAGTTGCACTAGTGGCGAATATCACTGATGATGTTACCTAGTTTGGGTAATGAAATGTCTGCAAGAAAACAAGCTCAGAGACCACCCTCTCAGAGACAGCTTCGTTAAGCAAATTCTCCAGGAAGGTAGAGAAAGAAAAAATGCGAAGGTCATAAATGCAGACACTGGTTGCAAAGTTACTTTTTCATCACCATAATAACTGCAATCGGTTACAATCTGAGGCAGTCGCTAAATGAGAACTGTCCTATATAGCAGGCTGGGCAACCATGGTCCCTTCATGACCTGGGAACTTGCTGGCTCAGTATTAGGTTGTAAAGGGGCCATAGTTGCCCACCCCTGCTATGAAGGACAAATATAGTACGTATTTTAATGAGAACTGGCACAGTCAAGATTAATAAACCAGCTGGGTTTTTTTCCCCAGTCTCCTCACTTTTTTAAATTCTATAATGTGGCTCTGAATTCCACTCTAGGATATAATAAAATGAACATCCAGGGAAATGTATGCAAAAACGCATGTGTTTAGAAGAAAATATAAACACACACTGTACATTCGGAGAAACCCTATTATACACAAGCCCACAAATGTTCCTCCTTGCTTTCCAGCTCAGTATTTGCAAACTTGCACAAAAAAATGGTTAGAAAGCGTGCATCAGAAAGTATGAAAGTTGAAGCTATCAAATGAGGCAGATTTATTCATGGCTGAGCACAGGGCAACACCAATTAATTTATTATGATATAAGCTTTGGCAGGCTAAGGTCTGTTTTGTTTTTTGAAGCAGACTCTAATCTAGGAAAACATTCATATGCCTGGATACATTTGTCATTCAGTAATGGAATAAATTGATGTGTAGGTGTGGTATGGAATGTCTGTTCCTGGAAAATTTAAAATGTGGCTTAAATGAAATTATGCTTGACTTCTCTGTAACTTTGATACTGTAGTGATTTGGGCTGTTATTTAAAAGATAGCACAACTAATTAATTGGAAATTCAGGGTCAGAACCTAGATTAACTCCTTGTAGAATCAGTAAATTTAACACATTCTTCTTTGTTAACAAAAAGTAGGAATTTGCTTAAGAATTTAGGTATATCCTCCCAAGCTTTCCTTCCCTGGGGAAAAAGCAAAGATAAGAGAATGTACCATAAGCCTCCCAACAATTAAAATTATTTTCAGTCTGTTTAGAAAAGTGATTATTCTCCTTTTCAAAAAGCCCAGAAGAAAAATAAAGAAAGCAATTTAAGCCAGTCTTGGACATTTCTTTATCTCGGTAGATGATTAACTCATGTAAGGTCTAATTTCTGCGAAGTTTGATCAATGATTTCCAACACCGGTTCTCTCCCCCCCTGAAGAATCCTGAATGTTTACTCTTGAAAGAGTAGGACTCTTGAATGTTTGTCACTGAGAATGTCAACTTTCCCGAGACAAGAGGCAATCCAAAGGATGCCCAAGGTTGTAATCATTACCATGGAAATATTGACATACCAAACTGTTTTTCAGCTAAATCTCTGGGTGGTGAAATTATGCTTACCCAGGTGGAAGATGTAATCTCTTAAAGAAACACTCGACAGCACTCAAATGGTAGCTTTTGATTTGTACCATGTACAAATGTGTCCAATAAGCCAATTGTCTTAAGTTAACCAATCAATGAAGCTGCCATTCTTTTGTTTTTTGTTTTTTTTAATGAAATAAAGATGCACTTGTTAACTCTAAAGGGATGTTTCAAAGATTAGGAAAGAACTTATCATTGGAGAATAGGTTGACCCCCTCTTCTTTGTGGCAGCCCCTTAGATATTGGAACACTGCTATCATGTCAGCCCTAGTTCTTCTTTTCATTAAACCAGACATACCCAGTTCCTGCACTACATTAGATACCCTTGCCCTGTTTTTCAGACTCAACAAACTGATGAGTCTTAGCGATTTTGAAACAAGGCAACCTCAAGCTGTATGTTAGCAAGATGACTCAATATAAATTGACAGTGATGGTTAACCACAGTTTAGAATTCGGATGTCAATGTATCTATGGGATAAATGAATAGAGGTAAAAATGAATGATCAAACCTAGATCTTACAGTGCTGAGTAGTGCTACATTACTTAGTGTTTTGATTTTGTACTTGTTTGTTTCAGGGAGTCCCTGGCCCCAAAGGAATTCCAGGCCTACCAGGAGTTCCTGGACGTCCGGTAAGATGTTTCATTCACAAGACAAAACCTTTGTTGACCTATCTCCCCTTTGAAGAGGTTGGAAAGGGGTATGTAGTTCAGAAGGAACCCCACCCCAACCCAGGCATTCATCTTCTAGAATCAAGCCATGTTTGACAAACATGGAAGCAAAAGGGTCCCCATGCTGCTTCTGAACATGTGGAAGAAGGAGAAAGAGCAGAATCTGAGCATATTCCCACCACACATTTATCTTCTCCTTGTTCCCATCACCCCGTCATTGTCTGAGTATGAGCTTGGTTTCCACACGGGGATAATAAGCCATTTATAATGAGTCCTACAGTATTAGTACAGTTTCATGGCAATAATGGAAGCATAATTTGTTGGCTTGTTTCTGTTTTGAGTCTTTTGTTACACATAAACAAATTCCCTCTAATGTAAATTGGAATTTTTGACAAATGCTTCTCATTCAGAAGGATGGTTTCAATGACAGTTCATATAGACAGACGTTTTTATTGTAGCTTGTTAGCATCTGGCACAAATCCTGCACAATGACTCTTTCCCCCTACCCCCCCCCCCATCCCCTCTGGTCCCTTCTTGGGTGGTGGCAATGAATTTTGTACCCCCCCTACGAAACATTTGCGAATGCCGCTGCTGTCTTTGTAATCTAAGAAAAGAATGTTTTAGGAAACTTTGCAACCATGGAGTAAATTGTTTACTAATTGTGTCATTAAATTGCTTGCGGGCAGCCTCTTCTCCAAATAAGAGGTGCACAACCTCTGTCAATGGTTTGGTATTCCAGAGATGTTCATTAGTATCTAAGGGAGATGATGCGTGCCTTTTAATGTAACCTTTGGGTGAGTCGTAATGCAGAAAAGTTATTAAAAAAATAGAGTTGGAGGACAAACAGGAGAGTGATGTCATCAGGGGTATGTATTTACAGAGCGATTCAAGCTCATAGATAAAACCTTACTTGAATTTATTTTGAACATAAAAAGATGAAACATGCATAATAAAGGCATTGATTGTGTGTGAGCTCACCTCCAATTTTTTTTGTTTTTTTAATGAAATAAAGATGCACTCGTTAACTCTTAACACAACACTAAAGGGATGTTTCAAAGATTAGGAAGGAACTCATCATTTCAATCCATTCTTCTAACATCTAGAGCAAGGATTTCTTTCCATTTACATAAGATAACATACTTTGCTGAATCCCCAGGCTTGATAAACCTACAGTTCTTTATAAAAACATCAACTTTAATGTTTGGGGAGTGTAATTCAATATCCTATTTACATCATATCGTAGATAGTGTATTGACTTATGGAACTCAGGACTACAAGATATTATGATGGCCATAGTTTGGGCAGTTTTGGAAAAGGGATCAATAATATTGGCAGAGGTTAAGCCTTGCAGTGGTCACGACAGTTATTTAAAACCTCAATGGTATGGTGGCAATGGACTTCTTGATCTCCTCTGCTGGGAAACGTGATGAGAAATGGCAATTGATTCTAGACTTATGAGTCCAACTTGTGGGCTTCTAAGAAGTATCTCATTAAACCACAGTAGTATATTGGATGTTAAATCCTGTTGCAGAATAGCAATCCCTTATCTGCCCATAATCCATTACAACATGGTTCATGCTGCTACAGGTGGCTTCAGCTACACAAGAGACCTGTGTAAATCATGTAAAATCCAATGTGCATGACAGGAAGGCAGTGCAGAGAGTGGTGAGGATGGCTGAAAAGATCATTGGCAGTTCCCTCCCTCCCATCCAGGACATAGCACAGAAGCGTTGCTTGAGCAGGGTCCGTAAGATTATCTGGGACACGACACATCCTCTTCATGACCTGTTTTCCTTGCTACTTTCTGGGAGGAGGGGGCTTCGTGGTATCCGTAGCAGAACATCCAGATTCAGCCATAGTTTCATTCCATACAGCATTAACCTTGTGAACTTTCAAGCTTCCTCCTTCCGTTATATATTCAAGATGGACAATATTTAATATTTATTTGTTATGTATATGTAAGGGTGTGGGTCTATACATATGTTGTATATAGTATGTTTTAAATGTGTGTTATGTACGTGTACACTTTGAGAGGAAGCAATTAAATTTCATTTTTAATGTGTGCCGTTGTGCCCACAGGAAAAAATGGCAATAAAGGTTATCTAAATCTAAATCTAAATCTATGTGAATGAATTGGGTAAATACGTTTGAGCTGATCCAGATCTTTTGTTGAACTGCTTAACTAAGTCAGTTGGACTCAAGTGTTTGAGTTGACTCAGACAGAGCTAAATATGCACGCACCTGATAATCCTGTTCATTATTTAGCATGATCGTTCTTTTAGCCCCATCCAGTCCTTTCATCCTAAACATGGTGTCTGCTGACTTACTTATAGCTTTGTGCCTCTCTTGCATTCTGGGAGAACTATGGAGGTGGAGATGTGAGCATCAGACCGCAAAGCAGAGAGCTCTGGCATCAAGAAAGGTTTAAGCCTACATGAAGACATGGAGTCATCAGTCTTATCTTTGGTTTTTTTTTCCTGTCCTCTTTAGGGTTTCTGGGGCTTTGGAGAAAAGGGAGAAAAAGGCATCCCCGGTTTACCAGGACCCAGGGTAAGAAGCTTCACAAAATCTTGCTCTTTGGAATATATTTGTACAGATAGTCCTCAACTTTTGGCCAGTTGCTTAGCAATCACTCAAAGGCATGCCGGACTCCCCCAAAGACTTGGGAACATGGCTTAGGGTATGACAGAACCCAGGGGAGGAACCTGTAGGTGTCAAACTGGAGCACATAACTCATCAGCACATTTCATTTTCTTTTCATTTTAGGGAGACATGGGACTGAGGGGACCTGAAGGAAGCCTGGGCAGAAAGGTATGTCGTGTGTTCAAACACATCTTTATTTGTCTAGGAGCTGATGCCGCAGTGGGTAAGGTCCAGCAGAACATTTTGGAACAATATATCTACTTTTATACAGGAGATCCCGGCTCTTGATCCTTTAAAGGAAAGGCTATTTTATCAAGGCTTTGGGCAGACCATTGGACTCTCTAGATCAGGGGTCCCCAACCCCCAGTCCATGGACCAGTACCGGGCCACGGCATGCCAGTAACCGGTCCGCACAAACAAGCAAAACCCCATCCGCGAGAGGCAGGCAGCACACAAAACCACGCCCCCTCCAGTCCACGGAAAAACCTTTCTCTAAGGAACCAGTCCCTGGTGCCCAAAGGTTTGGGGACCTCTGCTCTAGATTATTTGAGTTTCAAAAGGCAGTTGAGACCCTTTAGTTCCTCTGCTGGACCTTTGGATTATAAAGGCCATGTAGGACACCAATGTCACATTGAGGTTGATTGGGGTTTTCAGTTTCATTGATGGTTCAACTTGATTCTTTATGAGCATGCAGTAGTTCCTGTATACAAGAGTCTCTCCAGAGTCTTCAATTACAGTTGGCTGGTTTGCTGGCTTGCTCAGCTCAAATGTATGATGCAGTGTGCAGAAGAAATGTTTTTTCAATAAATGAATAAGTACAGAGGAAAAGAGGGAGAAAAACCCAGTGTTCTTCTCATTCTGAATCATCTGTCATTGTTATTCAGGGAGTCCTGGGCGAATCGGGATTTCCTGGTTGGGATGGATCACCAGGCGGAAAGGTAAACGTCCTGCATGAAGAACTGACCAGGTAGCAGAAATAATTTTAGACAAGGCAGGGAAATAGCCCAACGGTAGCTGTGACTGGACAGTCCTTTCTCTTTTTCCTTTTAGTTAAAAGTGTTACTTTGTTCACAATGTTAAAATGCAAATTCCAGAAAAGGAAAAAAAAAAATACAAAACAAAACAAAATTAAACAAGACATTTGAAAAGCACATAAAAAACACGTACGCATAGATTTACCTCCAATGGAATATTGATAAATATATTTCAAGAGTAATAGTTCCCCCCTCTTGCAAACCAGGCCCACAAATTATGAATTTCTATACCTCTGTTTACCCAACCAAGTCCTTTCCTGATCTGACACTTCTTCACTTTAGAGAGATCTGGAAAGCAGACATTGAAATAAGAATCTTATTAATGTCTTCCTAAGGCATTTCCAGGCTAGTAAGTCTCATCTACAGGGATGTTTCTTGATTCAAAATAGCTGAAAACTCATGTTTTCTTCTTTTTTAAAAAAAGGCGAACAGTTCTAGCCAAGTTTTCTCCCTGACAGATTTGTCTTCTGCACTACAGAGATTTTTATTTTATTTTTGTGCATGCAGTCATTCAGCCATGCCCGCCCGCCCACTTTGTATTTGTGTCTTACTTCCCAAGTTACACATTGGATGAAGCAGAAGTGTTTTAACTAAGCTGTGAAGCTCTTGTTTTTTCTGTTTCTTGCTTTCAGGGTGATTTTGGCGATGTGGGTCCACCAGGCCTTGCAATAATTGTTGACACAAGTGGTGCCATCATATCAGGTGGATGATTTTCCGTACAAATCCATGTCTTCTTTAACATGTACGATAAGGAGAATGAAACGTTTCTCAAAGCTGGGTTGATGTTACCGCTCTTTCTGTACTAGGGTTCCATGGCATTTGAATCAGAGTAGACCACAAGGAGTGCCTTCCAGATGGATCACATTGCAGATCCCATAATCCTCACCTGATGCGCTGAACGGCTCTGTTTGCTTGGAATGTGGGAATGCATCTGGAACAGGGGTCTTCAAACTTGGCCCTTTTATGACTTGTGGACTTCAACTCCCAGAATTCTGGCAGTTGAAGTCCACAAGTCATAAAAGGGCCAGGTTTGAAGACCCCTGATCTGGAGGAACCACTACAGGATTCATAAATGCAAAATTGCTGTATCTGGCTTGTCCGAGCAATGTTCCCTTGTGGAAATTGTTGCTGCTGGCCAGGATTGTGCAATTAAGAAAAGAGGAAACCCTCAACAAAAGAACCTAGAGTTGGAAGAGATCATAACGTTCATAAAGTCCAGCTCCTGGTTCAGTGCAGAAATCCAAATTAAGCCCTGTGAAATATGTCCTTCAGCTATCACTCTTTTATAGGAAACTTTCTGGAGAAAAAGAATCAAATTTGGGACCCATCTTCTCCTCTGTCTTCCCCATCATTTGATCGATATAGGAGATATACAGACAGTAGGAACATGACTCAGAGGTCCCTAGAATTGGAAGGGGACCTTCAGACAATGAAATCCAAACGTCCGTTTAGTGCAGAAATCAAGTTTAAATCATCCGTGCATGTTTGGTCAAAATGAACCACGAGAGTTTCACCCACCACAGGCTTTATTCCTTGGTCTTCTTCCATCTCCTCCCTGGTATCAAAGATGTCTTAAATGCCAATTTTTCTTTCTAAGACAATTGTTGTAGAATGTCTGAAGGACCTCTTTGCATGCCAAAGATCTCTCTTTCAACCGTATGCATTTCCAGGTACTGTTAGGAAAAGTTCTGAATTGACCGGTTAAGGCACCATTGAATTTTGTGGGTTCCAACTCCAGCTAAATCAGATTCTTACATTCCAAAAGTAGGCTACTAGTATGATGAGTGGGATAAATGAAGAGCAGTTCTGAAGTTATTTGCTTTCCATCTTTTAAACCCTAGGTCCCCCTGGAGACCCCGGCACACCAGGAAACCCTGGATCTAGAGGAGATGAGGGGACTATTGGTTTGCCAGGATTTCCTGGGCAACCAGGATCACCTCCAGCCTTTCCAGGTAACCTAGTTAAGGATCCATGGGTGATGAGAGAATCCCAGGGATATCTTCATGTAAGAAGCTGACTAAAAAGTATCCGAGGTGTTTTCTGATAAGTGTTGTTCATGTCTCTGGAAAGACCATGGTCATCATGATTGTGAAAAAAATGTCTCAGAAAATAACAAAGAGGAAAAAAACACAAGGAAACAAGGAAGAAGGACCTAGAGGAACTTTTAATATGCCTCACATATTGGTGGGGAAAAGTGGGAAATGGGGGGAAATGTATAGTTTACTGATATTTGGAGTGGTTTTTCCACCACCTGACATCCTTGGCTTAATTTCTGGAAAGAATCAATGAAATCATCTCCGTCCATCCGCCCTTCCCAATGTATTTCTGTTGTCCTTCCACCTTTACTCACCCAGTTTCATCTGATGAGGATGATGATTTTATCCATTCAGTTGATTCTATGGGCCAGGTCTCTCCACATCTTCCGATCTTGCACTCCTTTTTTGAGTTTTTCTACTCTCTGTCTGGTGTCAGCTTTGATGGTGCCCAACCACCGTGTTCTTATGGATTGTCTATGGATCTACATACGTGAAGTTAAAAAGCCTTCCCCACTGAACCCCTGCTTAGTTAGTTAGTTAGTTAGATCCATCCTTGCTAACCAGAATTGGCAGTCTTCGCTGGGCACAATGTGAGCTGAAGCCTAAAGTGAGTCAGAGAGGACACATCTGGCAAATTTCCATTAAAATATACCATCTCCTCCTTTCCTTGAAAGCAGTGGTGGCATCCTAGCAAAACCTGGTCACAAATGCTAGCAGAAGAGTTTTCTAAAACCGTCCATGGCTCTTCCAATCCAACGGGAATGTTGAGTAATAATAATAATAATAATAATAATAATAATAAAGTTGGAAGGGACCTTGGAGGTCATCGAGTCCAACCCCCTGCTCAGGCAGGAAACCCTATACCATTTCGGACAAATGGCTGTCCAGTCTCTTCTTAAAAACTTCCAGTGTTGGAGCATTCACCGCTTCTGGAGGCAGGTTGTTCCACTGGTTAATTGTTCTAACTGTCATGAAATTTCTCCTTAGTTCTAGGTTGCTTCTCTCCTTGATTAGTTTCCATCCGTTGCTTCTTGTCCTGCCTTCAGGCGCCTTGGAGAATAGCTTGACTCCCTCTTCTTTGGGGCAGCCCCTGAGATACTGGAAGGCTGCTATCAGGTCACCCCTAGTCCTTCTTTTCATTAAACTAGACATACCCAATTCCAGCAAACGTTCCTGATATGCTTTAGCCTCCAGTCCCCTGATCATCTTTGTTGCCCTTCTCTGCACTCTTTCTAGAGTCTCTTTCTAGAGTGTTGGCTTACCTGGCCAAGATGCCTTAAACTAGAAAGTTGGGTTCTACTGTTTTTAGCAGTTAAATCAGAAAATAAAGGACCAGGTTATTGGGTACGGGGGTGGGGGGGGAATGAATTGAGAGGATAGCTCCTGAAACATAGTCTTATTTTAGGTCCCCCAGGTTCAACAGGAATCCCAGGGATCTCAGGATTTAAAGGTGACCGAGGAGACCCAGGAAGGACCACAGTTGGATCTCCAGGCCTACCTGGGAAAGATGGAGCTCCGGGGTTACCTGGAGCTCCAGGGTTACCAGGTGCTTCAGGTGAGTCCAAGATCAGGTACAACTTCTATTCTGCATTGATTTTGAGTATGAAATTTGGTCTGCCTTCTCTTGGCTGCCTCCTGCTTCTCGTGACTATACAGTTTTCTAGATCCTGGTGGATTTTAACATCTTTTTTTTTTTTAATGCAGATACAACATACCCAGCAGGTGCAATCCTTAGAGGAGAACCTGGGGAACCAGGTATCCCCGGACCAAGGGGCCCCCCAGGAATCTTTGGCTTAAGAGGATATAAAGGTGAGTAGAATTCTCATTGTCTGAAGATTCCTCCAGTGTTCCCAAGCACTCAGTCATGGTCTTTTCAGAAGAAAGTAGCTATAAGATGTACCGCAAGATTTTACGTGAGTCCACTTGTGCGACCTTTGTTTTTAGCTCTTGGCCTGAGTAATGGCACAGTTTTCACTCGGTTTGGAGAACCCATGCCCACATGGCCCAAACAAAACCTTCTGTTTAGGAAAATATGGACTTCATCTGTTTATTTATGCAGCTTACATCAGTGGACTAGATGTAAGATGCATAAATCTTTCCACTCCTAATCTAACACCTTAATCACTCTCAGAACTTGGAGGAAGGAGCCAGGCTAATTAATGGACCACTTCAGTGAGCTGGAGGAACAAACACTAGAATACATTCTCCCATAAACCCAAGATGGACTGAGTTATAATCAAGAAAGGATTTAATACTGAGTCAAGGATATGTTATGAGGACCTGGCCATTAATATACGTTTGGAAGTTTTTTTTTGCTTAGAGTGAATTGATACAAGGAATACGGTTGTCCTTACGTTGCATTAACATCTGGTGACCGCATGGACACATTTCTGAAGCATTTTATTTTCCAGAGATCTTCCACCCCAAGTACCAACCAGTCCAGTCCCTTATTAGTTTTCCAGGATCTGCCAATTACCTGGGCATTGTGTATCTGTAGAAGCATGTATCCATTCATTTAACCCATTAGCACGACAATGTTTTCACTCATGCTACAGAAGAAGCATGCGCCCTATGTTCTCCTGATTCTACTTTTGGGGTTTTGTTGATTACTTTAAAACACACATGCCCAGAGAAACAACTAAAATACAGATATGGAGGAACTATGTTTGAACCTATGCACGCTTATAGGTAGAAAATTGATTTTTTTTAAAACAACAACAACACTGATTTGGGCTCTCAACTGTGGTGTGGTTTTGGCGCATGTCTGAAGTGAATAATTGTTTTCCCAGGGGAAGGTGGTGATTGTGCCTGTGATGGAGGAATCACGAGAATAGGCTTGCCAGGAGAGTCAGGCAACCCTGGTCAACCTGGAAGACAAGGGGATGTTGGGCCAAAAGGATCCGTGGGGGATCCAGGAGATGGTATACTAGGTCCCCCTGGACCACCCGTAAGTAAGGAATAAATTTCTTTTGTTTGATAGGGAACAATGTCACAAGACGTTAGATAGGTTAGATGAGCTAAATTAGAAAACCTTTTTGTTTGGTGGGAAGAATGAAATTCATCTTTAGAAGGCTCTTTATGGTGGGTGGCCATAACTAAGTGACTTTCCTTATCTCCAAAGAGGATCAGGCCAGGGTGGTATTTTGCTGGGAGACTACTAGACTGCTCTTCATCCTCAGCCATCTTGAAGAAAGCCCCAATATATCTTCCTGAAATAACGAACTATACTTTTGTTTTTAATCCTGCTCAAGTTTTCTCTCCTCTTCCGCTATGTGCAAGAATCAAGCTTAAAGCATCTCCACATGTTGGCCTAACGTGATCCAAGGGGGTTCCAACCGTCACAAGATGTATTCCTTTGTCCTTCTCCTCTTTCTCCCTAATACTGAGGGGTGGAGTTAAAAGAGGGATTGGCCTAGAATCTCTCTGTAGCCACAAGCGAAGTTAGTTGAGAAGATTCCTATGCATAGGCATGAGTAGCAATAAATTGGATCTTCACATGTGGAGCTGATCTTTCATGCCTGATATACTATAGTAAATAATTGTATTATCTGATTCATATTGAGCACCAAAAGCAGTAAGAATAAAAACATAGCATGTCCAGGGCCAATCGGATTCAAACAATAACTCCCAAAACCTTCCCAGGTACACCAGACAAGAAACATGACCAGTTGACCTAGTTCTACCTTATTCTAAGACTAGAATAAGATTCAACAGAATCTTCCAAATCTGAAAGTACAAATCTCCCACCATCTTTTTTACGGTCTGAGATATTAGTGAGGTTCCTTTCTGAGGCTCTTTCTCTGTCCATTACGGAGCTGCAGGCTAAGTCTTCTCTTATCTGATCATTCCCTAGACCAGGGGTAGGCAACCTTGGCTCTTTTATGACTCGTGGACTTCAACTCCCAGAATTCCTGAGCCAGCATGTGAGCCATGCTTGGAAACCTCCCCCTTTTCCCTCAGCATGGCTGGCTCAGGAATTCTGGGAGTTGAAGTCCACGAGTCATAAAAGAGCCAAGGTTGCCTACCCTTGCCCTAGACAGTGCCTTTTCTCCTCGCCCCTTCCCCATCTCCCAAGATCATTCTAGGTACCATTTCACTCCCATAATTAATGAGTACATCATCTGTTTTTGCTTAACACTCTCTGTTTGTCTTCCAGGGTTTCCTAGGTCAACCTGGTCTTCCAGGCATTAAAGGACAAAAAGGGGAACCATCTTCAGCCTCAGGCAGAGGACTTCGAGGAGATCCAGGGAATATTGGACTCAGGGGTCCTTCAGGGCCACCTGGAACTCCTGGTAGGGATGGTGTGCAAGGTGTCCCAGGTCAACATGGTCTTCCGGTATGTTTGTCCATCTCAAAGCCCCTTACAATAAAATGTATGTCCTTGTTCTCCCCAAACTGGAATCCAGAAATGTTGAGTTTCATCACCTCAAATTCCTAGCCAGTATACTCTTCCTGGCTATGGATTGTAAGGCCAGACTGCTTTTCTTTGATGATGTGGGTCACTGTGTACAACCTATCAAGTCCTTGGTAAAAGAAGTTCTCAGTTTTTGTAAACTTTCTTCTGCCTAGGTTAAAGGGCTGACATTTAGATCAGATGTAGCGGTATTCATAGGAGAAGATATGATGACGAACCATCTCCACTCCATCTGCTATCTTATAACGGAGGTCCCCATTCCCCAGGCTGTGGACCAGCACCGGTCCGTGGCACACCATAAACCGGGCCAAACAAATGAGCGAAACCCCATCCATGCATGCGTAGGATGCAGGCAGCGCATAAAACCATGCTCCTTCCAGTCCACAGACAAACCCTTCTTCGTGGAACTTGTCCCTGGTGCCAAATGGTTGTGGGCCTCTGTCTTACAAGAGCTTTTCATCTACCTATAATTGATTCTCTTCCCCTCCCCCCACTTATCTGATTGCTTCTTATACACCATACCAGGAAGCAAGTAGACTTAGGATACATCATTTCCTCAAAGATAACTGCAGCATCAGGGACCTACCATATTTTGTGGGGCGTGGAGACCGCATTAGTTCCTTTTCCAGTTCAGATCCAATTCCAAGCTGGAGGTGCAGATTCATCTTCCTTAGAGGTGGGCTTGATCAGCCCTCAGAACCTTTGCTTCCAAACCAAGAATATGACTCTTGAACAACCTTGCTAACCATCATTCTTGATATGGGGCTATCTCCCTTCTGCATAGTCTTTTTTTTTATATCTCTGTGCATTTAGGGTGATGATGGATTTGGCTTCCCGGGGGACAAAGGCTTCCCTGGATTAACTGGTGCGAAGGGGAAGCGTGGTGAAATTGGCCTACCTGGCATTGGTTTTCCGGGACCAAATGGAAGCTTTGGACCTAGAGGTGATCCAGGCATCAGTGGCATTCCAGGACAACCTGGCCCGCCAGGGCCGCCAGGTAAGTGATGTGGGGATTAGTTTGATTTTGGATCACAGCCAGGAAAGTGGATCATTCAGATTGTTAGATATGGACTTGGAGTTCCACGTTCAGATCCCCGCTAGAACCGGAGGGTCAACAGATGCATTTCGGCCCCTCAGTCTCAGCCCAAACTATTTCACAGGACTGTTGTGGGGATAAAGATGGGGGGGGGGGAAATCCCATCCCTAAGTAAGCCACCCCAACTTGCCTAAGAAGATCGAATTGCAGTTAGTTCCTCTTCTCACAGAGCTTGAGGTGACTTTGCAGACATAAAGAACGATCTTAGAGGCTACACTTTCCTAAACAAACCAATTGGATTGTCTTGATGATGATGATGATGATGATGATGATGATGATGTTGATAGATGATAGATGACAGTTAGAACAATTAACCAGTGGAACAACCTGCCTCCAGAAGTGGTGAATGCTCCAACACTGGAAGTTTTTAAGAAGAGACTGGACAGCCATTTGTCTGAAATGGTATAGGGTCTCCTGCCTGAGCAGGGGGTTGGACTTGATGACCTCCAAGGTCCCTTCCAACTTTATTATGATGATGATGATGATGATGATGACATAAATTTTGCCCTGTGGGATTGAGTCTTCACATTCTGCTTGGGATCCACCTTGCCTTGGCCCAAGAGACAAAAGACCCAACGCCATGCTCATTTCTTAAGGTTTCCTTCAATAGTTGTAACAATGGCAGCATGGCTGTTCTTGGGTTTAATTTAATTTAATGTTGTTCATCTACATATGAATTGGATCTTCATCAATGGAGGTGCTTCACCTGGCATATTTTCATGATAGGCCTACTAAAGGCACAGGGGAGCCCAGGTTTTTATGTCGCCCCCTCTGTTGTCCGCCTTGTCTCTCAATGTGACGCCGAGTTGTTTTCTAATGGCTTTAGAATCTCTAGCTCTTATGAGGACTATCTGGGTGGATTAACCCCGCATATTGTACCTGTGAATCTCGGCGGCTTGGGACGCAAACCAACCCTCTCGTGGGTCATCCTTTCTTTCTCTGCTTCCCCTTCCTCTCTGCTTTGTTTTAACTTGTGCTCCTTTGCTTAACTGGTATAGGTGATTGCTGCTGCGGTGAGGAGGTTGGTAATGGAGACTTAGACGCTCAGGGAGGTGAGAGCGAGGATCTGGGAGTTCAAAAAGAACGGGTGCTCTCCCCCACACACATGCACACCCAAAAGCATCTGGTTCAACAACGTGGAGGGGCAGATCCTTGTCTGTGGACAAAGACATCCGTAGCGAGGGGCACCATCCATGGGGAGCTTGCTTACCAGTGCTTTTCTCCTCTCCTTGCCCCATCCCAAAGTTGTGCACTGCCGTGCTCGCCATCTGCTTCCTTCTGGCTGTGTGGTCTTGTGCCTTACTTGTTGCATGAAGCTGATCAAGGGCTGTGGAAGACGTGCGTGCTTGGCCCCTGAACAATTGGAGCTGTGGAAGCCAAGAGGACACCCCACTGCCCTACTCCATAGGCTGACATTTTTATCACTCGGCAGAGGATTGAATTCAAATCCACCTGTGTATTCACTGGATTGGTGCTTGTTTGGGGGGGGGGATGTTCTGTTAGTTGCTGTTTCACGGGAGCTTAAGAAGGCAAGGAGGGGGGAGGGAAGGGGAGATGATTTGAGGGAGGGAGGGGAAACCTTACAAAGCCCCACTGCTACTTTCCTTTTGATTTTACATCAGTAAATAAAGTGTTTTGCAAATCCTAAGTCGGGGGGACAAACTGGGAACCACAGCAGGATTACAAAGCTCTTTCCTTGACATGAAAATTTGGACAGTTCCTTTCTACTTCTCTTTTAGGGCGGTGAAAATGAAACCACCCAAAGAAATTGAAACCAAAGATATTTAGAATTAGAAATTCATGGGGATGTTCATGGGTCATTGTTCTTAGGCACAAGCAACCAGACCCACTCGTGAACAATCTCAAGCAGAAACTTCATTGCTAGCCACCTATATTACAAGAATCTCCCCAGACTGACTGCATTTCCTTGGGGAAATGGTCAGATGAGGCTTCAAGGATTCTGGGGGAGGTTAAAAGCCTGTGCTGCTTTCTGCCATGCAAAGACTCTAAGCTCAGCCCCCACTTAACACCTCCTTCCAATCCAGCTGGATGATCCACCACATGATACAGGGACATCCTTGAATCATGACCGATTCTCAGTAGTCATTTGCTCCTTTGCATTAGGTACTCCTTGCCCCAGTCGTTCCCGGCCAGTCTTAATGATAGCTAACGGTACTTTGCCAGTGCTGGATTAATCACTCTCTGTCAGTCTCTAGCTACTTACCACAAATGCCCTCATAGCTACTGTGAAAATTCAAGGTGAGCCAATCAAAAGGTACTACTGTTCTGGTCCAGAATAGCACTGCTGAATTTTATTTCTTACAGTGGCCAACCAAATGCCTCTGGAATGCTCAGACGTTGGAGGTCAGGACAAACCCTTCTCCTCTCCAGGGTTCTCCTGCAAGTGGTATTTGAAGGCGTGCCTGTCCCCTACCTAGAAGTAAGCTGGAGTCTTCAGACACCTCAGTGTCCTCCACCATTAATCAATCCATCTTGGAAGTCCTTTTTTTTGGTACTGTGTCCAGAGGGAGTACCAAAATCTGCCCTCAGCTAGGTTTTCAAAATCATTAGCATCCAACAATGGAAGGTTGGACTCTCCAGCAACCTAGCCACCACATTCTGGACCTGTTGTAACTTTCAGGTCATCTCCAAAAACTGCCCTATGTAGAACACATTGCAATCCCCAGCTGAGATCAGCCATCCACCACGCTTTTTTTTTTAGCAGGATAAACATTTTGCTAGCTGCAAAATTACCTTAAATCCAGGCGTGAAAATCTTAGGACGCTACAATAAGTTTGCAAGTACGGGGGGGGGGGGGGCAAAAGAGAAGCAAAAATTTGGGAATTGGAGGTTGACGGCATTCTCCCCAGGGAGAAACAGGCTACACTGCAGGCAATTGCCAAGAAAATCAGCTCTGTTTCTTGTTGTGGTGCGGAATGACAGATGTCCTTCATCACCTGCACCAAAATTCCACGTGCAATTTGTCCCTAAGTGACAGAACAGGATTTGAGCACTTTATTTTCCGGTGGATCTTGAGATGCTGGCATTGCCACCCGTTTCTAGGGGAAAGTTCTTGCATGTTTCGTTTAACCAAAAAAAAGAACATCAAAGTTTTAACACATTTTCTATCTTCAGGAGAAGCTGTGCCCTGCATAATCCCTGGAATCATTGGTCCACCTGGACTTCCGGGACTTTCAGGATTGCCAGGTAGGTGGCTTTAACCCCAGCTTCTTCTAACAGTCAGAAGATATGATGACAACTCTTAAATTTCACAACCTAAAGACAGACTTCCCCATAGTTTCAATGGGGGAAATGCGACCGTCCTAGACCAAGCCAATGGTCCACTTTACACTTTATAACACCTTGGTAAGGCCACACTTGGAATACTGCATCCAGTTTTGGTCGCCACGATGTAAAAAAGACGTTGAGAGTCTAGAAAGAGTAAAGAGAAGAGCAACAAAGATGATCAGGGGACTGGAGGCTAAAACATATAAGGAATGGTTGCTGGAATTGGGTATGTCTAGTTTAATGAAGAGAAGAACGAGGGGGGACATGATAGTGTTCCAATATCTCAGGGGCTGCCACAAAGAGGAGGGAGTCAACCAATCTCCAAAGCCCCTGAAGGCAGGACAAGAAGCAACGGATGGAAACTAATCAAGGAGAGAAGCAACCTAGAACTAAGGAGAAACTTCCTGACAGTGAGAACAATTAATCAGCGGAACAACCTGCCTCCAGAAATGGTGAATGCTCCAACACTGGAAGTTTTTAAGAAGAGACTGGACAGCCATTTGTCTGAAATGGTATAGGGTTTCCTGCCTGAGCAGGGGGTTGGACTAGATGACCTCCAAGGTCCCTTCCAACTTTATTATTATTATTATTATTAAGTACAAACATGCCAGGGAATTCCTAGAAGCCTGGCACTCTGACAAACCAGCCATCAACAGACACATAGACATTAACAACATCTACAGATTATGCAAAAGAGACTATCAACCAGCCAAAAAGGGAACAAAAAGACTCAATTACCTCCCCAACCAGCAACCAGCACTTAGATGAGCGTAGATTAATTCCAAGATTAACATGGGACCAACAATCAAGTAAGCAATACCCCAGTGAAGAAACTGCCAAAGAAACCAACAGTAAACAGCCCAACCAAAGAACTTCTAAGACACCCACCCACACACACACACACACACATACCAACACTGACAGGGCAAGCCACTAGAATGTAAACTGAGAGCAAACCCTACTTCTTACTAGCACTGGTGATTTTGCCTAGTTTGGGTAATGAAACATCTGCAAGAAAACAGGACACGAAGCAACGGATGGAAACTAATCCAGGAGAGAAATTTACTGAAAGTGAGAACAATTAATCAGTGGAACAACTTGCCTCCAGAAGTTGTGGGTGCTCCAACACTGAAAGTTTTTAAGAAGGGACTGGACAAGCATTGAACTGAAATGGTATAGAGTCTCCTGCCTGAGCAGGGGGTTGGACTAGAAGACCTCCGGGGTCCCTTTCCACTCTGTTATTGTGTTAAAACAAGTGAGCTCAGAGAGCACCAAAGACCGAAGCTAAATTAACTATACTCGTTGGGAGTGCTTCAATGCAAAATGCATGTAGGAGAGTCCTAGCATCATTGCAGTTTTCCTAGGAGGCTAAGAAGGACAGATGTTTGTTTCTTCCCAAATTGATTTTCTCCTCCTCCTTCAGGTTCCAAGGGCAGCAAAGGATTTCCTGGTTTTTCAGGGCAGCCAGGTTTAAATGGCTTAAAAGGAGAACCAGGCACACCTGGAGAGGCTCGGTTCCCAGGAATGCCAGGTAAGAACCAGGAAAGAGGGGGGAATCCAGACGTCATTGGCCACCCGCTTTCTAATATTTCCAAAACCCTTATATGGATACATCCATGAAATCGCCAGGAATCAAGTGAAATTCCTGAACTTTTAAAAAAAAAAGGAACCACAGATAGTCCTCGACTTGCAACCGTTTGTTTAGTAACCATTCAAAGTTACAACGGCACTGGAAAAAGGGGGTTGGACTAGATGACCTCCAAGGTCCCTTCCAACTTTATTATTATTATTATCATTATTATTATTAAGGGACTTAGGACCATTTTTCACACTTATGACCGTTGCAGCATTCCCCCGTGGTCACGTGATCAAATTTCAGACGCTTGCCAACTGTCTCGTATTTATGACGGTTGCAGTGTCCCGGGATCATGTGATTCCCTTTTTGTGACCTTCTGATAAGCAAAGTCAAAGGGAAACCCAGGTTCACTTAACAACCGTGTGAGGAACGTGACAACTGCAGGGATTCACTTAACCACTGTGGCAAGGAAGGTCGTAAAATGGGGCAAACTTCACTTAGCAAATGTCTCGCTTGGCCGCAAAAAATTTGGGCTCAGTTGTGGGTTGCAAGTCGAGGACTGCCTGTAGTTTTATCAACAGACTTGAGAAATTTGTCCTTCCCACCAGTACAGGGTAGTACAGGGAATGGAGTACAGAAATGGATGCGCAAGATCCGCATGTTTTCCCTTAATGGATATCCCTTATGATTGACAATTGGAAACACGACAGGATATGGAGCCTGAGTTGCCTCTATTCGGCGTTTCAATTTGCCCTTTTGGGATAACACCCATCCCATCTTGTCCCTTGCAGTTCATTCGCCATAGACTGTAATGGTACATGAGAATGACCTTGGGAGACAGGAGGAAGAGCTGCGGAGTAAGCCATGGTTAAATAAGGAGGCAGCTTATCCTGAAGAAGGAATGAGGGCATGGCAAACATCTCACAATAGACTCTCCCTAGTTTCCTGGAATGTAAAAGTCAAGGGGGTGGGGAGAAATGTATTTTGCAAGATTTTCTTAATGAATCTTGCCATAAAGACAGAGCTACCATTAAAATTATTCATGCTTTCTTTTCTTGAAAGGGTTTCCTGGCCCTCGTGGAGATCCAGGTTCAAAAGGACCACCAGGAGTTGATGGGGCGGATGGGCTGCCTGGTCCAGAAGGCTGTCCTGGTTTGGTTGGTCCAAATGGATCCCCTGGTGATGTGTTTGGGGCTGAACCAGGATCCCAAGGAGAACCTGGGCTACCTGGCTTACCAGGAGATAAAGGCTTTCCTGGAGATTTTGGCTTTCCTGGAACATCAGGTGAGTTCTAAGCATCTCTTGTTTGGTTTAACGACACCGAAAAGTTGCTGATGTTCAGTAGGTCTGCTCATGGTTCCTTTTTGGATGGGAAACTCTTCAATGTATCTTAGCTTGGGTTCAAAGAGTGAAGATAGAAAGATTTAAATGGGCTAATTGATCTAAGACGGGGGTCCTCAACCTTGGCAACTTTAAGACTTATGGACTTCAACTCCCAGAATTCCTCAGCCAGCTTTGCTGGCTGATGAATTCTGGGAGTTGAAGTCCACAAGTCTTAAAGTTGCCAAGGTTGAGGACCCCTGATCTAAGAAGTCTACTGAAGAAAATATTGATAGCTTTTTGATTTCTTTAAGGAGCCACTGATGAGGTTGTCTTTCTGGAACAATCCGTAGTGGTCTCATTTCATATTATAGACAAATCAACCTAGTTTACAGGTCACGGTGACTGGCGTCACATATTCCAAAAAAGATAGAAACCACAAGTCGAAAATCATATCTTGCTGGTAAAATGTTGAGATAGATATTGCCATTTTTTTGCAGTTCCTGGAATATGTTTTTCTTTCCCCTAAAAATGAATATTTAAGGGAAACGAGCAAACAAACCAAATCAGCCAGCTATGCTAACTTGTTTGACTTATACTTTCCAGGGAGAAAAAAAAAAGCAAGCACTGTCTCACTTCATTTCAAAGGCAATGTAGACAATTCATCATGTATTGATTTAAGTTGATAGCCAGAAGGTTACAGGTCCTTGCATCATTTTCAAAGCTGCATAGATCTTTGCTTTTTGAGGCTTCCAGATGTTGGAAACATCAAACATCATATATCAAAAAGCCAAGGACCTCAGGTTTGTCCCATCAGATTCACTAGGGATGACAAGGTAGCAATCTTCCAATATTTGAGGGGCTGTCCCAGAGAAGAGGGGTTCAACCTAATCTCCAAAGCACCTGAGGGCAGGACAATAAGCAATGGATGGAAATTAGTCAAGGAGAGAAGCAACCTAGAATTAAGGAGAAATTTCCTGACAATGAAAACAATTAATTAGTGGAACAGCTTGCCTCCAGAAGTTGTGATATTCCATTACTGGAGCTTTTTAAGAAGAAATTGGACTGCTACTTGTCTGAAATGGTATAGGGTCTCCTGCTTGAGCAGGGGCTTGGACTGGAAGACCTCCAAGATCCCTTCCAACTTTGTTATTTTGGTAATGATGCCTGAATCAACCCCATGAATTTTGCTGATCACCCATGCAAGGGGGAAAGAATAGGAGTCAGATCTTCTTTGGTTTTCAGGTTTGGATGGAAAGCCTGGCCTGCCAGGTAGAAAAGGAGGATATGGGGAGCCAGGTCTTCCAGGCTTTGATGGACCGCCAGGACCGCCAGGACCAGGAGGTCCATTTGGCATCAAAGGAAAACCAGGTCCGTTGGGAACAATCGGCCTTCCAGGATCACAAGGTATGGATTGTTTCATCCTGGATGAAGGTGTGTGTGGCCTTCAGACATCCCCTCCACGGAGCTTTCCTGCAGGTTGCCCACTTGAGACATACCCTTCAGCTTGATATCACCTTGGTGTTCAGGTGTTCAGGCTTCTAAACTGATTCAGGCGATTCCAGAGATCTGGAGATGAGGTGGGGAGAGCAAAGCAGATGCTGAAGCTCTCAGCCAAATGCACTGAACCAGCATTGGATAGAGGTAGTCCTCGAATTATGATCGTCATTGAACTTGGGATGACAGTCATGAGTCCTAGCGGTTGTTAAGCAGGTCACTTACATGACCTCACCCGATTGCACATTTTTTGCAGTGGCCGTTAAGCGAACACTACAGTCTTTAAACAAGTCCATTGTTCCCCAATGGGCTTTTTTTTTTTTTTCTTTGCTGGAAACCAAAAATAAAGGCTGGAAACCCATTAAAAAAACCCACCGAAAATCGCAGTTGTGAGACCGGAGGACCAATGCATTGGCTTTCCTTTATGTAGGCGGCCATAAAGCTAGTTGCTAAGTACCCAAACTGTGATCACGTGACCATGGAGATTGATCACATGACCACGGGAGAGGGTTATGCCCTTGTCAGAACTTGAAAAATCGAGTCCTAAGTACCTTTTTAAGAGTCCGTTGTAATTTTGAACAGTCAGTAAGTGACTAGTCATTAAACAAGGACTACTGAAGTTGTAGAGTTTCACTGAAAAGAATACAGGTGTGTGTGGGGGGGGTCTGGCACATTGCAAATGATTACATTAATGCCCAAGAATGTCTCTGGGCGCCATATAGATTCTGTCAGCTCAACCCACCTCGCAGAGGGAAGTAGGAGAAGGAAGGAATATTAGATATGTTTCCCGCCTTGAGTTATTTATAAAAAAATAAAGGCAGGATAAAAAAGATTTTTTAAAAATACTGTCCAATCTGCCTCAGGTAGATAGGTCATTGTACCGGCCATTTCGCTGAAGATTGTATAACTATCTAAAACGAGCCTTTTCATGATCATGTCATTCACGACTAATTTTCATGATCCATATTCATTCATTAATTTCAGGAAATCCCCATACCATGGAAGATTTGCACCCCATCCATCTGTTCTCATTCCTATGGCCCAGTGTCTTCCTGTGATTCTTCCTGAGCAGACAGGTCCCAAAGGTGCTGTTTGCAACTGGACTTATATTTTTCCTTGAAAATGTTTCGCTTCTCATCCAAGAAGCTTCTTCGGTTCTGTTCAGTTCAAAACTGAGGAAGCTTCTTGGTTGCGAAGCAAAACGTCTTCAAGCAAAACAAAGAAAGTCCAGTTGCCTTTTGAAAAAGCATCTTTGGGACAACTGTGATCTGGATGACTGAGAATCTCTATAGATAACCAGAAAACTGGTTTTCTTAATTTCTCAATAGCCTCTTGGATGTATTGTGGTTGTGATAGCCTCAAGTCCCTGTGGATGAAACTGCTTGGAGTTTAATAAATGGCACCATAATAAACCATTCTATTGTCAAACAAGAATACAAACAGTGCTTAGCTCTATGCCAAGCATAATTCACAGCCATTCTTGTTCTGGAACAGAAATTATCATGCAAATCCTTACGTCAGTGATTCTAAACGTAATTAAATTTAGGCACTAAATTTAACAATTGCTGGGTTTTGTACCAGCTGTAACTGCTGGGCTGTCCTCAGCTTCCCTTTGTTACTTGATCCAGTGGCCCCTGAACAATCTCAGCAAATGTCCTTCCATCGACATCCTGATCCTTTTAATGAAGGTGCCAGGAACTGGTTTACGTCTGCCTGCAATATATATACACTGACTTGAGATACTTCCACATGAGCATGCATGGATGCTTTACCTCGAAGAGAACCCATCTCTAATCCACATCCTGAATAACTGAGCTGCCAATTAAGGTGATAGAAAGTGGTCTTCTCTGACCTTGATGCCACAGCAGAAATAGTTCCTTCAAATAAAAATACGAAGTCCTGGGATGGAAGGGAAAGAAAGCAAAATCTGGAGGAATAAAAAATGTTCACAGGAAATCCAGGAGGAAACTAATCTTTCCCTTGCTCAAATATTTCTACCACCACCAGCATCAGCCCAGTTTTCACATTTCTATCTGCTGTCTCCATCCACCCAACCCCAGGGAACCCCATCCACATGTTTGATCTAAGCTGTGTTGAGAAAAAGCTCAGTTGTCCCAAAGTTGCTTCTTCAAAAGGCAACTGGACTTTGTTCTGACGTTCTAAAGAAGCTTCTTGGATGAGAAGCGAAATGTCCTCAAGCAAAAATAAAGGAAGTCCAGTTGCCTTTTGAAAAAAAGCATCTTTGGGACAGTCATGGCCTGGATGACTGAGAATCTCCGTAGACGAAGAGCTCAGTTATTTTCCAAGTCATTAACTTCATTCTCAGCCTTGTGCTTTCTTCCTGGTTCACATGTTTTTGTCTGTTTTTCCTCACCATGTTTCTGTTCCATTTGCCATCATCTCTCCATTTCTGATGTCACACTGTTTTGGTTTTGGGGGTTCTCCACATAGGCTGCCAAGGTGAGAGAAAATGCTTTGTAGCATAAAAACTCTCGGACTAACAGCTGCCTAGCTGATTTTGCTACAGAACTTGCACTGACCGTGATACCCCTTATTTCAATCCTGCAAAGAATTGTGGCCCTCACCTTTTTTTTTGAAAAGGGGGTCTGTACGTGGGGGATGCTGCATGATGGACTTCTCATCCTGGAGAAGGTCTGTCTGTGTGGCCACTAAATCTGGAGAAGGTCTATCAGTCTGGACATCGAGAGTCAACACCAACTCAATGGCAAATAATCACTCAACCAACAGGGACTTCCACTTAATTTTAGATCTTTGTTTCCCCCCCCCCCCCCATCTGCAGACATTTTATATTTTTCCTGAAAAAGAAGCTGTGGCTTTTAAGTGATGTTTTAGTCACGACTGCACAAAGTCTGTTAGATTTTTTTTTTTTTTAGTCTCCCAGCATTACTCATTTTAGTTGTTGCATGTCTAAAAAAATTATCTGGACTATTAAGACTCACCCTGTATTCAGAAGCTAAATTCCACCCCGTTGGGCTGGGAAGTTATTTCTAACGTTTTCGGCACAGTTTTGCAGATTGTTATTTAGTTACTCACGCTTCAGCTTTTAAATTTAATTTTAAAAAAGTAAAGACTAGATCAAATTGAGCTTGACTTCTGGTGACTGGATAGATACACCCATGATAATTTTACTGGCAACAGGATAGATGTGAATTGCCAAAGCTTTCTCCTGGAAGATTTATAATTTTACCATCCAGACTACAGTCCTATCCATTGCTGTTCCATTCAAGTCCAATTCTGCTTAGCTTTGTCAAGATCGGATACAGCCAGTTTACTGCTGCCACTAGTGTGATTTAGTCTCCCTTAAGTCAAGCACAATTTGTGATTTCATCCATGTACTTCAACGTTAATAGGTTTTCTCCACTGGAATCCAGCCCAGCCCATTGTCTAGTCAAGAGCATAGAATAAAGGAAAAGCAAAGACTGGGGAAAAACATTTTGGTATGGTTTAGAATGAGAGTAGAGAGTGGAATGTGACACGCCAAGAAGTTTCTAGTCCCCTTTGGTAGCCTTCATGACTCACGTTATTTCCAAATGGTAACTGATCATGCCTAAATTATCCCACACATAAGGGGTTTCACTGTTGGCAATTGTCCATTGGTACTATAGGCAGTAGCTTTCCTAGAGCGCTTAATCATTAGACAACTAATACTTTTTTTTTTTTTTACATTTCTAACCTTGTGTGCTTTAGAAAGTCTGCATGATTTTATTTTATTTTTTTTTGCCGCAGTTCAGTTAGCTTTATACCGATAAAATGCTTTAAGTGTTAAGCTCTTGAAAGCTGGCGCAGCAACGGTAGGAATGTTCTCCTTGGGAAAACATGGTGATGGTTTGGGTTTTGAACCATTCAGGACTTCCTGGAACAAAAGGACCAAGAGGAGATGCTGGTTCACCAGGTCCCGCCGGCATGAAAGGGCTCCCAGGTTTTAATGGCCTGCCAGGAGAGCCTGGAGAACGAGGATTGCCTGGACCTCAGGGTCTCTGGGGCTCAGACGGGACTTCAGGTTTCCCCGGCTCAAAAGGTAATTTTTTCCCCGAATTTATAGCTCTGGGCTTGAATGAGAATTGTGGGCTTTGACCTGTGTTGAGCTTCCAGGTTGCTCTGAATGAACCTGTGAGCTTGGAGACGGGGCTCAGAAGAAGATCACAGCAAGTCCTCAACTTATAACCACAAAATTTCTTTTGCTGAGTTGAGTTTTGCCCCATTGGGCGACCTTCCTTGCCACTGTTGTTAAGTGAATCACGGCAGCTGTTAAATTAGTAACACGGTCGTTAAATGAATCTGGCTTCCCCCTTGACTTTGCCTGTCGCAGAATGTGATCACATGACCCCGGGACACAGCAACCAACATAAAGCACATGCCAGTTGCCAAGCGTCTGAATTTCGATCGCATGAATATGGATTGCCGCCATGGTTGTAGGTGTGAAAAACGGTCATAAGTCGCTGTCTTCAGTGCCGTCGTGACTTCGAACGGCCACTAAATGAATGGCTGTTAGTCAGGGACTATCTGCACTAGATTGTTTTCAAAGCATTTCTGCTCCTTCTTTCCCCCCCCCCCAAAAAAAAATTCAATGTACTTTGCACAGATTAATGCTTGGTTATTTCAAACTAGGTGAAAAGGGCTCGTTGGGCGTGATTGGCTTTCCCGGGATGCCAGGCTCACCTGGGCTCCCTGGCGTGGATGGCCTCCAAGGAACTTCGGGTGAACCAGGAAGAAGTGGAAGCCCTGGGTTTTCTGGCTCACCTGGCCTCAAAGGTGAGTGCAGACTTTTTGCAGGAAGCAGAGTGTAACACCAACCCAGCCCGAAAGCTTTTGCTGTATAGGCTGTTGTTGCTTTCCGATGAAACTAGGACTTGAATTCTCTTGCCCAGTGTTCAGAATTGCCTCCCAGAATACACGTTCACATGCCTCCTCAAAAACCATGAAGCCTTAGTCACGACGTCCTGGTTTCCATGTACCAATAAAGGAGAATATTTGTAGCCCAGGGTGGAAAAGAGGGGTCCTTGGTGCTCTCAGATCTTGGTTGTTTACTTGCATACATTTCATTACCCAACTAAGTAACAGCATCAATGGTGGAAGGACGTGGGGTTTGCAGAGAGGAGAAGGAGGAGGACTGTGGGGTCCTTGGTGCTCTCTGAGCTTGGTGGTTTTCTTGCAGACGTTTCATTACCCAACTAGGTAACATCATCAGTGCTAGAACGGAGTAGGGTTTATGAAGAGGAGGAGGAGGAGGACTGTGGGGTCCTTGGTGCTCTCAGATCTTGGTTGTTTACTTGCATACATTTCATTACCCAACTAAGTAACAGCATCAATGGTGGAAGGACGTGGGGTTTGCAGAGAGGAGAAGGAGGAGGACTGTGGGGTCCTTGGTGCTCTCTGAGCTTGGTGGTTTTCTTGCAGACGTTTCATTACCCAACTAGGTAACATCATCAGTGCTAGAACGGAGTAGGGTTTATGAAGAGGAGGAGGAGGAGGACTGTGGGGTCCTTGGTGCTCTCTGAGCTTGGTGGTTTTCTTGCAGACGTTTCATTACCCAACTAAGTAACAGCATCAATGGTGGAAGGATGTGGGGTTTGCAGAGAGGAGAAGGAGGAGGACTGTGGGGTCCTTGGTGCTCTCTGAGCTTGGTGGTTTTCTTGCAGACGTTTCATTACCCAACTAAGTAACAGCATCAATGGTGGAAGGATGTGGGGTTTGCAGAGAGGAGAAGGAGGACTGTGGGGTCCTTGGTGCTCTCTGAGCTTGGTGGTTTTCTTGCAGACGTTTCATTACCCAACTAAGTAACAGCATCAGTGGTGGAAGGACGTGGGGTTTGCAGAGAGGAGAAGGAGGAGGACTGTGGGGTCCTTGGTGCTCTTTGAGCTTGGTGGTTTTCTTGCAGACGTTTCATTACCCAACTAAGTAACAGCATCAATGGTGGAAGGACGTGGGGTTTGCAGAGAGGAGAAGGAGGAGGTCCTTGGTGCTCTCTGAGCTTGGTGGTTTTCTTGCAGATGTTTCATTACTCAAACCAGATAACATCATCGGTGCTAGTAAGGAGTGGGCTTTGCTCTCAGTTTATATTCTAGGGGCTTCAACCAAACTCAGAGTCCACCAAGGGCCACTGGTTCCTGTGTCCTTGCAAAAGTTTTATTTGCAATGCCACTTGAGACTGTGCAACTGAAACAACTAGTTAATTGCTTTCCTGCTTACAGCTGTCTCCGCCGTCCTTTTAGTAGTTCTTTTGAATCGGACTCCTGATAGTAAGTTCCTTGGTTGAGAGTTCAGTCTTTCTTCTATTCTACATAGTGTAATACGCAAAGTGCTTTTGAGGTTCTATAAATTAAGACAAGATCTAAATACTTTTAAGCGGGAATGTCTGGCTCAGTATAGGCAGAATAAGCATCTTGCTGTGTTCCTCTTTCTTCTTTTGTGCAGGGGACAGAGGCGTTCATGGTCCTCCTGGCCCTCCCATTTTCATACCCCCAGAGCTGGCCCTCAAATTCAAAGGGAACAAAGGAGATCCTGGACTGGTTGGACAGAGAGGGTATCCAGGGCCAAGAGGTATGTGTTTGGCATTAGATAATAACGTCCATTTTATGGTTGTCCTGAACTACTTGGGCAATGATAGGTGTTCAAGCTGACTCTCTTTGTCCTGTTGTCCTTGAGATATGTTGGAACTACATCCCTTAACCAGCCTAGATCAAAGAAATCCGCTCTTGCCTGTGCTCTTGAGCATTTAATTACAGATAGGTGAGGATCCCCAAATCTCCATTTGTGGGAGACTTGCTTTCTTCTAATGGGTGACAGAGAGGGAGATTCCATTCTTTTAAACTGTGGCTGCGGAAATCAAGATGCTGGACTACATCTTCCATTGATCCACCACCCAAGGCAGCATTTAAGCACAAATGGCTACTTGACTCGGGAGCTAGAAATGAAATGTTTTGAGGATGCAGAGATGACCAGCAGAAGAGAATCAGGACCACCCTGCTTTTTCTGTGGACTTCTGGTTAATTGTTCCGGAAAGCAGAATGCTAGCATTGCGAAAGAAATCTCTATAATTATTGTAGCATTGCCTCCTTCCACAGGTAACTCATCTCACAATAGGCTGATGGCAGGCAATCTGCATTTTTAAAGAAGCATTAGACACACTATATCACTGTTTACCTTTCTGTAGGGGAAAAAGGAGCCCCGGGCGTCTGGGGGCAGCCAGGGCTTCCAGGAAGATCCGGATCGCCAGCTAGGGAGAAAGGACAGTCAGGAGAACCAGGTTTTCCAGGAACGTTTGGTCCTCCTGGGTTATTGGGACAAAAGGGATTTGGTGGCATCTCAGGCTTTCCAGGAATGCCTGGAGGAAGAGTAAGTATCCTTTCTCTTTTTTTCTCCCTAGTTGGGTGGGAAGCGCTTCCACTGTTCCTCCGAGTTTAATGGTGGCCACCACTTTTAGACTTTGGGTGTCTTAGTACAGGGCTTTTCAACCTGTGGTATGCGTACCACTTGTGGTACATTAATGAGTGGCAGGTGGTACGCAGCCCTGCCTAGCCAAGTGTAGTGGGGGAGGGAAAGAGCCAGCACAGGCAAAGACTTACAGTGAGAGAGTCCTCTGGAGCTGCAGATTTTACTTATGAATGGAGCCATTTGGGGAGGCTGCCTTAGCCGGCAGCCAGTACTTACTTTTTTTTTTCTTCCTTAAGTGCCGGCTGGGCTCCTTACTTTCCTTTCTAGTCAGTAGCTAATTCTTAAAGGGGAAGTGCCTTTTTAAGCTAGTTTACTCAGCAGCTTGTCTTTTCTGTCTCTGGAGGCCTTTCTTTGTTTGATCAATATATAGAAGAGGGAAAATATGGGGGGGTTCAAATTCTTCCTTCAGAAGGAGATGGGAATGAGAAAAAGGGAGGCAGGGAAGGGAGGGAGGGAAGGAAGTCCCGCCTTAGCAGTTGGCCACCAGCAGCTCTGCCATTGACTTTGCTTGTCAAAAGGTTGCAGAAGGGGATCACATGACCCTGGGACACTGTGACCATCATAAATATGAATCAGTTGCCAAGCATCCAAATATAAATCACATGACCCTGTTGCTGCAATGGTCATAAGTGTGAAAAATGGTCATAAGTCATTACAGTGCAATTGCAACTTTGAACAGGTGTTTTTTTTGGTCACCAAGTTTTTGACACCTTGCTAGGTGGTACTCGAATATTGCCATATCCTAAAAGTGGTACAATCGGTGAAAAGGTTGAAAAGCCCTGTCTTAGTGAGCTCCTAACAACTTCGGGATCGTTTGGGTCCTTCATAAAGTTTTGGTCCATATATTCTTCATCAGCTAGAAGTGCACTAGCTGTATAACTTCTAAAGGAACTCTGGGTCTGCTTTGGGATTATGGCAGAAGACGTGAGGATAAAGTCAGGAAGCAGCCTCTCTGCATTTCCCTGGGTCTCCCCGTACCACACAATCAACAACTGGGAGAGGAATCTAGGCAAAATTCCTTGAGGCTGTTGATCTTGCTGTTGGATTGAGTAGCACTATATAGATTGCCAGAAGTTTCTTCAAATGGAAATCAAAAACTGGAGTTGGCAGTCACCCTGCAGTCTTTCTTTTCCAGTCTCTAGAATCCCTACCGACTACATTTCCCCTCCCCCAATGTTGAATATACTATAGGTAGCCCTCGACTTACAACAGTTCATTCAGTGACTGTTCAAAGTTACAGAGCCACTGAAAAATGTGACTTATGATCCATTTTTCACACTGACGACCATTGCAGCATCTCCATTATCAGGTGATCAAAATTCAGATGCTTGGCAACTGACTCATATTTATGACGGTCGCAGTGTCCAGGGATCTTGTGATCCCCTTTTGTGATCTTCTGACAAGCAAAGTCAACGGGGAAGATGGATTCACTTAACACTTGTGTTACTAACTTAACAACTGCAGCGATTCTCTTTAACAACTGTGGCAAGGAAGGTCATAAAGTTCCCTTAACAAATGTTTCACTTAGCAACAGAAATGTTGGGCTCAACTGTGGTCGTAAGTCAAGGATTACCTGTATTAAAAACATTCTGTGCTACCTTGTGAGTTTTCTAAGTTTGTACATTTCAGGTCAACTACCACAACTCTTAAAAAAGTGACAATGACAGTTTTTCACCCTTATGACCCTTGCAGCATCCCCACGGTCACTGTAGTGATTTCAGATAGCTGGTGGTCACAGTAATAGTAACTAGATAGGAGCTTCCTCTCTGGATACTAAGAGGCCAATCCCACCACCATGAAAGCTGATTTCAGTGTTAAATTTTGATTACTACATGACACTTCCTTCAATAGGGTGCTGAAGGTATACCAGGCTCGCCTGGGCCCCCAGGGATTATCGGATTGCGTGGTCCAAAAGGTAAATCATTGATATACTCTTAGACTTTTTGCTGAGAAAGGGAAAAAAAATGAACTGATGATTTATAGATAAGATGATTAGAAAAAGTAGATTAGGGAAAGAAGGAAAGTTTGATGTAACACTGGAAGTTTTTAAGAAGAGGCTGGACAGCCATTTGTCTGAAATGGTATAGGGTTTCCTGCCTGAGCAGGGGGTTGGACTAGATGACCTCCAAGGTCCCTCCCAACTTTTATTATTATTATTGTTATTATTGTTGTTGTTGTTGTTGTTGTTGTTGTTATTATTATTATTATTATTATTATTATTATTATATTTTATTATTATTATATTTTATTATTATTATTATATTTTATTATTATTATATTTTATTATTATTATATTTTATTATTATTATATTTTATTATTATTATTATTATTATTATATTTTATTATTATTATTATTATTATTATATTTTATTATTATTATTACTATTACTATTATTATTATTATTATATTTTATTATTATTATTATTATTATTATTACTATTATTATTATTATTATTATATTTTATTATTATATTTATTATTATTATTATTATTATTATTATTATTATTATTATTATTATTATTATTATTATTATTATTATTATTATTATTATATAACCTTAGAGAGAGAAGCAAAATAGAAATGTGCTCATAACAGCTGTTAAGAAAATCGGAAGCCACTTCTTTTTTATTCTTTCTTTCTTTTATACTTCCTTTTCTATAGTTCTTTTCCACTTCTCTATTACTTTTCTCCCTTTATCTAAACTTAAAATTTGTATTGATTGTGCTCTTTGGGAAAAAAAACACTTCCTTAAACAAATGTGGAAGAGAAAACGGTCCTGGAAAAACCGAAGGGTTTTCCCAGAAAACTCTGGGAGTGGGTGGGGTGTGGTGACTTGTCAGAATTGCTGAGATAAAAAGCAGATGATTGTCTTTCTTTTTCAGGTGACCGAGGGGAGACCAGAGGAATCCCAGGTGGTGTGGGACCTAAGGGCCAACGAGGGGACGGAGGGCTTCCAGGTAAATAAGAAATCAACATCCTACAATGACTCAAGGAAGGGGAACTAGTAAGCTTACCCTAGATTAGTTTTACTATACGTTAACTGAAGGTCCACCTGTAGGAGGAGCGCACACAGAGCTGGGGGGAGGAGTTAAGCATATCATCAGTTTAGAATCATTATATTTCCACAAATGGTCTAAGACAGTTCAGCCCCACTTGAATTCCAGTGACCCTTATCTGCCACCAATTTAGTACTGAACTTTTAGCTGATTAGATTCTTGTGTATAGGCACATGAGCAATAAACCTTCTGAACTGCAACTTAATGGATGGTCTTGATCCTTTGAGCCTGACACCACCTTTCTTAAGGGATCAGTGTTAACTTTCTTACGATCCTTAGAAATGAAGTCCTTGTTGAGTGAAATCCCTGTGAACCCTCCAGTATGGTTGAGTAACTGTCGACATGCTTTACGAATAGACATTTGTCGGCTCATTTCCTGCTCAAAAGAGAGTAAATTCCTACGCATGATTTTGGAGTTTTTCTATCCCATGGAAATACTGAGTTCATTCATTTTAGAGGTGTGAAAACTGGAGTGGGGGGGGGGAGGAAATCAGACTGGGGTACAAATTTTCAACTCCCAAGAATTCCCTAGGTTGGGGAAGATGTCAATTTAATGGCTCATCTTACGGTTTTTGAAGGTATTACAGGTGTCCAAGGAGCAAAAGGTGATCCAGGATACCCAGGAGATCCTGGACTAAATGGACAGAAAGGTTCACCAGGTAACCCTGGACAAGAAGGACCAAGAGGTAACCAAAGCCACTTGTTTTTCATTTTTGGGGCAAAGACATGTCATTTGCAAGGTGGGTCTTCTAATGAAGAGGGGTTAGCAGCTTTTTTTGCATCCAGAACTCTCACAAGGATGTCTGCGTAAATTCTCATGCAAGATCCTCCAAATCTCATCCGATCTTGACAAGGTTTTTGCCACAAAAAAAAAAATTATGGATGTACTCGTGTAGTTCACCAGGCATTGACCTTAACTCAAGGGAGACTTATCCAATCGGGCTGAATCTAAGGTGGCTTAGATTTGGTCAGCGTCTAGATGAGAAAACGCTGGAAACCTTCTTATGTTGGTTCATAACTCATAAAGCTGTAAACTTAATATTTTGGTCCTGTGTTTCCATTCCTTAATTCTAAATGTGTGTCCTTGGAACTCCCTTTCATTAGGGTTCAGTTAAGTAAGACTCACAGCTTTTGAAGATTTTAACATAATGTAGCTATATATTCTGCAACTTTAGGAGCTCCAGTGTAAATTCTTTGTTTTCCCCCTTTTAGGCTTTCCTGGATCTGGGACTGCGAGAGGCCACCCAGGTTTTCCAGGTAATCCTGGGCAACGTGGAGCTCCAGGATTTCCTGGATCTCCTGGATCTCCTGGCACTGCAGGACCAAAAGGTTTGTGCTGCATTTTGGGGTTGTTCTTGAAAATCTTACTTTAGAGAGAAATTCAAATTATGGGTTGGAATACCAAACTATATCTTGCAAAGACTCTTGGCATCGCACTGAAAGATTAGGGGATCATCATACTGGAGAAGAATGATGAATTCACTTTTCCTTCACTTATTAACAGCAGTTAGGTCAGGGAGAAATCCGCAATTGATGACTGCTAGGTGTCCTTGGTTCACCAATCCCAGCAGGCCATTCCTACTTCGGGATCGATTAACTGGATTCATACATGATGAGGATATATAGAACAGGGTCTCTGATGAAGTTGCTTGGATGAGCAAAGAAATATCTCAGATTAACAAAGTTTGGTCCAATTGCCATGATTCAACCTTTAGACACCGTTGGCCTGGATGATTGAGTCTTCACTGACATACAGGATAGGGTCTTTTTAATGAAGAACTCTACGGTAAAGGATTCTACTTCCAAGATCTTTGTTTCACTTTCTTGCTTTGACAAGCCATCGTCCAGAATTTCTCGACTTCTTTGGAAAACTTCTTGCGTGATCTTGACATTATCTAGTATTGTATTATGTTATTGAATTGATTTTTGTCTTCAAAGTTACCCTTTTAAGCTTCCTTGCAGGCCTCTTGGCCAAACATCTACCATGTTCTTGTAGTAGGTAAAAACAATAAATACGCCACAGCAGTAGCAGCATCAAACCTTCTAAAATGTATTTACAGGATACCCAGGATTTCCAGGACTGACTGGCCTAAATGGTTTACCTGGCACTAAGGGCTCACCTGGAAAACAAGGTAAATCGAGTCATCCTTGAAGGCTTCCACAATAAGGCCAAAAATGCAGTAATTTCATCCTCTAAATGCTTCCATTTTGTCCAACCTCTGGCGCAAATGTGTGATTCCAATAGAAAAGAATCTCTGTAGCTCAGGGTTGAGCTGTGGAATTCTTGGTTCTTTCTGAGCTTGGTTGTTGACTTGTAGACATTTCATTACCCAGCTAGGTAACCTCATCAGTGCAAGTCAATTAATCAAGCTGAGTGACAGGCGCTGGTGATGTTATTCTGTTAGGTAACAAAACATCTGCAAGCAAATAATCAAGTTTGGAGAGCACCAAGAATTCCACAAATAATGTGAACTGAGACTGTTGTGTGATGATGTCATCAGCCATGTTTTGGCATTTGGCTGCTCCCTGCAGAAGCATTTAAAATCCTTGGGCTTTTCTTGCAGATTCCCAAAAGTCGTATTTTGCTTTCTCCCATTTTGCTGTCAAATTCTGAGGTATCCTAGCTACCGAAACAGGAAGATGCTTTTCCAACTTCATGGCAATTTGGTTGCCTGGAATTTATTTCAGCCATCAAGTATTACCAATTGCTAGTAAACAAGGGCTGGGTCAAACTGCTGTTCATGGTTTTTTCTCATTTTATTAGGCCTGAGTGAAAACGGACTCCCTGGACCGGCAGGAATTCCAGGTGTCAAAGGTCAACGAGGTGACCCCGGTTTCCACTTTGGAGCTTCTGGTCTTCGTGGACCAAAAGGACCTGCAGGAGAAATAGGTAAACAATAGAAGTTGCAAGAGAGAGAATACTGCAGTTGAATAGCATCAAGAGCTGTAACAGCATTCAAATTATCATTAATGATGTCAAGAATTATTAAGATTGAGAAGACCCTGGTTCATATCTTACCTCCATCTGAACTTGTCATGAAGTTATCCAAAGGACTCCTTTATTCTCCACTGCAAAATAAGCCACACATAACTTGTAGGACTTTTATAAGGACTACTCTACTCACGTATGATAAAGCCAAGCATTTAACATTCAGTTACTCAATATTTAATTCTAACAGATTATTTTCTAGGGTTGTTATACCCAAAATGAAAAGTAGGGTTCTCCTTTCCCCTCAACAATTAACTTTTTAAATAAAAAAGATTTTTTTAAATTTGCTGAGAATGCAGGAAAATATCTTCCTTGGAAGGCTCGGATAAATTCAATCGCAGAATTAATCTTGTAAAAATGGATAAGCTTGATGCCCTGTCATAACATCCATGTTGATGTCTTGGCAATGTGTACAAATGTGATCTTCCATGGCTGCCTTCTGGGGTTTTTTCCCCCTTCTACTTTTTGGCCTAGCGCAGGAGTAGGCAACCTTGGCTCTTTTATGACTCGTGGACTTCAACTCCCAGAATTCCTGAGCCAGCATGGCTCAGCTTGGAAACCTCTCCCTTTCCCCTCAGCGTGGCCGGCTCAGGAATTCTGGGAGTTGAAGTCCACGAGTCATAAAAGAGCCAAGGTTGCCTATAGCTCCGGACTTAACTTGTTAGTCTCCCACTTAAATTCCAATCTACTCCAACTCTACTTAACCCTTGTTGAGACAATGGACAATTGTTGGGACAGTATATTTGGGTGAGTGAGTGTGGAAGCCCTAGCTGGCTTTTGATGGGAAAGGAAGGATCACAAGCTGTACTAAGGAGCATGCAAGATCTTTGCTGAGTTCCATCTAGCCGTGTTTTCTTCTGCATTCTCCTTTTCCCTGTGCCAGATTTTCATCCCAAACCTTGAACATTTGTAACTCCTCGGAGTATGCCCAGTTCGTATTTGGTTGCCTTTTTTTTTGGAGGGGGGGGGGGAAGGGAGAGATTGTCTCAGGGATGCTGATACTTAGCAGAATTCTTCTCCTCCCGTTTTCCCTTCTCCTTCTTCTTTCTTCCTTCTCTTTTACCACTTCAGGTGTCGACGGGTCTGGTTCTTTGCACTTCTGGCAACCTCAGGAGGGTGTCTTTGACGTTGGCACTCCCATCTTCTGGGTCTGCCTCGTGTTTCTGGCCTTTTCGTCTTAGCAGAATTAGAAGCTTCAAATCCAGCATGACCGTCACCTTATTACACCCTTACGCTTAGTCAATTAATGTACATTCTCTCCTCCAGGCTTGTTTCCTAAGCAACACAGAGTCTGGGAAACGTTTGTTTATGTCAGGGGTCTGCAACCTTGACAACTTTAAGGCTTGTGAACTTCAGTTACCAGAATTCTGGGAGCTGAAGTCCGCAAGCCTTAAAGTTGTCACGGTTGCAGACCCCTGGTTTATGTCCTTTTAGGTCTTCCTGGGAGCCCAGGTTTCACTGGTGTGCGAGGCCCCCCTGGCATCTCTGTGCCTTCAGACTTTCCTGGAAAGCCTGGTGATGCTGGACGTCCCGGAGAAGATGGGCAGCCAGGTATGGAAGCAGAGAGTTTTGGGATGGGTTTTTACAGGAAGACCATTTACAAACTGGTTGTAGCATCCCTTGTGCAAGTTTGATTCAACACGTGTAAACCTCACCATCGTGGCTAATAAGTCACGATTTATGGCAGGGGTCTTCAGACGTGGCCCTTTTATGACTTGTGGACTTCAACTCCCAGAATTCCTCAGCCAGCGTGCCTGGCTGAGGAATTCTGGGAGTTGAAGTCCACAAGTCATAAAAGGGCCACGTTTGAAGACACCCCCCCCCCCCCGATTTATGGTCTAGACAGTAGTGGCAAATTCAGCCAATTGTCATTTATTTAATAACCATGATTGAATACACTCTGGTTCAAAAAAATATACGAAACCCTACTTTAAAAAAAGAGAGTAACTTTATTTACTTACAGGGAAAAAGTCCACAAGGAAAAATTAAGCTGGATAGAGAGATAATGACAGAGTCACATAGCGTGTTACAAATCTAGCACCAGGATATATTAAAACTTGGTTAGCTGTGGCTTAGGCTGATGAACAAAGCCAATCTCAAGGTTAACTTTTTATTCAATGTATTGCTGAAACCTAGAATCATGGTTTAATTCAATGACAAGCATGCTGGGGAAACACAGCGTATATATGATTCCAGATCTCTTGAAGTCACTAATTTCTGCTCTGGAAGAGCTTGGGTGGATTGTCAGGTGTTTGAGCCTATCAGGAATTTAACTCATGCTGTCTCCAAATACAAGAAAAGTGATGCGTTGTGGTGGTTGTGTTTATTATGGCTGTTTGCACAATCAGCCAGGTGTTCAAACTGGATTTGGCAGTTTTATCCACCCTCAAGTCCTTCCCAAGGACCTGAGATAGGCAGATGTGGATAACTGATGGTAGTAATGCCAGGATATAACCTGCTCCAAGCAAAGCTGCCTTTTGCAATTGACTGATGGGGGATTTTGCCAATGCCAGCTGATGCTCCAGCTGTTTTGTTGTTGTTGTTGTTGTTGTTAGCCTTCTTTGAAGGGCCAAATGATACTTTCCATCTGATGTTTCGTACATCAGATGAAAGTGGCCATGTTGGAAGATCTACCTTTTAATACGGGTAATCCTTGCTTAGCAACTGCCTCATTTAGCCGCCATTCACAGTCATGGAAAAAAAATGACTTTGTGACCAGTCCTCACATTTATGACTTTCTCAGGTCTGTAATCCAAAGGAAAGCTGAAGCCAGATCATAAGCACAGTTACAATTTCACCTAGCGGCCAAGTGTCTACTCCCAGTTAGGGTTGCTAAATGAGGACTACCTACAATCATTTTCAAAGGGGCCTCTCAACAACTTCCTAGGCAACACATGGACACAATTTCAGGATTTGGAGCTGCTGGAATGAGATAAGGGTTACTCGTGTAGCAGAGCTTCCAGTAGACCAAGGACTAACTGGCAACAACATCTTCTTGGCTTCTTCTTTGCCCAGGCTTCCAAGGACCTTCTGGGCCACCAGGATCACCGGGCCCAGCCTTCAATCAAGGTGATCGAGGTAATCCAGGCCCCACCGGTCCTTCTGGCTTCTCAGGCCTCAAAGGCAATGCAGGCATCCCTGGATTTAGTGGATCCCCTGGATCATCAGGTTTCAAAGGTGAGGAGATGTAGTGGAATGTAGTCTGGATTCCCAGGAGGGAGGGGCTGCAAGAGACAATGAAGTTTAGATAGTTTGTGTGGGAGAAAGAGGGTGAAGACAGCTCCTCCCTAGAGGTTCTCAATATAGGTTTAAAGTGTGAGTAGTTGGATTTAGTTTGGCAAGGTTTTGTCTATGGGCAAGAAACAATAAAGGACACCACTGAGAAGAACTTCAGTGTATCTTTCTTGGTTTTTGGAGTCTGGGGGTTGGGTATTATGAAGGTTCAATCCTACGTAGCGGCAGATGTTTCTCAGGGGGCAAAGAGAAAATATTTGCTGCAAACTGTGTGGCATCAAGAAGGGCATCCAGCCAGTAAACGCTCAGCTCCATTCAGTCGCTCTGACTCTACCCTGAATGAAGGGATTACAAGAGTAGTAAAAAGGGAATTTTGGGGGGATCCATACTGAGGTTTTGAGGAGGGGCACAAGTCCCCGTTTTTTGTCATATAGCCTGGCCAAGGTGGATATCGAAGCAACTTCAGTGTTTGTCAAAGTGTTCTAAAGCAGGAGAAGCTGCTGTGTCTGATGAATTTTCAGCCCTGCCCAATTTAGAAGCCAACCATTGATCTTCCTCTTTTCTCTCTCAGGATTCAGAGGGGACCCAGGTTTCATAGGAATGCCCGGGAAAGATGGACCGGTGGGTGATCCAGGTTTCCTTGGGCCAAAAGGCAAAGCAGGCCGTCCAGGTAATGCACGTAATTGGAAAATGCACGTAATTCCAGATCAAACCATTCGGGTAGTCCTCAATTTACGACTGATCACATAGCAGTCATTGGAAGCTATGACTAACCTCCCCAGTTCCAAAATCCCAGTGGCCTCATTCCCTGAAGTCACATGACCACATTTTTAGGCTCTCGGCAGCCAGCACACACATTTACAGACGTTTGCGCCATCCCACAGTCACATGACTCACGTTTTACAACATTTTTTGTCAAAAAACATCCTTTCTTTCTGATTTTCAGCAAAACCAGCCCACAGCAAACAATTGGCTTTTTTTTTTACAGTCTCCACATTCACTTAACAACTGCTGCAAAAAATAAAGTCGTAAAATCGAGTTGAGCGTTTGGGTGACCTGCTTTACAACTGTCATGATTTACAACTGTAATGGGCAGACTCCATTATGGTTGTAAGTTGAGGATTACTGTATGAGCATCAGACAGGTGGTTGGCTATGTACCGTTTATGAGAGGTTATGAGGAAGCTGGCAAGGAATGGAAGAAAGAGCAGATATTCAGCAACTGAAAGTCCAGATCTCATAAACAGCAACTCAAACCAGGCAAGGTTGAGCCCTGGATGTCTTATTGAAATCTTTATACTGTAGTTCTTGCTGCCCTAATTTTAGCCCAACTGTACCGGGCTTAACATCATCCTAGAATCTAGGATGAACCCCAAATTCAAGTTTGCTTTGAAGGTGAAGTTATGGTAGAGATGTTTACCAATGTTCAGAATTTATGGAACTTGGCTTGCTACGTATATCAGTTCAGGAGACCGTGGTGGTCCAAAAGGGGTCACTGCTTCCCTGGGTGCTACATTTGGGGTTCCAGACAGATAGATATGCCATTTTATAGTACATTCCTCTTCTTTGTCAGGCATCCTTGGGCTATTTTGGAGTCTTTTTTTTTTAACCATGATCTTTTTTTTGAAAAGTTGAAGATGTTGTGGGATTCTCTAGGGTGAGACATCTTTAACTGCAGATTGAAGACAAGAAGAATGATTGGGAGGGAGGAATGTTCTACACTTTAGCAATTCAGTTGCATGACTGTTGCGCATTGCACACTCTAATAATGACAGAAAAATATGACCTTGGATTTTATAACCAAATTGGTAGGAGAGCCCATGAATGTCATTTTCCAAGTCATGCTTCCTCTGTTTTATATAGGTTTTCCTGGGCTGCAAGGAGCTCCAGGCTTAACCCAAAGACCAGAAGATATCAGAGCTCCTCCTGGCTTAATGGGATTGCCTGGAAATGATGGCAACCCTGGTTTAAATGGAGACCCTGGCTTCCAGGGGCAAACTGGATCACAAGGTAAATATAAGTTACATTGTCCAGAGAAATGGGCATAGTATGCCAAGCTAGGAAAGTTACATTGTCCATATGCAAAGCTGGGACTCTGGAGAAGGTGGTCTCTAAAGAATCCCTTGGAGGATCCATCTTCCCGTGGTTACCTATAAAGACCTTCAGGCTTAAAGTTGGATACTTTGAATACTAGCTTCTATGAGAAACCATAATCAGATCTTAGTTTTTTATTCTGTGTAAAAGCAGAATAAAAGGCTAACAGAGTTGGAAGAGGCCCTGGAGATCTTCTCGTCCAGCCCCCTACTCAAGCCGGAGAACCTATACCATTTCAAACAAGTGATTGTCCAATCCCTTCTTAAAATCCTCCAGCGATGGAACATCCACAACTTCCAGAGGCAGACCGATTCACTTATTAATTGTTCTAACTCAGGAAATTTCTCCTTAGTTCTAGGTTGGCTCTTTCCTTGATTAGTTTCCATCCATTGTTTCTTGTCTTGCCTTCTGGTGCTTTGGAAAATAGTTTGACCGCCCCCCTTCTTTGTCACAGCCCACCAAGTATCGGAACCCTGCTATCATGTCACCCCTAGTCCTTCTCTTCATTAGACTAGACTAACTCCAAGCAAAGATAAACCGGTCTTGTTCTTAAAGGTATCTGTCTCTTGTGACTTCTGAATGGAATAGGTTATCAGAAATGAATGGGACAAATTTTTTATATTAATGACCAGGTCCAAAAGGAAAAGCAGGCATACCTGGCCAGGTGGGAATCAATGGCTTACCAGGTTCTCCTGGGATGGTAGGAGACCCAGGTTCTCCAGGAACTCCGGGGCTATCAGGATTTGAAGGTAAGCTTACATGTGTTCGCTTCTTCCGACTTGGAGTGCTATAAAAACTGTAAGATAACAATGACCGATACGATGTACGGAACGCCGCTGATGTGTATATGCCACAAAGGTTAATCTTCATAGAGCAGGGGTCCTCAACCTTGGCAACTTTAACACTTGTGGACTTCAGCTCCCAGAATTCTCCAGCCAGCCACAATTCTGGGCGTTGAAGTCCACAAGTCTTAAAGTTGCCAAGGTCATAGAAGATTCCTTTTCATCTTCATTGGATTCTGTGCAGAGTACACTGGGCAGCAAGTGTTTTCCAGAGGTTTTGATCAGTCACAGGATGTCTGCCATCATCCCAAGAGACATTAATAATCTTAAGATCTTCCTTAAGTGTTTGGCGCCAAGTTGTCTGCCAGCAGGATAAATAAGGCATCAGTTGTTCCTAAATGGTACTTCTGGAAGAAGGTTATAGCCTGACCAAACAGGGTGTGTCAAAGTGGGGCATCCCCAAAGACATCTTGCTTTAGGTGAGAGCCAATCACAGAATAACAGTTGGAAGGGATCTTAGAGGTCTTCTAATCCAACCCTCTGCTCAAACAAGAACCCTACATCATTTTAGACAAATAACAATGTGGTATGGTAATTATAGACTAGAAAGTCGGATGGTAATTTTTAGTCTTGCATTAGACCCAAAATCATCTGGGTGACCCTCTCAATCAGCTTTAGGAAGGAGGCAACAGCAAACTCTTTCCAAAAATGTTGCCAAGAAAACTGCAAGGACCTGTCCAGGCAGTAGCCAGGAGTCAACACTGATCTGAAGGCCCACATGCAGACACAAAAGCAGGGGTCTTCAAACTTGGCCCTTTTATGACTTGTGGACTTCAACTCCCAGAATTCCTCAGCCAGGCACGCCTTAGCTAATCTGTTTATATGCAGCTGGAGAAAATGCAGGTCTACAAGAAGTAAAGGAGACGACGGTTTGAACAAGCCAAACTCCAATTTGACTTGCAGCCTTCAGCTGAGACTGATCTGTCTGGGGCAGGTTGGGAATTGAACCCTCTCCAGATCTCACTGGGCAGATACCAGTCACGGGCTGCATGGAAATCTCCTCTTTCCCTTCACAGGACGTCCTGGGAATCCAGGTCTGGCTGGGCTGCCCGGGATGCCAGGGCGTAGCGTTGGAGTTGGCTATACCTTGGTGAAACATAGCCAGTCGGACCAGATCCCGCCCTGTCCGGTGGGCATGAACAAACTCTGGGAAGGTTACAGTTTGCTCTATGTGAAAGGCCAGGACAAGTCCCACAATCAAGATCTGGGTAAGTAACGTGTCCGGACTGGGGGGGGGGGGAAGCAATGGGAAAATAAGAGGGCAGGAAAGAATCCCTCCGTTCATTAAAGAGATTTTATATCGGGAAGGGAAGGGGAAGGAAGGGGAGGGGAGGGGAGGAGGAGGGGAATGGAAGGGCAGGGAAGAGGAAGGGCAGAGGAAAGGAAAGGAAAGGAAGAGGAAAGGAAGAGAAAAGGGAAGGAGAGAGGGAAGGAAAGGAAGTCCAATTAATATGCTATTTATAGCCCAGAATTTGTTTGTCTCTATGGCCCAATACAGTCTAGCTCAGGGGTGTCAAACTGCCAGCCCGCGGGCCGGATGCGTCATGCCGAAACCGCGCCCACCCCATTGCCGGCAATAGAAAAAAAGTTGCGATACGAGTTTGACACCCTTGGTCTAGCTCAGGGGTAGGCAACCTTGGCTCTTTTATGACTCGTGGACTTCAACTCCCAGAATCCCTGAGCCAGCATGGCTCAGCTTGGAAACCTCTCCCTTTCCCCTCAGCGTGGCTGGTTCAGGAATTCTGGGAGTTGAAGTCCACGAGTCATAAAAGAGCCAAGCTTCCCCACCCCAGGCCTAAACCAGGGATAGGCAACCTTGGCTCTTTTATGACTCATGGACTTCAACTCCCAGAATCCCTGAGCCAGCATGGCTCAGCTTGGAAACCTCTCTCTTTTCCCTCAGTGTGGCTGGCTCAGGAATTCTGGGAGTTGAAGTCCACGAGTCATAAAAGAGCCAAGGTGGCCTACCCCTGGTCTAGCTAAAGAATTAAGCATTATGCAATCTGAAAGACTTACAACCAGTCATTTAGCAACTGTTCCAAGTTATAACTGGTGTACAACCCAGCCTTAAAGTTACAAGGGCTGCTTCCCCAATTCCCAGTTCCAATTATGCTCATAGGTCAAGGAGATTTTTCAGGCAGCTGGCTTTTGAGCATGCCACGCTTACCGGTAGCCCTTGACTTACAATCATTTGTTTAGCGATTATTCGAAGTTGCAATGGCACTGAAAGAAGTGACATAGGGCCATTTTTCACACTTAACGACCGTTGTAGCATCCCCGTGGTCACGTGATTAAAATTCAGGCGCTTGGCAACTGGCATGTATTCATGACAGTTCCACTGCCCCAAGGTCATGTGATCACCATTTGTAACCTTCCCAGCCGTCTTCTGACAGACAAAGTCAATGGGGGAAGCCTGATTAACGACCTTGTTTCACTTAACAACTATAGCGATTCGCTTCATAACGGTGATAAAAGAGGTCACAAAATGGGGCAAAACTCATTTAACAACTCCCTTCCTTAGCGACAAAAATGTGGGGCTCTCTGTACTCCTGCAGCCACAGCTGCAGAAATGAGAGTCCCTTTTAATGCTCCATTCCATGCTTTGCGTCTCCATTCTTCTTAAACCCCTCAAAGGTTTTGCTGGCTCCTGCCTGCCTCGCTTCAGCACGATGCCTTTTATTTATTGCAACATCGACGAAGTGTGCTACTACGCCAGCCGCAATGATAAATCATATTGGCTTTCCACCACGGCTCCGATACCCATGATGCCCGTCAGCAGCTACCAAATCGCCCAGTACATCAGTCGCTGCTCAGTGTGTGAAGCACCATCCCAAGCTGTGGCTGTCCACAGCCAGGACATCACTATCCCACAATGCCCTGAAGGCTGGCGCAGTCTCTGGATTGGGTACTCCTTCCTCATGGTAAGAGATCCCCAGAGGGACTGCCACGTGTGGGAATGCGCGTCCTTTCAGTGGATATACATAGAGCACCTATCCATGCTCATGTGAGGATAGATTAGAATAACAGAGTTGGAAGGCACCTTGGACGTCTTCTAATCCAGGGGTCCCCAACCTCCAGTTCATGGACCGGTACCGGGCTGCGGCATGCCAGCAACCGGTCCGCACAGACAAGCAAAGCCCCATCTGTGGGATGCAGGCAGCACACAAAACCACGCACCCTCCGGTCCACGGAAAAACCTCTCTCCACGGAACCGGTCCCTGGTGCCCAAAAGGTTCTAGTCCAACCCACTGCTCGGGCAGGAAACCCTATACAATTTCAGACAAATGGTTGTCCAATCTCTTCTTAAAAAACTTCCAGTGTTGGAGCATTCACAACTTCTGGAGGCATGTCATGTGACCTGTCTTGCTGGGTGATCTTCAGTGATTCTTCCCAGTTGCCACTGAAGAGCCACGTGAACCCCTTGCTCATCCTATCGCCAAAAATGGATTGCAGTTTGGTGTCTATGGAGGCTCTCAATCATCCAGGTCATGGTTGTCCCAAAGGCAACTGGATTTTCTTGGGTTCATACCCTCCCCGTGAAACACATTTCACTTCTCATCCAAGAAACTTCTTCAGAACCGAAGAAGCTTCTTGGATGAGAAGTGAAATGTTTCCAAACACCCACCCACCCCCAAAAAAAGGCTAGTTGCCTTCTGAAAAGCACCTTTGAGATTGCACTTTAGTGGCTTTAATTTTGGGGGGAGGTCATTGTGTTAAAAAAATTTAAAAGAGGCTTTGATGTTCATTGGATTCTTTATTTTTTAAGCTTTCCTAGCCTGCTTGGTGACACCCAATGAGGCTTTTAATTGCCGAGAAAACAAACAGCAAATTTAGTATGAATATAGAACATAGAATCATAGGACTGGAAGGGACCTTGGAGGTCTTCTACTCCATCTTCCTGCTCAAGGCAGGAGACCTTATATACCATCCCGGTCAAATGTTGGCCCGGTCCATTTTTGAAAACCTCCAGTGATTGAATTGAGCTGTGATTCTCAAACCCAGTTGCCTGCTGTCAGCTGGGGCACCCATCCTGATTTATCACCCTTCAGAAACCAGACGTTGTTCGTAGGGCAATGTTGACTCGGATGTTTGCATTTGGTCTCCTGGAGCGCAGTTGATACGATTCTTCACACCAACATTCATCTCTCGCTGGTTCTTTCTTTCAGCACACGGCTGCCGAAGGCGGTGGACAGTCCCTGGTCTCGCCCGGATCCTGCCTGGAGGACTTCCGTGCCACCCCTTTCATTGAGTGCAACGGTGCCCGAGGAACGTGCCATTACTTTTCCAACAAGTACAGCTTTTGGCTGACCACAGTGGAGGCGAGCCATCAGTTTGCTGAGTCTCCCATCCCCGAAACGCTGAAAGCGGGTCAGCTCCAGACACGAGTGGGACGGTGCCAAGTCTGCATGAAAAATTTGTAGCAAAGGCCCGGACCTTATTTCTTTTAAGACCAAGAAATTAGCATTTGTGTCCTAGCTGGCCAATTGACATTTTCCTAAATCTCTCCAGAGCCGTCTTGTCTCCATCAAAATATGGTGCTATCTTTCCCCCTTGTTTTTATCTTCCTGGCTACCTCAAAGTCTTTTTTCTACCTTCCCAACTACCACAATCCCTTGGCACTGATGTCCTAAACTGATTTTCTCACAAGATACACGAATCTTGGGCAAAGATTTCTTCTCAAGAGTATGATCGTAAGGTCTTCCCATGTTAAGGATTTAAGACCTGTCAGGATTTTCACAAATGTTTTTGCCTGCATGCACACACTCCACTCTTCTAACCACATTCCTCATTCATATTCAGCTTAAGTTAACTGCTTATTTTAGGCCTAAAAAATAACACACTGTCTGGAAGGGTTTCTGTTCTATGATCAGTGGTATGATCAGATTTGAAGGTTCAGGTTTGTGAAATCGTTAACTATGTTGATCAAAGCCTGCCAGGTACTCTATTAAACAGTGACGTGACAATAAAATAAAATGAACTTGTTAGGAGAAGGCAATATTGGGATGTTTTCATCCGTAACATGAGGAGCAGGCCTATTAGAAGAATGATAATATGCATCTTTTGGCATAGCATCAACCTGAGGATTTTTTTATAGCAATAATGCAGTTTGATTTCACCTGCTTGATTATTCAGCCCAAGAATGTTAAATCTAGCACTCTTACTACTCTGCGTAATGTTCTCTTACGAATGTTTCCCTCTCAGCTTCTTTGTTAATGTGCCACAAGTAGCATTCTTTCGTGGCATCCAGTGATGCTACTCACAGACCGCCCTGAACATAAATCTTGGCTCAGATGCCGAAGTATAACTTGAATTTATCCAATGAGACAGCTGCTTCCTTTCTGTGCTGGGACATCTGAATGCTTTCTGGGCTCATGAATCAGTTTCATGTTGCATCCAGACCAGTGGTGGGATTCAAATAGGTGAACCACTGGTTCTCTATGTGGATGCCGCTTCCGGAAGTCCGTTCTGGGCCTGGGCAACAAAAAATTAGCTACCGGTTCTGCCGAAGTGGTGCGAACCGGCTGAATCCCACCACTGATCCAGACTGAGAAACTAGGTAGGTAGCAAACCAACTTCAAGTACGGTAATGGTTGCGAATTGTTAATGTGTTCCACTCTGATAACAATCAATCCTTGGCTTGGTCATAGCTAGGGTTAATTAACCAACAAAAACTCTTCAGATCTGATGGAGTGAAAAGGAAAGAGAATGGCAAAGAGGTCCAGCACATAGGCTCACTCAAAGAAGGTAGATGCAGATTTGACCACGGTGGACTAGGAAGCAACTGAACGTCTTACTAAAGGAGTTACTAAAGGAAACTATGTTAAAAATGTAGAAAAGTCTTGAGGGACACCTCCTGCCAATCTGAGCTACAATTCTGCTGGTTATGAATACTGAAAATAGGAAAGGCTTGGTTTACATCTCCTAAATTATCCTGGCATTCTAGCCAGGAACGAATGGATTAGTAAATTAGCATGTTTTCTAATTTCTGTCGCAGCTTAACTCTATGATGTTTCTTTGTCCATAACTGCACGGTCAAGTTGTGATCTACTACCTGTGTCTTCGCTCACTTCCTTGAGTAGTGTCCGCCCTGCTTAACCCTTTGACTCCCTTGGTTCTACATTATAATGTCTGTTTTGTCCTTTTTTATCCAAGCTGTTTTTACAGCCTCAGCCCATCTGTTTCCACCTGGAGAATGGGTCAATCCAATCACCTTTAAGACCATCTTCTTAATTAATAGCATACTGATATTCAGACATTATAAAAATGTTCTTGGACTTTATACAGCCATTAGATGTTGATCCATGAATAATCCACTATTACAGATGCTGGCATAGGACCTTCATGTTTATATAACAGACATATTGCTCCATTTGCAATAGGTGTATAAGCTAGAGCCAGAGTTACTAATCTTTAATGAAAAGTTTCAAAGATCGTTACTTCAACGGTCTTTGTTCTCTAATTGTACATAAGCTGAAAAAGTCACCTATTGATTATTCAGTTGCATGTTATGGATTTCATTTCCACAATATTTCTCTTTTTTTTTTTTTTTTTTTTTTTGAGGTAGCCTTGGAATTGCTGGTGCTTGAAATAATATAGTATTAAATAGGTTATTTTTATGTAAATGTAACACTGAGTAGAAGTTGGATGAACCGACTCATCTGCCAATATTACGGTTTTCTTGATTTTATTTTTGCTAGTCTTGCATTTTGTAATGCACTGCTGAAAGTATCTTCAGAGCACTGATTATATTTTGACTTATTTTTTTTTCCTAAAAAGTAGTAAAACAGCATGTCCGTTTTGTGTTATATTCCATTCCCTCCTTACAATAAGCTTGATAACTCTCTCCAGACATGTTACTCAACTTGTGTTGTCAAGTGAATTTATACTAAGCTTAGGGGACCGAAATAGAATTGTGGAGTTGGAAAGGACCCCCAAAGATCATGTAGTCCAACCTTCAATGACCAAAAACACCAATTAAACCATCAGGAAGGGTTTGTTTGCATCCTCTTAAAAACCTCTAGGACTTGCCAAAAGAGAGCAATTTTCACACAGAAGATATTTGGAATTAAATAGACTTTGCATGGAATTTTAGAATGCTTAAAAAAGAAATTGGGCTTAAGAGTGGAGCCTCAGTATTACATAACGACTGTATCAATCAAGCCAACACGAGGGGGGGGGGATATCAACAGATGCCATTGCTGTTTGTTTTTTTTTGGTTCATATTCAGATTTTATTTTGCTCCCATTTAAACCTCTCTCTTGGGTTGCGTCAAATAGGGAACAAAAAATATCCTCATAACTATACTGTAGTTTTTTTTAAAACCCCACTCCCCCTTTTTAGAGTATCTTTAAAGTATCTTTAAAAGCTCATGAATAATGCTTTACTAATGCTATCTTCTCCCACAATTATATTAATTCCTCCCAAATATACAGGCGATATTGACCATTTTTTAAAACAGGAGTCTTCAGCCAGCGTGCCTGGCTGAGGAATTCTGGGAGCTGAAGTCCACAAGTCATAAAAGGGCCAAGTTTGAAGACCCCTGTTTTAAAAGAAACAAGTATGTTAAGAATTGCAAAAGAATTGTGCAAACCTTGGCAGGTTCCATATTCTGAAAGTAGAGGAAGTCCTCAACTTATCACCATACTTGTTTCTGGACCTTCTGTTGCTAAGCAATGCAGTCGTTAACTCACGCCCAATTTTACTACCTTTTTTTTGCAACGGTTATTAAGTGAATCCAGCTTCCCCCATTAATTTTGCTTGTCACAAAACTGCTTGGATAGTGATCATGGTGATCATGTGACCCCAGGACACCACAACCATCGTAAATACTGGTTGCCAAGCACCCCTATTGCAACCATGTGACCGCACTTAACTCTGCAATGTCGGAAGCGCGAGGGCTGGTAGTTAAGTGAGTCACTTTTTTCAGCACCGTTGTAACTTCGAACAGTGACCAGCTAAACAAATAGCCGTGAGGGATGATGCAGTTGTGCAAAATGCTGCAGAGATTTACAGGTGTAGCGGGTCAAATGCCCCTGCACCCCACTAAGGCTGAAGAATACAAGTAGTTCTGAACTACAATTGGGACCAGGATTTTCTTTGCTAAGGCAGCTGCTGAGTAAGACGTGCCTGAATTTTATGACCATTTTTATGCCACCGTTAAGCAAATCATTGCAGTTCAGTGGTTGTTAATGGAATCCAGTTTGCCCTACTGACTTATCAGAAGACACCTGGGGAAGGCTGGAGATCCCTTGATCCTGGGAGGCTGCAGCTATCATAAGTACATGCTGGTTGTCAAGCGGCCACATTTTGAGCAGGTGACCGTGAGGATGGTGCAATGGTTGAAAACGGGAGGGCTGTTGCAAGTCCCTTTTTCCAGTGCCGTTGTAACTTGGAACGACCGCTAAACAAACGGCTGTTGAGATCTACCTGCAAATGCAAATTCCACCAATGAATCCTTTAGTTTTGCATCGGACAATGGCATTCGCGAACACAGTATTTTAAATCTGCCAGCGTAGTAATGGTTGTTGCCTGCTACACGGTGTGGAGCAAACGTTACACGCACACGACCCCATCGGGGCGGTAAACAATCAGAAAACGGAGGCCAACCACTTTTATTTTGGTAGATGCCCTTCTCTGGGTCTTAAGAAGGTCCAAGTCCCCCCCCCCCACTCCCCAAAGTGGCATCCAACCTATTCCAACACTTTAAAAATGAGAAGCACAAATAAAGTGCTCTTAACAAGGGGAAACATGTAAATGTTTAATTTAAAATAAATAACAGTTGAAACAAAAAAAAACCGTGTTTTTTTTCTTTTACTCAGGAGCAAAAGGTTTAATAATGATTTGAAGTCAAAGCCAAAGTGAAGAAGGGCCGTCATAATTATAAAGAAACCTCCTGTGTAGTATGTTGCAAGAACAGGGGAGGAGTTGAAAAGTTGCCTCCCGGTCCTCTGCTTATTCACGTATTTTCCTAGAAACGACAAACTTTTTGTGTGTGTGTGTAAAATTGCACAGAGTATACGTGTCCTTCCGTAAAAAAACACTTCGGGGTTGTTGTTTTTTTTCCGAAGTGCAGTGCCGAGAAACGTGAAGATACTGAATAAAAGCATTGGTTTCGCCCGATCGGGTGAAATCGTTGAGAAAAAAAAAAGAGAAGAGAAAGAAAAAGAAAAACAAGGCAATGACATTTACTGCTTTAAAAAATAAAAATAAAATTGTCCACGTGAAGGAACAAGAGGTGAACGCCGTGCTTTCAGCGTGAGCAAAGCTATTGCATTATAATTACCGTCCGGCCATCGTTGACGCTGGCAATACGACAAGCCCGTTTTTGCTTTCGGGTTCCCCGAGAGCTCGTCTTCAGACAAGGTTCTTTCCTTGGGGGGTGAGGGGGGGAAGCGGGGTGCGGGGGGGACAGGCAGGCACTTCAGGCTAAGAGAAAGGCTCTGTGGTTTTACTCCCGGGCCAGGTTGCCTTCACACGCTCAAGATCTCAAACTCTTCTTCCATCTCAAACAGTTTATCCGTGGAGTCGATGAGCTCTAAGGGAAACGGAGAAACTGGATTTCTTTGTCAAAATAGGTTTTGTTGCTCTTATATACATATATTTAAAAAAAAAAACAATACCTCCCCTTGCTGGGAATGCCAAACACTGCACTCCGAACTAGAGGCAGTGCTCGACTTTCAACCACAGTTCAGCCCAAACTTTCTGTCGCTAAGCAAAACGATTTGAATTTTGGCCCACTTTATGACCTTTCTTGCTACCGTTTGTTAAGGGAATCGCTGCCATTCTGTTACAAGTTAGTAACGCGGCGGTTAAGTGAATCTGGCTTCCCCGTTGCTTGTCAGAAAGTCTCTAACAAGGGTCACATGGCCCCCGGACGCTGCCACCGTCATAAATATGAATCAGTTGCCAAGCATGAATTTTGATCATGTGACCACGGGGAGGCTGCAACGGTCGTAAGGGTGAAAAAACGGCCATAAATCTCTTTTTTTCCCCTTGCCGTTGTAATGTCAGTCTATTAAATAAACTGTTTGCAAGTCGAGGATTACTTACAGGTGGGAAATTGGATGGAGAATGGCTGTTGGAAAGCAAATGAGTGAGGAATAAATCAACCCATCAGAGATTGCAGAGACCTCTCCCAGTGTAACTTAGCTGTCCATAACGACACACCCTTATAAACCTTTTCGTTGTGGCATAAATATGCTTACAAAGTGCCAGCAGATGCTTAAGGTTGACTTCACCCCAACTGATCAGTTTCTTGATCCAGAAGAAATGGACAAGAAGTTTGCTAGTGCAAACTAGCCGACTTTGGCCTTGTTTCCAAAATGTTGGCACCCACCCACAATTGCTGTATCTCCTCTGAGGATTATGCCACTGCTTTAAGGAGCTGCCATTCAGAAATTGACTCCTTGGGGCCAAGTGTCCAAATAGGCTTAGGTCAGTTATAATCCTCGGGGCGTCATTCACACAACGTGCTAAACTCAGGTTCTTTTAGCAGTCGGGCGCCTTGCGTAAATGCAAAAAATGACTCCATTTCAGGCCGTGAGCATATTGTGTGGACAAATTAATACAGATCACAGCCAGGCAGTAGGATGGAGGAAGTGAAGTAGCTCCCTATGAAACACCTCTTTACCTGCTCCGGTGGTGGTGACTTCTGGTTTGCTGGGAGGTATGAAAGGGGGCCAATGTGGTGGGTGCTTCTGCACCAGCTCAAACATTCGTAGACTCTGCTTCTTATGTATCTCCTGGGAGGGAGAAAAGTGCCATTTGTAAATTGCAGCACAGAAGCAAATGCATTAGCCACCCAGCCCTCAGGAATTCAAAACGCCACGCTGAATGTTTATAAGAGCTGGGGAGTACAGATCATTTAGCAAATAATAATTAAAATTTGCGTGTTTATGCCTCCCTGTCCCTTCCACGTTTAACAGTCGTTAAAATTTTGTAGGAAAAAATACAATCCAAAATCAGATATTTATCACTTGAGCTATTTTTTGCACTAAAAGTCCAAATTCACTATGCTGTTTTCGTTCTCGTTCTTAAATACCAAATAAAGGGCATCAAAAGGCAAGGGACGAATGAATTTCCAGGCCAATAAAAACCCATTTTTAGAAAGTAATAGCTGTATTTTTCTATTTGTGCTTTTCTTTTGGGGGGGGGGGTTGCTTGTGCAAGATCACAGCTCCATTTAAAACACCATATATGTTAAGCGCACAAAAGACTGGAAAGCTTACAAAGCCCTCTTCTGGTTTAAAAAAGTTTTAAAAAAAACACTAGCACACCAAAGAAACAACAACAAAATAATTATAGTCACATTCAATATAATGGAATAAACAAACATCAAATATGTATCAGAGCTGGGGGCCTCTCTCTCTGACACTCTTTCTATCCCTCTGGTTATTATCAATCCTTTAATAGTAAACCTGTTGAACACAAAGCAAGAGTAAATTTTATGCCTTTCCTAATACTTGCCTTTTGCACAAGGCTACACCAGTTATCAAAGTCCTTTTCTTCTTTACAAAAAAATCCCTGTAATAATTGAAGAATATTAGAAAGGAAAAAACAAGGAATAATCCAACGATGGAAACATTTGGTCATTATGCATTCTTTCCAATTATCTCGGAAGGATATTAGTAGTTATTATTAGCAATCCTTGAAAGAGTAAACTTAGGTGCTTAGGTGTCACAAATAATCGGAACAGATTCAAAGTGGTTTCTCATCTCAGTAAGAAGTAAGCCAAAAGCCACATATGTATTGTGCTCACAAGGCATGTTAAGCTATTGCGTGGTCTCTGCAAAACTCCTTTTTTACAAATCAGTTTTATGTGTGTAAGGCACTGTCAAAACAAGCAGCCTAGATTGTATTTTACTCTGTTGTATAAATGTATTCGGTCTAACGCAGGGGGTCTCCAAACCTGGCAAACTTAAAGACTTGTGGACTTCAACTCCCAGAATTGTGGCTGGCTGGAGAATTCTGGGAGTTGAAGTCCACAAGTCTTAAAGTTGCTAAGTTTGGAGAGCGCCTAGAACCGTGGTGGTGAACCTATGGCACGGGTGCCAGAGGCGGCACTCAGAGCCCTCTCTGTGGGCACGCGCGCCGTCGCCCCAGTCCTAGGCCTTCAGCTGGGTTTTATAAAACCTTTTCGCTTTAGGCCTCCGCCGCCGTGTGCCAAAAAAAAAAAAGGTTCAATCAGTCAATTTCAACTTCTCGCGGGGAAAAAAAAGATCTTGCAAAGTTGGAATTGATTGGTTGAACTTTTTAGTCCCACCCAGTCTGCCGTTACCACCACAGCCACGCCCACCCAATTGGCCATGCCCCGCCAATGGGCCACGCCCAGCCAATGGGCCACACCCACCCGGCACTCGAGGATGCATAAGTGGGTTTGGGGTTGCAGTTTGGGCACTCGGTCTCTAAAAGGTTCACCATCACTGGCCTAGAACTATGTTAATCATTTATCACAATTCCAACAAGAAACTTCTTTGAAAATGTAACCAGCAGCCTGATGCCTATGTTGGATTCCCTGAACTCGGCACTCCCTTCTGGGGAGGGGGGGGGTCCACCTCTTCACTACACCCCATCACAATACTCACTAATGCTACAGAGGGATCAAGATTCATGATCTTCATCCGCTGGGGGGGTTGCTGGCAGTGGAAGCTATGATCATCAACTGCACCGTTCTCATCCGCATCTACAAAGACCTGGGTGGTGTGAGGGTCCAGGTAGATCAATTCATTTCCTACAAGAAAGAAGGAAGGGAGGAAGGGGTTGGCTAGCCAGGAAGGGAACTGAAAGTCGGGCATTGATTTTTGTCCCCCTAAAATCAAGGATCTGCTAAGGCCCCAACCCTGGATTTCCATACAAAGGGAGGGATTCATTCTTCAAATCAAGTCCTGAAGCTATTCATCTCTTCAGCTAAGAAACAAGCTGAGATGAATATCACTCGTGTGAATCTTCCCTCTGGCAAAGCATGAGGCTGTGGAGAATAGACTGGACTCCAATCTTCAGTATATGCTCTTTACTGTGATTTCTCTTCCCTGGGTTTTTTTCTTATCTGCTACTTCAGCTTTAGAAGAATCCTTCAGTAGAACACATTCCAGTATTTTTCCTTACCCAGAAATCCTATAAAGTAGTAGGCATTGTTTGGTTTTCCTCCTAAAGCTCCTAAAGATTGCGGCATCTTAAAGCATTCCTAAAGATCCAAAGGAGAAAAGAAATATATATATACATATTTATGTCTCACTTTCCAACAAGTATCCTATTTGTGCTTCTTCAGCAACGGAATTCAAGGCAGCTTATTATCTAGTTCAGTGGTGGCGAACCTATGGCACGGGTGCCAGAGGCGGCACTCAGAGCCCTCTCTGTGGGCACGCGTGCCGTCACCCCAGTCCTAGGCCTTCAGCTGGGTTTTATAAAACCTTTTCGCTTTAGGCCTCCGCTGCCATGTACAAAAAAAAAAAAGGTTCAATCAATCAGTCAATTTCAACTTCTCGCGGGGAAAAAAAAGATCTTGCAAAGTTGGAATTGATTGAACTTTAGTCCCACCTAGTCTGCTGTTACCACTGCAGCCACGCCCACCCAATGGGCCACACCCACCCGGCACCCGACGATGCATAAGTGGGTTTTGGGTTGCAGTTTGGGCACTCAGTCTCTAAAAGGTTCGCCATCACTGATCTAGTTCCTCTAGGTCAGGGGTCTGCTATGCTGGCTGAGGAATTCTGGGAGCTGAAGTCCACAAGTCTTAAAGCTGTCAAGGTTGCAGACCCCTGCTCTAGGTCAACGTCTGCTTATTTTGAGCTAGACCAGGACCAGTAGGGCACCACCCCCACTTCTTCTTCCTAAAACCCTCTCTTGCAAAGATGTTCAAATCACAGAATTACAGAGGCATGACTTTTCTGTTTTCTTGAAGAAATAAGTTGGAAAATAGATAATCTTAAGCTCCTGGCTGGCTTCTCACATCTATCTAAGTTGGGGGGGGGGGGAATCCTCTCTCCCAACCCTGTCAAAAAACCAAACATAGAGCTGAACATTCTAACCTGCCAGGACTGCAGAGGCAGAAATAAAATTACATTTGCCATCACTAACCTCCGAACCAGACCGGTTAACTTATCTGTGCCTTCAGAATATAAGGAAGGATTGTGTATATTAAAAAAATCAAGCAAGAAAGAGCTTGTGGAACCTCGGAAGGCATTTCTTAAAAACCGTGTGTTTTAAAGAGGTCCTGAAACCTGAAATTTAGCATTTTCGCAAAGTGAAACCACGATCAGGCGCCTTTGGTTTTTTTTTTTTTTTTAGTACAGGTCATCCTCAACTTACAGCAGTTCATTTAGTAACCATTCCAAGTGGTGTGCACATCTTTTGCAACCCTGCTGACAAGCAAAGTCAGCGGAGGAGCCAGATTCGCTTAAATAACTGCGTTTCTAGTTTCGCAGCCGCAGTGATTCGTGTAACAGCCGTGGGCAAGAAAGGTTGCAAAATGAGGCAAAATTAACAACAACTACCTCGCTTAACAAGAGAAGTGTTGGGCTCAATTGTGTGGTCCTACGTCGAAAACTATCTGCATAAATTCCTCCTCTGGATCATCCAGGTCATTTCCACGTTTTAATGACTATATATATTGCATATGCGTGTTTGTATGCACGTGTGTATGTGTGTCCGTGTGTCCAATGAAGCAATTGATGGGTTATAGCTCCAATTATTCCTAAAGCCAACCAAACCTCCTGCCAGAGAGTTCTACCTTAAAAGCGTCGACGTAAACTGGATTGATGTGGTTTATCCCCAGGCGGAGGGGCACGATCAGCAGCAGAGGCTTCCAACTGCAACAGGGAGCTCCTGAGGTCTTGGCTGGGTTGATGGAGCTCCTATAGGACCGTGAACTGCAGTGAGACCTGGGGCAACCCTGGGGTGGGACCCCGCACATTTTTTCTGGTGAAAAAGAGAAAAATAAAATCCTTCATTCTCAATTCCTTATCAATCTGTCAGCGGCCAAAGAATATTCCCCTTGCTTACAAATATTTTCAGCAAATGTAAAGTGAAGGGAATCTGAATCCCAAACAGACCACTCTACTCATCTCGGGGGGGGGGGATGGGAAAATTCCGTATTTACAGGGATTCGTTGGTTAGGCCCAACCCTCTCTCTTGCAGAAAGGCTCCAGAATTAAGAATATTGTTGTGGTTCTCCCTGCCGTTAAGGAAGTCTGGAAGTACCAAACAGATGCATTTTAAGCCTTGGATAAATAAGGGGGGTCTGTTAACTGTTTACATGTTCCCTGTGGTGATCCTTAATTTAAGAAAGATTAGAAATCAAGGCAGAAGCATTTTGCTCGTGAGGCATCCATTATGCTCTCAGAAAAGCCATTCATTCCAATTTCACTGCGTAACAAATGCAGTACTCCATTTTGAGATCAGAAGGCCATGGATCAACCATCCCAAAGAGAGAAATTTTAAATTTGGAACATTTCTGCCTCAAAGTTCATTGAATGCTGAAAACACACACACAGAGAGAGAGAGAGAGAGACACAATTATATAGCAGACAGCAATAAAAATATCTGTGCCATCTGGTTTCCATTTGAGGGAACAAAAGAGAAAATGAAATGATAGCAGTGCTCCAGTATCTCAGGGGTTGCCACAAAGAAGAGGGAGTCAAGCTATTCTCCAAAGCGCCTGAAGGCAGGACAAGAAGCAACAGATGGAAACTAATCAAGGAGAGAAGCAACCGAGAACTAAGGAGAAACTTCCTGACAGTTAGAACAATTAACCAGTGGAACAACCTGCCTCCAGAAATTGTGAATGCTCCAACACTAGAAGTTTTTAAGAAGAGACTGGACAGCCATTTGTCTGAAATGGTATAGGCTTTCCTGTCTGGGCATGGGGTTGGACTAGAAGACCTCCAAGGTCCCTTCCAACTCTGTTATTCTGCTGTTCTGCTATCTATGATGATCAACTCAATGTTTAGGATTGATACAGGGGAAACAAACAGGCTTCACCCAGGTAACTGTATTCCACTGCTCTTGTCCTCACTTTGTTATAAGCTAGAGACCAAACAAGGATTTAAAAAAAGGAATTTTTATCTAGGTAACCGCAGACAGTATTTCCCAGATTCTAAATGAGGCTAAGTTAAAAGTGAATTTCTGATGATGATGATTAAAAACTTACTGATATCTTCAATCACCACAGTGTTGTCCATAGACACGTAAACAGCTAAGGAATTCCATTCATCAAAGAGTGCAAGTTTCCTGAATAAAGCAAGACAGCTGTCAATCAAAAAGTGTGCTCAATATTGCTAAAAGGTTCTTAAATAAAGCAACTTTTGGGAGGGTTGATGAGAGTTTAATTCTATTCCACTAATGAAATTCTTAGTATTAGGAGGAATATTAGAACTTCCGGATGAGGTATATATTGGATAGTTGTCCTATTACAGGCAGAGAATATATCAGGGCACAATTTTTAACTCTTTTCTGTTATTTTTTACTCCTGTCTTTTTTCTTACTATTCCCTCCCCTCTTGCTAAAAGATATTAATGGAGGGAAGAATGAAACAGTATATAGCATAAGGACTGGCAATGCTAGGAAAGGCAGCGTCAACCATTCACTACACTTTGAAAAATCCAGGAGAAAAAGGTGGCTGTTGCAGATGTTAACTTGGATTCCTTATTGAAAGCTATTTTTACAAGCTTTTCTGAATAAGCAAATTAATTTAGTCAGCCTGGCGTTCAAATTTACACTACTTATTACTCGGTACTTCCATTATCCAATGCTTACACCCGCTTCTGCTTAGTTTCTGAAGGGGCATCTCATTTCAAATATTTTCCCGACGCTACTGATGCAGAGCAGGAAAGCTGTTGCTCCATTACTGCAAGCACAGCATATAAATATTTTGCACAGTGATAAACCAAACTATAGAGCTTGAAGTAACTACTCAGAGTCGCCTTCCTCAAGACGGCATTTTCCAGAGGTAACTAGATGTATTAGCTAGTAGTTCAGGAGCCATTCCATAGGTTGCAGAAAGCAGAATCCACATTTAAATGTGCCAAAAGATTTTTTGGGTGATTTGGCTGCAAATGATTATGAATCTTCAGGGACAACTTTTAGGTACAATAAAAATGAAGAATCAAACTTGCACTCAAACGTAAGCACAAGGAATTAAGCTGTCTTGGCATCCTTCAGCCATCGGACCAAGGTCTTTTTCTCTACAAATACAGGGAGTCCTCACTTAATGACAGCTGAGCATGGAATTTTGTTTGTAAGCCATGCGGTCGTCAAGCAGGTCACAAAGTGACCTGGCTTGATTTTACGACCGTTTTTATAATGGCCAGAAAGCAAGTCGCCACAGTTAAGTGACTGTTAAGCGAATCCACTAGCCCAGCAAAAAATGCCAGAAATCAGCAAAAAAAACATTGCAAATCACAGTCACATGACCACAGAATGCTACAACCGGTTGTAAAGGTGAGACAGTGGATAGGTGCCCAAAATGCAATCATGACCGTGGCGACAGGAGTGCAGCAGTTGTAACTTTGAGGGCGAGTGGTAAGTAACATTTGAGGGGGGGGGGTGTCTAACTTTGAACGGGCGTTAAGCGAGGACGACCCGTATAAATCCCACAACACCTATTGCAGAATACACATGCTGGCTTACTTGAGTACTTGGGCAACAGTATTTGGTCCGAACCATTCCCCAATAGATTTCCCTTCGCCAACACCCATCTGCGCTGTGTGGATCAGGAACAGAAACAGACAAAAAAAAAAAATATATAGAACGTCAGAAAATAACCTTTGCCTGTTAAAATGTGCATTTATTTAAATATTGCATTGTATATCTCTCAAAAGAGTCCAGGATCAAAACCGTCCGGAAATATTAACCCAGGTCAGAGTATTTCAGCTAAACTTTGCGTGGGCAGAAGGGTGAACAGGTCCAACTGCAGATCTCTCAGTATTCAGCCCCCAGCATAGCCATCCTGGCTGGAGGATTCCGGGAGTGGAAATCTACCCCTTGAGAGGTTAAACAGAAAGAACCCCCAGCCCCCCAACCTTAGCAGAAGCAGAGATGGGGAGGGGTATGATACCAGCCTGAGATGCTATGAACATATTTTAGTTGTACAACCGAAGGATGTTGACAAACTGCCTGCAGATGGGCACGGAAGCCCTGCTGGCCCTTGCAAGGGGGAGATGCCTCCCTTAAGTTCACTTCGTCTCCTGCAAAGTGCCTCAATGTGGGCGGCCTTGGAAATGTGTAGACCGCTAATCTCAAGACTCTTCAGCAGACTCTTGAAATGGGAATTTACCATTCCAGAGCGATCCGTCGGTTTCAAGGGACAACTGAAATCGCTCGCATTCAGCTCTAAAGCTGCACATCATGCGTGACGATAAGAGTTTCAGAGACCAACTCCTCCCTTTTGAAACCCTGCCCAGATTTTAAGAACTGAATAAAGAGGACAGATGGACTGCCACACTGACACTAGAGGTGTATTTGGCAGGGATATTAGAGAGGACCTCTTCCCAGAACTGGAGCTTCCTGGCAAGCAGGATCTAGAAACAACGATGCTGTTATTCAGATAAACCTTCAGTTTTTATGAAGTTTGCTGAAGTCCATTTTAACTGACAGACGGCGATTTGATTTCAAGGGACGTGTTTTCAAATGATTTGCTTTCTTCTGCTTTAACTACAATTGTGTATTTTCTCTTTAACATTTTAACCCAGGAACAAGATCCAAGAGTATATAGGATCCAAACTGCTATGACTGCAAACCATGCTTTATAGCTTATTGTACAAATTCAGCTTTTGTGTGTATCTTCTGTGGCATCTATGCCATTAAGTCAATCTTGACTCCTGGTGACTGCCAGGACAAGTCCCTGCAGTTTTCTTGGCAAAGTTTTTGAAAGTTACCTTGCCATTGCCATTTTCTAGGGCTCAGAGAGTATGACTGGCCCAAGATCACCCAACTGGCTTCGTGCCTAAGGTAGGAGTAGAACCCGCGGTCTCATGGTTTCTAGTCACTAGATCAAAATATCTCAGTGAAAACCCCAATATACCATAACAGAATAACAGTGTGGGAAGGGACCTGCTCAGGCAGTAAACCCTATACCATTTCAGACAAATGGTTGTCCAGTCTCTTCTTAAAAACTTCCAGTGTTGGAGCATTCACCGCTTCTGGAGGCAGGTTGTTCCACTGATTAATTGTTCTCACTGCCAGGAAATTTCTCCTTAGTTCTAGATTGCTTCTCTCTTTGGTTAGTTTCCATCTGTTGCTTCTCGTCCTGCCTTCAAGCACTTTGGAGAATAAGTTGAGACACACACACACACCATCTTTGTGTGGCATCCCCTTAGATATTCGAACATTTCACATTGGAGCATTTCATTTCACTGGAGCATTTCAGATTCAGTTCCAAAAAAGATGCTTCAGAATATGTGGGATCATACATGTGATTCCTCTTTGCAACTTTTTAAAAGTCACGTTTTTCCCCCATAGGATTATGCAGAGGGTGCATAGGCCAGTCATTTAATCAAGAGAGACAATTCAACTGTTTCAAAGGGTTGCAGATTGTGCCCCTGTGCACTTCAAAGCGCTTTTTTTTTTTAAATGAGCCTCAAAACACCACACATCCATAAAAAATAGCTGCAGCTTTGCCTGGTATGACTCCATGCTGACACTGTGAGGATCTCCCTAGTATGACATGAGTATTGGCTACTCTTTTGCCCAGACTCACATCTGTATTTTATTTGTTTTACTTTTATTTCTACTAACACTTTTCTTTATTTTATTACCAGATGGGAATTTTTGCCTTATTCTAACTCCCTCCCCATGACACGTTCGTTAGGACTACACATTGCTCTCAAAATCTGCTCTTACCCATTTGATGAATTGAGTAACAGCAATCTTTTCTGTCCAGGAAGCAGCACAAAATCTTTTTATATTCTTCTGGTTGCTTTTTGTATTCCTCCCATTGCCAATCTTTAAAAAAAAAAAAAATTATTAGAGATTTTAAATGTGATGATGTCACATTCTCACCAAGGACAAAGGATAGAGCGTGGGTCTTCAAACCTGGCCCTTTTATGACTTGTGGACTTCAACTCCCAGAATTCTGGGAGTTGAAGTCCACAAGTCATAAAAGGGCCAAGTTTGAAGACTCCTGGGATAGAACAACCAAAGGTGACCATTCTAGCCAAGAAATATATATTGTAGTCCTTCTTACAAAATAAGTCAGCTCTAACTACCTCTGTGGGATTTGCTGAAAGAGCACACAGAGTATTTTATTGGCAAGAGATACTACAGGTAGTCCTCAAGATAGTGACCATTCAAAGTTACGACAGATCTACTTACGACAGATTTGAATTTGCGATGGTCACCCCCTTGTAAAGTCACGTGACTAAACTTTGGGCACTTGGCAATTGGGCCGTATTGATGGCTGTTTACAACACCTCATGATCACATGATGTTTTATGATGGTCTGGCCAAAAACCGGCATCTACTTCCAGTTTTTGGCAAAACCACGCCCGTAGTGAACCATTCGTTCATTTCCTGACCATGGCCTTCACTTAACAACTGCTGTGGCCACTTTACAACTGCCCTGGTAGCTTAACAACTGACAGGTGAACTAATGAGTTGGCTCCATCACGATCATCACTTCATCTATTATTATTTTAGTTGTTTTTATAGTTGTTGTTTTTTTTAAAAGTGTGTTAATAATAATGACTTTAGATATTAGATATTGTTTTAGTTCTGTTGTACGTTATCCAGTGTCACTTGCTTGTGAGATGGGCAGCTATATTAGATAGATAGATAGATAGATAGATAGATAGATAGATAGATAGATAGATAGATAGATAGATAGATAGATAGATAGATAGATAGATAGATAAAGATAGACAGGCAGACAGAGATATAGATAGATAGATAGATAGATAGATAGATAGATCGATAGATCGATAGATAGATCGATAGATAGATAGATAGATCGATAGATAGATAGATCGATAGATAGGTAGATAGATAGATAGATAGATAGATAGATAGATAGATAGATAGATAGATAGATAGATAGATAGATAGATAGATAGATAGATAGATAGAAATGGATGGATAGAAATAGATATAGATAGATAGATAGATAGATAGATAGATAGATAGATAGATAGATAGATAGATAGATAGATAGATAGATAGATAGATAGATAGAAATGGATAGAAATGGATAGAAATAGATAGATAGATAGATAGATAGATAGATAGATAGATAGATAGATAGATAGATAGATAGATAGATAGATAGATAGATAGATAGATAGATAGATAGATAGATAGATAGATAGATAGATAGAAATGGATGGATAGAAATAGATGGATAGATAGATAGATAGATAGATAGATAGATAGATAGATAGATAGATAGATAGATAGATAGATAGATAGATAGATAGACAGATGATAGATAGATAGATATAGATAGAGATAGATAGATAGAGATTAGATAGATAGATAGATAGACAGATGATAGATAGATAGATAGATAGATAGATAGATAGATAGATAGATAGATAGATAGATAGATAGACAGATGATAGATAGATAGATATAGATAGAGATAGATAGATAGATTAGAGATTAGATAGATAGATAGACAGATGATAGACAGATGATAGATAGATAGATAGATAGATAGATAGATATAGATAGATTAGATAGATTAGATAGATAGATAGATAGATAGATAGATAGATAGATAGATAGATAGATAGATAGATAGATAGATAGATAGATAGATAGATAGAAATGGATGGATAGAAATAGATAGATAGATAGATAGATAGATAGATAGATAGATAGATATAGATTAGATAGATTAGATAGATTAGATAGACAGATGATAGATAGATAGATAGATAGATAGATAGATAGATAGATAGATAGATAGATAGATAGATAGATAGATAGATAGATAGATAGATAGATAGATAGATAGATAGATAGATAGATAGATAGATAGATAGATAGATAGATAGAGGCAGGCAGGCAGGCAGGCAGGCAGGCAGACAGACAGACAGACAGACAGACAGACAGACAGACAAACTTACCCCTTCCCAAATGTCGACAGATCAGAGCCTGAGCCAATATCATCTGTCCACACCGCAACATGCAACCCCAGCCAGCATCTGAGGAAGGGCCTGTACCACCTGGGAGTGAGAAGCACATGCTTAGGAGGTCATAAAAAAGGAAGGCACAAAACCTGAGCCTTCCTCGGATCAAGAGGCCAAGTTTTACCCCAGGGAAGAAAAGAACCTGTATCTGTTTGCTGCCATTTGTAACCAGGCCCTTTCGTAGCCTGATGAAAAGGCAAGGAAGAAGATCAAAGGCATGTGCGAAAGGGAACCCTACGGTTTTTGTTTAAGCTTTGTAATCATGTCCGAGATATGAGCTGTAAACGCAGTGCTGTTTTCAATTTCAAGCATATATTCCCATGAGAAATAACCCTCCAATAGGCGTATTTTTAGAAATAAAGAAAAAACCCCTCCAAATAATTGTGTGTGGGGGGAAATCCCACTCCTCCATGTGCATGATGTGGCCGCACCCATTTTACATCATTTTTCAACCCATTCCACTGCTTCCACCCAATTATCCTCAAATACATCAAGCATAGCTCCTGGCTATCCAAAAGTTGCTCTTTTCTGATGTAAAAGGATGGAGATGGTAAACTCTTCAATGAAAGGAGGAAAGCCAACTGCAGCAGCTCCAAGACTTATCCCCCACAGAAAAAGCCACTTTAAATGATTACAGGTAATCCTCAATTTACAACTAGTCACTTAGCGACCGTTTTTAAGTTACGATGGAACCCCCCCCCAAAGCTATTTTTGACCCAATTTTGAAGTTATGATGGCCACAGCCCTGCGGTCATGTGATTGCATTTTGGGCGCTTGGCAACCACCTCGCTTTTATGGCTGTTGGCAGGGTCTTGTGGTCACATGACAATGATTTCCAATAATTTTTTTTGCAGGTTTACGATGTTTACTTCCTGTTTCCAGCAAAAAAACGCCCCATTGGGGAAAATGGGTTCGCTTAACAACTGAAGTGTTTGCTTAATGACTGCAGTGTAACAATCGCTGCACCAAAAAAAAAAAAAAATGCTGAAAAATCAGGTCCGGTCACGTGGCGGCCCAATTAATGACCTCAATGACTTGTGACTGTAATTTTAGGCTCAAATACTGTCAGAACTTGAGGACTGCCTGTATTTATGTCACTCAAGACAACCGTGTCAGACTCTAAAGCAGGGCTCCCCAACCTATGGGCCACGGCCCGGTACCGGGCTGTGGGCTCTTGGTCAGCGGGGCACAGAAATGGCTGGACAGGGCGCGCATTCCCCCCCCCACTCTGCTAGCACCTACGGCCTTGTTTGCACATGCACACGGGCGCGAACGGGAACACTAGCGCGGGGGGCGTGCGCGCCATTTGTGCATGCGCGAATGGGCCACTGGCGCGCGTGTGCGCAGCACATTTGCACATGCGCAAACGGGCGCTAACTGCTGCGGGGAGTGTGCAGCCGTTCGCGCGTGCACATGGCGCCAGCGCATGCCGCATGCATGTGGCCGCTAGTACTGCGCCAGTGGGCGTGGTCCCGTTTGCACGCGTGCACACACGTGCCCACACAGTAATTTGGAATCTGCTCTCCCCTCCGGGCCACGAGCCCGGAAAGGATGGGGAACTCTGCTCTAAAGGGTTCGCTGGATCCAAGCCTAGGGCTAAAATGCAGGGCCTCTTCTGCCTTGAGCAATCCTCTCCATCAAGGACAAGCAGATATGGCCAAGGCCTTTTTAAACAAAAAAACAACGCCCACCAATACTGGCAAGAGTTCTTTTTCAGAACAACCGGTTCTTTCTCTTATGGAATTCATGTTTTCACAAACAGAAGGAAACGAGAGGGGCAAAAACCCCATCAGGCCCGGAAGCAAAACTTACCAATGGGTGAAAATTTCCTTCTGTAGGTAAACCAAAGACGAGAGCCGATATCCGAAAGAAGCTTAGATTTTTCTAGAATTGGGAAAAGTAATAACAGGTTAACACAAATGCTGTATTCATGCTGTATTCTACGGAGCCAGTTAGACATTCAGGTGTTCAGGAGTGTAAAACCTTTTTCCCAATAACCTCCCCCTTGCTGAAAAGTTACGTTTCCCCCCCCAATTCCTTTTTCATTCGTCAAAGTCAATGCAGTATCTGACAGCTCATTGTAGAAATGAGATTTTCCCCCCTCTGTCTCTTACTTAATTCCTCTCAATTCAAAGTATATATGAGACAGGTCTGAGCTAGAATCTTGTCCTTTAAACCTGTCTTCCTCTTCAATCTCTTTTTACTTTAAGTGCCCTTAAAGCACTTGCATTATGTCTGCTTTCAAGGATTTCTGCTCTTTCTAGAGCTTGCCAGAGAAGTAATATGTGGCTTTTTACCAAATTTACCTGTTTTTAGGTGGTGCTGTCTTCCTAAGATCCAGGCGGGCTCATCTGTCTCAGGAAGTTCTTCTAAATAATCTACTAAAATAATAAAATAATGCTCATAATTTTTAACTAGATACACATGTATTTGATTTACAGAATATATGCCCATATCTATACTAATTTAACAATAGCAATAGCACTTCACAGTGCTTTTTAGCAGTTTACAGAGTCAGCATCTTGCCCCCCAAAATCTGGGTCCTCATTTTACCGACCTCAGAATGATGGAAGGCTGAGTCAACCTTGACACCGTCCAGGGTCGAACTGCTGGCAGTCGGCAGAATTTGCCTGCAATACCGCGTTCTAACCACTGCGCTCTTATGCACAATATACAATTAAGACGTCAAATACTGAACTTTAGCCTAATTAAAAAATATTTTAAATATTAAAATGTTTAAAATTGAAGGTCAAATCATTAAATATTAGTTATATTGTAGAACAAATCCCAAAACAGGCAATACTTTTTTTCTAGACAGAGGGCCTGCTTTGCTCTGTGAGGATACCCTCCAAAAAGCAGAAAGAGCCAAGCCAAAAAATAAATTTGTTTTAGTTTTACACAACTTTGTAACGCATCCCATATGTTTCTCTTTACTGAGCGTTTTACATTTTGCATGTCACATTAAACTTTGCAGATTAGTAACTGTGGAAGAGACTTTTGAGATTTGCATCCAAAATTCACAGGCATCACATGCAAATCTTGCCCTGGATTGAGTTTCCTACACGCACTTCAGATCTCATTTGCTTTTTAAAAGACTGAAAGTAACTCCCCTTACATTTAGTCAGACAATGACCTTTGCTATTTGCTTGTCACAGTGTGGCCAACGATGAAAGCAGATCTATTGTGGGAAGAGCCAAATATTAAACACTGCGGTCTATCCCCAGCAGCCTAGAAGGGCTAAAAGGGATTGCTTCAAAGTCAGTTCCTTCTTCTAACTCCTCCCCCAGTTACAACACACACCCAACACAGCTCTACCCCTTCTGGAAACACCTGCAGAACAGGAAGAAATGTTTGGGAAACTGTGTGGACGTTTAACGTTCCCATTTCCCCCGCCCCTTAGTTTAGCAAAGCCAAAGTAACCGCAGAAATTGAGCTGAAATTGAACTGAAACCCAAAGTGGAATTAAATATACCGATAATTACTGCTTTGGGTTTGTCTATGGAGATTCTCAACCATTCCAGATCATGGTTGTGTACTAAAGGTGCTTTTTACAAAAGGCAACTGGATTTTCTTGGGTTTTTTTTTTCTTCCTTTGAAAATGTTTCGCTTCTCATTCAAGAAGCTTCTTCAGTTCTGACTGATGGGGAATCATTTTCAAAGGAAAGAAAAAAAACGAGTCCAGTTGCCTTTTGGAAAAAGCACCACTGGGTCTTGCTTTGAGTTCTTTCCACCAAGTAAACGTCACCAAATAATTTAAAGAGATGAAAATGGCCTCAAAAATCCTCTGAAACACAAAATGCTTTAAAAGGACAAAGGTGTGTGCCTTTCGTTTGCAGTACAAGCCTAAGTCTAGAGTCCTAAGACACACTGTGCCTTACAACTGAAGTAGAATATTAGGAAGGTGTCCTAAAAGCTTAATTCAATTCAATACCAGTACCAGTAATAAAAGATATTTTGAAAACCGTGGGTTGTTTTTTTTTAAAGCAGAAAGAATGTGACACGCAGCTTGCATATTAATTATCATTACTAGAACGAGTTTCTTGGAAGGCATACAAGGGAGTAATACGGTTGGGTCAATAAAGTAAAAATAACGTAGACATTTCATCGTTGAATTCCCCATGCTTGAAAACATGTTTATGCTGCTCCTTCCAAGTTCAGATTGACGCTACACCAAGGACCGTGATGTCATCCACGAGCTAAGCTTTTGACACATTCGTATCTTCCAGGAAAACCATCCAGATTAGACTCCCATTTGCCGAGTCCCAATTATTTTCCCAACAAGAAAGGAAGCATTCTAAATGCTCATATTTCAACTTTAAAACTGCACTTTTTGAAAATACGGTTGTCTCAAGCAGGTAGACAAAAAATTCTCGTAATTTATGCCACCAAGATGGCTCCTTGGTTTCATCTATCATTAGCATTAATGCCTCCAGCATCAGAATCCAATAAATGGTTACTTAAGAAGTGCCAAACATTATCCGCTTGTGAACAGCTATATATAAACCTTATTATGCAATAGCCAAGTCCCTGTATTGACTAGTCAGGAGAAGCAGATTCCCCTATGACCTCTGCAGCAGTTTCTAGAGCATTTGGGAATTAAAGTCACCCCTGTCTTCCCCTCCCCGTGAGTGTCTACAAGGAACAAGGGATGAAGCATGTGTCACAACATGAACTTTGCTCCTCAGATCTTTTGGACTTGAGACACAAGTATAAAAGGGCAGAGCTTGGGGACTCCATAATGCCCATTTGACACCCAAGGATCATCAGGGCTACCTCGATACCTATGATTCTAGACTGAAAGGACCCCATGGAAGGACTTCACATTGGAACAGAATCACCTGTTCAACCTACTCACTGCTGCCTGAGATGTGCGGTATTAAAAAACAGTTAATTTACTTTGACCCAAGGCCAGAAAGCGGAATATAATTACAAATCCTAGACACCCTGTATTATGAATACTTTGCAAACCAAAAGAATAGAGTGTCTTTTATCTCCACCCCAAATCTCTTACAGTAACATTTAATAGCTGCAACGTTCATGCTTATTGTTTTTCAGATCTTTAATGTAAGATTAGTCTGCTCTACCCCTGAGCCTCCCAAATGTGCTAAGAATACAGTACCGAGCAACTGTTGGCACTGTGTGGTTGACCACAATCTAGACTAGTCTTTCTTAACCTGGCACCCTCCCAATCTATCAGGGCAGTAACCCCCCATGCTAATTCTAGGATGTGGACCCAATATTTTGGACAACGGATGAAGACAACAGGCCTAAAGAGTAAAATAAACAGCTTCACTTTTAGTCCCTAACAAATAAAAGCACCTCATTTAATCACAAAACATATTAAGACGTTTAGAATCATTATGATGATCAAATGACGGTATATCATTCTAGGATTCTAGGGGGAAGACAGGTGCATATGCAAGAGAACCAAGCATTTGTACCTAGATCCGAATAATAGACTTTAAGCAACGATGTTTTTCCTCTAGTACCTTCAGAAAATTGCAGCCTACAACCAGATGAATCTGATACTAAATCACTGAAAGGTCAACTAAAAATGCATTTAGAAGACTCTCCAATGGGCAAAAATCTTTCTGCCTTCTAACTACTTTACACACAGATCTAACTAGAAACTCTCTCTTCATATCATGTGCCCACACGTGCGAATTCTCCCTACACGGGAGTAGGAAGAATACCAATACTGTACTTGTAATTGTAGTCACAATTTACATACTTAAAATCCTGCACAAGTCTCCTCTCCTGCTTATTTAAATAACAAAAAATTACATTTAATGCAAAGTATTAATTTCAAATCAACAAAAAACAGATACTGATATTTAAAACAGCATAGTTTAATATTAAAAATCTACTATTGAGATAAAAGTTGATGCAAGCCAGACATGTAAAAATAACAAATTCATTTAAAAAAAACATTTTACAATTGAGCAGTAAAGTGTGGTATTTATCTCAAGCTTTCATAGGGAATAACAATTTTTTGTTACTGCACACCATGGCAGGTATTCTCCACTGGCTAAAATTGCTGTAATAGTTGCAGCCCCACCTGGAGAGAAATAGTTTAACTCAGATAACCTCCGGCTAAGTTTACTGTAACATGTTATATAAATGGAGCTGCCTTTGTTTTTCAGACACTTATTTTATTTTTAGTGCTTTCAAGTCAGTGTTGACTGCTGGCAATTGCTTGGGCAAGTCCCTGCCATTTTTTTGGCAGGATTTCCGAAGTGGTTTTCCCTTACAGCCTTCTTCCTGGGACAGACATACGGTAGAGGGACTGGCCCAAATTCACCCAGCTCTCTTCGTGCCTAAGGCAGGATTAGAACCGACAGCTTCCCAGTTTCTAGCCTTGTGCCTTAACCACTACATCACTCTGTCTCTTCTCCCCCCTCTCTCTCTCACTTCTAGACACTACAATCTCCTAAATTCTTAAACAGTATTGGTCATACTGATCTATTTTTTTTATACAACTTCTTGGAGTTCTTTGTTCATTTTGTAATATCATTCCGTACCGCAAGTTTGTTAACCTCTCCTTGGTGCATCTATTTCCCAAGGTAAGGAAATAACTGGTTTAACACACTGGGTCTCTCTAGGAGATTGAAAAAGAACTCAAGAGGTCACTTGCTTGAACTTCATTTCCATCACCAATGCACTGGGAGACCTTTATACATCTCTCTCAACCCTACAGTGCTCACATTCTTTCCATGCTAGATTGTGCAGACTGCAACAAGTTCATGCCACATGCTTCAGGTGGTTGCCAAAATGTACATAAGCATTGCAATTGTCAGCTTGGGAATTTCCCCAGATTGCCCCAGCTGCCTGATGTACAGGACTGGAATTCAAAGCAAGCAAACCAAAAGCCCATGTCATGTCTATGAAATTTATTAGTCTAAAAAACCTGACCACTGGAGTTAGAATGGAGTTGAAGCCAGTTGTAGATTCTGCCGTGGTTATTTATTGCGCTGCTTCCCAAACTTTCTGTTACCCAATACCCCTTTATCAGAAAATCCTTTTTTTACTTAATGTAGGTGAAATCATTTAAGTCAGTTTAAATATCCCCGGTATGATTGGGAAATGGGGTCATGGGTCATTGCAGAAAGAAAAAGCACTTTTACCCAATTTTGCATAATTTACCTAGCTTTGGGAAGCATCGATATGCTGTAACCTTTTCCTTTCCATCTATTGTAAGTTTCTTCCATCCTCAAACAATTCCCACTAAGCCACAGACCAGCACAGATATATATTAAATTATCCCTTGCTTGTCACTCAGGAACTCATCTTTTTTCTACTCCACAGCCTTGTTGGCTGAGGATGATGGGTGAGGAGTTCAAACCCTCTGGAAGACACCAGGTTGGGGAAGCTCTTTGAACAGCCTTGTCGGCTGAGGATGATGGGAGCGGAGTCCAACCTGTCTGGAAGATACTAGGATAGGGAATCCCTTTAAATGGCTGAGGATGATGGGAGAAGAGTCCAACCCCTCTAGAAGATACTAGGATAGGGAATCCCTTTAAATGGCTGAGGATGATGGGAGAAGAGTCCAACCACTTTGGAAGGTAACAGATTGGGAAAGCCTTTAACGGCCGTGTTGGCTGAGGATGATGGGGGAGAAGTCCAACCCCTCTGGAAGATAGCAGATTGGGAAAGCCTTTAACGGCCGTGTTGGCTGAGGATGATGGGAGAGGAGTCCAACCACTTTGGAAGATAGCAGATTGGGAAAGCCTTTAACGGCCGTGTTGGCTGAGGATGATGGGAGCGGAGTCCAAGCTATTTGGGAGCTGATGTCTTGGGGAGGGGGCGTCTAGGGCCGCAGTGGCTGAGGATGATGGGGAAAGAAGTCCAATCTGACGATGCCGGGGAAAGCGGGGGGGGGGGCTGGCTGGGGACGATGGGAGTTGGAGTTCGACGTCAGGCTGAGGACAGCTGCTCCGAAGAGGGCTTGGAGGGCTGAACCTGAGAAGGGGAGAACATTTCTGCCTCGCCCGGCTCCCCTCCCGCCCCGAGAGGCGACCCGCTCCCTGAGCAAGGCCGGGCCTCACCAGACTCCATCCTCCTTCCGCGTCACCGCCACCACCATCCTCTCATCTCCGCGCCGCCACCGCCTCCTTCGGCCGCTTCCTTTCTTTCCCTCAGGCGGCGGCGGCGGCGGCGGCGCCCAGCCTCTTCCCCCTCCCCCTCCCCCTCCCCACGGAAAACAACACGACGACGGCTGTCTCCGCCCGCGCGGCGCACGCCGGGAGTTGTGGTCTCCATCGCGCGCCCCTGCGCCCTCCTCTTACGGCCCTTCCGCTCCGCGCACTCCAATTCCCATCGGCCCCTCGGATGCTTTCTGCGGCGCCTGCGCGCCAGAGACGATCACGTTCGGGGAAGTGGGAGGGGCTGGGCCGGGGGGCGGGGACGCCGCGGCTATTGGTCGCTCGCCTGGCGATCGCCTCTCGGGATTGGTGGCGCGGGGACGGTCGGCTCCGCCCCCTCCCGGGTCGGGGAGTCTGCGCAGGCGCGTATGAGGATCTTCAGTCTCCGGCATGGAGGGAGAAGAGGGCGGTGGGTCCGTCTCCAACGTGGAGCTCTGCAACTTGGCTTACGCGGGGCGGCTGGAGGAGCTCAAGGAGGGGCTGGCCGCCAACCGGAGCCTGGCGACGCGAGCCGATCAGGTTGGCCCGGCAGCCGGGAAGAGAGCGTGGCCGGGCTTGGTGGCTTTGACACAAACCATGGTTTATTAGATCCTGGCTTGTCGCGCAGACCTCTATAGGCTTAAATATGGCTTCCCAACCACAGAGTTGGCGCAGTGCACTAAGCCGGCATCAGGCATCGTGACTTAACAGTGCATTGTGGCATATTCAATAAACCATGTTTTTTTTCAACATGTACAAATAATACAGTGGATATTAAGGAATCAAGACCAAAACCTTTATTGTACCACAAATACTTTGATGCAATCGGTAGTGGTATATTCCATATCCAATTTTGGATAAAAATGTTCAAAACTATTAGGTTTATCAAGTCTATAGCCAATATTTTTACTGTTGCATAGACTAATCTTCATAAACATCTTTCTTACCATTCCCCCCCCCATTTGCATTAGAATTCAAGATCGGCATTCTGAACTTAAATGTTTTTCTTGAGGATTTTATGTGCAAAATACAACAATATTTGTACATACTGGCTTGCTTGAGATACTTCTTAAACAGCAGCAACTTTATTATAAAGGGAAAGGAGAGACCTATAGAGAGAAAATTTCCTCAAGCTGGGTGACTTCCAGATATGAGGTTCAGCTACCAGATCTCTCAATAAGGACCATGCAGCTTGGGCAATTCTGGGAACTGAAGTTCACTTATTTGGAGGGGTTTTAATTTAGGGAAAGCTGCTTTGAAGGATGAAGTGGTCTCTTGATGGGAGCATGCATCAGTTGACTTCATATCTGTAAACAAAAAGCACTTCTCTCCATTTTTTTTCCTGTGTCCATAATCTTGTCTTCTCCATTCAGGACAATAGGACAGCTCTACATTGGGCATGTTCAGCTGGTCATTCGGATGTCGTTGATTTTTTGCTAAGCCTGGGAGTGCCTGTTAATGACAAGGATGATGTAAGTATCGCCCTTTATTTTTATTTTCTATTTACAAACTCTGTACTTTTCGGCCATCTTGTTTTTTCCTGCTAGGAACTCTTAGTTGATGTAACCATTATTGGTAGGTAGGAAAAAGAGTGCACTGCTGTGGTTCTTGATCTCAGTAGTTGGCGGGTTGTAAGTCCTCAACTTACAACCACAAATGGAGCCAAGGTTTTGTGTTGCTAAGCGAGACATTTGTTAAGTGAATATTGCCCCATTGGACGATTTTTCTTGCCACGGTTGTTAGGTGAATCACTGCAGTTGTTAAGTTGGTAACACGGTTGTTAAGTGAATCTGGCTTCCCCGTTGACTTTGCTTGTCAGAAGGTCACAAAAGGGGGTGACGTGAGCTCAGAACACTGCAACCGTTAGTCAGTTGCTAAGTGTCCAATGATCACATGCAGATATTGCAACGGTCGTAAGTGTTAAAAATGGTCATAAGTCAGTGCCATTGTAACTGAGCGGTCACTAAATGAACTGTTGTAAGTCGAGGACTGCCTGTATTCTTTTTTTAATCTGAAGATGCCAGATTCCTATCAAGGTAGCATTCTCCTTGTGGAAGGAAACTTTTAAGTCCTTTCTGCTTGCCTGGAGTACGTTCTGTAGCTTTTATGTGGGAACGACACCAAACTGAAAACTCTTCCTAATGTAAAATAGAACTTACATGCTTCATGAATGAGGAATGACCAAATACAGGTAATCCTTGACTTACAACTGGTCACCTAGCAACCGTTTGAAGTTACGATAAACCCTGAAAATGGGACTTACAAACTGGTGTTCAAGTTCTGATGCCTGCCCCTCCCCCTGTGATCACATTTTGCACATTCTGAAACCAGCTGTGGAGCTGTTGCAGTGCCCGGTGGGCAGATGACTGATTTATGATGTTTTTCTGGAAATCTCTGTTTATTTCCAGTTTTAGGCAAAAACTGCCCCATCACGACCGTTAATGACCACAGCATTCACTTAATAATTGTGCCGTTTGCTTAATGAATATGGAGGGAGCACCTCCAGTTCATAGTCCTAGCTTGGTCAACCCTCCCAGCCCATCCTTGCAACCTGGGCTTTGCCATGACTGCCCTGTATGTATTTTCCCAAAAAGAGTTCCTCCTTTAAGCCCCAGCTGCTTAGGAATTCATCTACCCCACACTTTCCCCAATCTGTCTTCTGAAAGAGCAGGTTTGAATCGGGTCCTCTCCGTGAATCAGATGATAGCTGTCAGCAGCCTGCACTTTCCTCCACCCCCAGTTTCTTCTTCTCACCATGGAAGGTCCGGGGGAAATACCTGGTCATTCTTCCCCCATATCTGCCCCTAAAGGTAAAGTTTCCCCTATCCCAGGGATAGGCAACCTTGGCTCTTTTATGACTCGTGGACTTCAACTCCCAGAGTTCCTGAGCCAGCCAGGAATTCTGGAAGTTGAAGTCCACGAGTCATAAAAGAGCCAAGGTTGACTACCCCTGCCCTATCCAGTTGTGTTTACTCTAGGGGGCGCTGCTCATCTCTGTTTCTTAACCAAGGCAGCCAGCATTGTCCGAAGATGCTTCCATGGTCAGAACGCTGTTACCTTCCCACTGAAGTGGTACCTGCTTTATCTACTCGCATTTGCATGCTTTTGAACTGCTAGGTAGGCAGGAGCTGGAGGAAGGAACGGGAGCTCACCCCATCATGCGGCGCTCAGGTCTCAAACCCAGGCGGTCAGCTTTTCCAGCTGGCAAGCTCAGTGAGTTTAACTGCTGAGCCCAGCCCCTAAACAACTCAAATATCCATGGACTACTTGATTTGCGTTCTTACATTCCAGAAGGCAAGGGAGCAAAAGGCACCAGCGAGTGCCTGCTCCTATAGCACCCTCCCTGCAGAGATGAAATTGGAAATCTTTTGTAATTATCTATAGCAGGGGTCCCCAGCACCGGGCCGCGGCATGCCAGCAACCAGGCCGCACGAACAAGCAAAGCCCCATCCACGGGATGCAGGCAGCACACAAAACCACGCACTCTCTGGTCCGCAGAAAAACCTCTCTCTACGAAACGGGTCCCTGGTGTCCAAAACGTTGGGGACCTCTAATCTATAGTCTTTTTTTTTTCTTCTTGTTTCTCCAGGCTGGCTGGAGCCCTTTGCATATTGCCGCATCGGCTGGCCGGGATGAAATCGTGAAAGCTCTCCTTCAGAAAGGAGCTCAGGTGAACGCCGTCAATCAGAACGGCTGCACCCCTCTGCATTACGCCGCGTCGAAGAATAAGCAGGAGGTTAGATTTTGAGGGGTCCTGGGTGCCCTTTGAGCTTGGTTGTTTTCTTGCAGACGTTTTCATTACCAAACTAGGTAACATCCTCAGTGCTAGTCTTTATAGTCTTTCACAAATGAAGGCGAATCTACGTGTCCCACGATAATGTAGGATCCAATCTGGGTCAGTCAGTTTTTGTCTTCCAAGCTTTTTGGACTCGTGCTGGGGCCCATCTCCAGGGAACTTTTCTCTAGCAGAACTTTGGACTGTTCTATGTGTGGTATTTATATGGGACCTGTTGTGTGTGGCTTTTTAGATGTTGATTGGGGTGTTGATGGCTGGCTATTAAGTCGTTGGCTGTTGTTTCCTTGTGCTGCCCAGCCCATACCTCCTAAGTACTTGATAAGCTGGGGGTAAACCAGCCCTTCTATTGACTGACGAGGGGCCCGTTTCCCAGGCTTCCATCACTTCCCTGGCTGTTTTTGTGCCTGCTCGTCCAACAATCTTAGTACAGTAGCTGCAAAATTGAATGTATGTCCTTGTACATTGCACTGCGAAGCTACCAATGAGTTCAGGTCTGACTGCTCACTTGTGTTCATTATATCTTTTCTCCTTTATCAGTTAGACTTTGCTTTGTGGCCTTTGTTGTTTTTCCCTGCTTCTCGAAAGCAAATCGTTTGGTCATCCTTTTCTTCTCTCGACAATAGATTGCGCTGATGCTGCTGGAGAACAAGGCTAATCCAGATGCAAAGGATCACATGGCCTCCACGCCGTTACACAGAGCGGCCTCCAAAGGGAACCTCAAAATGACAGAGATGCTTCTGAAACACAAAGCTTCGGTCAACTTACAGGACTCCGAAGGAAACACGCCTCTGTAAGGATGGGAGGATTTATTTATTATAAGGCTTGGGCGTTAACTCAGGGCAGTTTATCCAACCGTAAAACAATCACTTACAGATACTCCTCGACTTTGTACAGTCACTAAACGAACTGTTCTAAGTTACAATGGCACTGCAAAAAGTGACTTTTTAAAAATATATATATATTATTATTATTTTTTAACATAATCACCATTAATATTTGGTAAACAGCGTGTTGTCTGGGTTTATATTTACAAACAATCAATAACAATTAGTTTCTATAGTTCCGTACTCCACAGAGTAGCTTTCCTTGATTTTCTCTTCTTCCAATAATACTCTCTTTTATCAACCTTAAATTAGCACATTTCTTAACAATTGAATGTAGACATTTTTCTAGTATTTCTACAAGTAACAGCCACATCGGTATGAAGCTTCTTTTTAAATTAATCGTCTTAATCACCTTGTCATAAATCCTGTTTTTAAAGTTCTCATTTAAATTTGTTTTCCCCACAATGTTAAAAAAAAACATTTTTACCTGTTAAGGTTTTCTTAGAATTAATTACACTTAAGTAAGCCACTTAAGTGACTTATGACCGTTTTTCACACTTATGACCGTTGTGACATTCCCCACGATCACAGGATCATAATTCGGACATGTGATCAACTTTTGCAACCTTCTGACAAGCAAAGTCAATAGGGAAGCCAGATTCACTTAACAACCGTGTTATTAACAACTGTAGTGATTCACTTATCAACTATAGCAAGAAAAGTTGTAAAATGGGGCAAAACTCACTTAACAACAGACTTGCTTAACAAAATGTTTGGGCTCAATTGTTGTCGTAAGTTGAGGACCACCTACACTGTAAACTTGCAGAACTAACCCAGATCCATGGGTCCTTTCCAGAAATCGTGGTTAATTTGGTCTGGATTTGTTTAAACATCTAAACAAAATAGATATTTACTCCATTCACCCAGTACTCCAAGCTGTATTTCTCTATTAATGATTTATTTTAGCTAAACAAATAGTTCCTACCCTGTTTTGGGGAATCAGTGCTGGTTAGCAAAGTCACTTAACAACCATGTTACTAACTTAGCAGCCGCAGCGATGCACTTAATCGCTGTGGCAAGAAAGGTCATAAAATGGAGCAAGGCTCACTTTTAACAACTGTCTTGCTTAGCAACGGATTTTTTTTGTGGTCGTTAAGTCGTGGACTACCTGTATTGTGGGAGACAGATTCACACAGAATTTTGATGGCACAGTCTTAAGTACTTATACCAGCAATCTGCTTACTTTGCATGAGACAACCTTGCTTAATTAACAAACTTTTAGCCTTGCTTATTAAGAACTTCTTTCTACCTAACTTTCAGATCTATTCTGATATGTAGTCCTTACCTGACAGTGTACTTAACTAAATTTACCCAGATGGAACTGGCTGTAGTTTACAACTAAATCCATAATTTGCACTTCCAGTTGTATCACAGGCATGCTATCTGCTAAAGCTACTTAAATTGCTTCCAGCATCTGACCTGTTAGAATTCCACTAAGCTTCCTTGATGTTAGATTAACCTGATGCCTGAACTGATACTTTAACCCTTGGATGTAATGCTAAAATGTTACGGCAGGTGTGGCTGTAATTCAGGTCTGCCTTTGAGGCAACAAAGTCTGAATATTTAGGGCATTGGGGAATCAGACTGTAACTTTGGGGGGGGGGGAATGCATTTTCTATTGTGTCAATATCCTTTTTTACATCTGTCTATGGAGATTCTCAGTCATCCAGGTCATCATTGTCCCAAAGGTGCTTTTTCACAAGGCAACTGGATTTTCTTGGGGTTTTTTTTGAAGACATTTCACTTCTCATCCAAGACGGTTCTTCAGCTCCGACTGGGGGGGAAAGACCTTTGGGACTTTTTTTTTTAACATCATATCAGCACACTATCTATTCAAAGTGTTCTGATTCTCCTAAGATGATCAAATTGAGTAGCTTTATTTAGTATTTACCAATTTTTGGTAGTTTACCAATAAAGAACGAAGTCCTCACTTCACGTAGCAAAAAAATAAGCTTCTTCCTACTTGGAATAGTATTCCTCAGCTTCGGATGCAATATCACAGAGTCCCTCTGAGGAATATGAGCAGTTTCTGATACGATCAATAAATAAAATACAAAAAAAAAAAATTCATACAGAATCCAAAGTAGCTGTTTTGGCCGAACAATCCAGCAGTTATATTCAGGCATATTTTTTTAATATGCCACCCAGAGTGACTTGATAGGCAGCGTATACATTTAATAAATAAATTGGCAAGCCTTTCGCTTCTAAAGAACTCTTGCTCCGGCATGATTATAAAAACCCTGGAGAAGAAATAGGCTGAAACTGAGTCTGTAAAAAGGGAGTAATTCTTGCTTTCCTTGACAGGCACTTAGCCTGCGATGAAGAGAGGGTGGAGGAAGCGAAGCTCCTGGTGGCCCACGGTGCAAGTATCTACACTGAGAACAAAGAAGAAAAAACCCCTCTGCAGGTTGCAAAAGGAGGGCTGGGCTCCATCCTCAGAAGGCTGGTTGAGGGGCAGCTGAGCTGCGGTGGGCAACCTAAATTCCGTTCTCGACAAAACGATTGAAGACTGTTCATAAGAGGGTTTTGTGCTTTTTTGTTTTTTTTTAAATCTCAAAAGTGCTACAACTTGAATTTTTTATTGCACTGTAACTACTCTGTACTTTCCCATGTCTTCGGTGACCATTCTCCCCAAAAAATCTCCTCGCGTTAATGAAACGTATTACTGTTTTTGCCAAGTCTAGTTGTCCTGTCGGAGAGTAGTTTCAAGATAACTTTTTCCGTTTGCTTTCGTGTAGAAAATCACTTTGGGAACTGCTCTCTCATCTTGCAAGAAGAGGTAAATAGAATGGAGACTGTTACCTGTAAAGGCGATCCCTTCATTCCAGAGCTACCCAAACTTTCCGCCTTGGCGGCCCCGTGGGGGAGAGGGTCAGCGGACCGGTGGGGAAGCGCGCACGTGCATGCGGCTCCATTTGCGCGAGTGACGGGCACATGCGCCTGCCACTCTCGCAAATGGAGCGCCCACGCACACCTGCTCACACAAGTGGGGATGTGCGCTGCCCACCACTTCTGTGGCCCCGTTCTGAACAGCTCAAGGCCCGGTAATGGACCACAGCCCGGGAGTTGGGGACCCCTGCTTTATTCCTTCAGGTCATTGTCTGTCTATTAAGTCAAAGTCAAAAGCTGGTGCTCACATGCGGTGGCTCAGAAATTGAGCACGCCTGGCCAAAATTCAAGACTGCAGAATCTCTTGCCCTCCAGAAGTGGCTGAACTACAATCCCCAGCAGCCAACTGCCAGCAGTAGAGGATTCTGGAGTTGTACCTTAATGACACATGGAAGGCCACTGGCTGCAGCTGCCTCCCTGGATTTTTTTTGTTGGGATGTTTGTGGAAACCTTTTGCAAGTATCTTTGGCTTCAGCCTGCTACCTCCTGTATGCAGTAAGTGATTGGAGCGGAGCATTATGGGAAGAAAGCTGATAGATTTAAGCTTAGGTCGGGAAAGGTGCAGGTAGCATAAATTGTTCCTTGTGAATAAAAGCTAAATGTATAGTTGACATTGTGGAACTTCTTGGACTTATTTGCCAGAACCTTTTGTGGCTAATTTTGTGGTTTCAGCAAACTGCTTATTAAAAGAATTACCGTTCAAGATCATTTTTAAGTATTCCTAAAGGCTTAAAATAATAATGAAATGTTTATTGATGATGATGATGATGATGTTTATCCATTCATTGTGTCCAACTCGTGGTGATTCTATGGGCCATGTCTCTCCATGTCTTCCGATTTTGCACTGCTTCTTTGAGTTTTTCCTATGATCTGGCTGGTGTCAGCTTTGATGGTGTCCGTCCATCGTGTTCTTTGTTGGCCTGGTTTCCTTTACTGCTAACTCTTCTGAGCATCATTGCTTTCTCCAGTGAATTCTCCCACTTTCCCCCCCAAAATAAGTGAGACAGTTTTATGATTTTGCCTTCCAGTGACATGCCTAGTGTTATGCTCACCAGTACTTGCTTCTTGGTCACCTTTGCTATCCAAGGAATACGTAGGAGGAGCCTTCTCCAGCACCCCAGCTCAAAAATACTAAATACTTAAACCAGTATTTTAAACCAGTATTTCTCAAACTTGACAACTCTTTAAGATGTGTGGATTTCAGCTCTCGGAATTGGGCAAGGGAATTCTGGGAGTTGAAGTCCATATGTGGAGAAACACTGGTTTACACCAAAGCCCTCAATATTAAGCTGTTGCAAATACCATAAATGATTATGGTACTTCCAGTTGTGTTGGTGGTGTTTTTCTACCCCAACCTCACTTCTTTGATGGTTTGAGGGTATACAGGACTATCTATATGCCGCAATAAAGTTGAAGATAACAGAATGTTATAGCTACGACTCTTAGTCCTATTATAGCGCTCTTACGAAATGCATCATGTCCTTAAGTTACTTTTCAACTTTGTAACACGTTCTTGTTATCAAAGAAACATAACAGGAGGGAGTCCGGTAAACATTTTATTGTTCCTTGAAGTAACAAAAGAATTGAGCAGTTCCCTGTTCTTCTCATGCTGCTCTACAGAAGAAAAGCTACACCAGGGATCTCTGCTGAACATGACTAGTAAGCCTGTGTTACTCCTTGGTGTAAAAAAAAAAATACCTCAGGTATCCAAAAGCAAGTTACAGAAAAAATATTCTTTACTAATTGACGCTGCTTCTATAAAGCTCATCAGGTTGTTGACAATGCCTTTTTTGGGGGGGGAAATGAGGATTAAGCATGATGACTGAAGCATTCAAACTACAGAAAAAGATGCTCAGGGCGTATGGTGGTGCATTATAACATTCACTACAACTTTTAAAGCAGCCTTGTCTTTTCTACTGCTGATCCGCCCTGGGATTCGACATAGCTGTTTTAAAGAGTTGCAGACAGGCAGGCTGTGTTCTCTCCCAAATACCTTTGTGGACTTTTGTGAATCCAAAGCAACGCACAGTCCCGCTGATTATGTGCATGTCAGGCAGCTCAGAGGCTGCTAACTAATTCTTGTTAATTAACACTAGTAAGTTTTATATGCTAGATTCACACCTTAGGCTAAATAAGCGATTGCATTCAAACAATTTGCGGTTTGGTAAAGTAATACCACTTTTGGGGATTTGCACAACCAACTCAACTGTAAATTAAACCATCGTCCGGGTTCGTACCGTTTGTTAGGATTAATTATGGGACTGGCTAGTTTGATTAAACCAGTACAGCGTTGCCAATCTAACCACATTGTAGGTTTACAGACGTAACGACTGCAGTTTGGGTGGTAAAACGGGCCACCACGTGATCACACCCAATTTTGAAACTTTTGTTAAATGCAGAGTGCTTGTCTAGCTCCCAAAATGTCGTCACGTGACTGTGGGGAGATCCCAGGCATCGGAACTTAGAATCTCAATCCTAAGTAGCTTTTGGGGGGGGTTCGCCTTAACTTTAAACCTCAGCTACATGACTGGTCATAAGTGAAGGACTACCTGTACTTTATTTTTCACATTTCTGAATCGCCCATCTTCCTCAAAGAGGGACTCTGGGCGGCATACAATAAAATGTTAAATTTTAGAAACCGTATATATAAAAGTTTAAAAATGTAGAAGGCGGCTAGGAATTTAACAGGAAATAGCTATTGAAATTAATTAAAAGGCAAAAGAGAGGGCTTTCAGGGCACTAATCAGTCCCAGAGCTGCGTGCTCCTCTTTGATTGAGGTACCCAGTTGCTGTGGTTTATTCAATAAATCGTGGTTTTAGACAACCTCACGTGGTGTGTGAATCTGGTCAGATTATGGGTCTCGTATGAAATGAATAGAAGGCTGGAGAAATTCGATCTCAAATGACTAGGCACAAATGCCCAATGTGTCACTTATTTCAAAGCCACAGATACGGGATCAGTGTACAAATTCATGATTAGATGGCCTGCTTTTTAGGGTTCCCCCCCCCCCAAGGGCAACCACTGGCTTTAGGAAACTGGTTGATGGCCCATTTCCTGCGTTTCATTTTCAGGCAATATGGCAACTTGGGCTTCTTCAAGGCTACCATGTTCTCCCGTCTCATTAGCTTCCTTGTTTGGTGGGACTGCAGCCATGGGAATGCTGGTTTGGCTGGGCACTGCAGCATATTCCGACTTTGTGGGCATAGGCCTGCAGAAAAACAAAGAGTTGAATTGAATTAAATTGAATACTTTTATTTGGCCAAGTGTGATTAGACACACAAGCTCTCAGTACACATGCAAAGCAACAGGATAATAGTTGTAGTAGTAATAATAGTAGTAGTAGTAATAGTAATAATAATAATACCACCAATGGGAGTAAAGAAGATAAGGATAAATAATACTACAGCCATACTATGGATAGATAACACATAGGCATTAGACGATTTAAATGTTTAGATGGATGTGCATTTTTCTTGGTGCAGCATGTTGCGGGAGAAGCTCATTCTAACACCTCTTTTACGAAAAGGCTCAACGGGGTAGTAGTCTTTCCCAGTTCAAGGGTCTTAGATTGCAATTGCATCATTCCTGTCTATTGGGCAGAATGCTGGGAATTGAAGTCCAGGGCAGGAGGAGATACTAGGTTGGAGAAGGCTGTAGTGACCCTTTTAAGCTAATCCAACATTATTATATTTTTCCTGTTTTACATGAGTCTAGTACTTTTATATAATCTCAACTTGAGCTTCACTCTCTGCCTACATATAGTTTATCTGATAATGTTATTGAGGAGGTCTCCGTCCCTGCCTTCTTGGAGGCCTAGTCCAGGGGTAGGCAATCTTGGCTCTTTTATGACTCGTGGACTTCTGCCAGAATTCCTGAGCCAGCATGGCTCAGCTTGGAAACCTCTCCATTTCCCCTCAGCCTGGCTGGCTCAGGAATTCTGGGAGTTGAAGTCCACGAGTCATAAAAGAGCCAAGGTTGCCTACCTCAGGCCTGGACTAGTTCAGCCATTAGCCCAAGCCTGTCCCTAGCCAGTCTCCCATGAAGACAATGAACAGTCTAACCTTACAGCTAGCTTCTGACATAAAACATGGAATAATCGAGCTGGAAGGGACCTTGGAGGGCTTCTAGTCCAACCCCCTACTCAAGTCAGGAGACTTATATCATCCCAAACAAATGGCTGTCCAGACTCTCATCCAAGGTTGCCTACCTCAGGCCTAGGCCGCTTTATGACTCGTGGACTTCCACTCCCAGAATTCCTGAGCCAGCATGGCTCAGCTTGGAAACCTCTCCATTTCCCCTCAGCCTGGCTGGCTCAGGAATTCTTCTGGCCAGGCAAATTTATGACTCGTGGACTTCCACTGAATTCCTGAGCCAGCATGGCTCAGCTTGGAAACCTCTCCATTTCCCCTCAGCCTGGCTGGCTCAGGAATTCTGGGAGTTGAAGTCCACGAGTCATAAAAGAGCCAAGGTTGCCTACCCCTGTAGTCTTAGCCCAGTGTCCCTAGCCAGTCTCCCATGAAGCAATGAACAGTCTAACCTTACATAGCTTCTGACATAAAACATGGAATAATCGAGCTGGAAGGGACCTTGGAGGGCTTCTAGTCCAACCCCCTACTCAAGTCAGGAGACTTATATCATCCCAAACAAATGGCTGTCCAGACTCTTCTTAAAAGACTGCCGTGATGGATCACCCACAACTTCTGGAGGCAAAACTGTTCCACTGATCAATTGTTCTCACTGCCAGGAAATTTTCCTTAGTTCTAGGTTGGATCTGCCTTTATTGATCTTCCTTTAATTTAATTTAATGATCCAGCAGCTTGCCTGGTTACTCCTAAATTCAACTTGGTTCCTTTATGTGCCCATAAAAACTGCAATTCATAGCCTGGGATTGCATCCTTTGCTACTTATTGGGGAGGTTTTCTTAGATTTTTTTTTATCCTACCTTATTGTCTAAATAACTCAAGGTGGTGAAAGTACCTAATATTCCATCCTCCTATTTTTTCCACAAGAACCCTGTGAAGTCGGATTTGGCTTAGCTACTATGACTGGTCCACCAGGGATGTAGCTTAGTCTGATGTATGAAGCCGGCCAATTGAGGCTGATTCTACAAGTCTACTGAAGGCCCATCATTGACAGCCTAACCTTGGAATCCAGCCACTGTGCTGAGAAAAATAAATTTGTGACTTGTTCCAACAAACTCTGGATTAAAACCATGAGCCAACCTGATTAAGGCAAATTTCAGAGAAGAGGGAAGCTTTCTTCCGAAAAGTTCTCTCGACAAACTTACTGCATTTCCTTGGAATCAGGTTTCTGCTTTCTCCTCTTCTTCTTCTCTCTGGAGATGAGAATCCAACCAACCACACAGATCAAGGCAGCGGCTAGAATTGCCGCAATTAATGCTCCCACAATGATGCCACCTTCTGAATCTGCCCGGAGAGAGAAAAACTCCTGTCATTTATACAGGAAAGTCCTTAGCAGAGGATGTGAAGCGGGTACCTCACACCTCTGAATGGATTACAGAATAGGAAAGGCGATTTATCCATCTTGGCAAGATTTGCACATATTGTCGGTTTGGCTTAGTGTGCTATGTGCAAATTTGGCCGTTCTGCCTTGGACAACACAGCAGAATGGAAATACTCCTGATTTCGGGTTCCTTGTGAATGCAGCTGTTGAAATCAAGGGGGCTTCCCTTGGGGGACCAAAATGGCGCCCTTTCAGTGTGTGAATTCCAACCAGCTCTTTTCAATTCATGAATGTGATGGAGTAACTACAGGGCCCTTTTGGGGGCACAGTAATTCAAACTCAACATAGAATAATAGGGTTGGAGGGGACCATGGAGGTCTTCCATTCCAACCCCTTGCCCATGGCGGGAGATCCTAACCACTCTGAACAAAAGACTGCCCAGTCTCTTCTTGAAAACCTCCAGCGTTGGAGCACCCACGACTTCTGAAGGCAAGCCGTTCCACTGATTAATCGTTCTCACTGCCAGGACATTTCTCCTTATTTCTAGGTTGGATTTCACTCGAAAGGAAAGGCTTCAATCACATCTCTATTACAATTCGGTTAGGACTTCAAGAAAATGTGTTGATTCCCTAACATCTTCAGGAATTGGGTGCTGCTTTATCCTTAAAACTACCTCATCGGTAGCTTGATGTCTCCATTTTTCTGTTGAGGAATGAAGACCAAGGAAAAACGGCTTCCCCAAAACAAAAGACAAGGGCTAAGATTGGGTTGAACCCATGTTACACTTACAGCATCTGAGCTTGGCCCCACATTTACATTTCCATTCATTTACAGTTTTACCTTGGTGTTCCCTTCAGAAGATGCTCAACAATACGGTAAGATTAGGATTAAAAAAAACACTTTCCAAGTTACACAAAATCATCTAAATTATATAATAATAATAACACCCAGTAAGTAAACCATCATTAGAGAGCCAGCTGTGTGTAGTAGTTAAGGCATCAGGCTAGAAACAAGGGACTCTTGAGTTCTAGTTCTGCCTTAGCCCAAAGCCAACTGGGTGACCTTGGGCCAGTCCCATTCTCTCAGCCCCGGGAAGGACGCAATGGCAAATCGCTTCTGAAAAACCTTGGCAAGGGGTTTTTCCAGAAGTGGCTTGCCATTGCCTCCTTCCCGGGGCTGAGAGAATGGGACTGGCCCAAGGTCACCTAGTTGGCTTTGTGCTAAGGTAGAACTGGAACTCAGTCACCAGGTTTCCAGCCTGAGAATTTTGGTGTTTCCGTGCTTTTATTAAAATAGTTGAGTTTTTTATTCTAAACGGCTGGTTTACACAAGAAGCAATGTAGAAACACTGGAAATTAAATGGAACAGGTAAGACAAAACTCAACGTTTTGTGGTGAGGTCGATGTGACAGGAGCTGTTTCCAAGGACGTTGATAGCTGTACATTGGTAATAGCCTTCTTCAAATCGGGACAGGTTGCCTAGAGCCAAGCGTCCTGAGGAAGGGTCTGGAGAGAAAGACAGGAGGAAGGCCAGGGTGTTAAACACACATCTTAGAACCTAGTTAGTGCTGGCATTGATTTGGCCCGGAATCGCTTGGATAGCGAGATAAGGGGCAGCATATAAATTTATTAATAATAATTTTGAAAGATGGGAAGTGTCAGCTTCTTAAGGTGGGCTGAGTCAAGGAACAGACACTGCAGAGATTTCAGGAATTCTACTTTATTGTAGAGTATATTAATGTAAGTTTGAAAGCTTATATTACCCCTGTTTCCCCCCCAAATAAGACCTAAGCGGAAAATAAACCCTAACGTGATTTTTCAGGATGCTTGTAATATAAGCCCTACTCCCAAAATAAGACCCAGTTAAGATCGTCAGCCAGATGGACGCATTTACTACCGTATTTCTCCAAAAATAAGACTTAATTGGAAAATAAACTTTAATGTGTCTTTTAGAGCAAAAATTAATATAAGACCTGGTCTTATTTACGGGGAAACATGGTAACTTCCTCTTCTCTATGACAGCCCCTCAAGTACTGGAAAATTGCTGTCGTAACACCCCTTACTCCTTCTCTTCATTAGACTAGACCAGGGGTAGGCAACCTTGGCTCTTTTATGACTCGTGGACTTCAACTCCCAGAATTCCTGAGCCAGCCATGCTGGCTCAGGAATTCTGGGAATTGAAGTCCACGAGTCATAAAAGAGCCAAGGTTGCCTATCCCTGGACTAGACATATCTAGTTCCTGCAACTGTTCATTGTATGTTTTAGCCTCCAGCCCCCTAATCATCAAGTTCTAGAGTGTCAAACCTTTTTGCATCGTGGTGACCAGAACTGGACACAGTATTCCAAGGGTGGCCTCAACAGTGCCACAAAAGCGACGAGGCCACCCTTGGAATATTGTGTCCAATTCTGGTCACCAAGATGCAAAAAAGATGCTGGAATTGTTGCATCTCAGCCTTTCCGTAGGAAGTGGAAAGAGAAAGCTACTCACTGTATGACTCAGTGACAGGCTGCGCTTGATCTCCAGTTAGTCGGTACCATTTGTAGGCTGGCTTTGGCAGACCGGCTTCCGAAATGCAGGCTAAAGTGACCAAGTGGCCCATTTCGACGTTGGAATGATGGCTTGAACCAAAACTGCAGAGGGGCTTCGAAGGAGGAACTGGAATACAAAACAGCAGGCAAAGCAGTGAAATTGAAATTATCTTTCTCTTTTTTTTTCATTGTGTTGTATTCTAGGGCAGGGGTCCCCAACCTGTGAGCCGTGGCCCCACTGCCAGTCCGTGGCCTATTTGAAACCGGGCCGCGTGAGTGGCTGGCTGGTGCGCGCGTTGTGCATGCACACAGCCCCACTCATGTGAGCATCACCTCACTCGTGCGAGGGTTGCAGGTGCTTGTGGCCCAATTCGTGCAAGCATCGCAGGCACTCGGCCTCACGTGAGCATCATGGGTGCTCTCAGTCCCACTTGCACAAGCAACGGGTGCACATGCACATGTGCGCACATGCACATGCCCCTCCCTTTCCCACCCTCCCCTCCTTCCCCTCCCGGAAAGGTTGGGGAACTCTGTTCTAGGGCAGGGGTTCCAACCCCTGGGCTGTGTCCTGTTAGGAACCGGGCCGCACAGCTGAAGATGAGCAGTGGGGAGCGAAACCGCGCATGCGTGGGATCTAGATTGCACGCTCCTCCTCCCTGTCTCCAGTCCATGGAAAAATAATCTTCCACGAAACTAGTCCCTGGTGCCAAAAAGTTTGGGGACTGCTGTTCTAGGGGACTCTTTTTCCAGTCTGGTGCCTTTATGATGCATTGGGGCACCCGCTTCTCAAATTGCGAGACGGCTCTTCTTATACTTTAGTAATTCTCCAGAAATGAGGTTTTAAATATATCAGCAGTGGATAGAGACTAGCAACTTTCAAACTTGGCAACTTTTAACACCCAGAATTGCCAACTGTGAAAGGAGGTAACACTTACTCAAGAAAAATACATAATTCTACAAGATCAGAAAAGTCTTAATAATACTGGAATGCTTAGAAGAAAAATGGAAATTGCCTTCCTTGGATGGCAGGAGAGCCAAGAGGAACCCTGAGCAGGAAGTATACATTGACTACATTCACATCTTGGACCAAGCTGTTCTTTATTAAACCATGATTTAATGTATAAATCGCAACCAACTGCATTTATATAACATGAACCATAATTTGGTTGGGTCACACAACACACTAAGCCACAAGTTTGACCAATTGCATGGATTCGAACACTGTACTATTTGTCTGCACTCAAGATTTGTTTTTACAAAACGACTCACCTACGACATTACATCATGGTTTGTTTAATAAACCTCAATGAAACAAGTTCACACAATACACTTTGTCAAATCTGATAAGACACACATGATGGCTCAATGCAAGATATGAATTCTGTTGATAGTTAACCAGAAACTCAAGTATATCTCTATAGACTGGGTCACATACCATCTTAAGCCATAGCTTGTTGGCTAACCAGGCTTACACACTATTAAGCCATAAACAGTGGTTGATCAACCACAGTGAGTGAATACTTAGGACTTAGATGTGTACACTGCTTCATGGTGCTTTACAGCGGCTTACATAGTCAGCACATTGCCCCCAACAATCTGGGTCCTCATTTTACCGACCTCGGAAGGATGGAAGGCTGAGTCAACCTTGAGCCGGTCAGGGTCGAACTCCAGGCTGTGGGCAGAGTTTGCCTGCAAGTCTGCATTCTAACCACTGCGCCACCACGGCTCTTACATTCAATATGCTAAGCCAGAACAGAATGCAAAACATATTTTGGCTTAGCTTGATGTGGAACCCAATCACTGAACCTTTAATTCAATGTAGCAGGTGAGGAGCACAGAAACACACTAAAGAAGAAGAAGAGAAATAAGTACCTAGCACGCTGACCGACACTGATTTTTCACCTTCATTTGCGGTACCGTCCTTGAAATTGTACACTGCACACCTATAAACCCCCGTGTCTGAGGGCTGCATGTTGAAGATGGAAAGGCTTGCATTTCCTGTGTTGTTTGCTATTTGACTTCGGCCCTTAAACTGTCCAAGGTAATAAGATTTGCCAGACTGCCAAATATAAATCTGTGAAACAGAATTTAACATTCATCAAATCGGTGGTGGAAGAAAAAATAATAATCAGGTTATTTGTTTTCCTCCCGGTTTTGAACCTGCCTGTAAAAAGAAAAAGAAAAGATAAGTTGCCAGGTCAGTTCACAAAACAGTAAAATACATATATTAGAATTCCACCTGTCTTTTGATAACTGTACATTGGTGCTGCGTGCATCACTGATCAACTAGTTAAACTAGATTTCAACTAATGCAGAAATATCCTTAGGTTTCCTGGGATGCTTCAGCAAGATTAAGGTCCAAAACCGTAGTTCCAGGTTAATTATGAAGTACTTACAGGGGGGAAAAAACAGATAAAAGCATTTAGAATGGCCTTCACCATCCCCAACTTAATTATTAAAAATCTGCGGAGGAGATCTCTGGCATCTAATGCATGCAAGGAGATCTAAAAAAATATTTCTGAACTAGAAAGATTCTGTAAAGTAGCATAAGAATTATGCTGTCCTTTCTGCCAAAGAGGATGAACTTAACGAAAAGGCTGTCTATACCAGTCATATTCACAGTGGAATTAGATCCCCAAGTCCTCTTCTTTTGGGAAAACTCACCTGAGTTTTTAACAAAAATGTACAGATAGACCTTGACTTATGACCAGTTCCCAAATTCCGATGAGCACCCCTCCTCCCTGTGGTCACCAAAATGTGTTGAACACTCAGCAACAAGCAGCAGTGTACAGCATCCCTGGTTCATATAATTGCACTTTACGATGGTTTTGCTTATAACTGGCATTTACTTCTGGTTTTCAGCAAAACCAACCCACTGTGAATGCTGGGCTTAACAACGGCAATGTTTGCGTAACGGCCACTGGAAAAAAAGGTCATAAAATCGGGTTGGTCACAGGGGTGACCCACTTTAGAACCATTACGACTCATGACCCTGATGACCAAGCTCAATCACAGTCGTAAGTCAAGGACTACCTGTATAAAGAGCACATTAGAAATCCCAAACAATCGTATTGTTCTTACAGATTTCATGTTCTTACCTTGTGAATCTCGCTACATCTTCCCCGTGTGTCTGTGATAGACACAGTCTTCCCACAGTGACTGGTGGATTTTTCACCCCTATAAAGGCATGTTGATGGCTGCATTTGAGTAGAAATGTGCTAGTCTATGAGTTGGTGACTTGGATTTAAAAAAAAAAATACACAGCACTCTTTTCTTTTTAATGTGAGCAATATGGATTTTCATTTTAGGGTTGCCCTGTCTACCTTTGGGCCCTAAAGTCACCATTCAGAGTTCATGATCAGGGCTCCAGGATTGTAGCTCTCAGTCTCGGGACTGCTGCTTATTTTAATTTCCTCTCCTGAGATTTTAATTCTGCCCATCTTGTAGAGGCAGTTGTCAACACTAGAGTTCTACGTTAAGGCGCCAGGCTAGAAAGTGGGAAACCACGAGTTCAAGTCCCATCTTAGCTGTGAAAATCCTCTCCTGGGATTTTAATTCCTCCCATCTTGTAGAGGCAGTTGTCAACACTAGAGTTCTATGTTAAGGCGCCAGGCTAGAAAGTGGGAAACCACGAGTTCAAGTCCCATCTTAGCCGTGAAAATCCTCTCCTGGGATTTTAATTCTGCCCATCTTGTAGAGGCAGTTGTCAACACTAGAGTTCTACATTAAGGCGCCAGGCTAGAAAGTGGGAAACCGTGAGTTCAAGTCCCATCTTAGCTGTGAAAGCCAACTGGGTGACATTTTGCCAGTCACTCTGTCAACCCACCTCACAGGGCTGTTGGAGAACATAAGAGGAGGAAGGTCCATTGGAAATGTATGCTGGATATGTTTGCTACCTTGGAATTATTCGTAAAAATAATAAAGGTGGGATAAAAATAAATGAATGAATGAATGTTACTGGTGTGCAGCAAAAATATGCACTAATTAAAAAAATGCCACCCTTACTCAACTATCAGCAAAGCCAACGATTCGGAAGTATAGGGTGTTGGAATTCATCGTTGGAATGTATTTCTATGCAACAACTATAGTACTGTAGTATTCAGCCAGTAGATGGCAGCATATACAAGTTTGGATCTATGGTATATAATACTCTCTGCTCTTTTGTTCTAAGTAGAGTTTCCTGTTTCAGTTAGATAGTTGAGCAGTAAAGCACATGGTGACTGTACTCTTTGTTTGCTCTGTGTGGTGCTTTATATAAATAGAATTTCTAACATAGAGAATAGCCAGAGAAGATCTGATGTGTTGTCCTCATAACCAAAGAACGGGGGACAAATATTCCTCTGTTTTATGTAGTCCAGCTATTCCTACCTGGGGAGCTGCCAGGTATAATAGAACACAACTTTCATAATTCTCAGCCAGCATGATCCATGACTAAAAAATCATGGAAAATGTATGTCATATCTCTTCGACAAATCCCAAAGGGCACATAATTGAAAAGGATTGATTTAGGATTAAGGATTAAGTTGGGCAATCAAATAATATATATAATAGATTCTGCCCTGGTGAAGGGATATTAATTGATGAAGAATATCTGATAGCACCCCCCAAATTTAAAGTTTTTAGCATTCTAAGCATAACAGCTTAGAAGCCAAGACTGATTGCTTCTCTGCTGGCTTAAAATGGATCAGTTTAAAGAATCAAGTAAAGGCAATATGATTACTTTTTTTGTCATTACTTCTCTGCTGAAGTACACCTCTGGTCTCTCCTTGTAAATAAAAACACTTATCTGACTTTAAACTCAGTGGAGACCCTCCTACTGAACTACAATAGCTTTAGATTGTACCAAAGAAGAGAATATTTGTGAGTCAGGGTTGAGCTGTCGGGTCCTTGGTGTTCTCTGAGCTTGGTGGTTTTCTTGCAAATGTTTCATTACCAAACTAGATAAAATCATCAGTGCACTGAGGATGTTATCTGGTTTGGCCATGAATCATTACCAAAGTTTAGATTGTGTTCCTCATAAGTGTTCGGAATTCAAAACAACCTTAACCAGGCAATAAGTAACAGTTCAAGTTTGAAATAAAAGCTTAATGTCTTACTCCAGGAGTTTGCAGATTATTGCCATAAAAATTCCATTGAATCATATCAGGAGTCGTTGCTGTATTATACATGCAAGGAAGGGTGATGTTGGCACCAACTGTTGTATTCACGGCACTCTCTGGCATGGTCACAATCACACCCTTCACAAGACCTGTGGAAAATCAATCCATTAGGGCAAAAATCAATCAAGTGTCTAGTTGTATTCAGGAACTGAAATGTCACCCCTTTCCAATCTCTGTCTCGGAAAGCAAATCTCTGGCTCCTTGGCCAGTTGAAGCGCCCCAACCAAATGCAGGTATTTTGGATTATATGCCAACCTGATGGAATAATTATAGCCATTATCTTCCTAGCCATGTATTTAAAAAGAAAATCCGGGGACCACGTTTATGGAAGAGATGAAAAAAGCATATGAGGGCATCAAGGGATTCATAGCCTTGACATCAAAATCTATCTCAAAATAGGCCAATCCAACAGACCTCTATAGAGGGAGACAGAATAGCAACAAGTAGATTGTGATGTCATTAGGCAAAGGTGGTTAAGTGGGAGGACTGATAGTAAACTTACTGTTCAATGCTGTTGTAATTGCAAATGGTTGCTAAACAAAGCAGTCACTAAAAAAGGACTATATTTTTGAACTTAGTTTGAGTCCGAGTAATATAATGATTGCAAGAAAACAACCTGGATATGTCGTTGAAGTCAATAGGAATTAAGTTCAATTCCCACTCAATTCAAAGAAGGCTTTACTTTTATGAATTAATGTCAGATAGGAATGCTGCTCTAGAAAATACAGGTAATCCTCAACTTACCACCACAGTGGAGCCCAAAATTTCTGTTGTTAAGGGAGACATTTGTTAAGTGTTAAGTGAATTTTGCCCCTTTCTTGCCACAGTTGTTAAGTGAATCACTGCAGTTGATAAGTTAGTAACTCGGTTGTTAAGTGAATCTGGCTTCCCCCTTGACTTTGCTTGTCAGAAGGTCGCAAAAGGGGATCACGTGACCCCCGGACGCTGCGACCATCATAAATATGAACCCAGTTTGCCAAGCCTCTGAATTTGGATCACATGACCCTGGGGACGCTGCAGCGGTCATACGTTGAAAAATGTTAATGCCACTTTTCTCAGTGCCCTCGTAATTTTGAACGGTCACTAAATGAACTGTCGTAAGTCGGGGACTACCTGTATGCAGATGTCATCTGAGTCTTGCCTTGTGAGGTGCAAAAACAAACTTAACAACTGTTATGCAGGGCCCTGCCAGTAAATACACTTGAGCAGTGGGAGGATTTAGATAACGAAAGTCAACTTCATAATCTCATAATCAAGGCCAAACGAAACAGCAGATGGAAGCTCTGTGGTCAGATATTGGAAAGTCCTGCTCTTTTCTTAAAAGCAGCAGCACAAAACGCTCCACTCAGTGGAGTCCCTAGAAGTTAAATGCAACTCAGAGGAATCTTTACGTCTTCTAGAATGGCCCAACTGAGATCGAAGAGGGGATAGCAAGGCAATCCCTCTGCAGAATCCCAAATTTGTCAGTTATCCTTTCTGCTAATGTTAGGGTAGAGGGTGGAAGAAAAATGAGGAGTTACTAACTCTCTCCTTGTGACTTCGTTGAAATGCCACTGTGGTCAGCATTTGAAGCACTGACTTAATGCTCAAGTAGCTAAGTGACTGGTAGGTTGGGTTCACCCAGTAGATGAGCCTTAACAGAACCTTTTGGTTTACGGATTTTATATTATATTATACTATGGAAAATCCTTAGTTGTCCAGTTGTGGTTAAAGCAAACCATGGTTTCTTGCAGTGTGTACCTGGAAGTGTAGAGTTTGTTTGCACGGCACAATAAACGAAATTTTCTCAAGCTTAGCAACTTTTAAGATGTGTGGACTTCAACTCCCAGAATGCACGCTCTCTGGCTGGGGAATCCTGGGAGTTGAAGTCCACACAACCTGAAGCTGTTGAAGTTGGGAGACCCTGCACCCACTCTGGAGTGTAACCCCCATCTTTCCTCCAGCCTTTCAGCCATGATTTGAGGCTTATTTTGTTGCATTTACCTTAGCATTCAATTATAGAATCATAGAATCATAGATATATTTACGAACTCTCGCATTAAAGTTGCATTTTGGTACTAAAAGTCTGAGGTGCTCTGGAATCAGAATCAGCCTTGGAGGTCTTCAAGATTTTCAAGAAATGATTAGACAGCCATTTGTCCGGAATAGTATAAGGATCTCCTGTTTGTGCAGAGGGTTGGACTAGAAGACCTCTAAGGTTCCTTCCAGCTCGGTTATTCTGGGTCAGACTGCACATCTCAGCCCAACATCAAAACCAGCATTATCCAAGTTTCATGCCTCTTTTTTTTTTTCTCAAATTAATAACAGCGATAAACATGCATATAAATTAAAATATAGAGAGGACGGTGTGATCATAATAGATGGATGCAATGGTTGGTCCAAGCCGAGTGAGAACTTGGGTTTTCCTCTTGGCACTGCTGCTTTTCATTTCAAACCACAAATTTACAAGCTCGTTTTTAGATGTAATAGTGAAAAATGTGGTTTGGAAAAAACAAACAAGTTTGCCACCCCCATACACCTGCCGTGTTCATTTATGGTTCTTCAGGGCCTGAGAATTTTTTTTTGTTTTTGTATATACACAATTAGAGAAATTGGTGTTGGGTGGGAACACTGAAATTGTGGTCAAAAACATCTGAAGAGATAATAATAATAATAATAATAATAATAATAATAATAATAATAATAATAATAATAATAATAATAATAATAATAATAATAATAATAATAATAATAATAATAATAATAATAATAATAATAATAATAATAATAATAATAATAACAACAACAACAACAACAACAACAACAAAAACAAAAACAAAAACAAAAACAAAAACAACTACAAAAACAACAACAACAATAATAATAATAAAGTTGGAAGGGACCTTGGAAGTCATCTAGTCCAACCCCCTGCTCAGGCAGGAAACTCTATACCATTTCGGACAAATGGCTGTCCAGTCTCTTCTTAAAAACGTCCAGTGTTGGAGCATTCACCGCTTCTGGAGGCAGGTCGTTCCACTGGTTAATTGTCCTCACTGTCAGGAAATTTCTCCTTAGTTCTAGGTTGCTTCTCTCCTTGATTGGTTTCCGTCCGTTGCTTCTTGTCCTGACTTCAGGTGCTTTGGAGAATAGCTTGACTCCCTCTTCTTTGGGGCAACCCTTCAGATATTAAAAGACTGCTATCATGTCACCCCCCAGTCCTTCTCTTCGTTAGATTAACAGAATAACAGAGTTGGAAGGGACCTTAGATGTCCTCTAGCCCAACCCCCTGCTCAAGCAGGAAACCCTTTTCCATTTCAGACAGGTGGCTGTCCAGTCTCTTCTTTAAAACTTCCAGTGTTGGAGCATTCACCGCTTCTGGAGGCAGGTTGTTCCACTGGTTAATTGTTCTAACTGTCAGGAAGTTTCTCGTTAGTTCTAGGTCTAGATCTGATGGGGAAAGCCGAGATCAAGAATTCACTATCAAATAATCAGTCTTAATCTACAGCCAAGTAGCAAGAACTCTCGCCAATTTGCAGGATGATGTAGATTAAAAGGAGCGATATTAAAGAATAGTTAAACGCCAAAGATTAATACCAAAAATTATTGGCCTACTCTAAAAGGCAATTTTTAAAATAAAAAAAAAATCAGTGGAGAATTGATACCTATCAACTCAGCAAGCCAGGAAGAAATAGGTCTCAAGGAACTGGGCCATCTGCAGAACAGACTCGATCCCAAATTCGAGCACGATGGATCCTCTGGCCGCTAGGGTGCAATTTACATGGTTTAAGTGAATGGAGAGGGTAGAAAGAGGGATCCCATCTCTTTGTATTTGGCTCAGAAGCCATCTCTTGGTGAGTCTTCTCCATCTGTTAAAGCTTCATTTGCAAAACATACTGAGCCTGCTATTCATTATCTCTCTTTTTGTATGTGGCTTGACATGTTGTGTGAATCCAGCCTGCCTCTGTAGCACTTTTCGGGGAGCATGGTGGCTCACGAGTTTAGGACACTGGGCTGATGATCGGCAGGCTTGTGTTTGAGACCCTGTTGCTGCTGCGGGATGGGGTGAGCTCCAGTCACACACCTCCAGCTCCTGCCAACCCAGCAGTTTGAAAGTGGGTGATTGCAAATAGATAGATAGGTACCCACTTCGGTGGGCAGCTTAAGAGGGACATGAAAGGAACCCCCACATGGGCATCCCCTGGGCAGCGGTGATGCCACGGTTCAAGCCTTTCAACCTGGAAGGACTTTGGTGCTCCCGACAGGACTAAGGTAGTAGTGGCGCTTTTCAGGCTATCGATGGCAAGAAGCAGTGGAATGGAGCAGAAAGATCCAGTGAGTGTCTAAAATACCATTATGTCGGCCACAATGGTGTGTTGCACACCTGACACACCCAAAACATTATGGAACTTTGATTGCACCATTGTGGCTACCATCTAAAGTTTTTTTGACCACACCCTGCAGACATCTATGGAGTGTAGCAAGAGTTGGGGGTTTAATTTCCTTTCTTTCTTTCATTCTGCCTGTTTTTGGAGTCTCCAAATGTTAGCTTCATCTTGATCCTTCCTTCCTTCCTTTCCTCCCTCCCTCTTTTTTCTTTCTTTCTTTCCTTCCCCCTTCCTCTTTCTTTCTCTCTTTCTTTCTTTTTCTTTCTTTCTTTCTTTCTTTCTTTCTTTCTTTCTCTTTCTTTTTCTTTCTTTCCCTCTTCCTTCCCTCCCTCCCTCTTCTTTCTTTCCTTTCTCCTTCCTCTTTCTTTCTTTCTTTCTTTTCTTTCTTTCTTTCTTTCCTTCCTTCCTTCTCCAAAATCTCAGAGGTTCTATCTGCTAGAATGATGGAAACAGTAGGAACCAAGATCTATCTGTTTCCTACCCCTTCTTATATTTCTTTAATTCACCCTTTCTTTCTGTCCAGGTTAGAAGCTTGCTCACTAAACTTTGCTCTGGCTAAATGCCTGCTTTCAAGACCATTCATATATACAGGAACACGCTTTTCTTTCCAACAGGGTGGATACATCTGAAAAGATCTGGGATCTCTAAATGAATTCTCTGGACTAGATCCAGGCTCAGCTCCATGCAGACCACATAAAAGGAGTCAAGTCTGGAAATCTGCACTTTTTACACCACAGGTAAGAGGTAATTGAGGTAATTTTCTTTCTGTAGAGGATGGAATTGAAAGAATATCCAAAGCTGATAAGCCACTCTTGATCACAAGATCTCTGTCTTGGAGACCAGGGATCCAGAAACATCCTCACTTGCATTTCTTCCAGGATGATGTGCCAGAATGAGGGGCTGTCTCTTCTCCAAGGGTGGCCCTCAGAACCTCCATCTGCCCCAATTCAGTTTCAGTCCATTGTCCACACAAGTTGACCTCACATGGGAAAATTTTGTAACCTTCTCCTTAGTTCAATCAATCAGAATAGAGCTGGAAGGGACCTTGGAGATCTAGCCCTCTGATCAAGCAGGAGACCTCATGCCATTTCAGACAAGTGGCTATCTAGTCTCTTCTTGAAAGCCTCCAGTGTTGGGGCACCCACAACTTCTGAAGGGAAGCCATTCCATTGGTTGATTGTTCTCACCATTAGGGAATTTCTCCTCAGTTCTAGGTTGCTTCTCTCCTTGATTAGTTTCCATCCGTTGCTTCTTGTCCTGCCTTCTGGTGCTTTGGAGAATAGCTTGACTCCCTCTTCTTTGTGGCAACCCCTGAGATACTGGAAGACTGCTATCATGTCACCCCCTAGTCCTTCCTTTCTCTAGACTAGCCATACCCAGTTCCTGCAACCAAAAGTTGAATTTATATATATTTTTTCCTTCCCAGATCACTTCCCTACCCAGTAAGCAGTTGAGCTGAGCTAATTGTACAGGTAGCCAGAGAACTGTTGGGGATATCTGATAATGGATGAAGGAGTCAACATTAAGAGCCCATTTCTTAAAACATGCATAAACCATTTTTTTAAAAAAAAAACCATGTGAAACATGCAATAAACATTATTACTCAATAAAGCCCAACATTCAGAACAAAATCAGAGTGGCATTAACGTCTAAGATTCTGGAAGACAAGCATCTTTTTAGGACCATTCAAAGCCCAAAAGAGAAGGCGCCTAGCCTAGAAAAGTACCATCCCCACCAGAATCCTGCTATCCAAGCGGAATCCCAACAGCATCCAGAAATAAAGGAATAAAACTACATACACATTGGAGAACTGGAAAGGCTCCAAGCTAGAATCACGGAAGGAGATAACCTTTGAACGTCCATCCTCAACTTTTCTGCACCTCCGAATATCACACTCATGTTCAGAGTTGAATGTCTTAAAACGCATTCACTTTCCATCGTTTCCCCCTCGTTTTGAATTCCGCTGCCAAATCGTATAAGCCTTACCTAGAAGTGCTGTCAGAGTGGCCGAGATCCTCAGCATGGTCACTAGCATTTTCCACGCGCAGGATAAGAAACAGAAGATGCTTCCCTGAGAAAGAGCAAATTCAAAATGGAGCTCGTGGGATACGGGCTTTGACTTTTACTTATCAGGCAAGCCAGTCAACAAAGAGTTGACTCCTTCATCCATTATCAGATATCCCCAACAGTTCTCTGGCTACCTGTACAATTAGCTCAGCCGAAACCCTTTTCTGAGGTGTGGACTATTGGAATATTTGTTAATGATAAACCAAAGGTACAACGAGGCGTCTACTGGCTGGATGGTGGCACCCTTAAAAATACAATAGTTTGGTAGTGACTGTTCTGAACCTTCCTTTTCAGTTGCAGTTTATGCGCATGGCACATGTTTTTAAATATATTTTATTTCCATTATGCCATTGTTTTTCCTGTGCATAATCTATTTGGTTTAGCTCTCGAATCAAATGTTACACTGCCTTATGTAGGTCTGAGATGAACAATCTTTGGAGAAGGGTATTGGAAGAGATGAATATAGTGAGCAGAGGAATAAAAGGGTATAATCACATCACACCTCCTGAGAAGGGGCCTTCCTTCCTTCCTTCCTTCTTTCCTTCCGTCTTTCCTTCCTTCCTTCTTTCCTTCCATCCTTCCTTCCTTCCTTCCTTCCTTCCGTCTTTCCTTCCTTCCTTCTTTCCTTCTTTCCTTCCTTCCTTCCTTCCTTCCTTCCTTCCTTCCTTCCTTCTGTCTTTCCTTCCTTCCTTCCTTCCTTCTTTCCTTCCTTCCTTCTTTCCTTCCGTCTTTCCTTCTTTCTTTCTTTCCTTCCTTCCTTCCTTCCTTCCTTCCTTCCTTCCTTCCTTCCTTCCTTCCTTCCTTCCAAATAACAGAACAATAGAGCTGGAAAGGACCTTGGAGGTCTTCCAGTCCAACCCCCTGTTCAGGCAAGAAACCCTACACGATTCCAGACAAACAGTTGCCCAATCTCTTCTTAAAAACTTCCAGTGATGGAGCACCCACAACTTCTGGAGGCAAATCGTTCCACTGATTCACTGTCAGGAAATTTCTCCTTAGTTCTATGTTGGATCCCTCCTTGGTAGGTTTCCATCCATTGTTTCTTGTCCTGTCCTCATTCCTAGCAACTGCTAGGAATGAAGGCAGCTTCATATGGGAGAATCCTTAGGAAAGGAATTGAAAAGTAAATCTGCTTGTGATGTCACCACGATCTCCTTCAAAACTAGGATGCAGCCATTTTCTGCCATTTTGCTCGCCATGTTTAAAGGAGCAGATTGTAGAAAGTTAGAAAATATGAAGGGCCAACTTCTTATAGAATACATTTCCTCTGTTGCTGAGTGAAAGTTTAGACCTCACTCCCAGCTTTTCTCTCCAGAGCTCTGGATTTTGGAATTAGCTTCCTGAAAGCCCCCGAGGAATGATGGGCATGTTGACAGACCCAATCCCTTAAGGTCCAAAGGAGAGCCAGAAGCTTCTCCTGCTTTCTTCATCCATTTGTGATAGACTTTCTTAGTAAAAGTGGGCAGGTACCTCATTTGCTCTGCATGGCAACTCTTATCTCACGATAGAGTGTGGAAAGTCTCACAGTTCGGTGCCAGGCACTGCTTGTTAACAATTGATGTCTATCAGCATTGTGCAAACCAAACAGCCCAATTCTAAATCACCAAGGTGTAAAGAATAGCATAAATGAAAATGGAGTCCCTTCTTCTCCTATGCTCCTCTGGACAAGCTCAGCCTTCAGGGAAAGTAGAAACTTCTAAGCAGTGGAAAACATTATTTTGTTTAGAAACAGGCCCACTACAAGGGGAGTAGCTTCCCTCCCCTCGTTTTCAGCGGAAGCGCAATGTTCACCGGAGTTAGTGATCCTTTTGATTTCTGAAAAGAATCAAGGGGTTTTCTGCAGAGAGCAAAATGCTTGATGTCCAAATTCGGTTCCAGCACTGATTGCCTTCCTCCTAACCTCCCCATTCATCCCCTCCCCTTCACTAGAAAAATAACCCGGTTTTGCCCAGTATCTACACCAGGATTCTAGGTCCCTGTAATTGTATGTGGGAATGACCTGGGGAGGGATGGCAAAGAGATGCTGCCTAGGGAACCATCAGATAAGAGAGAGCATAGTCCAGTGGTTCTCAACCTGTGGTCTGCAGACTCCCCCCCCCGCAATGTTGTCACAGGGGGTCCGCAAAGAAGAAATGTTATGATTTAAATCTTGAGCTAAGTCTTGGTGGTCTGTGGCCATGGTCTGTGGCCACAAAAGGTATTTAAAGGGGGCCTGTGGTGAAGAAAAGGTTGGCATAGCCCACAGCAGTATAGTGGAGGGAAAAAGGCACTGAGAAGGGGCCTTCCTTGGCTTCTCAATCTGTAGAAGAGATGGCAGGAGATCTATGCAATCAGACTTGCAAGATTCTGCTAATGTAGTTGTACAATAAAGTAGAATTAGCGTATCTGGCTGTGTTTCCTGTCTGGTTCACCTGGTAAGGCTGACCGTGGCATAAGCCGGATGTGCAGTCCATCTGGTCTCCACGCCCATCCTAGAGAGGCCCTGACCTTGTCCCCAAATCCCGTCCCTTCCGCAAATTCCTTCCTGACTCCCATCCTTTTCTCCGAATTGCCGGGAAAGAATGCCAAAAAATCTGCCCGGCTTTGTATCTCCAGCTCAAAGGGGTTTCCGTTTTTTTTCTACCTGCATTTTAGTACGATTTCTTCCCAATTGCAATTGTGATTTTGAGGTGAATCTATTCTGGAGTGATTCTGAGCACGTGTCTAACTGGTTTTTTTTTTAGAGGAGATTATTCCACTGACAAAGTCATCCAATGAATCTATCTAAGTGATGAGTTTCATATGGATCTCCCCGGGTCTGATCCAATACCATAGACCAGCACTTCTTAACCTTGACAACTTTTAAGATTTATGGACTCCAGCTAAGATGATCCAAGGCCTGGAGACTAAAACACACGAAGAACGGCTGCAGGACTTGGGTTTGGCTAGTTTAAAGAGAGGAAGAAACAGGGGTGACATGATAGCAGTATGCCAGGATTTGAGGGGCTGCCACAAAGAAGAGGGGGTCAAACTATTCTCCAAAGCACCAGAAGGCAGGATGAGAAACAATGTTTGGAAACTGACCAAAGAGAGAAGCAACCTGGAATTAAGGAGAAAGCTCCTGACAGTGAGGACAATTAATCAGTGGAATAGCTTGCATTCAGAAATCGTGGGCACTCCGTCACTGGAGGTTTTTAATAAGAAATTAGATAGTCACTTGTCTGAAATTGTATAGGTTCTCCTGCTTGAGCAGGGGGCTGGACTAGAAGATCTTCAAGATCTATTCTATTCTATTCTATTCTATTCTATTCTATTCTATTCTATTCTATTCTATTCTATTCTATTCTATTCTATTCTATTCTATTCTATTCTATTCTATTTTCTATTCTGTTTTCTATTTTCTATTTTCTATTCTATTCTATTCTATTCTATTCTATTCTATTCTATTCTATTCTATTCTATTCTATTCTATTCTATTCTATTCTATTCTATTCCATTCCATTCTATTCCATTCTATTCTTTCCCATTCTATTCTATTCTATTCTATTCTATTCTATTCTATTCTATTCTATTCTATTCTATTCTATTCTATTCTATTCTATTCTATTCTATTCTATTCTATTCTATTCTATTCTATTCTATTCTATTATTCTATCCTATCCTATCCTATCCTATCCTATCCTATCCTATCCTATCCTATCCTATCCTATCCTATCCTATCCTATCCTATCCTATCCTATCCCAGAATTGAAGTCTGTCCCTGGACTTGACGTCTACCCATCTTTAAATTGTCATGGTTGAGAAACAGTGTCCTAGACATAGCAATTTTGTGAAAAATGACAGTATAACCCCTTTCTCCAAAGGCATTCTTCTATTAAAATCCCAGAACCACTTCTTCTAGCACAGCAAGCATTTTGTAAAAAATCCCAGCCACCACCTTCCTGTATTATTTATAGTTATATTTATAGTTCAGGATTGAATTGTGGGGTCCTTGGTGGTCTCTGAGTTTGGTTGTTTGCTTGCAGACGTTTCATTACCCAACTAGGTACCATCATCAGTACTAGCTTTATTAGCATAATAGCATTGATGATGTTATGTAATTGGATAATGAAACGTCTGCAAAGAAACAACCAAGCTCAGAGAGCACCAGGGACCCCACTAGCTTCCTGTATCTTGCTTTCCTTCTCAGCTTTCTCTCTACCTATTTTGGTGCTTGAACAGGATTATTGTACACTAGGCTTGGGGAAATTTCATTCTTTTGTTAATAATAATAATAATAATAATAATAATAATAATAATAATAATAATAATAATAATAATAATAATAATAATAATAATAATAATAATAATAATAATAATAATAATAATAATAATAATAATAATAATAAGTTGGAAGGGACCTTGGAGGTCATCTAGTCCAACCCCCTGCTCAGGCACGAAACCCTATACCATTTCAGACAAATGGCTGTCCAGTCTCTTCTTAAAAACTTCCAGTGTTGGAGCATTCACAGCTTCTGGAGGCAAGTTGTTCCACTGGTTAATTGTTCTCACTGTCAGGAAGTTTCTCCTTAGTTCTAGGTTGCTTCTCTCCTTGATTAGTTTCCATCCGTTGCTTCTTGTCCTGCCTTCAGGGGCTTTGGAGAATAGCTTCACTCCCTCTTCATTGTGGCAGCCTCTGAGATATTGGAAGACTGCTATCATGTCCCCCCTCGTCCTTCTCTTCATTAAAGTAGACATACCCAATTCCATCAACCTTTCCTTATATGTTTTAGCCTCCAGTCCCCTAATCATCTTTGTTGCTCTTCTCTGTACTCTTTCTAGAGTCAAAGATTTCATGGTACATTTTCAAGTTTTGGGGGCAAAATTTTGGGAGTTGAAGTCCATACATCTTAAAATCACCAAGGTTGAGAAAAAAAAAAGTTCTTGTGTTTTCTGCTCACATTCTCTCCTATTGCCTCTTTCCAGCTTTGAACCTGGCAAAACTCAACCCGTGCATTTCTTCTGTAAAGGAGAACTCATTTAGTTTTGAAGAGCGGGCGACCGTGCAATATTCCTTTTCATATATCCAGTCTCTTCTTTAAAACTTCCAGTCTTGGAGCATTCACAACTTCAGGAGGCAAGTTGTTCCACTGATTAATTGTTCTAACGTAACTGTCAGGAAGTCTCTCCTTAGTTCTAGGTTGCTTCTCTCCTTGATTAGTTTCCATCCGTTGCTTCTTGTCCTGCTTTCCGGTGCTTTGGAGAACAGCTTGACTCCTTCTTCTTTGTGGCAGCCCCTGAGATATTGGAACCCTGCTATCATGTCCCCCCTCGTCCTTCTCTTCATTAAACTAGACATGCCCAATTCAGGCAACCGTTCTTTATATGTTTTAGCCTCCAGTCCCCTGATCATCTTTGTTGCTCTTCTCTGCACTCATATAATGCTCCTTCTGATGTGCTTTGTGCATTTTCTCCCCATCGTTGGCCATTCCTCCTTCAAACATCACTTCCAGCTGGCTTTATTTTGGGGGGGTCCCTTTTCTAGAATTTCTATTTTTTTCACCCTCGGTTTCATATTGGGCATGCATCTTTCATTCATTCGGGTTGTCTGTGCTATCTTGAAGAGGTGGCTGCTGCTGAACGTGAGACGATCTGTGGTTTTCTAACTGCCGTTTCCCTCTTTCCTGAAATAGATGGCGGAGGAGGAAGGGGTGGTCTCCTCGTCTTGCCTTATACATTTCTTCAGGCTCTCAGGCTGATATGTATCTGGCTGCACATAATTCACCCACTCGTATTCCGAGCCTCTCCATTTTGTCTCGTCAGTCCTTCAACTTGGAACAGTTGCCCTGTGGTTTTCGCCTCCCAACCGTCACAACCCAACTGTCGCCTTCCATTGCTAATTGCCCTCGATGGTTTGGTCACCATCAAACCGTTCAAACTGCTTGAAACGTTTGGCTTTGTATGGTGAGATTCTCACTAGAAAGAGAGCAGAGAAGAGCAACAAAGATGATTAGGGGACTGGAGGCTAAAACATATAAAGAACGGTTGCTGGAATTGGGTATGTCTAGTTTAATGAAGAGAAGGACGAGGGGGGACATGATAGCAGTCTTCCAGTATCTCAGGGGCTGCCCCAAAGAAGAGGGAGTCAAGCTATTCTCCAAAGCACCTGAGGGAAGGACAAGAAGCAACGGATGGAAACTAATCAAGGAGAGAAGCAACCTAGAACTGAGGAGAAACTTCCTGACAGTTAGAACAATTAACCAGTGGAACAGCCTGCCTCCAGAAGCAGTGAATGCTCCAACACTGGAAGTTTTTAAGAAGAGACTGGACAGCCATTTGTCCGAAATGGTATAGGGTTTCCTGCCTGAGCAGGAGGTTGGACTAGATGACCTCCAAGGTCCCTTCCAACTTTATTATTATTATTATTAGTAGTAGTATTAGTATTAGTATTATTATTCCTTTGGGGAAATATATTCTGCCTTTTTAACATTCCCCAATTTCTCTGGATTCTTCCCACAATACCTTTCCATTTATTTTTATACAGCATATATGATGCTTCCTTCCTATTCTGCCCATAAGAACAACCCTAAGGAGGTGAGCTTGGCCCTCAGTTACCCAGATGAGTTTGTAGACTAGAACTAATGGTCTCCCAGCTTCTAGCCAGCATCTAAACCACTACACCAAACTTGCACTTGCATTTAAGCCCATTAGCTTAGGGCATTTTAGGAAACCTCATGTTTTTCACCCAGTGAAAAAGAGTCCTTGAGAAGGCTTTGACCTTTAGAAGGTCCTAGCAAGATATTGCCATTTCATGGTTGTTGAAAGGGTTTCCAAGGCTTTCCGAATAAAGATGGAAATGCAAAATAAACCAGGATGAAGCCAAAGCAGAAACACAGTGGGTTAATGAGCGGCAAGATGGAACTCAAAAGAGTATCAAGGAGGTGCACATTAAGCAGTAGATAAAATTTAAATCCTGAAGACTCCAAAACAAGAGGGAATTCTTTTGCCTTTCGGGTCAAAAGCAACTGAGCCAGAAATGTTGCTGACTCCCATTCTATCCATGTTTTTTTTCTTTTTCTTTTAATGGGCGTTCAGTAGCACAACAATGAGCCTCACATACATTCGCAGCAAGGAGGCTCTTATCTAAAGATAGAAAGGAAACAGGGAAGGGCCAGGATAACAGAAACACCCTGTTAGCAGACTCTGAGTCAGCCCTGGGTGTACGCAAAGGAACTTTCACAGTCTTCCTCCTACACACCAGAAACACAGCCCTTTTTTCTTCAGCACAAACCCCCATCTGAAGACAAGGCAACTCACTGGATGTAGACATCGGATTTGGCTGCGTGGTGTGTGTAGAAAACCCCAACCAATTTTAGAACGTAGAATAATAAGAGTTGGAAGGGACCTTGGAGGTCTTCTAGACTATCTCCCTACTTGAGCAGGAGACCCCATTCCATTTCAGACAAATAGTGGTCCAGTCTCTTCTTGAAAGCCTCCAGTGATGGAGCACCCATAACTTCTGAAGGCGAAGCTGTTCCACTGGTTGATTGCTCTGTTCCTCCTTAGTTCTAGCTTGCTTCTCTCCTTGGTTAGTTTCCATCCGTTGTTTCTTCTCTTGCCTTTTGGCGCCTTGGAAAATACTTTGATCCCTCGTCTTTGTAGGAGCCCCTCAAATATTGGAACACTGCTATTATGTGAGCATGCAAGTGAACACCCAGAAATAAACCCTTCCTCAGAATTTGGGGGTCTGCTTCCTATGTACAGAGAAATATGGATGCTTATAAATTAAAAGATAAGACACTGTTGAGAAAATTCACAATTGACAGTTGAGTCAGCAAGTCCTTCTCTCAAGGTCCTAATGTGACCTCATAGGTTCATATAGACTCCCAGTACACACCATGATGATGTTATGGGTGCCATGGTGTTATTGTGTACCGTAAAGGTCCTGAATTATGTCATCGATGCTGGATATCATGACATGACTGAACCATTGCAATTGTCGATGTGTAATATGAAATACTGTATGGCTATTGCTTATTGAAATTCTTCTTTTTATTTGTGTTTGTGTGTGTGTGTGTTTTATGCCATGGACAAAGGCAGCAGGTTATAAACCAGTATAATCTAGGAGTTCTAGTTCTGCCTTAGGCGTGAAGCCAGTTGGGTGACATTGAGCCAGTCATTCTCTCTCAGCCCCAGGAAGGAGGAAATGGCAAATCACTTCTGAAAACTGCAGAGACTTTTCCATGTTATCCCTAGGAATCAAGAATAACTCAAAGGTAAGGTAAGAGACAGTCTGGTCTAGTGGTTAAAATACCAGGCTAAAAATCGGGAGATTGTGAGTTCTAGCCTTGCCTTAGGCACAAAACCCGTTGGGTGACTTCAGGCTCATTCATCTCTTAGCCCTAGGAGGGAGGCGATGGCCAATTCCAAAAATCTTCCCAAGAAAACTGCAGGGATTTGTCCCAGAAAAATATTCCTTATATAATGTTTATAACATTATGTATTTATAATTTTTTGTTGTGTTGCTTTCTCTTTCTCCATTTTCTTCTGTCTTTGTTCTGCTTTATTGAAAGGCGTTTTTTTTAATTAAAAAAAAAAATAACATGGTTGATGTAAATGTCATTTGCAGAACATTTTAAGGTCAGGATATCCCCTCCTTATAGATGCATCTTCAGGACACTTGAGAAATTGAGTGTCTGTTGGGAGAAAAGATGAACAAATAAGGATAAAGATGGTGGAATGGAGCCTTGGTAAGGAGGACGTGGCAAGCTGGCTGGCTGCTGGCCTTGCAAGGTAAACCAGATAGGAATCACAACCAGATGAGCTAATTCCACTTTATTCCAAAATAAAGTAGAATGTTAACAGAACACGGCAAGTCTGAAGGTCCAGTTCTCCCACTGTCTCCTTTACAATCTGAGAACTTGGAGAAGGAGCCTCCCAAGTCTCTTGCTCTGCCCATTTTTAAACTGTTGGCTATGCAAACTTTTATCTGACTGTTCCCGAAGCAGCATCTCTTCATCCCATCTCTCGAGGTCTTTCCCCCATACCAGCAGTGGCTCTGCTTGTTGATACAACGCCATGAGGCCATGTGGGTCTATGCCAAGCATACAAACCTGACCACATTCAACATATAGGCAGAACAGAGACCTTCCTTCCTTCCTCCCTCCCTCTCCTCCTTTCCTTTCCCCTTTCCTCCCTCCCTCCATTTCCCTCTCCTCTCCTCCCTCTGCCTTTCCTTCCTCCTCTCCCTCCCTCTCCCTTTCCTCCCTCCCCTCCTTTCCTCCCTCCCTCCCTCTCCCCTCTCCTCCCTCCCCTCCTTTTGCCTTTCCTCCATCCCTCCCCTCTTCCTTTGCCTTTCCTCCTCCCTCCCTTTCCCTCTCCTTTCTCCCCCCTCTCCCCTCCCTCTCCTTTTCCTTTCCTCCCTCCCTCTTCCTTCCTTTCGCCTTTCTTCCTCCCTCCCTTCCCTCTTCTCCTCTCCTTCCTCCCTCCCCTCCTTTCGCCTTTCCTCCTCCCTCCCTCCTCCCTCCCTCTCCTCCCTCCCTCCCTCCTTTTGCCTCCTTCCTCCTCCCTCTCCTTTCCTTTCGCCCTTTCCTCCCTCCCTCTCCCTTTCGCTTTCTTCCCTCCCTTTCCCTCCCTTCCTCCCTCCCTCCCCTCTCCTTTCTCCTCCTCCTCCCTTTCCCTCCCTCTCCTCCTCCCCTTCTCATCCTTCCTTTCCTTTCGCCTTTCCTTCCTCCCCCTCCCTCCCTCCCTCCCTCCCTCCTCTCCTCTCCTCTCCTCTCTATTTTTAATCCTATATTAAGCCTAAACCTTGAAGGATAAAGAGCTTACAATATTATTTTTGAATTAAGAGACCTGGATAAAATGTGCGTGAGGCCAAGTGGACATTTTTTAACATCTTCCATTGGAAGAGAGTGAAAAAAAAAATGTGACAAGAGTTGCAGATGCCTGCTTCTCGTGAAATGTGAGAGAATCTCTTTTGGAATACTCTGAAATGAGATTTTTTTCTCTCTCTCTCTCCTGTTCCAATTATGTCCGATTCTCAAAGACTGACTGGATAAGTCCTTGCAGTTTTCTTGGCAAGATTTCAGAAGTGGTTTTCCCTTGCCTGCTTCGAGGGTTGAGAGAGAGGGACTGGTCCAAGGTCACCCAGCTGGCTTTGTGCCTAAAATGGGACTAGAACTCAGCCTCTTCTCCTCTCCAGCCTGGTGCCTTACCAAAATCCAACAAAGAAGCCAGCCCTGCATATATTCCACAAAAAACCACTAGAGGGCAGTATTGCTCCACATGTTTGCTCTCTCTTAACCTCTATGTTCTCTCTTTTTTTCCTTTGTAATTTATTTTAACGAAGCATTACCATTTCAGCATCCCACACCTTTCTTTACTTGGATGGATCAGCTAAGCTATGCAGAGTGATTAAGCAATGCCCTTAAAAGGGGGGCCGTTCTTCTTCCAGTGTGGCTGATCCTGATCATATGGGGAGAAGGGAAAGGAAGGGGTTAGGAAGTATTTGTGCTTTACTATGGTCCTGGTCCTGTGCCTACCCTTTGCATCCCAGGAGAGGACTTCCATTGCCGAGAATAATATTTTTCTTCTGCACTAAGACATACATGCATTTACTCTTCCCTAATGTATTTATTATTTATTATTAAATTTATTGGCCGCCCATCTTACCACAGGGGGTAGCAGCTGGACAGGAGAAAAGAGCTAAAGATCTTCATCTTCCCAAGCCCTGAATTTGACGAGAGAAACATATATACTGCCCGTTGTTGGTAATGTATAAATTCATCCATTGACTATGCCCTTTGTTCATTTGCTTGCCATCTCTGAAGTCAAAATAATTTCCTATCTTGGACCATGCCCCTAGCTTCTAATCTCTGCAGGCTGGCTGGGGGATTCTGGGAGCTGAAGTCCCACCCATTGTTGCTGAGGTTGAGAAACACTGGACTAATAGTAGAGCTGGTTTTGGAAATGCTAATATTTTGGTTGCCATAAGTAGATCAGATAGCTGCAAAGTTCCAGGGAAGGCAGAAGTGAATTCTTAGCATGAGAGGGTGCAAAGTCAGTCCTACTTACAGGCAGAGTGTATTGCACAATTGATCCGGGAGTTCCTGAAAAGCAGCAGTATATTGTTAGGCATTGTATTTATTTTTTTTACTCTGCAGGGGTGGCGCATCTGGGATTTTTCTGGCCTGGTCACAAAAGTCCAGCCAGAATGGAGAATTGTGGGGTGTTCTCTGAGCTTGGTTGTTTCCTTGCAGATGTTTCCTTGCCTAACTAGATAACATCATCAGTGCTAGTAGGGAGTGTAGTTACTAGTGCTGCAAGCCATTAGCATATAAAAAAGAGAGAAACCTCCTTCCCCCCCCCCCAGCACTGATGATGGTACCTAGTTGGGTAATGAAATGTATGCAAGAAAACAACCAATTTAGAGAGCACCGCGGACTTCACAGTTCAACCCTGAGCTAAACAGAAATTCTCTTCTAACTGTAGAATGGAGAATTGCAAAAATAGCTGAATCTCTCTGGATAGCTTATAATAAAATGCATTAGGTTGTATATCGATATCCAAATCATTTAATTATTCATTTGTGCAATACCAAACGACAATGTAAGGGGGCAGTCAGCCAGAAATGCTTTCCTTTCCTTTTCTTAAATGGGATAATGAGAAATAGATATTCTAGGGGGGAAAAATGATGCTGCAATTTGACTTGGGAAGCACCGGTTTTTAGCAGTCAAAGTGAATTGAATTTGATTCATGAGTGTCCTCCTAGCTATTATTAAACAGGAGGGAGGGAAGGAGGGAGGGAGGGAGGAGGAGGAGGAGGAGGAGGAGGACTGTAGGGTACCCTCCAACCTTGGTTGTTTTCTTGCAAACGTTTCATGACCCAAGTAGGTAAGATCATCAGGGCTAACCCTAATGCAAAACATGTATTGCATTGACCTGTCCTATCCTAACTCAGAATCACCTGTTTTGCACAAATGCCCCAAAACCTGAGTTTTCAAACAAAGCAATTTATTTGATGTTTTAAAATGACGTCTTGAATCCCTGTTCAAGACGTCAAACTTTAGTGAGCAAAAAATTGGGTGCATTTGTAAAAATCTTTTGTTTTTTGTTTTTTGCTTTTTCTTTAGTCTCTCATGGGACACGGTCTGAAAAACCCTGTCCCAAATTTTCTGTGCTTGAGTATGTCACCCACTCCAGGTTGATTGTAACAAGGAGACACACACACCCCGGTCTACCATGGAACACAAAGAGATGTTTTAAAGGGGCTCCTAATCTTTTGAATAAAATTGGCTTATTTGGGAGAGAAACAGTGAATCTGGGGTCCCCCAAGGTGGCATCATAAGCTCCTTCATGCTCAACAAATGTCTCTTAGGGATCTTTGAGCTAAGATTCTTTTGGACAATTCCATGCCCAATCAATCCATCTCTTTAATCCCAGTCCAGCAGGGAACCATGCACCATACTGACAAAATTAAAAATAAGAACAAAAATCCCTGGGAGATAATATGTCACAGCAGGTTAACCACAGCTTAATGTAAATCTGGCCAATGGTCCAAACCTGATTTTCTTTGAAAGCTGAAAGGACTAGGGTACTCCAATGTTTGAGGGGCTGCCACAAAGAAGAGGGAATCAACCTATTCTCCAAGGCACCAGAAGGCAGGACAAGAAACAATGGATGGAAGCTAATCAAGGAGAGAATCAACTTGGAATTAAGGAGAAACTTCCTGACAGTTGGAACAATTAATCAGTGGAACGACTCACCTCCAGAAGTTGTGGATGCTCCATTACTGGAGGTTTTTAAGAAGAGATTGGATCACTATTTGTCTGAATGGTAGATAGTCTCCTGTTTGAGAGGGGATTGGACTAGAACATGGGTCCCCAACCTCCAGACTGTGGACCAGTACTGGGCTGTGGCATGCCAACAACCGGTCCGCACAAACAAGCAAAGCCCCATCCACGGGATGCAGGCAGCACACAAAATCACACACACTCCAGTCCGCGGAAAAATCACACTCTCTCCACGGAACCGGTCCCTGGTACCCAAAAGGTTGGGGACCTCTGGACTAGATGACCTCCAAGGTCCCTTCCAACCCTGTTATTTTGATATTCTGACATAAGAGCTGCAGAGTCCATGGTAAGAATAGCATCTGTAAGAAACCTCCAAGATGAATTTAAGCACCTGGTGGTGATGTTTTTTTTTTTTTTAAAAAAATACCTCTGTGCAAATAAAAGCCCCCCTCCCGAAATCTAACAAGGTGAAGTCTTCATTATCTGAAGAAGCAAAAGGAGGATTGCTAGCAATCCGTATCGCAATCCTGACAGATGGGGATACCTCCACCAATCGTAGGAAGAAATGGGCTGTTGGCTTGATCTCCGAGCTTGGTGATTTGGCTACAAACGTTTCATCTCCATTCGTGCGTGTGTGTGTGGGGGGGGGGCATCTTCAGTGCGCTTTGAATTGTGCTTGTCTGTCAGAGCACAATTCAGAGCAGGGAGAAATGTGTGCAGGTCCCAGGGGTGACACAGCACGGATCCACCTTCCCGACTCAGGGCTCCTTCCCTGCAATTCTCCTCCAGCTGTGCAGCCGCTTGGCCTCCTGGCTGACGGAGCCACGGAAAGCAGAGGCTCTGGGCTTCCACAGCCAGCCTCCCGCCCTTGCCAAGGGCAGGATCCCTGCGTCTCCTGGGAAGGCTGCAGAGGCGATCTGGAAGACAGCCTGCATCTCTGGGAAAGGAACCCGGGCTCTCTCCGCTGGGTCCTTGACAAGCATGTGGGCGCAGAAGAGATGAAGGGCTGTGCCAAAACTCTCCTTTCGGTTCTGCTCGGGGAGGTGGGGTTGTTATGGAGTCTGGGGAGGAAATGGAACAGGGCTGCTGCCACAGTCAGCAGGGATAGAGACCATGCACGGTCCCCCCCCTTCCCCACTGCCAAACGGGGAAGGGTTCCCCCCCCACACACACACAGTGGGAGAAATCTGCAGCAGCATCACCTTTGCTGGGAAGGCCTGAAAAAAAAACTGGGAAAAAATTGGGAAAAAACCCAGGGTTTTCCAAACCGCTTTGGGGGGGGAAAGGGGGGGGGGAAGCAAGAAAAAACCATGTTTTTTCCCCAATTTTTCCGTTCCCCCCCCCCCAGGCCTTCCCATCTCTAGGCAGGAGTTCGAATGGACCAAATTCCCATGCTTTGTAGTCACATTTCTGGCTTCCTTCCAAGCAACAAAGGAGAGAGTTTTTGAGACTTTGGGTTGGTCCAGTAGTGGGATTCAGCCAGTTCGCACCGGTTAGCAGAACCGGTAGCTAATTATTTGTTGCCCAGGCCCAGAATGGACTTCGGGAAGCGGCATCCACACAAGAGAACCGGTTGTTCGCCTAGTTGAATCCCACCACTGGGTTGGTGGCTTTTAAAGAAAGGAAGGGGGCGTTTGCTTGCTGACTTATTATTTGAAAAGTGGCCCGCTTTGGGAACGTTGCTTACTTGCGAGTTTTGGGTGCGGTGGGCTTGACGATGGACATACAGGTAGTCCTCGACATACGCCCACAATTGAGCCCAAATTTTTCTGTTTCTAAGCCAGTTTGGACCTAGTTTTCCGCCTTTCTGGCCACCGCTGTTAAGTGAATCGCTGCAGTGGTTAAGTTAGTAGCACGGTTGCTATAAGTGAATCTGGCTTCCCCGTTGACGGTCACAAAAGGGGATCACGTGACCCCCCCCCCCGTGGATACTGCAACCGTCGTATGAGTCAGTCGCCAAGCGTCTGAATTTTGATCACGTGACCGTGGGGATGTTGCGACGGTGGTGTGAAAAGCAGTTATAAGTCCCTTTTTTTCCGTGTCGTTGTAACTTCGAATGGTTACTAAACCTGTAGTCAGCTGCACACCTCCTCTCGTTCTGAATCAGGCACTGGGGCAGAGAAACTCAGCAGGCACTGGGAGCTTTCTCCAAATCCTGCCTGGAAGGCCGAATTCTTTCCATTTCCCCTGCATTTGGCTCTTCTTATGTCCGAGAACCTCAGAGAAAACAAGGAGAATCTGTCCAGATCTGCATAGTTTTTTTCCCCCTGCTTTTCCAAACCAGCTGGTCTTTTCTTGGTGTGTCTCCACCCTCTTTTGTGGCCTTTCCGTTCTGTTGTTGGCTCTGCTCCCTTCTTGTCCTGCCTGGATTTCCCTCCTTCTAGTCTGGCCTGGATTTTCCTCGTTCAGAACCAACTCCAGCTAAATCAGTCTGGCTAACATGTGCTGCTGCCCAGGACATCAATCAGCGCTGCTGGGAAAAAAAAAAAAAGCTAGGGCGCAAGGGAGGCATCAGTAAATTCAAAGTCTCATTTTCGGTCTTGCACTTCTCTGAGCTTCGCTGATCTCAAGGTTGGATCTAATGAATTGTTGATTGTTGAATGGGGGACTATCGGGAGAGACCAGGAGTTCGGAAGGATGAAGAAAATAGGTGGCAGCCACCAGCCACCTTTTCTTTTCTAGATTTTATAAGTACTCTTTGCTACTCTAGATGTATGTAGTTTACTAGCCCACAAAAGTAGGATAATAAAGATAAGGAAATGTAAAGTTTACCAATTTTGTGAAGTCAAGCTCTGTAACATTCACATACTTCATATAATTGCTGTTGCTTTCAGTATGTCTTATTGTAACTTGCTTTTTTTTTTTAAAGACAGTTGTCTTCTTGTATACCACTTCAGAATATTTGTTACTCTAAACTGCTCCTGTGTCTGTTTTTTTCCTGGCAGCAGCCATAATTCTCCAAGATCTTGGTCAAAAAAGTTTTACATTAATTCCAAATTTGTTTCCCTTTTAAATAGAGATGCCAAAGATTAGAGCCGACACAGAAAGGACTCAAATCACATCATTCTGTTCAGTCATGTGCAGTGTTTGAATGCACTTGGTAAGAACTTTGCCTTAGCCCAGAAAGACAGGAGAAATAATGGTTGGAAACTGATCAAAGAGAGAAGCAACCTGGAATTAAGGAGAAACTTCCTGACAATGAGGACAATCACTGTGGAACAGCTTGCTTCCAGAAATCGTGGGCGCTCCATCACTGGAGATTTTTAAGAAGAGACTGGACATTCACCTGTCTGTGACGGTATTGGTCCTCCTGCCTTAGCAGGGGATTGGACTAGAAGACCTCCAAGGTCCCTTCCAGATCTATTCTATTCTATTCTATTCTATTCTATTCTATTCTATTCTATTCTATTCTATTCTATTCCATTCCATTCCATGCTAATCCATAAACTATGATTTGCAGGCCACAATGGTCAGATCCATACGAAGCCCAAGCCAACAGTACGCGTGTTGATTTAACACCATGCATATATCCAGTCAACAAAGACTTGGTACAGGAAGTCCTCAACTTACAACAGTTCATTTAGTGACCGTTTAAGGTACGACACTGAAAAAAGTGACTTATAACCCTTTTTCACACTTACGACAGTTGCAGCTTCCCCATGGTCACGTGATCAAAATTCAGATGCTTGGCAAATGACTCATATTTATGACGGTTGCAGTGTCCCTTTTGTGATCTTCTGACGAGCAAAGTCAATGGGGAAGCCAGATTCACTTAACAACCCTGTTACTAGCTTAAAAACTGCGGTGATTCACTTAACAACAGTGGCAAGAAAGGTCGTAAAACGGGGCAAAACTCACTTAACAATTGTCTCAGCAGCAGAAATCTTAGGCTCAATTGTGGGCGTAAGTCAAGGACTACCGGTATATTACAAGTATGTTGTAAAAGTAAGATATGTGAGGTTGAGGTCCATCTCTGCTTTAAGGGAGGATAGTTGCATGTTTTGCCGTATTTCTAGAGTTTCTTTCCAAGATCAAATATACACCAGATAAGGGAGGGAAAAAAGAGAGGGGTCAAATATGAGATTGTGTAAAATCAATATAAATGAACGATCCTTAGCAACAAGCTCCAGCCAAACACCTCTCCAGTGTACAAACACAACCAAAATATGCAATTAAGGTGCCATTCTTTACTCAGGTGAGAGCCACTTAGTTTGAGTTGCCAACTTGAGACCCAAAAGGGAAGGTTTAGCCACCTCAAAGTCATGGCAATGCCTGAAAGCCACCAGAGCAGGGGTCTTCAAGCTTGGCCCTTTTATGACTTGTGGACTTCAGCTCCCAGAATTCCTCAGCCAGCAAGTTGTCATCTCCTTAAGCTTTGTGCGGTTCAGTTCACAAGCCATGCTTATGTAGGAACCGACCTTCGTTGTGACATGTTTTTAAGAGATTTGTTGGTCTTGCCTTTGACTGGAGAAGCGGTGGGAGAACAGTCTCTTCTTGAAGGCATCTTCTATCAGAAGAGGGATCTAATCCGAAGGCCGAGATACAAAGACTGAGATATGGAAGTAAGCCATCATAGGGCAAGCTGAGCTGGCGCCCAATTTTCTTGGCAGTTGTCTTCTCTTCCAGGAATAAAACACGTATCAGATTTCTATCTCGACTAGAGTCATGTGATAAATATTTGCATCTTTACCTAGATGATGGGATATGCAAATATTAAGCAAACCAGTTTTCTGTATCCTCTTTAGGGTTTTGATTGTGTTTTTGTTCTAATTTCTTCTTATTTGCTGATGCATAACCAGCTAACCTACATGTGACCAATAGCATGCTTTCTGCATTTTTTTCTCTTTTAACGATCCAGTTTTCAGTCCCTCCCTTCTTAAGGATGGTCTCCTTGAACTTTGGGTGACTTCACAAACACCTCCATGCAAATTTCTTGGCAACCGTAGGCAAGTGGCTTTCTTTCTTTTGAGATATTGGCTTGACTTAAGTCTAGCCTACAGCCTTGATGGTCTTCTTCCATCTCTGTTTAGGCATCAAGTCCAGACAAGATCAGCCACGTTCTGCCATTTGCTGAGATCACCCCATTTGTTCATCCTATGTCTAATTTGTGGTGAAGCTTTCCAGTCATTTAGCTAGGCCAGTGGTGGCGAACCTATGGCACGGGTGCCAGAGGCGGCACTCAGAGCCCTCTCTGTGGGCACGCATGCCGTCGCCCCAGTCCTAGGCCTTCAGCTGGGTTTTATAAAACCTTTTCGCTTTAGGCCTCCGCCGCCGTGTGCAAAAAAAAAGAGATTCAATCAGTCAATTTCAACTTCTCACGGGAAAAAAAAGATCTTGCAAAGTTGGAATTGATTGATTGAACTTTTTAGTCCCACCCAGTCTGCCGTTACCACCACAGCCATGCCCAGCCAATGGGCCACGCCCAGCCAATGGGCCACGCCCAGCCAATGGGCCACACCCACCTGGCACTCGACGATGCATAAGTGGGTTTGGGGTTGCAGTTTGGGCACTCAGTCTCTAAAAGGTTCGCTATCACTGAGCTAGGCATTCATTAAAGTGCAGGTAAAATGACATTGGAAGACAGGAGGAAGATCCACAGTAGCCCACCGAAGGAATGTGGGGTGGCAAACATCTCTGAAGGACCCTCCCTAGTTTCTTAGGCTGTAAAAGCAAGGTTGATGAGAGCTACTTAAAAGATTCTGCCAATATAACCTTACAATAAAGGGTAAGTAGTTCTTGACTCACAACCACAGCTGAGCCCAACATTCCTGTGGTTAAGCAGGACAGGTGAATTTTGCCCCATTTTACAACCTGGCTTGCCACAGTTCCTAAGTGAATCACTGCAGCTGTTAAATTAGTAACACGGTTGTTAAGTGAAGCTGGCTTCCCTGTTGCCTTTGCTTGTCAAGAGTCGCAAAAGGGGATCACGTGACACTGAAACGGTCATAAATATGAAGCAGTGGCCAAGCGTCTGAGTTTTGTTCACGTGACCGTGGGGGGGAAGAAGCTGCAATGGCCATGTGAAAACGGTCACAAGTCGTTTTTTTTCCAGTGCCGTCGTAACTCTGAACAGTCACTAAATGAAATGTTGCAAATTGAGGACCACCTATAGAATTTTGTCCATCTGGTCGTATTTCTTATCTGGACTACCTCACTAGGCTAAGAGCAGGTGCTGTATTGGCCCCAAGCACATTTATTTCACCTCTCCCTCCTTAAAGGCTGTACGTGTAGATAAAGGAAAAAAGACAAATAGAAGCAGTGGGGAAAAAAGATACGAGGGTTATTAGGAGAAATTGCCACTTGGAACCTTGTAAAATTCTGCGAACAAGGCAACGGTTGTGCACTGCGTTGAAATCTGTTTTTGAACAAGGTGTTTTTATATAACGTGCAAGTGGCCCGGGTTCGAATCTCAAAAGGGTATGGCTATATATATATATATATATAGAATATATATATATATTCTAAAAATTCGAGTCCCAGATATATCCATTTAAAACCCTTAAAAGACTGCTAAAACGCTGAAAACGCTTTATATATATAATAAAGTTGGAAGGGACCTTACAGGGCATCTAGTCCAACCCCCTGCTCAGGCAGGAAACCCTATACCATTTTAGACAAATGGCTGTCCAGTCTCTTCTTAAAAACTTCCAGTGTTGGAGCATTCACCGCTTCTGGAGGCAGGTTGTTCCACTGGTTAATTGTTCTGACTGTCCAGAAATTTCTCCTTAGTTCTAAATGACGAATAATCGCTCCCTACAGTATCACAAAGGACCTTTGACAAGACAGCCTAACTGGAAAGTACAGTACAGGTATTTACATAGGGTAGTAACATATGTGTCAAATACCATTTCTTTTGCAGTATATTGGCCACTGGGAATATAAATAAATAAATAAATAAATAAATAAATAAATACACATATAGATTTACAAGAGTTTGTTTAGGGATCATTCAAAGGTACAACACTGAAAAAAAGTGACTTATGACCGTTTTTCACAATTACGACCTTTGCAGCATCCCCAGGATGTGATCCAAATTCAGATGCTTGGCAACGGGTTCATATTTATGACGGTCGCAGTGTCCCGGGGTTGTGTGATTCCCCCTTTTGCGACCTTCTGACAAGCAAAGTCAGTGGGGGAAGCCGGATTCGCTTAACAACCGGGTTACTAACTTGACAACTGCAGCGATTCACTTAACAACGGTGGCAAGAAAGGTCGTAAAACAGGGCAAAACTCACCTAACAGACGTCTCACTTAACAACAGAAATGTGGGGCTCAATTGTGGTCGTACGTCGAGGACTACCTGTACATTGAATGCATTTATTTATTTTATTTATTTATTGAATTTATTTGCCACTCATCTTGTATCCAATGTCTCCTGGCAGCTTAGTAAAAACATTGAAAAACATTAAAAAAAACAATAACAACCGTGGATAAAAAACACTGGCAGATAAAATCAAGGACACAAGATGGCAAAGGAGGGAACCAGGCGGGGGGGGGGGTTGGGGGGGGGGTGATGCGGTTGAATTTTAATTAGTCACCCCCTCCAGTATGAAGCTCCCTCCCTCCCTCCCTCCCCAGGGAATAAGATATTCCAGAATGTAGGAGCCACAGCAAGGCAGCCTCTTCTCCTGGACCCCACCAGCCAAAATTCCTTGGCTGACATTAAGCCATCGTGCTATTCGTTTGGCTGGCGATTATCGCGTGAAACCAGCCTCTCCAATGCGTAAACTGAGGTTTTTTGCTTTGCATTGGTTTGATCCCAAGCAAAATGGGACTTAATTCAGCCAAGGGGATGGATCCCGGTTATCCCGGAGGGAGAAGCCAGCCAGCCAGCCAGCCAGCCAGCCAGCCAGCCAGCGCTCTGGGTCTTCAATGCACTAATTCAGGAGGGGAATTTTGGCTCCAGCCCCCGGCCACCCTGGCTTGACGGCTCAGGAGGCAACCGGCCGTCAAACCCTGGACGGAACAAACAGAATAGATGCATAACAAAAGAGTCGGAAGGGACCTTGTAGGTCATCTAGTCCAACCTCCAAGCAGGAAACCCTCCGACACCGTTATGATGTATAAACGGTCGTTTCTCAGCGCCCCCGGAGAACCTGTCGAGGAGGAGGGGGAGTAAGCCAAGAAGGGGAAGGAGCGCCCGGGGAAGGGGCTTTTCCTGCACGGCCTCCGCCCCTTCTGCCCCCTCCCCGGAGAAGCGTCGTCGGAAGAAGCCGCCGTGCCCGAGCCGCCAGCAGCAGCAGCAGCAGCAGCTCGGCGCGCAGCAGGGCCGGCCTGCGAAAGCCCTTTCACACGTGCTCGTCTTTGTTGACGGGGCTGGGCCCGGCCCGGCATCACGTGCCCCGACGGCCGGCCTCGGGCTCGCAGCTGCGCGGGTCCCCGCTCAATGCCGCGACTTCCTGCCTGCGCTGCAACAGCGGCGGCGGCGGCGGCGGCGGCGGCAGCAGGAGGGCGGCGGCGGCGGCGATCGGCGCTCCGGGTCCGGGCGGGCGCCGCCGCCTCTGTGGCTGTGGCTGCGGGTCGGGCGGGCGTCCCCGGGGACCGGCGGCGTTGGGCGAAGATGAGCGCCGGGCACGTCGTCTGCACCGGCTGGCTGATCAAGTCGCCCCCCGAGAAGAAGCTCAAGCGCTACGTGAGTCGCCGCGGGGCCGCCCAACCACCCACCTACCCAAATCCCCTCGCCTTGCAAAGGCGCTCCCCCTGCCCCACTCCCCGAGGGAGGGAGGGCTGGCGGGTCCTCCTGGAGCTTCCAAGCGGGGATTGCGCGAGCTGGGTGGGTGCGCTCGTGGGAAGGCGAGCGCTGCGCCCCCGTCCCCTCCCCCGCCTTCTGGTGGGGAAAACTACCGCTTTGGGAAGCGGAGGAGGCTTTTTGCGCGCGGGCGGGCGGGCGGGCTTCCAAGGCTTCTCTTACCCCCCCACCTCCCCTCCCCAGTCCTCTCCTCTTTTCCCCCGGCCCACCTCCCCGTTGCCCAGCCCGGGGTCCGCCAGCGCCTTTTCCCCGTTACGCAATCCGGAGCGGAGGCTTTGTTTTTGAACCAGACGCCCGCGCGCGCGCGCGCCTCCCAGCCCGGCTGGTGTTGCAAGCCCGAGGCGGTCGCCCCTTGCTCCGCTTGGGGAGGGGGTGGGGTGGGTGGGATGTGCCGTCTTCTCCACCCCCCCTCCCGTCTTCCCCGACGGGCCCGGCTTGCGAAAGTTGCAGGACCGCGAGAGGGTTAGGATGAGTGGAGGGGTGTGTGTGTGTATGTGTGCGCGCGAGAGCCGGACCGACGAAGGCGCGAAACCCTAAAGAAGGACTTGTCAGCCTTCGCGGTTCCCCAAAACGTGGTTGGGTGGGGGCGTTGGGGAGCGGCGGGACAGGTGTGGCGGATGCAACCCTTCGGACGTGAAAGGAAAACGAGAGTGCAAGCCGCGATCCCACTCGCCTACCCCATGAGAACGTGGGAATGGGGTGATTGGTAGAGTTTTTTTTGGAGGGGGGAAGGGGGCAGAGAGAGAGAGAGATGCGTGTTGTGGCCACATCGGGGAGGGGTGTTTGTTGGGTTCCATGGAGGACCGGAGGCTGTGGTGGTGGGGGGAGGAGGGTGGTGGTGGTGGGGGAATAGATTCGGATCCTGACGTTACCCTTTAGCAGAAAGTTGCAAAGGGGATTGCGAGGAGGCAAAAGAGTTGAGAAGCAGCCGCGCGTTAAGCGGGGCTTGCTTTAATATTCTTCATCCTGAAACCACCTGCTTTGCAACGCACACATACGCGCGGACACACACACACACACACACACACACTCGCACCCCTGCCCAAAACGCATCGTCGTGTGTGATTGGCGTAGTCCCCATCCTGATGAGTTGGCAGCCAGCGACGCTGCTGAGTCGGCCTTGGCGGCTGGAAAGCCCCCCGCCCGCTTCTCAGCCAGAGCCCTGTTTTGCTCAGGCGGGGCTGCAGCAGCTGGCGCGGCCCTCCCCGTCCCGTTTCCGAAGCGACGCCCCTGCGCAGGCTTCGCCCCTCTGGCCCCGGCCGGCCTCGCTGCTCCGCCGGGCTGCCGGGCGGGGGTCCCGCCCGCCTCTGGACCAGCCCGTCCGTCGAGCGGGGCCGGAACCAACGCCTTTCCGGAGCCTGCCCTCCGTGGGGCGGGCCGCGTGGGCCCAGTTTCCCCCCCGCCCCGCCCCGCTGGAACCCCTCCGGACCTCCCCACTGGGCAGCTGCCAGCGCCGACGTGGGTCCTGTTCCCCTTTAGCAGGCTTGCACGGGTGCGTGTGTGTGTGGAGTGGGAAGCAGATGGAGGCAGGTCCTGGAAGAGGGGGTTCATCGCCTGGAGCCCCGTGGAAAATTCTCTGGAGGAGGCCGGGGAACGAGTTGCAGGTGGCAGGATGGATGCAAAGCTCAGCTGGATGCGGCTTCGGTCGCCCCCCTAGCTGCAAATCCTGCAGATTCTCCTCCATTCCCTCCCGGCTTACGTTTTCCGCCCTTCCTCCCTCCCTCCTTTTTTTTTGAAACCTGGAAAATGAAAGCAAAAGGGAGGCGGCGATCCCGGAGAAGGAGCTGCTCCCCATCCAGGCGTCAGGGTTTTTTGGGGGGGCTCCTCCCTCCCCCTCCCCATGGCTTTGGATGCTTGTAGTGTATGAGTGACTTGTTTAACGTCCCCTCGCACACACACACACACACACACACAGCCCTGCCTTGGCGAACTTTAAATAACTATTGCAGCCAGTCTCTGGGGAGCCTCGTATAAATAGCTATCTCTGGTATCTTTGGATTTTGTTCTGCAGCTGAGGGGTGAGACTACCCCCCCCCCAGCCTGCTCTATTGGACAAAATGCTGGAAATGCTGCTGCATTTGGAACTGTGCAGATTTGTCAGTTGACAGCAGCAGCGCTAAGGATGGGTTGCTGTATTGGAAGAAACGTTTTGGGTAGAAATCATTCTTCTTTTAATCTAAAACAACCAGCCTTCCTTTCTAGCCAGGCTGCCCTTGGGGTTGGGGCTTGGAGAGGACAGTCCAAGGGCTGTTGCCGATGTTGGAGTGGGGTGAGCCTGGGTAGGGAACCATGGCTAAGCTGCAGAGGGCATGGCATGGCATGCAAAACGCCCGGATTGAAATGCTCTGAGCAAGGTCCCAAAGATGTTTCCCCCCCCCCAAAAAAAAGGCAACTGGACTTTTTTTTTCCTTCAGAATAACCGAGTTGAAAGGGACCTTGAAGGCCATCTAGTCCAACCCCCCTGCGCAAGCAGGAGACCCTATACCAGGGCTGTTAAACTGCCAGATGTGTCATGGCGAAACTGCATCCACACCATTGCTGGCAGTGGAAAAAAAAGTTGCTATACGTCGCAACACGTCATGTGACATTGCTAGTTTGACACCCCTGCCCTATACCATTTTAGACAAATGGTTGTCCAGTCGCTTCTTAAATGCCTCCAGTGTTGGGGCACCCACAACTTCTGAAGGCAAGCTATTCCATTGGTTAATTGTCCTCACCGTTAGGAAAATTCTCCTTAGTTCTAGGTTGCTTCTCTCCTTGATTAGTTTCCATCCATTGTTTCTTGTCCTGCCTTCTGGTGCTTTGGAAAAATAGTTTGCCCCCTTCTTCTTTGTGGCAGCCCCTGAGATATTGGAACACTGCTGTTATGTCTCCCCTAGTCCTTCTTTTCACTAGACTAGATATACCCAATTCCTGCAACCGTTCTTCGTATGTTTTAGCCTCCAGTCCCCTAATCATCTTTGTTGCTCTTCTCTGTACTCTTTCTAGAGTCTCAACATTTATTTATTTTATTGTGGTGACCAAAATTGGATGCAGTATTCCAAGTGTGGCCTCACCAAGGCATTATAAAGCGGTAGGATCACTTCTCGTGATCTTGATTCTATCCTTCTGTTAATTCAGCCTAGGATTGTTTAAAACAAAACAAAACAAAAAGCTCTTAGCTTCTCATCTAAGAAGCTTCTTCAGTTCTGAACTGAACTGAACTGAAGAGGTTTCTTAGATGAGAAGCTAAATGTTTTCAAAGGAAAAAAAAACCCAAGAAAGTCCATTTGTCATTTGGAAAAAGCACTTTTGGGACAACCATGACCTGGATGATTGAGAAGCCGCCTAGACATATCTCCAAGCAAAAGATGAGAAAATTATTTGTATGCCAGAAATCCTGATGAAGAGTGGCTCGCTCCTTTGATGTCTGGAGATGCCTACTTTGGAGGCTCGTGATGTTGTAATGTTGATACAGTCCTCAATTTACGACTACAGTTGGAACCAGAACTTCCATCGCTAAGCAAAGCAGTCATTAAATGAGTCGTGCCTGATTTTACGGTCCTTTTGCTGCGGTTGTTAAGTGAGTCACTGGTTATTAAGTGAACCATACGCTCCTTGAGCGAATCTAGCTTTCCCCATTGACTTTGCTTGTCGGAAGCTGACTGGGAAGATCACAAATAGTGATCATGGGATGCCACAACTGTCCTAAACACATCCTGGTTGCCTAGTCCAGGGGTAGGCAACCTTGGCTCTTTTATGACTCGTGGACTTCAACTCCCAGAATTCCTGAGCCAGCCACGCTGAGGGGAAAGGGAGAGGTTTCCAAGCTGAGCCATGCTGGCTCAGGAATTCTGGGAGTTGAAGTCCACGAGTCATAAAGTGGCCTAGGCCTAGGCCAGAGGTAGGCCACCTTGGCTCTTTTATGACTCGTGGACTTCAACTCCCAGAATTCCTGAGCCAGCCACGCTGAGGGGAAATGGAGAGGTTTCCAAGCTGAGCCATGCTGGCTCAGGAATTCTGGGAGTTGAAGTCCACGAGTCATAAAAGAGCCAAGGCTGCCTACCCCTGGCCTAGGGTCTGAATTTTGATCACATGAACGCAGGCACACTGCAGTGATCATAAGTGTGAGGACTAAGAGGCAATGCGGTGTAGTGGTTATAGACTTGGACTAGGAGTGGACTAGAAGGTTCTCTTCCCCCCTCAGTCACGGGCACCAGGCCCACTGTCTCAGTTCAGTTGACCTCACAGGGTTGATGTTGTGGGGAAAGTAGGAGGAAAAAGCACTGAGTGGCAGGCATGAGATACCCATAACAGATAAATAAGTCACAGAAAACATTCCCTAAGCTTTTTATCTTTTAATCTTGAAATAGCGTTCTTCATCCTCAAGTTTGACCATGCAGACTCTGAGAGGTAGACTGGGGCAACACAGATAGTCCTCAACTTTATAAGAGTCCGTTTAGTGACCGTTCAAAGTTATAACAGCAGTGAAAAAAGCGACTGATGACCATTTTTCACACTTAACGACCGTTGCAGCATCCCCGTGGTCACATGATCAAAGTTCAGATAATTGGCTACTGACTCATATTTATGACGGTCGCCGTGTCCCAGGGTCACGTGATCCCCTTTTGCGACCTTTGACAAGCAAAGTCAATGGGGAAGCCAGATTCACTTAACAGAGCCGTGTTGCTAACTTAACCACCGCAGCGATTCAGTTAACAGCTACGGTAAGGTGGTAAAATGGGGCAAAACTCACTTAACGACTGTCCGGCTTAGCGACAGGAATTTTGGGCTCATTTGTGGTCATGTCAAGGACTACCTGCTTTAGGCACCCTCTTCTTGATTTAAAAGCTTCCGTCTGGCTTGGCTGCGCTTTCATTCTTCGTGATATTTTATTTTTGATGGGCTGTTGTTGTTTGATCCATTTGTCATTCACATTGAGTGGCGTGAAATAGGACCGGAACAGTTGACCTGCAGAATGAAAACAGAAGGTTGTTATATTTTCTGATCTCTTTGTCGGGGAGATAAATTTTAACAGCGTTGGTCACTGGATCGCCTCTCTTGGTGGCTTCTGTCAAAGCAAGAAGACATGGGAGATCAGGAGAACGATTGCAAAATAATTGCTTACTGCTAGCTTGCAGTTTGTGCTAATTGTGGCTCCCAGAGGATGCTGGCGAGATGGAAATGGAGGCAAAATTTGGTTGTAACGGAGAGATCTGCATTTTGAAGTCTCTAGGAGCTGAGCTACAATGGTGGGGTGTTTATTTTGATCTGCTTATCCAATGAACTCATAGTCCTAGCGGTTGGCTTTCTAAGAATCTTTATCACTTTTGTACAAAGAGAAGTTAAAAAATGAAGGATGACTCTGTAAGATTGCTGGGTGAGAAAAACAGGCTGCTTTCAAAAATGCACCCAGTGGATGAGAAAGTTCGCACCGCCCTCTTTGACGTGACTTTATGGGCATGCATGTTGATTTCCTACAAATTCAGATTCACCGTCCCTCTGTTTGGATAACGATGGTCTTGCGAGGCTGGCAGACATTTGAACTCAAGAGGGCTTGAAACTTTCTGGAAGAAAGTCCTTTTAATAGCAAATGTAGTATCTCTGGGCTGGGAGAATTGGAACCCACCAAGAATGAGGTAGAAATTGTCAAAATGTTGAAGTTTGCAGAAGGACAACCTAAAATGACTTTTAAGTACAATTTCCTCCCCAGAAACCAGGACGTAGGATGTTTCTACGATCAGTGGCTTATTGATGTTGTGATATTGATGAATGTAAATTTAAGGGGGGGAAGGTGGAGGACAATTAGGGCAGGGGTCCCCAACCCCCGGTCCATGGACCAGTACCAGGCTGCGGCATGCCAGCAGCTGGTCCGCACAAACAAGCAAAGCCCCATCCGTGAGATGCAGGCAGCACACAAAACCACGCACTCTCCGGTCCATGGAAAAACCTCTCTCCACAGAACAGGTCCCTGGTGCCCAAAAGGTTGGGGACCTCTGAATTAGGGCATTAAATGTGACTACATTCATTTAGTGACCATTCAAAGTTACAACGGCACTGAAAAAAGGGATTTACAACCGGTCCTTGCACCTACAGCCGTTGCACCATCCCCATGGTCACATGATAAAAATGTGGGGTGCTTGGCAACTGGCATGTAATTATGACAGTTGCAGCATCACAGGCTCCAATGACCTTCCCAGCCGACTTCTGACGAGCAAGACGATCGAGGACGCTGGATTCGCTTAACGACCAGGTGACTCACTTAACAATTGCAGTGATTTGGCTAACAACCCTGGGAAAAAAGGTTGTAAAATTGGGCGCACTTAGCAATCGCCTCGCCTAGCGACAGAAATTCTTGTCCCAGTTGTAACCTGAGGACTACCTATACTTTGAAGCAGACACTTTCCTGTCCTTTTTGCTACCATAGAAGGGAACATCAAGGAAACAAGTCCTTGTGCAGTAGGGCTGTTTCTCAATTGTGGCAAATTTAAGAGGTGGGGACTTCAACTCCCAGAATTCCCCAGCCAGCAGGCTGTCTTCCAAATATTGTGGAATTGCATCATTCATGCACTGTTAAGGTCCGTTCCAGATTCCTATTCTATTCTATTCTATTCCGATTCGATTCGATTTTCTATTCTATTCTATTTTCTATTCTATTTTCTATTCTATTCTATTCTATATTCTATTCTATATTCCATTCTATATTCCATTCTATATTCTATTTTCTATTCTATTTTCTATTCTATTTTCTATTCTATTTTCTATTCTATTCTATTCTATTTTCTATTCTATTTTCTATTCTATTCTATTCTATTCTATTCCATTCCATTCCATTCCATTCCATTCCATTCGATGTTCCTGACATTTATAAGATCTGTAAGACATCTAGTTCTCAACTGACTCAAGGTGGCATAGGGGAAATTTTCACTTGTCAGGCAAAATGTATGGATGTGCAGTTGAGCTTGGTGGTAACTTTGGCTTCTTCTATATTATACCATAGTTAAATGTTCCTTGAAACAGGCAGATACGATTATAAGCCATGGAGTTGGTGATAACTCTTAGCAACCACATAGATCAGTGGTTCTTTTAACTGGGAGTAATTATCCATGGAGGTACTGTCATTTGCGCATATCCTGGGAGTAATAGAGCAGTTTGTTATGAAACAGTTTGTGAGTCGTGGATCCAGTTAGGGACTGATGTGAAACAAGAGAATCAGGGGTTTTTTTTCCCCTGATTGTAATGGCATTATTTATAACCAGAGAAAGAGATCATTGGGCCAAACGATTTAACAACTACTGTCCTCAACGACCACAATTGAGCCCAAAATTTCCGTTATTAAGTGAAACATTTGTTCAGTGAGTTTCCCCTATTTTAAGACCTTTCTTGCTGCAGTTGTTATGTTAGTAACACCGTTGTTAAGTGAATCCGGCTTCCCCATTGACTTTGCTCATCGGAAGGTCACAAAAGGGGATCACATGACCCCGGGAGACTGCAACCGTCATAAATATGAGTCAGTTGTCAAGCATCCGAATTTTGATCACGTGACCAGGGGGATGCTGCAACGGTCGTAAGTGTGAAAAAACGGTCATCGGTCACTTTTTTCAGTGCCGTTGTAACTTTGAATGGTCACTAAATGAACGATTGTGAGTCGAGGACTACCTGTAGAGATAGATCTCCAATACGATCTGTCTCCGTCCTTCTGGTCTTCCAATGATGCACCATCACCAATGTAGCAATAGCAATAGCACTTATATACCGCTTCATGGTGCTTTACAGCCCTCTCTAAGCGGTTTACAGAGTCAGCCTTTTGCCCTCCAACACTCTGGGTCCTCATTTTACTAATCTCGGAAGGATGGAAGGCTGAGTCAACCTTGAGCTGGTCAGAATCGAACTCCTGGCAGTGAGCAGAATTAGCCTGCAATCCTGCATTCTAACCACTGCGCCAGAGGAAGGAAAGGAGGGAGGGAGGGAGGGAGGGAGGGAAAGAAAGAAAAAAAGAAAGAAAGAAAGAAAGAGAAAGAAAGAAAGAAAGAAAGAAAGAAAGAGAAAAAAAGAAAGAAAGAGAAAGAGAAAGACAGAGCAATAGCACTTAGACTTTGCGGCCCTCTCTAAGCGGTTTACAGAGTCAGCCTCTTGCCCTCCAACAATCTGGGTGCTCATTTTACCGACCTCGGAAGGATGGAAGGCTGAGTCAACCTTGAGCTGGCGAGAATTGAACTGTCGAACTGCTGGCAGTCGGCAGTCAGCAGAAGTAGACTGCAGTACTGCATTCTAGCCACTGGGCCACCAGGCCTCTTCTGAACCATGTAACTGAATACAATCCATCCAACCTTGCTGCTGGCCGCCTCTTTGTCTTTGTCTTCTCTTTCTTCCCATCTTTCCCACCCTTATGGACTTCTCAAGGTTGATGGGTCTTCATATTGTGCATCCAAAGTACAATTAATTTGAGCCTTGGTTAATGAATTCTGCCTTGAACGAGAACCCTGGATCGAGTGGTTCTACGGTCTGGTTTTTGTTTTTTGTTTTCCAAGGTATACCGTATCCCTGGTTATTCTCAGAAGCCTTCTCCAACCCCAGCGTTCAAAAGCATCCGTGGTCTTTCGGTCGTGTTTCTCCAGACTCCCAACTTTCGCTTCCGCAGAGCGTCTTTGCAGTGTAATACTTTAAAAGTTTTAAAGAGAGGAGGCGTAAATGAAACTGAATTCCGCTCTGCCACCCACGTGTCAGTTTCACTCCAGATGCACAAAGGACCAATTCTAATTTTGGAGGCTTGTTCTGGTAACTGACATATGGAAGGGACCTCTCTTGTTTTAATTCACAGGTCTTCGTGGGGAGAACTAGTGGGGGGGGGGAATGATAAAACCACGCCAGAACCCCAAACTCTGCCCTTTACACGTTCTTGGTGTGACCTCATGATGCGAATACTTGCAATGTGTATTTTAATCTCTGGCCACCATTGTGGTGAAGTGCATCTCGTTAGGAACATCCCAACATATTTACATTCCTAGGATGATCTACGGAACAAAGACACAATTATCTGCAAACATGTTTTCCTTTAAAAAAAAAAAAAAAAAAGGTTATATTATTTACTACGTTACAGATTGGTAATTGTTAATATAGACCGTAGGGACTTTGATAGGGGTTTGAGATCGAACAGGAACTTTCTAGAAGTAGTTCTTTAGTTACGACCACAATTGAGTCCCAGATTTCTGTTGCTAAGTGAGACAGTTGTTAAGTGAATTTTGCCCCATTGTACGGCCTTTCTTGCCACAGGTGTTAAGTGAATTGCTGAAGTTGTTAAGTTGGTAACACGGTTGTTAAGTGAATCTGGCTTCCCCCTCGACTTTGCTTGGTCGCAAAAGGAATCACCTGTCCTTGGGACACAGCAACGGTCATAAATATGAACCAATTGCCAAGCGCCTGAATTTTGATCACGATGATCATGGGGATGCTGCCAGCGGTCGTAAGTGTGAAAAACGGTCCTAAGTCACTTTTTTCAGTGCCGTAACTCCGAACGGTCAGTAAAGAACTGTTATAAGTTGAGAGACTACCTGTATCTTTTTAAAGTTCCCTATAAAGTAAATACTACTGTGTTTCTTTTATTTATGTAGTTACACTTATTAAGAATTGTTTCTGTAGAATAAAAGACAAATTGGGGAAAAAAGAAAGAGAAGAAATCAAAAAATACAAAAAATGGGGGGGAAAGGAGCTAAAGTTAAGGAATATATAATGGCTTCACAACCTTCTTTTCAAGAGATAATTACAATTTTCCGGTCCTTCCTCCCTATTATATATTATGCAAGTCCCTTCAGCCCCTATTATGTTCTGAATAAAGAGGAGAAAGTATTGTTTTCCCCATGAAATGGTTATTGCCTCAGAGCTGGTTATCTAAGATTAGCAAAGAGGCAGTTGTAATTAAAATCAATATTTCCTTATAGGGGCATTTGTGAGCTCCAAGGTTCAGACCTCCATAGTGTTTCGGCCTTCTTCAAATCCACATGGGTGAGATTTATTTAAAAGCGTTCCCTTGCTAAAATCCCCCTGGCCATAAACAAATGAACTGGTCCCTTTTTTAATTTATTTTTTTGCTGGTGGAAGAGGTTTCCGATGGAAGAGAAACATCTTGACAGGCTATGCGCTGTGTGATTTTGGTGTGTGTGTGCGGCATTGAACCAAGACTAGACCATCTTCCCCGCCTACTTATTTGGATTCTCCAAGTTCTTCCTTTCTACAGCAACAATTCTAAAAGCAGAAGTTTCAGTCATTTGACCTTCTTCTGCTTTTTGATGGGGGGGGGGGGCTGCTGGTAATATGTTAAGCAGTTCTTAGTGCTTCCTAGGAATGAATGCCCCCATCTTCAAAGCAAAATTAGAACCTCAGTGTGCAAACAGCCCTGAAAGGGTCACCAGGTCAGGTTGTTTGGATGGAACGGAAGCAGATGACCTTGAAATTCAGGGGCAATTCGCCCTGCTGAACTTTTGCTCATCTTAATGTGCTGAGGTCACAACTTGGGTTTTTCCAGTTCCTAGGAGAGACAAGGCCCACTCTTTTCAGCAAGTGTGGGAGGAAGCAAGATCTTGTTTATTTTAAAAGCTGGTCCATCTTGGCTTTGGGTCTTGGTGGTAGGAAAGATACCTCTTTGGCAACTGCCCAACATGTTCCTAAAATAGAGAACAAGAGTGAACGGTGATTAAGATGTTGGTCTAGGACAGGGGTAGGCAACCTTGGCTCTTTTATGACTTGTGGACTCCAACTCCCAGAATTCCTGAGCCAGCCATGCTGAGGGGAAAGGGAGAGGTTTCCAAGCTGAGCCATGCTGGCTCAGGAATTCTGGGAGTTGAAGTCCACGAGTCATAAAAGAGCCAAGGTTGCCTACCCCTGGTCTAGGATCTGAAAGGTCCTGGTTCAAGTCCACTTCTGTGTTCACCATTGTGGAAGCTTCCTTTGGCCAACATGCCTTACAGGATTGTTGGAAAATCTTATAGGGAAGAGTTTCCTAGTGATAACTGAAGTAAAGGCAGTGCAAGTCTAACAATCATTAAAATAAACATACTGGAAGTGTGCAATTGTTATTTGTGGTTTATATGGCCTGGCTCAACCGTGTTAATGCAAAGACATGCTCTTTTGGAGGAGGGGAAGACAATGCTCAACTAGTCACAGCTGCCATGTTCGTACCAGTGATAAAGGGTCAAGAGAATGTCGGGTCAATGAACAATAATTATTAGGAAAGTCATGGGGATCAATGGATATTTATCTTGATGGCAGCAAGACTGCCTCTGAAGGCTGGGAGACCAGTGGGCCTCATTGCACAGTTGATTGGCCACTGTGAGAACAGACCGGTGGCGTTGATGGGGCAAGGGCCCCATCCAGCAAGTCACTGTTGATGTTTTCATGTTCTAATGATCAAAAAGTAGCAATAGCACTTAGCAATAACAATAGCACTTAAACTTATATACCACTTCACAGTGCTTCATAGCCCTCTCTAAGTGGTTTACAGAAGTCATTATATGGCCCCCCAACAATCTGGCTCCTCATTTTAGTGACCTCAGAAGGACAGAACACTGAGTTAACCCTGAGCCCTGTCAGGGTCGAACCCCTGGCAATGGGATGATTGATAGATAGATAGATAGATAGATAGATAGATTAGATAGATAGATAGATAGATAGATAGATAGATAGATAGATAGATAGATAGATAGATAGATAGATAGATAGATAGATAGATATCACAACAGCAATAGCACTTAGACTTATATACTGCTTTACAGCCCTCTTTAAGTGGTTTACAGAGTCAGCCTGTTGCCCCCGACAATCTGGGGTCCTCATTTTACCGACTTCGGAAGGATGGAAGGCTGAATCAACCTTGAGCTGGTCAGGATCGAACTGCTGGCAGTCGGCAGAATTAGCCTGCAATATCACATTCTAACCACTGTGCCACCACGGCTCTTATCTTCCCTCATTCTTATAGAATGTGTTTATTTACTACTACTTTAAATCCCACCTTTGTACTACAGTAAGTGTGTATGAAGGGCAAGGTGGGGGTCTGCTCTTATTTTATTTTTACAGCAGCAACCCTCTGACGTTGGGAGGCTGAGTCAAGAGGTATGATTGCCCCAAACTCACAGAACCAAGTTGGGACTGGAACCTGGATTTCTTCCATCTTATCCACTACACAATGTTGGTTCTTACCTTCCCCCCCCCTCCACCAAACAAGACAGGTAGACTTTGACTTATGACTACAATTGAGCCCAAAATTTCTGTTGCTAAGCGAGGCAGTTCTTCAGTGAATTTTGCCCCATTTTATGACCCCTCTTGCCACAATTACTCAGTGAATCACTGTAGTTCTTAAGTTACTAACAGGGTTGTTAAGTGAATCTGGCCTCCCCATTGAATTTGTTCGTCAGAAGGTCGCAAAAGGGGATCACAGAGGATGACAGACAGTTGAGGACGATCTGTAATAACGTTGCAGTCTCCCCGTTAAGTTTTCTTTATAATGGAATCACCTAAGCCAGTGCTTCTCAACCTTGGCAACTTTAAGATGTATGGACTTTTAACTCCCAGCATTCCCCAGCCAGCATAGCTGGCTGGGGAATGCTGGGAGTTAAAGTCCATACATCTTAAAGTTGCCAAGGTAGAGAAGCACTGATCTGAGCATCATCCTTTTTGCCTGCTAAAGAATGCATAGCCGGTCAACAATTTATCTTTCTCCTTTTCCTTCCAAGAAAACCTGTTGGATCAGCCAGCCTGGGAGGAGTTAAAAGATTTCAGCCCCTTGTACATTTCTTCATTAGCTCATATAGGCTTGGGATCCTGACATCATCTGCCATTTAGCTCTAACATTCAATGAATTACGAAGGGCTTTTGGCTGAAGGAAGCCTGGGCCAAGCCAGCTGGCAAAAGCAGGATGGGGCTGGGCAGCTGAAGATGCTACCTTCCTCGTTTCAGATAGTGATAAATGCTTTGGCTGTTGGTTCTTCTGAGCTTTTGCTCCCCTTAATGGGGAAAAAAATGTTTGTGCAAAGAGCGTTGGTGTTCTGGACGCGAGATTGATCAATAGAGTCATTTCCCTTGGACAATGAATTTGGCTGCTGGACGTAGGAACCTAGAAGTATAACAATCTTCAGTGACATGTTTTCAGTGTCCAAGAATGATGTGTTATGGACCTCTTTTCAAAGGAAACTAACCCAGCAATGCGGTTTTTATGTTAAGCCGTGGGGAGGGGACTAGATTAGCCTGTAGCCTCTCAGTGATGTGCTTGGATTAAATTGTAAAGTCTCCCCTGAGTTTGCCTTGATTCGTATTGACCACCTCGGCATATCCCTGTAGATTTCTTGGCAACAGTACAGAAGTAGTTTGTCACTGCTTTCCTTTCAGGATGTTCCTTTGACTTTCTGGTCTAGCTCACAGTCTAGAGCAAGTGTTTTTCAACCTTGGCAACTTTGAAGATGTCTGGACTTCATTTCCCACAATTCCTCAGCCAACTTGTTGTTATTCTGTTTTAGAGTCATCCCAAAGGTGCTTTTTTTTTTTCCCAAGAGGCCACTGGACTTTCTTGGGGTTTTTTTCCTTGGAAAACATTTCGCTTCTCAACCAAGAAGCTTCTTCAGTTCTTCAGGAAACCCAAGAAAAGTCCAGTGGCCTCTTGAGAAAAAGCACCTTTGGGACAACCATGATCTGGAATCGGGAGTCTTATAATTTGGCCCTTTTATGACTGGTGGACTTCAACTCCCAGAATTCCTCAGCCAGCATGCCTGGCTGAGGAATTCTGGGAGTTGGAAGTCCATAAGTCACAAAAGGGCCAAGTTTGAAGACCCCCGATCTGGATGATGGAGACTCTCCATAGACATTGGGATACAGTCAGGCAAAATAGCCCATAATGCAGGAAATCTACGACAGTTTGTGTGATGTGATCGGTTGCTTTATAATAATATTTATGTCATAAAATGTTTTATAGGATTGGTCAAATTTCAATTCCATGGGAGTCATGGGTCCTGGATTTTGGGTGCAGTCTGTAAGTTAGCCCATTTGAGATACCTTGGTTGAAAACTTTTTGTCCTGTTGTGCACAGCTTTGCTCAGTTAAAGGTTACAGGAATCGGAGTTTCAGTAATATATAGATTTGAAGAAGCTGAAGGGAAGGAACCACATGATGTGACACCCTTGGGGAGGCACCCGAACGGCAGATTTGCCTACGATCCTGCAAATCCCCTTTTTTTCTGCTTTCTCATACTACGATTGCCAGAAATCGGCAGTGCAGTTTCCTGCCGTTTTGAAGCAGGAAACACACACAAACTGTAACGCAACCCTGAAAATAGTTTTCAAAAAAGAAGAAAAAAGAAAAGCTCTAAAAGAAACGAGAGAAAACGTTTCCCGTGTAGAAAAAAAAGGAAAAGAGATCTCCTGTAATATCACATTGCCCGTCTGTTTTACATGATCTCCCCTTCTGCTGGCTCTTGCAAATACGCCCTCTGACCCCCCAAAGTCATTACCAAAGTGATAGGAGGAGGGCTGGCAGAACCTGGAGGCGGCGTGAAAAGGGGGATAAGCCTAGAATCCCTATGTAGTCACAAACAATCTAAGTCTAACCCCTCCCCCCCTTGAGTGCCATTGGCCCTTATCTAACTCTAAGCAAGTGCTAACGGTTACTTGAGAAGATTCCTGTGCATAGGCTTTTAGCAATAGCTCAATTTAAATGGACCTTCACATGTAGACCTGGCCTTTCACTCCTGACACAAACTTACCATAAGGCTTTGGGATGTAAGAACATGATCGAGATGAAAGACAAAGGGGAGGTCCATGGGTGGAGCTAGCTGAGACCGGTGAAACAGGATAAAGTTCCTTGAAGTCGTTCCTGGTGCACACCTTTTGATTACAAGTTTCAGAGCGCAGGGAGTCCTTGACTTATAACAATAGCCCTTAGACTTATATGCCGCTTCACAGTGCTTCACAGCCCTCTCTGAGCATTTTACAGAGTCAGCATATTTGCCCCCAACAATCTGGGTCCTCATTTGACCGACCTCGGAAGGATGGAAGGCTGAGTCAACCTTGATCAGGATCCAGGTCAGGATCAAACTGCTGGCTATGGGCAAAGTTAGCCTGTGATAGTGCATTCTAACCACTGTGCCACTATGGCTCTTATATAGCAATAGCACTTAGACTTATATACCGCTTCATAGTGCTTTGCAGCCCTCTCTGAGCAGCTTACAGAGTCAGCTTTTTGCCCCCCCTACAATCTGGGTCCTCATTTTACCGACCTCGGAAGAATGAAAGGCTGAGTCAACCTTGAGCCAGTCAGGATCGAACTCCAGTCTGGGCAGTTAGCCGGCAATACTGCACTTTAACCACTGCACCCCGAGTGCTCTTATAACCATTCGTTTAGCAATCATTCGAAGTTGCAAGGGCACTGAAAAAAGTAACTTATGACCGGTCCTCACACTGATGGCCTGACATCCCCACAGTCACATGATTAAAATTTGAGTGCTTGGCAACTAGCATGTGTTCACAGTGGTTGAAGTGCTCCTGGGGGTCCTATGAATGCCACTTGCGACCTTCCCATATAACCTCTGGTAAGCAAAGTCAATGGGGGAAGCTGGATTCATTTAACGCCTGCATGATTCACTTAGCAGCTGCAGTGAGTTGCCTCACAACTGTGGCAAAAAAGGTGGTAAAATTGGGCATGGCTTACTTAATAACCAGCTTGCTTAGCTCCCTGCATATGATTATAAAAAAGCCGGGCAATTCTTACTTCCTGTTTTTGCAGGCCACCTATGTCAGTCCTTCAGCTTTTTTTAGAAAGCCTTTCTGTTTCTCGGCTGCTCCTGAAGAGCCACGAGTTCAAATCCCCACTCGGCTATGCACGCCAGTTGCCCATCTGCTGAGTTACAGTACAGATGGAAATAACTGACCACACAAGAATATTTAGGGAGGGTGGCAGGGAGGAACTATCCCATACAGCGCTTTGCTTACAAAAATAATAATAATAATAACGTTGAGAACCGATGTCGTAAAGCAACTGCCTTTCCTATCTAAACTTCGCATGTGGCAAACAATATAAATTGTGCGAATGACCCATATTTCAGAGCTCGTGTCTTATACAAACTCCTTGGGATTAGCCGATGTTATAAACAAACCCTGTCTAGAATCACCATTAGTGTAAACGGTAGAATCCATCCAACCCTGTGAAACAGCTGTTTGTGTGCGCCATGCAGTTGCTAATTCTGTCCTTTGCAGTTGCTTTACAGTGGTGAAGATCTGTTGACTGGCCTGGATGACATGCATGGCAAAGGCTACCAGCAAGGAATCCACATTCCTTGAGGTCACAACGCTTCTTTCCCACCAGAGCAAAGGGTGCTGTGAAGCTACCCTCAGGATTTTGTATTCAGCCATACGTCTGTCAGGAAGATAAACCAGATTCTGTAAGTTGCCGTGCCTCGTAATAAAATGGCATTGGAACACAGTGGAGCTAGTAGATTTGTTCAGATTGTGCACCTCTGTGATTCATACTTCTAGTGATAGTCCTTACAGCAGTTCATTTAGTGACTGTTTTTTGATGGTCACTAAATTCACACAGTCTGAAAACACGCTGAACACAGCCATTTAGCCGTGTGTGTGTGTGTATGTGTGGTGGTGTGATTGCTTTTTTTGAAAACGAAATCTGCTTAGTTTATTCTGGGGATTAAACTAGTCAATATTCGGTTTCCCACCTCCAAATGGAAAAAGTCCCCGTTTCATTATTCAAGAATCAAACAACCAAAATCTGCCATCAAGATCACTAACTAGGGTCCTAGAGGTGTAAGAGAAGGAGTAGCAGAACCTGGGGGCGGAGTCAAAAAAGGAATCAGCCTAGAATCACTACATTGCCACAAATGGACTGAATCTGATCCCTCTCGAATTCTGTTGACCCTTATCTAGTGCCAGAATAATGCTATTAGCTGAGTAGACTCCTGTTCATAGGCTTTTTGGCAATAAATCAGTTTAATTGGACTTTCACGTTTGAACCTGGTCTTTTGCCTCTGCTAGGAGGGTTTCTAAAGAGACGCAGGACTTCAGATGTGCCCTTGGTGGGCAATGGAAGAAGAAAACAAGATTTCCCCTCATACATCTATCTCCTTTCCTAACCGTGTGATCAAAAACCTTGTAAGGAAAACCAACGTGGTGGTTTTTAGGACCCCATTAAACACTTTCATCTACAGTTGTTTTGTTAACTTTTCTTTCTTTTTCAAGATTCGTCTATCATGCTTTCCTCTTCAAGTTTCAATTCGGTTACAGAGGATTCTTATGCATGACACAACCGTTATCTGTCTGTTAAGCAATTTGACATTGCACTCAAAATAAACCCCAGGATTAACTGGAAGGCTGGGTAGATATGTTCAGCCCTCAACCACGTGTGTGGAATTGGCTGATAAATAAGGGACTGTTCCTTCTTGACATTTTGAGAAAGCGAAAATGCCTCTCTCAGCGTTCAAATTAATGCTCAGCCTAACCTGAGGTAAAACAAATGAAATGTACCCCCAACTTCTTTTCAAATCAGGGCCTTTGTAGATTTTAGACCAGGGGCATCCAGCTTTGGCCCTTTTGAGACTTGTGGACTTCAACTCCCAAAATTCCCCAGGGAATTCTGGGAGTTGAAGTCCACAAGTCTTAAAGGGGCCAAGGTTGGACATCCCCGTTTTAGATTTACATAGAAAAATCTCTGAATGTGAGGAACCAACATTATGCTTCCTTCTGTGGATGAGGGAAGTTGTGAGCAGGATTGGGGGGAATTCCAAAACTTGTGGAAATTCCCCCCTCCAGAAAAAAAAAGCTTCTTTGGGGGGAGGAAGAACGCTTGTGGGGGAAAACACCTCACAAAGAATCCATTGAAGACAGAGTGGCCAATGAACGCTGGTTAACAGCTGGAGGAAAAGGTGAAGGACCAGAAGAAAGAATGAAGCAACCTGGAAAATTAGATGTGCTTTTTCACTGCAAATGAAGATAGTTTGTATATTGGTGACAGAAAGAGGAGTAACCAGGGGAAAAGCTGGCTATTTCTACTGTGTGAGAGAAGCATCTGCCCTTTGGAGTTGCCTCTGACAGACCATCTGGGAAGCAAAACCCATGCAAGAAACGCGAAAGGAACATCTCTTTCCCCACTTGGGCACTGTTTCTCTTCCCATCATGCACTCCTTTAATCTTAACATTTTGCCTGGGTCAAGTAGAGGCCATGCTTCCCCCCCCCCACCCCGGACATTCAGTGAAAGTTGAAAGAGTATTGATGCTTTTGAACTTTGGATTGGAGAAGACTTCTAAGAATACAGTGAACAACAACAACAAAAAGACAATGGATCATCAAACAAATCAACCCAGAGAATGACCAGGCTCAAATTACCTTACTTTGGACACACTATATGAAGACCCAGCTCGTTGGAGAAGGGTCTAAATTTGGGAAAGCTGGAAGGAAAGAGAAGAGGGTGACCAGCAATAGGGTGGAGGACTCAATTACCACAATGATGACCATTTGGAAGACCTGAAGGGACAGATTGGGAGCAGATCATCAGATGGAGATTCCTATGGGTAACTAAGAGTCAGCATCAATTTGATGGCATGTAATCAATCAAAAGCACATCATCCACACTCTAGAACAGAGAAGCATAACCAGGTTCAAGCCAAGATTCATACGGGTCTTTTGAGAGGCATTCAACATAAGACTGGGAGAGAACAACATGTCTTCCAGTTAGTGAGTGAGACCAAGACAATTAAACATTAGATTTGGTTTTATTTCATTCCATATCTGAATTAAATGTAAATCCCTTCAAACATGTTAAGGCTTCCTTTCCCCTTTTGTTATAATAAAATTGTGGTTTGCCTGCAGATTTTTTTTTGGGGGGGGGAAGATCTGAGATCTGCACACAAAGCTATGCAAAATTAGTACCGTATTATGTTAAAATAACTTGCATTTACCTAGCAGTTGCTCTTTAATTTCATGAAAGAGAATTTGCTTTTGAACGTTTTGATCAAAGGAAAAGATCATTTTTTTAATAAGGGAAGGGCGGTGGAAAGGAAGGAAAAAAAGAGAAGAAAGAGGAAAGGGAAGGGTGGTGAGAAGGAAGGAAAGCAAAAAAGAAGGAAGGGAAGGGTGGTGAGAAGGAAGGAAGGAAAAAAGAAAGAGGGAAGGAAGCCTTTCCATTTTGATGAACTGAAATAAGACTTATTCTGTTAAATGCAAGGAAAGCAAACACGGAAGGTGCCACATAGCCCTTTTTTACATTTCTGTTTTGTTTCAAAGAATGCCATTCACTCTCACACAAATTTTAACATCACTGAGCTCAATATTCATCAGAGATTTTAATAAATACAAGAGCGATGCTTCTCCCAAGCTGTCTCTCTGCAGATGGGTTGAGATGGCTATTCCCAGGATGCCTGGCTAGCCTGAAATCCAGGCTAGATAAAAATCTTGGCACATATAGTCCCCCTAGATCTGGAGGTCACCATCTTGGGGAATAGTGGAAACGTAGTTGTAGTTGTTATTTACAACTGGTGTTTCTGGAACTCAGCAGTTCTATGGAAGAGGCTGTTCAACCTCAACGCACCACCAAACGGAAAGCTCAACCAGATTGCCTCTGACTGGTTGAGAAACATCCTACTAGTGAAAAGAGAAATTGGTCCCACCGTTGTGTGCCTTTCCAGGAACCCCAAGAAGTTGTTAATCCCAACTTGGTGACGACTAATGCCAACTTCACGATGACCAATCTATTTTGAAGGCCTATCTTAAGTATTTTGTAGGTAGCTCGTTTGTTTTTAATTGACTGGCTTGTTGCATTCATATCTCACCTTTTCTTCCAAGTTGACAAGACAGTAAGATTATCTGGTGCAGGATGGACTTTCAGTCCTGCACCCTGACTCTTGTCTTGCAAAGAACTCCCGAAAAGGAGCACCCTTTGTTCTCTTTGTAACTGGGATGTCTCAACGGACATGGGGGAAATTGAGGCCCACGTTGGCCTCTTCCAGCCAATTCTGTAAAGACTGCAATATGCCTTATACTATGAAATGTTGAACCTCTAATAAACAGGTCCAAAAATTCAGCAGCACTTTGTCGCAGAGGAACCCCCAAGAACACAAACAAGATGTTACTGTAAATATGTAACAAGTACTAACTAATGAGATTAGCCCTCAACCACCAACAAACAATTCCACTCATAAAGCACAGCAGAAATTGAGTTGAAAGGATTCCTTACGATCAAATTCACTTGCCATTGGCTGTACCTCCTACAAGTCAGGACTTTCATGGAGAGCTCTTAAATACTTGGTTTATCCTGACAGCTCCCGGCAAGATTTGCAGTACAGGTAGTCCTCGGCGTACGACCACAAGTGAGCCCAGAATTTATGTTGCTAAGTGAGTTTTGCCCCATTTTACGACTTTTGTTAAACGAATCACTGCAGTTGTTAAATTAGTAACAAAGTTGTTAATCTGGCTTCCCCTTTGACTTTGCTCATAGAAGGCTGCAAAAGATGGCCACGTGATCTCCGGCACGTTGCAACCATCATAAATATGAACCAGTTGCCAAGCATCCAAATGTAAATCACGTGACCATGGGGATGCTGCAACGGTCATAAGTAAGAAAAATGAAAAAAAACAACAACCTTGTTTTGTGTTGACTTTGTGACAATTCTGTTGTTTTGATTAGGCACCAGTAACCGTAACAGAATTGGAAGGGACCTTGGAGGTCATCTAGTAGTCTGCTCGCTCAGGAGACCTATACTATTTTGACAAATGGCTATCCAGTCTCTTCTTAAAAGCCTCCAGTGATGGGGCACCCACAACTTCCAAAGGCAATTTGTTCCGCTGGTTGGCGGTTCTCACTGTTAGGAATTTTCTCCTTAGTTCTGGGTTGCTTCTCTCCTTGATTAGTTTCCATCCGTTGCTTCTTGTCCTGCCTTCAGGCGCTTTGATAAATAATTTGGCCCCATCTTAGGTTGTAGCTTTTGATACATGTCAGGTTTCTATCTTCATGTATTTTAATGCAAGCTCTTCTTGATGCATATGTATTAAGTTCTGATTGTTTGTTTTATGCATTTATGGTTTGTAGACTAATGCCTGTTAGATGGGAGGCAATATCATTGACATAAGTGATACCATTGATGTGAAATTGGATAACTTACTTGCAGATGCTAGCTTTTTGCCTACATGTCAAAAGCTCGTTGCGAGCTATTCAAATGTTCTTTCTCAGCAAGCGACAGGATTAGGAGTGTTTTGCTTAGCTGCTGAGTCATGATTCATAGAACATGATAAATTTGAATGCAGTTTGTAAACCATGGTTCACAGCTCAGCTTGCTGTAGAAACTCAGCCAGTTGTGGCACTTTCAAGCCATATTTAAACTTCAGGGTCATAGAGAGAAAAGCTTCCTTTGCAAGGTCACATCAGCCATCTGGCCTAAGTTGACACTGCTGGACCAAGCTCATGCATTTTTCCATCATTTGCAAGAGATGGAGGTTGGGTCATCACACATCCTATCACCGGGAGGAAATTTCAGCATGTGATGGATGCCCGTGATATCTGTTGGTTTCGGTCTTTGCTCCAAATTAGTTGTTGGCAGAAGCTGAAATTAGTAGCGGCAGTTTTACTTTGACTGAAAAGAAAGAAGCTGCAGGGGCTGCACCTTCGTAAGCTTTCTGTTCTCTGTCGCGCTTTCTTCAAAACCACGAAAGCTATTTCCAGTAATGTTTACATCTCAGTTGCTTTACTTGAGACATTGACCCCCATGTCACATGCCCCCCAGGACATCTAAGGTGAGAGTACCAGGGAAGTCCAGATGATGGCCACAACTATGCAATCAAGCCTGTATACCCTTTGATGGATTCTTTCTTTCTTTCTTTCTTTCTTTCTTTCTTTCTTTCTTTCTTTCTTTCTTTCTTTCTTTCTTTCTTTCTTTCTTTCTTTCTTTCTTTCTTTCTTTCTTTCTTCCTTCCTTCCTTTCTTCCTCTTCCTTCCTTTCTTCCTTTCTTTCTTTCTTTCTTCTTTCTTTTTCTTTCTTTCTTTCTTTCTTTCTTTCTTTATTTATTTATTTATTTATTTATTTTTCTCTTCCTTCCTTCCTTCCTTCCTTCCTTCCTTCCTTCCTTCCTTTCTTTTTCTTTCTTTCTTTCTTTCTTTCTTTCTTTCTTTCTTTCTTTCTTTCTTTCTTTCTTTCTTTCTTTCTTTCTTTCTTTCTTTCTTTCTTTCTTTCTTTCTTTCTTTCTTTCTTTCTCCGCCCATCTTACCACAGGTTACATATACAGTTACATATACAGTTAAAACATAAAAAGTTAAAATCAGACATTAAAACCAAGGACACATGGGGAGGGCAGGGACGGAGTGGGAAGGTGGGATCTGTTATTACTCAACCACCTCCGTTGTGTTGATCCCCCACTGGGGCACCAAGCAGACTGGCAAAGCCAGATCTTTAGGCCCTTACTAAAGAATAGGAGGGTTGGGGCCAAGCTCACTTCGGGAGTGGGGGGCAGGATGTCCCAGAGGCCCTCCTTCTGGACCCTACCAGCCAGAATAATCAGGCTGACGGGACCCACAGCAGGCCTCCTCTGCCGGCATGAGTGGGGCAGGCCAATCCCGGTGGGGCAAAATGGTTCCTCAAGTAACCTGCCCCTGCCCCCCCATCCCCATTTTAGGCCCGTCTCCTCACACTTGCTTAATGCTTACAAATTGTCGTCTCCCCCCCCCCCCTCCAGGGACCAACTGTTTTGTTTTGTCTTGTGTTTCAGCCACAGGTGTGAGCTTTTTGCTGTTTCCCTTTGATCATTGTGGTCGGGTGCAAATATTTCACTTTGTTGTGGGTGTTTGCTTTTTTTTTTTTTTAAATAGTTGCTTTGCTAATGAACATGGTAAGGTGGCTGTTTGTTTTGCTGACTAAAAGAAAAAGGGGAACACCCAGACAACTAGAAGTAGAGCCCGCAGATCGAGATACAAAATTTGGGTAGAAACCCAGCAAAATAAGAGATAAGCGTTCATTTCTCAGTTCCTGCAAAGGGAGAGGAGCTGTAGTTAAAAACAGAGAATGCAAATGGTGACTTTGAAGTGGTGATTTCCTTCCACATTTATAATTTCCCAAAACAAAAGATTCCTGGACAAAATTTCAACCCTGGTAGTCCTCACAGGTAGTACAACTATTCGTTTAGTGACCATTTGAAAGTTAAGAGTGGGATTGAAAAAAGGAACACCTCACACTTAATGACTGTCACAGCCTCCCCAAGGTCACACAATCAAAATCCGGGCGCTTGGCAGCCATCTTGCATTTACCATGGTTACAGAATCCTGGGCTGACGTGATCCCCATTTGCCAGCCAGCTTCTGACAAGCAAAGTCAATGGGCGGTAGCCGGATTCACTTAACAACCTCATGATTCACTTAACAACCGCAGCAATTCACTTGGCAACCATGACAAAACAGGCCTCAAGTCACGCGTGGCTCACTCAACAACTGTCTGGCTTGTGACTGTAAATTGAGGACTGACCGTGAAAGAAATGTTCCTTTGCGAATCTTGTTCGCAGACCTCACCAAATTGCAGATTTGTTATTTATTTTTTGCAATTGTTCTGATATTCCCAGTTTTTACTTCGTACGGAATTTGGTTTTCAGTTAGTTTAACTGCAGCGGGAACTGTGCAGTGGGAACTAGGAACCCAGAGGCTTTTGCCTGGAAGAGAACATCTGGGAATTTCTGCTGAGGCATAATCCTGTTATATGCTGATACAGAGAAAGAGAGAGGAGAGGAAGGGAGGGAGAGAGAGAAAAAGAAACAGAGAAGATATTAGACAATGACTAAGTGACTATCAGGGCAAAGTGAACTGAGCTGGCTGGTTGTTGCTGTTGTTTTTTTAAGCTGCAACTTTTTGAAAGAGCAATTTGATAAAAACAACCACTCCTCCTGCCTTCCCCCCCTCTTATTTTTTTAAACTTCAGTTTTATCAGTTTTGCAAGAACAACTCTTCCATGGAAATTCAGGGCTATGCATTCCAAGAAACGACTTGTTGACATGTTTGTGTCTGCCCGCCCAAGGCCTGCTGGGAAGTTGAAGCTGGTCTGCCTACATCCCAGTGTTGATGAGAAGTAGATGACGGTTCCCATTTCTTTCCCTCTTGGTTGAGACTTGGCAAGGGCAGATAACCTTGATGGCCAGGCTCCACACCCATGGAGCTCCAGAGCAATGAGGCCAAGGGGTTGGGCCCCATTCTCAGATGGAGAAGCTCAGGATCTGTTTTCCTAGCCTGGCAATTGGAGAGGGGAAATTAAAGGGGATTTATTTATTGATGATGTTGTGGTTCATTGACTGAATATGTGCCATTTTCAGCCCCTAGTGGCCACATAGATCAGAGGTGGGGAACTATGGCCCCTTTATGAGTTGTGCACTTCACCTCCCAGCATTCCTGAGCCAGCAATGGCGAAAATAGAGGTTCTAGGGCAGAGGTTCCCAATGTTGGCAACTTGAAGACGCATGGACTTCAACTCCCAGAATTCCCCGGCTGAAATCCACACATCTTAAAGTTGCCAACCTTGGGAACCCCTGCGCTAGAATATCTATCTATGCCAGGGGTCTTCAAACTTGGCCCTTTTATGACTTGTGGACTTCAACTCCCAGAATTCCTCAGCCAGGCAGTTGAAGTCCACAAGTCATAAAAGGGCCAAGTTTGAAGACCCCTGATCTCTGCAGTCACTAAAGGTTAAAAATGGCACATAATCAATGTGGGAAATACCCAGCCAGCTGGGGAATCCTGGGAGTTGAAGTCCATCGTCTTAAAGTTGTCAAGGTTGGGAACCTCCCCTGTTCTAGATGCCTATGGAAATTCTCAGTCATCCAGGTAAGGTTGTCCCAAAGGTGCTTTTTTTCAGGAGGCAACCCAAGGCGGCGAACATATCCAGCACAGCTTCCTTCTCCTCCTCCTCCTCCTCCCCTTTTCCCCACAACAACATCACAACATCCCTGTGAAGTGGGTTGGGCTGAGAGAGAGGGATTGGCCCAAAGTCACCCAGCCGGCTTTCGGGACTAAAGCGGGACTAGAACTCGTGGTCTCCTGGTTTCTAGCCTGGTGCCTTAATCACTGGACAAAACTGGCTTATGTTATACCAACAGATCATTGCTATTCATTCCTACCAGCTCATTCCAGTTCTTAGATGGGAAAAATGGAGAAATGTGCGCTCAGAATATAGAATACAGAATAATAGAGTTGGAAGGGACCTTGGAGGTCTTCTAGTCCAACCCCCTGCTCAGGCAGGAGACCGTATACCACTCTAAACAAAGGGCTGTCCAATCTCTTTTTAAAAACCTCCAGTGATGGAGCATCCACAACTTCTGAAGGCAAGCTGTTCGACTGGTTAATTTCACTCTCTCTTAGGTTGTAGCAGCAGGGATTCTGGTGGGCTACATAAAGAGTTGGACTGTCTCTAATGGAAGCTCACGTTAAGTTATGAAGCCATTGTTGAACCTACTAAAGCAGGGTGTCAAACTGCCAGCCCGTGGGCCGGATGTGTCACACGGAAGCCGCGCCTACCCCAGCGCGGGGGGAAAAGTTGCGATACGACACGTCACAACACATCACGTGACGTGGCGAGTTTGACACCCCTATACTAAAGGAACCTTGCTGGGCAAAAAGCAGTGGCAAATATGTGGAAGGCTAGTTTCCTTCCAGGTTTATTCCATTTTATTTATTTATCGCGGCCACCACATAACCCATGTAGAATTATTTGTTAACAAACATACCTAAATATGCACTGCAAAACAGCGTAGTGAACTTTCAGAAGAAGCCGTATCTCAGGGGGAAATTTGATTTGGCATCCACCTTTCTCCATGGACCTTGATGGCGCTTTCTTTCTTTTTTAAAAAAAAAACAAAACAAAACCCAGATGACTGAGTTTTACTTGGATTCCAGCTAAATATAAGGATTTGTTTTGACTCTTTGCATCTATTTAATTGTGTATTTTGCATGCTGGGCATGCAAATGTCTTCTGGAAAAATAACTTCCTGGGATTTTATGACGCGGTTGGGTTGGGGGCCGTCTGCTACCGAACAAATGCATGTTCTCCCGGGGGGATAACACTTGGGTGACGCAGGAGAAGTTAATCTACCTTTCTCCGGTTTTTTGTTTGTTTGTTTTTGTTGCACGCTTAATGCTGAAAGCTCTCAGAATTATAAACAGTCAGTATATGCAAGGTTGGGTAGGACCTTTGAGCTCTGACTGCTTGGAGAAAAGACACCTTACAACAATTCATTTGGTGACTATTCGGAGTTACAACAGCGTTGGAAAAAGTGACTTACGACCGTTTTTCACACCTACGACCGTTGCAGCATCCCAATGGTCACGTGATCAATATTCGGCCGGCTTGGCAACTGGCTCCTATTTATGACGGTCGCTGTGTCCCCGGGATCACGTGATCCCCGTTTGCGACCTTCTGACAAGCAAATTCAATGGGGAAGCCAGAGTGACTTAACAGCCATGCTATACTAACTTAACAACCGTACGTGATTCACTTCACAGCGGTGGCAAGAGAGGTTGTAAAATGGGGCAAAACTCACTTAACAACTGTCTGGCTTAGCACAGGAAATTTTGGGCTCAGTTGTAGTCCCTAAGTCAAGGACTACTTATTATAGATTTTCCTTTCCTCAGAGATGACCCCATGCCAGAGGGGAAGTCCTTTTGTTAGACCTTGACCAACAGCTCGCAAACTAGAACAACTCTGTTGGTGAACCCGGACATTTGCATAAAAGACAGGTTGACTGGGGATTATGGGCCGATGCTGGATTTGAGGGGTCTGAGGTAAAACTCTAGAAGAGCCTTTCCTGATAGCCGGTATTCTCCCGCACAGGCTATATAGGCTGTTTGTGTTGTTGTTGATTTAAAAATGAGTTATTTCAAGCCCGCTCTTTCCTTGACCTCAGGATCAGCATGCTTTTTGTTTGTTGGTGTCATTTCTATAGTTACGTTGGCAGTTAATATGCTGCCTTTCGTATTTGGGGCCCTTGTTTCCAGAAATAGCTAGATAGGGCAGCGTTAATAGCTGGTGGCTGCAGACATGAATCATAAGTATGGCGGCTGGGGAACAGCGGAAGGACTGTCAGGAAGAAGACTTCTCAGGCTCGTTTTTCATCTGGAGACTTCAGTGATTGTGTGGTTGGGGTCTCAGTAGATGGCTTGAAGGAGGAAGAGCCGTGGAGGAAGAGAGAGATGGACAAGGAGAGGTTAAGGGGTTACGGGGAGAGATGTGGAAACTGGGATGATCCCATTTTTAGAACTTTCCAGTTCCCTCCAGAATGGACAATCTAATCCTGATGAGTCCTTAAAGGATCACTCCTGAAACGCTTGGATGAAACAGAATGCAAGGAGTCCTCGGTTTACAATCGTTCATTTTGTGATCGTTCAAAGTTACAACGGTACTGAGGGGGAAAAAAGTGACTCATGGCTGTTTGTTAAATTGAAGATCAGAACAGTATACAGGTAATCAGTGTACAGGCAACTTAGAACTAAGGAGAAACTTCCTGACAGTTAGAACAATTAACCAGTGGAACAACCTGCCTCCAGAAGCTGTGAATGCTCCAACACTGGAAGTTTTTAAGAAGAGACTGGACAGCCATTTGTCTGAAATGGTATAGCGTTTCCTGCCTGAGCAGGGGGTTGGACTAGATGACCTCCAAGGTCCCTCCCAACTTTATTATTATTATTATTATTATTATTATTATTATTATTATTATTATTATTATTATTATTATTATCATCATCATCATCATCATCGTTATTATCATCATTATCATCATCATCATCATTATTATTCCCCAACTTACCTTCATTGAGTGACTGTTTGAAGTTACAACGGCACTGAAAAAAATTGACTTATGACCATTTTTCACACTTACGACCGTTGCAGCATCCCTGTGGTCACGTGATTTACATTTTGATGCTTGACAACTGGTTCACATTTAAGACGGTTGCAGCATCCTGGGGTCACGTGATTCCCCTTTTGCGACCTCCTTATAAGCCAAGTCAGTGGGGAAGCCAGATTCACTTAACAACTGTGTTATCAATTTAACAACTGCAGTGATTCAAACGTGGCAAGAAAAGTGACAAAATGGGGCAAAACTCACTTAGCAAATTTCTCTCTTAAATTTTAGACTCCGTTGTGGTCATAAATCGAGAGCTATTTGTATGAATAACCCCTAAGAATTCCCATGGTGCTGTCCTAGCTAATGAAAAGACTTCTCAAAAAGATCGGTTGTGCCAATTTCTGGAGAGTCAGCATGGCTGAACACAATGAAGTTCTTAGGCAAAGCTTTTCTACAAATAAGGAGCACAACTGAAAAGTTTCTCCTCCTAGCTTTGACACCACCCCTCATTGTCGTGGTGGTGGGGAACTACTAACCATTTTTCCTGTGGGGTTTATGGGTCAATTCTGGTTGAAGAAGGTGGTCCTGAAAATATCTTGATTACCAAGTTCCTGCTCTCTAAACCCCCAAACAGAAATAGTAGGATGTTGGCATGCAATTCCAGCTGAATTGCATGTTGCATTCTTCCATTCTTCCTAGATTATCCCAAAGCTTGGTGAGATACTCCTGTTAAAACTAGGGTACCAACAGGACTTCTGAACTCTTTCCTTTATTTTTTGACAAATATGGTTGTCGAACAGATAAAAGGGCTTCCTTTAATTTAAGATAGTGTAACACCCAACAAAGCTATCTCGAGCTACAATTCTATAAATCCTCTTTCCAAAAAGATCAAAGGAAATAAAACAGTATCTTGGCCATCTCAACATATCTGGTATTATAGCCCTACCAATCTTTTATCATTAATTAGTGAGAATTAACAGTGAGAACAATTAATCAGTGGAACGGAAGTTGTGGGTGCTCCATCACTGGAGCTTTTCAAGAAAATATTGGACAACCATTTGTCCGGGATGATGTGGGGTCTCCTGCTTGAGCAGGGGGTTGGACTAGAAGACCTCCAAGGTTTTTTCCAACTCTTAATATTATTCTATTCTATCTTTGCCCCCAAAAGTTCAACTGGATGCTGGTTAACAAAAGTCTACTTACTCGTGTTAAATTGCTGGCCTCCAAAGGAGAATTTATTAGCTATTATGGAATCTTCCCCTCCAGCACTAAGGACAGGCAGGCATTTAACAACAATACAACTTCCTCTCTCTCTGTGTGGGTGTAGCTATTATATTCCAAGCGCTGAAACCTGCACTGCTAGCCTTTCGTAAGTGCTGCTTAATTGTTGTAAAGGTTAATGATCCAAAGCCTCTCTTGCGTTGTATTCTTTACTCAAAATACTTCACTGTTTACTTTCTTTTTGCTGTTGATTTAGTTGCAGCTCTGGGTTTTCTGCTGCTGTTTATGTGGCCCGTCTTTTTTCGTTCCTCCACAGAGGCAGCTGTTCCTGTGTGATTGGAGGATTGCTAGTTCCTTTATTTGCGGAGAACATGAGTTCAATGCACTCAGTTCATCAGCACGAGGCTGCTCCTGCAACATGACGCCTTGTCCATGCCCCTACATCAGCCTGCACCCCAAGGGTGTCTTCCAGATGCAGGAGAGGACCTGCTGGCTCAGAACTCTGGGACTTGTTGTCCATACCTACCTTGAAGGCTTCAGCTTTGGGGAAGAAGAGGACTAACAGGTCTCAGAGTTCATGGGAAAAAAAGATGTTCAAAGTTCTGGCTGGCGAGACAGCCTCCAGGTTTGTGAGTCACGGTGTAGCTTTTATAACATTTCAGATGGGTGGCCGTTGCATTACCCTTATGCTGCATCCTACTGTTTGTGGCTAGTTCTCATTGTTTAAAAACAATTGCTGCCCTTTATTTAGTTTGGTATTCGGTATGAGTGAATCTGCATGTTTCCACTGAGCGGTGGGGGTTACTGAGATATATGACATTATAATTCCAAGAACAATATGGCTTCAATTAAATGGCCTAACTCGGGCATTCAATAGCTATTCAAGTAGTCTTTAAGTTGCGACTGGTCACTTAGTTGACTCTTAGAAGTTACGATAGTCCTCCTGGGGTACTTATGATCCATCTGGCACCTGTATTCACATGACTGCATTTGGGGCAGTTTGGCCACTCAGCCACGTTTGCAGTCCTTTGCAGCACCAATAAAGAAGTCCCAGACCGAACCTCACCAAAAATATTACTTGAAGCCAAGATGGTGAAACGGAGGCTGTCCTACTTTGGCCATGTCATGAGAGCTGACTCGCTCAAAAAGTCAATCATGCTGGGAGTGATCAGCAGAAAAAGGAGGAGGGGCTGCCCTACCATCCGCTAGCTGGACACTATAAAGCAGGGGTGTCAAACTGTTGACCCGCGGGCCGGATGCGTCATGCCGAAACCGCGCCCACCCCATTGCCGGCAATGGGAAAAAAAGTCACGATACGTCGCGACACGTCACGTGACGTTGCGAGTTTGACACCCCTGCTATAAAGGATGACACCGGGATGACCATGGCGGATTGGACGGAGGCAGTGCGAGGCAGAGGGGCATGGAGACTGCTGATCCATAGAGCGGCCGATGGTCGGACATGACGGAATGACCGATGATGCCGGCAACATAGCGTCCCATAGTCATGTGGCTGCATTAAACCCGAGCCCATAGCAAATGATTGTTCGCATAATGACTGCCACAAAAAAAGATAAAATTGGATCAGTCACATAGGAGACCTGATTTAGAACTGTCAGGAGTTATGACCGTGAAGGGCAGGATCCATTATAGCCATAACTCGAGGATTACCTGACCTTTGCTAGAATCCAGATGGATTCGTGGATGAAGACTAGACCTTAACTCATTGCTATCAGTTAAGCAAATACATTCCCTTTTGACCTGTCTAGTAATATCCTGTAGTTCTGCCAAGATTAGTCATGCAATCTCTTCAATCTCTCTCTCTCTCTCTCTGCTTCTTTCAGTTGTGCCAAATCTAACTGTCTTTCATAGTTCATCATCATCTTGCATCACATGCTCCACGTTTGCGTGTTTCTGCTTGTTGATTGTCCTCCCCAGGGAGCACTTAGTCCTTATTTGATCCAAGATCCATTGATTGGCTCTTGCAGTCCATAAGAGTAACCACCACCAGATCTGTCCTCTTTCTGACGTCCAGATTCCACAGCTGTACAATTCTTACTGGAAAGACCTTTGCTTGCGCTACCAGGGCAGCAAGACATTATTCAGATTTGTGTGGCTGCCCATCTTACAGAACGTGACACTCAGCGGTATATTCATTGCACATGAACTGTCCTGGAGGTTATCTTTCTCCTGCAGTGGCAGCATCATTGATACCGAGAGTCCTCAATTTATGACCACAATTAGGAACATAATTTCCATTTTTAAACAAGGCAGTTGTTGAGAGAGTTGTACCCAATTTTACAACCTTTCTTGCCACAGCAGTAAGTGAATCACTGCAGCTGTTCAGTGAATCATGTAGTCATTAGCAAACCTGGCTTCCCCCATTAACTTTGTTTGTTGGACGCCAGCTGGGAAGGTCGCAAATGGCAATCACACGACCCCAATGATAAAACAGGCCAGTTGTCCGTTTTTTGTTTGCACAGAAATATCCTTATTGTGTCTAAGTTAGGTGTTGCATTCTTTCCTAGCGTGAATCTCTTGTTGACTTCCCCAGCACACTGTCCACATTACTCTGACCGTGAGAACAATTCATCAGGGGAACGACTTGCCTCCAGAAGTTGTGGATGCTCCATCACTGGAGTCTTTTAAGAAAAGACTGGAGAGCCATTTCTCCGGAATGGTATAAGGACTCCTGCTTATGCAGTGGGTTGGACTAGAACAGGGTTCCCCAAACTGTAGGCTGTGAGGGGTTTGCAACTGGGCCGTGGAAACGGCCGGCAAGCACGCACACAAGCATTCTCACTGGCGCGAGCAGCGGGCGAGTGCGTGCATGCGCGTGCTCCATTTGCGTGAGCAGCAGGCACATGTGCACACCGCTCGCGCAAATGGAATTGTGTGCGCTCTCTTGCCAGCCATTTGCGCGGCCCATCCCCTCCCCTCCGCTCCCCGCCAGTCCGCAAAGCTGGAAACATTGGGGAACTCTAGACTAGAAGACCTCTAAGGTCCCTTCCAGCTCTGTTATTTTGCATTCTGTTCTGTATTCTGTATCCCTTCGGGGCACAATTGAGAATGCTGATGATGCCTCCTGCTTGTTCCCTAAGTTTCTTTGCAATTAGTCACCCAGTAACTCCTTTCTCCTCTCTGAAGCCAGCCTGACAGAGCCAGCTATCTATCACGCCAGGCCAGCCCTCCCTACACAATAGCCGGAAGTTATTCCAATTCCCAGACAATTCCCGTTTCTATCTCGAGAATAGCAAAAGGTCAAACAACATCAGGCTGCAGCTTTTGGCAGCAATAGCAAGCAACACGGGCAGCGACAGAGGTCCAGGCAGGGAGGTGATGTGCTAAGCTTTCTGGGTCCCCCGCCTGCTCTTCCGCACCAGCTTTCTGCACAGGTGGCCCTTCACTTAACAGCCATTGGTTTAGCAACCATTCAACGCGTGAAGCATAAAAAAGTGACTTACGGCCATCGCAACATCCTTAGGGTTAGGCGGTCAAAATTTGGGAGCTTGACAAGTGGCGTGTATTTATCACTGGGGTCCTCTGATCGCCAGCCGTGATGGCGCAGTGATTATAGAATGCAGCACTGCAGGCTAACACACTGCTCACTCCGGGAGTTCGATTCTGAGCGGCTCAAAGGTTGACTCAGCCTTCCATCCTTCCGAGGTCGGTGAAATGAGGACCCAGATTGTGGGGGGGCCATAGGCTGACTCTGTAAACCGCTTAGGGAGGCGCTGTGAAGCGGTACATAAGTCTAAAGGCTATTTATGACCTTCCCATCTAGCTTCTGAGAGAGTCAACGGGAGAAACCAGATTTACTTAATGATTGCATGATTAACAACGGTGGCCAGAAAAGTTGTAAAATCAGCTGCAACTCACTTAACAACAGCCTTGTTTAGTAATGGAAATTCTGCTCCTAATTGTGATGGTAAGTTGGGGACTATCCGTATCAATGACGCTGCAGGAGAAGAAAGATTTACCTCCACAGGGCAGTTCACGTGCTAAATAGTATCCTGCTGAGAATCACTTTCTGTAAGATGGGCAGCCACACAAATCTGATTAACGAATAAAGAGAGTATAAAGAAGGGGCGTTTGATATTTTTAACAGCAGTTATAAACATTATATTGTCTTTGTTGAACATGTCCTTTGAGTGTTCACATATAGGCTCTTTAGGTTCTGCTGGAAGCCAGGGAAGAGGAAGCAAGGACTCCCGTTGGATATGAAAAGAGAAAGCTACCTTTAAAAAAAAAAAAAAAAAACTTTTCATACTTTGGACTCCGTGCTGTTCCTGTAGAAGGTGTGGTCCACCTGCAGATCTTCTGAAGGTCACAGGTGAATAACTCTGGTTTTATTAGCCCTGGCGGGATGCTTTGAAAGCAGCCATACTTGAGATGATGACATCTCCTCCGTCCCAAGTAGAAGGTCCCACTTTCACTTCTGTTCAGCTGGGCAGAGAACTTTTCTCTGAACCCTTGCAGTATGGAAAACTATACCAAGATAAAGGGATCAGTGATTTGATGAGGCATAGGCATATTTCCTTCTAAAATTACGCAAGGGAGGAAAAAAAGACCGAGCCTTTTGTGATAATGTGTTTTTCTGATGTCTATGTAGATTTTCAGTCATCCAGGTCCTGGTTGTCTCAAAGGTGCTTTTTCAAAAAAAAAAGGCAACTGGATGAGAAGCGAAACATCTTCCTCAAGGAAAAAAGCACCTTTCAGACATATTGGCCGATGTAAATGGAATGTGTGGATGACCTTGGGGTTTGAGGGGAAGAGATATCGCCCAGGAAACAATCAAGAGAAGAGAGGCAGGAGCCCCCAGTGGCTTAACGGTCAGAGGAAGAAATTTAGGAAGTTTCTTGAACTTATAGACCGCTTCACAGTGCTTTACCGTCCTCTCTACAGAGTCAGCATATTGGCCCCCAGCAACCTGGCTCCTCATTTTACCAACCTCGGAAGGATGGAAGGCGGAGTCAACCTTGAGCCCCATCAGGATTGAACTCCAGGCTGTGGGCAGAGTTTGCCTGCAAACTGGCACTTTAACCCCTGCACCAGGGCTCCTATGGAAAAATGTAAACCATTTGGAGGGTAGCCAGATGACTTGTTTATGACTGTAGGCCAGCTGTGGGCAACCACAGCATCCTGAATAGCTTTTTCCAAACAAATCGTTATGCAACAAAGTCTCTTTATTATCATTTTGCTTCTCATCCAAGAAGCCGAAGAAGCTTCTTGGATGAGAAGCGAAACGTCTTCAAAGAAAAACAAGAAAGTCTACTTGCCTCTTGAAAAAGCGCCTTTGGGACTACCAGATTCCTTCTGTTGTTGTTGTTTTTTTACAACCATATACTAACCCGGCTCTTCTGCCCTGATTTTAAAAAGAAATAGAGTAGTTCCAAAATTAGCAGGAATAATTCATCCGACATATTTATCCTGTGAACACAGCTACTGAAACTTTTTATCAGTGTATTTATATAAAACCAGCGCATGCGCTCAATACATAACGTTGCCTTTCCTTCCCACAGCATCCTGTATAGCTTTTTCCAAACAAATCATTATGCAACGAAGTCTCTATCATTTTTCCACTCCATTGTATGCCCTTTCTCCAGAGAAGGAATTTGCAAGTTTATTAAACTCACTCGCAGCTGTTTCTTTCCTGGTGTTTAAAATATAGAAAGGGGTAGAGACCAAGGCCTGGAGTTTGTGACAAGTATGCGGTCTTTTCCTGTTGCTTCCAGTTTATTATTCTGATTTAATTCAAAGTTGAAGGTGCTCTGATTTTATTCTGAGCGTGTAAAAGCTTTCTCTCTCTTTTTTTTTCTTGGCACACCCCATCTTGTCTCGTTCGACCAGTGAAGAATGGAAAACCATCCTTGCTTGTCTTCATAATAACAGCTCACCTTCCTTTTAAACGTTCATTGCATAACAAATATCTTTGCCTCTTCTTGTTTTCTTAACAGTGGATGTATATCAGATCAAATGGGGGAGGTTATTTCATCACCGATATTTTTGTGTGATCTGTGTTTTTTTGTTTTATTCTGGCTCATAAAAATAATTTATATGTTCTTGGAATATGCCAGGGACATTTTCCTCCTCCTGAACACACCAAGGGGAATGACAACACAGATTGTTATTCTATGATAGGATGGAGAACAATTCCAAGGTCAAAAGAGGTCCACAAACTAAAAGTTGACATCGTGGTTTTCAGCCATCCTAAAGGGGAAGACACAAAAGATGAGGGTTTTAAGTTACAAAAGTTAGGGGGGGGGGGAAATCCCACACACTAATGCCATGAAAATTTAGAACATCGAGGTAGTCCTTGACGTACGATCACAACTGAGCCCACAATTTCTGTTGCTAAGTGAGACAGTTGTTAAGTGAGTTTTGCCCCACTTTACAATCTTTCTTGCCCCAGTTGTTAAGTGAATCACTGCCGTTGTTAAGTTAGTCACACGGTTGTTAAGTGAATCAGGCTTCCCCATTGACTTTGCTTGTCAGAAGGTCGCAAATAGTGATCACATGACCCCCCAGGCAACCGTCATAAATATGAGTCAGTTGCCAAGTATCTGAATTTTAGAATAGAATAGAGATGGAAAGGACCTTAGAGGTCTTCTAGTCCAGCCCCCTGCTCGAGCAGGAGAACCTGTACCATCTCAGACAAGTTTTGATTTTGATCATGTGACCACAGCAATGCTGCAACGGTCATAAGTGTGAAAAACGGTCATTAGTCCCTTTTTTCACTGCCATTGTAACTTTGAACGGTCACTAAATGAACTGTTGTAAATCGAGGACTACCTGTATTACAAAAATCTAGGAGACTTCACCTTGTGCACTCATTCTTTGAAAACCCTTTGTCTTACACTGGAGGGTCCTCACCTTGCTTTTATAAATGACAACGAGGCCACTAAGGCTAGGAATTCCTAAATGTTAAAATCTGAGTTATATGCCTATCTGCAGCAGGGAGACGACGGCAGACGAAAGAATCATGGCTGAGCTGTTGCTTTTACCCTGCAGGTTTGGGGAAAACACTTCTTGCAAGTAGCGCACCCCGTGCCTCCCCCAAGTGGGGTATGTGTTTATCAGAAGTACTTCTTTAGATGACAACAGAAGCACCACATTTGGTGAACCACAAATTACTCGGGGCTTACTTGAGATGGATGGAGCTGCCTCTCGGAATTAGTAAGCCAAGCCCTCTTAGTCATGGTTTGAGCAGAAAGATTTGAGCTTCTGCAGAAAAATGCAGTCGGTGCCAAACCAGCTTGTGACGTTCAGGCTGTTCTCTTCAGTGAATCTATTGTCTCTGGGTATGGAGAATTTCGTTCCATCAGGTTCTGGTTTGCTGCTCTGTGAATGACTGGCCTGTTCATTTCTGTTGAATTGAGTTTTCTTCCTTAAGAGGGTTAACGTTTGGTTTCAATTGTGCCTCCGTCCTTGTCTCGTATGACTTTCTTGTTGCGTTATGTGGTCATCCCCCAGGAACTGATCTTGCAGCTTTGTTCTGGAGAAACTGCATCTTTCCCAAGTTCATCGGTGATGGCCTTTCCCAGATCTTCTTACTGAGGATGGTTAGTTGATGATAGCTCAGACATGCCAGGATTTAACCGAGACACGTTGCAAAGCGTGCACCCTCTTTACTGATTCATCACCAGAATCTGGGGACAAAGCAACAGACCGATAAAGATTTGACTACATAGTGGCTTTTGTTCGTTTTTCAAATTGCTCGCTTGGCTGAACACAGCGCCTAATTCCTTTTGCTTTTCAAGTCAGTTTTATTACAGTGTTTTCCAGGATGGTTCAGAATTCAGAATCCCTAAACAGGGATTTTGTCTGAAATGGTATAGGGCTTCCTGCCTGAGCAGGGGGTTGGACTAGACGACCTCCAAGGTCCCTTCCAACTTTATTATTATTGTTGTTATTATTATTTCCACATAGCTGATTATGGTCTAGTCGTGGGTGCAAAGTGCATCCAATAGGATTAGAAGCTTTCTTTAATCAGGCTCAGAAGCTGGAGTACAGAGCCCTTGACTTAAGACCACAATTGAGCCCCAAATTTATGTTGCTAAACGAGACATTTGTTAAGAGAGTTTTGCTCCGTTTTACGACCTTCCTTGCCATAGTTGGGAAGTGAATCACTGTGGTTAAGTTATTAACAGGGTTGTTCAGTCACTCTGGCTTCCCCATTGAATTTGCTTGTCAGGAGGTCACAAAAGATGATCACATGACACCCCCCCCCCAGGACACTGCAACAGTCATAAATATGAGCCAGTTGCCAAGCATCCAGATTTTGATCACGTGACCATTGGGATGCTGCAACGGTTGTAAGTGTGAAAAACGATCAGGGGTCACCTTTTTCAGTGATGTTATAACTTAGAATAGTTACTCAATAAATGGTTGTGAAGTTGAGGACTAGCTGTATGTAAAAGTAAGATCAGGGTTTGTTCTGCCTAATTGTGAATAACCTTAATATCTTCACCCGCCTTCAATTAGTTTAATCATGGATTGATGCTAAGTGTTTTTCATTGGCTTCTTTTAATCATAGCTTATTGTTACATTAAGCCACAGACCCAAACTGGTTTCTGGTTTTTGTTCTATTTTGTCCTTACATGCTTGCCAGTTTTGTTTTTTTGTTTTTGAGGAAAAAGGACAAGAATCCGTCAAGTAAGTTTTGCAAAACAAGGCATTGTTGTTTTGCTTTCAAGGGAGACTCCTTGCTCAGCAGCCTATCCTAAAATCGATGCAGGTTTAGCATTAGAATTTGTAAATGCAATTGTTCAGGTTATTGGAGGCTGACCGGTGGCGCAGATAAGCAAGCAAAAATATAGAGATGGCAAACAAGCAGTGAGATAGCAAGTTTCACTCTAAAATCCTTCCTTTAACAAGTGCGGGGTTTTTATAACTGTTTGCAAAGGGTCAGTGCAAATTAATATGGAGTCACGCTGGCTCTGTGCATGGCTTGGCTGAAATCATTCTTGGAAGGCTGCTCTTACGTTAACGAAAAACAAGGGTCAGAAAATGCACAACAGAGATAAGCATCAAAGCCACCAAACCATTAGGCACTCCTTTCCAGAAACCACAAAATAGTTGCTCTGAGTCTTCTCCTAGCCAGCTCAAGAAAGCACAAACTGCTTTCTGTTTACAGAATACAGAATAATAGAGCTGGGAGGGACCTTGGAGGTCTTCTAGTCCAGCCCCCTCTGTTCAAGTAGGAGACCCTATGCCATTTCAGACAAATGGTTGTCCAGTCCCTTCCTAAAAGTCTCCAGTGTTGGAGCACCCACAACTTTTGAAGGCAAGCTGTGTTTTTTTTTTTTTATAATTCCAAAGGCTCAGCAGAAATTTCCTGCATTAGATCTGCCTTCCCCAAGTCGATGTCTGAAGATGTTCTGGGATTTAAGTCTTAGAATTCTCTCTTTCTCCCCAAGGTGGTAGTGAAGGACATGTTGAGGGCCTTCTTAGTTGTGGAACCCCATTATAGGATGCCTCTTCCCAGATTCTCAGCATCAATTTTATCTTTGCTCTGCCTTAAGACTTCGTGGCCTACTCAAACTTTGGGATTCTTTGAAGTGTTCATTGTGCATTTTGCTCAGAAATTGTTGGGTTCTGAATCTCCCATTTTCCTTTTCTCTCTTTCCACTCTTCTTTTATTGCAGTTGGCAAATTATTTCTCTGACTGATGATGCAGTGTTTTCAGTGGGCGTCTTGTTATTTCAGAGAGAAGAGGTTGAGAGAGATTGCTAAGTGCAGACTATAAATATGGGAATAAATATGTAAATAAAGACACAGATGTGTTGTTTGTTGAAAGTCCTGTGGTTCAGGACTTTCTAGTTAAGCACCTTGGGTAATACATACTACACATAGCCCTTTTCACCGTTGAGGACATGCTTGGCATTTAATGACCTGAACTGCTCTCCAAAAAGGGGGGGGAGGCCTGGGCAGCCATACAAATCTGTTTCAATTGTAATTTGGTTAAATTTAAATTAGTTAAGTAGAGCTCACAGTGTTATTCTTAATGTCCTTAACTGTCCACTCTCTGTCGCATAAGCAGTTGAACTTCATTAGAGATTAGACAGCCTGTGCCCTTTTGGGTCATTGTTTCAGAGATATTTCCTTACCTAAACAGAGAAACAGAATGACCCAAGAATATGCAAAAAAAAAAAAAAAAAGCAGTGGAAGCAGCAGTGACTTCTGACTTCCTGCTGGTTTTCCCATTGAATTTCCTTGTGGGAATCAGGCAAGAAGCATCGGGAATATCCCTTCCCTCCTCTCCCCTTCCCTTCCTCCAGGTCGGTGGCTGCTGCTGGATGAAGGAGGAAAGTAGGGATTGCAAGAGTGGCTGGGAAACTGTCATGGAGCTTTGAAAGTGAAGGTCATGCGACTGCACTGAAGCAGCCACAGCTTCCCCAAATTGTAGTTAAACTGGTAACTCGGTTGTTAAATGAACCTGGCTTACCCCTTTCCTCTGCTTGTCAGAAGGTCGCAAAAGGTGATAACATGACCCCAGAACACTTGAACCGTCCTAAATATGAGTCGGTTGCTAAGCATCTGAATTTTGATCACGTGACCATGGGGAATGCTGCAATGGTTGTAAGTGTGAAAAACAGTCACAAGTCACTTTTTTCAGTGATGCTGTAACTTTGAACGGTCACTAAACGAACTTAACGTTGATGACTACCTGCCCGGCTCGATGCTGGAATAGCTCAGAGATAGAGAAATGATATGGTCAGGGCTATGGCAGTATCGTTCTTTTTTTCCTCAATATTTTTTTTCTGATTGCGGTGTTTCCTCAGGCTTGGCGGAAACGCTGGTTCGTGTTACGTCAAGGCCGGATGAGCGGCAACCCAGATGTGCTGGAATATTATCGGAACAGTCATTCCAAGAAGCCTATCCGGGTGATAGATCTGAACGAGTGTGAAGTGGTGAAGCACTCGGGCTCCAACTTGATCAAGAAGGAGTTCCAGAACAACTTTGTTTTTGTTGTGAAAACAACCTACCGCACCTTCTACCTGGTGGCCAAATCGGAAGAGGAAATGCACGTGTGGATCCACCACATAACCCAGATCTGTAATTTTGGACACTTGGAAGATGGGACAGGTAGGTACGATGAGACAGCTCAGATCTCGTAAAAGTGGTTCAGGAATAATCCCACTAGGGTTGAGGTGGTGGACAAACTGCATGCATGCATGCGTGAAAGAATGAATGAATGCTTGGAGATCTTCATACAGTCCCCACGTTTCACATGCTAATAAATCGTCGCAGAACAATTGTTCGAAATCTCACTTTCTTCCAAGCAACCTCATCCATCAAGCTGGCGGATTGGCAGAATTAGTTAATCTGGTCTTTTTTTTTTGTAATTGACATTTTGACATGTTTATCACAGGGAGGAAAAGTTGCCGTAAAAATCTGTATCGTTGTATGGTGAAATAGACAAATAAGGATGTCGGTTGGGGTAGCTTCCATAATAGATGACCACAATTTGTAAGTCCAACCTGCTTGTTCACTGGCAGGTGGTGAGGTGTTTTTTTTTTTTTTTTTTAACCCTTTTTCCATGGCTCTTTTTTTCCTTTCCCCCAGTTGGCGACAATAGGAAGGAAAATAACTGTGCAATGTTATTGTGCACTTTCTGGATTCTACATGCAATATCAACAGACAAGGCAACTGGTTGTTCCCAGGTCACTAACAGTGGGGGATGCTCTCAGAAGGAATGTCCATGGATAATCTCAGTGCAAAAACACACCAACTGAGAGCACACAAAAAAGTGTGTAGAGATTTTCTTGCACTTTGTAGTAGTTAAGCACTGACATTCAATTATAAGCAACGCCTTGTTGCCTCTGGTCAGTTGGTAGGTCTCACTTCACGGCTGTCCTATTTAGTGACTGTCTGAAGTTATGATGACATGGAAAAATTAACTTTACGACCAGTCCTTCTTATTTATGACAGTTGTGGTGTCCCGTGTTCACATCATCACCATTTGCGTGTTTCACGGCTGACTTCTGACAAAGCAGAGTCAATGGCGAAGCCAGCATTAATACTGCAGTCGTGGTCACATGTTGTCTCTCTTAAGGACTGTAATGACTTGCTTAATGACCAAGCCGGAAGTGATGTCACAAGTCCATCACAAGCATCAACAATGTTTCATTTAACAACTATGTTGCTTAGTGCCGGGGTTACCAGTCCTAATCGTTGTAATTGCTAAGTGAGGACTACTTGTCCTCTACACTGCTAAGTATCCTATAATAGAAGCATTTTGGGATGATGGCATCTCTTCCACACCTCTTGATAGCCACTTCTTGTTTAGTATTTTTTGACAAAAGATATTCCGTTCTCTACTCTCCTGATCAGGAGGCAGCAGCATATAATCATAATAACTAAGCATCTTTTTCTCTACGATAGCATAAGGTGGAAGAGCTGAGATGAAAAGAAAAGCAGTTTTGCTGATTTCACATTGTTAAATTAGTATGTGAACTGAACTCTACTTATCTTTCTGAATTCTCATTTCTCCATATTCGGTGAAGCTCTTCTCTAATTGCTCAATCTCACCCACACGTTGCATATAATAGTGAAAAACCAAACAAAATGGCAGTATGTTAAGGAATACTGTTTCAGGCGAGAAAAAAATACCTTCTTTTACAGTAGATTCTTAGATTCTAGTCAAATATCTCTGTATTCTTTGGTAAAGAACCGGATGAGGAATTGGCCACAAGACAATTATAGCCTTTGAGATGAAGTTTGTAGAGCCCCCAAATTAAATAATATTTTTAATGTTAAGAGTTACTGAAATCTCTCCAGATTTTAGTGGGTTCATGAGATTTAAAGCAAGGACACAAGAACCCAATTACCTCAGGAAGGAATTTTGGAAATCCTGTAAGATTTTGACGTGTGTATATCTTTGGGTGGGAGGCATAAAAATATGGTTGATGTCTACTCCAACGAAAAAAAGTTCTGTATCAATGGCCTAATTATGAAGAAAGAAACAACATCCAAGAAAAGACTAAGATCGGATTTAGGGAACTGAAGGCTAAAACAGTTGCAGGAATTGGGTATGTCTAGTTTAATGAAAAGAAGGACTAGGGGGTGACATGATAGCAGTCTTCCAATATTTGAGGGGCTGCCACAAAGAAGAGGGGGTCAACCTATTCTCCAAAGCACCAGAAGCAATGGATGTAAACTGAACAAAGAGAGAAGCAACCTAGAACTAAAGAGAAATTTCCTGATAGTTAGAATAATTAATCAGTGGAACGACTTGCCTCCAGAAATTGTGGATGCTCCCATCACTGGAAGTTTTTAAGAAGAGATTGGACAACCATTTGTCTGAAATAATGTAGGGTTTCCTGCTTGAGCAGGGAGTTGGAATAGAAGACCTCCAAGGCCCCTTCCAACTCCGTTATTCTGTTATTTTTACCCAGAAATGTAGCATTTCTTTTTCCAGTGGGAATTTCCTGACTTCTGGCTCCTTAAAGCCAGGGTATTAATAGGAAGGAAAATGTGGATTTTCCGTGGGAGCAAAGAATCTGATTCTTATCTTGCTTGAAAAGTTGCATTTTAAAAGCAGCCCTTAGCAATTTAGTATTTAACATCCCTCTTTCCCTCTTCTCTGAGCAGGATAATCCAGAGAGGTTTAAAAACAGAGGGAATGTTTGAGAGGGCGGACAATTTGGCATCCGTCTGTTGAAGCACCCTTGGAAAAAAATTTCGAGACACTGTCTTATTTTGTCTGTCTGGGAGCTGTAGAAGCTAAATCTTGCTAAGCAGAGCACGTGGTTTTAGGGAGACAAGATCTCCAATTAAAAAAAACACAAAAGAAATTAGCACTAAGTACTTTTTGTTTCTGCGCTCTGGTTAAAATATGCTTGGAATGAATCATCGTACAGATGGCTTGATGGTTACAAGAAATAGTTCAGTGTCTTTTAAAGGGGGGAAAGAATCTGAAAGCTAATCTTCTGGTGCTATTATTTAAAGCGGATCAAATCTAAGGTCCACTTTAACTTGCTTTTTGAGTTGGAGGATATGGCTGAATGTCAATTGCCAACCCAGCTTTTGCAGAAATTGGTTTGCTCAAATAGGTAATGTAATCACTGGGTGATTTCGGGGGCCTGGGCTATGGTATCAGTATAGTGAAGGACAGCAGAGCCTGTTGGGGCATTCTCTTCTTTAAAAATCAAACCTGGTTGATGTCTATTGTGAGGCTAACGCATGCCCACAAAGAATGTAGGGATTTGTCTAGGATTGTATGTCTAGGTGGAGATGAAAGACTTGGATGGAAGGGTAGCAAAGGAGAGCCAGCTTCAGTGGGTGTGTGGGCTGAGCTGACCACTAGATGGCAGCAGTGAGGTATTGTTAGACATCTCTGCCTTTGCTGCCATCTAGTGGTCATGGAGAGTTCTGCTACATGGAAGATTCATGTAGATTTCAGACCAGGAATATGTCCTTGTGTAGATGCCATCTTCAGATAACGTTCTAAGCTTCCCTATTGTCATTACTCCTTGAGAGAGGCTTGTGTGTACAGGCCCCGGATGCCCATACAGATCTGTTCCCTTGAATGCAGCCAGTAGCTTAATTCATTTTAGGATGGGAGGCCCAACACTATTCATGGCCATGGTTTTGGGAGCGAAAAGGAAATACTAAGTTGCAGACGTTGGGAGACCTTGGCGGTTTGGAACCTGTGCTGTGATCTGAAAGAATGTAAAGTGTGCCTGCAATAGTTCCATTTCTGTTATTCTGTTATCTTCTGAATGTATAAAGGCAAAGAAGAGATTTATTTTGGAGTTCAGATCTGAAGCATTTAATTTTGATCTATTGCAGGCAAGACCCAATTCTTTCCACCATAAGGTGAACCTTACTATAGTCTTCTGAATCTTCAGATATATCATCCTGCAGAAGATAGCTTTCTTCAGAGGACATGTAATAAATAGACTGTTCCCAAGGCATTTGTTGAGGCAGCTATCTTATTTTTAACACTTCCTGGTTGTGCTGATGGTGGTGGTGGTGGTTTATTATAATAAAATCATACATGTATAGTTGAAGAAAGCATGCACCTCGTAAGTAAAGTTGGAAGAGAAAAGCATGTACTCTGTTGAGGACCCTTTGGTTCCACAAGCCTATGGACTCATCTTTGATCACCACATATATATCTAAAAACTCCAAGCAGGAACAGGCAGCCTTTGGTGGCTGGGAGGAAAGAATTCAACATTTGGGGGGGGAAATGGTGAATGGGTAATGATCCAAAATGTGGAGGGCTGGGAGTTTTGCTGCAAAGATTTTTTTTCTGTGTTTTATAATAATGCTAAGCTGTTACGGGATGTACGCAACAGGCTTCATACATTTTTGGCCTTAAAAGGGGAGGACATGGTGCCATCAGAGCCAACTTTAGGGACTTCAGAAAAGAAGGAGGCCACCATGGCTTCCAACTTTCAGAACCAGCCCACTTTGGAAGATCCAAATGCTATTGCTCTGGATTTATTCGTGAGCCACCTGGTTTCTATCTTCAAGTAGCTGCCAGCTTGAGCAGAGCTCACAGTCTATTTACAAGGACTACTCTGAATAATAATCCCTGGAAGGAGCCTTTCTATGTCCTGAAGGTGCTTCTCTGAAAAGCAGTTGGACTTCCTTGTTTGTTTGTTTTTCTTGCAAACATTTTGCTGCTGCTTCAGTTAGAACTGAAGAAGCTTCTTGGATGAGAAGTGAAACGTTTCCAAGGAAAAAAAAAACCCAAGAAAGTCCAGTTACTTTTTGGAAAACCACCTTTTGGGACAACCGTGACCTGGATGATGGAGAATCTCCATAGACACGGAGTCTTCCTATGTGGTTCTGCTCTGTTTTTCAAAAAAAATGGAAAAAATCTGGAGGTTCCCCCCTCCCAAACCTCTTTATTTTCCTCTTTGTTGTAATTTTATTCCCTGTGATTTCTTGCTTTTGCTGATTGTGTTTCTGCTCAAGAGAGAGAGGAGGAATATGGCCCTTTTATGTTGCCTCCTAGAAAATGGACATACATAATTCATTGCCTGCAGCTGCTCTACCAGCCATTAAAGAGCTTCAGTCATATTATCGGGCACAAGGGAAAAATCTGCAGCGGGACCCTGAGTTCTGTCTTTGGCGTCCAATTTCAGATGTGAGCAGAGTCAAAGAGAGGAATTTGTTTTTCTTGATGAGCAAGTGCTAATGGGAGAGATGCTGGGATAAATCTCAGCTCGGTTGTTCCGGGCAACCTTCTGCTGAGCTTGCCTCCTAATTGAAGTCACATTGTATAACATTGTGGATGAGGCGTGAATACGAATGTGGAGGCACCTTAAAAACCAAAAAAAGCCAATGCAATCCTGAGCTGCATTAATAGAGGGACAGAATCAAGTTCATGTGAAGTTCTAGTACTGCTTTACAAAGCCTTAGTAAGACCACACTTGGAATATTACATCCAAGTGTAATATTCTGGTCACCACAATATAAAAAAAGATGTTGAGAATCTGGAAAGAGTGCAGAGAACAGCAACAAGGATGGGCATGGGTTTGGCTAATCTAAAGGGGAGACATGATAGCAGTGTTCCAGTATCTGAGGGGCTGCCACAAGGCAGAGGGGGTCAGGTTGTTCACCAAAGCACCAGAGGGAAGGACGAGAAACAATGGTTGGAAACTGATCAAAGAGAGAAGCAACCTGGAATTAAGGAGAAACTTCCTCACAGTGAGGGCAATCAACCAATGGAACAGCTTACCCCCAGAAATCGTGGGTGCTCCATCGCTGGAAGTTTTTAAAAAGAGACTGGACAATCATCTGACTGAGAAGGTATAGGACTTCCTGTTTGAGCAGGGGGCTGGACTAGAAGACCTCCAAGGTCCCTTCCAGCTCTGCTCTGCTCTATTCTATTCTATTCTATTCTATTCTATTCTATTCTATTCTATTCTATATTCTATTCTATTCTATTCTATTCTATTCTATTCTATTCTATTCTATTCTATTCTATTCTAATTCTATTCTATTCTATTCTATATTCTGTTCTATTCTATATTTTTCTATTCTATTCTATTTTCTATTCTATATTCTATTCCATTCCATTCCATTATATTTTCTATTCTATATTCTATTCTATTCCATTCCATTAGATGTTCCTGACATTTATAAGATCTGTAAGACATCTAGTTCTATTCTATTCTATTCTATTCTATTCTATTCTATTCTATTCTATTCTATTCTATTCTATTCTATTCTATTCTATTCTATTCTATTCTATTCTATTCTATTCTATTCAACTGATTAGGGTGCTGGAGGAATTGGGTATGTCTAATTTAATGAAAAGAAGGACTAGGGGTTGCATGATAGCAGTCTTCCAATATTTGAGGGGCTGCCACAAAGAAGAGGGGGTCAACCTAATTTTGTCTCCTGTTCTGGACCGAAGCAAATAATGTTGGATAATAACCATGTAGCTGTTCTTTAAAGCTGTTCTTTTTCTGCCTAAGACGCTGCACAATATTTCGGGTGTGGTGATAGTGTTGCAGTTGGATGATGACACAAAAGTAGATGAGACTAGATTTTACATGACCAGGGCTGGGTTGCTTTATTTTTCCTGGACTTTCAACAAATGCTTAAACCTACATAATAGCTTAGCTCACTCTTTTATTTATCTGCTTCCTGCTCCAAGCAGTGAGAGCCAACGCTGATTTTGGCCCACTGTGGTCAGAAGGGACCTGGGAACTTAAAAAAAAGGGATTTTCCAGGTTCCTGCAGTCTTTGCGACCATGAAATTGCCTCCCTTGCTTTAAATCCACCTCCAAGTTCAAGCTTCATGGCCTGTTTCCTACCTTCCTTCTTCGTTTTCTGGTCTGCAAGGCCAGATAGAGGAGGGGTCATGCAATCCCATCCTTGTCTTTCCAACCCTTGGTTCTTTCTTTTCTCAGATTCTAATCTTTCTGCGTTTAGCGGCGTCTGCATTTGCAATAGGGAATCCTCAATTTACAACCATTCGTTTAGTGACCGTTCCGAGTTCCAACACGCAGAAAAAAATTGACCTGCAACCAGTCCTACAACTTATCAAAGGATCTTTGGAAAAAGTGCAGAGAAGATGATCAAAGGCCTGGAGACTAAAACATATGAAGCACAGTTGTAGGGTTTGGGTTTGGCCAGTCTAGAGAAAAGAAGGACTAGGGGGGACATGATAGCTGTATTCCAGTATTTGAGAGGCTGACACAAAGAGGAGGGGGGTCAATTTATTTTCCAAAGGACCAGAAGGCAGGACCAGAAACAATGGATGGAAACTAATCAAGGAGAGAAGCAACCTGGAATTAAGGAGAAACTTCCTAACCGTGAGGACAATCAGCCAGTGGAACAGCTTGCCTCCAGAAGTTGTGGGTGTTTCATCACTGGAGGTTTTCAAGAAGAGACTGGACAGCCACTTGTCTGAAATGGTATAGGATCTTCTTGAGCAGGAGGCTGGACTAGAAGACCCCCAACGTCCCTTCCAGCTCTATTCTGATTCTGCTCTCCAGAGTCCCTTGATCAAAATGTAGGTGCTTGACAACTGGCATGGATTTACAATGGTTGCAGTGTCCCAGAGTCACATGATCGCCATTTGTAACTTTCCCAGCTGGCTTCTGACAAGCAAAGTCAGCAGGGAAAGCCTGATCCACTTAATGACCACATGATTCAGTTAACAACAGCAGCGATTCATGTAACAACCGTGGCAAAAAAAAAGGTCAAAAAAATCGGGCGCAACTCATTGAACAACCACTTAGCAGCAGGAATTCTGCTCCCAATTGTGCTCGTAAGTTGAGGACTCTGTAAAAAACAAGCCCATGGATAACTAACATCACTGGCCGATCCCTGAGCTGGTTTCAAGCACCGTCCTGCCAGCGCATTCAGATCTGCGCTGTTCCTCACTTACTTATTGACAGGTTCTCAGAATTAATGCTTGAATTCTGAGTGTCTCTCCATAAATTATGCAAAGAAGGAGCCTTGGAGGTCAGTATTTACTTTAATGCCTTGCTTATTGTTTCTTCTCCCAGAGACTCTGGCTGATCATTTGCTCAAGCCTGTGTGTCTCTGGAGAGCTGCATCCCAGCTCTGCCCGTTTCATCTGAATGACACTGTGCCTTTTCTTCGTGTACTGCAGAAGGCCATTAGACACTTTCCCCCATTAATGATAGCTCCAAGACAGATGGGTGAAATCCATATGACCTCCCGGGGTCCTTTGATAATCAGCATCTGGAGACAGTAGTCTAGAGATGAGACAGATTTTAATTGATGGGCTGGGTTGTTTTTTTTCTCAGCTTACTCCACATCTATGAAAAACAGTAATCAATGGCCAATGACTATGCAGCTAGAATACTCTGGAGCTTAATCTAAGTGCATGAAGCTGGAATGATGGCTTTGGCTATAATGAAACATAGAAGGTTTAGATTAGATTGACACCTTGATGGAGAATCGAAACATATTAGGTCACATCTGCTAGAGGTAATGGATGGATGTCAAATCTGGTCCTTTAGGCAAGAAAGACCATCGACTCCATTCGCAGTGAAAGGTATACTTTTACTAAAAGCCAAGTGGTTACAATTATCAATCAAGGAGAATATTTGTAGCTCAGGGTTGAAATGAGGGGTCCTTAGTGCTCTCTTAGTGTAGCACTGATGATGTTACCTAGTTAGGGTAATGAAACATTTGCAAGAAAACAAGCAAGCTCAGAGAGCACCAAGGACCCCTGGTTTACAGTATAGCAAAGCCAGAACTGAAGTTTGCACGCTAAAAGTTCCTGGTTAACTTTCCTTGCCTACCCTGGTCCCTTATTGTCCAATTATATTTGAATAAATTGTTCTGGAAACAGTGTCTTCAACGGCAGGATGGTGGGAGAGCTGTTGCATTCCACTTCCAGGGTTTTGACCTTGAGACGGTGTCACTAGAAGGTACGATGAGTAGTTCCACCCCACTCGTCCGGCTCCTTTCTCCCATAGTTCATGGCAGACTGACAGCTAGCGAATGTGAAGCTCCAATGCACGATGGCAGCTCTGACGATGGAATTTGCAAGGAAGGATGGATGCAGATTTCGTTATTTTAGAGAAACAAGATGACCGTGTTGAATAGCCCATTGGTTTCAGAAAGTTGGATCTGAAGTCACTCGCTTCATGTACAGCAGCCTGAGGGAAATAAGATTGGCGCCCACTTTGACGCTCTTTCAAAAGGGCCTGAAGACATGGGGACTCCTGGGTGATAGGGAACCCATCAAGTGTCTGTGGAGATTCTCAGTCATCCAGGTCATGGTTGTCCCAAAGGTGCTTTTTCAGGAGGCAACTGGACTTTCTTGTTTTTCTTTGAAGACGTTTCGCTTCTCATCCAAGAAGCTTCAGCTCTCAAATAGCTCCACACACTTTTGCATGACTCAGGTGACCCTGAGGGCACAGGTAAACCTCCAAGTGGTCTCAAGGATTCTCTAAAAGAAGGCAAGTGACCAGCTGTCTGCAAGGAATATAAATCCTTCCATTCCCTACCATCCAGACAGAGCTGAAGAAGCTTCTTGGATGAGAAGCGAAACGTCTTCAAAGAAAAACAAGGAAGTCCAGTTGCCTCCTGAAAAAGCACCTTTGGGACAGCCCATCAAGTAGATGGTTTGATTGTTGTTGCCAGAGGGGTAGGTTTTTATTGGCTTTTGTATTGGGGTTTTATTTTGATAGGCTGCCCAGAGTCACTGCAAGTGAATTGGGGGGAGGCATATATATTTTCTTAATGAAAAATTAATAAACCTGCAGCTACCGGGTGCCCTCAGATGTTTTGGATTATAGCACCCTTTATCCCTTGTCAGAATAGACAGTAGGGGTGTCAAATGATTGAACGTCTGGAGGGTGTACAGCAAAGAAAAACCATGGTCAAGTTCTTTGACGGCTGTATCACACCACTACTGTCTCTTCTGGCTAGGGATAATGGGAGCTATAATCCAAAATATCTGAGGGCACCTGGTAGCTGCAGGTTTATTCAATTTTCATTCAGAAAATTTATGTGGCCGTCCAACTCACTCCGGACAGCCTATCAAAATAGCTGCGGTGGTGCAGTGGTTAGAACGCAGCATCGCAAGCTAACTCTGCCCACTGCCAGGAGTTCGATTCTGACCAGCTCAAGGTTGGACTCGAGTGGCTGGCTGGGGAATTCTGGGAGTTGAAGTCCACAAGTTTTATATTTGCCAAGGTTGGATACCCCGTGTTTTAGAGAGGGAGGGGGAAGTCTAGCCAAAGGCCGGGTCTCCTAGCTTTTTCAGCACCACGGATGGCTTGAACGCTGACCTGGCCCACTTTGAAAACCAGGCAGAAAATCCCCGGAGTGTCCAATCAGTTGTGTCTCTAGATGTGAGCAGATCTTTCTGTAGGTGTTGATTCAGGTATTAATGGCCAAGCAACCTTTTTCAACCGGATGCTTTCAGCTGAATAAGCATCCCTAGGTGGGGACGTCAGATTGGGAAAGGCAAATGGATAAGTTTAGAAAGACATCTCACAGGGTAACACATGAAAATGTTATCAGGAGAAGACATCTGCCTCGACAGATGTTCTTTTTGCTAGGAAACATGAATATTGCCATCTGCTGGTCATAACCGATTGATTAGTTTTTCAGTGGGAAATCTAGTCAGGAATAGACTTCACCCACACAATTGAGCCCAGACTTTTTGTTGCTAAGTGAGACAGTTGTTAAGCGGGTTTTGCCCCGTTTTACGACTTTTCTTGCCACCTTTGCTAAGTGCATCAGCGCAGTGGTTCAGTTAGTAGCGCCGTTGTAAAGTGAGCCTGGCTCCCCCGTTGACTTTGCTTGTCAGATAGCCAGAAAAGGGGATCGCTTGACCCCCGGGACGCTGGAACCGTCATAAAGAGGAGTCAGTTGCTAAGCGTCTGAATTTTGATCACGTGACCACGGCGGATGCTGCAATGGCGGTAAGTCTGAAAACCGGTCATCGGTCACTTTTTTCAGTGCCATAATAATTTCCAATGGTCACTAAATGAACTGGCGTAAGTGGAGGACAAACTGTACAAACATTCCTATTCCAATGTTACTTTCTTCTTTGAGGATAAGTTTCCTTTCTCTCTCAGTCTTCATAATCCCATTTTTCTCCGTCGTGGCTATTTATCAAATTCAGGTTAGTAAATAAACTGAAATGCAGGTCGTCCTCAACGTATGACGACATTTGGAACCAGAGTTTCCACCGCTAAGCTGGGCGGTTGTTAAGTGTGTTGCACCTGATTTTACAACCTTTATTGCCATGGTTGTTAAGTGAAATGTGTGGGTTGTTAAGCAAGTGCAGCTTCCCCCGTTGATTCTGCTTGTCAGAAGCCATGGCAGTCGCGTTGCTGTGGGAGCCTGCAACTGTCACAGATACATGTCAGTTGCCAACCAATTTTTGATCGCGCGACCGTTGTGGTGCAGTGATGGTTGTAAGTGTGAGGACGGATTGTAAGTCCCTTTTTTTTTCACAGCCGTCTTAACTTCGAACGGACTCTAAACGAGAAATGGTTGTAAGTTGAGAACTACCTGTATCTAATCCAGAGGTGGTTATAGGGGATCTAGGGTGCTGTGCCCACTCCCCAACAGTCCTTTCAGCCTGCCGGAGCAGATTACACTTCAAACTTGTGCATAGCTGAAACCTAGATTGTGCAATGTGAGGTTTTGGCCATCTGCGAGAACGCTGAAATTTCGTAAGCTTCTGGGCGAAAGTCGTGGGATCCGTTGCTCAAATTACTGGCTTTCTAGCCTCCTGAAATGAGAATGCTGACATGTAATGAGTTTTGGTAGTCTCGCGGGATTGAGGACAACATGAGGGAATTGGTGTTACCTGTTTTGACACCCAGGGCACGGTGGCTCAGTGGTTAAAGACACTGAGCTTGTCAGCTGGAAAGCTGACAACCCGGGTTTGAGACCCGAGCGCCATGTGGTGGGTTGAGTTCCCGTCCTCGCCTGAGCTCCTGCCCACCTAGCAGTTCGAAAGCATGCGAAATGTGAGTAGATCAATAGGTACCACTCCAGTGGGAATGTGACAGTGTTCTGTGCACTTCGGCATATAGTCATGCTGGCCATGTGACCATGGAAATGTCTTTGGACAATGCTGGTTCCCTCGGCTAGGAAACGGAGACGAGCACCCCCTGGGTGTCAATAGGTAAAGGTAATGGTTTCCCCTGTCCAATCGGACATGACTGGACAGAGAATCCTTTACCTATTGGCTCCCAGGTTCTGAAAAAAAAGGGTTGCTGGGTTTTGGCTTAATTCACTTCTGTATTTTTGAAGTTTTTTTGAAAAGAGTGCATCGAACACCTGGAGCAAGTGTTTGGCTGCCCATTTTTCAACAGTAATGTCTTTCCACAATATAAACACTCTGCTTCTTGGAAACGTCGCTTTAGTTAACATCTTGGCCTCTTTTCCTATAGTGTTTACAGATTAGGGAAGTCGAATTTCTACACAGTGTAAACACCTGGTGGCTTTCCATAACAAACGTTTCACTCTATTTATCTTTCAATTGTCAGTTGAACACTGCTGTGAGAAACAGGACCTTCTCACCCTTGTAGAGGAGGTTGGGAGGGAGCTCGTTTCTGTGGCCACTTTTCTTTAAAAAAAAAACATGGTCAGGAAAAAAAGAGAGAAGAAGAAGAGAACAGGACTATGGGCAGATGTTGTCACACAATTGAATCAAAGCTGAAGTTTATATCTCAGGATGGTTTGCCTTGCCGCAATAGGTGGACATGTTCCTCACTTGTAGACAAAAACCTCTCTATAGCAGACTACTTGCATCATAAAACATAACTCTGGGAACTATTAGGGAGGAGTCATCTTCATCTTCTTTCTCTCACACAAACTACCTGAACTGCATTGTCTCTTGCTCCTCTGGACTGCACCCCCGCCTTCCTGGGAATCCAGACCACATTCTATTACAGGATTGCTCCTTCTGCAAATATCCCCACCCACCATTCCACTGCCATCTTATAAGGGGTCTGAAATGGGTCAGAGTCACCCAGCTGACCTCTGTACCTAATCAAGGTCTAGAACAGGGGTAGGCAACCTTGGCTCTTTTATGACTCGTGGACTTGGCTCAGGAATTCTGGGAGTCGAAGTCCACGAGTCATAAAAGAGCCAAGGTTGCCTACTCCTGGTCTAGAATATGGCTCAGTATCAAAATCAAAATAACGGAGTTGGAAGGGAGCTTGGAGGTCTTCTAGTCCAACCCTTTTCACTTAGGAGACCCTATACCTTTCTGGGCAAGTGGTTGTCCAGTCTATTCTTAAAAGCCTCCGGTGTTGGAGCACCCACAACTTCTGGAGGCAAGTTGTTCCACTGATTAATTGATCTCACTGTTAGGAAATTTCTCCTTAGTTCTAAATTGCTTCTCTCCTTGATTAGTTTCCCTCCATGGCTGCTTCTCCTGTCTTTCAGGTGCTTTGGAGACCCCCCCCCTCTTTTTTATGGCAACCGCTATTGGAACGCTGCTATCGTGTCACCCCATGTCCTTCTTTTCACTAGACTAGACCCGCTAAATTCCTGCAACTGTTCTTCATAGGTTTTAGCATATGTTTAGTTTTCTCCCCACTCCTAGTCCAGGGCTTTGAACCCTAAATCTCACCAGCTGTCATATGTGTGTAAATGTAGATCCTTGTCTCTATAAAAACAGGGGCCATTGTCAATCCTATGGCATATGGAAGGTGTAGCGTGTTTCTTAAGGCACCAGCCCCTAACCTTTTGGGCACCAGGGACTGGTTCCATGGAGTTTTTCCGTGGACCGGAGGGGGTGTGGTTTTATGTGCTGCATGTATCCCGCAGATGGGGTTCGCTCATTTGTGCGGTCCAGTTTCTGGCAGGCCACTGACCAGCGCTAGTCCACGGACTGGGGCTTGGGGGACCCCTGTCTTAAGGCATCGACATTTGTTGATCTGAATACCTGAAATGAAGGGTTCACTGTTGCATAAAATGTAGAGAGGAAACTGCCTATGACGAATGTGTGAACATGTGAGTGTTGGAGAATAATATTTCTGTGGCCAAGGTGTGTGTAGGTGTCTCTTTCCCAGAGTTGCACATATCATTAAAGGTTTGATCCACCATCTGTCGTTCTGTAGTTTTTGTGGGCTTATCATGGGGATCTCAAAAAAAGTCAATATGGTGACTTTCCGTACACCTCCTGTCCCTGGATTTAAATTTATATGCCTGGGTCAGAATGACAATGTCCTAACCACCTTTGGTACATCTGCATATCCACTGGTGGAAAGAGTTTAAGTGACACCAGTTGTAAAAGCCGAAAGAAAAGTACAGTTTGTGACTGTTTACCAGCAAGACTTAAACACACAGTCTTGAAATGCTATATTCCAAAGTGCTGCACACAATATCCGTTCCTTGGCAAACGGATCCGTATGTATTTCAAGACGGTTGCTGCAATTGTATATTTTGGCTTTGCCGGTTTAAATCAGATTCTTTCACACCAGTCCAAACTGGAAGACCTGCTGTCCCCAAAAGCCCCTTTATTTACTGTTGTACTATTAATAAATTCATCTGCAGGGGTACTTTTATATCACAATCGGTAAAATTTCACCTAGAGCAGAATTCCTCAGCCAGCCTGCTTTAAGATATGGGGAATTCAACTCCCAGAGTTGAGTTGGTCAGCATGCTTTGAAGACATGCGGACTTCAGCTGGCTTGGCGGGAAATTCTGGGAGTTGAAGTCCAACGTCTTCAAACTGCCAAGGCTGAGAAACACAACCTCTTTGTGATCCTAGAAGCCATTGCCCCACCCTGCCAGGAATATCTGCAAGAGATAGTCAATGAAGTGAAGATGAGGCGTACATAGGTTGCACACACAATACAGATAAAAACACTTCACTCGCACCCTGTTGATTTTGTTTTAACTCTGCCTTGGGGAGATTTTGATCCTCAGTCCCAAGTTTCAAAGCTCTCAGAGCCAGCAAACCCCTGTGGGTTAGTAGCAGGTGGTGTCAAAATACTGAAACATGTGTCTTTAAGAAGCTGTCTTTTTAAGTTAGCCAAGATGGTTAATGCCTTTTTTTTTCCCCAAAAAAAACTTTGGGTGACAGAGAAAACAATGTGGAACACATCAATTGTTTCAGCCCAGTTTGGCCTGGAAGGATAGGCCGTCTTCCAAACCCTGACCTCATTTTCCATGCTTGTTCCAGCCACTTCCAACACATCAACAGAAGGCAATAAAGAATGTAGGCTGCAAACTTGTAGGGGAAAAAATCCTACACAATTCCCGAGGATACCTCCTAAGCCAGCTTTTGTTTCCTTTGCTGCAGATTCAGGAGACAGCCTGTCCCACACCACGTCTTCCCCACAACCTTCTCCAGCCATTTCTGCCCACGCGTTGAGGACTGCAAGCTCTTCTCTTTCGGCTGACCACGCCACCGCCGATGCTGCAGCGGCTGAGGAGACGGCCAGCGAGTCGGAATCTGTCTTTCTGCCTGACTATCTCTTTTTATCCAACTGTGAGACCGGAAAACTCAGCCACGTTAGGTAGCATTATGCTGTTGAACGCCAAATGTGTTTATTTTACTTATTTATGTGTTAAATGTATTTGTCACCCCTCTCTTAACGAAAGAACTCTGGGCTGCGTTTTGCATAGAACTGGTGAGTTCTGTGAGACTTAAGCCATGATTGGTGGCTTGGCAAAATTGATCAACTCGGCCACTGGGGTTTATCCGTTTAAGCACAGTGTGAATCGATCTGTCCCTGAGTAAAATGTAACACTGGTTTTTTGGCAAAAACGCCCCGCAACAAACACTTGGGTTTGCTTAGTGACTATGGATTCACTGGGTCATTTTTAAGAAGTGTAAACGTCAACTCCCAGAATTGCCCAGCCAGCGTGCTTGAAGAAATGTGGATTTCAACATACTGGCTGGGGAATTCTGGGAAATGAAGCCCACACATCTTAAAGTTATTTAGATAGAGAAACCTTGGCTTAGATTATGCTGACAAGCCACCATTTTGCCTGATTTGACCCCCATGTGGATCCCAATGGACAGAAATGAGTGGAGCTGAAGAAGTAACTAGATGAAGGCAGAAATATAAAATTAGGTGTCACAAAAGGCAGAACCTCACAAGCATCAAGTCGTCTTCAAAGCATCCGTGCTTTCTCATCCCCAAATCCCTCCTGTTATCTCCACGTTTTCAAGTTTCTTCCTCAGCTTGCTGGCTGAGGAATTCTGGGAGTTGAAGTCCACAAGTCTTAAAGTTGCCAAGGTTGAGGACCCCTGATGTAAGGCACCCATCTGTAATGTAATTACAGATAGTCCTCGACTTACAACAGTTCATTTAGTGACTGTTCGAAGTTACAACAGCACTGAAAAAACTGACCTATGACCGTTTTTCCACACAACCATTGCAGCGTTCCCATGATCATGTGATCCAAATTCAGATGCTTGGCAACTGACTCCTATTTATGACAGTTGCATTCTCCCGGGATCATGGGATCCCCTTTTGTGACCATCTGACAAGCAGAGTCGAGGGGGAAGCCAGATTCACTCAACAACCGTGTCACTAACTTAACTGCAGTGATTCGCTTAACAACCGTGGCAAGAAAGGTCATAAAATGGGGCAAAACTCACTTAACAAATGTCTCACTTAGCAACAAATTCGGCACTACCTGTGTTTGAGAAAAAAAACCTTGGCATCCTATCGGGTAAGTATGATGGAAACAGCACACCTATTATTATTATTATTATTTTGCATTTTCTCACATCAACGACGCAGGGATCGAACATTTTGTTGGGCCATGGTGGTGGGAGGGGGCTTCAGAAAAGGGCTCCAGGGATCACACCTGTCTCTGAGGTGGTAACACCTGCCTCTCTTCCAGGTGCCACAGTTGGTCCAATTCTGACCGCTCTCTGGAGAGGACGTTATCCGATGATGTCTTCTTTGACTTTGTGGCTTCTCAGTCCTCCCTGTGCTTGCAGCTTTCTGGTGGGCTGCTTCAAGAGATGGCCCAGCCAACGATTCATGGCACCCTTCCGAGGAATGCAGATTCAAGTGGTCCTCCTTCTAGTGACTTCTCTTCTTCCTCACCCCTGTCAGGGCCTCCCGCAACACCAACCATCCTGGCAGAAAAAAGCCAGAATACTCTTCCCCATGGCTTTACCGAACTTGAGATTTGGGCTAAGATCCCCCCTCCCAGGCCTCCAAAGCCACCCCACTTGCCAGACCGAAGAGCTGAAGAGCAGCCCGCTGGGCTCCTTCAGAATGGACACGCAAGGATCTCCAGCTCTCCAGGGACCTTCGTTCCAAGGAGGATCTCCCTCTCGGGATTGGACAGCGTGAAGGGTTGGAGAGGTAAGGGCCAATTTGTAGATCCCAGAGGCGGGTTATTAAAATATGTGTCCTCTCTTTCCCCCAACATGATGATGAGATGTGTCTGAAATGGTATATAGGGCTTCCTGCCTGAGCAGAGGGTTGGACTAGAAGACCTCCAAGGTCCCTTCCAGCTCTGTTGTTCTGTTATTCTGTTACTCTGCGTTCAGTTGTGTCCGACTCTTGGCGATTGGATGAATGAATGCATGAATGAACCTTTATTATCAAAGTACAACATGTATACAATGAGATTGGCTGAGCCTCCCTCTGTGCCCCCCCCCACAACTCACAGTGACTACAAACCCACCAACTTATTACACCCTGTGAGCTAATTGTACAGCGCGCCGGACGAGTCTATCATGCATAAAGTTATGTCCCGTTCAAGAGCCTGACAGCCCATGGATAGAAGCTGTTTTTCAGCCTGTTGGTACGGCTGGCTATGTTTCTATATCTCCTAACCGATGGTAGGAGAGTAAAGAGGGACCAACCAGGGTGTGAGTCGTCCCTGAGAATTTTCCTCACTCTGCCAAGGCAACGGGTCCTGGCGATGTCATCCAGTGGTGTCAGGGAACAGCCCACAATGTTTTGTGCTGTGCTCACCACCCTCTGTAATACCTTCCTGTCCGCGGCTGTCAAGCCAGCATACCAAACCACGGTACAGTGTGTGAGGACGCTTTCAATAGTAGACCGATAAAAGAAGGTCGTGAGTCATCGTTCTACCCTGAGGAAGTGGAGTCTCTGTTGGGCCTTTCTGCCCACCTGGGCTGGGATGGGCCAGGTCTCCCCACATCTTCTGATCTTACACTATTTTTTTGAGTTGTTCTATGCTCTGGCTGGTGACAGCTTGGATGGTGTCCAGCCACCGTGTTCTTTGATGGCCTGGTTTCCTTTTACTGCGAACGCTTCCAAGCATCATTGCTTTCTCCAGTGATTTGGCCAAAATAAGTCAGTCACAGTTTTGAGATTTTTTTCTCCAAGTGACACGTCTGGTGTACTTGCGTCTTGGTCACCTTTATGTGTAAGGAATACAGAGGAGCCTTCTCTAGCACCACAGCTCAAATGAGTTGATGTTCTTCCTGACTTGCTTTTTTAAGGTCCCCCAACAAACAAACAGTAATATTCTCCCCACATTCATCCTCTGTGGACTCCAATTTTGGTAGGCTGATTGGGAGACCAGAGGAAGGCTTTATGATCGGCTTAACAAACTAATCACATAGGTTGGGTTCTGTCAGGTCCCAAAGGGGCTTTTTCAAGAGGCAACTGGTTGTTGTTGTGAAGTCGTGTCTGACCCATCGCGACCCCGTGGACAACGTTCCTCCAGGCCTTCCTGTCCTCTACCATCTTCTGGAGTCCATTTAAGCTCACGCCTCCTGCTTCAGTGACTCCATCCAGCCACCTCATTCTCTGTCGTCCCCTTCTTCTATTGCCCTCCATCTTTCCCAGCATTAGGCTCTTCTCCAGTGAGTCCTTCCTTCTCATTAGGTGGCCAAAGTATTTGAGTCTCAACTTCAGGATCTGGCCTTCTAAAGAGCAGTCGGGGTTGATCTCCTCTAGGACTGACCGGTTTGATCGCCTTGCAGTCCAGGGGACTCGCAGGAGTCTTCTCCAGCACCATAGTTCAAAGGCCTCAATTCTTTGGCGCTCAGCCTTTCTTATGGTCCAGCTTTCACAGCCATACATTGCAACTGGGACTTGCTTGTTTTTCTTTGAAGACCTTTTGCTTCTCATCCAAGAAGCTTCCTCAGTTCTGGTTTTTTTCTGGAAATCCATTCATACTCCCGCACCATTTGAAGGGTGTTCATCCCAAAGCGCACAGCTAAATGTCTATGGAGATTCTCGGTCATCCAGGTCATGGTTGTCCCAAAGGTGCTTTTTCAAGAGGCAACTGGATTTTCTTTGTTTTTTCTTGAAGACGTTTCGCTTCTCATCCGAGAAGCTTCTTCAGCTCTATGCGAGCAAACAGGTTCACGCAAACAGAACCACTCACAAATGATCTCAAACAGAAGCTTTATTGCCAGTCACCAGTGTTACAGGAATCTCCCCAAACCGACTGCTTTCCCTTGGGATCGGTCAGATAAGGCTTCAGGGGTTCTGGGAGAGGATTCTGGGGTGCCACTTTCTGCAGTGCAAGGACCTCAAGCTCAGCCCCTTCTTAATGCCTCAATCCCTCCAGCCTAGAGAGAGATTCCACCACAGGTTCAAACAACGTTGCCTGAAACCTAGGAGTTAACTTGTGATGCAAAGTGTCCCAGCAGCTCAGCCAGTTTAACACAGGAGCAGGCAAGGAATGGCCATTAGTCCTGATGGCTGCCGGCTAACCTTGAATTACAGACAGCGTAACATCAATCTGTCCTCAAGAGTCTATGAAATTCCATCCCATAACAGTACAGCCAACAAGGTCATCAATTATCCGTCACGGAGGAGATCCACCCCTGTATTAGGAAATCTGCCATTGAGGAAATAAGTGAGACAGTGCCTGGCTTTTAAGAGGTCTATAGGGACTTTGCATCTATTTTCTTTCTTTTCTTCTCTTTTTTCCCCCCCTTCCTTCCTTCCTTCCTTGAACAGATGCTGTCTTTGCATGGGCATTTGGATCCTTTTTCTAACCCTTGTGTAGCAACGTACCAGCTTGCTTATCAGTGTCCTGACCAATTCTTGGAAGCCTTTGAGAGCAACACCCATCCTTGGAAATGTTATTCTTCTTACTCATGACCCTCGAGTTGTGTTGGAAAAGGGCTTACTAAAAGGGCGTGTGCTGGTTGAAGCATAAAAAACAAACACGTTCACACCTACACTGATGAATTTTTCCAGACGAACCCCAACATTTTCTTCCACAGTGAACTCAACTCCAGCTCAACTTCAGCCGCAGAGAATTTTCTCCATCCTTATCTTACATATGCAGGTAGTCCCCTCGACTTACAACAGTTCATTTAATGACCGTTCAAAGTTACAACGGCACTGAAAAAAAATGTGACTTAGGACCATTTTTCACAGTTACAATCATTTGCAGCATCCCCATGGTCAGGGGCAGGCAACCTTGGCTCTTTTATGACTCGTGGACTTCAATTCCCAGAATTCCTGAGCCAGCATGGCTCAGCATGGAAACCTCTCCATTTCTCCTCAGCATGGCTGGCTCAGGAATTCTGGGAGTTGAAGTCCACGAGTCATAAAAGAGCCAAGGTTGCCTACCCCTGACCATGGTCATGTGATCAAAATTCACAGGCTTGGCAGCTGGTTCATATTTATGACCGTTGCAATGTCCTGGGGGGGGTGTCACGTGATCCCCTCTTGCGACCTTCTGACAAGCAAAGTCAACGGGGAAGCTGGATTCACTTAACAACCGTGTTACTAATTTAACTACTGCAGTGATTCACTTGAGAACTGTGGCACGGAAGGTCGTAAAATGGGGCAAAATTCATTTAACAACTGTCTCGCTTGGCGACAGAAATTTTGATCGTTAAGTTGAGGACTACCTGTGTAAGAGATATTAGCATATATGTTATATCTGGTGGCATCTTAGAAATTTAGCAGGTTCTTCTTCTTCTTCTTGTGCCATATCTGTTATCGGACGTTGGCGATCATGTTGGCGATCCTGTTTTTATCAGCAGCCGCACGAAAAAATGCTGCTGAGTTTTGTCCAAACCAGTCCCTTAGATTTTGAAGCCATGATGTTCTTCTTCTGCCTGGACCTCGTTTGCCTTCAATCTTTCCCTGGAGGATTAAATGGAGTATGCCGTATTTTTCTGGGTGTCGCATCACATGTCCGAAATATTCTAACTTTCGTTTTTTAATTGTTTTGATGATTTCCCTGGGCTTTCCCAGGCGGCTTATCACCTCCCCATTTCTGATCTTGTCCACCCAGCTTCTACGTAACAGCCGCCTGTAAATCTACATTTAAAATGCTTCTAGTCTCTTCAGGTGGCCTTCTGTCAGAGAAGGTTAGCTGACTAAATATTGTGATCCTAGTTACTGCCTGGGTTTTCATATAACGAACTAGGACTTTTTAAGCTGCAGTTCGTTGAACAAGCAATAATGGTTACCTTGCATTAAAGAGTAAACCACAAGGTCTTTGTACATTCAGTCCTTTATGCAGGTAGATCATATTCTAACTCACTGCAGGTGAGAAAGATCAGTAGTGAGTGGCCCCCAGATCTGAAGGGGGACTTGAGAGGCCTTGTCCTCAGTAGTTCTCCCCACCAAAAACCTCTCTGAAACTGGAAAATAGACTAATAGATGGTTCTCAATGGATGCCTTTAATTTGCTTGGTTATTCCTGCATCCAGTGAAAATGGTAGTGATGTTAGGGTAGAAACCATGGGATCCGATCTTCCTTTGATATTTGTAGAAAATATCTACAGACCCCTCCCATCTTGGACATAAACTGTTTCAACTTCTCCCTTCAAGACGCTGCTATAGGGCCAAAACAACTAGACACAAAGACAGTTTTTCCCCCCCATGCCATCCCTCTGCTGAACACCTAATTCCCACAGCACTGTCTTAGGCCTAAAGATATTTACCCATGTAGTAGGGCTGTATTGCTATTATCCTTATCTTTCCTATTACCTTCTCCTATTGGTATTTTATGATCTATCACTTTGTTGTTTGTATGTATACTGAGAGCTTATGCATTGGAGACAAAATCCTTGTATGTCCAATCACACTTGGCCAGTATTCTATTCTATTCTATTCTATTCTATTCTATTCTATTCTATTCTATTCTATTCTATTCTATTCTATTCTATTCATATTCATATTCATATTCATATTCATATTCATATTCATATTCCATTCATATTCCATTCATATTCCATTCATATTCCATTCTATTCTATTCCTATTCCTATTCCTATTCCTATTCTATTCCTATTCTATTCCTAACCTATCCTATCCTATCCTATCCTATCCTATTCTATTCTATTCTATTCTATTCTATTCATATTCATATTCATATTCATATTCCATTCATATTCCATTCCATTCCATTCCATTCTATTTCTATTCTATTCCTATTCCTATTCCTATTCTATTCCTATCCTATCCTATCCTATCCTATCCTATTCTATTCTATTCTATTCTATTCTATTCTATTCTATTCTATTCTATTCTATTCTATTCTATTCTATTCTATTCTATTCTATTCTATTCCATTCATATTCCATTCCATTCCATTCCATTCCTATTCTATTCTATTCTATTCTATTCTATTCTATTCTATTCTATTCTATTCTATTCTATTCTATTCTATTCTATTCTATTCTATTCTATTCTATTCTATTCTATTCTATTCCATTCATATTCCATTCCATTCCTATTCTATTCTATTCTATTCTATTCTATTCTATTCTATTCTATTCTATCCTATCCTATCCTATCCTATCCTATCCTATCCTATCCTATCCTATCCTATCCATCCTATTCTATTCTATTCTATTCTATTCTATTCTATTCTATTCTATTCTATTCTATTCTATTCTATTCTATTCTATTCTATTCTATTCTTTGGTGTGGTTTTGCTTGCTACTGCTAATTCTATCCTTCAGTAGCATCTGGATCCGTAGGGGGGAAAAATGTACCTGATCTGAGAAGCACATTCAAGAAGTGTATTCTTATTCTGGGGTAAGTTCATGCTGCAGTTCTATAATAATCACGGAGTAACTTCAACTACACTTAATAGGGCTTCAAGTCAGAATAGATTTTGGCCCCGGTTAATTGAATTCTAATTTCTTCCAAATTGCATGTTGTACCACTGCTTAGAATGAGATCTCTTTCTTTCTTTCTTTCTTTCTTTCTTTCTTTCTTTCTTTCTTTCTTTCTTTCTTTCTTTCTTTCTTTCTTTCTTTCTTTCTTTCTTTCTTTCTTTCTTTCTTTCTTTCTTTCTTTCTTTCTTTCTTTCTTCAGAAAATGTTGTTTTTTAATTTAGCAAATTTAGCAATTTAGTTTCTTCCCTCATGATGAACTGGCTTCTGCTCTTTGTTTTGTTCTGCAGCCGACGTGGAAGAAAATTCTTTACGGCGAAGGGATAAGAGGTTGAGCTTGAACTTGGTAAGAGCTTTTTTCTCACTTGCACACACTTTACACAGTGGTTTTGGCAGGGGAGGTTTTAAAAAATCCACACCAGTTGGCAGTTCAGTGTAAAAGAGGAAAGAAACGGCTCCTGATGGAAATTATAACCACAATTATCCCAAAAGTGGTTCTTTTTTCCCCAAGAGGGAAGTGGACTTTCTTGTTTGTTTGTTTTCTTTGAAAACATTGCACTTCTCATCCAAGAAGCTTCTTCAGTTCAAGAAAGTCCAGTTGCTGTTTGGAAAAAAGCACCTGAAAGATTGAGAATTTCCATAGACATATAAACACAATTAAACACATCCTTGCAACACCCCAAATGATGGTTTCCTTAATTATGGTTTACTGTATAAATTGCAAGTTCCCAAGTGACACTGTCAGGTTTGCAGGCCATTCTGTGACACAAGTAGACAAGCCATATTTTAGTTTAGGATCTGCGTGGACCAACCCTTAACCTTTTTACCTTCTTAGCTGAAGGGTTAACAGGTAAGCTGGAAGAAGAAACTGAGGTAAATTTCTTGCATTTGCTCCAAATTGCGGTCCAGATGACCAGAATCTCTGAGATGACAGGGAAACACCTTGTAATATTATCTGAAAGGTTTTCAGTCAACCCTAACTCTTTTTCGATTCCGTCCTGTGAATCTTGAGGAAATTAGCAACATGCTCTGGCAATACTACCTTGTGAAAATAGATCAATCAATCAAAGAATAGAGCTGGAAGGGAGTTCGGAGATCTTCTAGTCCAGCCTTCTGCTAATAATAGAAACATTGATAGATATCTATACACTACTAAAATTCTCCTGTCTGTCACCTTCAATTTCTTGTCTTGCCTTCTGGTGCTTTGGAAAAATAGGCTGACCCCCCTTCATTTTTGTGACAGTCCATCAAATATTGAAACAATTTAATTGGAACAATTCAGTTGGACCAAATGCTATCTCTCTTAGACAACATACCAAGAGTCAAAGATCTATTAGGGATTTACTTTGGCCAGCCTGATTTGGACCACCATCTTATTTTCTATGGCAGCTGTCGTAATACATGGCTGTGCTAGACCTACCTATTCATCAGTGGGAGGAACAACTTAAAAAAATGCTTTACTTGTCTGCCAGATTAGGATTTGGTTGTTAAAACAAACAAGGATTTGTGAAACCGTGCTTTTAAATTATAATTCGTTTACTATCAATAGCTTCTTTCTAGAATGAGTTTATACACATTGCAGTAAGAAAAAACAATCACACTTTGGGGCTTAGTGATTTGCATGAACTAAGCCTCTGGAATAAATTATGTTAGCATATGTCATTGTGAGTTAGCTGAGGTTGGAGGAAAGGAATCAGCAGAGAATCGGGATAATATAAAATTTGGAGAGTGCAAAGTTTATTGTACCCCAAAGCCCGAAATGATCTTGTGCCATTTTCTGTATAAATGGGACAGGCTGAGTTTTGCAAAGCAAAATGCTCCATCAGCAAATGATGTCCTTGAACGAAGGATTTATCCATCAGTTGTGATTTCCTCCCCCCCCCCCAAAAACAAACAAACTATAATTAACCATTTCAGAAATCTCTCACCAGTCCAACAATTTGCGCTTGAAAAAGCTGAATACAGATTAAATATGACTGCATTGAAATATTGATTTGGAGGCCTTCTGTGTAGCTTGCATTAGTGCGAAAATGGGGGATTGAGGTCTCTGTACAATAATTCCGGGAACAATGCAATGTCAAAGAGGAAAAAAGGAGGCACTCATAGCCAACTCATTGTTAAACAGAGCCAACTGCAAAAGTTGAGAAGGCAATCCTGAACAATGCAGATTCAGAATACCAAGAAAGCTGGCGAAGCTTCCATTGCTATCCTGTAAGCTATTGAATCCTCAGGCTGTTCTCACAGCACAAAGTGTCCTGTATTGTCTAGCCCAAAACATTTATCTTTGTCATCGGTGGTCTCTCTACCCATTGCTGATACTGGACTATGTTTCCCAACAATGCCAGTGAGAAAGGATGCTGTGTCAGGCGCAAAAGACCAGGTCCACACGTCAAGGTCCAATTAAATTGATTTATGAATCTTCTCAACTAATGGTTAGCATTTGCCAGGAGTCAGTAGAATTCAAGTAGGGGGAGTCTACTTGTGGCTATGTAGGGATTCTAGGCTGATCCCTCTTTTAACTCTGACCCCAGGTTCTGCCCTTCTTTCTACACTGTGTGTTTCAGTTCAGCAACTTCTGAAGAACCACAAGGTCACTGCCTTGGTCCTGTAATTTTGAGTTGAGTTTGCTATGGAGAAAGCAGCCTAAAGCAAAACACAAGATTAATAGGAAGTGTCCATCCATGGCGAAGAAGCCCTCCGGGGACTATTCATGCCTTCTCACTAGCATCTCGCCTTTAACTTGCCCTCTTTCCCTGGACCTGTAGGTTACAGCTTCATCTCTTGCACCCTTTTTACTCATTCAGAGATTAACACAGGACTGCCAGAAGGGAAAACGAGGTTTGTGGTGTTTGCTGGCGGCCTTCGACTGAGTTAAAGGCCTTCACAGATGATAATTGCCCCTTCCTGTCAGCTCTGGTTGTGCTGGAGAAATTGGAACCTGGAGACACTCTTAAGCTAGAGTTAGATCTTGGATTGTAGGGCCAAGGCAGAAACAAATAGCCAGCAGTCAATATGCAGTGCCCAGAGACGTATCTAGCCTGTTTGAACGGTCTACCTCAGATGTCATGTTTCCTTAGTGCTCTGAGCCAGGAAGGAGGCAAAGTCTGCAAAACTCATAGCCAGAGTGAGAAAAGATAGACAGGTTTGCTTGTTTGTCTGTCTGTTTAGTATTTAGAGGATTTATATGGCTGCCCACTCACTCTCAATGACTCTGGGGGCTTACAGACAATAATTTAAAAAAATCCAATAGAATAAAAAAATCAGGGTTTGCTGAATGCCTGTCATTGTTGAATGGCACTCAATTTCCAATGTCTAAGGGGCTCCAGAAAGAAGAGGGGGACAACCTATTCTCCAAATCACCTGAGGGCAGGACAAGAAACAATGGATGGAAACTAATCAAGGAGAGAAGCAGCCTAGAACTAAGGAAAGATTTCCTGACGGTTAGAACAATTAAGCAGCGGAAAGGCCTACCTCCAGAAGCCGTGGGTCTCCCATCACTGGAGGCTTTTAAGAAGAGATTGGACAACCATTTGTCTGAAATAGCATAGGGCTTTCTGCCTGAGCAGGGGGTTGGACTAGAAGACCTCCAAGGTCCCTTCCAACGCTGTTATTCTGTTATTATTCTGTTATATTCAAGATGGACAGTATTTAATATTTATTTGCTATGCATATGTAGGGATGTGGGTCTATATATATGTTGTACATAGTATGTTTAGGTGTGGGTCATGTATATGTTTCACTTTGAGAGCGGGCAACTAAATTTCATTTTTTATGTGTGCCATTGTGCCCACAATATAAAAATGACAATAAAGGTTATTTATCTTATTTATCTTTATCATTAACTTCTGATCTGGAGATGGCTTGCTGATCATGCTCACTATTGCCGCTTTCTTTCTCGTTTTGTGAAGCCTTGCCGAGTGAGCCCTCTCTATTCCTGCTCGTCAAACAACTCCGAAGACAGTTACGTTCCCATGCATCCGTGCGCCTCCCCGCCTGTCCCCGGAGCTGACTGCACACCTGATGGCTACATTCCCATGAACCCAGGATCGGCTACTTTGGCTCTCGCTGACGTTAGCACAGAAAAGCTCACCAGCCCCTTGCCTGAACTTCCCACCGACTTGGAACCCCCTCCGGTGAACCGGGATCTTAAGCCTCGGACAAAATGTAAGCTCTCCTCCCCCACCCCACCCCCCGTATTTCCTAATGATCCCCCTAGCAGGGCTGGAGAGGAAGTGGACATCAGAAATATGAAGCAAAAAAGACCTGAGAGATGTCAGGTCTAGGATAAGAGACCAGATTTGGGATTTTAATTTCCTAAAGTGTCTATGACGGTCTTTTCTTCCACTGAGAAATCATCTTTCTAGCAGCTTTCCCGTTTTCCCCATTCTTCGGCTATAGGTAGTCCTTGATTTATGACCACAATTGAGCCTGGAATTTTGGTCATAAGTCATGACAGTCATTAAACGGGTCACCATGCCCCTGTGCCTAATTTTATAACCTTTTTTATAGTGATGGTTAAATGAATGCCACATTCGTTAAACGAACACCATGAGCATTAAACAAACCTGTTTTCCCCAAAGGGGCGGGTTTTTGGGGGGGGTTTTTTTTGCCAGAAACCAGAAATAAATGCTAGAAACTGGCAAAAGCATGCCGAAAATTGTGGTCACGTAATTATAGGATGCTGCAAACGGCCATAAACGTGAGCCGGTTGCCGAGCACCCCAAATGCAATCATGTGGCAGTGAGTATCTGTGCATGCAGCCATTGGAACTTCAAAAAATGGGCCATAAGTAACTCTTGAAAGGTCCTTTGTAACTTTGAATAGTCACTAAAAAATAGGTTTTTAAGTGAGAATTACCTGTAAACACCAAGAGAAGATATCAGGAGAAGAACCTGAAAAGAAATACTAAATGCTTGGAGAAAAGGTAGAAAAACAGAAACAAGGCAAGAAGACTTTCGGGAAATCAGAGGACAGATTTCAGGATAATGGGACAAGGAAGTCCCAAAGACAGATGACATGGATGGTGGCACATTTGGGGCTTGTCTAGATCAGAGGCCCCCAACCTTTTGGGCACCAGGGACCGGTTCCGTGGAGAGAGGTTTTTCCGCGGACCGGAGAGTGCGTGGTTTTGTGTGCTGCCTGCATCTCACGGATGGGGCTTTGCTTGTTTGTGTGGACCGGCTGCTGGCATGCCGTGGCCCGGTACTGGTCCACGGACCGGGGTTGGGGACCCCTGGTCTAGATCACACAGGCAAGGATAGGAGTCACAGCCACAGATTAGTTGGTGGCTAGATTCCATATCGAGAGGTAGAGAAAGTCACACTGCAACTTTGTGCAATGAAACGATCAGGACAAAAATCTTCTTTTTCTTGGGATAGTGATAAAGACAGATAGTTTTATCGCCACCTACTGAAAAAAGCCATTCTGCCATTCAGTTAATCACAAATCTAAAAATCCCAGCGTCCTGCAAAAATCTCCACGAGACCTGCCAAACCGGTTTTCAGATCAGTTTGTCATTAAACCTCATTCTTCAAAAAGAAACTTTTCAAGTTCTTTGGAGTTGCCGAAAGCTTGAAGTTCTTTTTCCCCAACCGCAATCCCTACAGAGTTGCCTTTAACAAGATTTGTTAACGTGATGAAAGGATGAGGATTATAAGAATTCCAGCATCTGAATTCTTTGCCCTTGAGAACCAATTCTCCCTATGTTTTTTTTAGGAAGGGACTTTCTTTTTCTAACAGCCTTTTGATGAATTGAGAAGGAGGTGGAGTCTCTTCATTCATAATGGAAAAGTTTGAGCTTGGTTGTTGACTGACTGTTGAAACTCTTGTCTGGCAACCAACTCTGAGAAGATTCAAAGACAAAGAATCTTTGCAACAATATACCTCTGCAATTGTCATCATAACGTTCCTGCTAAGCTATTTCTCTTATTGCACAAACATTACACCATTTTGTTAATTCTCTTCCAGTTGCAAAGAGATTCGTAACGCATATTAATCCCAACAGGACTCTGGACAAGCTCCTTGTTTTGCCTAATAACATGTTTCATGTGATGGTTAAAATCCTGGAAAATCAAATCAGGGTAGAAAGAATAAATTCTCCTTCTAGTATGCCCTAATTTCCATTCTCTGTGGCATACATATCTAATCTCATTTAAGCTTTCATTTTATCTCCAAAGGAGATAAAGACAATGAGATATTTATGTGTTTATTTTTGTGTTATTTATTAAATTTTTATGCCGCCCATCTGGTGACTCTGGGCAACTATCCATACATTGTTACAGACCGACCTATCTTAACTGCACATATTTTTTATTCATTCTCTTTAATAACCACATAGCCTGGGAACCAACAGAAGTGATTTTTTTTTTTTAAAAAAAGGTAATTCTGTGTTCTGTGTTCAGAAACCTTATTTTATTCCCCATGTCATTCTTATACACGTAGTTTTCAATTTAGGGCAAGCTCCACTATTATCATAAGTTGTGATGGCTATAAAGCAGGTCACCTGTATGATCAACCCAATTCTATGATGTTTTTTTTTGTGGCAGTCATTAAATGAAAGACATGGTTGTTTTCACAAACCAGTTGTTTGCTATGGGCCAGTTTTGCCAAAAACCAGAAGTAAATGCCACTTTGGGGCAAAAGTGTCATAAAACATGGTCATGTGATTGTGGGATGCTGCAAACAGCTACAAATATGGGCTGGTTGCCAAGTCACGTGACTGGAGGGAGCGGCCAATGGAACTTCATAATTGGGTCCTAAAGTATCCCTGAAGAGGTCCATCCTAATTTTGAATGGTCGCTAAGCAACCATCCCTAACTCAAGGAGTACCTGTATCCTGTTGCTTCCATAGGGAAAACCATCAACTCTTAGAGAAAAAGTCAGGTAATCTTGCAACTATTTTATTTGGACACCCCTTAATGCATCCCAAAGCTAACAGCTTACCAAACAGCTTAGTTTCGCCTCTTGGTTAAGCTTGGGCTCACAGCTTGGCCAACTCAACAGGCATAATCAAGAAACAGTCAAGCACGTGAAAGCTCCTACAAACTTTAAAGGTAGGATCATTAAAGTAGCTGCATCCCTTTTCCTTGCATCATCAATACAAAATGAACAATATTGATGTGTGTGATTCTGAGTCTCCGTGTCCGAAAGCTAAAGATACGTCTTCCTGCTCCCCACCCCCACCCCAATCCATAGCCACAGTTAAAGGCATCTACTCACCTTGTTATAAAGACGTTCCAAATTTGCAGCACTTAACCGAGAATTCTTTCCACATGGGCATCACATACAGACCATCTTCTCCATAGTAGGTACAAAACTCTGGAGCAACTTGATCATTTTGGGCCATGTTGGTGCCTTAAGTCACTTGACTTGCCCAAATGATGGACTGTAGTACCTTCTCTGGCCTTTATGAAGGTGGTGCTGCAGCTCTGGAAAAACCAAACCGGTTTACTCATTGACTAGCCTTGGTGTAGAGAGCAGAAGTAAGCTGTATGTCCTAGAGATAGCTTGCATATCAAATCCCCATGGAAGTTATAGTCCAGGGGTCTTCAAACTTGGCCCTTTTATGACTTGTGGACTTGAACTCCCAGAATTCCTCAGCCAGCGTGTACAAGTCATAAAAGTTTGAAGACTCCTGGTCTGAACCCTAGGTTGAACTCCAGGTTAAAATCCCACAGGGTCAAATGCTGCTTCTTTCTTGTCAATATAGGTAGTCTTAATTTACCACCACAGTTGAGACCAGAATTTTTGTCAGTGCAATTATAAGTCGAACGACCAAGTGACTCCACCTGCCCGTTTTAGAGCCATTTTTATAAGGGTCGTAAAGCGAATCACTGTGGTGCGATAAGCAAAACATGTGGCTGTTAAGCAAATCCAGCTTGCCCAATGAGCACATGACCTCAGGATGCTGCAACCGATGCTAGATACAAGCCAGTGCCCGGATTGCAGTCACATGACCACAGGGTGCGCCATGGTGAGTATGTCCTAAGGCACTTTTTTCAAGGCCTTCGTAACTTCAAACTGTTGTTAAGTGAGCAGTTGTTAAGTCAAGGAATACTTGCAACCAGTGAATCATATTGAAAGGTTTTCAGTTGAAGTTCTTCCTTTTTTCTGACGAATCAGATGTTTTCTCTTTAACCCTTAGTCCGACCGCCTCCGCTGGACCTACGAAATCTTTCCACCATCAGAGAACATTCTGCCTTAACCAGGACATGGACTGTGCCTTAGTAAGTGGGTTTGGGACCTGCTGGGCTTTGTAGAATTTACTCCTAACAAGGGCAGATGGTTAATCTCAAGGCAGAGGGCTCTGGTAAGGTCACTCCACCTAATTAACAATAACAATAATAATGCAATCCCCAAAACAACTGGAGCACCACTTGAACACCAAGTTCGCCATTAGTCAATTGAGAAAGGCGGCCTTACTAGGAACTGCTTCCATCCTGTAATACCGTCAAACGTCCACATCTGCCTGTCCCAGGTCCTTGGTAAGGACAAATCCAGTCTGAACATCTGGCTGACTGCAATGATCAATAATAATAATAATAATAATAATAACGCAATCCCAAAACAACTGGAGCACCACTTGAACATCATTGGCATTGACAAATTGGCCATTAGTCAATTGCGAAAGGCGGCTTTACTAGGAACTGCTTCCATCCTGCGACGATATCTGTAATACCGTCAAACGTCCACATCTGCCTGTCCCAGGTCCTTGGTAAGGACTCGATAGGTAGACAAAAATGCCAAATCCAGTCTGAACATCTGGCTGACTGTGCGATGATCAATAATAATAATAATAATAATAATAATAATAATAATAATAATATTGGAAGGGACCTTGGAGGTCATCTAGTCCAACCCCTTGCTCAGGCAGGAAACCCTATACCATTTCAGACAAATGGCTGTCCAGTCTCTTCTTAAAAACTTCCAGTGTTGGAGCATTCACAACTTCTGGAAGCAGGTTGTTCCACTGCTTGATTGTTCTAACAGTCAGGAAATGTCTCCTTAGTTCTAGGTTGCTTCTCTCCTTGATTAGTTTCCATCCGTTGCTTCCATCTTTTGTATCCATTGCGGTCACAGATTGGGTTGACACATCATGCCAAGTTGCTGTTTGTCTGGTTCCAGTTTGAGTAACTCACAAATGGTTGGATTCACACATGTTGACTGGATTTGCACCACAACTTAACCAGGTCCGAAAAAGATGCAATATATATATATATATATATCATGACTTCATGGATTACTGCCTCTCCTTCATGGATTACTGCCTTGTCGTGGCGAAGGGGCTTGCGTAACTCAATGAAGCTATGAGCTATGCCGTGCAGGGCCACCCAAGACGGACAGGTCATAGCAGAGAGTTCTGACAAAATGTGATCCACTGGAGAAGGAAATGGCAACCCACTCCAGTATTTTTGCCATGAAAACCCCATGGACAGTACCAAATGGCCACCTAATGAGAAGGAAGGACTCACTGGAGAAGAGCCTGATGCTGGGAAAGATTGAGGGGGATAGGAGAAGGGGACGACAGAGAATGAGGTGGCTGGATGCAGTCAGTGAAGCAGGAGGCGTGAGCTTAAATGGACTCCAGAAGATGGTAGAGGACAGGAAGACCTGGAGGAACGTTGTCCATGGGGTTGCGATGGGTCGGACACGACTTCGCAACTAACAACAACAACATCATGATTTCTAAAAAATTGTGAAATTCTTACTTTTCCGTATTTTCCCCCTGAAGATGCAAACATGCCTAGATGTTGGCAGAGTTCTCCAGTGCCAATCACAGCGTGGGACCATCACCTGCCTCTGCTTCATCTGATCCAAGATGTGGATTCACATGGGTTAAATAAAAGCTGTCGTTTTTCCATTACCAATTTTTTGCAGTGCCAATCATAACTCTTGGCACTCTGTGCCATGACTGTATTTAGTAGTTTTTTTTTCTATAGGTTTAAGGGGGGCACCGGGAGACCAATGGCTCGTACTCGCCCTCAAAATCCCAAATCAATTTTTTCAAGAGTCATGTCAGGGTTTTCAAGGGGAAGGGAAATCAAGGATGCAAGCTTCCTTGATCCCACTGCCATGAAAACATTTTTTAAATCCTTCCATTCCAGAAATGAACAAAAATAAGACAAGAATGATGTCACTAGATGGCATCTTGCAAACATCCAATGAGATCTAGAATAACAGAGTTGGAGGGAACCTTGGAGGTCATCTAGTCCAACCCCCTGCTCAAGCAGGAGAGTATACCATTTCAGACAAATGGCTGTCAAGTCTCTTCTTGGAAGTCTCCACACCTTCTGAAGGCAAGGCATTCCACTGGTTGACTGCTGATTGTTCTCACCGTTAGGAAATTTCTCCTTAGTTCTAGGTTGCTTCCCTCCTTGATTAGTTTCCATTCACTGTTTCTTGTCCTGCCTTCAGGCGCTTTGGAAAATAATAATAATAATAATGATGATGATGATGTTGGAAGGGACCTTGGAGGTCATCAAGTCCAACCCCCTGCTCAGGCAGGAAACCCTATACCATTTCAGATAAATGGCTGTCCAGTCTCTTCTTAAAAACTTCCAGTGTTGGAGCATTCACCGCTTCTGGAGGCAGGTTGTTCCACTGGTTAATTGTTCTAACTGTCAGGAAGTTTCTCCTGAGTTCAGGTTGCTTCTCTCATTGACTAGTTTCCATCCGTTTGCTTCTAATGTCCTTGCCTTTAGGCGCCTTGGAGAGAGCTATTCCTTAGCATACCGCAACCGTTCCTTATATGTTTTAGCCTCCAGTCCCCTAATCATCTTTGTTGCTCTTCTCTGCACTCTTTCTAGAGTCTCCACATCTTTTTTACATCGTGGTGACCAAAACTGGATGCAGTATTCCAAGTGTGGCCTTACCAAGGCATTGTAAAGTGGTATTAATACTTCACGTGATCTTGATTCTATCCCTCTGTTAATACAGCCCAGCACTGTGTTGGCTTTTTTGGCAGCTGCAGCACACGGCCGGCTCATATTTAAGGGATTGTCCACTAGGACTCCGAGATCCCTCTCACAATTACTACTATTGAGCAAGGTACCCCCTATACTAGACCTGTACATTTGGTTTTTCTTGCCTAAATGTAGAACCTTACTTTTTTCACCATTGAATTTCATTTTGTTAGACAGCGCCCAGTGTTCAAGTCTGTCCAGGTCCTCCTGTATCTTAAGCCTGTCTTCTGGAGTGTTGGCTATTCCTGCCAGTTTGGTGTCATCCGCAAATTTGATGAGTTCCCCATCTATCCCCTCGTCCAAATCGTTTGCCTCCCTCATCTTTGTGGCATCCCCTCAAATACTGGAACACTGTTATCATGTCACCCCTAGTCCTTCTTTTCACTAAACTAGATATACCCAATTTCTGCAACCGTTCCTCATATGTTTTAGCCTCCAGTCCCCTAATCATCTTTGTTGCTCTTCTCTGCTCTCTTTCCAGAGTCTCAACATGTTTTTTATGTTGTGGTGACCAAACCTAGATGCAAATCAGACAGGTTGATCTCCCCTCCATCCCTGTTAACAATGTTTGAACTACAGTTTTAACCATGAACAGGATCCTTCTGCCCTCCAAAATACATCCACATTTTTCATTCCAGTGGTTTTACGTTATCGTAGCAGCCTGTTTAAAGTTTAGGATATCTTAAGACAAAATGTATTTTATATTCTTTCGCTATAAAGAGACTCTGGCAAATTGCATCTCCGAAAAAACATCCTTACGCTTCTAGGGAACTCCTCCCTTCCATAAAAATAAGAGACAGGAAAGCATTTGCTGCATTCCAACATTCCAGGAATAAATTGGCTTTGAAACATCAGCAGTTCAAAACAAAATATATCTGGAATTTTGTGTGCCTGAGAAGCGCCATGATAACTAAAAGGCTATTTTGTAAGTGATTTTCTTTTAGAAAGTTGGGCCTCTCCTTCCCAAAGTAATATAAAAAATAGGGTGACACCTCTGGTATCTTGGAAAGAGGTCCTCTTTTTCATTCTGACATCTTGGAAGACTGGATGGGTGGGGAAGTCGCTTGGAAAACCAGATATGCAACTATCTTATAGTTCCAGCTTTTCTACTGGGCCAGACACCATCCAGAAAGGCAGAAAAGATAACAGCTACTATCACCATGGATAAAAGAGCAGCAGGGCTGTCGTATATTAGGAAGGAGAAGGAGCCAGGTGCTGAAGAAATGGAGACTCGTGACAGCTGACAATTTTGGACGTTCTAAACCCTGCTGGTGGTAATCTGGTTGGAGATGACTTCAGACTGAAAGACTATGGCAGTGATGGCGAACCTTTTAGTGACCGAGTGCCCAAAAACTACCGCCCCACCCGTCCCCGCTCCGCTGTGCCCGCTGGACCACCCACCACCTCCACGGCCCGCCACAGATCACTCAGGCAGCCCAGCAGCGCCATGGTGGCCACGCCCTCCACCCGTGCCCTGCAGCATCATCTGCGCGCGATGGAGTGCAAGGGCGGAGTCTTGTCCCCGCTGCCCGGCTACCATGTCCTTGGCTGCGCAGCATTGCATGGGCTGTGCCCGGGGGCGACTCTCCTCCGGAGGGTTGCTGGTGAGGAGGGGGCCATGGGAGGAGGCGGGGCTGGGGCGACAGTGCGTGTGCCCACAGAGAGGGCTCCGAGTGCCGCCTCTGGCACGCGTGCCATAGGTTCGCCACCACTGGACTATGGGGTCCTTGGTGCTCTCTGAGCTTGGTGCTTTTCTTGCAGACATTTCATTACCCAGCTAGGTGGTGACATCAGTGCTAGAAGGGAGTGGGGTCTGCAAAATGGAGGAGGAGGAGGAAAAGGGGAAGGAGAGGAGGAGGAGGAGGACAACCACTGTGGAGTCCTTGGTGATATCTGAGCTTGGTGCTTTTCTTGCAGACATTTCATTACCCAGCTAGGTAGTGACATCAGTGCTAGAAGGGAGTGGGGTCTGCAAAATGGAGGAGGAAAAGGGGAAGGAGAGGAGGAGGAGGAGGAGGACAACCACTGTGGAGTCCTTGGTGATATCTGAGCTTGGTGCTTTTCTTGCAGACATTTCCATTACCAAACTAAGTAACAACATCAGGGCTAGAAGGGAGCAGAATCTGCTCTTATTTTTATATACTAACTAGTGGCTTGCCCTGTCAGTGTCTGGGTCTGCAACTCCCAAATTTGTCAGTCACCATCGCAGTAATTACAGTCTGAAGGGTGCCCAGAATCCCCAAAATAATATTTTTTAAATTTTATAAAGGCTGAACTTTTGTGAGATTTCAGTTTCCTTACCTAAAATGTCAACAGGTTGAAGAACATAAGTAGAGCAGACAAAAAACCCTTTTCTTTTCTTTTCTTTTCTTTTTTTTAAATATTTTATTAGTTTTTTACAATAACAATCTCCAGTGCCTGGTGTACAGCGTGTTGTCTTGGTTTATATATTTGGGGAAAAAAGCAATAATAATTAATTATAATGATTGATTTTGACAATTCCATAATTAGTATATTAATAATATATTTGTTTGATCTTCCCTTCTCCCAATTGTATTCTCCTTCTTCAACCTTAAACAAATATAATTCTCACTACTTTCAATGTATAAATGATTAAATATAGACATTTTTTCATATTTGTACCGATAACGATAACATCTATATATAACCTTTTTTTTTTAAATCAGCTTATTCTTATAAAAATCATCTCATTAGTTCACCATGCATCCTATTTTCGTGATTTTTGCTTCAGCTTAATTTCCCCTTTATATTCAATCCATTCTTATCGGTCATGATTTTCTCAATGCTAGTCATCTAAATATCCAGATTTTTCCATTTAAGTACACCATCCCAATACTTTCATATTTCATGCGTTATAAAAATACTATGCTTCTTATAGCATCTTTTCTCTCTTCACTTCTGAAGTTGGTATTGATTTTTGATTGAAACAAAATAACTTTAGGTCCAGGGAATTCTATTTTGAGATTTGCTTCAGTCCTGTTTTTCACTCTTCTCCCCTCGCCAATCCGTAGCCACCTATCCATGGTGGTCCATTCTAACCACAGGCCTTGTCATGATCGCTATATTAGTACCCAAACAGAGATTCATAGCAGTTGGGGGCCACTTGGAATAGAGTGATTCATTGGGGGATACACTGCAAAAAGTAGATGTTATTGTTCAGGCACTAGGTTCTTGTCTGACTCTTCGCAGCCCCGTGGACCACAGCACACATCCCTGTCCTCCATCGTCTCCCAAGGTTTGCCCAAATTCATGTTCATTGCTTCGATAATGCTCTCTAGCCATCTCATTCTCTGCTGTTCCCTTCTGCTTTTGCCTTCCATCTTTCCCAACATCAGGATAGGATAGGATAGGATAGGATCAGATTAAGTAAGTGAGCTGGGCCAGGACAAAAACCTAACTTTGAATTCATGTGAATGAATTCCTACATTGCTGCTTCAAAGCTCAAATATTTTGAGTTTACAACTGCAGTATCACTTTTTTTTGGATTCTGGGTCTGTGAAGACAGCCGAACTTTCCAAAAGGGCCACATCTGATTCGAGAAGAAACAAAATCACTGTTTTTATAAAAGACTGGAAATCCCTTATGGACTTTTTGCTGAAAACAAACAAGAATGAATGGATGATTTTGGGATTTATGGATTAAAAGGGGTGATTTGTGGGAAGAAGGGAAATCCCAAGAGGACATTTTGGAAGGCAGAAATGGAAATAGTCATGTTTGCTTGTAACTGCAAACTGCAGTTACAAGCTGCAAAGATTCAAAAATCACTTGTTTACGATACCTTCTTTTTCCTTTCTCTTTTCTTGACTTTTACTGTTTCTCACTTTTCACTTTTATCTTTTTATAACCTTTTTTGGGGGGAAAAACTTTACATTTTAGTACTTTTAATTCTGTACATTTTCCTTTTCTTAATTAAAAGGATATTAAAACAATTTTGGAGTCTGCAAGTAATTGTTGAGTTACATCATTCTGCCTGTAGTCCCTGGACCTCAGGTGGGGCACTCATCTGCTCCAGCTTTGAAGCAGCAATGTAGAACATTGTAAGGATGCCCTTTATGAAATTATGGATACTTTCTCATTCAGACATTGAAAAAAACAACAACCCCAAAGCAATCAAGTACTAGAAGACTAGCTTCCCCTGGAGTAAATGTCTCAATTTATGGAGATGGACTAGAAAAGTGTTGTACCCGGCAAATGGATTTGGCTGTGATTTAGGAAGAAAAGAAAAAAGGATGAAAAACAGACAAGTCTCCAAGGGCAAATGTATTTATATATATATTCATGTGGTGTTCAGAATGAGAGTTATGGTTTTGGTACAGGTAGTCCTCAACTTATGACCACAATTGAGTCCAAAATTTATGTTGCTAAGTGAGACATTTGTTAAGTGAGTTTTGCCCCATTTTACAACCTTCCTTTCCACAGTTGTTAAATGAATCGCCGCAGTTGTTCAATTAGTAACACAATTGCTAAGTGAATCTGGCTTCCCCATGGACTTCGCTTGTCAGAAAGTCGCAAAAGGGGATCACATGATCCCGGGACGCTGCAGCCGTCATAAATATGAGCCAGTTCGCCAAGCATCCAAATTTTTCGATCACATGATCGTGGGGATATTGCGACGGTTGTATGTCTGAAAAACAAGCCTAAGTCACTTTTTCGCTGCCATTGTAAGTTCGAGTGGTCACTAAATGAACTGTTGTAAGTTGAGGGCTACTTGTACCTGATTAAATGTTGCAGGATCCAGTCTGGGTCGGTCACCAGGTCCAGAGGTTTTGGTCTTCCAAGCTTTTGGACTCGTGCTGGGGCCCATCTCCAGGGAACCTCACTTTTGTGACCGACCCAGATTGGATCCTGCAGCATTATCCTGGGACACGGATGTTCGCCCTTCATTCTTGATTAAATTATCTCCATCCCAAAAATATTACTAGCTGTACAGGCATCACTTGCAGATGCCCGTGGACGAGATGTTGACTATCCCTTGGACATCAGTGGACAGGTCTATGCTTGTATCATGGTTTCCGATACCGCTGTGGCTGGTTAATTTTTATGTATTGTCAAATTCAATAGCAGGAATGAATAATATACAGAGATGAGCTTAATGAGATGATTCCCTTTTTGCAGCTCATGCAAATTGCTGGGCTCTGGATGGCTTATTCCCTGCCCAGACAGTGTCAGGATTTGGCGAGATTTCAGAGCATCTGGGGAAACTCATCCTTGACCTCCTGTCTTTCTTTGTTTGCTTTTCGATGGTGTCTCTTTTTTCCCCTGCTAGCAATCGAACAAGCTTTATCTCTCCAGAAAGAGACTGCATTAATTCAGCGAGGTTATTTGCTGCTTCGGTTTCCGGAGAAGAGGAAGGAAGTTACATTGAAATGGTAATTATTTTCATACAGCTCTTCCCTGCTCTCCTTTTGACAAATGGCATGAACGGAACCATTTTTTTTTCTTTCTAAGTGGGGATGTGTGGAGAGGGTGCCCCTTTGCCCTACTAAAGAAATTCCCTGGAAAAACACAAGGCTTAATTGACACAGCGATAAGGGAAGCTTTTTCCTGTTTTACAGACCTCTGTTGTGCACATAGGCGTAGGTGGCCCTGCTCCAAATAATCACAAAGATCAGGCAGAGATGCACCCGGGCGTTTGTGGAGTGCAAAGAGAGATCCTGCACTCTTTTTCAAATCAGGTCTATCCCTTCAAATTCAATGGGGAAACTTAAGAGGATTGCTGCCTAGAAAATCAGCCTAGACAATATTATGGAGATGGGCTTCTGATAAGGCAGTGATCCCCAACCTTCCTGCCTTGATGGCCTGGCGCAGGGGCGTGTACGTGGCAGGCACACACGTGAGTGCAACAGCTCCATTGGTGCGAGCGGCGGGCGCTCGCACCCTCCACTTGCACGAACGGAGCTTCGCGTGTGAGCGCAGGGGCCCACCGCTCCCACGAGTGGAGCTTCGCACGTGCGTGCTTACCCATCGCTTGCGCAACCTGGTTTCAAACAGGCCATGGTCTGTTAAGTGGGCCATGGCCGGAGGGTTGGGGACCCCTGTGATAAGGGGCCTTCCGGCACAAAATGAACAGCCATAAAATGAAGCATGGGACACTATATTTATTTGATTGTGTTGTATTGTATTGTATTTGATTGTATTGTATTGTATTGTATTGTATTTTATTTCATTTATTTTATTTTATTATTTTATTTTATTTTTTTATTATTATTTTATTTTTTTATTTATTTTATTTATTTGTTTGTTTGTTTGTTTGTTTAGTTTAGTTTAGTTTAGTTTATATCTGCCACCTATCTCTCCAAGAGGCAACACATCGAGGCAACACTTTGTGTACAGGGAGTCCTTAACTTAAGCCCAACATTTCAGTTGCTAAGCAAGATGGTCGTTAAGTGACTTTTGCTCCATTGTACGACTCTTCTTGCCACAGTTGTACGAGTGAATCCCTGCAGCTGTTAAGTTAGTCACACGGTTCTTAAGTGAACTGACTCCCCCATTGACTCTGTCAGGAGGTCACAAATAGTGATTGTGTGATTCCCCCCGGGATGCTGCAACCATCATAAATGTGAGTCAGTTGCCAAGCATCTGAATTTTGATCACGCCAACATGGGGATGTTGCAAAGGTTGTAAGTGTGAAAAATGGTCATCAGTCACTTTTTTTCAGCGCCGTTGTAACTTTGAATGGTCACTAAGCAAACCTGTAGGCGATGACCAGACTGAGCCCGAGGGAGGGGGGTAAAGGGCATCATCAGTCTTGAATCCCTTCGTGCCCACTAGAGATCTGAGTCCAGCCTGCCTTGAATTCCGTGGACTCTTATTTGGCCTCGATTGTCCGTAGTTCATATTCTTGTAAAGAGCTAGCATGGATTAAACCTGTACTCACTTGAACAACCCAGGTTCCTGATTTCTTGCACCTGACAGAACCCAGTTTCTGTCACGGTATGGTCGCCCTCAACTTACAACAGTTCATTTAGTGACTGTTCAAAGTTACAACAGCGCTGAACAAAGCGACCTGTGACCGTTTTTCAAAGTTACAACCTTTTACAGCCATCCCCGCAACCATGTGATCAAAATTCAGATGCTTACCGGTTCCTATTTATGACCATTGCAGTGTCCCAGGGCCACGTGATCACTTTTTGGTGACCTTCTGACAAGCAAAGTCAATCGGGGCAGCCAGACTCACTCAACAACTGAGTTAGCCATTTTATCAACTGCAGTGATCTGCTTAACAACGGTGGCAAGAAAGGCTGTAAAATGGGACAAAACTCACTTAACAACAGAAATTTTGGGCTCCGTTGTAGTTGTAAGTCGAGCAATACCTGTAGGTGAAGATGACCTTGGAAGACATGAGGAAGAGCCGCAATTTCGACAGCTGTCAGAGAAACACAGGGATGGGGGGGGGGGGCTGAAAAAAGGATCTCATCTGAAGTTCTCTGGGCAGTTTAGAATAAAACCCACTAAAAATAGGCTTCAAGTGAAATGCAAAAGGAGGACCCTATGGCAGGGTAGGCAGTAGCAAGATGGTCATTTGGAAGCCCAAACAATACAAATTAAAATACAATTAAAAATTGAAATTGAAGTGCCTGAAAAAAATGGAAAGGTCTTCTTCACCCGGGGCCAAAATGATGCAGAGGCGAGTCTGGAAAGGACATTCCTTAAAGGGGATGCCATCTTCCCCACCTCAACTTTGGGGTGTAGAACTGAAGGAGGGCTCTTTAAAGGATCTTAAGCCTAGCTAGGCACATACAGAGAAGACGTTCCTTCAAGCCAGGGGGTCTTCAAACTTGTCCCTTTTACGACTTGTGGACTTCCAACTCCCAGAATTCCACGCTGGCTGAGGAATTCTGGGAGTTGAAGTCCACAAGTCGCCAAAGGGCCAGGTTTGAAGACCCACTGCTTCAAGTAATGTAGTCCTGAAGAACTGACTGGACTGTGACAACAAAGGACATCCTGTTTATCTGCTCTTATTCGTTACTGCTGTTTGTATAAATCCGTTACATGATCGTTGTTTCTTTTAAATAAATTTTAATTTTTTGACGCGCCGTTACCATTGTTGTCCTTTTTTAGGAGCATCAGCAAGCAACCTCTCCATATAATGGAGATTTCCAATCGCCAAAGAAGTTTAGCCTTGACTACTTAGCACTGGATTTTAATTCTGCTTCTCCATCTCCTGTACAGAAGGTAGGACATCAGGAGGGAATATGGAAAACCTTTTGTCTGGTCCTCCTCTAATTCTCGTTCATGGTTATGAAGCAGATCAAGAATTGAAACCCAGTTTTCTCTGAAGGTTGCAGTAGAATTCTCCTAAATATATTTTGTGAAATAAAGAAAATACATATTGGGTTAAAGTGCTTCCCAAATCCATAAATGTATGTTGGGACAGATTGCGTACAAAATATGCAGTTTTGGTTTTTTTTGTGTGTGTGTGTATGCATACAGGATATGAAAATGTAAATGCAGACTTCTAAGCAGAAATAATTTTAAATGGATTGGGAAATGATAAACAAATAAGTTGTCCATGAAAAAAAATGCAAAAATTATAGAAAGCGGGAGTAAATTTCTCCATCCTAATAGCAATTTCCACAGGGGGAAGTGGCTATCTTTGTATTTGGTTTTTGCACCCAGAACGGGGCATATTTTAGATCAAACTCTCTGGAGTTGAAATTCATTCTGACCTTGACCCATCAAAGCACATACGTGGGGGATAACATTTTCTTTCATCTAAAGCCAAATGTTTTTCATGAATCTCCAGTTCATGAATTCCCTTGATTTGTTCTGGACTGAGGGGACAAGGTGACAAATCGGGACAAGTTGAAATGTGATTGTTCCTCTTTCCAATTGATGTCTTCCCCATCTTCAAGATGGGGGGAAAAGCCACTAAGGATGTGAAAGAGGAGAGATGTAGGAGAATGAGTGGCAGAACGTGGGGGTGGAGTTAAAAGAGGGATCAGCCTAGAATCCCTGTGTAGCCACAAGCGAAGTCCAACGTCCCTTGAATTCCTTTGACCCGTATCTAACTCCAAGCAGGTGCTAATTGTTAGTTGAGAAGATTCCTATGCATAGGCATGAGTAGTAATAAGTCAGTTTAATTGGACCTTCATATCTGAAACTGGGCTTTCCTGCCTAATAAGGGGATCAGGGATGTAACGCTAGCATTTTCCTAGATCCTTGTATTTACCTTTTATTGCCTTCATTTTGCAGAAACCTTTCCTCTCGGAAGAACAACGAGTGGACTACGTTCAGGTAGACGAGCAAAGAACTCAAGCTCTGCAAAATACAAAACAGGAATGGACAGATGAGAGGCAATCCAAAGTGTGAAGAGGCGAAGGCATGGATTGGTCCCTTGGTTAGTTGTTGTTTTTTTTTTTTTTTTGCACGCCGAAATCAGGTCATTTGAACGATGGAGCAGAGACTGGAATTGCTGCAGAGCAAAAGTCTGACGGCTGCTTTCCTCGTGCCGTGAGGATGGAGTAACGGAAGAAGTGGGTCAGCTGTAAAAAGACTGGGATGCGGTTGATCGGAATGGCATCCATTAAGTCATTTCCTTCATTGCTTCTACCAGTTAGGATCTGAATGGTACCCATTTTAAGACCTGAACTTGGCTTTTTTGGACATGAACGGGAAGAAAGGCCTCGCAGTGTCAATATTAAACACTGTAGTTACTTGTGACTGTTTTTTTCTACATCCTGGCTACTTAACAGAAGCTACATCTATTATAGCAGCTGGTACTGATCGATGCTAGGAAAATTAAGGGCTAAATATTAGAAGTTAGGGAAAGTAACTTTGGTGGGCGGGGAAGGTTTAGGGTTTTTTTTTGATATAAAATGTTTGCCATTTTCTTGACTAAATCTAAGAGTGTAAATACAGTACCGCTTCTTTTTGCCAGTGGAACTCATCTTTGGAGAGTAAGATTTGTTTGTAAGAGCCCTGGTGGTGCAGTGGTTAGAATGCAGTATTGCAGGCTGACTCTGCCCACAGTCTGGAGTTCGATCCTGACCGGCTCATGGTTGACTCAGCCTTCCATCCTTCCGAGGTCGGTAAAATGAGGACCCAGATTGTTGGGGGCAAATTGCTGACTCTGTAAACTGCTTAGAGAGGGCTGTGAAGCGCTGTGAAGCGGTATATAATAAGTGCTATTGCTATTGCTATTGTCTCCTCACTTGGGCAAAATTGCCTTAAATTGAACATAAGCTGCATTCAGAGGCTTCCGTGTTGTCACTTCAAGAGAAACGAAGGAAAACTGTTGAGCTATTTTTGTAACTCCATCCTGCTTGGAGACCACCAAAAGGCTTTGTGCTGCAGGGGAAAAAATGCCAGCCAGTTTCTGAATTCCAGTTGGCAAAATCCTAGTGGATTTCTGCAGGGAAGTATTTGGTCAAAAAGAAAATCACAACGAGGGCTATGATTGTGTGTAGAAAGTCTTGTCCCTTTTTAATGTGCATTGTACCTCCCTCTTGATTTTTCTTTCTTTCTTTTTTTTTTTTTGACCCCCGGCAGATATTCCTGGATCAGTACTTGAGATTTTGTTCCTTTGTTGAGTGTCACTAATGCTAAGAATTCTTGCAATGAACCTGACTGAAACATTTAGCATTAAACTATTTACTTCCGATTTAGTGTTCCCGTAATCAAATAAACAGAAATATGAATTCTTCCATACTTTTTTGGGAATAGCTAGTTTGCTAAATTCCTCTCCTCTCCCCCTCCCTCTCCTTCTTTCCTCCTCTCCCCTCCCCTCATGATTACAACCCTCCCAGCATCCCACAGTCACATGATCAAAACTCGGGCGCTTAGCAACTGGCATGTTTTTATGATGGTTGTAGCATCTCAGGGTCTAGTGCTCGCCATCTGCAACCTTCTCGGCTGGCTTCCAACAAACAAAGTTAATGAAGGGAGCCGGATTCACTAAACAACCGCATGATTCATTTAACGGCAAAACAATCATGGCAAAAAAAAAGGTAAAATTAGGTGCGGCTCACTTAAAAACTGCCTTGCTTAGTAATGATAATTTTGATCCCAATCGTGGGCCTACGTGGAGGACATCAATCGAAACGCACTGCACAAACCATTGTTAGAAATTCACTAAGAGGTGAGTGCATGGTAGGAAGTCAGATGGCTTCCATACGTGTTTTTCTGGAGGCATAAGAGGAAAAGTAGCTCATTTCTGGCAGTCGTCGGGTGCCATGACTGGTCCTCACACTTACGACTGTTGCAGCAACCCCATGGTCCCGTGATCAACATTCAAGTGCTTGATATCCGGCAGGTATTAAAATGGTGGCAGCATCACCATTTGTGACCTATCCTCTCTCTAGCATGAATAGAACAGAATAACAGAGTTGGAAGGGACCTTGGAGGTCTTCTAGTCCAGCCCCCTGCTCAGGCAGGAAACCCTATACCATTTCAGACAAATGGCTGTCCAGTCTCTTCTTAAAAACTTCCAGTGTTGGAGCATTCACCGCTTCTGGAGGCAGGTTGTTCCACTGGTTCATTGTTCCCACTGTCAGGAAATTTCTCCTTAGTTCTAGGTTGCTTCTCTCCTTGATCAGTTTCCATCTTTAAGTCTAAGGAGGAGTTAGAACCAGAAGATTGCATCCGGTTTACATATTTACAACTGAAAGATTTAAATCAGACAAAAAAAGAGTTATGGGTCAGCTTTTTTGCGAAAAATGAGATGGAAATCCTACTGTGTGGTAGTGATGAGCATATCATTGCCAAAGTCTATAAAGTGTTACTGAATTTAAATTTAAAGAATGAATATGTAAAGCAGTGCATGCTTCAGTGGGTAAGGAGCTTTGGACATAATGTAATGCTTGAACAATGGGCGGATATGTGGACGAAAGGTTTAAAAATTACCCCAAATTATAACTTAAAAAGAAAATTTCTGTAAGATGATGTCAAGAGTGTATAAAGGTATTTCAAATGAACGTTGGAAATGCAAAAGGAAAGAAGGCACCTTTTATCACTTACGCTGGGCATGTGACAAAGCAAGAAAATATTGGAGTAGGAGTCACAACGACACGATTCCCTTAATAACTGCAGTGATTCACTTAACAACTGTGGCAAAAAGATCCTAAAATGGGGCATGGCTCACTTGCTTAGAAATGTTGACCTCATTTGCGGTCATAAGTCAAGGACCACCTATACCGTATTAACATTTTCAGAGATAGTTTGAGAGTTCCCGTATCTCAGCCTATCTCTGAAAAGTTCAAGAATAAAAAAAACAGTGAAACGTTCGGCTTTATTCGGTGATCGGAGGCTGCTAGCAAAACTTTCAAATATGTGCTTTCTTTTGTGTTAGTGTTTCCTTTAACATTCATACCACAAAAAGGGAGAACAAAGCTGCTTGAGCTCAGGGTATTTATTTTAACCAGTCAAGCAAGTTTTTTTTCTCTCTTTCTTTTCTTCCTGATGTATATTTTGCTTTGTACATCAGGAAAGTAGAAGCATTGGGCATAATACGGAATGAGGAAGGAAGAGGACAAGAGAAATGTGAGCTGAACTGCACATTTTGTAAAGAGCAATCCTGCAGTTTGGGTTACCGCTCTGGCAGAAGGCAACACGCGAAGAGAGTCTTCTCATTAGAGAGAAAATTTAAGCAGGATATATAATGACCACTAAAGTTGCTTTCTTGCCTTTGTTGTTCTCAACAGGGGCTTAAAGTTTTTCCAGGTCGACCCTGCTGGTCCCATTGGGCTACCTGGATTTCTGGTATCATCCTCTTTTTGGTTATTAATTATATTCTGAATTATCTCCCATTACAGCTAGCTGAGAATGTATGAAATGGCTACTGATTGTTATCTACAATAAAGCAATGACTGCTTTATTAATTCATTGTTGAGCCTTCAAGTTGGTCCGGAGATAACAACAGAGTTGGAAGGTCTTGGAGGTCTTCTAGTCCAACCTCCTGCTCAGGCAGGAAACCCTATACCGTTTCAGACAAATGGTTGTCTAGTGTCTTCTTAAAAACTTCCAGTGTTGGAATATGCACAACTTCTGGAGGCAAGGAGAACTTAAGGAGAAGTTTTCTGACAGTGAGAACAATTAATCTGTGGAACGGCTTGCCTCCAGAAGTTGTGGGTGCTCCAACACTGAAGGTTTTCAACAAGAGATTGGACAACCATTTGTTTGAAATGGTATAAGGTCTCCTGCTCAAGCAGGGGGTTGGACTAGAAGACCTCCAAAACTCCTTCCAACTCTGTTATTGTGTTAGACAAGGCAAAAATAAACCTTTGTCCAGTTTATAACTAATCACCAGAAATGGATCTTCTGAAATGTAAAAAATGTTGGCAATGTGAACAAACAACACTGTCTTTATCACAGGGTTTAAGAGCTTTCTCTTAAGCCTATGCTGGCGAGAAGGGGTAGGGAAGGCGTTGCCTTCATGCCTTATGTGCAAGCTTCCTTTGATCTGATTGTGAAGTTGTGGTTGGGTTGCTTCACAATGATTAGGAAGAGCCATGGCCAAGTCCAACCAGGAAGCACTCTTTATGGGTAATTTTGAGTTAGCGGCTATGTGGTTTATTGAATAAGCACAATTGGCTGGAGTTACCCATGCCATCCACACGGGCTGGGCTCACAGAGTCATTACATGAAACCAAAAAAACCACATTATTGCTTACTTTGAATGGCCAAGACTGAGGCAATAGATAAATCCCAAAAACAAATATATGAAATTCATGAAACCAGATATAACCTAGATGTGCATATACTGAACTAAATGGTAATTAAAATGGACCGTTGCGCAAAAATTAGGAGTCATATAACATACTGTCATAAAACATGGTTTATAACAATGACAGGTTTTACAAACCACAACTTGGTTTGCTAAATTATATATTTAGCAATCAAGGAGAGAACCAACCTAGAACTTCATGAGAATAATTTCCTGAGAGAGAACAATTGATCAGTGGAAGGGCTTGCTTTCAGAAGTTGAGGGTGCTCCATCACTGGAGTGTTTTAAGAAGAGATTGGACAGCCAATTGTCCAGAATTGTACAGGATCTCCTGCTTGAGCAGGGGATTGGACTAGATCTCCAAGGTCCCTTCCAACTCTGTTATTGTTATTCTGTTATTTCCTCCTGTTATTGCATTAGCAAATACAACTTGTTTATTCTGGCTCTTTCTGGGGATTGTACTCAAAACTTTTAGGGATCGTCTGTAGCCCTAAAATGTCAGTTTGCATGTTTCTGTCCAACAGGACAGACTAAGACCGGGAAGGAGACAAACATCATCACAGGCAGACAAGAAGGACCATCATGCCCCAGAGCAGAACAAGGAATAATGCATTTGAACCTGTCCTGAAGGGTCTTTAAAAAGTTGCACTTGTTGACTTGAAGGGAGGGGGAACTAACTGCAAAATATGACTTTTGACAACTGTATGTCTTCAACAAATAATGCTGCAATCAGGATCTAACTCGGCAGCCAAGTGAAGATGTCTTTAGCTGACTTCTGCTCTGGTTAAGGTTTAGCAATACAATTGCTCAACTGCTGCCTGCTGAAATGTTCACTTCCTTTTCCCTTGCACAACAAGAGGTAGGGGAACAAACCAAATATCTAACAGATCCATGTTAGTTAATTCCGGAGAGACCCAACAATATGCCTGTAACATAATCAACACAAAAACAAAACTCTGTGAAGCTCCCAAGAACAGTGCTGTGTAATCAAGGTCAAGGTGATGGGCCAGGAGTAGAAGACCCAAGTCAAGTGCATTTTCAATTGTGGGAGCTCCCTAAGTGACTTGGGTGTGGTGGAATGTAGTCTGGATTCCCAAGAGGGAGGAGCTGTCTCACTGAGGGGAAAGAGGCAGCAAAGCTTGGGAAGGTCTGGTAGGCAGGAAGAGGGCAAAGGTGGACCCTCCCTAGTAATTCAGAGTACATCTATAGTTATATCTATAGTTATGCAGATAGTTGCTTTAGTCAGGAAAGATTTTGTCTGTAGGTGAACAACAATAAAGACAAATACATCAATGAAGATTCTCAGTCATCCAGGTAAGTTGTCTGAAGGTTGTTAAGTCCAGTTGCCATGACTCAACCTTCAGACAACAATAAACTACTTGGAAGTAACTCCACGTGTCATTCTCGGGCAGTCACAATCTCTGAACCCAATATGGTGATTGTTGGAATAGAAGGAAGGAATCTGATCCCCCATAAGACCCTTGGATGGCCAGACAAAAGGCAGACTATAAACCTAATAAGATAGATAAAATAGGTGTGTTTACAAGTTTCACACTGCTTACGTAAAGAGCCAAACTATAGTGAAAGTAGCCTTGAGTTGTGTTTTGCTCACTGGGTCCACATCATCCATTTGTTTCCTGGCTCCACCCGAGCCATCTTTTCATGTTGGAAACATCGTTAAGGAAAACATCTACATTTTTCTCATTCTCATTTCATTTGATAGAAGGTAAATAATTTTAATTTCCTCCACTTACCAACAATAACATTTCAACAAAATATTAATAGAAGGAATGGAGGGAAATATCTTGTTTTTCACATCTCCAGTGGCAATAATGTAATTAGGATTAGAGTCTCTGGTACAGGTTATGCTTGTCCAATTCTCAGAGACTGCCTGGACAATCCCTGCAGGATTCTTGGCAAGGATTTTCAAATGGGGGTCAAAGGTCATTGCTTCCTTCCTAAGGCTGAGAGAAAGTGACTGGCCCAAAGTTATCCAGCTGGCTTTATGCCTAACTAGAACTCATGGTCTCCCAATTTCTAGCCTGGTGCCTTATCCATTATACATCACATGCCTGTTATTAACAAGCAATGCAAATAAAACCATTGTTCCATTCTTCTGTTTTCAAGTTTACTGCTCAGAAAAGAACTGCACAGTTCAGGAAAATGAGTGAACTCTTATTTTTGATGAGCTTTCTCCGTATTTCACATGCAGCTGTAAGAAAATGCTGTAAAGCAAAGCAGTGCTGTTCATTGTGTCTTCCATAAGAACAAGCAATTTGTTTTGCAAGATCCTGTTTTATTGCTGTCTCCAGAGATGCTAATGTAAAGAGATGCTTTAATGTAAAATTTAGAGAATGCAGCTAGTCTACCCATCCTTTTGAAATAAAAAAGATTTACATTTTGTTACGCAGTCACTAAAGAAGTGGTAGAGGAAAAAACTGCAATTACTGAAAGAGGAAAAGAAAGAGACACAACACAAATAAAAAATTTGAATATTCCAACATATTCGTGATATGATAACCTTGAAAAATTAAACGCAAGCTATTTTTTTTTTAAAAAAAAGCATTGACAGTTCTTCCCATTGTTTTCTCTTTTGTGGTAAGAAATAGACAATGGAAACAGAATGTGTAGGTTATAAGTTGAAGATTTTGGGGTCTCCCTTAAAATTCTGCAAATGACAAAAGCAGTTGTAACATAAAATCCTTGCTCAGACATTATCTTTTGAGTTTCTGTTGGTTGACCCGTGACACAAGGCAACTAAGTGCATTAGCCATGAAATCAGTAATTGTCTTTGCATCAAAGATATGTTTTCTTTTAGGAGCAGAAACAAGTTATATTTGAGTTCATTTCTGGGATTATTTGATCCGGACAGAGAAGAGTCTTCCCATTACTTCCCCAGACACGGCTGTCCTTGTGAAGTTACTGTTGAGAACATCAGTTGAAGAACACAACTTGCTCTGACACTGTTAAGTTTCACCAAGATTCTCCCTGAAGTTGACTTACTTGTACGTTAGTGGTCAACCATCATATACTATAAAGCGCACAATATGCAGAGAATTAAGATTATGAAACTATATGTTGTTTGGGCAGCAATTACTCAGCACAGAGTCACAGCAGATGGCAGTATCTAGCTAACCCTGGTGATTTGGTGAAAGCTAAACAGCACTAGATCCGATTAAAATTTGGGCAGATAAAAGCCATAGCTGTAAAGCACACTAGGAAGTCAAGAGTTAAACCAGACCGTGGTTTGAATAAGATCCTCAGTCTGGTAGCTCTTATCATCAGTGGCGACAATATATAATTCTGAAGACACATCCTGATTTCCAAGGTTTTCCCTCTGGTCCAGCCAATAGTTTATAATTCGGCACTTCTTGAGAAAATCAACAAGGTATTGTTTTCTTCTTCTTCTATAAACTGCATGTGGCTATAATTTGTTGCACCACTCTACAATTGACTTCTTTCTTTCTTTCCTTCTCACCCTTAGTGCTTTCAATGGTTAACCATTCATGGTTCAGTTGACAACCAATTTCAAAGTTGAGCTGACTTTAGCCAACTGTCTGTCTGTGCGTCCGTCCTCCATCCATCTTGGGGAAAAAAATGCTTTTGAAAAGTGACAATTCAGGTGTGGGTTACTTTTTTTCCCATCCAGTTTTACGGTAAAAACTGTTGCTGTTATCATTAAACTGCAACTAAATTAGGGGGAAATATGTCCAGGAATGTGTTCTTAAAAAAAAACTGCAAATGAACCTGCTTTTTCTATCCCCTGATGTTGTCTAGCTCTCTGGGCCCTAAGAACATTACATTTTAAATCATTCTCCAACTTTAGATTAAAACGATTTTTTGAGGGGGGGTGTTGGTCTTTTGTTTTGCTTCATAGTTAAAGATTCTGATGAACAGTTTCACAGCCAAACAAAAAGATCCTATTCTTGCCCAGGGTGTACTGAAGTCAGCTTTTCCCAGATGCAGTTGGAGTCTGGAAGCCTGGTCAAAGCAATCATTGTATTCTCAATACAAGCATTTGTGGGCGATTGGCACCGGCAATGTCACCAATAACCCATCCTTGCACAGGAGCCAAAACCAAACGGGATGAAGCTGAATTCACTGTACTGTACTCAGGCTCATCTGAATGGCCAGCAACAGGTCTCTCCAACTTGCTGTTTGAGCTGATCTTAGCCAACAGTTTATCTATACATCATCTATATTTATTTTATCTATCTATCTATCTATCTATCTATCTATCTATCTATCTATCTATCTATCTATCTATCTATCTATCTATCTATCTATCTATCTATCTATCTATCTATCTATCTATCTATCTAATCTATCTATCTCTATCTTTATCTCTCTCTATCTTTATATCTCTAATCTCTCTCTCTCTCTATCATCCCATTGCCAGGAGTTCAATCCTGACCAGCTCAAGATTGACTCAGCCTTCCATCCTTCCGAGGCCGGTAAAATGAGGACCCAGATTGTTGGGGGCAAATAGGCTGACTCTGTGACCCACTTAAGAGAGGGCTGTAAAATGTTGCGAACCAATACATAAGTCTTAAGTGCTATTGCTATCTATCTATCTATCTATCTATCTATCTGTCTATCTGTCTGTCTGTCTGTCTGTCTGTCTGTCTGTCTGTCTGTCTGTCCGTCCGTCTGTCCGTCCGTCCGTCCGTCCGTCCATCCATCCATCATTTATCTATATCATCTTAGCCTAAAGGGAGACGTTTCTCCTGTCCCGTTGTGTCTGTGTCTAGGGAGTGGTGTTCATCTATTTCTTAGCCGAAAGGAGCCAGCATTGTCCGAGGACACTTCCATGGTCGTGTAGCCAGCATAATTATACGCTGAGGTGTGTGGAATGCTGTTACTTTCCCACCAAAGTGGTACCTATTTAAACACTCGCATTCTGCATGCTTTTGAACAAGGTGGGTAAGAGCAGGGGCAAGTAATGGGAGCTTACCCTGTTGCGTGGTGTTCAGCTTTCAGTTGACAAAATGGCTCAGTATCTTTAACCACTGAGCCATCCTTCCCCCATCTTTCTCTCTCTCTCTCTCCCCACTCACCTACATAAAAGCTGCACATAAGAGGCAAGGAGAGTTAAAAATCCAACCCGAAAAGTGAATTAAAAGGCTGGGGGCTGCCTTCAGGATGCTAACCAGCCCCACAGGGTGGTTCTTCTCAGCTCCCCACCAAGCTGCAGCACAGCCGCATTTCAGCTCCTCTGCGGAAGGCCAGGAGAGCGCCAGATTGGCTCAGCCAGGCAGATCCTGTGGGAGACACTCAGCATTACCAACGCCACTAATGATCATTGATCCTTCCCCCCCCCCCCCCCAGCAGCTAAAAGGTGAAACACAAGATCCTTTCCCCTTCATCAGCATACCTAACTGCATTCACACACCACAGACCCGGCTTGAATATAGCAAGAGCCTATTTTAGCCGCGTAGGTTTTGCAACCCGACCGGGCGCGCAGCTGCAACCCAGGCCGTCTTAAGGACTCCCCCCAAAGGCCCCCCCCCGATTGCATGCAAAATAGCCATCTTTTCCCTTCCCTCGGCGTTGCTGTGGTCTTTCGATTTCGCCTTGCTTCGTGCAATCTATTGCACTTTTTTTTTCCCCCTTCCAAAGGGAGCTCTTTGGAATCCCTGCACAGAAATGGCTCCACCAACAAAGGACGGCTGCCTTCCTCTCCTCCAACCGGGCGTGCAAAGGCAGCCGCCCAGAAGGGTCCAGCCCATCCCTACCCACCCCCGTCCCCGCGGCAGGGGCGATCCCAGCCAGGCGCCCACCGAGCACCCCCGGGGCTGGCTGCCCAGATCCCAGGAGCCGGAGACCCGCCAGGCTCGGAGAAGCTTTGCAGCAGCTGCGCGCCGTCTCGCCTCCCCCGAGGCTGCGGGGACCCCGTCCCTCCCGTCCCCAAAGCCCGTCCCGGGTGGCGGCGCGGCGACCACAAAGCGCCCGGGGCGAGCGAAGCCAAGCAAGTCTTGCAAGCGAGCGCCTGGCTCCGCCCCCCTGGGGCGCGCGCGGGGCGTGGCCGGCGAGGCCGAGGAGGAGGAGGGGGGCGTGGCCGGCGGCTGTGAGGCGTCGCGGCCCGCCGGTCACGTGACGCGCCGCCATTTTGTCTGGAGCGGGCGCGGGCCTCTGAGGTGAGGAGGCAGCGGGGGCGGCGGCGCCGACAGGCCGGACGGGGCGGAGGTCTGGCCGGCCGGAGAGCCGCGTCGTCGTCGTCGTCGCCGTCGCCCGCGAGAGCGAGAGAAGGCGAGAGGCCGGAGGGGAAGCGCACAAGGGGCGTCCCGTTCTCGGCTCAGCCCGGGCTGCACGGCGGCTGGGCCGGGCTTGGTGGCGCTCCGCCCCGCGGCTTGCCTGCCTGCCTGCCGCCGCTCCTCCTCCTCCTGCCCTGCGCCGCTGCTGAGGGCCGTCGGGGAAGTCCTCCGCTGCTGAGGGGCCGCCGGAGCCGAGCTGGGCAGGGAGCGCCGCCGCCGCCGTCATGTCGGGCCAGTCGATCACCGACCGGATCACGGCGGCGCAGCACAGCGTCACCGGCTCGGCCATCGCCAAGGCCGTCTGCAAGGCCACCACCCACGAAGTCATGGGCCCCAAGAAGAAGCACCTCGACTGTGAGTGCGGGGAGGAGGAGGGGCGCCCGACACGCGTGTGCATTCCCACGTTCTTCCCCGCTTCCTCTTTCTCTCTGCCCGGGTCGGGACCCCAGGCTGGGTTTCCACAGTCGCTCTCCGATTTTCCCCAGGATTGGGTGGGGACCCCCGCCCGGAGGGGCGCCTCGTCCTGACCGGACTAACCCAGGCCCGGCGGCCGGGTTCGGGCCTCTTGGGCCCGTGTCCAGAAGAGTGGGGCCTGGGGGCTTGGACGGGGGTGGGTGGGTTCTGGAAGAGCTGTGGTTGGGCAGAGCCCCACCCCCTGGATGGGCCCAGTGGGTTAAAGGCATTAATGGCTGGGCTGCACAGACTGACAGAATCGCTTAGAATGATGGATGGATGGGGGGGGGGGGAGAATCAAACGCACTTGGCCAATTTTGCAGGAAGGATTCAGATTTAGTGCCTAACAAACAGAGGATTTTATTTTCCTCTTTTTACACACACACACCCGGAAGTGTAAATCCCTTCGCCCTTTATCAGATGGTGATGGTTCCCCCTGATGTTATGACCTGCCACTCTTTGTAAGCGGGCATCTGTAACCTCTGTCCTGGGTTGATGGCATCCTGGGTTGTGCTGGGGGGGGGGGTTTGGCAACCCCTGTCTGGGTTGTTGGCATCCCTTCCTTGGACTGCATTGTCAGTTGAGGGATAGAATCTCTATTGTAGCAGTTTGTCAAAAAAAAAAAGTATCTGGGTGTTGAGCTATGCACAATGGGCCATCTTTTCAGATCCAACCTCCAAATCACAATCTCGGTCAGATTTAACTTATCTACCTACCTACCTACCTACCTTGGGAAGTAGTGTTATGTGTTTGGCAAGCAGAAGGTTTCATTTTAATTGTCAGCTAAAGAAAAGAGTGGAGGGAAGCACCAGGTGATAAGAAAGACGTCCTGGAGTCCTGAAAAGCTGATACCAGTTATTGAGGATCAGACAGTGCTCTGGGTTAAATGGAAAAATCCATAGCTTTGGGTTGATCAGATGGCTTCCAGTCCTTATCTTTCTTGGGTGAGCAGGTGCAAAGGTGACCAGCAAGACTGCTTCACAGTTGGGGACAACAAAGGAGGTGCAGTTTGCCAGACATGGTCGATTAGATTTGCTGAAGCCACTTTTAGTATAAAACTGTGAGAAAGCATGATTAAACGAACGGGTTGTTGCCACTTTAATGAGTCCTGACCAGCCTTTATAGAAGGTTAAAGAGAAGATATGAATCAAGTTAAATGTTTCTATCTTACAGGATCAGTAATATTCCGCTGCCCTTTAGAAGAACAACTACCTATGTTAGGTTAATGGGAGCGGAGAATTGCTGTTTTGGCTTTGTTTAAAAAAGACAACACCAAAATATATAAAACAGAGCAAGAGTTTTATTTCCTGAGCTTGTTTGTTTCCTCCCATCTCTTTGTGGTACAAATAAACATGCCTCTTCCAAGTAACTCAGAGTTAAAATAAGTCTTCTATGAGAGATCAAGTAAGCACTGTCAAGTGACTCTTGTCATAATACATCTGCCTCCAAATAAAGGACATTCTTGACCTAATGAACTGAGGTCTAAAGCTTTCTATTAACACGTCAACCAGATAAGATAAGGTAGTGTGGTTCTGGGCTCTCAGAGCTCATCAATATAAATTTCAGTTGTTCTGCCTTGCTTTTTATATAGCAGTTAAAATGGCCTTCTTGGAAGAAGAGTTTTTATTTTATGTTAGAAGATTGCTGGAGAAAGAGAAGTTTCTGGGAATCAGTATGGAACTACTAACCTTAAAGCCATTATTATAGATGCACAGTCAGCCAGATGTTTTGGCTGGATTTGTTATTTTTGTCCACCTGTTGAGTTTTTCCCCAGGACTGCGTGATAGATGACAGACATTGTTTTTTAATAATCTTAAAGCTTTCATCACAGGATGTAAGCTGTTGCAAATAAATCTTCCATTGGCAATTCTGATGGTGATTTTGTGAATGCTGATGGTATTCAAGTGGTGTTCCAGATGTTTTGGGATTGCACCCAAGTCACCTATTGGTCCTGTCTTTGCTTTACCATAGTCTTCTACTTCGATTTGCAATTCTTTTTGTATTTTGGGATTTTTCTCCAGTTTTTCCTTCTTCTGCTGTTTCCAGGAACTGCCACATCCACTATCCAGCCTTTTTTTTTGTCTTTCTTAGCAATTGTTAAGTCTCTTATGTGGCATATGCTTATCTGTTTGATTTCTAAAGTCCCAGTGCCCTTTGGCTTTTTCATTTTCTATTACTTTTTCTACTTTGTATTCTCACCAGTTCTTGCAGGCAAGTAGTATTTCTGGCAGATATTCCAATGCATCTTCGTTGCTACCTTTCTTATTCGGTTCTTTGTAACAAATCTGAGTGGTGATCTTGCATTATTTTATTATAGTTGGTTGCAGTCAGCCTCATATTTATACTGGATTTGGCATTTTTATCCACCTATCACTATTATTATTTTAAAAAAAGCTTGATTCTCATTGCATTCATGCAGTTATCTTGACAGCATTAAGAAAGTGGCTTAACCTTGCTTTAATCCAGAATGTTTTTGCTTATTTCCTAAGGTAGCCAACAGCCTGGGATTCCCTAGTGGCCCCATTCAAATGCTAACTGGGGCCAACCCTGCTTAGCTTCTAGGATTAAGCAAGGACAACTAGTAAGCCAAAGATCCGAGCCCAATCATATTTCTTTGCAATTTAGTAAGCAACACAAATAATACATTATTGACTAACCAGGAATCTTCTAGTTGCTCTTTGGAATTGTGCTGATATTAAATGCAGTCCCAGGGCATGTACTTTTATTGAAACTTTCACTGTTTCCGTCTGTATGTTCCTGTTATAATGGAGCAAAAATTACAGCGCAGCATTAAGTTTGCATCACTTCTACTTTCTAAAGCAGTATTTATTTCATAGTACAAAACGAATGTCATTCTCATATTTTATTCTGCAAAAAGGCACAGTGGTAAAATATCTACTTTACATTTGATGTTGCACATAGAAATATGTATACTTTTATTTGTATTTCTTTAAGGCTTTATATTTCTTTTGAAATAATTCTACCTGTTCTATACTCTCTTAGCAACAAGTTTACATTGTCACTAAAGCATGCATGCATCACCTGCAGTCGGAATTAGCAGTGCTAATATTAGATAGTCATTTCCTAACCTTTCAGCTTGCCTGACTGTTGTTGACTGTAGAATTGTGGTTGTTGTAATAGAAGATGCTAGTCTTCTACATATACCGTAGGTGTACTATTTACTCTGGATAATATCTGTTCCTATATGTATTTAAGAAGTACATGATAATGTTTATTTACTTTGACTCAGAAAGATAACAAAGATATCAATGTTGTTTAATTCTAGAAGGAAAATTGTTGTAGGAGCAGCAAAATCTTGTGGCACCTAAAAACTTCTTGCTTCTTCAAATTCTTAAAATGCTTGGCTATTTCATCTCCACTAACTACAGCCTCAAGATAGTTTTCATTTATAGTCTGTAGATTTTGTATGTTCTTCTGGTTTTTACTTCCTATTCAGATGTCAGCTTAAAATCAGTAAACTCAATTGTACAAGGAAATTAGGAAGTGACAACAGGATAAGGTTGCTCAATAACATTGAAAATAGCAATATTTTAAAAAAGGAAATAGATTTAATCTATTGCAGCACATAAGAGTTGTTCAAATGAGTTCCACTACATTCAAAAATCCATTTAAGCATTATGTCTGTGCCATAGTGCAAAGAATTAAATCCAAGAAGGCATGTGAAATGCTTGTTTGATTTTTGTTCAACATGGTAGGAAAAATCTATACAATGCTGCTTAATTCACCGTGTTTCTTTTGTTTGGAAAATGTCTCATTTAATGGTGAGAATGTAAGGGAAGCTGATTTTGGGAAATTATATGATGTTGAATGTCATCATTGGATGTTCGCATTACAAAAAGGTTAACAAATGCTGCCATGCAGGATTCTTATACATACTGTGTATACTTATGTTTTAAAAATGTTATGTACTGCTGCTTTTGTTGGGTTGAATTCCTTTTGCGGCACATGGGTAGAATAATATATTTTTTTAAAAAGCATTGCAGTGCTGCATTTAAATTTCCCCCCCTTCTCTAACAATAGCTAGGATTTACGAACATTTACGAACATTCCTTCATTCACATTTTTTACAGCAATAAAGATTATTAAAAGAGCATATTGGAGGATAAGTGAAAAGTAATATAATTTAAGAGCGGAAAGTAGGTTTCGATCATAAGACAAATACAATTCAGAATGCTCCAGTTCAATTCACTTCAGGTCATAGACTTTCAGACTATATATTTACTAGCTCTTATGCACATTAAGTATTGCTCCTGCATATTATATGTGCATTGATTTAAAGCAAGGGATTTATTATTTATAGCAGGGGAAAGTCTGATTAAACTGACTGTTACATTTCCTAGTCGGTAGTTCACACTAGTTGCTTGAAATTACATTATTTATATGTTGTTTCATTCTTACCTCATTGTTGAATTGTTTACATTTCAAACTATCAGTTTTCTCTAGGATTAGTATCCTAGCATTAATTATGAGAATATAGAAGCCGCTAGTGCAAGCATGTATTTGTTAAATTGTATTATGATTCAGTATGGTGATAAATCACAGTGACTCCATTCACGTATTAGGCCAAACCAAATTGTGTCTTACATGATATATATGAACTTGTCCATTAGGTGGGTTTACATATCATACTAATGCACAATGTGGTTTCTTAACATTTCAATTGTGCAAACCCTGACATTGTTATTTGGCACAATGTAGGAGTTTAATCACTGTGGTTCAGCTGAAGGTGGCCCAAAGAACAAAATAACAATACTGTACTGTGCTTTATATCGTGGAGTGTCTGCTACCTCTCAATTTGAGTGATTTAGAGTGTTTATGTTTATAATATGATAAATATACAAGCACACATTCAAACTAGTGCTGAGTGCTTGCTTTTAGGATCATTGCTCAGGCATGTCAATTTTTCCTAGCCAGTCTTTAGAACTTTAAAAAAAATTTCAGCTATCCTTATAGCTGCTCTTATAACTTCCACTTGTAAAACTTTTATCCCAACAAGAAAACTATTTGAAACCACAATCCCCCCCCTCCCGCCACAGTGGATAACGCTGGCTGCACATTGTTAAAGGTTAAGAGTGTGTGTGTGCGCGTTCCTATCTTTCTAGGTCTGTTGTGCGCGTTCCTATCTTTCTAGGTCTGTTGTGCGCGTTCCTATCTTTCTAGGTCTGTTAGAAAGTGTGTTATTGTTAGAATAAGGGCATTTTAGTACCCAGTCATAGCTTTGCTGAAGTCCTATATTTCTCCATATTGTCAGCAGTTCTCGCTTTAATTCTGGGCAAGATCAGAAATGAGTATTATGATCTCTAAAACCTCTCTAGAAATTAAGGTGATCTACTGTGATGACCTCTTCTTATATATGATGTAAATGTTTCAGAAGTCTTAGAATCTCACAGAACTGTTCTTTTTATTTTTAATCAACACTTACATGTTTTATGGATATCTATTAACTATTGCCCACTAAACCATACATAGTTTGGTTCTCACCTGCCTTATCATGATATTTCAATTTGGCATGGCAGCTAAAATGCCCTGTCAGTCAAATGAGCAAATCCCCTGACTTTGTTGTGGATGACAAGGAAATTTCTACATGGAATACTAAGCAGAATTATATAACATTTTGCATCTTTTGAAAAAAACGATGCACCTTTAATCTACTTAGGGTCTTTTTCTGATAACACATGGGGTGTGTGTGTGAAGAAGATGGGCACATAACTATAAACCTTGTCTTTTCTGCAGATGCGCAGAATGACCTACATAAATATTCTAATTTTTCCCTCCAACACAACCCTGTGAGATAGATTTGACTGAGACATAGTGGCTATGTTTGATCTGAGCTATGGTTTGCTAATTAACATTTCTGGATTTTGTGCGCGCACTGAGCCAGAAATTAAATACCAGTCTGAATTCACACAATATACTAGGCTAAAAACCTGGCTGACCTATCAGTGATTCAGGCAGTAGTGCGGACACAGCCAGTGACCAACCCATAGTGACCCAATGTACTTACCCAGTTGAAGGTTGTAAATTATACTGCAACAGAGATGGGAGTCTGTTGTTGTTTTTTTAAATAAAATGTTAACTCAGATTTATGGCTTGATTAAAAACTGTTCAGATATCCTGCGGCTCAGGAATGTAGTTCAGGCTAGCTGTCAGGATCTAGGTAGGCATTTTTCACAGTTTCTTATCTGCTAGATGTGATGTTCACTAATCAATAATGGATTTTCAGTACAGAAGGTTTTATTTCATACTGTGATTGTGAATATCGGGCAGTTATGTTGATTTATTATAACAGCATTCTTGCTGGCAGTTTTATCTTCACTTGCCAATAGTGACTTTAGCTACACAGCAAAGTTTTTAAAACAGTTTTTAAATAATAGCAAGTGATAGCTCTCATTCTGTAGATTGCTTTCACTTGAGAATAAAAGCTTCAAATTGATTCAATATCAAATGAGCCTACTTCCCTCTAGTGCAGGCAGTGCAAACCAGCCTATTCTAAGGGGATCAAGGCTACAGGATAGCTTGATATTATGAGCCAGATGCTGGACAACAACACCAGCAATGCTGTATCTGGGGGTATAGTTACCACACCTCCCAGACAGTGGGTGTGGTAGACTTGCTGCTTCTTGTGATGGCTTGCTTCTGTTCCGACATGGATTGGGTTTTGCACACAGTAGAGCCAAGTGGTGGTTCCTAAACATTAGTTATACCTCGGGATTATCAGTAGTGCAGAAAAGTCTGCAGATTTGTAGCTTGCGTTTGGTAATAGAGGAGATCAGAATTGGATCATATCTTTAATTACTCATAGGCACGCTGGGACAGGAAAACTACTGGATTCTTTTTGAAAACAAGTTATGATTATGAGTATCTCTAAAGTGGATTCAGAAGCTACTACTCCTTTGTGACGTAGAGGGCACGGCCGAGTTAGATTGCAGTTTTGCATTTCAGAGTGCTGCATCTTGTTCCTTCTTGAAATGGCATCATAATTGATGAATTAGGATTCAGACTTCATATTTTTTAACCATCCTTTTATGGTTCTATGCCTATTACCTTTAATATAAGCCTTCATTCTCACTTAATTGCTTCACTGATTTTTTCCCCCTAGGTTTAGCTTCAGTCTAGTGTGTAGATGACTGTTATTAAAAGCCCATCGAGGCAATAGATATAAAATGTATAATAATGAGCAGTCTTTGTTAAAAAGACTGAAAACAATGAATCAAAATCCTGGAAATAAAAGAGATTCCTTACTTGTTGCAGAAACCTGTTTTCTAGAAAAAAATTATCAGGCCTTTTTAATCAGATTTTAGATGGAGTCTTAAGAGGTAGCATTTCATAAAAATGCTGTTTTAATGCAGCTTCTTGTAATGCACAAAAGCAATACAAAACTATCATTGTAATGCAAAAAATATGTTAGGATCTGAAATGAATGCAGTGAATTACACTGCTTGTTATTGCAGTAGGAATACTGGTGTGTGTGTGTGTGTGTTGGGTTTCCCCTAAAGTCCGGTTTGCACATCTAGGGCAAATGAAGGAATGCAGTATATATAGATATAACCCTGGGAAATCCAAAGGGCCACTTTGAATAACCACAGCATTCATATAATCAGCAGCTAATTGAGTGATCCTTTATGAATAGAGGGAAAAAATTCCAGCTATTACTTTACATCTTGGCACTATAATTTAGGGTGTCCAGTTTGCACAAAATCATAGCTATCAGACAATGGTTATCTTTTCTCATTTGTGGTCTTGAAGCACCTAATAGAAGGCTCAAACTCCAATTTGCTGTGATTTTGTGCAGATCAGCAATGTATTTATGTTTATTTTATAATTGCCGCAAAATAATATATGTTAATATATTTATACAGGTTCTGAAATAACTACTGTTTTTCTTGGGAGGAATTCCCCCCCCCCCCATGTTTGCTTGGAGCATTCCATCCAGTATCAAGTACAGATATAGTTTCTTGTTCCAGATATATGTATGTGAATGAATTGAAGGATAGGCTAAATTCAAAGTAGAATGTGAGTTGGGAAGAGATGGAACCCTACTACTCTTCCATATTTGATTTGCAAGGGCTTGTATTTGTATATTGATCCCTTAAGATCAAATGTTAAGAGGAGTGGCTACTACTTTGATAGTCTACAGAAATTCCTTATTGTGCTTTGGCCTCTATGATGACCAAGAACATTTAGAGGGCATCAGTGGGCCTGTACTGTCTCTGAAGGACAGGAATATTATCAGTCACCTCTATGATGCAGACTTGTCTGTAGATGGTGAAGAATTACTGTACATGCTATGCTGGGTCATGTTGATAAACTAGCTGCAGAAAATGGACAAAGATTAAGTTCATCTGCATCTACTTTTTGGGCAGGAGCATCTGCAGAAATGACGTGTTTAATTATTGTATTACCCAATTACTGAGTTGGCAGGCTATTCCTTTGTGATTTCCCAGGAACAGCAGTATCGAGAAAATTCATGTAGGAAATTGTGGTTTAGAAAATAAGGAGTAGGGAATTTCTAGAAAAATAGTTACTTTTAGAGGCCTGAGCAAACTGGGAATATTTGAGTTTGAATGATACAGGCTTGGTCACACGAGAGGAAGAAAGTTAAATAATATTAAGAGAAATAAAATCCGGGTGATGTTGATAGTTTCAGAGAAATGCTAAATTTGAATGCTTGCATATCCTGCTTGTTCACAGTGACAAAAATTCCAGGTGAGGAAAAGTGAAACAATATATTGTTTTACAACCTGAATCATTTCTAATATTATTCATGCCTGCTCAGGTTCCAGTAAAAATGCTAACTGGATCTTACCGTGTTTCCCCAAAAATAAGACCCAGTCTTATTTATTTATTTATTTATTTATTTATTTGCCTCCAATAGAGGCACCAGGTCTTAGTTTTTGGTGGTGTCTTTTCCATGGTCTCACCTCGCCACGGCGGCACCGACAGCCCTGCCCAGTCGGGCCACTTCTTCTGCGGCCGAAGGAAATGCCTCTGCAGCTGAGAATAGAGCTCCGGATTGACACACGTGGTGCCCCCCGGCCTGCATTTCACCATCAAAGAACTTTCCGGAAGGCCTCTGATGGCGAAATGCAAGTCAGGGGGCGCCGCAGAAGAAGCGAGCGGGCGAGGCAGATGTCGATTCATGGGAGGCCTGGCTGCAACGGTCCGGGGCACGTGGGGCATCTCCATCCCCCCACCCCTGCCCTAGCTTGATTTTTAGACGTGCGCCTCGTCCCAAAACTAGGGCTTATATTAGGCCTATCCCCAAAAATGAAGCTAGGATTTATTTTCGGGGTAGGTCTTACTTTCGGAGAAACACCGTAGTTGGTGACTGTAGGACTGTTAGACCATTGAACTGAACGCCAGTAGTATTAAACATTCGCTGTCACATTGCCTGTCTGTTCTCTCTTCAGCTCTTTGGGTTTCCTGGGTGCTACCAGGAAAAAAAACTTAGCTGGGAATCTTTGGGCCAACCTCCTCCTATTCATTTTCTGCGCATTTTTCTCAGCTGGTTTATCAGGTTACTCTATGCTTTCTCTCCTCATTCTTGCCTTTCATTTACGAAGTAACACAGTTCTCTTATTTTTCCTATAAAGTAGTCTGCTAGGCCAATTTTATGTTATTCCAAGGTAAAATCGCCATAAACTAACAAATAATTTATCAAGGGATAGTTTTTTTTAAGCACATTGGAGATTTAATGCTATAATTTGTTTGAATTTAAGATGGCTGACTTTGTTGCAACAAAGTGTAAAACGATTGTAGACAATCCAGCACTATTTGTATTTTCTCACTGCTTGTATAACTAGTGAAGAAGTTTGGGGTTGTGCTGTTTCTCTGCACAAGTCTTTCAAACCTGCCCAACTGCTTTTCATAAGTGTTTTTCTCTCTTATTTTGTTTTCCAGCATATTCAAAATGTTAGTGAATAATCTTGAAAGTACTGGAAGGGACTCCAGTCTTTCTCCCTCCCTCCAGTTTTGGCTAGATACATTATTTTAGGCTTTTGTCTACGTGTCAGTAATGATATCCTCTATTTCTAATCCTGTCATGCTCTAAGCATAATTTGCCACTTCTGATTTGGTAAAACTTCTTTTAGATGTATACATCGGTTCCTGTTTGTAAAGGATGGCTAGATGTGTCTGATTCAGCAAGCTTGCTGCATCATTTTTACCAGAGAATAAAAGTGGCACTGCAAAAGAAAGTTGCTTGATACTAAAGATGTGGAATCATGAGGAAACGTTTAGAAAGTGTTTGATGTAATTTCCCCAGTTAATGTGTGAAACGTGAAGAACACAGGTAGTCCTTGTTTAGCCATCACAATCGGGAGGGAGAGGCAATTCGATAGTTAAGCAAAGCAGTCACTAAGTGAAACTACAACTGCTTTGGATGCTTCAGCTTTCCTTTGCTTTACAGACCTGCAAAGGTCATAACTATGAGGAATGATCGTAAAGTTAGATAAGATAAGATAACCTTTATTGTCATTTTTTTACTATGGGCACAACGGCACACATCAAAAATGAAATTTAGTTGCCCGCTCTCAAAGTGAAACACATACATGACACACACCTAAACATACTATGTACAACATATGTATAGACCCACCCACCCCTATATCTACATAGCAAATAAATATTAAATACTGTCCATCTTTAATATATATAAACTTACTTTTTTATCACTGTTGTAACTGCTAAATGAGGACTGCTTGTGGTCGGTTGAATATGAGAGTGAAGTTTAGGATTCCAGAATACTTTTGAGCATATCCCCTCTTTTTGAGCTTTTATTGGTATAAAAATGGTGAGATGGGTGGCAAACGAATTTGATAAATGAATGCATATTTATTAAAACATCTTGTTTCTTGAATTTCAGATTTAATTCAATGCACAAATGAGATGAATGTGAATATTCCACAGTTAGCAGATACGCTCTTTGAGAGGACGGCAAACAGTAGCTGGGTAGTCGTGTTCAAAGCTCTAATTACAACACACCACCTCATGATGTATGGAAATGAGGTAAGAAAGCCGCGTTTTGCAATAAATACAGCGTTTCATTTCAAAAAGGGGAGGGGTTTCAAAATCAGTGCCTGGTGAATTTCCAAAAGACGGCATGGCAGAGGCATCAAGAACCAGGAGGAATTGCATATGTAGCAATTCCTTATTAGAAAGCAAATACTGACATAGAAAGTTATTTTATTAGTTTCTTTCCCCCTCCCCCCCCAAAGAAATTAGCAAATGTGTTAAATGAAGTACTTACACAAGTGCTGGCATAATTTCTGTAAATCCTGCATTCTGGCCTGACGGGTTTTATTTTTGCCCTTAAAAGGTTCCAAGGGTTCTATTGCCCACTTGCCATTTTAACACATTGTGCCCTTTAGCATTTGACTGTTTCAAACTTCTTGGGGAATCTGAATGAGAATGAGTTGAAGACACATCCCAAGCTCACTTTGTGGTGGAATTGAACAATGCACTCTCCATCGTTGTCTGGTTAACAGTCCTTTATCCCCAAAGTGTGTGTATATGCTATTTTTAGAAGACATGTTTGTCATAAAATCTATCAGCTCCACTCTTACCATGCAAAATTTGAAAAACAGAGTGGAATTTGCCTCACAGAAGACTGGTTTTCACAGGACCGAGGCAATCCTGCCTCAAATAAAGGCAGACTTTCCTGAAGTAGTTTATAGTGTTCAGTCATGCAGGAAGCTAATAGAATGGAAACTAAAGCTAAAAAATATCCCATATCTTAGAATTGGAAGAATCCCAAAGGACAATGAGATAATAACTTGTTAGTTGTGTCAGCTTGCAGCAATTAAAGCATTAGGAGTAGAATGTCTTTGCCTTGGATTTATACTGGGCCTATTTTCCTACTATGCGTAAATGTAAATCTTGCTTAATTGTCATGAGAATAATCTCACAATAGTATACTATATAGTATAAAGAATAGTATTCTTTATAATCATGATACATGGTGAGAGGCACGCAAAATGAGCCATCCGAAGTGGTGTAATATTTGAGATTTGCTTCCATTTCCCTTTTCCATGGAACCATTTGTAAATCAGGGTTGCTATGAAATACATTGCATATCAGTTTCTCTTACATCATTCTGCTCCACTTTTATCTCTCTGGTTAGTGATTGCAAAATTGTAACTATTAATAGATATAATTGGCTTGCCTTAGTAAAAACAAGAAATAGTTCTTGTTTATGTGATCAAGGAACTACAGGTGGTCCTTGACTTACAACAGTTCACTTAGTGACTGTTTAAAGTTACAACGGCACTGGGAAAAGTGACTTATGACCGTTTTTCATAGTTACAACTTTTGCAGCATCCCCATGATCATGTGATCAAAATTCAGACAGCAATTGGTTCTTACTTACGACCATTGCAGTGTCCCAAGTCATGTGATCACTTTTTGCAACCTTCTGATAAGCAAAGTCAATAGGGAAGCCAGATTCACTTAACAACCAGGTTACTAACTTATCAATCGCAGTGATTCACTTAACAACTGTGGCAAGAGATGTCGTAAAATGGGGCTAAACTCACTTAACAAATTCTCATTTGACAACATAAATTTTGCGCTCAATTGTCATAAGTTGAGGACTATCTGTATTTCATGTGTCACTTGGTTAGAAATTAGCAATATAAAATATTTCTATAGAAAGATAATAATCTGCAGAAAGATAATAAAGATAATCTGAATTCTGATTCATTTGTCCACAGCGCTTTATTCAATATTTGGCATCTCGAAATACATTATTTAATCTCAACAACTATCTGGATAAAAGTGCCATGCAGGGTAAGGATTTTTTTTTCTTTTAAAAGTAAGTTTGAATTTATATTTTGTGTTTAAAATGAATCATATTTGATTAGCCCGTTACGTCTCTTTATCTTGGTGAGGTTTTTGTTATTGATAATGAAAAGAGTGATTCTTCAGATGATTTTAAAAGTGAGCATCGAATTTGGAATGGTCAAGTCCTCTAACTTGAGGAAAGGAATTTTTTTAGGGCTACGCACAGCATCCTTCCATCAGTGCCTTTGTGAAATTGAGACAATTCAACATTTTTTTACTGTAGCTTTTATAAGAATCTTTGAAAGGACATGATAATCCCTCTTTTACTACTTAAGTGCACCTGGGGAACAGACAATTTTTACACTCACTTTTTACTTTCAGTCTCAATCTATGAAAACACCTACACACTAAACAAATTTATTGTAGTGTCAATTCAATTGAGGCAACAATTAACATGAAACATGTCTTTTCTTTTTAACTGACGGATTTTATTTGCTTGTATATTGCTGATCTCTATAAATCAAGAATTTGATTTGAATTGTAAGCAGCTTCTCAGAGTGTCAATTACTAAAATACCCGCTTATTGATGATTCACAAGCTGAATAATGACATAAATTGTTCTAAACAAACTCCTCAAAATGTTGTTGGCTTTTTATTTAACGAGGTAATACTGCCATTCATAGGAACTACATCAATTAGCTAATGCCAAGAGGTTTGCAAGTTGAAACAGCTGGAAGAGGGATATTCCAAGGAACCGAAATTAATTTGGATCCCAATACATTCAGAAGAATTGTTATAAGAAGGTTTTTGGGGGAGGTATGGCCAATTGACTATGGCGCTCTGAAAGGTTTTTACAAGATTAACATAAAGAATTTCATGATTTCAAAAACTGGACACTGGAACGAACTAAAGATTTGGGGTGTACGAAAGATACGTAGGTTTTCAAGATGGTGGAAAACATAATGAGAATAGAAATATTGAAGGAGACTTGAAGAATGGAATCAGAAAATAGCCATAATACCAACAATCTAAGTAATTACGTTGGCTTCTATAGACAGACTACAGTATAGTAAAAGATGTTACTGAAGCAATGTCAGATATAGAATAAATTTGAAGACATAGAAAATGGTTTAAAAAAAATAATTTAAACTGACAGGCGAAGGAGAACGATTTAGGAAAGGATGTTTCACTGGATCTACAAAAGAAATTGGCTGAGTCTTTAAAATTTAAAAGGGAAGTGCAAATGACAAACCAAGAGAGTGACCTGAATAAAATTTTCCTACTGGATTTACAGAAGAGGCTTCTTTTAAGTCTTGAAGAATTCTGTGTAATGAGACAAAGAAAAAAATGAAGAGAAATTAAATTCTATGACAATATTTGAATGAAGTAAAGATTAAAATTGTTACAATTGAAAGGAATTAATATAAATTTGGTTTATTTGATTAAGGTTAAAATGCAATATTTTGTTACTTGTGGCTATCTTTTATGAACTTTCTGCTGACACCAGGATTGAAAAGATGATACTTTATGTATTTGCTTATAGTTTAGATATAGGTGGAAGAAATAAATGTAACTTTAGAAAGGATGAAGAATTACTAAATTGTTTATACTTGTGATGGTAAAGCAACTTTTTTATGTTTCTTTTTCTTTATTCTGACTTCCTATTTTCCTTGCACTTTTTACTCCTAGTTTCTTTCCTTTCTTTAGCTTGTGTTACATCTGGCTATTATAATAAAAAAAATTCTAAATAATATATATATATATATATATATAACAATACAGAAGAAAACTTATAAGAATGTAAAAATTAAAAAAAAAGTCTAACTGAAAATTTCTTTATTTTCAGGCTATGATATGTCTACCTTCATCAGACGATATAGCAGATACTTGAACGAAAAAGCACTTTCTTATAGACTCGTAGCAGTTGATTTCACCAAAATGAAAAGAGGGTAAGGGGTCACTTAGATTTTCATGCTTTTGTGTTTGGAGGGCAGAAGTTGAATAGAACCAGTTTAAAGGAAATACTATACATAGAGAAGAAAAAGAAAAATCCAATTTGCTACATCAATTTAAAGCAGGGGTGTCAAACTCAATTTCATTGAGGGCCGCATCAGCATTGTGGTTGCCCTCGGGGGGGGGTGGCCAGGGTGGGTGCGGCCTACTGGGTGGGCGTGGATGGAGTGGGTGTGGCCTACTGGGTGGGCATGGCCAGCTCTACATCGTTCGTGTCAAGGGGGCCTGGGCAGGAGTGGGACAGATCTGAGGGTGTCTGGCAGAAGGGGCTGGGACCAGGGCAAGTGCCAAGGCATGGTCCACTGGAGGAGCCTCCCCAGCATGCACCCAGGGGGCGGGGCCAACGCGGCAGGGGCTGGTTCCTCGCTGTTTCCAGACAGCCTTGTGGAGCTAAGACTGAATGCGTTTCAGCATAGATGGCCACCACAAAATTGTACATTGGCTCCCGGCCAGCCTGGGCCAGGGCCAAGGCAGCAGGGGCCGTTCCCTCACTGTTTCCAGGATGGCTTCGTGGGCCACATGAAACCACTTCGCGGGCCGCATCCGGCCCCCGGGCCTTGTGTTTGACATGTCTGATTTAAAGTATCTACAGTACTTTTTTCAGTTAACTTTTTCTGCATTTTGAACATAGGTATAACATTAATAGGAAATATTCCTTAAAGAGATTCAATGGTGTGATTTGAAAATTGAAAAAAAAACACCATCCTTTGCCTATTTTTTCCTACTTGATTTCAGAAGACATACTCAATTACATATGCAGAAAGGAGCAGTTTTAGTAGAATCTGACGCCTAGGTTGTGATTTTGTTGCGCTGCGTGTGTTATGCTGATAAACCTTTAAAATGTATTTTTCGTTATGTCTTTGAAGGATTGATGGTGTGATGAGGACAATGAATACTGAAAAACTGTTGAAAACCTTGCCAATTATTCAGAATCAGCTGGATGCACTTCTTGATTTTGATGTAAGCCTAGGAATTGCTCTTTACTGCTATAAAACAGAGTTGGATTTAACCAAGGGAATGAGGGAATGTTTTTACTTCCTCATGTTTTAACTCTTTTCATTTTCGCCATTTTCTGTGCAGGCAAACCCAAATGAACTAACCAATGGCGTAATCAATGCTGCCTTCATGCTCCTCTTTAAAGATTCCATTAGGCTTTTTGCAGCCTATAACGAGGGGATCATTAACCTGTTAGGTATGTGAAATGAAAATAATTTGAAGTGGAGACATGTAAACATACGTGCGAGGTTTTCTAGATATTTTCCATGTGCAACTTCCTCCTTTGTTTCTTTATATTCTAACTTGTTTATTATTTTGTCTTATTTCACAATTTGTTTCTTTCACACACATGTATCCCTTGGCCAACACATAATAGTTTTGCTTATGCTCTTTTCTGTTGCATTCTTTTCCAACATCCACATACAGCTTCCTCTGCCTCATATCCATAATGTTAGAAATTGCTTTCTTTTAAAAAAAAAACACTGATATTGTACAGCTTTGGCCGTCTGGGATGTTGAAATGTTCCATAATACTTCAGCAGTTTAACTAGTTCGCAGAGAAAACACACTTCACTTACCAAAATCAACAAGCTACAGAATTTTCTAGAGTTGCAATCTGTACTGTTTGTTGTTTCCTGGTATTAAAAGAATCTGAATTTTGGAAGTGGGAGAGGGGATAAATGGACAAAAGTATAAACAACATGGTAAACCACGTGTGAACCTGCTAATTATGTTTAATGAAATTGAGACTTAAATTATGCATACCACATTAAGCTCTGATGGTTTGGAGGAGATAAAAACTTGATTCTTTGTATATCGATATAGACTGAATTCTTAAAAGTATTCTGAATGTAGATACAACTCTGTGGGACCATCCTAATCCTCATAGTAATGATAATATTGTGGAAATTTGCATTCATCCATAACTATGGAAAAGAGCTTGTGTGCTGTAGAGTTAGTAAAATTCTCATTAAATTTCACTAAAGGCTCCTTTGGAATAAATTAGTTGACATTTCCTTTCGTTGTCTTAAGATTGATAATAAAGTTTAAAATGGAAATTAAATAATAAGAATTCAAATGTGGATGAGAATTCTGTTAATCTAAATTCTCACCCACAATTGAATTTAGGATCCATCTGCTGTTGTTTTTTAATAACTTCATTGAATTCCACAGGTTAGAAATGTTTTTAAGAATGTTAATATGTATTTCTCAAAGAAGTTTTGTCAGCTTGCATAGTTAATGTTCTAGTAGCCTTACCGTAATCCCCTGGAGTTACAAAGGCAAAGCTTTTTCTGATATTGCTGTTATTAATTTGTGGTCTGACAGAGCTAAAAGCCTTTTCTAAAGCTTTTCATTTACAGGTGGTTTTTATTTGTCCTCAATAATAGCACGTGAGAGCTTACAACCCCATAATTTTAAAAAAATGGCAGATTCTTATGTGTTAATCTAGCTCTTGGTTAGGATGTATTTTACTTTCTCAGCCTATTAAACTTCTAATAAGATACGGATTTTTGGAGCCCTTTTATTTACAATATATTTTCTTTGAATTTTATGCTTCAGAAAAATATTTTGATATGAAGAAGAACCAGTGCAAAGAAGGTCTGGATATTTACAAAAAGTTTTTAGCCAGAATGACCAAACTATCAGAGTTCCTCAAAGTGGCAGAGGTAAATAAATCCAGTCACATCAGCGGTATTTCATTTAGCTTTTCTGTACTGGTACAGTAATAAGTGCATGATTGTAGTTCTTGCCCCATAATTTCCTGCAAACGTAGGTTTTATGTGGTGGTTGAATGTAAATGTCACCTAAACCGTTTACATTTTAAAGGGATATTTTGAACGTCTGATTTCTATTGATTGTAGTTGAGACATGTCTGTGCTGAGGTATTTACTGAAGTTGTTTTTCCAAGCAGTGTCAAAAATTCTCACAAGCTATTTTTTGCTCTTTCTGGTATTTGAAATGGATCAACACTTAATATTAAAATTTTCTGTGGAAGTGGCATTTAGAATTGTACCAGTTCAGAAAGCAGTCCATGTCCTCCCTGGTCCCTTAGCTTTATGTAGACATTCAGGTCCACAGTTCTTTATTTTCATTGCCACTGCATGTAGTAATGTACATTTTTTCCCTTTTTTGTGAACCCAGCAAGTTGGAATTGATCAGGGTGACATTCCAGATCTTACTCAGGTCAGTGTACATTTCATATTAATTTAATCCCAATCCTTTGTGCATTTGTGCTTTTAACAGTGAGTGCTCCATTCTGTACATTCTGAGAATTCATTTCCTTCCATATATATTATATATGGGAATAAGTGTCATTTTTTCCCTGTGACTTGTGTGTGTTTGATCAGTAACAAGTTGTTTTAAGTATTTTCACGAGCTACTCTGTAGATATCGTGACTAAATATTGAGGGATATTGCCATATACCAGACTGTTTTGCAAAAACTCATACTGTGCCTGAGAGAACTCCTTTATTAAAATACAAGCATCTTCTCCAATTTCATCAGCTTGAGGACAGTGCATAAACAGTCCCCTCCCCTGATTAACAAAGGGGGAGAGATTGAGTTCAATGGTTAGGCCAGGGGTAGGCAACCTTGGCTCTTTTATGACTCGTGGACTTCAACTCCCAGAATTCCTGAGCCAGCATGGCTCAGCTTGGAAACCTCTCCCTTTCCCCTCAGCATGGCTGGCTCAGGAATTCTGGGAGTTGAAGTCCACGAGTCATAAAAGAGCCAAGGTTGCCTACCCCTGGGTTAGGCCATACAATTGAGTTGCATAGATTCATAGCTTCAGTTATCTCTTTTAAGAAGTGCTCGTGGGAAATGTTTCTATTGAAATTCTTGATAACCGATGCTGAATAAACTATACAATGTATGTTACTGTGTCTTTCAGGTAGATGATAGATCTAAAAATTTCTTAATGTTCATTCTGTGATGTTATGGGTATTAATACATTGGGCTGAAGAAACCTCTTGGATGAGAAGTGAAACATTTTCAAGGAAAAAACCCAAGAAAGTCCAGTTGCCTTTTGAAAAGCACCTTTGGGATGATTCTAATGTTAATGTTCCAGTACTGGGACCTGTTTTAGTTTGGCTCAGAGAGAACAGGCTTAAAATGAACCCCGACAAAACGGAGTGGCTGTGGGAGAGTTTTTGTTCAGATGTCAAGAGTTTCTCCATTTTTTGTTCTGAATAGGGTAATACTTTCCATCCAAGACTGGTGCACAATTTGGGAGTCCTCGTGGACTCAAAATTCCTGTTCAGTGAGCACATGGTAGCTACAGCCAAAAGAGCTATTGCACTGATCCATCTGGGCAGCAATTGTGCCCTTTCTTGGACCGCAAGTCCCTCGTCACAGGCACTCATCTTGCGCTGTGCTCTCATGTGGTTGCCCTTGAAGACCACCCAGAAGCTACAGATGGTCCAGAATGGAGCAGCACCAGCCATTATGGAAGCATTTCGATATGCCCATGCAATGCCTCTGCTAGGAAAGCTGCACTAGTTTCATTGAGCTTCTGCGTGCAGTTCAAGGTGCTGATTATTATCACCACCTATAAAACCTTTCGTGGCATAAGGGGGTATGGCTATCTCTCCCATCAGTTCTGTCTACTCCACGGATGTCAAACTCGCTCCGTGTCATGACGTATCGCGACTTTTTTCGCATTGCCGGAACTGGGGTGGGCGCGGCCTCCGCATGATGCAACTGGCACGCGGGCCGGCAGTTTGACATCCTTGGTCTACTCCATAGTGTCTTAAGAAAGTGAGTGTGTTTCATGTCTCATCTGTTAAGTAACCTTATCTGATGTATGAAGCCCCAACGTCTCTGCTACAGTGTCAACCCCTGGAATAACATCCACCAGGCAGTGGCACTGTTTTGAACCTGTAAGTCTTTAAGCAAGGGTTTCCCAGCCTTGGCAACTGGAAGATGTGTGATCTTCAACTCCCAGCATAGTTGGCTGGGGTATTCTGGGAGTTGATCCACACATCTTCAAGTTGCCAAGGTTGGGAAACCCTGCTTTAAACAATCTCTGAAAATCGTTTTTCTCCCCAACTTTGGCATAGGTAGGGTTTACCTATCTGGTATATAGTGTTTGTTTCATTTGGGCATGTCTCTTCTCTCCATTATACTTATATTTATTTTTGGTTTTAGGTGTTGTATCTGTTTTTCATCTGTACAATGTACAGAGTCAGTGTTGAGTTGGGTAGTCTTATAAATCTAAGTGACAAAAAGTATAATAATAACGTTATCTTTACTTGGAAAGAAATGTAAGATTCAGTGCCCCAAATCTCCTGTTTTCAAGCTAGTGTTAAGTGGACAAGGCAGGATCTTAAACTTTACATTTTGGAGGGCATTTTCTTTCACTGTGCTAATACAGGGCTAGACAGATGAGCTGACAGTCTAATTGTGTCTAAGGTAGCATTAGATGTTTGTGTGAAAAGTTGTACAGAATTAGCACAACAGAGTGGTTCTATAGACCGGAAATCTCCAAACGTGGCAACTTTTAAGACTTGTAGACTTCCAACTCCCATGCTGGCTAGAGAATTCTGGGAGTTGAAGTCCACAAGTCTTAAAAGTTGCCAAGTTTGGAGACCCCTGCTATAGACAGTAGGAGAAATTCTTGCTAGCCAGCTTGTAACTTTGATCATTCAGATGCAGTAGTAGTTACCCAGTTTGAATCTGTAGATTCCTATCATTTCAGTCCATCTGTCACTATGCTGACACAGTGCTTTAGTTTTTTCTGCCTCTTTGCCTGTGCCACCAACTCCATCTTACCCCTTTTCCTTCCTGTTTGCACAGTTGCTATTTAGCTCTTTTTTTATTACTTTGCTGTCCAGTTTATCCAAGAATCATTTGGCTTGCATTATCTGCAGATTGCCATGTCAGCAATTTGGGGCTTCTTATCTGCGTTAAACACTGGGAAGAAGGAAGTTACGTCTCTAGATGGCGAGATGTTTGCTAGCACAATATTCAGTGAAAGCTGAGACTTTTTCAAAATTACAGTACTCCCCGGGGTACCATCAATTTGTGATGCATGGAATTTAACATGATGGAAAAGGGAAACAGGTGTAATAGAGCCCTGTTTGAATTATGGAGGATTAAGCAAAATGTGGTAAGGAAAATAAAAATATTAGCCTTGGGCACACTTCATTGGATAAGTTGCCTTTAGATTGTTTTGAAATATATAGAAAAAAGGTCAAAATAGAAAAGATTCTCTATCCCATACTCTGTGTTTGAAAGTCATGCCGCCTCAAGATTTTACTTAGTTTGGTTGATCAGAAGACCCATTTAATAAGAATTTGTAAGATACAGTTCACTTGATATAAATCAATACATTCATTCTCTTACAGCATCGTGTTCTGAGTTTACAATTTCTAAATGATCTTTCTCTTACCTCTGAATCCTTAAAAAAATGTTTCCCTATAGATATATGGAACTGGGATATTGGGCCAGGCCAATTTTCAGACAGGGAAAACACCTGCAGGAATGCTGCGATTTAGAATAAATGATTTTTGGCTTGATGACCTGTAGCCTGACCTATAGCCTGATACAGTCTCTGTGTTCCTAGTAGTTATTTGCTTCCTGTTATACAGAAAATCACGTTTGGATTATTTTCTCTCTGGTGCAAGCAGGAGAAAAGGCTAAATTGGAGTATGTATTAGAAATGGAGATTCTCATCCATTCGCCTGTTCTTGCCGTGATATCTTGGAATAGAATGTATCTCTCTAGCGTTCAGAGCAGAAAATGCAAGTAGAGGAAGAAAAACGAATTTTAGAATCCAATATACATTTGATGAGATTTTTAACTTTAGGCTCCCAGCAGTCTGCTTGAAGCCCTGGAGCAGCATCTGGCTTCTTTGGAAGGAAAGAAGACCAAGGAAGTTTCAGCTGCCAGCAGGTAATTGCCCGAGGCTTGAAGTTGGCTTGTACGTGTCATCTGGGAGCATTGGCCAATGTCTAGCACTTGCTTAGCTCTTCTCTGGACCCGGGTTTCTTTGACGAAATCTCTCAGGTTCCTTTCATGGTGAGGAAAGCTGGCAGATTAATTCTAGTCCTGCTTCTTCTTCAGGGCAGTAGATTACAATGGTTAAAATAAAAGTTACGATACCAGGTGCCGGCAATTAAAATGCCACAGACACCTATTGAGCAGTTATTACCACAGTCCAAAAATTGTGATTCTGTCACCTGATATTAAAGGAGAGAAAGGAACCTGAGGTGGTTCATTCCTGACAGAATTCCCATCTGCATACAGACAATCCTCAACTTATGACTCTCCGTCGGGACCATCGCTAAGCAAGGCAGTTGTTAATTGAGTCAGGCTATTTTGCCACAGTTGTTAAGCAAATCATTGCAGTTGTTAAGTGCAGTGCTCATTAAGCCAGTCCGGCTTCCTACATTGACTGTGCTTGTCAGAAGCTGGCTGGGAAAGTTGCAAATGGCGATTACGGTGACTCCGGGATGTTGCAGCCGTTGTAAATACATGCCGGTTGCCAAAGATCCAAATTTTGATCCTGTGACTGTGGGTACATACCGGTTTTAAGTGTGAGGATTGGTCATAAATCACTTTTCAGTGCCCTTGTAATTTCAGACAGTCACTAGAGCAGGGGTAGGCAACCTTGGCTCTTTTATGACTGGTGGACTTCAACTCCCAGAATTCCTGAGCCAGCATGGCTAAGCTTGGAAACCTCTCCCTTTCCCCTCAGCGTGGCTGGCTCAGGAATTCTGGGAGTTGAAGTCCACGAGTCATAAAAGAGCCGAGGTTGCCTACCCCTGCACTAGAGGAATAGTTGTAAGTCAATGATCACCTGTATCTTAATATTTCCATTTCAGATGATTGTTTATTCATGTAACTCAGGTAGCCATCCCACCTGCCCAGTCACTTGGAGATCTCTGCCCATATTTGCAGATACTCTTAAGCATCTTTATTTGATTGGTTAAGTAGGTGAAGGATTGCAGTCTGAATGCCTCTGCGTCTCTTTTTTTTTTTCCCTCATTGACTTCAGAATGTTTAATTGTATAACAACAGGTCCGTTCTCTTTCTGGGTAGTCCCCTTCCCCCCCCCCGCCCCCCCCCAAGAAAATAGACTGTTTTTTCTCTGGGCAGTTTGTTCAGCCTCAGAGCTGCTAAATGTCTTTGTGTCTGCGTGTTTTCTCTCAAATCCAGAGCAAGCACTCTCTCCAGTGCCGTTTCCACCCTGGCCAACACAGGAATGTCCTTCAGTAAAATGGATGAAAGAGAGAAACAGCAGGCCCTAGAGGAGGAGCAAGCTAGACTGCAGGCTCTGAAGGTATTCACTCTTGCGTTGGTAGACATCATAGCAGCAGCATTTAGACTTATGAACACCCCCCCGTAGCACTTTTACAGTACTCTCTGAGTGGTTTAAAAGGTCAGCCTATGGCCCCCAACAATCTGGGCCCTCATTTTACTGACCTCAGAAGGATGGAAGGCTGAGTCAACCTTGAGCCCCATCTGGATCAAACTCCAGGCTGTGGGGCAGAGTCAGCCTGCAACACTGCACTTTAATCTCTGTGCCACCAGGGCTAGGTAGCTCTGACATGTAGAAGCTGCTTTTGTTGCCCTTGCAAATAGCAATCTCTCCTACATCCCTAAGAAAAGCTTCCTTAAATTTTAGCCATTAGATCAAGCTTTGCTGAGAAAAGGACCACTTTCTCGCTTTTACCATTTTGTCTGAATGGTACCCCCCCACACACACACCCCTCCAGTTAATGGACATTTGGGGGAGTTACTGCAGTCATTTATCACATGGTGTCATCTTAATCTCTCTGCATCATACAGTATGTCTTAGACTGCTTTGATTCACGAGTCAACACATTTGGGTTCCATTGATATCAACGAGGGGAGAGTCACATAAATTCTTGACTCTTTTCCATTGAAAAGAGGTTTGGCTTGGTCATCAGCTTGTAAAATCATATAAATCATGTAAAAATTCCATTGCTTTCTGTGGAAAAAGCTGAGCAATCTGTTTACTTATTTTGCTGGGTAGTCCTGTCACAAGACAGCGATGGTGGGTTAATTTCCGCAGGGTAATGAAGTTTCACTTCTGGTGTATTTTAACCTTTTTGTGTGAGTAAGGCTAATGCAGCATCTACTGTCATTTTCTTTTCTTTCTTTTTTTTTTCTTCTTTTTTTCTTTTTTGGTAGGAACAGCGGTTGAGAGAGATTTCTGTAGTTTCCAATTCTACTTCCACTTCTGCTTCTCCAAGCACTTTATCTGGAAAGAGTGTGAACACCAATCCTGCCGTTGACCTCTTTGCAGCCCCCGCCCCAACTACCAATAGGTAGGCATGGGCTTATATTTTAGTCACGGAGAAGCTACAAAAAAAAGTAACGGGAGGGTGAATATTCACAATCTGCTTGTTTATTTGTTTTGCATTGGAAAAATTAACCCAACCTGGGGTGGGGGTTTCTGGGAGCTGAGATGGGGAGGAGTCAAGTCGGGGAACATGTGGTTGCAGTCAGGACAGGCTATGAAGGATATGACGAGAGGCTCAGAGCTGGAGGGTCCCTCCTTCCAGTTCTCAGTCGTCCTCCCCAGAGCATCAAAAATGATGTCAAATCTCTGGAACCCTGGGGCATTTCCCTGTGATTGTGAAATATCAGCTCTCTCTTAATGTGTGAAATTGACTTCATTTGTGATTAGTTGTGAGTGAGGGGGAGACTAGGCTTGCATCGCTCAAATCTGTGTGGGGGGAGAAGGGGGATGTTCTTGTGGGGTTTGGGTTTGGCATTGGCTGCAATCGTAGAGTGGGAGCATCTCTTGTCATCCGTGAGATTCTGCTGGCATCTAGATAAAGAGATGTGAGACCCTGTTTATCTGGCCGGGCTTGAAGGATCAGTTGGATTCCTTGCTTGTGTCCTGCTCCCTCTGATGCTCAGCAACACACCCTTCCATCCCCTTTCAAGGGTGGAATTGGGGCTTCCATTGTGCTTGTGCTGGAGATTCCAATCTGCCTTCCTTCTCTGAGGAGGTCTGAAGCTATGCAGGAGTTAATGACACCATGATAATACCTGATTCATCTTATAGTTACATATTAGATTTCTCTCTCTCTCTCTCTCTCCTCCCTCCTTCCCCCCCTCTCTTTTGTGTGTCTTGGACAAGATACAACATGACCTGAAAATGTTTGTGGGGTGGGGAAGACTGACCTTCACTCCTTGCCGTGGACGGATTTCTGTGAAGATTTATGGGTGAACCCCTCTATACAGTGAGAAGAGACCTATTCAATCTACCTGTCCCAGGTGCCTAATGGATCGTGAGGATTTTCAGAAGACGCTTGGGAGTTTCCCCAAGGATCTGATGGGCAGCTCAAACAAGACGCTGGCTGCAAACTTTCTTCATTTTTTTGAATAAAAGGGAGTCATTTTGTTGCCAGCTTTGCTAAAAAGAGAGAGAGAGAGAGAGATTCCGATATTTTGATACTCAAAATGAATCAACAGTGGGGTTGAAATGGAATTGATTCTTGCGAAGATTTAAATATTGTACTGCAGTAAATAAAGTCTCTTGAACTATTTCGTAAACAAAATCTTGTGGAGCTGGAGATGCTTGTTAGATACCTCATTCAGTTTTCCCCTGTTCTGGAAGATTTAAGTTTCAACTTCAGCTCCCTCAGATCTACAGACAATGAGTATGATTTTTTGCATAACTGGTATTCTTGAAACTTTCAGCATGCCCAACCTTTCTACCGATCTCTTCGATCTTCAACCTGCATTTGTTCCTACGGTACAAAGTACTCCAGCCATAGCAACGTCAGCAAGCAGTGCCTGGGGAGGTAAGTAGCTTTTGTACCTGAAGAGAACAGTGATGTTACTTGGAATTCTTTTCCTCTGTCAATTTACCTTGAACACCTGAGCACACAACTAAGCCTCTGTTGCCATGCAACTCAGGTATCTCTTGCTTCCACTAGCAGCTGCAGCGGGAGAACTAGTAGCTAACAATCTGGAAGAGAGCTGCTTCTGCACAGAATATATCACATTTAACTTTGCTGTCTTTCTTGCTTGGCCTGTTTACACACAGTGGCTATTTTGTGATACTGTTATTTCCTTCTGGGTGGTTTGATTTGAACATAAACTTGAGTGAAATGAGGAGACTTAAGAAGTACGTTCTTCAGAATTTGAAGTGTAATTGGATCTAATTGAGAGAAGGGTTTTTAGCATAAGAAAGACTTCGATTGTCATTTCAGCTTATCTTAATTAAATAGAGTAGTGTAGAATAATACTTTAAAATTATAGATTTGAACTGGGAGATTCTGGTTTAGGTCCCTGTTCGAGCACAAAGCTAACGGTGGTTGTGGTCCAGTCACTTCCTCTCAACCTAACCTACCCCACGGGATTGTTGTTGGACAAAATTAGGGGAGGCTGTTATATGTATGCTGTCTTGAGCTCCCGGAAGAAAGGTGGGATGTACATTGAATAATTCAGTACATTATGATTTGAATGCTTTGGGTTACTAGCATTCTGATTGCGCTAAAAAGGGTTCATGTACCTATTCCTACGTACATTGCCATTTCTCAGTTGCCTGTGCAGAAACAAATTCAAGTGGTGTTCTGCCAGAAAAGTTCTGATTGCCAGTCTGAATTGCTTCAAGTGCAAAGTGCAGATAAAGTTTTCAAGCCCCCTCTCCCGGCATCACACACTCTGTAGCAAATTCGGACCACTTTTACACATCAGACAAAGCCATATGTGGTTGCTCGACTTAATGCAGTATATGAGCCTAGCCATTGTGATACTTAAACCATGTTTTGCAGCTTAGCATGACATGTGAACGGAACCCCCGGTGTCCCAGGTTTTCAAGAGTTTGGTGGTTAAGATAAGATAAGATAAGATAGATAAGATAAGATAACCTGTATTGTCATTTTTATACTGTGAGCACAACGGCACACATCAAATATGAAATTTAGTTGCCCGCTCTCAAAGTGAAACACATACATGACACACACCTAAACATACTATGAACAACGTATGTATAGACCCACATCCCTACATATACGTAGCAAATAAATATTAAATACTGTCTTATAATTAATGTATATACTGTACTTAATATATTATAATGTACTTATAATTAAGTGCCACACAGGGTTTCCTTTCTTTCTTCCTGCCTCTCTCTTTCTTCAATTCTGCACATAATTAAATCTGCTGAGGCAGCAGCAGCACCTTTGACTCAGATGCTTCACCCCGATTCTCCAGATACGTACAAGTAATAGTCCTGATAAAAGATCTCAGAGTTTCTCTACTGCACAATTTTCCAGCTTGTGCGTTTGCTTTTATATGTGGATAAGAATTCTGTGAGCGACAGGCTCTTCCCGATCTTCCATCGCTTAAAAGCCAAGCAAGAGAATTACAACAAATCATTTTCAATCTTGGCACCATAATAAAATGATCTAAGCCTTTGAGGAAAGTGGCTGTCCAGAGCCACCTTGTAGGGGAGATGGGCGGCATAAAAGTTTAATGAGTAAATAAAAATAAATATTTTAGGATGAAGTTGGTGGCTCCCAAATCAGTTAACTATACTAAAAACCTAACGCAAGGGTCTTCAAACTTGGCCCTTTTATGACTTGTGGACTTCAACTCCCAGAATTCCTGAGCCAGCATGGCTGGCTCAGGAATTCTGGGAGGTGAAGTCCACAAGTCATAAAAGGGCCAAGTTTGAAGACCCCTGGCCTGAAGGGATAAATGATCTTAAGAATTCTGTTGTCAAAGTTAATCTCTGGAAAACAACAGCAAGAAAACTGGTATGAGTTGCAAACAAATTTTAAGTTGATTGAGATCAGGTTTCTCTTTTTAAAAACAAAGAAATTACAACTTTGCTTTTCTGTATTATCCTTCCCTGACTTGGAAACTTCCAGATGTGTTGGTTTGCAGCGCCAAGAAAACCAACTAGCATGTTGGTACACATCTGGAGGGCATCCATTTGGGGGGAAAAATATCCCTCATCTGTAAATTCTGCAGACTGTGACTATGCTTTCTCTCCTGAATACTTCTGGTTTTTCTTCTTTCCCTTTCTTACTATCTAATGCTGTCACCTGGAAGGACATTTCTCATCGACAAACGGTTGTGTTGGGTCTCCACCCCATCTGGATGTCTTTGATATGAAGCCAGTTGAAGAAGCTGTAAAAAGTACAACTCCTTTTGTGAGCTCCACCTTTGGCTCCAAACAAACAGTGGAACTATTTAGTGGTAAAAAAACAACAACATTATCTAATTTCTTTTCCCACCAATAGAAATTGTAACTGGTTCTGATATATGTATTTCAGTTGCAATTCAGTCGCTGCCTAAGTTTCCACTCAGAAATACGTTGCCATTCTATTTCATTCAAGGAATGATTATGGTGATTTTCCTTTGGACGGCAAGTGGCATAATTCTGTGAAAAGTGCATGTTTTGTGTTTGATATATTTTTATAATCATAGTAGAATACATTGGGATGCCTTTCATTTACGTCTACACTCTGCACTTAAATGCTGCCTGCCCTTGCTTAGTTTCATCCTTTGCTACCTGCCAAAAGATGAGTGTAATGCTCCTTCATTTTCTCCTCTGGTTTTGGGGTCCTTGTAATAGCTTTTGTTGTTCTTTTAGGCTGCAAGCCTGTTTAATTCTGTCAATCTGACCAATATTTTGCTAGGCTACCCTCTTCATTCTGCATCACAGAAAACAACCTCTTCAACAATCAATGTGGACTTTGATGCTGTCTTTGGTGGAAAATCAACTGTAAATGATTTTGGAACTACAACAGGTAAAGTTCTTTTTTTTTTTTCACCCTCGTGTCTTTTTTTAAAGCTTAGCTTAGCTTCAGCTTTATGCTTCTCTAAATAATGTAATTTATTAAAAAGCCTTGCTGGAAAATTACGTGCTCTTAAAAGGAGAGGTTTATAATATCTAAACAATTTGCCTATTGACTAATAATATCTCCATCTTGTACCTTGATAGCGATTCCCTTTTGTAAAAATGTAAACACGACTTAAATAGCTTACAGAACTGTTTTGGAATTTAAAAGCTGTGCTAGTATATTCCTATCGTGGCTTGTGAAGCTGTGTTGTCAGTGAACCTTGTCTGCTTTTACATGGCCACTTCATATCAGAGAACAAGTCAAGAAGTCACATTAGCCCTTTTAAATCATGGTATCATATCCTGCCTTTGAAAGCCATAAACCAGCTTCTTCTATGTTCTATGTGTCTTATAATTTTAGGAGGCCAAGATAAAATTGCCTGTGCATGACCTTAGTTCTTAATGAGTTACCCTTAATTTTCAGATGATGTATTACAACCAACGGTAGCTGCACAAAATCAGAGAGGAAATGTAATTGGGCAACAAAGTGGGAAGATTTTGGCCAATGACCTTGACTCCTCACTTGCTAATCTAGTAGGAAGTAAGTACAAAAAATTTTTTCAATGTAATTCCATATTTTTATATAAAGGAATCCCCATTTTTTAACCCATTTTCATGGGTTTTCTTGCAGATCTTGGATTTGGAGGGACACCGCCCAAAAAGTGAGAAAACATATACATTTTTATCTTGAAATAATTGCTTTATATATTGATAAACAGCCCTTATAAGTTGATATTTTTAAGCCGGCTTTCCACAGCCTGATCCACTGCAGCAGAACAATTATAAGAAGTCAGCAGTTGAAGAAGCTTGCTACATTTTGTTGAAACAGAGACATTGTAATGTTTCATGTTAGTAAACAATATAGTTTGTTTACCCAAAGTAATGCCTGTGAATATACTCAAACATTTACAGCCTGTGAAAAGCACACAGTCATTTATTTGCTTGCTATCATGTTTCTGTTCTAATTGCTCAAACAGATCTCATAATCAGAAAATTACCCAGTTGAATAGCATTGTTTGAACAGTGAAAATGAAAAGTTTCGGAATTTGGGGGGTATTTAACCAATCCCTTTTAACCTTGAGGGAAAAAAAATACTTTCAAGCATTAACACAGTAAAGGCCTCAACGTAATACAGGTAGTCCTCAACTTACAACAGTTTGTTTAGTGGCTGTTCAGAGTTACAACGGCACTGAAAAATGTGACTTGCGACTGTTTTTCACAGTTAGACCTTTGTAGCATCCCTATGATCATGTGATCAAAATTCGGATGCTTAGTTCGTATTTATGACCGTTGCTATGTCCCAAGGTCACGTGATCCCCTTTTGTGACCTGACAAAGTCAGTGGGGAAGCCAGATTCACTTAAGAACCAGGCGGCTAATTTATCAAGTGCAATGATTCACTTAACAACTGTGGCAAGAAAGGTTGTAAAAAAATGGGGCAAAACTCACTGAATGTCTCATCCAGTTCCTTTCCAAGCAAAATGTGTACTAAAACAAAATGACATTTTTAATACCCGTTTTTAGAAAATCTAAAGTTTGATGCAGTGGTTAAGGTGTGCTGGTTTTGAAACTAGGAGAATGAATTCTAGTCCAATCAATTAGTTAAATCTTTTTTATGGTCATAGACCAACCTAAGAAGGATGGAATACAAACAATTTTAAAAGCTAAAAAATATATATAAAATGCACAGAGCTAAAAACGTTTTAAAATGCTAAAACATTATTATAAAAAAACACATTGTATTCAACTCTTCTTATGCTATATAGCAGTGATGGCGAACCTTTTAGAGACCCAGTGCCCAAACTGCAACCCAAAACCCACTTATTTATCGCCGGGTGGGCGTGGCCGCGGTGGTCATGGCAGACTGGGTGGGCGGGGCCAGGGCGGCGGGGGCCAGTCCCTCACCATCTCCGGGGCACGGCATGGGTGCCCACAGAGAGGGCTCTGAGTGCCGCCTCTGGCACGCGTGCCACAGGTTCGCCACCACTGCTATATAGTCTGTGTCTGTAATAAGGTTTTGATTGAGTTCTAGTCCCACCTTAGGCCTGAAAGCTTGCTGGATGACTTTGGTCCAGTCCCGTTCTCTCAACTCAACCCACCTCACAGGGCTTTGATTGTGGAGGAAGAAGAGGTATTAGGTATGTTTGCCACCTTGAGTTATTTATAAAAACGGTAAAGGTGGAATAAAAATCAAATCGACCAATCAATCTGAGGAATGATTAGGTTTTTGTGACTTGCCCCTAATTGTAATGCTGAGAATGTGGCAGAAGCCCTGATAGGATGCTGAATAAAACTGCTTTGTTGTACCATTCCCTTTAGATCTGATATGCAGTGGAATCAGCCTACAGAGAAGAAACTTACTGGGGGTAACAACTGGCAAGCAAAAACAAGTACCTCAACTACGTGGAACACCGTCCCTGTACCTCCTGCTCCACAGATGGTATGGACGTCCTTGTAAAATAATAGCTAACATGTGCTTACATTTTTATTTTCTTATAAAATTTTCATTTTTAAATTTCGATTTGAATTAGTATTTTTATTTACTTTAATTTTTACTTTTAAAATGTGGAGTTTGCCTTTCTCTAACTACTGTAATTACGACTTTGAAATTAGAGGGCTGATGTGAAGTGACAGAACAGCGTTTCTCAGCCTTATTAGCCATATTATGAAGGGTGCACTTCAGCTTCCAAAATTCCCCAGTTCGCATGAAGTCTACCCATTATAAAATCGCCAAGGTTGAGAAACACCATAATAGCATATGAAGACTGCAAGGTTTGGACTTGAAATAAAAGTGCTGTTATTTACAAGATTGTCCATTTTGTAAAGGAATTAGATGTAGTAATAGCGATCAGATAGCAAGAAGCACTATGATCTCATAATGGTGTAATATATACTACATAGTGTCCTTCAAATGATGTGGTTGTGACTTGTGTCGTGTCATTTGCTACCATCCTTGAATGTGTATAGCAGCTAAGGTACTTTCAGAAGAAAAGTCTACGTATTTGCAGTATGCTTAATGTTGGCCAGAATGCAGAGAGCTAATTGGTTTTCGTAAAACTACCACTCTTCTTGTATCATAAACTACTTTTGACACTTTTTTGAGATTTACAGTACCGTCAACTGTAATTTGGTATTAAATGGATGAACCCTGGACTTATCTCTTTCCTTCCCCATTTCTGTGCTATGATCCAGTTATTTTCTTCACTCAGCCTTATTAAAATATAATATCTTTTAACTAACTTGTTTGGTGTTTTCAGAAAAGGTAATACTGTAGTCAGATGTTACATGCAGACTGCTTTATTCTTTCATCATAGGTACCTGCTCCAGTAACCTACCCAGTAAATACACCTCAAGTGCCTGTGTATGGAATGGTAAGTTACTTAGGGTTGATAAGTTTATGTTTATATGGTAGAGAGACCCTCCCCCCCCCCAGTTTTAATATCTCATTCTCTTAAGATTATGTATAAAAGGAGTGGCAGAACAAGGGGTGGAGTTAAAAGAGGAATCAGCCTAGAATAGCTTTGTAGCCTTAAATGGATTAAATCCAACCCTCTTTGAATTCATTTAACTTTTATCTAGTGTCAAAATAGTGCTAAACATTAGCTGAGTAGATTCCTGTGCATAGGTATGAGCAATAAATCAGTTTAATTGCAATTTCATGTGTGGTCCTAGTCTTTTGCACCTGACAGCTTAACATGTTCTACATTGGATAGCATCTGCTTACTCAGGAAGTTTATGCAAGATTCATAATCTTTACATTAAGCACATGCCATATTTGGACAATAAACCTGCATAATAGAAAACTAACATACTCTCTGTGCTGGGATTTTTGATAAAATAACATTAGAGCTGGGTATATTTGAAACATTTAGAAGACATGCTTTTGGTCTTGCATAATTCCTAAATGAGAAACGAATATTAAATATTTTCTGATTATCCCATAATGATCCCAACAAAGCTGATGAGTAAAGGTGGCAGAGAAGTTTGAATGTATAAATATTTGGATGGGATTGAATATTGTTGAGTCATGTTGATTACCCAATCTTGACTTAATCCCAGGTATATAGAATTATTTATTTATTTGTGTGGAAAGCCATCTCAGCAAGTGATTCTGGGCAACAAATAATCTTAAAATCAGTTAAAAACAAATTGCATCACCAAATATAAAGATGCTAGCACATCCAGGAGATTAGATCCTTCACACATTTGGGGGCCTTGTCAGACAGGTTGGGGCCATCCTAATACCTGGAGGGGAAATGTTCCATAGGGCAGGTGCTAAGGCAGAAAAGGCACACCTCCTGGGACCTGCCAACCAGCATTCCTTCACCAACCCAGAGCAATCCCCACTCTGCCAGACCGTTGGGTGGACAACTGGGAAAAGATGATCCCTCAAGTAACCCAAGGTAGGAAGGACTTTAAGATGACAGCCAGCATCTTGAATTGCATTCAGAAGCGTGCTGGCAGCCACTGCAGCTCTCGACTTAATGACGGTTCATTTGTTGAGTAACCAACATCATTTTCTACCTGTGCAGCTCCATCCTGCACGAATTGAAGCTTCTGAATGCTGTTTAAGAGCATTATGAGATACAACCAACACAGCTAAATAATTCTGGGTACAGTCTAAGATTCAGCCAGGATTGATAGGTGGTCATCATGACTATGTTGGGAATATGAGTATACCCCCAATCTAATTTTTCAAATAAACTTACTAAAATACAACTTGGTTCTACTTCGTTAGACTAGAAAAGAAAATGAACATGAGAATTGCTAGAGTTTGGCATCACTCTCCCTGCACAGCTAGTAAGAAGAGCTGCTAGTTTTTTCTTATGCAGTGGTGGCCTGCTGAGGTTGTCACCTTTAGTGAATGCAGATATAGCATCTGTTCCAGGGGTTGTCCAAAGATGGTCCTTCCCGAATGGAAGATTATGCTGTACAGCAGGGATCTCCAAAGACCTGGAGATCCCTGCGGTACACTGTTGTTTGGCTCGCATTTGTGACTGCAGGAAAATGAATTACATTGTGACTTTTCAAGCTGGGAGAGCAATGAATGACTTTATTCATTCTTCTTTCTACCTTCAGGTACCTACTCAAATTGGAACTGCCCCTATTATGACACCTCAGCCTATGATTTATACCCAGACCGGTCTAAGGCCAAACAATCCTTTTGCACCTATTTCTGGAACACAGGTTTGTGGTGATTTTTTCCCCCCTAAATGAGAATGTGAATGTTAAAATGTTTTGCTACTGGCATTTTGCCACAACCCCTTAAGTGTTTTGTTGATGGGTCCTTACCTCGTTCACCTTTTTTGGAAAGATTTTAAGAGTTGGTTAGCACTTCACGTTGAGATTATGAGTGGATTTATAAAAGCAGCACATAGAAGAGGAAAAAGAAACAATAGAATCCTAAGATCCCAGGAGACACCAAGCGGAGAGAGAGAGAGAAAAAAACAAAAACAAGTTAAAATCCTGCCTTTCACAATGGAGACAGCAAACAAATGATAGCAAGAAGTCAGATTCTATCTGGTTTACAGATTGTGGAGAATTGGGTGAGGAACTGTAAGAAAACAAGTGGAGATGGTAGAAATGAACAAAACGCTTCCAACACCTTTAAGGCAAAAAAGAATTGCAACAGAAGTTAGATGTGAAAAACAGAAAGCAGGATTGGGTTGTGATAGATCTTGAAGTTGGCCTACAGGCTTGTTTTTCAGGATTTGGCAGGTGAATGTCAAATTCTCAATCATCCAGGTCATGATTGTCCCAAAGGTGCTTTTCAAAAGGCAACTGGACTTTCTTAGCTTGTTTTTCCTTGAAAACATTCGCTTCTCATCCAAGAAGCTTCTTTAATTCTAATAGAGTTAGAACTTATGAAAGTGATATTTAAAATTTTAAAAATTGCTATTGTCTTTTTCAGCAGTGGGTCTGTCATCATCTGATGGTGCTAAGAACTATTGCCAGGGCAAAACATGTTAACGTTTGCATCTCTCGTTTAACTCAATTTTCTGAAACTCCCAAATAACTTGAGTATTTTTGTTAATAGCTTTAATTTGACTTTGTTTCTTCTGTTACAGATTCAGTTTATGTAGATCTGCCAAAACAGCAAGATTATTTGACAACCAAATACTGGTAGAGAGAAGATGAAACTTTCAGACTGCAGCCTTTGCCAGAGCTCATACTTGCTCCGCGTATACTATAAAATTACTTTTAATTGCTGTGCTTTAGAGATTCTTTTTATAACAGTCCCTATGGTCTGAAATCATGTATGGGTTTGGATGGGGTTAACATTGTTTTCCACGAGAAGTTTTAAGTATTTTGAAGCTAAAGGTCATCCAAGTTCAAAAAGAATGTCCTACTTCTTGTTGCTTTTAAAGACAAGCTTACTTAGGAATCCTTGGAAGGATTTATCTTTAATTTTGAGCCTGTAATAAGCAAGTGGACAGCCTCAAACTTCTATTTATTTTCTCCCTGAAACTAATCATGGGCACTATAGAGCAAAGTTGAGCAATAAACCTTTTAGATACTCTGAAGGACTACCAGAAACAGTAAGTACTTGGACAGGAGTAAATCCCGCATTATGAGTAAAGCTGGTTATCTTGGGGAAACCAAGCTGTTTTTCCTCATATTAGGCTAGCTTCTTCTGATTCATGGATTGTGTACTGTGAGTTTTGAAACGCTGTGAATCAACTTTTAATTAAAACAGGCCGTTAGCATTAATTGAATTGGCCATTAATGGAAAACAAATTAATTGGAATTCAAGCAGAGGGATAGTTTAGCCCAGCTCTAGGGCTACCCTTGGGCCAGGTCGGGGGATGCTGGAATAGTGTGTTCCTGAGCAGTGTGTGAGATTCTGGTGTGAATGGCCACAGCTGCAATACTTTATGCGAGTAGCATTGTTTTTGACTCTGGTGAGAGTTGACTTCTATCCTGGCTAAAAACAACAGCAGCCAGTAAATGGTCAGCCAGAAGTCTGTAAGTCTGGGAGCTTGCATTTTTCATTGTGCTTCATCACGTTCCGTGGTGCACTTTTAAGAACTGGAAAGGTGGATTTCTGAACGGTCCATCCATGGTGTAGCTTAGTTTTTGTCAGCAAGGGAGACAAGGAAAAGGTGCCCATAAACTACTACGTGAGGTAACATTTTTTTAGGGGAAAGAAGTGTAAATAATGTGTAAACCTTTTAAGGACAGAATTTCTCCAGGATTGCAGGATTTTTTTTCTTGTTGTTTGTATCTTTGTCACATTCAAAATATGAATATTTACCGCTTAAAAGATATACAGCTCCAAATTTCTTTGGTATTGAAAAGCTCAAAACTATTATTTCTGAAAATATGTGAGCGATTACTGCAGTTTAGGAGAGCGTATGTAATGTAATGATGCAGCCTGATGGTCCATAATTTTCAACTCTCCTCCAAAACATGATGATGATGATGATGATGATAACGATAACAATAATAAGGATAGATTAAAACAGTACCATGGGATTTGACCCAGCTTATTCAGGATGTATTAACAGAAGGAATTGCAAGAAATTTGGATTTAAAATCCCTTTTTAAAATCAAAGAAGAGTTCTAATTAATAGAAGAATTGACTCCTTTATATAACTGCCGGGCTTCTGGTGTTGGGCCCGTTACTACAGCAATAACAGGACAAAGGATATCAAATAATGTTAGTGTGGTTCTTTCGTAGAATTTCCCCCTATTTGGTCACATATTGTTAAAATACGGCAATTGATCTTGCTCTTTCAAGCGTTTGCCAAATTGTGGGGTTCGTTCCTAGGAAAAAGGGATTTAACAGCAAAGAAAACAAAAGAAAAAAAAAACATTTTTGCAGATCAGAATGTCAAATTCAGAAAACCCATTTTTTTTCCTCTATACGTGTCTTTTGTGTTTGTTAATATTGTGCCAAGAATGTAAAAAAAAAAAAAAAAAAGCCTGCTTCAAAAAGGATATACTTGTTTTGTCAAGCTAAACATGATTTTTTAAAGGAAAGAAATCATTTTTTACATATGTGTTTGCGATTTGTAACCACTTAACTTTGTATGGATTAAATGTGCAAGTGGAAAAAAAATGTTTTAGACCAAATCTTCGACATGTACTGACAAAGACGTAAACTGGATGCATGTAATTAAATGTGGAAAGTGAATTTTCAAGGGCTTTTGACTTTAATGTATTCTCCAGATTTGCCCCAGACCAGTATTTATTTTGACCCCATATAAGCTGGAGCAATTTATTTGTGGGATTTGTTTGAATTGATATTTTCATGCATTAATTTAACTAATCCTCATATAAGATTGTACAAACTCGCCTTCCCATCGATTTTCACTCAGTCCAGTTTAGACCGGTATATGTGTTTTGAATAACATAGGTTTTATAATAAATTAGAAATATTTTATCACAGACATTGTGATCATGTGAAGTTTAACACCATAATATAAGCAGCAAGCTTTTTAACTCCCAGAGATTATTGTCTAATCATGGAATTTTAATGATGTTTAATTTATTATATTTACGGGCTGCAATCTTACAGCAGGGAACATCTTGCAATATCTATCTCATCAGAGAGAGAGAGAGAGAGAGAGAGAGAGAGAGAGAGAGAGAGCAACTCTCCAGATGAAAGTATGTTCTTATGTTATTGCTTGATATAATATTATGTGTACTTACTGATTTTATTGTAATTATAATAATTCATCATAATAACCACAATGTTCCCATTGCAACATATTGATGTATAAAATTTCTAATATTTACAAATTCTTCCCTCTATTTAATGTCCAGTACAGTTCATAAAAATAGACTTTAATTTCTCTGTAGCTTGTTACTTCCAGCTCAGCCACTGAACATGCACAACCTATTGTGCCTGCAAAACCTTTAACCAGTTCACACACAACCTGTAACAACCTCTTTCTCAGAAGGTACACATAAGATTGTATTCTCCATACACCTTTCCAGTGATCTTTTAAATAAACATGGTGTCCAGTTGACCCTGTGAATAACACTGTTCGTGAGCTGCAGTTGATAACAGGATGGTGTGTTTTTATGCCTTTGAACTGTGTGATTTCTATCAGGATCTCATCCCATCTTTAACAGGATTAATTTGAGGCTTCTATTTTTATCATATCCCAAGTCCTGGATGTGATTATATTTTAGCTGAGTTTAGACAATAAGCAATTTTGCTTTTGTTCTGTCAAGCAGTGGTTTCTGAACCACAGCTGTCCCTAGTTGTGTATCAGCTGTAAATATTAGCTTTGAAATTGGAAGTAATCTCTAGTATGTAGTTCTCTGGCTGATGTTTAAATAATATTGCTTAGTTACCAGACCTTTAATTAGACAAGGTGGGAGTTGTCTGTATCTCCTGACCAGCCACTGTGTCCTGGAATTGCCCCCTCCCATTAAACTGGCACAAGAATGGACAGTGAAAAAAATTGGCGTCAGGACACTACGCCCTTGGTGGTAGTGCTTGTGACTGAACTGAAGAGCTGATTCTCCAGGACAGGAATTGCATTCAAAGAACAATTTGGCAGAAGTACCCCTGCATTGAAAAATTGGAGTCTTCCTGTCTCCCTGATGGTGGGTGCAGCACTGCAATTCCTTGCTGCAAGATTGCAAGATCTTTTTAAAAAATAAAGTAGTAGACCTGGGTAAGTGGTCTATGTTCATTTTATTGCAAGTGTTTTTGCACCTGCCGCAGCTGGAATTTTCTGTCTTCGTGCCAGAAATTACCATTGTAGAGGCAACTGTGTACCATTTTCAACTTCCAGTTGGCTAAAGGTTGTTTACAGTGATTTTTAGTGGTGTTATAGTTGAATGGTCTTGACACGTTGGACAGTAAGTGTATATGTTGTGCATACTTAAAACAGTCCCGTCTCCCTGATTTTATATATTTATTTATAGATCGAAGTGAACTTCCTAGAATGTTATCAATCAACTGTATTCCAGCCAAATCCAGGAACACTCCAATCTGAGACTTAAGCACATGAATTAACATTGCAACGCACCTGATTTCATATGCCTTAGGTTATCATTAGGGCTGGACAGGCCTTCAGAAATAAATCCCAATAGGTGCTTCGGAGCATAAATGCAACACCTGACTGCAACTCTGTAAAGCACTTGAGTTTGTAGGATTGTGTGGTGGCTCTCTGCTCATGGCCTCAGGAAAAGACGGTGCTGCTTTAAAGAGGGACCAGGAAGTTCCATCTTTGTGTTCCTGAGTGCTCCACAGCAGTGCAGTATATGAAAATATTGCATACAAAATTTTAAGGAGAAAAACCATGTTCAAAATTGGCACTTGCCTATCCAGTATTGGAACACGTCCTTGTAAATATACTGGTGATGCTAAAGAAGATTAATACAATGTAATGAATGTAATATTGCACCCATTAACATTTTTATTGCAAATTTTTCTAGTTCTCAAATGTTTGCTATAAGAGAAAGGATGCTTCCTGTTATGTTCATTTTAGACCAGTGGTGAATTTAAGGTTTCTATTTTAAAAAAGAAAAGAAAAACTAACCCAAAATAAGATGAATTTGCCTGTTTTATGCTACCCGTTATTATTTACTGGGAAATCAGCCCAGTTAAGTCCAGCAGGCCTTATTTGCAAGTAATCTCAGTCTGAAATTGGGACATCCTGGCTTTAGCTGTCAATACTTCTTTTATGAATTGCCAAAATTATGATAGCAGAAAGAAATGAACTCCTGCAGATAGTCAGAGATAGCATTTATCAAAAGTTCTGCCTGTTGCACATACGTACACTAATAAAGGCCTTGTATGTCAACATCATTTCTTGTTTCCCCCTTATAATAGTAACATTGGGATTTGGGTTTTTGATTTTTCCAAGAGAAGCAGGATGGATCTGAAGATGGCTAGATGCTTGTTTGGGAACATTTGCACAGCCCCAGCTCCATGTTAAGCTGTTAGGCAGAGCTGTGGACAATTGGACTGCTGTCTGGCTTTTAGGAAGTTGAGTGAGATTCTAGAAAATACTGTTGGGCACGCCTAGTGTATTATTTCAGCACCATGCACAGTGGCAACATCTCTCGTAGAATGCTGGGCATGTATAGTCAGTCTTATAGTCAGTCTTGGCATCCAGAAATGAGGTGATCTAAAACGCTCTCTCTTGCCTTCCCTCCTATCTCCATGGGCCATCTTCTAACTACCTTTGCCCCCTCCCCAACAGTTGTTCCCTGATGCTAGAAATTAACTTGGTGTAGAGAAACGTCCTGCAGCTGGTGAACTGCCCAATACTAACATTTTGGGGCAAAGTCCTGTGTGTGTGTATCCTGATTGGCATATGGCATGTTGGCATCCCAGTTGAACTGCCCTTCTCATCCCACTGTTCTGCCTAGCTGGCCCTACATGGGGGGAAAGCTAGATTTTGTCATACTTGAAAAAGTCTGTTCTGAATCGAAGGTTCCTTTTTCTAAATAACACATTTTACAAAGAACAATAAATATTTTTGGTCCTCTGTATATAGTAAGGATAAGTACCATTTTTTAAGGCAAGACTATTTGGGGATGGGGTGGTGGTGTTGAAATGTTATCTTTAAAATTGAATACAGGGTGTACATACAGGAACTGGTTTTGTTTTGCTTTTTTGGTTTGGGTTGCTCTCTTTTCAGGTGTGGTTTGAGAATTTGTTGGGATATCAGCTTTTGAGTAGAATGCACTGTGGATCAGTGCTTTTATTTGTACATGAAAGGGAATCCTTTTTTTTTCCTCAAGTAGTCTACATTTTGAGGATAATGCTAAAATGCTTTGCGTACGGCTCGCTTATTTCCATTCTAAAGATTATATTTTTGAGTTAGGGGAACTTATGTTTTCACTGCAGTTTCTAGAAAATGTTTAGAAATAGAAAGGTTTTGCTCCTGATTCTGGTGTACTTTGACTTCTTGATTGTCAGGTACCGATTGAAAAACGTATTGTGTCACTCATTTTCTCTATGGCTGTCTGTCACTCATTTTAAATATTGTAATAACTGGTGCAGTCTTTCTTCTCCTTTTGTCCCAGCCTTTCACAGTTCTTTCTGTAGTATTCTCCAAAACTGATGAATCTTTGGATGTATTTGTATTCGTGTATCCAATGGTTGTAGGATTCAGAGCAGGGATGGGGAACTATGGCCCCTTTTATGACCTGTGGACTTCAACTCCCAGAATTCCTGAGCCAGCCGTGCGGTATCGCTACTCTGATTTCTTTTCTCCCCCCCCCCCAAGTGTTTTGCTATGAAAGCTGTAGAAGGCTTGCAGTTTAGCTAAGCTTTAAAGCAGATTTTTAGGCCATGTGTGGAGTTGGACTCCGACTACAGTAGTGGCATTTGAATCCTGCTGAAAAAGATTGTAATGTGATTCCCATTTAAACAGGTAAGGGTGAAATGAAAGTAACTTAAGTCTTCATCTAACCCACCAGGCTGAACTAGTGGAGCAGACGCCCCATCAGCAAGCTTGCAGTGGGGAGCTTTTGAATAGTTTTCAAGATGGTGCTACTTCTCAGCACCCTTTACTGTTCCTCGTATTTATGGGGGCTGCTGGGAAACTGCTGTTGAGCAACATCTGAAGGTCCCCATCTCAGGTACTCTGTTCACTTGGGAAGGCAGGGCCAGGTTCAGCTTTTGTGTATCTGGCAATTGACAACTGTTTTGAGCTTCTCTATCTAGATCATGGGTGTCAAACTCGCCACGTCACGTGACCTGTCGCAACGTATGGTGACTTATTTTTTTTTGCATTGCCGGAGCTGGGATGGGCGCGGCGGCCTCCGTATGATGCAACCAGCCCACAGGCCGGCAGTTTGACACCCCTGGTCTAGATCAATGTTTCTTAACCGTAGCAACTTGGGAAGACTTCAGCTCTCAGAATTTTCCAGTCTGCTGACTGCCTGGGGAATTCTGGGAGTTGCGGTCCAGACATCTTCAGAGTTGCCATGGTTGAGAAACACCGATCTATTCTAGAGTTGGAAGGGCAAATGAAATAATAAAGGTCACATTTTCCTACTTTCATTTTTAAACCGTTGTCAGGTAGAACAGGGTGTGGATTAAGATACTGATAGGCAGCGAGGAGGGCCCACATGCACATGCAAAAGAGAGAGAGAAACATTCTGTGCCAAAAGGTGAAGACCCCTCGAGTCATTCTTGACTCCCAAAGATTAAATGGACATTTTGGGACAGCTTTGTGGAAGTGTTTGTGGCTGCCTGATTTGGGTGTGGGTATGTGTGTGTGTGGGACTTCCTATGTAGTCTACAACCTGGCGGTTTCTAATTCTAATTTCTAATTAGTATCTCCAAGTACTAATTTGATTTGATCCCAAGTTGTTTTTTGTTTTTTAGTTCAGCTAAGACTGGCTAGGTACGGATTCTGTTGTGAAACTCCCCAAGTTTGCCAAAAGCATCAGAGGTTGCTTTGCTCCCTGTATAAATGACAGTATTTAGGAAAAGGTTGCAGCTGTGCTCCTAAATCTCCCCCCCCCCCCCGTTTTTAGAAGGACATAAAATGCAACTGCACATTTCTCATGGTGTCTAGTTTGTAGGGCCTTTTTTGTGTTCAGTTGAACAGCCAGGAAAACTAAGCTAAGTTAATCTCACAACTGTAGTTGATGGAGAACCCCTCCTGTGCTTGTCTCAGTGCCAGGCCTCCCTGCCAAAGTAGATTGGCACAGCCAAGGAGAGAACGTTGCCTGTCATTTATGTTGGTGAACTTGGTGAGCCAATGACCACACATCCAGTATTGGTGGAAGCAGGGTAAATTGTGGTAAATTGTCCGTCTTGTACCACTAATTCTACTTAACCTGTGAGCCTTTTTTTGTTTTTTTGTTTTTACAAAGTATGTATCTGCACCACCAATACAAGTACTTTGGTTGCGACAAACCTATTCTGGAAATAAAAGTAAAGATACTTTGTAAGTAAAGTCTGCAATTTGAGGTCTCCTTGCTACCCTGCAGTTCTTGCCTATAGGAAGCCAATGATATTCAGAAAAAATCCCAACTGTTGTTGAATATAAATACAGTAGATGGAAAACCTTGTTTTGGTTCTCCAAAATGCATATTTTTAGAATTCAAAGGCCAGCAGTAGTTGCCATATTACTTGGGTGACAGATGACAAAGTTATTGAATGTTGTCTGAGTATCATGTAGCCAAATTACAAAACGTCCAACTAGAATATAATAGAAATGTACGGTTATTCACACAAATTTCTCTCATTCATTAACTGAAATTATTGTGAACATCATACAGTAGTTCTAGTGAAAACCACTTGAACCATTTAGTTGTAAATTGCAATTTACCAGGATTGATACTTGTATGTAGATCTTATTTGAAGTAATTGTAAGCCTAAAATCCAAGTACAATTAAAATTCCAAGATGTTTTTTGTGTCACTAAGGCACTATTGAAGGAATGTAACCTTTATTTTGAAAATGCTTAATGAATTTCTGTAAAAGTGTTTGTATTTTTTCATATTTGAAATGTTTTTCTAAGTTGACATTTTTGTTCAACATTTGAAATATAATTAAGTATATTGTGATTTTCTGTTTGAACTTCTCAAAGTATTTATTTTGCCCAGCTCATGTTAGATTGCAAAAGTGTTGGAGAACACATCTAGCCATCAAAAACTTTTTCAGTTTAAGCACACACCCCCGCCAATATTTTTCTGAAATATTTTGTTTGCCATGTTAACACTTCAAAGATTTTGGCGCTAACTGGCTTGACAGCATATAAAACAAGGAAGTGGTTGAGACTATTGTATAGACTCCATTTTGTTAATGAAACAGGTTTTGGAAAATAAACTTTGGCACAAAGTGTTTTGGCTCCGTTTTGTATTCAATCAATTTGATAATTTTTAATTTTGCTCAATTGAAGCATTAGCTAATCAGCTGTTAAGTCCCTACAGTGCTATTGAAGAGGAAAGCTTTTTCAAAAAAAAAACCCTGCCTTTCCTTAGAAGATTCAATCATGTTAATCTAATATACTGTAAACCTTTAGCAGAAGAGACCATGCCTAAAGATTCTTCAAAGGTGTCAGCAAAGAGCAACTAATTTGGGGCTTGAGCTAGTTTTCAGAAAGTAATCTTTAAGCAATTGTAGCATCAGTCTTTGCTAAATAAGATAGCCTTCAGTTTGTCTCATAGTTCATCTTATGTGATGGGAGTTGTAGTCCAACCATTCTAGATGATGCCTCATTAAGGTTACTTCAAAGGGCCTAGAAAGCAAAGCAGATCCTCACCGCTTCATTGCATCCACATGCTTTAAGGGCTTTCTGGACTTCAGTTTTAAAATTGATCCAATATGCATTCAACTCGTAGCAATTTTCTCCACAATGATCTGTCCCTAAACTTAATACAGAGTTGGAAGGGACCTTGGAGGTCTTCTAGTCCAACCTTCTGCTCAAACAGAAGACCCCATACCATTCCAGACAAATGATTGTCCAGTCTCCTCTTAAAAGCCTCCAGTGTTGGGAGCACCCATAAAATTCTGGAGGCAAGCCGTTCCACTGGTTGATTATTCTCACTATCGGGAAATTTCTCCTTACTTCTAGGTTGTTTCTCTAGGAAGGAAGCAATGGCAAACCATTTGTCTGAAATGGTATAGGGTTGCCTGCCTAAGCAGGGGGTTGGACTAGAAGACCTCCAAGGTCCCTTCCAACTCGGTTATTCTATTCTAACCGCAGCTGGGGGGGGGAAACCTTGCCAAGAAAACCGCAGGGATTTGGTCAGGCAATGGCCAGGAGTCGAGACTTAAGTCGAAAGCACCAAATAATATTAAGAATAACAGCAATAACTTACTAAACGCCCGGCTCCCTCCGGTGACGTTACTAGAAGGGAGTGTGAACCCAGGCAATTGAGTTCATCGGGCAACGCGTGTCGTGGGAACGCAACTCCTAGTACCCACGCCGCCCATGAAAAGGCGGCGTCGAGCGGCAGATTCGGGGTCCCTTCCCTGAAGCCCCCACCTCACCTGGCCTTGATGCAAAGGCAGCAGCGCCGCCGGCTCCACCTTTGCCTTCTCCTTCGCCGTGGGACAGCCTTCTCGGGGTGTCGCCGGGCTGTGACGCCATCAGAAGGCGCGTCCCCTATTTCGGCAGAGAAGCGGAAAGGCACCATAGAGGTAGGAAAGGAGAGCGGAGGGCAGACTGAGCTTTCTGCTCTTGAAACCGTCGAACTTGGGAATCGCCATAGAAATGTAACCAGAGAGCTCGGGTGGAAATGGTAGAGCGGCCGGTAGAACCAAGACTTCCGAGTTTGCTGGAGCATATATGGAGGAAGACTGGATTGGAGTTAAGGACGGAAAAAAGACAATGCAGAAATCTGGATTGTATTGGGGCGCCCTATATAAAAGCCCCCCGCAAAGGTGGAGTGTCACAGAGTATTGCACATCCATTCCCAGCCAGCAGGGGACAAGTTTAACAATCCCTATAAGTCATCCAGTGTTTCTCAAACTTGGCAATTTTTGTGGACTTCAAGCCCCAGAATTCCCCAGCCTGCATGCAGTTTGCAGGTAACTAAATGGTTTATCCAGGAAAAGCAGGAACTGTATTAAATTGGACTCCAGGGTTGACGTCCAAATTTGTGACGTCCCCTAAAATTTGCTGGTGACCCCCAAGAGATCGCAATAAATAAATAAAAACACAAACGTATTTATTTAGCGTATGGCATAATACACTCCGATAGTATCTTTTCACTAGCCTCCACTAGTTGTGACACTGCTTAGGTTTTACAAAAGCAGCCAAGGCCATTAAGTGATGCTCCAGTCAGAGCTGAAGAAGCTTCTTGTATGAGAAGCGAAGCCTCTTCAAAGAAAATCAAGAAAGTCCAGTTGCCTCCCGAAAAAGCATCTTTGGGACAATTATGACCCGGATGACTGAGAATCTCCATAGACAGTGAGAGACAACGCGGGATACTTAAGGCACTGGACTAAAAATCGGAAGACTGTCGGTTCTAGTCCCACCTTAGGCATGAAAGTCAACTGTGGTGACCTTGGGGTCAGTCCTTCTCTCTTGGTCCTAGTAAGGAGGCAATGCCAAACCACTAGCTTCCCATCATTGCTATCTGCAATTGCATTGACGCATGACCGAATGTGTGCAGCTGGGGCCTGTGCACACCTGCAACATATCGTGTAGATCTATCTATCTATCTATCTATCTATCTATCTATCTATCTATCTATCTATCTATCTATCTATCTATCTATCTATCTATCTATCTATCTATCTATCTATCTATCATCTATGTATTTATCTATCTAATATAAAGGATACTGCGCTTCAATGGTTAGACGGCCTATTGGTATCTGAACAAAAATCTTTTTAACATTTATATTTTATGGTGTTTTTCTAATCTAGTTGAAATATTAATATATACTGCAAGTCCATGTATGATATGCCATACGCTAAATAAATAAGTAAACAACCGCCCAATCAAGAAACTACCAGGAACACCTCCATCAACCCTGATAGGACAAGCCACTAAGTATATAAAGAGAGAGCAAATTCCTCTCTCTTCTAGCACTGATGATGTTACCTAGTTGGGTCACGAAACGTCTGCAAGAAGAGCACCAAGGACCCCTGAAGAGACAATGTTGTTGGATGATGGACCAAGTGGCCCCTTTAGCTCCGGCTTTATTATTTATATAATAACAATGATATGCGTGTGTGTGTGTGCGCGCGCGTGCATGGGTGTATGATAATACTATATAATTTATATTATGATGACATTTATCTGCCCCATCTCGCCTAGAGGTTTAGAAAGCCCCTTTTAGCTTCCCAGTCAGTCAATATGGGCTGAGCAAGTGAAGCTGGAGGCAGCCGAGATTTCCTCCCCTCCTCTTTCCCTCGCACTTTACATATGCCCAGAGGCACCATGCACACTTAGAAGCAGCTGCCCGCCGGCCTCCCCGCCCGTCCCTTGTTTCTTCCATCCCTAATCCCTCCATTCCAGATTCACCCGCCTGGGATTGCCTCGATGCCTATGCTTTGCGACGTAAAACTGTGCCGAAAGAAACAGACCTTTTTAATGGGATTTTAAAGTTATTATCCTCTATCTTTATTAGTAACGCCTTATTAATGTTAATAGGGCGAAGGGAAGCCCTTTTGCTGCGATGCGGGGACACAAAAACATCACCTAATATTACTGAGGTTTCATTAATAAATACTACACTTAAAACTCCATTTAAAAGCTTTATTTCTTTTTGTGGCTGCCCCCCCTCCCCCTCCCCCTCCCTTCGGCGCCGTCTGCCTTTTGTTCTCTCTCTCTCCTCACTTGGAGAGAGAGAAACAGAGAGATGAAAGAGAAAGAGAGGAAACAGAGAGAGAAAGAGAAAGGGAGAAGAGAGAGGAAGGAGAGAGAAAGAGACGGGGAGAGAGGGGGAGAGGAGAGAGAAAGAGAAAGGAAAGAGACACAGAGAGAGACCCTTTTGATATCTAAAATGAAGATAATACTGCATATATCCTTTTTTACCTTTATATGTAATAGAAAAATCCTGGAATCAAGAAATGCGGGGATGACTCGGCTCACCTGCGGCAGTACGAGGCTTTTTTCCCTTCTTGCGGCAGCGTAGAGCAGAAAAGAGGACGAGCTGCGAATTTACAGGAAGTTGGCGACCGCCTCGACAGATGGACAGGAAGTCGGCCTTACTGGGAAGGTCGCTGTCAAAGGCACTGGGGGACGACCGCAGCAACAGACAGGAAGTCCTCCATAGTGAGAAGGTCGCTGTGAAAGGAAGTTGCCAGGGATGACTAAAAGCAACGGACAGGAAGTCGGCCATAATAGGAAGGTCGATTCCAAATGAACTGGGGGATGGCAAATTTGAACGGACGGGAAGTCCGCCGTGCCGAGAAGGTCTAGGTGTTAATGCTATGGGACTGAAAAGCGTGCCCTCCTGTGGTCAAAACGGGTATTGCGGCCGCCGAAATAAACCGTTTGAATGAGATTTTAAGATTATTCTCTATCTTTATTATTAACGCCTTATTAATATTAATAGGGCGACGGGAGGCCCTTGTGCTGCGACCCTGGGGCAGAATAAGATAACCTAATATTAGTAAGGTTTTATTAATAAAGAATAATAAACTTAAAACGCCATTTAAAAGGTTTATTTCTTTTGGTGGCTGCTGTACCTGCTTGTCCCTTAGCGAGAGATGCCGCGGCCTTCAAAAAGGCCTATAATGATGAATTAAGGTTACTTTGATAGGTGCTAACTTTAAAGATAAACCTCACCAAACATACATAAATTTATTGCTATGGTTAATATTAAAAGGAGTGAGATTAGATTTTACCTTCGCTGCTAGTTTTGAAACTGACGCATTTATTAAAATGTTTTATGTCTACCTACATCACACCTATTTCTTCCATCTTCAAGGCGCTCTGCTCTGTCCCTCCTGACACCTGCGTGGGGATCTCAAAAATAACCCAGCGTTACTGGAATTTATATGCAACCTCATGACAAGTTTCATCTGCCACCTGCATGCTGCAAAGCTACCCGGTTACCTGTCTCTACATATAAGACCTCTTATTTTTGAACTGGGCTAATTTCTTGCTGCATCTTAGTTTCTAATCTTCCTAGTATGCCCATTCGTGAATATCATTTCACTGGGGTGAAAAATAGACAGCTAGTCAATTGGGGTGGAAGGTGCCAGGCTAGAAATTGGGGGTGGGGGGCTGAGTTTTAGTACCACCTTAGGTAAGAGAAACCAGCTTTGGGCCAATTCCTCTCCTAGTCAGCCTAAGTCCAACCCTAACCCTAGGGCTGTTGGTGCATGGCGAAAATAAGAGAAGGAAGGAGCATTAGATATATTTGCCGCCTTGAGTTATTTATAAAAAAATAACAAAGGCTGGATTAAAAAAATATGCAAAATTTAGAGCGGCTTTGGTCTAGTCGTGGTTAAGGCAGCAGACTAGAAAGTGGGAGGCTGTGAGTTCTAATCTTGCTTTTAGAGGCAGAAAAGTCATCTGGGTCAGTCACTCCAAAACCAGCTTTGGGCCAGTCACTCTCTCTCGGCCTTGTTCAGTTTCCATCTGTTGCTTCTTGTGCTGCCTTCAGGCGCTTTGGAAAATAGGTTGACCCTTTCAAGTCAGCCAACTCCCTTCCCTCAATGCCATTGGAACCGAGTCCCTCCATCTTGCTGCTGTCGTCATCTTTCCCAGCATTAGAAGCCTTTTCCAGAGAGCTGGGTCTTCAAAATTAAAGAATGGGAAACAATCTAATAAATATGCAAGGAAAATAGATGAAGCAGGGGTTCCCAAAGAAGCAAAATAGTTATTTTAATTCTGTCCCTTTCGCCCAGGGTGTGTGGATGCGTGCGCGTGTAAGGCAGCACATTTAGTGATTTGGGAACCAACACTGGGTTTGACAAGTGATGGTGCAAACTGAACAGTCATGCCTTTGGGTAGCAGAACAATTTTTTTTCCCCTGAAGTGTTTTTTTTGGGGGGGGGGAAGGGGTTAGTTTCATGTTTGGGACTCCCTGTGTTTTTCTGTCTCCCACCACAAAGTGTTTGCAATTTGTTTTTGGAAAATTTTGGCCCCTATCCTTTGGGACTACAAAAGTTTTGGATTGCAGCAGGCATAAATGAACGAAGGGGCTGCTTAGACTCGGGGGGGCTCAAGAAAATGAAACCACAGCGATGCGGGGAAGTGGAGTTCAAAGCTTGTCCGCCCCTTTTGACGGCAATTTAAAGCTTCCTAAAATTCTTATGGATAAAAGATCCCCTTCGTGTCCAGAAAATGCAACTACACCCCACACTGGGAAAACGCATATCTGAAGGGCAGGATGCAAAGGGGAGGTCAGGTCACCACGCATCGCCACGACACTAGAAGAAAGAAGATGGAAAAACCTGAAGGTCAATTTTTGCAGTTACGAATCTGGAATAGGAATAGGGGAAGAGAAGAGAAGAGAAGCTCTCAAATGTTTGCACTGAACTGAGATGGCAACGAAGGGATAAATTGCAACCTGCTCTTGTCCCTCCGATGCATTCCAGCCTTAACCAGCTCTGCCACTTCTCCCATAAACCAGTCCATTCTGGCTTGTTCAAGAAGCCACCATTCAAGCCAACCAGCGTTGCCATCCTCGTCGGGGATGCCCCCTCCTCCAGCCACCCCTCCCTAAACAAATCCCGGGGGGGGGGGGCCGAGCAAGCGCGCGCCTCCTTAGCCAATAGGAGCGTTAGGACCCGCCTCGATTGTGACACCTGGTAACGCCCCCTTCTGGAAGCCTTGGGCCGCAGCGCGCATGCGGGCGCGGGCGTGACGGCGCGCGCCAGCCGCGGTTGCCTTCCCTCCCCAAGATGGCGGCGGCCACCGGCGGCGAGGCGGTTTGTGGCGACGGCCCGGCCAGCGGCACCGGCGACGGCGGCAAAAGGGCTCACCTGGGCATCCCCGAGGCCGTTTTCGTCGTAAGCAAGGGCGGGGGGCGAGGAAAGGTTTGGCGAAGCGGCCGGGACGCGGGGAAAAGCGGCGGCGGCGGCGGCGTTCCAACCGCCCGCTTTCTCCTGCGCATGCGCGGTCCGTTTCTGTCAGGGACGGTTAGGGCCCGCGCGGCCGGGCGTTGTAGGTAGACTGCTTTTCTCCAGGGAGGCTCCTCTCCGGCCGGGGTCGGCGAGGCTGATCATTGCTTGGTCCTGGGTGGAAAGCGGCGGCCTTTCCCCGATCGCGGTGCGGGTGGTGACTCCCACAGCTTTGACTGCGGATTCTGGGCGCTGTAGTCCGTGGGAGCTGCTCAAGGGCACCTCTTGGGGAAAGATCCTGTTTCTTGGGAAAGAAGTGATGATGGGGAATCTGCTGCCTAACTTGCCGGTATACTGCCTTTGAAGGTGGAGGCTCAATTCTGTTCAAAGACCGTCTTGGGCCAGTCCCTCTCTCTCTCTCTCTCTCTCTCTCTCTCTCTCAGCCCAACCCACCTCACAGGGTTGTTGTTTTGGGGGCAAATAAGAGGGAAAGGAGTTTTAGGTATGTTTGCCACTTTATTTGTTAAGGTTATTTGCCACCTGTCTTGCTCTGGGGCTACTCTAGGCAGCTTGAATTATTGGTAGACATAATAAAGGCAGGATATAAATGAAATAAATAAACGGTTTCCTATAGAGGAGCTAGTTCAGTTTTGCTTCTATAGATCCAGGGCATCCACTGCACCAGGCATCTGTCCTGGCTTTGTTATCCTTGGGGGAGCATCCCCAGCAGGTAATGGTGGAAATGAGTGGGGGGGAGCTTAGTTTTTCTGCAGGGTTTTGGTACCCTGTAGTGTAGAGGTGAGACTGAAAGTGGTGTGGTCTTAAAAGGAGTTTGTGGAAGTTTATGGAGGATGAGGTGGTCAAGAGCCAGTTTGGCCCAGGAGTCAAAGAAAGCAGACAGGAAACCAGGAGTCAATGACTTCTAGTCTTCCCATAGGCATGAAAGCCAGCTGGGTACTTCTTGGCCAACCACCAGGAGACTGTGAGTTCTAGTCTTGCCTTAGGCATGAAAGCTAGTTGGGTACCCCTTGACCAATCATCAGGAGACTGTGAGTTCTAGTCTCGCCATAGGCATGAAAGCCAGCTGGGTACTTCTTGGCCAACCACCAGGAGACTGTGAGTTCTAGTCACGCCATAGGCATGAAAGCCAGCTGGGTGACTTTGGGCCAATCACCAGGAGACTTGAGTTCTAGCCTTGTCTTTGGCACTAAACCAGCTGGGTGACTTTGGGCCACTCATTCTCCCTCATCTCCAAAACACTTCCAAAAATGTTGCCCAAAAGAGCCCCTGCAGGGACTCATCCAGGCAGTCGCCCAGTGTAAGTCTGGCTTAAAGGCAAAGACAGCCAGTTTGGCATTGGGGTTGAAGCCACCAGACTAGGAACTGGTAGGCTGAGTTACAGTCCTGCCTATGACATGAAGATAATTGGAGGACTTTGGGGCAATCTCCCTCTCGTAGCTTTATGAAGAAAGTAGTGTGACGAGTAAGGACAAACCACTTCCAGTAGGGAGCAGCTGGGTTTCATGGCTAAGGCACCAGGCTAGACATCAGGAGTCCTATCCAACCTTAGAAACAAAGCTAACCAGTTAACTGTGGTCTCAGTCATTCTCAACCCAAGAAGAAGGCAAGGCAAGACTCATCCAGGTAGCTACCAGAAGTCAAGACGGGTTCAAAGGCACAAAAAACAAAACAACAAAAAAATATCCCAAAGGGCAGGATTCTTGTCAATGCTTGCCAGATACTGAAGGAGCCTAGCTGAATGGAGCTATTGTATTCCTGGTTTTAAGCTCCTGAGTGGATCTACATCACAAACCTGATTGGCAGAGCAGTTCTTGGGTCCAAGAATTTTTTAATACAGAAAATGCTTTCTTGGTTGTACCATACTCATCTGCCATCTTTTCTAGAATGTCGATTGCAGGGTCTTTTCCATTGACTGCTGGTTCTTCATCCACCTAATTCTTTTTTTTTTTTAATTCCATAAAATATGCTAAGCAGAGGGATAATGGTCAATCCAAGATTTCCCAACCAATTTTGTAACCAAAAAGAGAGTTAAATCTAGGCTGTTACTCTATTGTTATGCTGTAATGCTCTTGGTTTGGACCAGTCTGGGAAGACAGGAAATGTTCTGGAAGAAGCATATTGTGTAGTTGCCTAGGAAAGAGCATGAACAGGTGTATACATTTTCTAGGAGTTCAGTTCAGCGCTTTACTTTTGTGTCTCCTCCACCAGTGTTTGTTTCCCTCTCAGCTAACCAGACCGACTAAGTGAACCAGTAGATGGAAATGATTTTGAGGAGCAGACCCCAAGAGCATTTCAGTGGTGGGCCGATTGTCCAATTTGGCTAATCCTTCTTGCCAGGATGTGAAAAAAGCAAACAAAGAAGATATTGGCTTGTCAGCCCTGATCTTGTGTTTTTGGAATTAACAATATATGTGTGTTCTTACTTTAAGGAAGATGTAGATTCTTTCATGAAACAGCCAGGAAATGAAACCGCAGATGTAGTGCTTAAGAAGCTGGATGAACAATATCAAAAATACAAATTTATGGAGCTTAACCTTGCCCAGAAGAAAAGAAGGTGGGTATGTTTACAATATTTTTTTTACAAAGGCTGTTCTAAAATTTGGACCCATCTCTGCCAAGCATAAATGTGGTGTAAATTATTTTGCTAAATATATATGAAAAGTTTAACAAAATAATTTACACCACGTTTACACATATTTACAACTAGCTTTGTGGTTACTGGTTTTCAAATATTCATAACTGCACATATATATATGTCGTATGTCCTGAAATACATTTGAGGCTATAGGAAGAAATTGCATAAAATACAGTAAAACAATTATTCTGCCACAAGTAGAGCTTTTGATGCTCATTCCCCATCCAGTAATGGGGAACATTGAAAGTTATTTAGAAAAAAAAAATGCTGTATCAGCTCAGAGGTGGATAAACTGGCAGTAGGTCCTGGTTCCTGCATTTATATCTGAAGGGAATGCTTTTCTTTTTAGGTGTTACGAGGGGTTGCCATGCGTGGTCACAATGGTGTGTGCAAGTAACTTATTTGTGACTCAGCTATTTTCTTCCTGAGAGAAAGTTTAACATCCACTGTCTCATTTATTGCCAGCCCAACTGGTTGGACTGTCCAGGAAATCAATTCCACAGAAGGCTAAAACTACTTTTATTAAGATTGGTTATAATAACACAGTCTTCCAAGTCTGATTGTGCTGAACTTCCATCCCCTTCTTGTACTACAATGAATCAGGGATGTGTCTACCTGAGCCACTTCTGAATGTTATCTCATCTTTCAGAGCTTAAAAAATGCTTCGCCTCTTTTGCCTAGCTAACAGTTCCTGTATATTTCTGTCAAAGTCATCTTCCTTACTTTCTACACTTTTAATACAAATCAAAACGTTGGGGTTTTTTTTTTTCTCAAAAGAATGAATGACAAAAACAATATTTTCAATATGTTATTTTACAGGTTAAAAAGTCAAATTCCTGAAATTAAACAGACACTAGAGATCTTAAAACACATGCAAAAGAAAAAGGTAAGTACAGGTAGTCCTTGACTTACAACCACATATGGGCCCAGAATTTCCGTTGGTAAGCGAGGGGATTTTTAAATGAGTCTTGCCCAATTTTACGGCTAACCCTAACCACTTTTGAGTCATATAATTTATCTGAGCGAATTCGTTTTGGAATATAGTATCACTTTCCATGTCCAATTGAAAAATGAAATAATTCATTAGCTCTAAGCGATATATGTATTCCTAGGCAAATTCAGTGAATTATCTTGTATACATCACAACGTCATTAGTTATAAAAAAGAGGTTAGCTTTAGATCTTAAGTATTTTCATCATGATAGAAAATTAAAAGTACTCTATAGACCTTTGCTTTGATTATGTTGATTTATTCTTTCCAAAGGAATCTACAGATCTGATGGAAACCAGATTCTTATTGGCAGATAATGTCTACTGTAAAGCATCAGTTCCTCCTACAGATAAAGTTTGTCTCTGGTTAGGGGTAAGTAATTAGTAGAAAGTTAAGCACCTCTTCCGATGCTGAATATATTGTATTTCTAAATATGGTTGTAACATATTGGGAATTTTCTAGTAAAAATTTAACGTGACTCATTTGCTTACATGGCAGGACTTTTAAGGCAGGACTTTTTAAATCACAAGAATACCTAAGTCACTTTCATGGGAGCCCGGCGATGTCATTTTAACAAACTTATTTTAGATCAGGGGTGTCAAACTCGCAACGTCACGTGTCGTGACGTATCGTGAGTTTTTTGCCATTGCCGGCAATGGGGTGGGCGCGGTTTCGCTATGATGCATCCAGCCTGCAGGCCGGCAGTTGGACACCCGTTTGCTGACACCAAACTTTGAAGTTTAAGAGTAAACTACGAAACACTTTCTTTTTATTATTTTCTATTTATTATATCTGATATGGCAAACTATAATGTAAGGTAATTTTCTTCCATGGCTTCCTTGTAAAGCATAGTTTGCCAGCTTAGAAATATTTGGTAAACAGAGAATTATATCCTGAAACAAAGTATGAATCAAGAATTAAAGTTGCTGGTCAGTAACGTGATTCTGATCTTCCACGACATACTTCAGAGATCATCTGGGTCCATTATATTTGCAATTTTCAAGCTTAAGTAATCTATTAGGTGTCAGATTTCTGGTTCCTCAGGCATTTGGTGCATCACTGCCGTGGTATGAAGTTCAACACAACAAAAGGAGAGGAACAAGCGAGCTCAAGAGTTCACCATCCTTAGTCCCAATTACATGCCTCTACTTAATGCCTAGAGCTAATATGAATGGCAAAAGCTTCAACTCTACCTTAATTTCAAGAAATCATAAAAATATTTTTTTTTCCATTTAAATGCTGCCCTTTAGGCCAATGTTATGCTGGAATATGACATTGATGAAGCCCAGGCACTGTTAGAAAAAAATCTTAGCACAGCTACAAAAAACCTTGAGTCCCTAGAAGAAGATTTGGATTTCCTTAGAGATCAATTTACAACTACAGAAGTCAGTATCCTTTTTGAGGTTCAAATGTTAGGTTGTTCGTTGCCTTTGCTCTCAAGCCACTTCAAGAAAGCACCGGGTGTCAAGGAATTGCAGTTCCAAGAGTTGTATTTCTATTGCGTATTTCAGCCAAAATGGACTCTCGGAGCCAGGTACCGTCAAATCCATTTAACTACAGTGGATGCATAACCAATGGAGTGTCTGTAAAAAAAAATATCCCTATTTTGATCATTGATAACATAGCTCTTTCTTCTTGCATAAACTTAAGCCTTTAGGTTACTATTTTTATTTTTTTTGATGATGTGCAGATTCAACCTGGACTTCAAGCTCGTACCTCTACAGGAAAAGCAAATGGGTCCTCCATGTGCTTAGTTAAAAATATTGCTTATTTTAGGGCTCCCTTTCAGGAGAAATTCCAAACAGTCATTTATAGAATCTTTTCTGAACCAGGTATGGAAAATTGCAGAGTAGACCGATTTGCATCTCTGCCTGTCTCTATGCTCTTTCCTGAATTGTTGCTATTTTCTCACCGGGCTGCTTGTTAAAAGAATAAGGGATTCCCTCTTCTAATGAATTGGAGCCTGGAGTAATCCCCCCCCCTATCATTATAAGCTGCTACTTAAGCATCGTGTGGGAAGAATTTCACCCCATGTCTATCTTTAGTAGATGGTGAAGCAATTGATCCTCTAAACAAATATCAGCAGACAGATTTTTCAACACTACAGACTAATAAAATTATCTGGTTATCAATATTCTATTCTCTCAATTGAGAGCAATTTTACTCAAATGAGCATTGCTGCTTCGCCAAACAAGCAGGTGACCTGGGACGTACTAAAAGGGGAACTTCACAGGGGGTAGTGAAAAAGCCTCCATGAAATTTGTTATCAGCCTATCTGTGTTGGCTGTGGAATTATGGGAGTTTCAAATCCATCTGGGAGGCATTGGCTTGGGAAAAATCAGCTTTCCTGTTCCCTAAGCGCCATTGAGGAGCTCTTTATAGTCATAAATAAACCTGCCTTGGTGTCAGCAAAGCAGTAGGGAAATGCAAGGCAATTGCGTCTGCTTTCGAAACCATACCTTCCTTAATCTCTGTCTGCAGATATGGCCAGAGTTTATAATTGGGATGTAAAGCGAAGAAACAAGGATGAGCCTGCTAAGAACACGGCATAGTTCTGCTAGTTTTAAATACGGTTTTGTTTTTTCTTATTTTTAAACTACCGTTCGGTTCAGCCTTCGATGGACTGTGTTTAATTTAATCTGTTTGGTTGTTGACATAATGGCGAGCATTTTTTGTTTTTGTTTTTTTACTTTTTAAACCGGGCAAATCTTATTTGACCCCATGCATGCTTCATGCGATTGGCTTGTTGGAAAAGGAGCCACAACAGTATGTAGTGAAGAAGCCCCTCAACAATCTGGGGTTTGAGTCAAGGGCATTACAACGGGTCACTTTGCAAGGCACAGACACTCTTTGATGCTTAGGATTTATTAAAGAGGTCCACAGAATATATCTTGGGGACAAACATACAGCTGGTGTGACAGAGTGTCAGGGAATCGAATACACTGTTGTGCTTTTGGCAAATGACCCCTTTAATCTCGCCCTCCAGGCGTTCTCTGTTTAATTCTGTTCTGGAGAATGGCTCATCTTGCTACTTCAAAAGAACACAATTGGCTTTTGAAAGGTTAAATAATAAAACACTGACTCCTGTTTGTGGTCTTAGTTGGTTCTGTGTATACGTAAATATCAATTCCTCCCGTTTTTTCAAACGGGCAGCCAGAATTTTTAATATTTTGCTCCATTTTACTGGCATGCTGGCCATTCCTCCCGTTTGGCCCAGATGTCTCAACACTTGCAAAGATACTTGCTGCAACCTCTGGAACGTAACTGGTGTATTGCAGCTCAGCTGTGTTTTCAGGTTGAATGTTATTCCCATGTTGCTTATTAAGGAAGCCTTGACACCTTCGCTTTGAAGCACACCTGATGGCCAAATTAGCAGTATAACTAACTGCTCAGATTTCACCTCACCGTTCAGTGCAAATGTTAACTGGCTTCTAGTTTCATTTAATAAACAATATCTGTAAAGTTTTGTACTATTATTTCATTCTATTAAAACAGTGAAACTGAAAATGTGCTAACATTTCTAAAACGTTTGTTAAAATAGTGAAGAGAGAAACAGAACAAAACAGGAGCATTAGGCATGTACAGTGCCTTGAGTTGAGAAAAAATAAAGATAGGATAAGTAAATGAAGACTATACAGATATGTTCAGGAATGGAGCCTCAAGCTGCTACCTCCTTAGGATTCCAAAGTGTGTATTTGTGTTTTACAAAAAAAAAAAGATATTTAGTTCAGTTGCAGCAGGAACAAAAGAAACAATCCTTCTGATTATGAAAAACTCAGACATTAACATGCTTATATTGCCAAAAATCTATTTTGTTGAATAAACCTGCAACTTTCCAGTTATTTTATTATTTTAAAAAATCCAAAGATTTCTTTGCAGTACTGCCAAAGTGAACATAAAATTTGGTTTAGATTATCAACACTTACTTAAAACCAGTGTTTATTACTATTAAAAATAACTGTATAATACTTTAGAAACATTTAAAACCAATAATGGCTTTTGCACCATGATGAAATCAGAAGTGCATGTGTACTGATGAAGATCTGTAGTCTTTTTTCTCAATAAAAATGGACTCAACATGGATATGGGCAGCTATTGAAGCAACATTCTGGGAATTAAGTCTCAATCCATTCTACTGGAGCAGTGTTGCAAACTTTACCATCTCTTCTGTCCTATCCTTTTCTATCTATCCATTTCTTCGATCCTATCTTTTTCTCATCTTCTAAGGGAGATAGGAAACGTGATTTCTCTCTCCCCCCCCCACCCCCAATGATATTGATGTTCAGAAAACTTGCAGGCTAACAAACTGAAGAAATTAATCCAGGCTTCCATATTCTGATTGCCCTGCAAATGTGTTCAGTCAACCTTCTAAGTAATTTAGCTAAAAATCAGTGCTTCCTATCAAGACACCAAGGTGAAAAAGGCTGAATGAAAGGAATAACTATTGGTAATCCAAGTATCTGTTGGACTCTTTCGTGAAAAGCCACGTAATCCATAATTTAACTTTCAACCCAGCTCATGGTATCTTTAGCTGACCTTAGAGCGATCGAGGGATTTTTTTTTTAATAAGGTCAACCAATAAGGCTAGTCCTTGAAGAACTAATAGGTTCTGGCCACAATGCCATCCAATCTGTGATCTAACAACTGGTTGCATTTCCCTCAGGGCCCCAGTAGAGTGTTACTCCAAGCCAACCCAAAGGATGTCCTCTTCCTTGGACTGCCAAAATGTCCATGAAATGTTCAGGGGCAGAGTTCAGCCAAGGCTACCGTCTTTGGAATAGGAAATCTCTTCGCTTGACACTGGAATTGTAGAATCTCAGAAAGGGGCTGCTTATCTGCAGAGCAAACCTGTCGAACGTATGCATTCCAGTGGAGTTGTAACTACACCTGATATCAATAAGCCAGTATTGCAAAGGATTGCCTTGGCTGTCATCCGATTGGACTGTTAATCCTATTTATGTCACTTAGAATCTTTTCATCCCGGTTGTGCTTAACAACAGACACTTTAAAATATTTCAAATGAAGGCACATGCCCACCAGTAAGAACAAACAAAAAATACTGGATTCCATGGCAAACAGTGGGTCTGTTTATTTCTAACCTAATCTGTGGGGGAAGGGGGGGGGAAGCTCCCACCACCACAGTTCATGTATACAGAGTTACTTGAAGGTTCATGAAAAATGGCAGAAAATAAAAAGTAATCTTTACACATATTGCATGTCACATATTCACATTAACTGCTTTGCTAAACATGAGCGTAATTTTCATCCGCACACAGCTAAATACAACATATTGCATCACATTTCATTACAGTGCATATAACAGAAAGCTAGCAAAAATGTACAGTATATTTATATATCTGGAGGGTCTGGATTTTTCTTGGAAGTCCAGCATGCAGACTAAGATTGTGAACTTGAAACCAATAAATTGGGCTTGTTTCTGTTTTTGCTGGATTTTGCCAGATAAGAGTTAGAAAGAAAACAGCTTCCTACTAACTCATTAGCCCTTTCTCTTGCACTAGTCAGAATGCCAAAATCAGTTAAGAAAATCAGGTTTACAAAATCAAGCCCCTTCCACTTTTTTTTTTAAAGACAGGAATCCTTTTTTTTCTGTCCCACCCTTGGTACACTGCTAATTGTATACATTAGAAAAAGACTTAGGTCATGGCTTCTTATCAGGATTATTAAGACTTTCCTTTTCATTTAAATATATTTTGTTTGTCTTTTTGTCATCCTAATACATGATAGTACAAATCAAAGATGCTTATTCTTAATTTAAGTCAGTATTAACCCAGAGATATAGAAAAGAACCCCAGTCAAAAGGCATTTTCTGCTATGCTAGTTCTTAGATCTTGATTTAGATTGGTGCTGGATCCAGGCTTTTTTTAAATGAGAGTAAGAAAAATATAATTTCTTATCACTTAAATAATCTTAGCACATGGCTCTATAAAGGCTGATTTAGGAGATGTTCTTGATTTTGGACTTCAGATTAGACTTACTTGGATTTGCACATGTTAAATTTTGTCTTAACATCAGTTAGTGCCATTGGCTGTACTAAACAAGTTTAAAACTACCAAAGATTAGGATGCTGTAAGAGCATCACCGAACTGGGCATGAATGCATCCTCAAATCAGGAAGTCAGTTGTGTTACTTAAATGAATATAACAGAGTTGAAAGGGACCTTGGAGGTTTTCTAGTCCAACCCCCTGCTTAAGCAGGAAACCTATACAATTTCAGACAAATGGTTGTCCAATCTCTTAAAAACTTATACTGTTGGAGCACCAACAATTTCTGGAGACAAGCCATTCCACTGATTAGTTGTTCTCATTGTCAGGAAATTTCTCCTTAGTTCTAGGTTGCTTCTCTCCTTGATTAGTTTCCATCCATTGCTTCTTGTCCTGCCTTCAGGTGCTTTGGAGAATAGCTTGACTCCCTCTTCTTTGTGGCAGCCCCTGAGATATTGGAACACTGCTATGTCACCCTAGTCCTTTTCATTAAACTAGACATACCCAATTCTTGCAACCCTTCTTTATATGTTTTAGCCTCCAGTGCCCTAATCATCTTTGTTGCTCTTCTCTATGTTTATCTCCCATTAATGTACATGGTTCTATAGCAGCCTAATTTTTAATCTCTTGTGTGCACATTTGCACAATGTACATGTATATGAAATATTCTACAGAGAATTGAACAGCACATGGAATAGTATACTGTATAAGGTTCGTATGTATAAAATCAGTTCTGAATTATTTTGCTTTAATGGATCAATTATTCCAAGTCCAGGTGAAATCTACAAGCAACTGTAACCTAAGATACTTAAGCATGTCTTTCAACACTTGATAAACAGGCATTTAAAAAGTAGTTTAAATATTGCCTTAATTTGATCACAGAAATAATTTGAAGTCACTGGTGAATCATGCAGAAACAGAAAACTAGAGCAAAAACTCAGACTGAAACAAAAGGTTCCAACAAATGTACTGACACTCTTCAAAAATATTACATGGATTTATCATCACTTCCTCCCACCCTTTATTTTGCTATCTGGAAAAAAAAGGTAGTTTTTAAAGGAGTTCCAACATTTCATCAGCTGGATAGAGTGATTCTAAAAATCAATTTGATTAATTGACTTAAACTGCTAACACCCCCTTCCTTCCTGGGGAAATAGACCTATTTTTTAAAAAAGCATATTCAATGCAAGCGCATACCAGATCATAAGCAGCAATCCTTTATGCGAGAAGCTGGAATTTTTCTACAATAGTAATGTCTGTTTGTCACACCCACGCTGATACTATCTAAAAAGAACCCAACCTCTTTGTTTCATAGAAATGTTCCCTCTCCCCCCATTATTCAGCAGAAATTCAGATGATTGACTAAAACGTCTTTAATTAGTTAACAGGCAGAAGAGTTTGCCTTTCTATCTTTACTCTGTATATAAAGCTACAATTTGAGCCAGAGCATGCAAAAAATAACCAATCCTACCATCTATTTTACTCCTGGGTTCAACGCTAGCAACATTCTTGAAATTAGTCTAGATCTGACTTACCGATTGTAAAAAATTGTCTTGAGTATACGTGGGCTTCATCCCTTATTCAATCTATTGTATCACTATAAAAATGTTTCCCAATGTCCTTAGCAAATGGGATGTATGTTTACTTGTGACTTCTGCAGCTTGCAATCTGAGCCAGGCGCAATCTATTTGTATCTGAGCCTTGGGGGGGGGGGGGGGGAGATCACAAAATTATTACTGTCGCCTCCAGAAAGAAAAGTAAACACCCTGAATGTATGTAGGTCATTAAAAAAAACAGTATAGCCCTTTTCTGCCTCAAAGCAAACTTTCGTGAAAAGAAACCAACACTCCAATTAACATTTGTTTCCTTTCACATTGGCTTCTTCCTAAACATTCTTCAGAAATGTTAAAGAATGAATGCTCTCGAGGAATCCAACCCTCCTTTCCTTCCATTCTGCATTCAGATTCTCAGATGGCCAATAAAAAAGCCCAGCTCCAGATGCAAAATGATCAACAAGGGGGGGGGGGAAAGTGGAACTGCTGCTGAAAATGCAGATTCATCTGGCCTTTAAAAGCAGTTTCCCATCACTCAGCATCTCCCAGATTTCTTCCTCCTGCTCAAACCAATCTTTTTTTTTTTTTTTTGTGTAAACACTGATTTTCCTCTTAAGAATTCCAGGTTGTGTCATGAGCTCCCTCACTTAACTAATCTAGCTCGCTTTCTTAAAGCAAAGCTTAAAACAATTGATAATATGTTCAGAAGGGAAAGAAAGGCCTTTAAAACTACAATTCTTGCAAGTTCACCGACTTGCAAAAACGATTGCTTTGCATCCCTTCTCGCTTGCCTATCTTACTATGCATCCTCTTTCTTCTCAGCTGGGACCTGCAGGAAATGCAATGTCCCAAGAGCAGGAAGCACGGATGCAATGCTACTTCAGCTTTAATCAATCTTGGCTTTTTCCAGAAGAAAATCAGAACATCCTTCATCAAAATGTACCCCCCCCTCTCTCACACACACAAGACAGCCCCCCTCTTCCTATGACTCGTAGGAATGTAACTTTCCAGGTGGCCCAAGCAACCTTCTACATTTCATTAAGGGATGTAGTGGATAAATGTACTGGAGTTAGATCAGGATGATCTCATGGGGTGATCAAGGTCTCGTCGTGAGACTTTGGGCCAGTTAACCACCTCATCCAACCTGCTTCGAAGGTTTGTGCTATTGGGAAAGAGAGCCCACACAAACCTGCAGGAATATAAGGTAGAATATAAATGCAATCGTGTATTTTAATAACCGTTATTAGTAATAAGTCAATAGGGTTACCTCTTCTTGCATCATGGCAGAAATCTAACAACTGAGAGTCCAGTTCCTTCAGATCTTGGATGAAAGAGCCAGCAAGAACTGACAAGATTTCTTCAAACTGGACGTGGTTTAAGTGATAGGGGGAGGAAACCATGAAATACATAAGGGAAGACTCACCCCTGTGTGTAATTCTACTTTAATTAAAGCAAGTTAATTAAAATGGAAAGGGTTGCACACTTGACTCGTAGCGCAGTTACAAAATATTTTCCTGGGAATCCTTTCAGGATTGCGAATCAGTATGGCTACTCTTAATGGTTGAAGTGTTGGGCTAGGACCGGGGACACCCAGGGTCTTTCTAGTGCCCCTCAACCATGGATGACTTTGGCTCTGGGCCAATCACCCCCAACTTTCTTCATGGGGCTGCTTTTCTGGAGAAAAAGAGGGGGGAGCATGAGGGCTTTTGAAGGAACGTGGCATCTCAGAATGTGCATCTCAGAAAAGAACCAGTAAATATTGACCCTGCCAATTCAGCTGGTGAGTTCTTCCCAGATTAATAGTGGAACCGGAACTATCCAATTCCGGGAAACTTCTACGACATCCAAATTGGAACTCCTAATAAAGTAACGGTCTCTCTGGCTTCAATTTTAGTGGCTCCGCTGTGTCTTCACTTGTTTAATTTCTATTGCAGCAAGCCTATTATTATTATTATTATTATTATTATTATTATTTCAGCCATGGTGATTCTTAAAAGGTAGCAAGCATATGGTTTCTGGAGAAGCTATGATTTCTGTCTTTCCCTTGTTCTTTTTCTAAATACGCTTCCTAATTGTAGGCGATCTGGACTATGGCTTAAAAAAAGAGAGAAAGAAAGAAAAAAAGGAGAAAAGTGGTGATAGATGAATCTATTTAAACCAGAGTACATAAAACCCATTGAGGGCAACTATCCCTACCCAGTTTTCCAGACTCCCATGGCCTTATCTCTACCACATTAACATGCATCTGGATTGATTCGTACATAATGGGGTTGTAGCCTCCTTTGGGGCTTTTGTCCTCCAGCAGTCCAAGTGCCGGTGCTTTGCCTCCCGAACCGCACCTTCTCCGCCTTCCCACCAAGTTTGTGGAGTAGAATGGAACCCGTTGGGGCTACTCAAGAGCCAGCCTCCTTCCTCCTCACGGGGACTCCCCGGTTAGCACAGGCACCTCCTATCTGACTTCACCACTTCTTCCGAAGAATGCACTACGTTGGGGACAAAGCCACTCTTGACCCCTTCCCAGCCCTCCTGGATGCTTATCTCCCCCCTTTTCACAAGTTCATAGATGTCTCGAGTCAGGTCAGTGAAGGCCTTCTCCACATTGATGGCATCCCGGGCCGAGGTCTCAATGTACTTCATGTCGTAGGCGAGGGCCAGTTTCTCGGCCTCGTGTCGGGTGACTTGCCGCTGCGTGTCCAGGTCACATTTGTGGCCCACTAAAACAAAGACAATCTGATAAGGCTGGACGTGGGCCTTGGTCTCCTCCAGCCACTCGTGGACATTCTGGAAGGACCTGCGGTTGGTAATGTCAAAGAGAAGCAAGCCACCAACGGAATTCCTATAGTAGGCTCGCGTGATGGATCTGGAAGAGAGCAAAGACCCAAGAGAGGAAGAAAGATCATCAGAAAGAATTAAAATGCAAGCAGACAAATCACAGCTATTTTTCGTCTTGCGGGCACCGATCAGATACGAATCAATCCCAAAGATGGTTTGCTGTATGAATATAATCCAAGCCGGATTGCTTTGGGCTTAGTGTGCGGTTCTGGCCCAGCCACTATGGCAATAAAACTTATGGCTTGTGATTTAGATTTATGTATAGACATCAACCGTGGCTTGTTTAACAAGCTGGCTATACAAACCCTGGCTTACTATGCTGAATGAACCCAGCCATTCCAGCTTATCAATTGCATTCCTGGTTTAACGTGTTGCCCAAATCCACCAGTTGATGCTCATTACCTGATTAATGCTACATTTTAAAGACTAGCATGAAGATAATTCACCAAAAATGCATTGCTGTGAAGAACAGTTCCTACAAGAGCATAATATGTTAGTCCTCAACTTACAACCATTCGTTTAGGGAGTGTTCAAAGTTACCGTGTGACTTTACAACCAGCTGTCACAACCGACATAGCATCTCTACAGTCACAGGATCACAGTTTGGTTGCTTGGCATCAGGCCTGTATTTACAATGGTTGTGGGGTCCTGGGGTCATGTGATTGCTATTTGACAACCTTCTCAGCTGGCTTTCAGCAAGCAAGTCAATGGGAAAAGCCATATTTGCTAAAAGACCATACGATTCACTTAACCACCGACTGCAACGGTTCGCCTAACCACCATGACAAAAATGGTCATAAAATTGGGAATGATGCACTTAACAACTGCCTTGTTTAACAACAGAAACTCTTGCTACCGGTAACTCATCCATGACAGGATTCTGTATCTAATGTTGGGTTCACACACTGATCAACTGAACCTGATTTGCAAAGCACAATCTTTAACAAGATTCCTAGTTTGACATGATCCTTCTAGAGTAAGTTAAAGAATATTGTGACTAAGGTGTTGGCTGTTGTATATGACGTTCCGCATGGGTGCATAGAACACTTTCAATTAACCACCCAGCCTAATTCACACATGTTAGGCAAAATATAGTTGACTGGCTTGATGTTCAATGTGGTATTAACATAGCCGGTATTGTTTAAAGTTTTGCTAAACCATGGTTTAACAAGCCAGAATGGCCACAACATGCTCAGCACATTATACCTTGGAATGTTGAACCCAACTGTAACTGGATTCATACAGCATAGTGAGCCATAATTTTATTCACGGTCTATGAAATAAGCCACAAATGGCTGAATCTTCAGCAGGCTAAACTATAAATGAAAAAAGGTTGGACTCAAACAACTGTTAAATCAGAACCAAAAAACCCCACATTCTGCCCTAGGGTAATGTGAATCCAGTTACCACGGTAGGCTATGATTAGGCAGACCCAAATTCATATCCTCCATTCTGCAACAAAGCTCTCTCTCTGGATAACTTTGCCTCAATCCCTTTCCACTCCACATTATCTTCTTGTGAATGTTAAACAAGGAAGCTTTGAATTCTTTCCTTCAAAGATTGTAACATTAAATCCGTATTTCTTTCCTTCTCGAGTTTGCCCAATTTTCTGTGCGTTCGATCCAGTATCGCAACTGTACACTTCAAGGGTTCATAGATGGTCCTCTACCACCATTCTTGGTTACTGAAAAGATAGGTGACACGAAGGGTGTATATACTATGTTAGATTTCCCAGGAAGGCTCAGTAAAAATGGCACCATGTGTTCAAAGGTTGTGTTTGTGGAGGCAAATGTGCCTGTGAACATGAATAGTTCTGTCCAGGCAACTGCTCTACAAAGGTCCATTAATGGGACTCCAAATGTCTTGCCCATCAAGGTAGTCCACCCACCCATCACCAAGCATCCTGTCGCCAATGGACTTCTTGCTGGCTGACTGGACGAGAGTGTTTCCTGACCTTCCTGCTGATGGTGGATCACGTAACTCATCTCATTCAGGCTTCCTGTTCTGTAGAACAGGGGTCCCCAACCCCCAGTCCATGGACCGGTCCCGGTCCGCAGCATGCCAGCAACCAGTCCGCACAAACAAGCAAAGCCCCATCTGCAGGATGCAGGCAGCACACAAAACCCCGTCCCCTCCGGTCCGCGGAAAAACCTTCTCTCCACGAAACCGGTCCCTGGTGCCCCAAAGGTTGGGGGCCTCTGCTGTAGAAGACAAATAGGCTCTCAACCTTCTGTCTTGCTGGAGTTGAAGGATTTTCTTTGTACCCTTGCAGGCATCTGACTTGTGCCAGATTCATTCTGGCAGATCTGGGAAAATGCAATCTCCTACATTTGTTGGAATCTTGAACTGACCAGGGGCACGAAGCAGAGATCCAATCTTAGCCCCACTCTGCCTTAACGGAATACACACAAATCCCTTCTCACTTCTCCTCACTTCTCCCAGACAGGATTTAGGACTGCTTTGCTGGCTTCTAGGCGAGCATGTTCTTGGGAGGATGACTGACAAGTTGAAAGGGAGCAGTCATGAAAACCCCAAGAAACAATGACAAGTCCCAGGAGGAGAAAACAGTGAATAACTGGGTTGCATCAGGTAGCTCCCTTGTCTAGGACGCCGGTGCCCAGTCTCTATATCAGCTGTAACCTCTGCTGGAGGACAGGAAGTCTGTGAATTTCAGGCTCCTTGCTCATCCATTAAAGTGTTCTCTGGGGCCAGAATAGAACAATTAACACCCCCTCCATGCCTCAAGCATCTTCATTTGTGCACTATTTTGGGTAGCACTGGAACTGGAGGGAAAGCACAGGTCAGTTTTTCTGGTAAATGGGCCAATAGGACATAGAATCATAGGGCTAGAAGGAACCTCCTCAAGACAGGAGCTTTTATCCATCCCAATCAAATGGCTGTCCAGTCTATTCTTAAAAACCTCCAGTGATGCAGCACCCACAACCCAAGGAAGCAAGCTGTTCCATTGATTAATTGTTCTCATTGTCAGGAAATTTCTTCTTACTTCTAGGTTGAATCTCTCTTTTGACAAGCTTCCACCCATGACATTGGTCACTGTTGTCTTGAAACCAGAGGCAGCTTCTCACTTGCCTGGCGTCCACTGTTGTGAACCTCTGGACCCTGAAACAAGGACCTGACCGCTCAGCCCATCAGCTGTGGCATTCAGTCATTCTTGGACATTCTGCTGATAGGGAAAATAGGAATGTCTCCATTCATGCCTTTAATCAGGTGGCCTCTTTCTAAAGGGGCCTTGATCTGGATCCACCCTGTCCATTTGCATAATTATAACACATCTGCTATGGAAGCACCTCCAGAACCAGCTGTGCTGTCCTCTCATCCTAGTGGTTGATAGGCAGAGTGAACTCGTCCCTTATTGACCTGTTTTGAAAATTGCTCTCCCATCTCATTAAGCTGGCATCTCTGTTCATCTGATCCCTAATTGGTTCTCTGAGTAGTATTCCTTATGCCTGATCGGTTGAGATAATGCTTTGTTTGGCATTATTATGTGCAGAGAGAATTTACAGGTGATGTGGTCCTGGAGTCACAGGAGAAGAAATGGTCCCATAAGATTGAGCCCAGATTCACAATGATCATCCCTTGTCATTTTACCAGCATCCTTAAAGTGGGCTTCCTGGATGTTTCTATGGCAGTCCTTAGACGCTTGAGGTCTGTTCCTGAAGCAAGGATAAATTTCTTTTTCTCCATCCCAGTTGTTAACGCCATGGTGCAGAATTAAGTTCACCCTGAAAATGCGCTCCAGGAGTGACTGAAGTATCTGATTGAATCTGCTTGCTCTTTTCTCCCTAGAGGATGCTCTGGTAAACAGATCTGGCCATCCTGAGTTCTAGGATGTCCTGTGATCAATTTAATAACACTTGTGCAGAAGCTAGTTCAAGAGGGAGTGCGCTGAATTAGAACTGGGCTCATTCCACATCAAATCTGGGGATCTCAAGTGAGAAAGCCTGGCTGGAGTTTTGAGACTCAAGATGGCTCCAGTTTCCTTCAGCACCATAAACAAATGGAAAGCATAACATAGAAGCTTTTTTGTCTCGGAAGAAGCTCTACCCTGCCAGCATCTGATCTGGGACCGATTGGTTCCTTCATGTGGAGCTGATTGTCTTTGAGAATCTTTGCTTCCGTGTATCCTGCTGGCCTCTGAAGGAGAAGGAAGTCTTCTGCACTTGTTCTCCTTCAGAGTTCAGGGCAAGGATTTTATATTTTCCACTACAACTGAGTTGACTGATTCTTCAAGTTGCTTCTTTTTTTTCCCCAAGAAGGCTTTGGCTAGGTGGCTGGCTTTCAATTCATTGGTGATCCATCTCCCAAGGCTTGAGTCATTGGCCCCCCATGCCACCATTTCAGAGTTGCAGATCTGGCTTCAATGTAAGCAGTCCATTGTTACTCCGGATCACCTCTTGATGCCTTCTTAGATAGCTTCAACCCTGCTTTCCAGAACTGGTTCTGATGGATTTGCTTGAACACTCTGCTCTGTTGACTCTATAAGCATCTCTCTTAACTCTCTTGACACTACCGATTTAGAAATCGACGTTCAATGATGCTATCAGCTATATTATAGATAACAGCAGCTATTCAACGATGTTCCTGGCTGAAAGATTCAACTTGGTTTTCCAGCATGGGGTCTGGAGCAGTCCTGAGTTTGGTTGGCTTCACCCACGCCTTGATTTTCTCTCTGAAGAAATGCGGAAAGGTCATTCTGCTGGAAACAGGGGAATATTTGCTGGAGGCACTGACTGTAGATCGTGGAAACACAGATCCAGGATGAGTACCTTCATTAACTTATTAAGATCACCAGGAATATGTCAACATTACATAGTCTCTGATGGGAAAAAAAATGCAGGTTGGGTAAAGCCACGATTAGACCAGGTAGCCTTCCTCTCAATCAGAATCCCAGGAGGAATGGACCTCCGGGCGTCTCCGTTTCCCTTCTGGCATCCCTAGCTTTGTGACCAAGAATATTAAGCACGACCTGTCTGGCACACAACAACAAGGCTGTGGCATGGAGTCTTGATGGAGGAATCGTGGCGCCTTCGTCCCAGGGAAGATTAAGTTTGATTTTTGTGCATTTACATCCCACTTTTCACACAGCATTCCTGCAAGGTGGGCAGGGCTGAGAGAAAACGACCGGTCCTGAGTCCCCCAATGAGCTTCCAGAGCTGAGGCTGGATCTGAACCTGGATCTGCCCAGTTCTAATGCAAGAACACTTTAATCGTGGCCCCCATAAAGTCCATGGTGGCTAGAAGTTGGGTTCCCAAATTGTTGACAAGGGCCCCCAGGTCAAGGAAGAGGAGACAAAAGGACAGGAACAAGCTTGTCTGGAGACCCTGCTGCCTCAAAAACCTTTGGAAGGGACCTATTTCGGTACCCCCTGCCCCCCACTCTTCACCAGGTCTGGAGATGCTTCTGGGGGGGTGAGGGGACACCTCCTTTCTTGGAAAGCAAGTAAGATCATTGCTTCCTCCCACAGACCTGGCCTTGGAGGGGGGGAGCTTAAATCTGACCCCCCCCCCGGTGCACTGACTCAATGAAAGATGCCCCTTTCTTCCCCCCCCAGGCAAAATCCCGGCCCATTGGGGTCTCTCCTCCTTCCGCCCGCCCCTCCCTCCAAGCAAAGGTAAAGCCTCTGCCCCCCCCCTCCCCACCCGCCCTCTCCTCCAAGGGCCGATCCTGGCTTCGAGGCCTCCCGGCCCTGCTTACCTGAACCTCTCCTGGCCGGCGGTGTCCCAGATCTGCAGCTTGATCCTTTTGCCGGGCTCGATCTCCACCAGGCGCGAGAAGAAATCCACGCCCACGGTCGGGTCGGAGACCTGGGCGAAGCGCCCTTCGGTGAAGCGGCGGATCAGGCAGGATTTGCCCACCGTCGAGTCCCCGATGACGATCAGGCGGAACTGGTAGAGCCAAATGGCCTCCATCGTCAGCCAGGGCCGGCCAAGGAGAGGCCCGACGCCTTCGGAGCTCCGGGGGCGCCCGGCGCGGAGCCCAGCAGAGGCCGAGGAAGAAGAGGAGGAGGAGGAGGAGGCCGATCCTGGGCCCGATCCGGCTGCTGCTGCTGGGAGGGGAGCGCGGTCCCCGCGCCGGCCTCTGGGCGGCCCTCCTGCGCCTCTGCGCCTCGGGGGCGCCTGGTTTCCCTCGCCGGGGCCGCCCCGATCGCCTCTTGCGGGGGAACCAGCGCCGGAGGGAGGAAGGGACCTTTGGCGCTCCGAGCGGGCGAGCCTGGCGGGGAAGGCCGGCAGAGGCTGGAGGCACCGGCCCGGCCTCCTCCTCTCTTGCCCTCGAGCGAGGAGGCGCTCAGCCCGGCCGGCTTCGGGGACGGGAGGGAGCGGGGGAGGCTTCCCACGTTCAGTTCCGAGCCCTTCCCGCAAAGCGCGCGGGGGAGAAAAGACCCCCCTCCCCGCTCAACCCTCTCTTCCCCACCCTCCCGGGCGCCCTCAGCGACGCTGCCCGGCCGGCCGGGACCCCGCCAAGGCGCTGCTGACCCGCCGGGCCCGAGTCACGGGTCGCGAGGCGCGTCTGAACCCGGTCCGGGGAGCGGGACGCATGCTCCGAAGGAGGCGGGCCGGCGGATGCGCTGAGCGAGGAGCGCTGCCTTCTTTTTTTAAAAAATTTTTTTTGTGTGCGTCAAGGTCTTCGGCCCGCGACGGTGGGGGACGGGCGCGTTCCCACGACCCCTCCCGTGTCAGCCGAGCGAACGTACGTGCGAGCGAGTCAGCGGGGCCAGCCGGCGGCCCCCTTTCCAGCCTCCGGAGGAGATGCTCGAAAGATGGAGATGCAGGCGAGGGGATGATGGCAGCGACGGCAGCACCGAACCGTCTGACTCATCACCGCTGGCAGCAGCAGCAGCGGCAGCCGCCGTACCGTATAGCCCCGAAGAGAGGCGCCTCCGCCTCTTCCCACCATCGCTACCGAATGGTTTAGAAAAGATCTGGCAGCAGAAATCAGGCTCTCTGCGCCCCCCAACCCCCCCCCCATCCCCGGTCCCCGTCCCCATTGCCACTTATGTTTCCCACGCAAATGCCCCACAGATGTGTTTGACTCCCAGCCCTCCTTCTGGGACCGACGGGAGGGGAAATCCAGATGTTTCGGAGGGGCCCCTGATTTCGGTGTCAAGCCTTCTCTTGTTGGGATGACTCTGGGATGGCCATTCGGGCAGTTTCAAAGAGGGAAGGCCTTGACTTTAAAGCCTCCGTCCGTTCTTTTTTTTCCTGCTTGAGCAGCTTGAAAACCTTGCCCTAGAATTCGTTCCGTTCAAGGAGAATATTAGCTCAGGGTTGAAATGAGGGGTCTTTGGTGCTTTCTTGGTGGTTTTCAGGTAGAAGATGTTTCCTTACCCAACTAGGTAACATTATCAGTGGTACCGTAGTCATTAGTTCCATCCCCATCCTGTTTTTACTTTACTCCAGCTCAAAGCTTCCTGCCTTGTAGCCAACTGTCCTTTCTGGTCACGGGGCCGTCAAATTGAAGTCCCTAACCTGGTCTCAACTATGTGAGCCCAGGACGGTTGTTTGTTAATCTTGGGTTAGGTCAGGATTACCTGAATAGCAGAAGGTACCTTCTCCCCCCAACCAGCTGGTGGATCCATTTCATACAGGACCATAGACAGCAACTGACCGATTCTGGGCTGGTCGTGGATAAGCCGTTTCCTCTTGGTGGACATGTTGAGGTTGAACGTAGGACCTTCTAAATTCTCTGCCACGAATCTAGAACCCTTCTCAGTCATAGAAAGCTATTTTGGTTCTCTCTCTCTCTCTCTCTCTCTCTCTTTGTCTGCATTTTCAAGTCAGTGTTGATTCCTGGACAAGTCCCTGCCGTTTTCTTGGGCAAGATTCCAGAAGTGGCTTGCCATTGCTTTCTTCCTTAGGGCTGAGGGACTGACTGGCCCAAAGTCACCCAACTGGCTTTGTGCCTAAGGTGAGACTAGAACTCAGGATCCTCTGGTTTCTAGCTGGTGCCTTCACCATCACCCCACTGGCTCTGTCCTTTGGCTCTAAGGTAGAGGAAAACAATATTTCTTCTCTCAACTTCTGTGGGACTAAAAAGTCCCTTTCTACTCCATGCCAGAGAGCTCAGGCTGATGCAGAGTGGAATGCAGTGCGATGTTGGCTGTTCCCGTTTTTATATGATGCCACAAAGCAGTAAGACAAAGCAGAATTAACTTGTTTATTTACTTACTGGGCATAGATGCAGCTCCAAGCATAAATGGCCTCTTTAGTGATCTGCATTCAACTTTGCCTGGCTGGTCTGAAACCCAGGGATGGCCTGCTCGGAACTTCATACTCTTGAGAGATACAGTGTATGAGGTTTGTATCAAGCCAACAGGCCTTTCCAGCCACAGCCCCCATCCTCTGCTACTTGCTTCCCCTGGAAACAGGGTGTCAAAAATGTTAAGATAGCACATTTGGTCTAGTGGTTAAGGCACCAGGCTGGGAAGTGGGAGTTCTAGTTTCATCTTAGGCATGAAAGCCAGCCGGGCGACTTTGGGCCAATCACTAGGAAACTGGGAGTTCTAGTCTCGCCTTAGCCATGAAAGCCAGCTGGGCGACTTTGGGCCAATCACTAGGAAACTGGAAGTTCTAGTCTCGCCTTAGCCATGAAAGCCAGCTGGGTGACTTTGGGCCAATCACTAGGAAACTGGGAGTTCTAGTCCCGCCTTAGCCATGAAAGCCAGCCAGGCGACTTTGGGCCAATCACTAGGAAACTGGGAGTTCTAGTCCCACCTTAGCCATGAAAGCCAGCTGGGCGACTTTGGGCCAATCACTAGGAAACTGGGAGTTCTAGTCTCGCCTTAGCCATGAAAGCCAGCTGGGTGACTTTGGGCCAATCACTAGGAAACTGGGAGTTCCAGTCTTGCCTTAGCCATGAAAGCCAGCTGGGTGACTCTGGGCCAATCACTAGGAAACTGGGAATTCTAGTCTCGCCTTAGCCATGAAGGCCAGCTGGGTGACTTTGGGCCAGTCCCTCTCTCTCGACCCAACCCACCTCTCAGGGCTAGTGTTGTGGGGAAATAACCTTGAGTTATTTCTAAAAATAATAAAGGTGAGATATAAACAAACAAATTACACCTGTGTGATACACATAAAAGGAAGCTAGGGCTTTGATTACAGCCACAGCCACCATCTTTGCTATTTTTTTTATTCCCCTCTCTCTGTCTCCAGACCCCCCCCTACTCAGAGCTATGCCCTTTTGACCTTGGTTGGTAGTTAGTGATCTTTGGGCTGGTCACTGTTTTGGTTTACAGGACATGATATGTTTCGTTTTGTCTCATCTCACTTTGTGGATCTGGGATTCCCTGTTTGCATTCTTTATTCCTTGCATAGCTTGTCATTTTTAACTGGGCGTAAGTCTTAGTAAACTGAATGGGCTTTGCTTTTGAGCAGGAATGGACAGAATTTCAATCTTAAAGTCCACACAGTGGAGATTTTAGAATAGAATAGAATGGAGCTGGAAGGGACCTTGGAGGTCTTCTAGTCCAGCCCCCCGCTCAAGCAGGAGAACCTATACCATCTCAGACAAGTGACTGTACAGTCTCTTCTTAAAAATCTCCAGTGATGGAGCTCCCATGATTTCTGGAGGCAAGCTGTTCCATTGGTTAATTGTCCTCACTGTCAGGAAGTTTCTCCTTAATTCCAGGTTGCTTCTCTCTTTGATCAGTTTCCAACCATTGTTTCTTGTCTTGCCCTCTGGTGCTTTGGAGAATAACGTGACCCCTCTTCTTTGTGGCAGCCTCTCAAATACTGGAATACTGCTATCGTGTCATCCCTATTTCTTCTTTTCTTTAGGCTAGCCAAACCCAAGTCCTGCAGCCATTCTTCATATGTTTTTACACAAAGCTTTCTGATGAACAATGGAAGATGTGCACCACTTCCTGGCAGATAATCAAAATTGCAACGATAAAAAAAAGGCAAGAATTGTTTTCACAGTGCAGGATCAATGCATTATAGATCTCTCTGTTACATCGGAGGTTGAAAAATTCTAGATTGAAGTCCACGCATCTTAAAGCTGCTAAGGTCAAGAAACATTTCTCCAGGGCCTGGCCATGGAAGGAATAGTTAGCTTATTAAGTATTTTCCACATTTGCAAGTAAAACAGTTCCAATATTTTAAGGTTGCCCAATAAAATGCACCATGTTGGCCTACACTACATGGGCTCTCAAGATGTATTTCCTATTGGCAACATTGATGTAGGAATTATGGGGCCGAAAACCCAATGTACCTGGAAGGTACATATTGCATTATTGAAGGTTAATATTCTTTTCAACTTGTATCGATGTAATATCCCTATTAAATATTGATGCTATTCGAATTGCACATTAATATTACACGATAGCATCACCCATTGATCTATTGCATTCCACAAAGCTTAATTTCAATTAAGTCAATTTAAGTGAAGCAAAACATCAACTAAGAATACACAGATGGGCTTTACTGTTCTTCAGGAGGAAAAACCCGTAATCCAACTTTTAGGGATATAAGGATATAAGTTCTCGGAGAGAGATGGCCGACTTACTCAGTTGCAGCAAAAAATCACCAAGGCACTAGTGTCAAAAGGTTGAATCATGGCATCTTGACCAATTTTGTTAATCTTTAACAAAGATTAACAAAGATTGATCTAGTTGCCCTGATTCAACCTTTTAACACCTTTGGCTTGGACCAGGGGTCCTCAACCTTGGCAACTTTAAGACTTGTGGACTTCAACTCCCAGCTGGCTGAGGAATTCTGGGAGTTGAAGTCCACAAGTCTTAAAGTTGCCAAGGTTGAGGACCCCTGGCTTGGATGATTGAGTCTTTACTGACATACACCAAGACACTTTTGACATCTTAAAGACTAACGCATTTATTAGGTTGTGACATTGTATGGACTGTAATCCATTTCATCAGATACATAAAATATTATCCCAAGAACAGACCTTTTTAGATAACCACAGTTCGTAAGGCTGGGTTGTAGGAAAGAGAGGACTAGCAAACACATGAAGTATTTTTTTTAAGTGTGCTTAAAAGTAATGGCCAGCAGAGGGTGACCAGCCATTTATTAAAAAGAGTTCCCAGCTCACAATGAGCAGATTTATCACAGCCAATGCATTAAAAAAAAACCCACCAGCCTGCTGAAATGCTACCTTTAGCTTTGAAATCATCCTGAAAAGGAATGTTCTGATTTAAGTTGCAAGTGGAAAGTTAAAATCCTGCTAAATAAAAATGAAGAGCTTGCAAGTTCTGCTTTCCTCTCTTGAGTTCCTTTGTCTGTCTGTCGCACAAGTCTTGTTATCCCTTCGCTCACTTACCAAAGCAAGCGTCCATCCATTGTCAGATGCCTGCCTTGTTTTCTCAGGTTCCAAAGAGTTAGATGTGAAATCATAGAAGGCAGCCGCTGCCTGAATTTCGGAACAAATTTCATAATAGTAAAGAACAGCGGAAAGAATTACCAAGAGGCCTTGCCATGGTTGGAGCTGTCCAAGGTGAGGCTGGATGGCCATCTGCCAAGAACACTTTCATCTTGGTTCCTGCAGTGAGCAGGGGTTGACCTAGCAGGCCTTTAAAGGGCTCGTTAAAGTCCATGATTCCATCCTGGCTCTTAAATGATCCTAGCATCACTTAGACAAGGTTCCCTTCTTTGGCTCGGAATAAAATCATTCATCTCCAACAGCTTCATCCCACTAAAGAGTTTTTAAGAGGTGCACAGTGAGTTGGCTGGGGGAGGCTTCTGCTAACCACAATTCTAGTTCAACTTCCCATGTGAAGGAAAGCAAAAAGTGGTTGCATTAGTCATCTCCACCCCACATCTCCGCCTCTTCAGCCCTGCCTTCTGGCTCTTAAGTCAACATCTGTACCGCCAATGTACAGAGTAGCTCTCCCATGCCTTATGAAAATGAGGTGTGATGCTAGCACCTTTCCTCTTGGATCAGTGTCTTCCTTAATTTTTGGCTCCCTTGAAGTAGCTTTTTGCATTCTTATGTACCTGACAACAAATCACAACTGGCCTCTCTGGGTGTTCTCCCTGCCACGTAGCTGAACTCCAGACGTTGTCACTTCAACTTGCTTTTCCCAGCCAAGGAGCGCAAAAGGAGCGAGCCTTCGATCCATTCGTTGGGCGTTGACCTCATTTCCTGCCAGAAGGCTACTTCCTCTTGTGTGGAATCCATCCAGTCAACAGCAATTCCATAGCTGAAGCCTGGTCCAAAGGAAGAAGCAATAAAACACTTTAGAAATGATAGTCTTGAATGTGAGTCCCAACTCTCAAGCGTTCCTCTTTGTGGGTCAAAACTAGGCAAGATCCATGGATGGATTTTGTGAAAAAACCAAATTGTCATGGTAATTGCAACTGCAATTGCCAACAATAGCCGCTTTGGACCCCATATTCCTCTTTTACTAATCCAAATTAGGTTGCCTGAGTGTTCTACTTGCACTGGAAAAACCTCCAGACTCTTGAGTGTATCAACTGCTCAACTAACAAATGAATGTTGCATAACCTATTCCTCTTCCCCCCACCCTTAAAAGAGACTTGCCTCCCCATCTCCATCTCCACTCTGCCGTAAACCTCAAATCATTTCAATTTTTTAAATTTAATTTTTGTTAAGTGCTTAGGCTTCTCAGTGCTTTCTACCACCACCGCCTGCGTATCTGCACATCCCTATGTAGTTGCTCACCGCAGTAATTTTAGCCTGCAAAATTATATATTTATATTTCTGGGCAGATGTTCTACTCTGGGAGAATGAAAATGAAGCAAAAAGATACACCATTGACTTACCTGTCCCGAGTCCTAGCCGGATCCCTCCGAGAAAGTGATTGGTGAGCTTTTCGTGATCCCAGACCGTCAGTTCCACACAGGCATCCTTCAGATCTTCCGTGTGAAATCCGTCATACACAATGGTGTGGTTGAAGACAGGATTGGAATCTCTCTTGACAATTCGGGTTTTTTGATAACTTTTCTTGCTGGTGTCTGGAAGCACGTAGCTTAAAAAGAAGACACCAGCATTTTAGCTTCCTGATATTTTAACGTTTTCTTATATAAAGTTTTTATTAATTTTTTCATACACTTCAGTAGTACTTATTCAACAAACGTGTTGTCTGAGTTTATCATTCACTAATACAAATGTAATTCCTAATCCTTTTATTCTTTTCTCCAGCCATTGATAAAATAAGTCCCAAGTTTGAAAGGATTCTGTTTCTTCTTTTTCTTTCAGCCTCAAAGTAAGTCTGTCCATTTCCACACATTCGATCTTTTTTTTTAAATTATTTCTTCCTCTGATGGTATTTCTTCATATTTCCAGTGTTGTGCGAATATGGTTCTTGCCACTGTTATCACATGTAAAATCAAGTATATACTTTGTTTTATCAATCTTTTCTGGCATTATACCTAATAAAAAAAGTTCAGGTTTAAAATCTACATGTTTTCCCAACATCTGATGTTTAACATTTTCTTTGTTATAGGCATCTTTTGCTATAACAGTCCAGCAAAATAATGATTAACCCCTCATTATTAACCCCATATGTGATAAATAGGGTGACTACTCTAATGGAGAGTGACTTGACTAAGGCTAGGTTCATAGCCATATCAAAATTCAATATAGAGATTTCCTGGTTTGGTAGATCAAGGTAGTCCTCAACTTACAACAGTTCATTTAGTGATGGTTTGCAATTACAACGGGACTGAAAAAAGTGACTTATGACCATTTTTCACACTTACGACCATTGCAGTATCCCCCGTGGTCATGTGATCAAATTTCAGATGCTTGGCAACTGACTCGTATTTATGACGGTTGCAGCGTCCCAGAGTCATGTGATCCCCTTTTGCGATGTTCCGACAAGCAAAGTCAATGGGGGAGCCAGCTTCACTTAACCAGGTTACTAACTTCACAACTGTGCTGATTCACTTAACCACTGTGGCAAGAAAGGTCATAAAATGGGGCAAAAGTCACTTAACAAAAGTCTCACTTAGCACCCGAAATTTGGGGCTCAATTGTGGTCATAAGTCAAGGACCCTCTGTATAGCGGTTCTCCAACCAAAGTCCTTAAGATTATTTTTGCAAAATTTCTCACATCAAAATTGGACATATCTCCTTGCCTTGATGCCCTCTGAGCTGCAACCCCTACAATCTCTGACCTCCTCCAGGGTTTGCATTGCCTCATCCAGCAAACCTTGATTTTTTTGTTTTTCAAATACGGGTTGCTCAAAACATGAACTTAAATCGGGCATCGATCCATCAGAAGAAAGATCAGAACCCCAGAAATGGCACACCTACCATTTCACAAAGGAGTCTACTCCAGAAGGGCGTAACTGTGGGAGATCTTTGGTATCCTTCACCCAGATATGAACCTCTCCGGATGGGGGAATTTTGCGCCCTGCCATGATGTATCATGAACATGGAAAGTGAATAAATAAGGCAAGAACATCCATAAATTTAAGAATATTAGAAAACAGGTGATTGAATCTAGCTCATTTCCCCCCAATCTACATCCTTCCAGACTTCGTAGGCATTTCAACCCCTCCAATTTCCAGTCCATTTGGCTACTGTTTGGGTATAATGGACCTCCTTATGTTTTCTATAACACTGACATATCTGGGAGCTACTCCAGCTACTTATTCTCAGATAGAATCAGGAAGCTCCAGATTTGGACCCTTCTTGCATTGGCTTCACCTAGTGAAAGTATAAAAGCTGGTTGTGGACACTCTCCCAATGTGACTGCAACAGAGTGAGGGGCTTAAATCATCACCAAATGTCTATAGAGCATCCATTTATTAGAAGACAAAGTGGTAAGGACACTTTCCTGCTAGCTCCTTTCCACCACAACCACTTCAGATGACAATTCTGGACACTTCCACACATTCTTTAATTTGTAAAGACTTATCTCTGGGCTCTTGATAGGTCACCGAAGCATTTCTGGAAATAAAAACGGAGTTCCCCACACAGCACACCAGATTTCCATTTATTTATTTGCTTCTTTGAATAAAATAAAGATAGGAAAAGGACCTCCGTTTTTCTTAGCAGCACCAGGGGTTTTATATTGCCTATTTCTGTTCTGATAATATCAGTTGGTTTTTCTGAAAACAACTGAGCTGAGGTTTGTTGTTTTTTTTACCTAGACTTCCTGGGGGGACATATTTGATGGAAAGATTCATCACCCCTCGATGGTCAATGCCGTTGATGGCGGAGAGGCTCTGGAAAAGAAAAGGCCATGATAGGCTCAACTTCAGGAATGACCACAGATGGTTTGGTCATCAGAGATATCAACCTCTAAAGCAGAGTATCAGCCGAGCTGTGCTTACCCGTGGTTTGAGCATGTACCAGTTTAATTTATTGTTCCTCCAGTCCCAGCTGGCCAAGTCAATTTCCATTTCGCCTAAGAAACTGTTCCTTCCCAAGGGATCGTTGTGCCACACGGACAGGTTCAACTTTTGAATCAGCAAAACCACTTTCTGTATTTTATACTGGGGAGAAGGTGAAAGGAAAACGGATACACTTAAAGTCACCTGTAGCTCAGGTGTTTTGGGAAACACCTTAGAATTAAGACCTAAGACCCATGAGTTGGGTATGTCTAGTTTAATGAAAAGAAGGACTGGGGGGGAGGGGGGAACATGATAGCAGTGTTCAAATATTTGAGGGGCTGCCACAAAAAAGACAGAGTCAACCTATTCTCCAAAGCACCGGAAAGCAAAACAAGAAACAATGGATGAAAATTAATCAAGGAGAGAAGCAACCTAGAACTAAGGAGAAATTTCCTAATGGTGAGAACAATTAACTAGTGGAACAAATTGCCTTCAGAAGTTGTGGGTGCTCCATCACTGGAGGTTTTTAAGAAGAGACTGGACAGCCATTTGTCTAGAGTGGTATAGGATCTCCTGCTTGAGCAGGGGGTTTGACTAGAAAATCTCCAAGATTCCTTCCAACTTTGTTATTCTGTTATTTCTAATCTTTCTAAGCCAACCCTTGTTTTTCTTACCCGCAACACCTCGTTGTAAACGGGGCTGATGGTTCTTTTCTTCACTGATGTCTTTCTCTTGCCCATCCTTGCCTTATCTGGAAGCAGGTAGGTTTTCACGTATCTGGAAAGAGATGGCCACTAAGTGAAAAACTCAACTGACCAGGTTCTTGGATATCAACCAGAGATGATCTGGCTTCTGTATTCTGATGATTCGATGGACTTGGGGACAACCCTGGACAATAGCTATGCTTGCCCATTTTTCTAATCTGAACATTTCTGTTAGGGTCGTCCAAAATTTAAGAAGGCCTTTGTCAGGTATGTTGGTAAAAACAAAGTGCCTGCCCTTAAGTTGTTGAAGCTATTGTGTCCTCTGGAAGATGTTTCCTTGCCAGATCATCCTTGCATAGGTTTGCTCACCAAATCCATTAATTTCACAAGGAGCCCCAGCAGGCTTTAGGACAGCTCACTGCGGCCGACTCAGCGCTCCCAACTCACTGCAGCCAACTCGCTATGGGACATTTCAATGCTGGACAACTCAAGAGAGGGACAAGTGAATTGCAGAGAGCCTCGTCTTGCTTTAGGTTCAAAGTTCAAGTGGCGCGTTGGCCAGGACGAGTTGTCAGGGGCGAGTTGTCCCATTCTGTCCAGCAGAACTGAGACAGAAGTAAAATTCTTAGAGGATTCTCCGGTATCAGGATATGGCAAATCGAATTCCAGACAAACAAACAATGCTTCACAAAAAAGTTAGGACAGTAGGTATTGCTAAGACCTTTTTTTTTTTTTACAGTTCACTTACGGATCTGTCCTTCCTTTCTTTTCATCCACAATTGCCAAGTCTTTGCACTGGGAAACAAAAATTTGGAACTCTTGGTTCTTCTCATCGTAATCCAAGGCGAACTGGACCAGCCCCTGAGCAACAACACTGCCAAAATCCCCACTGTACACACTCAGGACACTGCCACTCACCTACAAAGAGGAGAAGACCATAAGGTTATCTGTGAGTACAACATAAGAAAGTCTCCATTGTTTCAGCACACATTCTTGCTTCAAGCAGAAGAGAAATGTTATTTCAAAGACTTAGATTTGGGATACATCTTGGGCAGAATTAGGTAAAAAATCTCCTGAAATTTCTCAAGTTCAAATTCAACCCTAGCCTTTGAAAACTTTTGAGTCGCTGCCATTTTTGAAGAGGGAACTAATTACGCAGAAAGATTCTTCAGATTGAATCAGCATCAGTTACACTCACAATAATTTGCCAGAGAAGGGTACACACAGTGCATACTGTACATTGTAACGAGCTCCCTTTGTCTTACTTAAGACAGAATTTAAGGTAAACTGCACTTGGCTTGGATCAACCCAATCAGGTCAACTGAACCAAGAGCTCATGAATTACTGCACAGATTCTCCTCCAGAAATCTACAAGTAGAACCACAGAATATAAGGGCTGGAAGCATTCTTGCAGATCATTTGGTCTAGCGCAGTAATAATCAGAAGATTTTCTAATCTGAAAATCAGTAACCAGTAAATCAGTAATTCCTAATGCAACTACTGGTAGTCCTCAACTTACCATCACAATTCACCCCAAAATTTTAAGTTGTGAAGTGAGAAATTTGTTAAGTGAGTTTTAATATTTAAGACTATGACATTTAACTAATATCTCAGAGAGTATCTCAGGAAGCTTTCAAATAAGGCCACACTTGGAATACGGCATCCAATTTTGGTCACCGCGATGTAAAAAAGATATTGAGATTCTGGAAAGAGTGCAGAGAAGAGCAACAAAGATGATCAGGGGACTGGAGGCTAAAACATATAAAGAACAGTTGCTGGGATTGGGTATGTCTAGTTTAATGAAGAGAAGGACGACGGGTGTCATGATAGCAGTGTTCCAATATTTGAGGGGCTGCCATAAAGAAGAGGGAGTCAACCTATTCTCCAAAGCCCCTGAAGGCAGGACAAGAAGCAACGGATGGAAACTAATCAAGGAGAGAAGCAACCCAGAACTAAGGAGAAATTTTCTGATAGTTAGAACAATGAATGAGTGGAACAACTCCCTTCTAGAAGTTGTGAATGCTGGAAGTTTTTCAGAAGAGATTGGACAACCATTTGTCTGAAATGGTATAGGGTTTCCTGCCTAAGCAGGGGGTTGGACTAGAAGACCTCCAAGGTCCCTTCCAATTCTGTTATTCTATTCTGTTCTGTTCTAATCAGGGTGGTGAGAAGAGGGTGGAAAAGAATTAGAATGATTTTGGAGGAGCTAAGTGGTTTTTTCCCAAGACTGTCTTGTAGAAGCAACATCTCCAGAACCTACCGAAGAAACAGACGCCATGTCAGAGGAATGACTGCCCACGCTTGACGTCTTCTTATGCCTGTTGAACTGGAAGCTGATTTCTGAAGCCGTGTCTGATTCGGTCTGCAAAGCACATCAAAAGAAACTTTAAATCCGGCACCATATTAAAAACTTACAGCCCTATAAAGATGGATCCCCGACAGAGCTACAAAGCGACGTTATTCTTGGGCCACATCAGCGCTTCAAAAAACTGAACTGTCCCATTAGCAGACCTTTCCGATGAATGAGTCAACCGTTGTTACTCCTCGCAAGGATCCCATGATCCCATGTTCTGGATCCTCTGAGCCCTTCCTTCTGATGGATGGGCCGCACATCCTACTTTTAAGAAGCACCCAAAGGTCTCAGCTCCATCCAGAAAACCAACGTGAGGCCACTGTTTACGAAACTGACTGGGGAAAAGGAGACTGAGGTTTAAGTGCACTTTCAGCCATGACTTCGGTCTAATCCTGCAATTTACCGACCTCACAAGCTGTCCCTCTGGGGATTAAATTGGGGATCCGGGAGGGGAAGACACGTTATCGGTGATGATGGTGATGTTAAAAACATCTGCTAGAGGAACAATAACAAGTAATGAAATATCAACCTACCTCAGAGAGGAGGAGGAAAGGAGAGGATCTGCTGAGGTCTTTGGCTCGTTCAGGCTCAAGGTACTGATGAGTCAGCACCTGGGGCTTCGTGTAAGCTAGGAACAAAAATAGACACGCTTTTTATGTGCTCTCTTGCTCAGTTGCAAGGTTAATAAGACATTGCTTGCATGAAGCATCTCTCCAGGAATGACAGAAATATAATAATTGCCCAAAATGACAAAAATCACTGGAGGGATGGGGGAGAGAAATATCTTGGATGAGAATGCTGGGAGTTGTAGTCCCCCATCCCACCCACCCCCCACACGCAGGCACTTTTCAGGTTTGCAAAGATTCCATTCAGGCCTGGTACCAAGACCCCGTCAAGAAATGGCACAGCCTTGTTGAACAGGCAGCAGAGTTTTAATTTTGTGCATTATGTTTTCCTCCCGAATTGTGAGAGACTTGAGGGTAGCATGGTAAGAGCAGAGGGGGGGGGGGAAAGAGGAAGGGATAAATAGCTATTTATTGCATCTTTTCTCTTTAGATTTGTCTCCCTCCAGTGGTCAAAACCAAACTTTTGAATGTCCCAAATATGCTTTTTTCTTTTCTTTTCAGGAGGGAACTGGACTTCCTTGGGGTTTTTTTGAAGACGTTTCGCTTCCCATCCAAGAAGCTTCTTCAGCTCTGACTGGATGGTGGGAAGTGGAAGGATTTATATTCCTTGCAGACAGCTGGTCATTTGCATCCTTTTAGAAAGTCGTTGAGGCCACCTGGAGGTTTATCTGGGTCCTCAGGGTCACCTGAGTAGTGCAAATGGGTGTGGAGCCTTCATGGCTGCAGGATGTTTTCTGCCCTGTGTCCCTTCACTGTTGAAGACAGACGCAGGTGATCCTGAGGACACAGATTAAACCTCCAAATGGCTTCAACGACTCTCTAAAAGAAGGCAAATGACCAGCTGTCTGCAAGGAGTATAAATCCTTCCATTCCCCACCATCCAGTCGGAGCTGAAGAAGCTTCTTGGATGAGAAGCGAAACGTCTTCAAAGAAAAACAAGAAAGTCCAGTTGCCTCCTGAAAAAAAGCACCTTTGGGACAACCATGACCTGGATGGCTGAGAATCTCCATAGACAAACTTTTGTTTCTTTTAAAAGCTGGATTTTTAAGTAGCTACTGCTACTTACTTTCAGTGGTTGTGTAAAGGTTGACCATGCTTTTTGCAAGATTGCAGCCGTTGGTGCGCCTTATTTTCTTGAAAACAGGAGCAGCAGGGACCTCTCCTTCTGGAACATAGGGAAGTCCATTGGTTGGTGTTGAACAATGGCAGACATTGGGCTTCACAGCAGCTTCCAAAGCTTAACTAATTGTCTCTAAGGAGGGGACGGATCCACAGAGGGGTCAAAAAAGCCAGGTGACAACCATATCCAGGTAGTCCTTGTGGCCGTAAGTTGAGGACTACCTATATGAATTTTAAAGTATAGAGAGCTAGAAGGAATTAAGTTTCTCAGTTATCTCAGTCCAGATCAGTCTAGACCAAGGGTAGACAACCTTGGCTCTTTTATGACTTGTGGACTTCAACTCCCAGAATTCCTGAGTCAGAGTGGCTGGTTCAGGAATTCTGGGTATTGAAGTCCACAAGTCATAAAAGAGCCAAGGTTGCCTACCCCTGGTCTAGATGTCCTTACTCTAATGCAATCACATAACAGCAACCAAAAGCAAAACAGAAGAGTAGTTGTGTATTGATGCATCTCCAGAGTCAAAGTCTGGTTGATATTGCTGGTGGATATCACCCTGGAGAACAACAGTGATCCATGAGCATTATACATACAAACCCTAATTACTTTATGATGGCTACTAATGCAATTTCAAGCATTAACAAGACTTGAAAGCTACTCCAGGGAGTTCCGTGTTCAAATACAAATTCTACTGCAACTGAGCAGAAAGTGGTTTTTGAAATAGGGTGAATTTCTTGGCAGAGAACTTGGGAGGTTGTCTTCTACAAAATTCACCACTCCTTTCCCACTAGTGGGACTCTTTCTTAGTGGTCATAGTTATGGAGAAAGGTCCACTACCTATGCTGCATTGGGGGCTTGACGAGAGGATTGTTAAGATATTGACGCAATTCTTGGCTGTCCCGTAATATTTTCTAGAACATTCCCACACATCCTCTCCTTACCCTCTGACATGTTATTGTCCGTTGGAAGCATTTCTAAAAGCAGGTTTTCCTTCCTTACATTCAATTAGGACTGGCAGGGGAAAAAAAATGAGAAGAATTTCTCTGTTCTGCTGGAATGCAATCAAAGTTAATGATTTTATCCACTGTTGCTGCTAGGAAAATTGTTGTGCTGCTTCGGAGAGACAACTGGGGCTGCTCACATTTTCTTTAGATGAATTCACCACCAAACTTTCAGACAAAACTACGTGAGCTTTTTGTCTGTGGCAACCAAGTGATATTAGCATTTTCTTGATGATCACGGGCTAGCGATGTGTAGCAGTTATTAATAGCCTAGATATTTTAATATTTTAATTTTAATTGGTGTGCCAGACTGACATTCTCGAACGGAATTGGAAGGGGGGGGGGAAAGGAATAAACCAGGATGACACATAATTTTGATTTGATTTATATTTCCTTGATATTCAATACAGTTGCTACCATTCTTTTCCAGTCATATAGTTAGCAATTTTCCTTTCTGCCCTATAAAAAGCATTGCAATTTGGTAACCATTTTTGGGAATGGTAAGGGGTCAACTCCAAATAATGAGGGAACGCATAAAGCTCTGTATATCAAATGGCTTAAACAAGGAAGAACATGTTATTGAGTAGATAAATAATTGCATAATATATGGACCGCTGTATGTACATTGTATGTGTGGGTGGTTTCTATATTTCTGTGTGTGTCTATACATCTACCAGCCAATGCAACTATTTTATTTAACCAGGAAACGTCAGTACCTGAAGGCACATAATTATTCACTTCTCGAGTGTCTTGATTTTCATCATCTGCTTGGTTTTCTGGAAGGTCCTCCATAAAACTACAGGGTTCAGCTTCATGCAGGATCTCAGCCGTTTCCAGATTGTCCAAATCAGGACACCTTTCTACAACATCAACCCCCGGATCCATCTCCTCTGATGGTACGGACTCGATGAAGATCTGAACCCTTCCTGCCAAGGAATCCATCTTACGTTTGTCTTCTTCGATCATGACAAACTCACCAGCAGGAATCTCTGGCTCATAAATGATCCCTTTCGGTTCTTTGATGGGTGTCTCTATTTTGACCGAAGGTACCCAAACCGGTAATTTTGATCTCTTGGTGGAACGCTGGACTTTCCGTTCTTCTTCCACTGAAGACTGCTTCCCATTCCCCTCACTTAGATGGTTCCGATTTCCCATCGAGCCTTTGCGTCTGTCATAGGACGATCTGGGGATGTGGCAGCCTGATCCTTTCCTTGGTGGGGTGGTGTAAAGTGGTTCATCTTCACTGGAAGACAAGGTCACGGATCTGTTGTAGACGATTCTGATTTTAGTGTTCATGTTGGAACTAAGCTTGTCATCGCTCGTCTGGCCTTGACTGGACTGGGCCGAGAGAGACCGGTTCAGCCTGGATGGCCTCCCGTTGACCTCTGTGGGGTTGGCTTTCTCCATTAGTTTTTCTTCTGTATCGTTAGCCAAGAGGGACTCGCCACCTTTCTCCCAAAAGTTTTTCAAGTGTTTGAAGTGTGCGCGGTCGACACCAATTTCCTCATCCTTGTTATTGACTGATGAAATGATAATGTGATTGGCATCCGGTTGCAGTGGAGGACCGTTTTCCTCTCCTACGGGTGGGAATTTGAAAACCTTCAAGGCTTGTGCCTTCTCTAAACCCAGCCCAGATTTCTTAGCTCCATCACTGTGGGTGAAGTTGGGAGAGAATAATGGTTTGCTTGATTTTCTGTTCACTGGTATTCTGCTAGGTGGGTTGAATTCTTTTTGCAGAGCTGGTTGCAATCCTCTGATTTCGTTAACACCATCAGAGACATCCTCCACAATGTTGGAAACATAATCTCCCACTGAGTAAGACAACTCATCAAGAACTCTCCCTGGTGAGAGTTCACACCCTATGGGAAAAAGACAAAAGAAAGAATCTCCAGAACTGTAGTGAAAGACCTGAGTTTACACACCAGTTAGTTCAAATAGGGGTCCTCCACACACATTGGACTATCCACCATTTCTCAGAATCGTAGGAATTTTAGAAGCTGAAGAACAAAATATCTGGACACCATCATTATGGGGAAAGTCCTGTATGTTCTCTTGTGATATGTGTTAAGCAAACATGGTACCCATCCATCTAAAATGAATTGTTGCTTACAATCACAAAAGGATATATAGTACTAAGGTTGGGACCACATTTGGTATCTTCAGATAGGTCTCAGGATATTCATTCTGGCAAGGGGCATTGTTCATGGCCACGTTGGACTATTTTTAAATTTCCAAGAGCGCCTCCAGATAAAAATGCTGCAGCTCTTAATGTAAATGATGGAACAATCTGTCCAATATTGCTTGTAACCCAGCTTTTATCTGCCACCACATCCAGATAAGTCCGCTAAGTTGTCACAACAGAGAAGTGGAGACATCTCAAAGTTAAGCTCTGATTGGACTACCGCTGTAGTCTGCAGTCAAATAGCAAATCATAGCTTCCCAATTGAAGTGGGAGAGGAAACCATGGTTTAACAAAGCCAAGAAAGAAAAAGCATTCTATTCAAACAAAAGAGAAGAGGAACCTTGAATATACAAGATTTGTTAGTGGCCTAATCTCCGATTTAGGTTATGGTTTCACTTATCGGTTAAATTCTTGCTCAGTTTGAAAATGGGCAAAGTCCGCTTAATCTGGAATAGAATGGAAATAGGACAGAAGGAAACAATATAGGGTAAGTCTCAATTTCAATAGCAATAGCAATAGCACTTAGACTTATATACCGCTTCACAGTGCTTTACAGCTCTCTCTTAGCAGTTTACAGAGTCAGCCTCTTGCCCCAACAATCTGACCTCAGAAGGATGGAAGGCTGAGTCAATCTTGAGCCAGTCAGGATCGAACTCCAGGCTGCGGGTAGAGTTAGCCTGCAATACCGCATTCTAAGCACTGTGCCACCACAGCTCCTAATGCAACATCCGATCAGCTACAGCCATAGCAATAGCACTTAGACTGATATGCCACTCCACAATGCTTTATAGCCCTCTCTAAGTGGTTTACAGAGTCAGCCTCTGGCCCCCAACAATCTGGCTTCTCATTTTACCGACCTCGGAAGGGTGGAAGGCTGAGTCAACCTTGAGCTGGTGAGAATCGAACTGCCAAACTGCTGGCAGCCAGCATTCAGCAGAAGTAGCCTGCAGTACTGCATTCTAATCACTGCGCCACCAGGGCTCTTTCAAACCACCATCATTGTTCTTAAAATATTCAGCTGATTAGAAACATGAAGTTTATCCCGTTCGTTCTTCACTAGCAACAGTGATCAACAAATCCATTGACTACATATTGTCTCTTAGATCCAATTTGGGTGTCAGCCTCCCAGCCTCCATCTGAGATCAATACTGCTGAAACTGTGTGGCAAATTGCTAAACATTAGTAGTGCAATTTTATTGTCAGCTGAAAAACAGAAGAAATCAATTGATGTATAGTTTTAGGATAAAGTAACAAGAAAACTCTAAACGCAGACTTGCAACACACAACAACTTGTTTACTTGGGCAATAATACTTGTGCCCTATTCTCCAACCATTAAAAACAACACTTAAGTGTGTGTGTGGGGGGGGAGGGCTTGCCCTGAAATAAAGTTAGCCATATTCTCTCCCTGTGGGAATGTGTTGCCTCATACTTGGTGAAAAACTTCATCACCTTGAGTTGAAACTTTTAAAACATGATTTGTAGGCCACGCTTAGTTTTCTTACCAACTTCTGAGTTTTCCCTTGTAGCCACAAATGGACTGACCACAACCCCGCTGTCGGCTGGAGATACATCTTCTACACTGGATTTCTGAAGAGAGAAAAAAAAGATCAGATTTTTGTGACCAAAACAGAAAGGCTGATGGTTTGTTAGGATTTTATGGGGTCACCAAGGACTGAACTACTAAGCCTTCATGGTAGGGATGACAAAATGGAGAATGGAGGGCTCTTTTTAGATGTTCCCTCTATGTGGGAACTGAATGCATGAAGGGGACACATGCGCACCATCTCATCTTAGCTTCCATTCAGTAGATTTAGCAGAAGGATGAATGGGCTTTTCAATGCACCCTTCCACACAAACTGTAGGTAGGTCCAAACGGTCAAAAATCCCAGTCATGGCAGGTTTCTTGATTGCACAAAAACCTGTCTGCATAAAGTTGGTGACAATGAGAACAATTAATCAGTTGAACAGCTTGCCTCTGGAAGTTGTGGATGCTCCAACACTGGAGGTTTTTAAGAAGACCCTCTGGTGCTCTGGTGAACAACCAGGCCCCCTCTGCCTTGTGGCAGCCCCTCAGATTGAGTAGAGGGTTGGACTAGAAGCCCTCCAAGGTCCCTTCCAACTCTGATATTTTGTATTCTGATGTCTGTACCTTTGTTTCAGGCTTCCAACGAATGAGGTGGGGTTTCCCCTTACCCAGTTCCCTCTCTATGAGGTTGAGATTCAGGTGGAGGACATGTCTAAAAAGACCTCAGTTCCTTGAGATCCATGCTACTTCCTTGGTTTTTTTTACTACCTTTTCTAAAGAGGAAGGCCGGGCCGACAATTTCACTCTTGGCTTTGACTTGAGTAGTTGCCCTTCTGCAGAATTCAAACCAGGTTCATACAACCTGTAGAGACAGAACGATATTTCATCAGAAGACCCAGAACTTGAGAAATGAGAGAAAGGATGTTGCTTCTGGACACAGGTTGTCTCATGTTGCTACTTCTCATGGTTTCTCCCACTGTTCTTATAGATAAGAAACACCATAGAGTCGGGGGTGAAGGAGTTCCTAGAGCCATATTCAGTTTGGCAGGATCTAAATCAGGGGTCTCCAAACTTGGTAACATTAAGACTTGTGGACTTCAACTCCCAGAATTCCCCAGCCAGCTTCTGTCCTCTTAGAAAAGTTTGGCCAAGTCTAAAAAACATGGCGGAATTCAGAACCACTGAAATGAATGGTTTTATAGCACGTTCCTGTACAAAGAACTGATATTTAAAAACAAGATTGTGCCATTGTTACACACCATGATATATACCATTGTTAGATGGATATAAGTTTAAAGGGGGCTTCTGGGGCAGAAGGAAAGGAGATAAAAAAAAGCATTGGTCAGCATGGCGTTAAATCCAGGCCATACAAGCATTGCAGGCAAGTTAAAATGCATTCGAGTGCAGGACCATGGATTGATTTTAAAATGCTGGGAATTTTAAATTTTACTTTTTAAAAAATTATTTCTTAAAATGTTATTTTTTTAAACAATATTTTTAAAACATTAATTTTTAATTTTAAAATTTAAATTTTAAAGTGCTGGGGACTGCATAAGCAAGAAATCTGTAATTTCCAAGCCGGAAAAGGCTATTTTGTACCATTGCAATCCTACATTTTTCTTCCATATCTGCTTGTTCATACATATATGGGCAACATTCAGGCAGGAATCAACAATGATGGCTGCTTGCTTTAACTTTAGTCTTCTGTGCAGACCTAGCTTTAGCGGTGGATTGACCATGATGTGTTAGCTGGGTGAAGACTTAACTAAGGTTGGTTTATAAAAACAGTTGTACTGAAGCAAAGCAGGGCCGGAATGGTAAACCCAGCTGCAAGATGCAAACATCTTGAAAAAGTTTCCTGTAGTAAGAGGGAAATTAATATTTGAAATATAGGAGACGCCAAGTGCTCCAGACGTCAGCCTCATTTAAACCAGAATCTGATCCAAAAGTAAATCTATATGTTTGATGTATTAAATTGCAAAATGCTCAGTTTTTTTTTTCCTTCATCTAGTTTCTTGGCAAATGAACTGCTAGGAAACACAAAGCTGTTCGGTTCCTAGATAAATAATCTAGCAAACTGCATGAAAGTGTTCCAGCATTTCAGCTGGAAAGATTTATTATTAGCCTTTCTTTTGCAAGCTGGCTTTGCAAGCTTTCTTTTGCAGTCAACAAAACCAACTACCGGAATTGACAGCTGTGGTTTACCTGCCAGTTGAAAGAACAAATAGTGCCTATTTTTGCAATGAGGTTTTTATTTAACAGGGCAGGTTTTACTTCTTGCCCAGTCTCTAGATTTCAAACTTGGTTGTGCAAGGGACTTCAACAATCTCACTGGGAAAAGTCCGGAAGAGAGGCACAATTAAAAATAAAATACAAAAGGAACCCATTCCCACTGGTGCTTAAATGCAAAATGCCTCCTTTCTTGATAGCCCATCACCAACAATGCCAAAACAGACCCTCCCACCCTCCACTTCGAAAGCAGCGTGCAAAACAAAAGCCTTTTGCTGAATCACATTTGGGGAGAAAAAAAACAAACACGGCTTGATATGTTGCCAAACCTTAACAGGATAAAGATATCTTGGCAATTCCTGCAAAAAGGTTTTAAAATAACTCTGCTTTAGTATAAATAGACAAACAACTGCATTCCTGCAGTACACTGAGCTGGGATGGTGAAGGACTGGATTTTCTGGATTTGCACAATACAGGGAACCCAACGTTAGCCAGACCAAGATTAAAAGTAATCACCGTGTAATGCAGCCTCCAAGTTTGCAACTGAGCTGCCGGGGGCCCCTGAATCCCATCAGCACAGCATCTTCCTCCTTCACTTCTCATGCTGAGCCTGCATTTCTCATAGCAAAAGCTTTGCTCACACTACTGAAAGCTCCCCACCATCTTGCCTTCATTTCCTATTCTTCTTTTGCACCAAAACCATCGTCCTGACTTGGTCTGAAGGTCTCCTTCTATCTAGCACAATTCTGCAGTTTTTCCCAGGCTGCCCCATATCCCAAGAATCCTCTCAAGATGATGGATGGATTGACTGATGAAGGACGTTGGTGTAACCACTCTTCTTAACCCAAGGTAACTCTTGGTGCTGGGTTATCAAGAAAGGATGCACGTTGCATTTGAACACCGGTGGAGAACAGAAAATTACAGACGCGGAAAAAATAAAAATACGGTAAAAGCAACAATGGATGACAAACCCAGTCAAGGTGACTCTAGACCTTTTCCAACAGCCTGAAACCAAGAAATCTTGAAACAGCAGAAAGCAAGTACACTCACATGCCAAATTCCATTAACATCTCGGTCCTAATGCTTGGGAGAAAGCAAGGCCTTCTAGAACACCAGCGGAGTTGTAGCTGTCCAAGGATCAGCAGGAAAGGTTGTTCCTTCCATAAGGCAGGTGCCACAACAAATACTATTATGCTGTCACACTTCTTCTTTTTCTTCCTAAGCCCACTGACCCACTCTATCTCCACTTTTCTTGGGTTTGTCTAGTTTTTGCCTCAGCTTCCATCTGAAGCTCCTATATTTCGCCCATGCTCATCCTAAAAATAAGGGCTTTGTTGGAGAAAAAGCAGGATGCAAATGCCATCTATTAGTAATAAGAGGTTCACAGCTAAGCAAGGAACACACTGTTAGGTTAGTGCTTTCAACTTGGTAATTTAAGAATTACCTTCCTTCTTCTGAGGGGGGCGAAGATGACACAGCTGGCTGTCCGCCTTCCACGATTTGGGGGATGAATTCATTATCGGTACCTGTTGAGAAAAGCCAACCGTGTTTCATCTGTTTTCTAAGAATGCTACATTTGGAAATTCCTCGGCCCTCCCTGCAATAAGACAAGGGGCAATTAATAATGATGAACCATCAGTCACGCTATGGTAATTCAGCAGCGTTGAAAGGTTTTTTGAATCAACAGTGGTTGGAATGGTTTTGGAATGGTGCTTTTCTTCTTCTTCCTGGAAATGAGTCTGGTCATGCCAGGAAGCAGCATGGAGCTGAACTCATGGGCGAGAGCTGGGTGTGCAAATGACAACATGTTGCGTTACCAGGATGCAAGTTCACAATGCTACCATACTGTTTCCACAGTTTAGTTTTGCTTTTTATTTTGCCTTTTCGTTCCAAAGCTTCAGATAATGTACATTGCAGTCACTTTTTGCCTTACAAGATCAATCCTATGGGATAGGCTGAGGAGGAGGAGAGGATGGGGAGAAGGACTAGCCTTAGGTCTCTCTGTTCCTACTCTACCACCTTCAGCATGCTGGATCTTGAGATGAGAGGGAGGGACTGGCCCAAAGTCAGCTACTGTAGCTGAGGAATACTAGAACACTAGAAACTCAGACGCCCCTCATCATTCATACATCATCCTTTTGACGTCATCCTATCTTCATCACCATCATCATCACTGCATCTGCATCATATCATCACGTGCGCATGCGCTCCCCAAAATGGCGGCGGAGGCTCCGGAGCCGCAGGTGATGCCTCAAAGAGCCGCATGCGGCTCCGGAGCCGCGGGTTGCCGACCCGTGGGCTAGACAGTCACTTGTCTGAGATGGTATAGGTTCTCCTGCTTGAGCAGGGGGCTGGACTAGAAGACCTCCAAGGTCCCTTCCAGCTCTATTCTATTCTATTCTATTCTATTCTATTCTATTCTATTCTATTCTATTCTATTCTATTCTATTCTATTCTAAATCAGGGGTGTCCAACCTTGGCAACTTTTAAGACTCGTGGACTTCAACTCCCAGAATTCCCCAACCAGCTACATCAGGTTAGACACCCCTGTCTTAAATAATCATACTAGCTATTTTTAAATAGTTTTCCGAAAAGGTAACAATTATAGAATTCAGTCTTTGGCAAGAAAGATTGAATGAACATGGATGTTTAAAATATTTATTTTTGTAGGATTGCCTGTGTTTATATATAGAGATGTATGCACAGTCCCAATGTTTCTTTCCCTTAAGATGTTTTTGCCAATTTTGTAAGTTTTTCTGTTCTATTCTGACTTTTTTTTTAAATTAAAAAAATCCCCAGAATTCATGTTGCAGAAATTTAACAAAGAAAAAAACAACACGAGGGCTAAAATCTATAATTTTGTGTTTGGTTGCTCTGCACTAGAGTGAGCAAAACTTTAAGTATATCTACCATCTTCCTGTACTTGGAAATTCACCCCGGTCCCCACAAATGCTGGTTATGTTTGGCTGTTTAAAGCTAGCCAGAGTTACGACTTGACAGGGCCATAGCAACAGTTGAGAAATTTAGCACATGCAGCACAAGAGAAAACGGGCAATGGGTAGGATGCTGACAACAGCAAACTCTATCAAAACTCAACACCTCAACACCTATTTAAACCCTACCTGGAGATCCAGTTTGGCTTTTTCTTTCAGGAGGCCAAATAACCAATCCAGATCAAAGCTAAACAAGGCAGAACTGAGTCTGTCAACAGAGTTAATCCACTGCAGGATATTAAGCCAGCAACTTCCTGTTTGGAACCCAAGTTATTTGAACTTGGCAAACAGAGGAGGTGACTGAGTAAGGGCTCATAAAAGGAGATGCCCTGTGCTTGTTTGCTCTGGCAGAGAAGAACACAGTCATTTTTTATTTCTTTTTGCTCTGCTAGTCGAAAGGAAAATAATGCAGGCCAGGTAAATTGTGCAGAGAGCGTGCAAAGAGTGCTGGGGGTAAATGAAACCCTAGAGTTTCAAACTCATCTGTTAGATTGAACTGCCAAAGGAAGTTTCATTTCAAGCATCACATGGGTAGGGGGCAAGATAGGGTGCAATAGAACATGGAACAACAGAGTTGGGAGGGACCTTGGAGGTCTTCTAGTCCAATCCCCTGCTTGAGGAGAAGACCCTATATACCATCTCAATCAAATAGTTTTCCAATCTTTTCTTGAAAACCTCCAGTGATGGAGCACCCACAACTTCTGAAGGCAAGCTGTTCCACTGATCGTTCTCACTGTCAGGAAATTTCTCTTTAGTTCATCTTAAAAGTTGCTGATATTGAGAAACGCCGATCTCCGATCAAGATCCTCACAATTTTTGGCCAGTCTGGCAGCAACACTCAAGATCGCCTTAGATCTTAAACTAGGAAGAGAGCCATGCACGCACCCTTCCTTTGTAAATCTGAGACAAAAGAACAAGAATAAAAGTAACTTGTCTAAACTTGTTCATGCCATTCAGTTCATAACAATTCATAACGTTCCATTTTTACGGCAACTTTTCTCTTAAGGAATACAGTATTTCAAAACAAAAATTCCTCTATCTCATCTAATCGTTCTTAATAGTCAAGCAATTTATTTTTGGTTTTCTCTTTACTGGAAGTTTTCTGTCTGACTTATATGGAAAGCTGTTCTTGAGCCTTAGCAAAATTTAAAAGGTGGTTTTCAATACAAGCCTAAGAAAACAATGACTTGGAAGGAGAAACTTTGGTGTTCTTATAAATAACACTCTGAACTCAACACTTGTCCAACCTGTTTCTCTGGCTGGGTTCTTTGTTTGGTTAAAGGTCCACCTTTTTTTAAAAGTTATAATCTCTTCACCAACTTACTATCTGGTTGAAAACAGAGTCCTGATAAACATAAGAATTTCAGAGTTATATAAGCTCCGACAAATTCAGGTTGATGTGGCTTTATATTTTCTATTCAAATGCCATGTCAAAATTAGGGTAGTCTCAAATGCAAAACGTGGATCTATCAATTGAGTTTTAACGCAGGTCTCACCAATAAAACAGAGCCAACCAACCAGCAAGTGGTGGTGGTTATTTGCATTATATTTTTTAATACACGAAATGAATGTAGGTAAATGTATAAGATTCTCCATAAAGCTCTAAACGCACACCCAATCTACATAGGGTTGTAAACCAAGAACCAGCTGCCCAGGATAGAGTTAGAATTGGTCCACCAGTTAGCTTTATCTGCTGTTTTAATTTCATATAACTGATTCTTTTTTTTTTTTTTACAGTTTACAGTTCTTTTATTAGTTTATAATATGAAATACAAAAATACGAAAGCAAACAGTAGGAAAAATCAGGGAGGGAAAGGGGGAAGGAGAAGTCTAGAAAAGAAGGGAGACAAAAAAAATGGCACTGACTTCTGACTTCCTCTGGTGCAGTAGAATAAAACAGTAACATCAGACCTCAACTTTTTACTTTTATATAATGGTGTAAAGTAGTCATTTCTATAACAGCAAATCTATCTAGTCAGTAAAACCCAAAATCAAAGTTTCATTTTTTTTCCACCTCGAGCACAAAGTCCGGAAGCAGTTTCCAAGCAGAAACAAAAGTATTTCTGCTGGTTTTGTTTTTGCTAATTAGATAGGTTTATTGTTATAGAAATGGTTTGTACATTCTGTTGTGTAAAAGTAAAAAGTTGTGATTGTAATGTTGTTATCTTCTACTGTGCTAAGGAGAGTCAAAAGTTAGTGCCCTTCTCTTTTCTTTTCCCTCTTTATACTAGCTTTTCCCTTTTCCCTCCCCCTTCTTCAAGTTTTCTATTATTTTTTTAAATTTCCCTTAGTATTTTATATTTTGACAAGCCAATAAAATCATTATTATAAAAAAAAGGATTTGTTTTGTTTTCTTTGATCAAAGCAGTCAATTTAGCCATCTCTGCTAATTCCAGAAAGAATGCAGAGAAGAGCAACAAAGATGATTAGGGGACTGGAGGCTAAAACATATAAGGAACGGTTGCTGGAATTGGGTGTGTCCAGTTTAATGAAAAGAAGGACAAGGGGGGGGACATGATAGCAGTATTCCAATATCTCAGGGGCTGCCACAAAGAAGAGGGAGTCAAGCTATTCTCCAAAGCGCCTGAAGGCAGGACAAGAAGCAACGGATGGAAACTAACCAAGGAGAGAAGCAACCTAGAACTGAGGAGAAATTTCCTGACAGTTAAACAATTAACCAGTGAACACCTGCCTCCAGAAGCGGTGAATGCTCCAACACTGGAAGTTTTTAAGAAGAGACTGGACAGCCATTTGTCTGAAATGGTATAGGGTTACCTGCCTGAGCAGGGGGTTGGACTAGATGACCTCCAAGGTCTCTTCTAACTTTATTATTATTATTATTATTATTATTATTATTATTATTATTATTATTATTATTATTATTATTATTATTATTATTATTATTATTATTATTATTAATTATTATTATTAATTATTATTATTATTATTATTATTATTATTATTATTATTATTATTATTATTATTATTATTAATTATTATTATTATTATTATTATTATTATTATTATTATATCTTTTATTCATTAAACATGAACCTCAGTCAACTGAACATTCAAATTGGCTGGTGCTGATGGTTGACACAGGTTGCTACCAGCATCCTAGGTATCAACCAGGTACCTCCTTAAAATATAAGATGTTCCGAGTAGCGCAGTTTTTTGTAACATTGCTGGAGTTATTGCAGGAAGCTGCAGTTTCTTGATGTATTTTGCAAAGTTTTTGGACATAGTGCCATTATTATTATCATTATTATTATCATTATTATTATCATTATTATTATCATTATCATCATTATTATTATTATCATTATCATTACTTTTATTATTATTATTATTATTATTATTATTATTATTATTATTATTATTATTATTATTATTATTATTATTATTATTATTATTATTATTATTATTATTATTATTATTATTATTATTATTATTATCCAGCAACTTTTGCAGCCGTTCGTCCACTGTGGGGATTGAAATGTCCTTCCCATATTAACTGATTCTTGTTTATCTATCAAACCATTATGTTGCCAACATAATTTTATATTTCACTTAAAACTTTTTACCAAGTCTTCATTTCAGGGAATTTTAGAACAGAGAGATGGTTCATGTTACTTTCATAGGTGAGCCAGACCTCACCCCTCCCCAAATTTAAAAGTGACACCAAGATTGATATCACTAAAGCTATCAGAGTCAGGTGGCATCAAAATTGATTACAGGTGGTCCTCAACTTACAGCCACAATGGAGTCCAAACTTTTTGTTGCTAGGCGAAATGGTTGTTAAGTGAATTTTGCCCCTAGATTTTCAGAACATTTTATGGCTTAGGCCTAGGTGCTGTGTGAATTTAGCCAAATGTGTTTTATTCAAGGCCACTTCATGGTCAATTCAATTTGTATCTTTCAGTCCTTTATTGGGGTGGTTGGCAAGAGAATTCCAGAGGAAGGAAGAAAAATTATCAGTGCCTTGGGGGAATAAGGTCAAAGAAACTGAAAAAACAGAAAGCACACAGATTTAGCTTTCCTGCATTTTAGGAGAGAGCATGTGGATTTAAGAGAAAGCAGAAGAAAAAGTCAGAAAGTCCCATAAGAAAGGAAGAAATGTCTTCTCACTTATCTCCAGATCCCTTCCATGACGGTCACTTTCCATTTTCCAATCATGTCTGTCTCACATTCCTAGAAACAGGCTGCTCAACATAATATTTGGAGCAAGACTTGATTGGTTTCTTCACCAGATCATGGCAGGCAACTCCCCTAGTAACCCAGAGCCAAACTCTTGCTGGCAAGAGATTTAACCAAGGACTTTGTAAAACTGCCGAGCTGGATTTATTCTGCCACCCATTTTGAGGCAAAGGGTGCAAATGTTTTTATTGGAGAGAGGGTGAACCTTCACTAGTATTGTTTCCCTATAGAAGGCGTACACTCTATAGAGCAGTGGTGGCGGACCTATGGCACGGGTGCCAGAGGCGGTAGTCAGAGCCCTCTCTGTGGGCACGCGCGCCGTCGCCCCAGCCCTGCCTCCCCCCATGGCCCCCTCCTCACCAGCAGCCCCCCTGGAGGAGAGTTGCCCCCGGGCGCAGCCCGTGCACAGCCGCGCAGCCAAGGACATGGCAGCCGGGCAGCGGGGACAAGACTCCACCCTCACACCCTGTCGTGCACAGATGATGCTGCGGGGCGCGGATGGAGGGCGTGGCCACCATGGCACTGCAGGGCCGCCTGAGTGATCTGCTGTGGCGGGCCGTGGAGGCACTGGGTGGCCCTGCGGGCAGGCGGGGGCAGGCGGGGACGGGCGGGAGGGGTGGGGCGGTTTTGGGGCACTCGGTCTCTAAAAGGTTCGCCATCACTGCTATAGAGTTTCAGTAGAAGGCATATACAAAGAAACAAACAAACAAAAAAAGTACCTTGCCTAGATCATTTTCTTTTGATACAGAGACACAGAGTGATGAGAATTCACTCTGGGTGGTGTTTTTGTCACCGCATCTCAAAAACAATGTGGGAGACCCCACTCCTTTGCTCTGAGTCAGAATCTCTTTTCTTTTATAGGTACCTCCTTGCTTTGTGCCGTTTTCCTCCCAAACTACAGTGCCCCAATCGTTGTCAAAGCTTATGAACCGGTCCAGCCATTAACATCTGAGATCAGTGGTTCTCAACCTTTTTTTCATCATGGACCCCTTTAAATACCTTTCGTGGCCATGGACCATGGCCACAGGCCTCCAAGACTTAACTCAAGATTTACTTTAAATCGTAACATGTCTTCAAGCCTTCATGGACCCTCTGTGACGACATTGTGCCCCCCTCAGGGTCCGCAGGCCACAAGATGAGAACCACAGTCTTAGATCTTATAAGCTCTTAATAAAAAGAATCCCCCATAAATATCAAAATGGACAGTGATTAATATTTATGTCTGTGTGTGTGTATACATTATCCCTAATTACTTTAAAAATTCTCAAGATCCGTGGTTTTTTTCACCACGGACCCCCTTTAAATATCTTTCGTGGCCACGGACCATGGCCACGGGCCCTCAAGACTTAACTCAAGATTTACTTTAAATCGTAACATGTCTTCAAGCCTTCATGGACCCTCTGTGACGACATTGTGCCCCCCTCAGGGTCCACAGGCCACAAGATGAGAACCACAGTCTTAGATCTTATAAGCTCTTAATAAAAAGAATCCCCCATAAATATCAAAATGGACAGTGATTAATATTTATGTCTGTGTGTGTGTGTGTGTATACATTATCCCTAATTACTTTAAAAATACGAATCCCGGGTATGTTCATATTAACAGTAGAAAAACAACGACCTCCAGGATAAATGTAAAAAAACAACTGTTTATTAGCTAAGCTTTCGTCGGTCCCCTGCCAATGTCATCAGAGTAAAAAACCAGAGGTTTGAAAGTCTCCTTATAAAGCCGGCTGTTTCAGCGCTCTGCTCACAGGATATATATATATATATGTGTGTGCATGTGTGTGCATGTGTGTATGTAGCCTGTGTATCTGTCATGTATGTGTATGGGTGAATATATATTTTCTTTTGAGAACAAGCAACAGAATTTTATTTTTAATGTGGGCCAGTGTGCTCATAGTAAAAAATGACAATAAATCTTATCTTATCTTATCTTATCTTATCTTATCTTATCTTATCTTATCTTATCTTATCTTATCTTATCTTATCTTATCTTATCTATCTTATCTTATCTTATCTTATCTTATCTTATCTTATCTTATCTTATCTTATCTTATCTTATCTCATCATTTCATTTCATTTCATCTCATCTCATCTCATCTCATCTCATCATCTCTTCTCCTCTCCTCTCCTCTCCTCTCCTCTCCTCTCCTCTCATCTCATCTCATCTCATCTCATCATCTTATCAAGATGTGCTCAATTTTGGGTTTTGGCTCACAAGTTCTGTAGGTCGGAATCCAGCCGTGGTTTCTCATATTTGAGTTTCCAGTCTAGCCAAGAGTCCTAATAATCAGGCTACGGAACAGCAGGTGAGCCATTGTTTACAGAGAGTTCTCGACTTACGACCACAGTGGAGCCCAACATTTTTGTGGCCAAGCGAGACATTTATTAAAGGAGTTGTGCCCCATTTTACAACCTTTCTTGCCACACTTGTCAAGTGAATCACTGCAGTCGTTAAGTTAGCAGCATGGTTGTTAAGTGACTCAGGTTTCCCGATTCATATGGCTTGTCAGAAGGCCGCAAAAGGGGAGCGCATGAGCCCGGGACACGGCAACTGTCAAAAATATAAGTCGATCATGGGGATGATGCAAGTGTGAAAAACCATCATAAGCCACCTTTTTCAGTGCCGTTGTAACTTTGAACACCCACTAATTGAACTGTCGTAAGTTGAGGCCTACCTGTACCCTGTTATGATGGGAATCGTGGCTAGCATTTCTCCCTTGAGCTGAATCGGAAATGAAATTTGAACCAGGTTTCTGAGAATAGGAAAGAGTGGATGGAGCCTCAGACTGAGTGTGACTTGAATGTTTGTCTAGCCATCAAAATGCTTCAAGACTCACAGTCAGAATTGCTGTTTCTCTTCCTAATCGAAGCTCGGAGTAGCTCTGGGCCTTCTAAATCCTCTCGGAAGCGCTGGGCCTTCGCTTCATGGAACCACGCGCCCGTCACAAACTTCTTTTTCTTTTCATCCTTCAGCGAACCTTGCAACCGCCTAAGCAGAAGATAAGAGCAAAAAAAAAAACAGAAACGAGAGAAAGCATGTACCATAGCTTGATATTTGATGAACATCTTTCACTGAAAACGTGCCAAAGAAACAAATCGCGAAACTCCGTATTAAAGACCTGTAAGCTCAAGCGCATGGCTGGCTGGGGAATTCTGGGAGTTGAATTCCATCCCTCTTAAAGTGGCCAAGGTTAACAAATACAGTTCTAGGGGGAGAAATAAATTCTCTGGTTCCTCAAAAGGAGAATTCCCAGTTCTGCTACCATCTGGTAAACATAATCTCGTATCTCTGCACGCACGAATAGTTTGATGCATTGTCAACAGGTTCCTCCTACCTACCTGATCCGATCACCGTCCTTTTTCTTCAGCTCTGCATCCCTCTGCAGCACTCGCATCAGCTTGCCATACTCTTCCTCGGTCAGAAAACTGAGGTCCAGCATCTTCTCCTTGATGTCCCACAAATCAGTCCAAACGCTGGCCCTTCAGATGTACAATGATGAGCAGCGAGCTGGTCATTGACTTTGAAGCTACCTGAAGGAACTGAACTGGCCAGCCATTCAGGCCAGGCTGCCTGGCAGAAGGACCTTTCGGAAGGTCCAGTTGGTGTAGCAAAGCCTGAGTCTGTCCTGCCCCAACTGGTCACTCATGTAGCGGTCGGTGGAATGATGAAACTGTTTCTCCACAAAAGCCTTCCTACGCTGCTTGGTGTGGGTGGAGGGGGGAAAGTGTCGAAGTGTGAGCTGTTGGCTTGAGTGGTCCAAAATCTGAATGGCGATTTTTAAAGGATTGCGATAGCACATTGGAGCACAAAGTCACTGGCCATTCCAGTATTGGTTGTCTTGAGTCAAAGGAGTCTGCCAGTCCAGTTCTCTCATGTCTGCAGAGGGAGGGAGGGAGGGAAGGAAGGAAGGAAGGAAGGAAGGAAAAAGGAAGAAAGGAAGAAAATAGAAAGAAGAGGAGGGAAGAGGAATAGAGGGAGGGAGGGAAGGAAGGAAGGAAAAAGGAAGAAAGAAAGAAAATAGAAGAGGAGGGAAGAGGAATAGAGGGAGGGAGGGAGGGAAGGAAGGAAGGAAGGAAGGAAGGAAGGAAGGAAGGAAGGAAGGAAGGACAGAGAAAGTGAGAGGAAGGATGGATGGAAAGAAGGTGGGGAGAGGAATAGAGAAAAGGAGGAAGGAAGGAAGGATAGAAAGGGAGGAAGGAGGGAAGGATAGAAAGGGAGGAAGGAGGGATAGAATGGGAGGGAGGGAAGAAGAAAGGACAGAGGAAAAAGGAAAGGAAGTAAAAGAAAGGGAGGGAGGGAGGAAAACAAATGTACTTGAGGTGCTCTTTTAAATACAGGCAACATATGGCAATCACTTGTGTAAACTGGGAGTATTTACCTGTGCCTGAACACATGAATTCAAGCAATCAATATTAATCATAAATGAAAGACCTCTTCATGGAAGAGTAGAAAAATCACCCACCCAGAGTGGAAACCTGTGATTCAATTCCCCAGATGTGGACTTCTTGCAAAGAGACTTCTTGCACTCTAGAAAACAGGATGCTGACCTACTGCCACTAGTCCCCTTGTCTCAGATTCGTGAGAATCTCACCGAACTTTTCTTTTCATCTCTTCTCCGGGTTAAAGAAGAGACGAATGTTGCTGCTGTTCATTCTCCCCACCCCCCCACCCCGCACAAACTGAGTGAGAATGGTTGAAAGGGGAGGGGGCAGAAGATGTTTTTAACACAGTCTTTACCTACTCTTAATATATAAGTAAGCTGTGTTATAAAAATGGGGAGACCTGGAGGGAGAAATAAACTAAAATAAGGATTGTAACAGGGTCGATGATAAGGCAACCAGAATGATTGAATAGAAAAGAAATATTATACTAATATGATTATTATTTTTAGGAATATTGGAATGTATATATATATATTCAATTGTTATTGATCAAAACAATAAGAATTGTATTAACCCGATGCTTGCAAAAGAGATTATTTTGGGGAAAGAGGAAATCAACTAAAATTAATATGTGGCATATAGATTATAGAAAATAATTCTTAATGATTGTTTTACAAATGTAACCCAGACAACACACTGTTCACCAAGTATTGAGTGGTTTATTTATTTTATTTTTAAAAAAAAATCAATAAAATATATTTTTTAAAAGGATCGATGGACTTCACTAGATCCCAGATAGTGTGCCAAACTAAGGAAGGGGCTTCTGAACAGAAATCTGGAGAACAGCAAACTGGATCAAGTCTTGGGGTCTCTTCATTTACTCTCACTACAGAAATCCAGTTTATCAAGAAGATGCCATTCTCATCCTCTGACATACCAGCCAGCGAACAAATGCAGCTAGTCCTTGACTTACAACAGTTCATTGAGTGACCATTCAAAGTTATGATGACACAGACAAGAGTGACTTAGGACCGTTGTTCACAACTATGACCGTCGTAGCCTCCCCATGGTCACGTAATCAAAATTCAGACGCTCGGCAACGGACTCATATTTACGACGGTCGCAGCGTCCCGGGGTCACGTGACCCCCTTTTGCGACCTTCTGGCAAGCAAAGTCAGTGGGGAAGGCCAGATTCACTTAACAACCGTGTTCGCAACTTAACAACCGCAGTGATTCGCTTCAGCAACGGTGGCAAGGAAGGTCGTGAAATGGGATAAAACTCACTTAACAAATGTCTCACTTAGCGACAGAAATGTGGGGCTCCGTCGTGGCCGTAAGGTGAGGACTACCTGCATTAGTTAGCCTCGTGTTAGTTACAACAAGGACAGCATCCTGGGGTCTGGTAAGTGTCATTTGCAATATCCTCAGCCAACATCCAGCAAGCAAAGTCAATGGGGGAAGCCAGATTCATTTAGTGACCATTTGATTCACTTAACAACTGCAGCGATTCCCGTAACCATGGCAAAAAAGATCATGAAATTGGTTGTGCTTCATTTTACCACTGCCTTGCTTAGTGACTGAAATTCTGGTTGTAAGTTGATAACCGCCTGTAACTGGGCTCTGTGATCCATGAAGGAATTTCTTGTTTGTCACGGTCTTCTGAATCCTGATCCTTCTTTTTAAAATCCACCAAGACAGCTAGAAGTTGGTTGTTTTATTTAAATTCTAACTTTCTTCGGGGATTTAAATAGATGCTATGTATGGTTCTTCCACCCTGATTTTATCCCGGGGTGATAGATTACGTGGAGAGATCCTGACTGTAGAATTCACATTAATGGTATAACTCTTTATTAACCCACGGTACTTAGATATCAAATCCCACTGAGAGATCATCAGATGAGAATACTCAGGATTGTAGACATCAGCTTGTAAACAGGAGCCACTTCCTGATCTGCCAGACTAAATCTAAGGCCACTTAAATGATTTTCTGTTAACAGTTCAGGGTAAGCAAATCACTAAAGCTACCTTCTGAGAACTGGACACCACTCAGCCTTGGGATAAACCGGTAACAGGTTCAGCTCTTTGTAACTGGAAACAGTACATGTTATATTATGTTTATCCTGCCTTGCAACCCTGTTAACACTGATTTGCAACAATGGTTTATAAATATAGCAGTTACTGAGGAAGCCCAAGTCTTGAGATCTTAATGCTTTCACATTCTACAGCATTCCTGGCTGTGGTAAAGACTGGAATCTCCAGAGTGGACTATTTCTGTGTTTGTGTTTGTGAGTGTGTGTATGTGTTTGTGTGTGTGTGTGTGAGAGAGAGAGAGACAGAGAGAGAGAGAGAGACAGAGAGAGAGAGAGAGACAGAGAGACAGAGAGAGAGAGACAGACAGACAGACAGACAGACAGAGAGAGACAGACAGACAGGTAAGGATATATACAATGGTCTATGTGTCTATTGTCAACGCTGCTAACATCGGATGTTCTTGCTTTGACAACATATGGAGATGCAGCCTTTTTCTTTCTAATGCTTTACCCTTAGAATTAGATGATACTGGGGGGGGGGAGGAGGAGGAGGAATGCGATGGGAGTTAGTTAGACATAACAATATTTTAATAGTGTGTGAACTCAGGGCTTTTGAAATAAGAGATGATAAGAAATGGTGGGTTGGAGAACTGGAGGGAAAGCCTACATTTCAAACTAATTGGAGAATGTGATTTATGACTGTTAATTAGAGGAGGGAATTGTAGTTGATACTATGTGCTAAGGGGAGGGGAATCCAGATTTTGGCTTTGCTTATGTATGTGCCGATGCTATGCTGCTCGAATAAAGATTCTTTAAGGTAAACAATGCCTCAAAGTTCTTTGAAGAGTTTCATCTGTCGGAACCATGACATCTATACTTACAAACATCAGAATCATGCAAGCCATGGTATTCTACGGAAGGAAAAGTTAGACTTGCAAGATACAGGACAGGAAGAGTATTGGCAACTTTTTCAAAAGGCAACTGGACTTTCTTTGTTTTTCCTGGAAGATGTTTCGCTTCTCATCCAAGAAGCTTCATCAGTTTGGAACAACCATGACCTGGATGACCGAGAATCTCCAGATACATATTGGCAGCTTTGAGGTTGGAGAAGACTCCTGAGAAGATCACAAACAGCCAAGAAAACAAAGCAATGGATCATCAAACAGATCAACCCAGAGTTCTCACTCAAGGTACCAATGGCCAGGCTCAAATTATCCTACTTCGGACACAGTAGACCTCTGGAGAAGGACCTAATGCGGGAAATGTTGGAAGGAAAGAGATGAGGATGACCAGCAACAAGATGGACAGATTCAGTTACAGTGATGATGGGGAGCAGCATTGGAAGAGCTGAAGGAGCAATTTAGGAACAGATTATCATGGAGAGAATAGACCTACGTGGTCGCTAGGAGTTAACAATGACTTGATGGTGAAAAATCCATCCATCCATCCATCCATCCATCCATCCATCCATCCATCCATCCATCCATCCATCCATCCATCCATCCATCCATCCATCCATCCATCCATCCATCCATCCATCCATCAGGAAAATAGATATAGATGTCAAACCCAGTTTGCTCTAATGGTTAAAATCACCAGGCTAGAAACTGGGACACCATGAGACTTGTGTTTTAGTCACTTGTGTTTTAGGTGACGTTGGACCAATTGCAGGAAGAATAAATGGTTGCTAGAATCTATTTCTTTCTTTCCTTCCTTCCTTCCTTGCCCTTTCCTCTCCCATCTGTTCAAAAGGACCCTGAGCAACTCATATTCCCCACTTCCAGTACGAATGTCAAAAAAGTGTAACAGGTAGTCCTTGACTTACGGCCACAATGGAGCCCACAATTTCCCTTGCTAAGCGAGACAGTTCTTTTATGACCTTTCTTGCCCCAGTTATGAAGTCAATCACGGCAACTGTTAAGTTGGTAACGAGGCTGTTAAGTGAATCTGGCTTCCCCATTGAGTTTGGTCGTCAGAAGTTCGCAAAAGGGGATCACATGACCCCGAAACCGTCATAAATATGAGTCAATTGCCAGGCGTCTGAAAATGGGGCAAAATTCACTTAACAACTGTCTTGTTTAGCAACATAAAATTTGGGTTCAATTGTGGTCATAAGTTGAGGACTTATCTGTATTCTGGTTTCTTAGTATACATTGAAATCAAATGATACTGAATTCTAGCATCCCAGGCCACAGACCAATTAACACATAAAAATAGTGAAGTATTTTACAAAATATTTCTATACTCTATAGCAGGGTATGGGATGTCCAGCCTCGGCAACTTTAAGACCTGTGGACTTCAATTCCAAAAATTCCCCAGCCAGCATGCTAGCTGGAGAATTTTGAATAACAGAATAACAGAGCTGGAAGGGACCTTGGAGGTCTTCTAGTCCAACCCTCTACACAAGCAGGAGATCCTATTCTATTCTAAACAAAAGGTTGTCCAATCTCTTCTAGAAATCCTCCAATGTTGGAGCACCCACAACATTATGGAGGCAGGTTGTTCCATTGATTAATTGTTCTAACTATAAAGAAATTTCTAGACTGGTTCTCTCCTTGAGTAGTGTCCATCCGTTGTTTCTCGTCCTGCCTTCAGGTGCTTTGGAGACTACGTTGACCCCTTCTTCTTTGTGGCAGCCCCTCAGATATTGAAACACTTCTGGGAGTTGAAGTCCACAGGTCTTAAAGTCGCCAAGGTTGGACACCTCTGCTTTACATAAATTATATAGATTTTTTTTGTAGATCTGAAAAGCAATCGTTGTGATGTAATCCCTATAGCCCCCACAGCTGTCTTATTTGCGCAGCATTTTCTTTTCAAGCTGCAACTGCAGATTTAAAAAAACACACAAAAAACCCAAAAACATACAACTCCAGAATGAGACCAGGTGAGGACACCTTTGATGGGGGGGGGGGGAACTGCTGAGCTGGCATAAATTTAACAAAGAAGCCTGTGTGGTTATTGCAACAAACAGTTTTTCCATCCCACCTGCAATTTTTCACCCATTTCCTGCCCCCACCCCTGCAAGGCCAAGACTTGGCCAATATCCAGAAGCAACCTCATTCTTCTGAATGCTTTAATTGTTTGAGTTCACAAGTCTCCAACTGAAAGCTTGCAAGAAACCTCCCTTGCTATGTGACTTGCAAGCCATTATGATTTATTAGACAATAATCATAGATTATCATTATCATTATTATTGATCATCGCGCAGTCAGCCAGATGTTCAGACTGGATTTGGCATTTTTGTCTACCTATCGAGTCCTTACCAAGGACCTGGGATAGACAGATGTAGATGTTTGAATTGAAGGTATTACAGATATCGTCACAGGATGGAAGCTGTTCCTAGTAAGGCCGCCTTTTGCAATTGACTGATGGCGGATTTGTCAATGCCAACGGTGTTCAAATGGTACTCCAGGTGTTTTGGGATTGCACCCAAGGTGCCTATTACTATTGGTACCACCCTTGCTTGCTTTTGCCACAGTCTTTCTATTTCTATTTGTAGGTCTTTGTATTTTGTTATCATCATCAACATCATCATCATCATCATCATCATCATTATTGATCATCGCACAGTCAGCCAGATGTTCAGACTGGATTTGGCATTTTTGTCTACCTATCGAGTCCTTACCAAGGACCTGGGATAGGCAGATGTGGATGTTTGATGGTATTACAATCCATCATTGCAGGATGGAAGCAGTTCCTAGTAAGGCCGCCTATTGCAATTGACTAATGGCGGATTTGTCAATGCCAATGGTGTTCAAGTGGTGCTCCAGTTGTTTTGGGATTGCACCCAAGGCGCCTATTACTATTGCTTGCCTTTGCCACAGTCTTTCTATTTCTATTTGTAGGTCTTTCTATTTGTAGGTCTTTGTATTTTGTTATCTTCTCCAGTTCTTTCTCGTCTATTCTGCTGTCTCCAGGCACTGCCACGTCCACTATCCAGACTTTTTTTGTCTTTCTTATCGACAATTGTTAAGTCCGGGGTGTTGTTGTTGTTGTTGTTGTTGTTGTTGTTGTTGTTATTATTATTATTATTCAGCATTCCAGGGTTCCAAGTCACATCTTCCATCGACTTGGAACGGGAATCTTACAGTCCAATTTGGCGCTCTGGCTGGGTTTGGACATGGCGATAAATCCTGTTTTAACTATGGTTAAGGAATGAACCACCGTTTGACTGAGCCAAAGACGCAGAAGGCATGTGGTGAGTTCACTGAAGTGTAAACTCAATTGTTGGTACAGTGACATTCAAAGCGGAGTTAAAACAGAAAAGACGGTGGGACGAGTGTCACAATACAATCCTTAAGCACAGAAAAATGGTGAAGGGAGTGAAAAATAAGTACAGGTAGTCCTTGACTTACGACCACAATTGAGCCCAAAATTTCTGTTGCTAACTGAGACATTTGCTCAGTGAGTTTGGCCCCATTTTATGACCTTTCTGGCCACAGTTGTTAAATAGAATCACTGCAGTTGATAAGTGAGTAACATGGTGGCGAAGTGAATCCGGCTTCCCCATTGACTTTGCTTGTCAGAAGGTCGCAAAAGGGAATCACGTGATCCCTGGACTCTGCAGTCGTCATTAATGTGAACCAGTTGCCAAGAATCTGAATTTTGATCCCTTGACATGGGGGATGTTGCAATGGTTGTCAGTGTGAAAAATGGTCATAAGTCACTTTTTTCAGTGACCTTGTAACTTTGAATGGTCACTAAACGAACTGTTGTAAGTCAAGGACTACCTGTACTTTAATTGAACTTGATTTTTGATGCCCCCGTGTTTTTCTTCTAGCAATAGAGATGTGCTTTGCTGTGCCGCCTCCTTCTCTGCCGCCTATTTTACAACCTTAAGATCTCTTGATGGCCTCCCATCAAAACATCAACCAAATCTGACGTTGCTTAGTTCCTTTTGGGCGCAATCAAGATTGGCTGGGGGCTGTCACTCAAGACACAAGGAATGACCACTTGATTCCTTCCCCCCAAGCACCGCAGATCTAATTTATGTAGGAAAAGGAACTGCTTATTTAACTTTCTGGGCTGCAACTAAGAACGGCAGTTTAAATATTTGGATACTGTTTGAGTTCTATAGGTGGAGTCTGTTTGACTAGCTCAGACCACAGGATGTAGCCTCGTGTAATTTCTCTACTGTCTGATCCACAAACACAGCAGTTTGTCTCAATGGAAGACCACACACATCTCTAGCCTGCTGATTGGGTAGATACGTGACAAGGATATAAAAATTGCTTGCTCTCAAAGGAGCATTTAAAGCCCGCGTTGGCTAGAAAAGATAAATTGTCATTTTCAGTGACCTGACGGTGGTAGGGATCGACGATGGAAGTGGAGAAAGAATCAGGGCCATGGATTGTGAATTTCAGAACAGGGGCCGAGTTAATACATTGAAGCAGTGGCTGACCAGGACTTTAAAACTGGGTTTGAATGCCTGCTCAGTTCATGTTTCTCACATTTGGTAACTTTAAGACATTGGAGTTCAACTCCCAGAATTCCCCAGCCTCCATAAAATTTGATATAATGGTTAAAGCTCCAAGTCAAAAACCGGGAGTTGGGGTGACCTTGAGCCATCATAATCCCCCCAACCCAGTTCACAGGGCTATTGTGGGGAACATAGAAGGAATGTGTGTTGGATATGTTCGCTATCTGGAATTATTGGTAAAAATAATAAAAACTTTATTAATAAAAATAAAAAAAATGAATAAAAATAAAAAACACGAACAAATAAATAAAGTTGCCAAGTGTGGGGAACCACTGAATTAGCGCTTAGCAAAAACATGGGCAAATTGCATTAGAATTTCTAAACCCACTTTTTTTCAGTCCCCAAAGCTTCACCAGGATTGAAAAGAGCTGTGGTTAGAATGCAGGATTGCAGGCTAATTCTGCCAGCTGCCAGCAGTTCGATTCTCACCCGCTCAAGGTTGACTCAGCCTTCCATCCTTCCGAGGTCGGCAAAATGAGGACCCAGATTTTGGGAATGGGGCAATACGCTGACTTTGTAAACCGCTTAGAGCAGGGGTAGGCAACCTTGGCTCTTTTATGACTCGTGGACATCAGCTCCCAGAATTCCTGAGCCAGCCACGCTGAGGGAAAAGGGAGAGGTTTCCAAGCTGAGCCATGCTGGCTCAGGAATTCTGGGAGTTGAAGTCCACGAGTCATAAAAGAGCCAAGGTTGCCTACCCCTGCTCTAAACTAATAAAGTCTACATTAATTAACATTAATTATGCTTTCATATGTTCCTCTAACCCAGGGGTTTTCAAACGTGGCCCTTTTATGACTCATGGACTTCAACTCCCAGAATTCCTGAGCCAGCCACGCTGAGGGGAAATGGAGAGGTTTCCAAGCTGAGCCATGCTGGCTCAGGAATTCTGGGAGTTGAAGTCCACGAGTCATAAAAGAGCCAAGGTTGCCTACCCCTGGCTTAGAGTATATAAGTCTAAGTGCCATTGCTATCGCTATCGTGCTGCCAAAATTTGGAAGCAGGTCACCCGGTTTGGACCGTAAACAGTTTCGTTTGGGAAGAAAAGTTTATTTATGCAGAACGAAGTCCACATGTCATAAAGTTGCCGCAGTTGCCCAGACCTGATCTAAATTATCTTCCTGAGCTGAACCTGGAGAAGCTGAAGGTTGACTTTTTGCACTCAAGAGAGACATTGTGCTTTTCCCCTGAGCCACAATCTCTCTGCCAAACAGGCTGAAAGAAGACCAACTTTTTTGCCTTGGCGAAAAAATAAATCTCTGGCTCTTATCTCCAAGGTCCAACCAATCAAGCCTCCAAAATTCCCCAAGTAGATTTCCACTTCAATTGCTCACAGGTAACCCACTTTCAGGGAAGCTTATCCAGGACCATTGAGTGGGGGAATCAGTCTGTTTAAATGATTTCGGTTAATTCCCTGAACTCAGCCTGCTTTTGATAAAGACCGATTGCTCTACTTGGCATCACTTCCCAATCCTTCTTAGCCTTCTCAGTCCAAGAGACCAATACTCACACCCAAGATAATGTGGCAGCTTGAGGCCAAAAGCCTACTATTCTTACCGAAACCTGGCTTGATCAGAAAGTGACTCCAAATAATTAGCTACTGATTCTGTTGAGCTGTAATCTTTGGGGCTGCAGATAACATGGCTGCTTTAAGAGGCAATCAAAGCTGGAGCTAAGAGCCTTACAAGAACTACATTGTGCTTTCTGGGTTTATAACCGAAGGGGGGTGGGGGAATTCTCAATGCACCTGGAGAAATACCTCGAGGCAAGAAAGAACTTCATGACCTCATGCTATATTGTGGAAGGAACTGCTTATTTTATTCATTTTTATTTATTTATCAAATTTCTACACCTTCCGGCTCACCAAAGTGATTACAAATATTAGGCTTATTTCAACTGTAGTTCGACTTATTCCAGAAAAAAAAAGTTCAGCGACACAGCCCTGGACACTGTTTCACAGATTACTCAAGGTTAGGATGGGGGGGAGGGGACAATTTGCGGTCTTCAATTTTCAGAAGTCCTATTGCTTCAGGCCTCTGGAGAAAATTGCTGTTTTCTCACCAGCTTGTGGTGCAAGAAGGAGAGAAAAAGAAGAATCCAGAACGAGGAAATGAAGGAATTATGATTATGATATGATAGCAGTTCTCGTCTAGTACTTGAAGGGTTTCCACAGAGAAGAGGGGGTCAATGTATTCTCCAAAGCACCAGAGGGCGGGATAAGAAATAACGCAAGGGTCCCCAACCTCTTTGCCACCAGGGACTAGTTTCATGGAAGACAATTTTTCCATGGACTGGAAATTTTCCAATTTTTCCAGCTGTGTGGCCCTAACAGGCTACGGACTGGTACTGATCCATCCCCGGGAGGTTGGGGACCCCTGAAATAACGGATGGAAGTTTAACAAAGAAAGACCCAACCTGGATATGTATTTCTTATCAGCAAAAACAATTAAATCAGAGGAAGGGCTTCCCTCTAGAAGTTGTATCACTTGATGTTTTCATGAAGAGACTGGACAGACATTTGTCCAGGATGGTATAGGGCAGACATGTCAAACTCGCGACGTCACGTGACGTCTTGCGACGTATCAGAACTTTTCCCCCATTGCCGGCAATGGGGAGGGCGCGGTTTCCTCGTGACGCATCCGGCCCGTGGGCCGGGAGTTTGACACCCCTGGTATAGGGTCTCCTGCTTGAGCAAGGGGTTGGACTAGAAGACCTCTAAGGTGCCTTCCAACCCTGTCATTCTGTGTTCTAAATACAAAAAGCTAGAAAGAGAACATTGAAGCCCAACAATTTTTGCTCTGGTTTCCTCATGCCTCCCCAAATGACACGCAACACAGCTCCTCATAGGTTGCTCCTGCAGAGTATATAGATGGAGGGGGGAGTTGCCCACTTCTGCATTATAGCAATAGCACTAGCATTTAGACTTATATACTGCTTCACAGTGCTTTACAACCCTCTCTAAGCGGTTTACAGAGTCAGCCTGTTGCCCCCAACAATTTGGGTTTTCATTTTACCGTCCTCGGAAGGATGGAAGGCTGAGTCAACCTTGAGCTGGTGAGAATCGAACTGCAGGCGGTCGGCAGAATTAGCCTGCAATGCTGCATTCTAACCACCGCGCCACCATGAATCTTCTTATAAGACCTGAACTGGATTGAAGAAAGGCAGGAGAGTGACAAACTTCCCCAAACTGTGCTGGTAAAACGAGAAAGGATTCTCAAATGCCCACTGATGCTGTGAAAAACGCAAACGCCCTCAGCTGAGGGGCCAGGAGGCCAGCCTGACTCAGAAGCAAAGTAAGTTCCTGAGCTGTGGGGTCCTTGGCATTCTTGGTTATTTTCTTGCAGACATTTCATTCCCCTACTAGCTAACCTAATCAGTGTTAGGTTCCGAAGGAAAGATGCAATTCAAGGAATTCTGAGGCATTGTTTACCTAGAAAACTCTTTATTTTTGCAACATAGCTTCAGTACGTATAAAGTGGAGCCAAAAACTAAACTCTCCTACTTCTTCCCACAGTGTCTAAGCATATTCTCCTCCCTCATGTAACAAGTCATTAATCACATTCCCCAATTAGTTTAAACTGTGAGCTTTCCCTCCCGCCATATCTTTATCTTCTCACATTTCATCCTTTGAAGATGCTCTGCTGAAATATTGTTATGGCTAAATAGTTCTCAGCACATTCTTTCACTCCCTCCCCCCATACTATCTAATAGTGGCTCTTAAAGTAATACACAGGTTAAATAGTGAATGTCTGCATCCATATATATTGTCAAGCATAACATTCGATGTTAGCAGCCTTGACAATCAGTGCTAGTAGAAAGCTCGTGAGCTTTCTACATCTTTATTTTGTTACTTGGGTGAAGTTGACTCTTTGGCAAGCATCACAAGGCCAAAATATTTAGCAGTACAGCAAAGGGGGGGGAGGAGAATGCCTCCTCCCCCTTTGCCAAACCAAGAGTAATCAAGCAGTCTACTCAAAACCATAGTCTACATGGAATGTTTCTCCAACTTGGCAACTTGAAGCTAGCCGGGGAATTCTGGGAGTTGAAATCCACCCAAAATCCAAATTGCCAAGTGGCAGAAACACTGATCTACGGGGTTTGCTTTCTAGAGAGTTGAAGAGGTGATTAAACGTACATATTGAAAACTTTCTTGGGATCGGCAGCAGGATAGAGAACAAAGTGCTTCCCTCCCCTGCTTTGATAAGCTTCCAACTTTCCATATGTTCGGGTTCCTTTGCAAGCTGAAGTGCGTTTCTAGCAATTGTCTTTATACAATGTTGACTGGCTGTTCATAGTTAGAAGTCAAACTTCAAAGCTTGCATTTCAGCCAGCCAAGAATCCTCCGTGACAGCTTAGTGTATTTTATATGCCTACAAGTAGCAGAAACCAAGGTATTACTGGCTTCGGAGAGCTCCCTTCCAAGCAGCAAATTTTATTTAATTTAATTATTAGATTTAGTTAAAAAAAAAAGAATGCTTTCTGTTTCCTTGCATGTATTTTCTTGGAAGGGAAAATCAGACTGCTGTTAGGATTCATGGACAGGTAGCCTTGACTTCCTCGTGGGAGGGTAAAGAGAATTATAATGCAAATATTGGGAAAGTATTTCTTGGTTTCCTCTGCCTCAATTAATTCAAATTATATTGTATCCTTCTTTTAGTTCAGGAGATTAAGGTGGCATTGTAATACCTCTGTTTTTAGTTTTACTCCACAAGAGTAGGTTGGCTGAGAGTGAGCGTCTGGCTCAAGGCCGTGAGGAAGCTTCTATAAACCTGGGTCTTCTTGGTCATAATCCCATGCCTTGACCACCTTGTTACATGAATTTTTTTTATTGACCCCGGCTTAATTTCCAGACACTCCAAGACTTGTGGGCCAATCCATCTGGAAGTCTGTAAAGCCAATAATCAGGAATGCAATTGATTTCGCAAAGCAGCCTATCAAATATTAAATAGCTAGGGAGAGTCAGTTTAGTCTAGCGGTTAAGGCACCGGGCTAGAAAAGGAGAGACTGTGAGTTCAAGTCCTGCCTTAGCTATGAAAGCCACCTCAGGCATGAAAGTTGGCTGGCTGACTTTGGGCCTGTCATTCTTTCTGAGCCCAACCCACCTGACAGGGATTCTTGTGCGGAACACAGGAGGAGGAAGTTGTATTGGATATGTTGCCGTCTTGAGTTATTTGTAAAAATAATAAAGGTGTGATAGAAATAAATAAATAGTGTGAAGCAGGAAACGCATCAAGGAAGAGGACAAAGGTGGATTTCTCTGGCTTATAGCTAAGCATGATGATTGAACCTTATTTGTTGGGGCATATTCAACAAGCTATATAACTTGTTTCAAGTGCTAGGCCCAAAGTCAGGCCGCATAGACAACTTGTCCTACAAATTACATTCAGTGTCTGAATGAGTCGCTGTTTCCTCCTAAATACTTCCTTGCTTAATTTGACGCATGATCGTTGAACGTTCCTAAGTAGAGTAACATTTTCTCTGAAAATAATAGGGATCAATACAACGTATTGTGACTGACTATGGGACCTGTCTTCTGCTATATCCTATGGGTATACGTAGGTGTGTATAATATACGAAACAAGAACACAGCTGAATACAGGCCCTAGGCTTCAACAGCTGGCCCTCTTGTTTGTCACACATACACATGACATCATGACACCATACATGAAACCAACAAGCTTCAACAAGATCATAGCATCAGATCCAAAGAGGTTCACGGTCAAAACAGCTTTAAGCTGTGTGAACTTCAGTTCCCAGAATTCTGCGAGTTGAAGTCCACACAGCTTAAAACGGCCAAGGTTGAGCAACCATGGGTTAAAGCAGGGGTCCCCAACCTTGGCCACTTTAAGACCTGTGGACTTCGACTCCCAGAATTCCCCAGCCAGGAATTCTGGGAGTCGAAGTCCACAGGTGGCCAAGGTTGGGGATCCCTGGGTTAAAGTGTTGGCTGAGGGCTGCAGAGGTCCAGGTGTAAATGTACCCTCAGCCATGAAAATTGAGCAGACAACTTTGAGTCTGTAATCTCTCTCACGAGAACCATCTCATAGCCTTGACTTCTTACAATAAAAAAAATGAAGGGCGGCCTTGGGAGAGAAGCTGCCCTGGGCTCTTGCAGAAAAAGTCAGGAAATATCTAACAAAATATCCCTTCATTCTTTTATCTGTTAATCCCAAACCGCTTTCTTTTTTTTTTCTTTTTTTCCAGAAGAAACTGATGGGGCGACATCTCTTGGTGTATTCCAGGATCTATTTTATTCAGCAATGCCTTTGGTGAAAATGAGGGCTTGGGTTGCTATTTTTTGCAAGAAAGCTCAATCAAAGCAACCCATTAATCCTGATGTCCCTTCTCCATTCCCTGGGTGACTGTTGCACATCGCTGGGTAAAATATGCTCAAGATCCCTGGGAAGGCATCAAAGGAACTCAGGTCACACTCCCAGGCAAGTTACCGCAAATGATCATGTTTCTTTGGTGGTTTAATTACAGGGAATTGCGACTTAGGGTCAGAAAGTAGCTTGATTCCCATACGATGTTAAACCACAGTGTAATTTGCTTAGTGGTTTTGGCTTAGCAGGGTGTGTGACCCTCAAGCAATAACGGCTTATTCAATAAAACCATACTTTAAAAATAAAACAAAACAAAGGGAAACTCACTTTTACAGAAAAGCACATTTCTTTTCTACTAATCAAAAGAAGTCGTGTGTATGTATACGAAATATTGAAAGATCAATGTGTAAATTTTTTTTATGGCTTTCCTTTTAGACACTCCTTCAAAAAAGGAAAGAAAGAAAGAAAGAAAGAAAGAAAGAAAGAAAGAAAGAAAGAAAGAAAGAAAGAAAGAAAGAAAGAAAAAGGAATCATACACTGACATATGTCCACAGTCAACACTTCTAAATGTTCCTCAACATCCTCAAGATTCGAGATCATAAAGCGCTTGCTTAAATATAGTGAAAGAACAAACCATTTTGGACCATTTTGTGTCAGATGGAAAAGAACGTCCTTCCGAGGTTGCAAAATTCTTTTTTTCTTGCAACCATACGATAAAATCATGCTGATTTTCCCATTCTTCTCCTGTATGTCCCCACGTAATTGGGATATAATTCAAAAGAATAGCTCCAGAGATTTGAATCAGTGGGTGGTTTAGAATCAAATACAAGAAATACACGGCTTTCTATCGCGCACGGCCTGAATCAACAGGTTGCTTTCTCAAGACATAGCGAACTTCAACGGGGGAGCCAACTCGGATCTTAGTTTAGGGCTCGACGTAACCCGGGCAAAGCCAGAAGAGGGAGAAAAGCTCAACTCTCGGACACTCTTCCGGAGTTCCGAAACGTAGGGAAGGTGCTCCACCCGGGTCACCCCCGATTCAGAAGCCGGAATTCCCAGTCCCGGGCTCCGCTCGCACAACCCTTTGTCCCGCAAGTCACGGACTCGGGAAGCGTGCCGTGCCCCGCATCCTGGGCATCGAGTCAAGGACCTGGGCAGAGTTGGCTAAACTCGCCGGGCGGGTCGTGCGAACGCAGCCCCAGGGCAGTCAAGGCAGGGCAGGATCCGGAGCGAAAGCAGAAAGGGCGAGAGAGGAAAGCCCGGCTGGCGATCGGACGCGGGTCGGGTTCCAGCAAGGCGACCCGTGTCCCGTCCGGCTCCTTCTGCAACATCCCACCGTGCCCACGCCCGGGTCCTACCTGCGGGTGCTGTCCGGAGGGCCGGCGGGGATCGGCAGCAGGAGTCCCGCGTCCCCCTCCTGCCCTGGAAGAAGGAAGGCAGCCAGCAGCTGCTGCCGCCAGCGCTTCCCAGCGACGCGCCCTGCCTGCCAGCCAGCCCGGCCGTTTGCCCACGGCTGACCCGGCGCTCCGTGGCAGAGGTGCCAAAACCCGGCCTGGATCCCTCGAGCCAGGCGCCGCTCGGCGGCCGAGCACCGCCCGGAGGAGAGGGAAAACCCGGCCTGGAGGAGCAGAAGAAGGGGCACGGCCGCTAGGGGGCGCTAGCACAAGCTCCCCTACTCCCGCGCCCCGCCCTTCTCGGAGCTCGAGGTACGAATCCTGTCCAAATCTTCACAAGTCGTCGTTGGACCCAACAATCAGACCAGGAGCCCAGTCGGAGAGTGAAATGCAGGCAAGTCCTCGGCTTACGACCACCACCGAGCCCGACATTTTTTTTTTTTTTGCTCAGCCAGACCTTTGTTAAGTGCGTTTTGCCCCATTTGACCACCTTTCTGGCCACCGTTGTTAAGTGAATCCCTGTAGTTTGTTAGATTAGCAATGCGGTTGTTAAATGAATCCGGCTTCCCCCCACTGACTTCGCTTGCCAGAAGGACGTAAAAGGGGATCGCGTGAGCCCGGGGCACTGCGACGGTCATAAAGGTGAGTCAGTTGCCCAAGCCTCTGAATTTGGATCAGGTGGTCGTGACGATGCTGCAAGGGTGGCTAAGTGTGAAAAAAGGGTCATAAGTGACTTTTTTCAGTGTTGTTGTCATTTCGAGTGGTCACTAAATGTACTGTCCTAAGTAAGTCGAGGACTACTTTACAAAATTTTTATTTCCCCAAATATTGTAACTCTGAAGATTGAAATAACTAGGACTGGTTCTATAACTTGGTCTAATTCCCGTTAAATCGATATATTTCTGGCTATAAATGGCTACTATGTTTTTGGCCAAGTGCTGCCACCCAGCTGTCAGTAGTGCTGATTATTATTATTATTTTTCATTCCCAACTAGAAACATCCAACAGCTCAGGACTCCAACCCCCATCCTCCACAGAAAAGATGGACCCAGGAATTTCAGAGACAGACCCCTATGCAATAAGGACACATCCCCCCATCAGCTCTTAGATTGCCTCCAGATTTGCGAGGAAGGTTAAGGAAAAGTTCACATAAAAATATTTATGCGAACTGAATTGAAGGAGGACTGGGGTCTTCAGAGGGCACCTGACATAAACATTAAGGCACGTGATTTTACGTCCTTTATTTTATTTCATTTTTATTCTGCAACTCCCTACTTTTGCATAGTTGCCCTGCCTTTTTCATAAGCCACGGAGATTCCAGAGGGCTTTAATACCAAACTAACGTATTATTGTCTAGGTTTGAGGGATGGGGGTGGGTCACCACATCTGAAGTCTGAAATCTGATATTGCAAAACAGTCCGAAGCTAGCAAAACGCTTTTATGCAAGAAGAGGTTTCTCTTCAGAAGGTGTCTAATAATAATAATAATAATAATAATAATTAATAATAATAATAAGACAAAATGCCAAATCCAGTCTGAACATCTGGCTGACTGTGCGATGATCAATAATAATAATAATAATAATAATAATAATAATAATAATAATAATAATAATAATAGTAGTAGTAGTAGTAGTAGTAGTAGTAGTAGTAGTAGTAGCAGTAGTAGTAACTACTTTGTCACTTTGAATGTACACCAATCGGCATACATCAAAATGAAATTTCGTTGCATACAGCTCTCAAAGGGTCACCATCTCCGATACACACTCCTTGTTCGTGGCCAGCTCAAGTTTCATTTTTAGTCACTTACTCCTTCCTCTTCCCCTCTTATTTTCCCCACAACAACAACTCTGTGAGCTGGGTTGGGCTGAGAAGAGTGACGGTGCCACGCAGTAAAATACCCATCAAAAGGCTTGCTCGAGGGTATTTTAAAAGGTTTGTAAAAAAATCAGAGAATGGGGAAAAATCCAAAACGAATCCATTGAGAATTTGATTGATTCAGCATCCAGAGAAAGCTGAGCGATTATTAGGAACGGGAGGAGTTGGAAAAACGGATGGAGGTGCCCTTCCCAGCCTAAGGAATTTTGTTATAAATCCCACTCGTCTAGACTGAATTCTGTTTGGTATGTCAAATATGCACCACTGTATCCAGCCACGCTTGTGTGATTTGGAGAACAAATGCATTTCAGAAGGGACTCGTGAATAGCTTCTTTTGAATAAGACATTTGCTTAGGAAATAAATGTAAATCAACCGTATGGCATTCGTCTAAAATTTGCAAAGAGTCCAGATTCCAAACTCAGCATCTTTTGTCGGGTTGATTTATTTCAAAGCTCCGCTTTTCAGCACAAACCGACTTTTGCCAAATACACCAAAAGCTGAAAAAGGAAAGACTTCGTTGTACTAAGTTAAGCTCTGTTTTAACCTTAACTGGCTGAGCAAGTCTTGGTGGACCAATTCACACTTCACTTAAGCCGTGGTTTACAAGCCATTAGAGCTGCTGAACAGATGCTTATTTTAGATCTTAATGTGGTTTCTTTCCTTTGGGTTTACGGCAGTGTTCCTCCAAGTTCTCAAACTTTAATAAGCCGTGTGGACTACAATTCCCAGAAGTCCCCAGTCAGCTTAAAGGAAAGAGATAACTGGTGCATCTTGGATTCACTCTTCTTCTCCAGTTTTGGAATAAAACCGGGGCACCCCATCTAGAGCAATTTGCTTCCTCGGCTCTCCGCGTGGTCTCCTCTCCAACCTTGCTTAGCTTTAGCAGCTCCCGGGCCAGCCGAGACTTAGCTGAAGTAAGGAAGGACCCTTGTCCAGGGAAACCTTCTCAGATTGACCCATTTTCACGAGAAAAACCGCTTTAACGTGAGAACCGGCTGCCTCCATCGGGCAACAAACGAACGCCGGACGCTCCCTTCTTCGCGCTGTCGCAGGAGCCCCGCCCAGGAGGCGTGGCCCAGGCTCCCCGCCCCGCCCCCCAGGTTTCCGAACTGCGCCTGCGCGATGAGCTCTCGCGATGCTTGGGGCGAGCGGGAGTCCCGTTCGCTTCTGCGTCGCGCCTCCCGCTACCGGCCCAAAATGGATGCCGGCGCCGCTGCAGAGCCAGCTTCCACGCCGGCCTCGGCCACCCCGGAGCTGTCGGGCGGCGAAGAGGAGCCCTCGACCTCGGCCGCCTTCTCGCAGGAGCCCGTCGAGGACGAGGTAGGACCCGGTTGGGGGTGGTGGTGGTGGGAGAAGCGGCGGAGGGGGGCGCTCGCCTTGTCGCCCCGGCAACCGGGTAGCTCCTTATCGGCTTTGGATTCAGTCTTCGTCCTGGGTCCCTTCCCTTCCCTTCCCTGGGCCTTTTGGGTCTGGCCGGGCTTCGCAGACAGAAGCCTAGTGGCAGGTTCGGACTTGGATGGGAGACCACGAGGAGATCAGAATAACAGTTGCAAGGGACCTTAGAGGTCATCTACTCCAACCCCTGCTCAGGCAGGAAACCCTATAATAATAATAATAATAATAATAATAATAATAATAATAATAATAATAATAATAATAATAAAGTTGGAAGGGACTTGGAGGTCATCGAGTCCAACCCCCTGCTCAGGCAGGAAACCCTATACCATTTCAGACAAATGGCTGTCCAGTCTCTTCTTAAAAACTTCCAGTGTTGGAGCATTCACCGCTTCTGGAGGCAGGTTGTTCCACTGATTAATTGTTCTAACTGTCAGGAAGTTTCTCCTTAGTTCTAGGTTGCTTCTCTCCTTGACTAGTTTCCATCCATTACTTCTTGTCCTGCCCTCCATTCCAGACAAATGGTTCTCATGAAGCTATGTAGGTTGATCTGATACCGGGGTAGTCCTCGACTTAACACAATTGAGCCCAGAATTTTAGGTTGCTAAGTGAGACATTTGTTAAGTGAGTTTTGCCCCATTTTATGTCTTTTTTTTTTTTTTTAATAAATATTACACCTGCCAGTACATCCTCTCTTCTTCTGGTAATAACCATTTTTCCGCATTAAGCAAATACAATTCTTATTATTGTTAGTAAACATACAATTGCATGTCAACATTTGTTACATTTTTCTAATAATATCAATAATATCAATTTAAAATATCTTTTCTAGCCAAAGCATATCTTAATTGCATTTGCACTCAATTTCCACTTTTTTAATCCATATCCTATTTTCGCTTTTTTCAATTTTAATTTCCCATCCATGTTCAAAGTATCCCAATCATTTATAATTTCAAAACAAGTTATATTTGGGCAACCAAAAGCATCCCTTATTCAAAGTTCTTAACATATTCTTATTTCCCTTTTCATACCAAGATATAATATTCTGATTACAAATCCTAACTATCGAGTTATAATAATACTTCTATTTCTAACGATCTATTCTTAACCATATTCAAACCTCTAATTAATAACATAGCATCCCCTCTAATAGGTCAAAGCTTCTGTTTCCTTCAATCTTACTCTAGCTTTCTTTCTTTGCCAACTAACTTTCCAAGTCCGTGCATTTGGATCATCATCAAATAATTCTTTTACGTCTTTTCTTGCCCCATTTGTTAAGTGAATTGCTGCAGTTGTTAAAATTAGTAACACGGTGATTAAGTGAATCTGGCTTCCCCATTGACTTTGCTTGTCGGAAGGTCGCAAAAGGGGAATCACATGACCCCCGGGATACTGCAACCGTCGTAAATACAAGTCAGTTCCCAAGCATCTGAATGGGGATGCTGCAATGGTCGTCAGTGTGAAAAATGGTCACAAGTCACTTTTTTTCAGTGCCGTTGTAACTTTGAACGGTCACTAAATGAACTGTTGTAAGTCAAGGACTAATCAAGGAGAGAAGCAACCTAGAACTAAGGAGAAACTTTCTGACAGTTAGAACAATTAACCAGTGGAAAAACCTGCCTCCAGAAGCGTTGAATGCTCCAACACTGGAAGTTTTTAAGAAGAGACTGGACAGCCATTTGTCTGAAATGGTATAAGGTTTCCTGCCTGAGCAGGGGGTTGGACTAGATGACCTCCAAGGTCTCTTCCAACTTTATTGTTGTTGTTGTTATTATTATTATTATTAAGGACTGTGTGTGCTTGATAGATTGCTATATGGATAATTGATACTTGGATGGGGAGGCAGAAAGGGTGACAACCACTACCAGGGATTGGACAAGATCTTGTCTATGTGGCCCTCAGAAGAAAAGCTTAAACCAAGGGACTCTTTGCTTTTAACTCTTCCCCTCCTGTCAGCCCCAATTTGTGATTGCCTCCCTGCCCTCTGATTGTCATGGACCAGCCTTTCCATTATTTCCACTCAATGATTAGTCTGATGAGGTTGGAATGTGTTGGACTTCAACCCCCATCATCCATTGTAGCATGGCTTTGGGAAGTGTATCTGGGGCTGATAGGCATTATAGTGTAGAGCAGAATTTTCCCTATCACTTTCTGTTCATGGTTTCCTTCAGACCTGGTTTTTTTTTTTTTTCCTGTTGCTTACCTATCCTGGTCCCAGAATCCATTGGAGTTGAGCGGCCAATAAATTTAAATAAATAAATAAGATAGGAACATGGGATGATAACTGGTGCATTTTCTGGTAGCACCAAGACAGTATTTGCAGTACACTAGCCTTTGCTTTTCTATGGTTCCCTTGGCATCTGCCATGCCCCCCCTCCCCAGGATATGTTTTTAATTTCTGCCCCCCTTTGAAATATCCTATCATATGGCCTTTGCTTGAGAACCATCGGCATAGACCAAAATGGGTAAGAGAGCAAGGCAAGAGTCAGTTGTGGTCCTTGGTTTCCAAGACAACAATGTTTAGTCTGTGAAGCATCACTCCTCTGAAAAATAATTGCCTTTTTTTTTTTTTTTGAAGAGGGTGAGTGGTGAAAGAAAGGAAGACTGTATGTCTCATAATAGCATTCGGAGAACTGGAGCTTTCTCTGGAACACCGGTTGCAATGTGCGGGAACAGTTGTTACATCTTTTTGGCCGCCATTGGAAATGGGATGCTTCAGTCCCATTCTGCAAGGTTGTCCTTGGTTTTATGATGAAGTATGGTTATTTATGAGCCATTGGAGGATATAACAGTGTTCTCTGTCATCTAAACATTTCATTTGAAGGGGGGGAAAAAAGAATTTTGCAATAGCACCTGGGATTCAGTTTGTCCAGTGAGTTGCAGGTCCAATGAAGGATCTGAATTTCTTTCCTCTTAATGTAAAATGCTTATTCCTCCACTGGGCTGATCCCCTAGGGCAGTGGTGGCGAACCTATGGCACGGGTGCCAGAGGCGGCACTCAGAGCCCTCTCTGTGGGCACGCGCGCCGTCGCCCCAGTCCTAGGCCTTCAGCTGGGTTTTATAAAACCTTTTCGCTTTAGGCCTCCGCCGCTGTGTGCAAAAAAAAAAAAAAAAGGTTCAATCAGTCAATTTCAACTTCTCACGGGAAAAAAAAGATCTTGCAAAGTTGGAATTGATTGATTGAACTTTTTAGACCCACCCAGTCTGCCGTTACCACCACAGCCATGCCCACCCAATGGGCCATGCTCACCCAATTGGCCACACCCAGCCAATGGGCTATACCCACCCGGCACTCGACGATGCATAAGTGGGTTTGGGGTTGCAGTTTGGGCACTCAGTCTCTAAAAGGTTCGCCATCACTGCCCTAGGGCCTAGGCTCACACTGATAAACTCATTGGGAGCTATAGGGTATAGTCTGTACGTCATTGGCTACTATAGGCGCAAAATGTTGAACAGACAAAGTTTTGATGTGATTCAGCATGGCTTTCCTGATAGTCTAAGAAAAGCTGTTTGATTATGTGTTAAGACAAAAAAGAGAGAGAAAGAGAGAGGAGGGAGGGAGGGAGAGGTGGGGATACCCGGCTAGTCAGTTGCACTGGTCAGCTTTTTACAGAAGCTTGGAAACCAGTTGCTAAGCTACACAGGTTTTTAGACTAGTTTTGCAATAAATGCCTGCCTGTCTGTTTGTAAATTCAAATCCAGCGTGTGTATTTGTGGTTTAGTGTACCAAGTGGGCTAATTCAGTAAAATATATTTCAGTTAAGCATGGGTTCAGATATTGTTTGAACCAAGCCAGTGTGTAATCTGGCAGCAAACTTATTCCATTAGTAGGAATTTCCAGTCTTTATTGTTGTTGTTTATTACGCTGAACGGGAATAAGCTGACCAAAAGTATTTGTAGTTATCTATTTTCCCCTGTATCCCCTTGACCTTAATCTACCTATTTTGGGTATACATTAACTAATCTGTTCATGTATTTACTAATGTTATAAACAAACCAATGAGTTTATACATAAATACTCTACGGAAATGATCAATATTTGTCTTTTGTAACAAAATCAGTGATTTGTGAACCAAGGGTCAAAACATTTACAGTCCACCTAATGTGTTAAGTGGCACTGGGTGAAATAAGATTATAGCTTTATTGTAGTATCTTTGTATACTCTAAGGATAAAGTATTCTTCTCAGGTGACAGATTATTTCTCTGACTTGTTTAAAAATGAGGTTTAGAATCCTTGAAATGTCAAAAAAGCTCAAACACATTGTGAATTGTAACTATTAGCAGGTTCTTTATATTTTACTAGTAAGCTCAGTAAATGCTGGCCATTTATGATGACTTTAATACACAGTAATGTTCAAATTGGCAATACAGTACTTTTATGGTAGACACACAAAACAAAGTAGATTTATTTGGGAGTGTGCTATGTTGAACACAGTAGAATTTCACATTATATATATATACATACACATATATATAAATTTCTTTAATAGGTACTCTTTTTCTCCAAAATGCATATCAATATACTGTTTTGTATAATGTCCCTATGTCCTTTAGTTGTTTGCTTTATCTGATAGTAAAAAAACAAATCCTGTACTATTTCTGTTAGTATTTATCTTTGAAATTCTTCATATAATAATACTTCATGCAGCTGATAAAATGAATTGTCCAGAAATTAAGAGTCTTTATGGTTTATGCTGAGGAAGATAGATACTGACATGGAACATGCCTGATTCTCAGTTATTCTTCCTAAGGGCTTGTGAAAAGCTGTGGTTAAGGTGGTTATATGTACAGGTTTAAATTATAATTACTAATAAGAATCTAAAAAAAGCCATGCTGGATCAGATGAAAGGCCTGTTATTCTGTTCCCACGTTGGTCAAACAGCTGCCTCTGTGAAGCTCCCAAACAGAAGTATAGTGATACCTTGATATTCAGCTTTAATTGGTTCTGGGAGGCACAAAGAGTACCAAAAATGATGAATAACAAACACATTTTTCCCATGAGGAATAATGTAGTGAGTCACGAGGCAGCTGACACCGATAGGTTCTAGCTTGTGCATTGGATGCCAAACATACGATGAGTACGGGACAAAAGTTTTGCGTCAAAATGCGTTGAGTATCAAATTTGATGAGTTTCAAAGCAGTTGAGTATCAAGGTACCGCTGTATACAGATCCCTAAGCATTTTGTACTATGTCAATCTATCCTCTAATACTAAAGGCTGTATTCTTGTTGATCTAGCCATTATATCTAGTAGCTATTAAACACTTTCTCCTCCATAGTGTTGTTTAATTCTCTTTGAAAGGCATATAAGGAGGCCTACAGCGACATCTGCTTGTAACGTTCGTAGGTTAACTGGGTAAAGATATAGCTTTTTTTTTCCTATTAGTTTCATTGGCACGTTCCTGGTTCCTGTAGTTCGTGAACGGGAATTATTATAATATCTATATTGCTTATGAGGAACAGCAACAAAGTAAGATTGTAAGATTTGAAGACTTTTTAAAGAGAGTAGTCTTGCTTATCCCCAGATGCATGTGGGGAAGGATTTGTATAGAAATACAAGCTTTAGTAATTCACTCTCTTTCACAGAGACTCTGAATTTACATTCCCGAACAACCATCAAGGTAATTTGGTAGGGATATAAAAATAATATAGTGTTGCCAATGAAGATAAAACACATTATTTAACCCTGAAGTATAGAGGACATACCAATGTTAATTATAAATTCTCTATTCCAGTGGTTCTCAACCTGTGGTCCATGGACCCCTGGGTGGCCATGATGTCATCGCAGGGGGTCTGCAAAGGCTTGAAGAAATGTTACGATTTAAATCTTGAGTTATGTTTTGGGGGTCCGTGGCTATGATCCATGACCACAAAAGGTATTTAAAGGGAGTCAGTGACGAAAAGATTGAGAACCACTGCTCTGTTCCATTTTAACACGCTTTAATCTGTATTATGCTGGGAAAAGAACATGTCTTTTTTTCTTTATGAAATACGTTGTGATTAGAAATTTTTCATTTTATTTACAGAAAAATGATCCTCCATTTCAACTCAAACTTCCTCCAAAGGCAACTAAGTATGAAAAAGACATTGATCCGGAATATGAAGAGAAAATGGTAAATTTGTTACTTGGACTTTTTTGTTTTTTTGTTTTTTTGCCTGTGGTGTCTTTTGTTAAATTTAATTGTGCTGATAAGAAGCCCCCATATTTATACATCCACTGTTAAAATGATCTAACCGATGGTTCCCGTTCAGTGATGATTTGAACTGAAAAAAATGGTCATGCCTCTTCCTGTGATATTATCCCCTTAACAGGTGACTTCCTCCTTCCCTCCCTCCAGAATATGGGTGTCAAACGTCACGTGACGTGTCGCGATGTATCGCGACTTTTTCCCCCATTGCCGGCAATGGGGTGGGTGCGGTTTTGGCGTGACGCATCCGGCCCGTGGGCCGGCAGTTTGACACCCCTCCTCCAGAAGGTTGGGAGGTTGAGTTGCACTCTTTGTTCCTCAGATGTTGCCTACCCCTACTTTGGATGTACCTGCTTGTTGTGCATACTCAAGACCCTTTAGCTTCAGACCTGACCGTGCTTGTCAGGGAGAGCTCCCACTGTGGTCATTTATACAAGCTGAGGAGGCATTAAGCTGGCTTGGTGGAAATCAGGTTGTCATCTTTGATGGGTTAGGAGTCCCATTTTTATTTATTTTTAAAGAGGCCATATGTTTCTTGGCCTGAAAAGGTTAACTGCAGGTTGATTTACAACCTGATGTCTCTCCTGGTCTCCAACAGCCAGTTACTGTTAGTCTGGCAACAGATAATTACAGCTTTGGTTTTAAACTGTCAGTGCCAAAGGCTAATGTTTTAGAATCCAGGTGACATTTCCTGACCGAGTTTATGTCATTTGGTTCTGGAATGGTTTTTCTCTACAGCTTAAGTATTAAATCTTTTTCTCGGTGAGTAGCTTGGGAAGAACAGTTTTAGTGTTTTGTGTCTCAAGGTAGTAGTAAGTATTATGGGCCTTTTTTCTTGGTGCAGTACAAGCATAGAATAAAAGCAATAATAATGTAGTGCAGTCAGCCATAAAATCTCAATATAAAACGTGGAGCCTCTAGGCTAAAAGGCGCATAAGATATAATAACAGCATTACTTTAATAAGTAAAAAAAAAACAGGTTTGCAAGGGCACATCCCCCATTGATACATTAGTGATTTATAAATAAATTTGGCATGTCGCCTGCATCTTTGAAATGTTTCTTCTAAATATCTATTAGAGGTAGAGTATCTTCCATTGCTTTCCTATTACCTTCCTTTATGTGAACCACATTTTTGAATCAGATACAAGATTCAAAAATAATAAAACAGTCACACAATATAGTAATAGCATAATGATCACTACAGTGTGTGAATCCAGTCAGTTCCTGGGTTGTTGTTGCTATTCTTTCTGCCCCAAAAAGTAACCAGAATCTCAGAATTCTGCATTCAGACTTAAAGTCATAACCTGAACTTATTTTATTGTATTACTGTGTTGAATTATTCCTATTTATTATCACTGTATTATTTTATTCTTGGTATATGTATGTTGCCTAAAACTTTGGAGCTGAAATAATAGAGAATAGCTTGACTCCCTCTTCTTTGGGGCAGCCCCTGAGATACTGGAAGGCTGCTATCATGTCCCCCCTCGTCCTTCTCTTCATTAAACTAGACATACCAAATTCCAGCAACCGTTCCTTATATGCTTTAGCCTCCAGTCCCCTGATCATCTTTGTTGCTCTTCTCTGCACTCTTTCTAGAGTCTCAACATCTTTTTTACATCGTGGTGACCAAAACTGGATGCAGTATTCCAAGTGTGGCCTTACCAAGGCATTGTAAAGTGGTATTAATACTTCACGTGATCTTGATTCTATCCCTCTGTTAGGTGGGATTTAGTTGGAATTTCTGATTCCCTGAAAAGGCCGTATGTAATTTTGGGGGAGTAAACTCCATTGAATTCAATGTGTTTTCATAAATGCAAATTACCAAGATTGGATTATGTTTGCTGCGCTTTACAGATTATTTTAGGTTTGGAAGTTTGGAAATTACTGCAGTTAGCTTTGAACTTCATTCTTAAATGCTTGATTCTGCCATAGTTTTTAACAAGGAGAAAGGCATAACAAGTAAATAGTGACTAATCAGATATTTTTGAACATTTTGAACTTAACAGACTAAACATAAAGTTGATAATAAACATATTATAGATATGTTAAATGGTGTTTCTTCCTCTGTGGGATTCATCAAAAAGTTATGATAGATTATGTTGCCCTCATGTGGTAAAATTGTATATTACCTGTAGTATTTATTTAATTTCGTAGTTCTCTGTTGTCAAACCACAGAAGCAGTGTTTCTGAAATATCGGGTTAGATCCAGACTAATGTTTGAAATTAAAATAATAAATTATCATGATTAAATGATAATTAAATAAATTCTGTTGTTTAGAATTTGGATCAAGTGTAATATACATTTTACTGAAAATGGATGCTGAGTTGTTGAATTTTTCCCCAGGTAAGAGTATGTACGTGTATGTATGATTATTGATTTAGTCTGGATCCAGGCTTAATATCATGCTGTAAATATCAAGAGCTGTGTTTTTAAACTTGGACATCTCATATTTATTAGAATCTGGATGATACAGGACATAGCGTGAGCAACACTCGGCTTATATTGAATAATATACATGGCTTTCTTCTGTGCTGTTTTTAAGTTCTTTTACAAAGTTATGGTTCTGATTGGTTGTTCTGGAACTTCATCATGTTGCAAGTGTTCTATTAGACAATGCTCCAGAATTCTTGCATAAAATGTTCCAGCGAGGAAAGGAAGGAGATGTTAATAATCAGCATGGTTGTCCTTAAATCAGAATATCCTTGCAATCTGATCATAGTTCAGGATATTTGCAGAGTTTCAGAGCTGCCCTCTTTCCACAACTTTTGGAATTGCTGAACAGGTTCCTGGTTTAGATGATCAGGAATCAATACTAGTCATTTCATTTAGTATCATGTCCGAGTTGTCCGAATCAGAGAATGTCATTCAGACAAAATTTCGTCCCTGCCTGTTTTAGCAATCTTTGTCATGAAAGATAGGTGCATTAGAGCCTGGGCACCTTCCATGGATCTTGGACTAAAATCTCATCCCCTTCATCATGTATGGCTACTAGCTATTCTTCCTTTATAGCAGGGGTGTCCAACTGCCGGCCTGCGGGCCGGATGCGTCATGGCGAAACCGCGCCCACCCCATTGCCGGCAGTGGAAAAAAAGTCACGCTACGTCGCGACACATCACGTGACGTGGCGAGTTTGACACCCCTGCTTCATAGAGATTGAAGTTAAATGATTCCAGGTTGGAAAGAGAGTTACAACTAAAAATGCTTACAGCCCATTTGTGAGCTGGGTGGAGATTCCAATCTTGGTTATCTTTTTGAGATCATAGTCTATATTTTAGACCCTTCCTTCCTGAGAAAACCACAGTTGGGCTAGAAGAGGCAATTAATGCACTTACCGTCTGACTGCATATTTTTCCTAATTCTCTGCATTGAACTGGACTCTTAAGCCTTGCGGAACTCATTCTTCATTCCTGGCAGGTTTGCAGTGAAGAAGTTTGGAAGAGAATGTAATTTGTAAACGCTCTTTCCCCCTCTGCGTGAGTTCAGGGTTGCTTTCGTAAATCATACCTTATCTTATTTTGCTTTTCTTCTATGGGCTGTAGAAAACCGACCGAGCCAAACGGTTTGAATTCCTGCTAAAGCAGACCGAACTTTTTGCCCACTTTATTCAACCTGCAGCCCAGAAGTCGCCAACCTCTCCCCTCAAAGTGAAACTGGGACGACCCCGGGTAAAGAAGGATGAAAAGCAGAGCTTGCTTTCAGCAGGAGAGTATGCATTGTTTCTAAATTATTTTTAAAGTGATGTTGAGATTATACTTTTGTCTTAAAAATGTCTAGCATGTACAAGGTAGTCCTCGACTTATGAACACAAATGAGCCCAACTTCTCTGTTGCTAAGTGAGACGGCTGTGAAGTGAATTTTGCCCCATTTGACTGCCTTTCTTGCCACAGTTGTTAAGGGAATCACTGCAGTTGTTAAGTTAGTAACAAGGTTGTTAAGTGAATCTGGTTTCCCCCTTGACTTTGCTCTCTCACTCTCTTTTTTTTTAAAAAAAGTGGGAGTTTTGGGCAATTGTGACTGTAGCATTATTTTTTAGTGCAGCGTATCCTTTTTCACACGCAAAACTTTAACCAAGCAGCAGATATCCCAAGGAGTCATGAATATTGCAAAAGGGGATCACGTGACCCTGGGACACTGCCACCGCCATACATATGAGCCAGTTGCCTAAGCATCAGAATTTTGATCACGTGGTCATGCGGAGGTTGCAATGGTCATAAGTGTGAAAACTGGTCATGTCACTTTTTTCAGTGCAACTGTGACTTTGAACGATCACGAAATGAACTGCTGTAAGTCAAGGACTACCTGTACGAATGAGAGGGAACTGACCTCAGTTTGAAGAGATGTTTGCATCCAGCTCAGCACTTGTATTTCAGGTGAAGTCAGTGACAAAACAGCTGGAACGTTAACAACAATTAGGGGTGACATTGACAAAAATAATTAGAGTGGAATAGGAATAGGAAGACTGGACTGGACTGGACGACTAGACTAAACTAGACTAGACTAGACTAGAACAGAACAGTTGGAACGGTAATAACAATTAGGGGTGACATTGACAAAAATAATTAGAATGGAATAGGAGTAGGAAGATGGACTGGACTGGATTGGACTAGACTAGACTAGAACAGAACAGTTGGAACGGTAATAACAATTAGGGGTGACATTGACAAAAATAATTAGAATGGAATAGGAGTAGGAAGATGGAATGGACTGGACTAGACTAGACTAGAAGAGATCAGAACAGAATACTTTATTTGGCCAAGTGTGATTAGACACACAAGGAATTTGCCCCAAATGCAGAAGCACATGTGTTGGGTTTTCTTCTTTAGCTATCGTCACAGGAGGACAGAACAAGAGGAAGATGAGGAGCTGCTTTCGGAAAGCCGGAAAACCTCAAACGTGTGCGTCCGATTTGAGGAATCTCCTTCTTGTGAGTGTACCAATTGGTCGTTATCTCTGCTTGCATAGATACGCTAAGCTAAATTACAGAATAACCCAAGGGGTGCTTTCTGTTTCTGCAGACGTTAAAGGAGGAACACTGCGGGACTATCAAGTTAGGGGCTTGAATTGGATGATCTCCTTGTATGAGAATGGCGTAAATGGCATCTTGGCCGATGAAATGGTAAAAAACTCACCTTTGTGGATGTAGTTTTCAGATAAGATAAGGGGGGGGGGGAAATTCAAGAGCCAGACGTTTACTGTTAGCCTAGTCACCAAGCTCTTAAAAAAGATTTGATAAACAGCTATTTTGGCTATAGAGCTCTTCTTCATGCCCCAGTGTGGGAGGAGACACATTATTTTATGATGGCAAAAAATAATAATAATCAGGAGTTGTCTAGGGCCATCTTTTATGACTAACACACTTTGTTAAAAGGTATGAGCATTTGTGAGCTGCAACTCACTTTATCAGATGCATAGAGTGACTAGACCCTAAATTTAAAACCTACATCGACCTACCCAATCTACATATCTGATAACAAAATGTTACCACCAAACTCCTCCTAATTTCATATTCCATTGTAATAAGTCTGGCATTTATTAGCTCATGGGTTGTTGACGATCTGAGTCCAGGTTTCACATTCTTTTTATGATATCCAACGAATCACATATAGGGAAACAGGCATGATGGAAATCATTTGCGATTCTAGCAGGATGAGGGTCTTCTTATGTCTTTTGTGCGTCTTTCTATCATATTTTGTAGGTCCCTCTCTCACTCTCTCTCTTAAAAAAAGCCAGATAGTGGGAGTTTTGGGCAATTGTGACCGTAGCATTATTTTTTAATGCAGCGTATCCTTTTTTGCATGCAGAAATTTAACCAAGCAGCTGATATCCCAAGGAGTCATGAATATAAAGCGAAGGAAGGAATACATAATGCATAACACTAATACAAACTGCAGCTAAAATATTCAGTTGCAGCGTTGCTCAGAGTGAATTGTAATTAAACATTTCATTCTGCGTAATATTTCTTATGAATTACAGAGGATCGTTCTCAAGAAGTTATTTTATTGTCTGGAAACAAATGCTAATCAGAATAGTAATTTGTATATTGCAATATATTGAAATTATGGCGGATTTTGACTCCATAGATCATACCGTGATCAGCGGCTTCCTTTATGCATGATTATGGATGGAGATTATTTCAGAACTGTTAAAAAGAGATGCGTAACATTTAAATACTGTTTTTAAAACTCTCGTAGGGTCTAGGAAAGACATTACAGACAATTGCATTGCTGGGCTATCTGAAGCATTATCGGAACATTCCCGGTCCACACATGGTTCTGGTGCCCAAATCAACTTTGCATAACTGGATGAACGAATTTAAACGCTGGGTTCCATCATTACGGGCGGTTTGCCTTATTGGAGATAAGGATGCCAGAGTAAGTGTCACTTTTACTCAGTCATCTGGTGATTTACACTGTAAGTCAGAATGTAATGTTCCCAGAATTCTTGGTTTGCAACTTCTGCACCTTTCAAGATAGAAGCTATGTGGACTTCGATTCCCAGAATTCCCTAGCCAGCATGCTGGCTGGGGAATTCTGGGAGTCGAAGTCCATATATACTGTATTTTAAAAGTTGCCAAGGTGGAAAAACATTGTTTCAGAGTATAAAGCGGTTAATTGATTATTGTAAAAGGACTGCAGATTAAACCTTTAAAAATATTTTTTATAAATAGCATTAAAGCGGTGGTGAAAAGCGAAGTCCCAATATTGTCTCTCTGAACTCTTTGGTGCAACACCTCGGAGTTGCAGATACTAATACAGCATATAATTTTTAATGTGGCAGAGAGATGAACGTATTACATATATGGCTTGATAGAAATACTAACTATATTCAGCTTTAGGTGTAAATGACATATTTTTGTATTGGATTCATCTGCTGTTCGGAGTACAGGCATGCTATTCAAAGGCTAAGCTTGCTGTTTTCTAGGAAAACACTGTTTCTCCTATTATAAGGGGAAAAAGCTTTGTTTTCACATCACTGCTAGTATCCTTTGAAGAACAGATATCTCCCTTTCCCCCATGCAGGCAGGAATGCGCGTTTCATATTATTTAATATCTATTTACTAGAGTGAATGATCTAAATGTGTTAATTATTTCTAAAAGTTCATATCTCTCTTTCTTCTGGAGGCTCTTTTTCTCTGAAATTGCATTGCTAGACGGTCATTGTTGCAGTTTTCTAAGCTGGTTCTATTAGAGAGTTTGTCTTATGTGTGTTTTCCATACAGGCTGCTTTCATCCGTGATGTTATGATGCCCGGAGAGTGGGATGTGTGTGTGACCTCCTACGAAATGGTCATTAAAGAAAAGTCCGTTTTCAAAAAATTTAACTGGAGGTATCTGGTGATCGATGAAGCTCATCGGATAAAAAATGAAAAATCCAAGGTGAGTTTTTAACTTTTATTTGGTAAGCGGCGAAGAAAGGAGAAGAAGGTCACTCTTTTGGAAGGAAAGGGAAACCTGTTGGAATATAAAACTTTCAGCTTGCTTGGACTGGCTGAGGAATCCAATAAATGAAATGGCAACTAACGAAGAGTGGAACCAGATGAACAGAACTGAACCTTTACAGTTTCAGGACCCTGGAGAGTTCACAGAAAAAACTTCACATGTTGGGTTATCTCTTGTAAAAAAAAATGTTTTTGTCCCAGCACCAGTCTCTGCTCAGTTGTGACCTTCAGACGTTTTGAACAACTGGGTGGCCCTTTTGATCTACCCCTGCTTCCTGTCGACTGTGTACTTAAGGGTGCCATGAACCTTGCTGAGACGGGTGCAAAAACTCTGGAAGAGTCATCCTTGACAATGGAAAACTTACCTATTCAGTTTGAATAGGCCCAAGGTGTCTTCTTCTGAGTTTAGAATAATCTGGGGTTCATTTTAGTTGGATGAACGCTTGAAAGTCTTTCTGGCCTTTTGATGTGACATTGTTTTGTAAAGTTCTTTGTAGAACACAAAATACATTTTAGAGCAAGAGTTCACCCAGTGTATTCAATTTGCCTGTAAGAGTATTTTAAGAAGTTATAGTAAACCAGAAGTTTGTTTTTCAAATCTCACGAGTTAAGTGTTTATAAAAATGTATCTTTGGAATATATTGGCAATAAAAGCTCTTCATTTTTTTATTTTTATTTTTGGTTAGCTATCAGAGATTGTCCGTGAATTCAAGACGACAAATCGCTTGCTCTTAACAGGAACCCCTTTACAGAATAATCTTCATGAGCTGTGGGCATTGCTCAATTTCCTTTTACCAGATGTCTTTAATTCTGCAGAGGTGAGACTGGGTTTGACACTGAAGTCTTTCAGTTATTTAAATTACACGTTTTACAGCAAACTGGGTTTTACCTTCAAATCACCGCATTTGCTTTTACATTTTACTACAATGGCTTATAACAGAGGAGAAATAAGAAATAAGAAAAATAGTGAGAGACAGGTAAATAATGGGACGGAAGAATTCAACGTAGATATATTGATTTCCAAGCCAAATAGACTTTGTTTGTGTCCTATAATTTCTATTTGAGCTAACCTAAGCATTGAGAAAATTGAAATTACAAATATAAAAGTAAAATACATTTTTACATCTGCAGGACTTTGACTCGTGGTTTGATACTAAAAATTGTCTTGGTGATCAAAAACTTGTCGAAAGACTTCATGCAGTAAGTATGGTAGTATTTCTTGACAGAAGTTTATTGGCCTAACTTCCATGCATCAGAGACTGGGCAGCGCATGGTTGAGGCAGTGTGTGACTTTAAAGGCTTTAAAACTCCTTTTCCAGGGCTCATCTCACTTCTCCTTTGGTGAAGATTTTTTTTAAAGAAAGGACTTACGTATATGCATTTTTAATTTATTGCTTTTTTGTTGATGTGTGAGATGCCACTCTCCTCCTGTTTTGTATATGTTTGGAAGGATTTTTTAAATTGATAAATATTTATTACAAAGAGCACGGGCCATCTGACTTGCTTATAGTTTTTCGGAAATACATGTTTTTAAAACAACGTTCTAATCTGTATGTATGAGAAGTGTATAAAATATCAATTATCTATTTTGAAGGAATAGATTTCCTTTTTTTAAAAAAAGCGAAGCAACCAATTTCCGCAATTAAAAATGAAAGGAGTTTACACAATTCCTATAATATTAGTAAAGCTGGGGATTATGGGCAGTGTAGTCTGGTATTAAAGGAAGATGGCAGAAGCTTCGCTGTAAGCTTGACTTACAGCCAGTTGTTTAACAACTGTCCAGAGTTAACAACAGACTTAAACCTACTTACATCCTGTCCTTGAAGTTATGACTTGTTACCCTACACCCTCATGGTCCCGTGATTGCATTTTGGCAGCTGGCTCACATTTACAACCAGTTGCAACATCCTGCAGTTATTTCACCACAAGTTGTGACATTTTTCCCAGTTTCCAGTAAATATGCCCATTCCAAACAATGGATTCCCGTAACGCTCATTGGCTTTGCTTAATGACTGCAGTGTTTTTCTTTACAACCAATGTAAAAACAGTCGTAAAATTGAGTCCAGTCACATGGCACCTTGATGTATGACCACAGGTTACAACCAAGATTTCAGCCCCCTTTGCCATATGTTGAGGACTACTGTACAGGGAGAAATATCTGAAGAATCTGGGATATCACTAAAATGTTCCCCGTGTTTCTATTGTTTTTTTTCCAGGTTTTGAAACCATTTCTGCTAAGGCGCATAAAAGCTGAAGTGGAAAAAAGCTTGCCTCCTAAAAAAGAAGTAAAAATTTATCTGGGACTCAGCAAAATGCAGAGGGAATGGTAATTTTTTTAAAAAAAAATCTTATAACAGGAGAATGATACACTGATTATGTGGTGAAAGCAAGGTGGTCCTTATTAAAACAACTGGCAGTTGAATATATTAATGTACCTGGAAGCTCTTTTAAGCCATCCTTAATATTTCTTTTATATTTTTCTGTGTGTATTATTGGATTGGATAAATTTTAAGTAAGCTATTTTAGCTTAAGCTATAGTTCTTTTCTCCGCTTCCCACTTTAGTCTGGGACAATAATAGAATATTAATCTACATTACAAGATTTCTCTTGTAACCCTAACCCTACACCAAACATTCGACATTTGCTAAATAAGTGCTGAAATTCAAGTTACTATTATCACTAGATTAGTATTCTCCAAAAAGATGTGTTGGCTCTTTTCCCCAATTTTTTCCCTCTGTAAAGCTGATAGGTTGGGAATGGAGGAGAATAGATTTTTTTTAAAAAAGTTTTACTGTTGTTTCTCGATGTTCAGGGAAACAGAAGGCAGGAATTTGACTTGAGAAAGGGGAGAGCCAAAGTTTTAATCTTAATACACCTGATTGCTCTGCCTTTAATATGTGTATTTCTTAAGGCAGATGACAAATCTGTATGTAATGTTAACACATTCAGAAACAAGAGGCCTTCATTTCCTTCTGTTCGTGAGCAGCAGACAGGTGATCTGGTCAAATGAGCAGCAGCTAGTTTTGAGGCTCCCTCCACAGCTGCAAAACTATCTGGGAGAACTTCCCTTTCTCCTGTTTTTAAACTTTTTATGGGATGAAAATGTGCGTGGGCCATTTTGGGATTAATAACATGTGGAATTGTGAGAGCTTTACCCACCCCCTTTAATCCCAGTATTCTCTTCTTGGTAGCCAACAGTTCCTAGAGCAAGGGTCTTCAAACTTGGCAGCTTTAAGACTTGTGGACTTCAACTCCCAGAATTCCACAAGTCTTAAAGTTGCCAAGTTTGAAGACCCCTGTCCTAGAGCATTGGTGACCATTTTTATCTTGGTAGCAGGAAGAAACGGGGCACGGTGAAAGGGCGCTGAGCTTGTCATCTAGAAAGCTGACTGGGTTTGAGACCCAAACGCTGTTCGACGGGATGAGCTCCCGTTCCTGCCCCAGCTCCTGCCCACCTAGCAGTTCAAAAGCATGCAAATTTTGAGTAGATTAATAGGTACCACCTTGGTGGAAAAGGAACAGCTTTCCATGTGCCTTTGGCGTATAGTCATGCTGGCCACATGACCCCCCGGAAAATGTCTTTGGACAACTCCCTCCGCCATGAACCCGAGGTGAGCACTGTGCCCTAGAATCAGACACGACTGGACAGGGAAACCTTTACCTTTAGCAGGAAAAAAAGGATCAATCTTCCATTCACTCTCTTGCTTGTAAAGCTAGTTTAGCCTCAGTCAATGCTGAGGCTGTTTGGGGTTATAACTGGCCTTCTTAATCCCCACCAGTTACTGAGTTATACTGTTTGTGGGACACCCTAATTTGTCCCTGAGCTCAGTTATATATATCTTTACCTGTGTCTTTTGTCCATAGCTCTTACCCTGCAGCAAATATCAAATTTGTTGAGCTTGCAGAAACAGAGCAGAGTTCACAGGTTTGAAAAACTCTGCAATGTTTTTTTTTTAAAAAAAAAAAGCAAAGAAGCTTAAAGTATACAGTTAAGTCACATTCAAATGGCCAAACAGGGATATAGATGATCGAGACTCTTTCATCCTTTTATGCATTCGAACATTAATGTGTTGTTACTTTATTATTAAATGATCCAATTAACCTTATAGGTATACCAAGATCCTGATGAAAGATATCGATATCTTAAATTCAGCGGGCAAAATGGACAAGATGCGGTTGTTGAACATCCTGATGCAGCTGAGGAAGTGTTGTAATCACCCCTACCTGTTTGACGGGGCTGAACCAGGCCCTCCTTACACCACCGATACTCACCTAGTGAGCAATAGTGGCAAAATGGTCGCCCTGGACAAATTACTATCGAAACTCAAAGAACAGGGTAAGACAGACTTCTCTCCTTCCCCTCCCTCCCAGTTTTGGGCTAGTGGGACCCCTTGGTGGGACCCCTTGTGAGACTTTCTTGTGGCATTCTGTCTCCCCCCCCCCCCCCGGGACTTTTGTTCTGCACAATCTCCATATCATCGTATTTTTAATTGTCTTATATTATACATTGCCAGTAGATAGCGTTTTGTCTAGTGGTTAAGACACCAGGCTAGAAAACGGGAGAGCCCTGAGTTCGAGTTCCCACCTTAGCCACGAAAGCCAGCTGGGTGGCTTTGGGCCAGTCCCTCTTTCTCAAGCCAACTCACCTCACAGGGTTGTTGTGGGGAAACGAAGAGGAGGAAGGTGTGTTGGACATGTTTGCAGCCTTGAGTTATTTGTAAAAAATAAAGCTGGGATAGAAATGAATGAGTGGACGAATGAATGAAAAAAATTGCCCAGTGGCGACCCAGTGGAGTGACCTGTGAATTCAATACATACATAAATAATCAATTCCAAGTTCAGTTGAGAAGATCCACCAAAGATAGCCATTATTCATTGGTCCTAACTGATATCGGTAAATGTTCATTCTCGGACATACCCATTTAATGTAGATCTTCTCATTATCATTACCGATAGTGTAACGAAAGGTGCTTCTCTCCCTCATTTGTCCCTCAGGTTCCCGAGTTCTTGTTTTCAGCCAAATGACTCGCTTATTGGATATATTGGAAGACTACTGCATGTGGCGAGGCTATGAATATTGCCGCCTGGACGGGCAAACGCCACACGAGGAGAGAGAGGTGGGAATAATTTGTCTGGTTGCTGGAATGTTTATTTTGTTCTATCCCGAACGCAGGCTGTGTAACAACTAACATTTCTTCGCTGTTTTCCCGAGTGCCAACGTGCTGTGTCAGTGGTCTGATCTTCTGTCAGGCCTTATAAACAGAGGTTAATTTGTCATTACGGCATTCTGTAACTTTCTCAACTTTCTGATTTGAGTTTCAACTACAGGTAGCCCTTGACTTAAAACCACGATTGGAACTGGAACTTCCCTCCCTAAGCGATGCGGTCGTCAAGGCAGTTCTACCTGGTTTTATGATCTTTTTTTTTTTTTGCCATGGTTGTTAACTGAATCACACAGTTGTTAAGTGACTGCAGCTTCTCCTATTGACTTTACGTGTTGGAAACCCACTGGGAAGGTTGAACAGAGTGATCACCCGACCCTGGCATGTGGCAATCATTGTAAATACATGATGGTTGCCAAATGCTTAAATTCCAATCTTCTGCAAGTTGATAAGGGCAGGGAAAGCTCGTAAAGCATTTTTTCCCAGTACTGTCGTAACTTTGAATGGTAGTTAAATGAATGCTTGCAAGCCGAAGACTGCCTGTATCACTTTAAGGGAAAATAAAAGGTGCATTTTACAAAGGATGCCAGTGAGAGTCACCTGTGGTGTTTGGCGATCTCTGTAATTCATAGGCTGGGGATCGGGTTGCTTGTAGAACTGCTTGGAGATGTAAAGGAAAGAGGTTTGATTCACCATGTTTCTGTCACGGACAGATTTGTCCCTGTAATTATTATTTTTTTAAATCTTTATTGATTAGCCCGTGGGCCATATCAAGGTGCAGAGTTCCAAACACACATTACACTAAAATGCAGTAAAAACAGTTTAGAATGGAATTAGTTAAAATATAATTTAGGATAAAATAGAAATAAAATACAATTTAAAATGAAATTGGGATAAAATACAATTTAAAATGAAATTGGGATAAAATACATTTTTAAAAAGAAATTAGAACCAAATACGGCAATTTAAGATGTAACTGTTTTAGAAACAAGGCAGAAAAAAGAACAGGTTCTTGATCCCTTCCAGGAAACAGTATTTTTAATATAGTCTCCTTCTTCTTCTTCTTCTTCTTCTTCTTCTTCTTCTTCTTCTTCTTCTTCTTCTTCTTCTTCTTCTTCTTCTTCTTCTTCTTCTTCTTCTTCTTCTTCTTCTTCTTCTTCTTCTTCTTCTTCTTTTCTTCTTCTTCTTCTTCCTTCTTCCTTCTTCCTTCTTCTTCTTCTTCTTCCTTCTTCTTCTTCTTCTTTTTTTCTTCTTCTTCTTCTTCTTCCTCCTCTCTCTCTTCCTCCTCCTCCTCCTCCTCCTCCTCCTCCTCCTCCTCCTCCTCCCCCTCCTCCTCCTCCTCCTCTCCTCCTCTCCTCATCCTCCTCCTCCTCCTTCTCCTTCTCTTCTTCTTCTTCTTCTTCTTCTTTTCTTCTTCTTTCTTATTCTCCTCCTTCCTTCTTCTTCCTTCTTCCTTCCTTCCTTCCTTCCTTCCTTCCTTCCTTCCTTCCTTCCTTCCTTCCTTCCTTCCTTCCTTCCTTCTTCTTGTTTTTTCTTTAGGAAGCAATAGACACCTTTAATGCTCCAAACAGTAGGAAGTTCGTTTTTATGTTGAGTACAAGAGCCGGAGGCCTGGGGATTAATTTAGCGACAGCTGATGTTGTGATCCTCTATGATTCAGACTGGAACCCACAAGTCGATCTACAAGCGATGGTAAGGTACATTTCTGGCTGGTTGCACTCCTTCAGATAAGCTAATTTTTAAAAAAAACACATGTTATGTAAATACTGCATTTGAAGGGTTAATTAAGCTAGACTAAATAATGACACGTTTGCCTTTGTCTTGGCCTTCAACATCTTTTCACTTGCACCTTTATTAATTTACCGTGATTAGGATCGTGCTCATCGGATCGGTCAGAAAAAGCCTGTGAGGGTATTTCGACTTATCACTGACAACACTGTTGAAGAGAGGATAGTAGAAAGAGCCGAGATAAAACTGAGGCTGGACTCAATTGTCATTCAACAAGGTACTGTTTAATATGTTTATGGTAGCCGGAGATAAAATCAAGGGAAGGCAGGATCTGGCCAATAGTGTTCGGTAGTGAAGCTGGAAATAAAGCTGTTTCATTCCTTGTATTTTTGGTCACCACAATGTAAAAAAGATGTTGAGACTCTAGAAAGAGTGCAGAGAAGGGCAACAAAGATGATTAGGGGACTGGAAGCTAAAACATATAAGGAACAGCTGCTGGAATTGGGTGTGTCTAGTTTAATGAAGAGAAGGACGAGGGGGGACATGATAGCAGTGTTCCAATATCTCAGGGGCTGCCCCAAAGAAGAGGGAGTCAAGCTATTCTCCAAAGCACCTGAAGGCAGGACAAGAAGCAACGGATGGAAACTAACCAAAGAGAGAAGCAACCTAGATCTAAGGAGAAACTTCGTGACAGTGAGAACAATTAATCAGAGGAACAACCTGCCTCCAAAAGTGGTGAATGCTCCAACACTGGAAGTTTTTAAGAAGAGACTGGACAGCCATTTGTCTTAAATGGTATAGAGTTTCCTGCCTGAGCAGTGGGTTGGACTAGATGATCTCCAAGGTCTCTTCCAACTATTGTTGTTATTATTATTATTATTTTAAAAGAGATTAGGAATTGGAACGGACAAAGATGGAGGATGTAAGCCAGGGGTGTCCAACCGTGGCAACTTTCAAGACTTGTGGACTTCAACTCCCAGCACGGCTGGCTAGGGAATTCTGGGAGTTGAAGTCCACCAGTCTTGAAAGTTGCCAAGTTGGAAAAACACCCCTGATGTAAGCAGTTAGAGCTAGCTCTCGACTGACAACAGTTCACCACAATTGAGCCCAAAATTTCTATTGTTAAGTGAGACAGTTGTTAAGTGAGCTTTGCCCCATTTTACGACCTTTCTTGCCACAATTATTAAGTGAATCACTGCAGTTGTTAAATTAGTAAACAGGGTTGTTAAGTGAATCCGGCTTCCCCCTTGACTTTGCTTGTCAAAAGGGTACACTGCAACCGTCATAAGTACATGCCAGTTGCCAAGCATCTAAATTTTGATCACATGACCTTGGGGATGCTACAGTGGTCATAACTCTGAAAAACAGTCATAAGTCACTTTTTTCAGTGCTATTGTAACTTCAAATGGTTACTAAATGAATAGTTGTAAGTTGAGGATTACCTGTTAAGTGTTTTTCATGTCTGAACAAAAATGTTGCACATTTATAATAATAATAAATAATAATAATAATAATAAAGTTGGAAGGGACCTTGGAGGTCCCTATACCATTTCGGACAAATGGCTGTCCAGTCTCTTCTTAAACACTTCCAGTGTTGGAGCATTCACAGCTTCTGGAGGCAGGTTGTTCCACTGGTTAATTGTTCTCGCTGTCAGGAAGTTTCTCCTTAGTTCTAGTTTGCTTCTCTCCTTTTCTGATGCCTTCTGCCTCAGGCAAAGGAATTTCTACCTTATTTGTTTAAAGTTCTACCTAAATTATATGAGTACAGTTTTAATATGTGAATGGGTCAGTATCTGACTCTGTTTTCTATTTTGGATGTGACTTCAGTACCAAATAAGTGCTTTGCTTGCTACGTGTTGCTGATCAGTTAAAATTTAACGGTCCTGTTAAAGTTGGGTAATATCATTTGTGCTCACCTTAAATTGCACAGGGCATAGTCAATCCCTTCCATAAATTGTTACTTCAGATTTGGCATTAAGATGAAGTATTTAAATTTGTGGTTATACTTCCACTTTTTAAATCATGATTTTATTAAATAGCCTGCTTAGATGAGGATATGACTTTATCATTCTAGTATAGAATTCAGAATGGGTTTGGAGTTAAAATTCTCTTGTGTTTTATGTATTAGGAAGGCTTATCGATCAGCAGTCTAACAAACTAGCAAAAGATGAAATGTTGCAAATGATCCGTCACGGAGCAACTCACGTATTCGCTTCCAAAGACAGTGAACTGACTGATGAAGACATTACTACTATTTTAGAAAGAGGTGAAAAAAAGGTGAGATAATGTGGAACATAAATCACTGTGCCTTGTTTATTTTTTTCTGCTATCTGTAATAAATATCAGCTCTGAACTAACCAGAAAAAAAAAATCTCTTTGCTTAGCTAACATTTCACGCAGACTGATTAAAATCAGCCATAGTATTTATATACATGAAAAAGACATTTCTAAAAATATGTTCCCTTTCTTCCTTTTTCTTTTTTCTTTTGGTGCGTGTGACTCTCTTTAGACAGCTGAAATGAACGAACGTTTGCAAAAAATGGGTGAAAGTTCACTTCGGAACTTCACAATGGACACTGAAATGAGTTTGTACAATTTTGAAGGGGAAGATTATAGAGGGAAACAAAAGGTATATTTATAATATATGTGGCATTGCAGTTGCATGAATTGCATTACAGAGAATGACTTTTGATTTCAGTAGGATCATAAAACATCTTAAAATAAGCACTGGATATTTATAAAGCCTTAGTGAGACCACACTTAGAATACTGCATCCCAGCTTTGGTTACAATATTATAAAAAAGATGTTGAGACTCTGGAAAGAGTGCAGAAAGGAGCAACAAAAAAGATCAGAGGGCTGGAGACTAAAACATATGAAAAACGGTTGCAGGATTTGGCCTTATCTAGTCTAGTGAAAAAAAGGACTAGGGGTGACATGATAGCACTGTTCCAATATTTGAGAGGCTGCCACAAAGAACAGGGGGGTCAACCTATTTTCCAAAGCACCAGAAGGCAGGACAAGAAGCAACGGATGGAAACTAATCAAGGAGAGAAGCCACCTAGAACTAAGGAGAAATTTCCTAACAGTGAGAACAATTAACCAGTGGAACAACCTGCCTCCAGAAGTTGTAGGTGCTTCATCACTGAGGTTTTTAAGAAGAGATTGGATACCCACTTGTCTGGAATGGGTAAAGGGTTTCCTGCTTGAACGGGGTTGGACTAGAAGACCTCCAAGGTCCCTTCCAGCTCTTATTATTCTGTTAAATCTTCAGATCAGCCTGCATTGCCAATGGACAGAAACAGAGGAAGATTTAATCCAGTAATATCTAGAACATTGGCAACTTTTAAGATGTACGGACTTCAATTCCCAGAGTCCCCCCAGCCAGCATTGAATCAAACCATTATTTTTTTCTTTCATTACCAAAATGTCCGTCCCCCATTAATTTTGCTGTTAATGCATTGTCCAACCAGTGTAGAATGTAGGATGCCTGAAAGTGGTCCAAAAGTTAATTGTACTTGGGTCCAGGCGATGGATGCCTGTGAAAATGTATCCTAGTCAAGTTCATCATGGAATTCTCAAAAGGAGTCCCATGAAGGCAATTAATTTTTGTTTCTCTGAAGGAAGCTGTCATCCAAGCTCATGCGTGTGAAATAATGCACGTGGGCTTTCTATTTCCTAATTTTCTCAAATTCAGTACTGCCATGGTTTCACATACGGCAAGGAACTTCATCACTCCTGTTTACTGTTCACATTTCAATATTTAAAAAAGGCATCCTTCTATTCAGAAGCAATACAGAAAGCATTACCCAGTGCACAGCAATTTATTCAGGTTTTTTGTAAAGAAGCCCCTGTGTTAGCAAGAACCTGTCAATCTTATTCCCCACCATTTTAACGAGTTTATTTATTTTTTTCTAGCTGAGCATGATGGAATGGATCGAGCCTCCAAAACGAGAACGCAAAGCCAACTATGCCGTGGATGCCTACTTCAGAGAGGCTCTCCGGGTCAGTGAGCCTAAAATCCCAAAGGTGAGCCGTTTTAACCTTCCATGTCACACAAAGAGCTAATATATTCGTTTTCACGAATACACAGATAAAGACGAGAACATAAGCATTGATACCATACATATGTTTCATTTTCAAAGGCTCCACGACCACCAAAGCAGCCAAACATTCAAGATTTCCAGTTCTTTCCACCACGGCTATTTGAACTTCTTGAAAAAGAAATCCTCTATTATCGGAAGACGATAGGCTATAAGGTAAGAAACTACAACCTTAATATTAAATAAATAATATTCTAATATTAAATAATCCTCTCCCCCCCCCCCAGATTGATATATGCATCATTGTTAAAATCAATTTTTTGTAGCACTGGCCTGTTCCAAACAGGATAGAGGTTATTACACAAGTCGCTTCTTCAGTGCCTAAGCACTGGACGGTTTGTATTCCTGCTGTGTCTTCTATACACGCACGCACGCACACTCTCCTATATTCATGATACCCAGAGGTTTGTGGAAGCTTTAAAAAGAGCTCTGGACACGTATTGGCCACTTATGTATTGCTGTTACTGGTACACGTGGGTGGAACAAGTGCCTGCAAGCCATCGAGGAGGCAAGGGAAAGAGATGAGTTATGATAGGTTGTATTCATCTCGCCCGAAGAACTTTCTGAGGCCTGTAAACACAAAGCAAAAAGAATGTTTCTCTACTATTGCCCCGATGCCGGAGAAATATTTCTTCCCTTAACAAATCCCCAGCAGATGAAAAAAAAAACGCATCAATCTTGCCTTTTGGCGTTTCGGAGACAGGCCATAAAGGGAGCCGGATAGGCCTCTATCCAGAACCTTTAATAGCCTTGCTCTCTTAACTATTCATTCCTTTCGTTGCTGGTTTTAGGTCCCCAGAAATCCTGACCTTCCGAATGCAGCTCAGGTGCAGAAGGAAGAACAGCGGAAGATTGATGAATCGGCTCCTCTTTCTTCTGAAGAGGCCGAAGAGAAAGAAAGGCTGCTCACTCAGGTGTCTAGCTTCTGGCTTTATTTTTTGTTAGGGAGGGAAAAAAAAAAAGGAAGAAGAAGAAGCTGTGATTATGAACCCGTCTGCTTGCCGTGCAAGACATTACCGTAATTATCCCCTGGAAAACTGCAAATGCTGTCTGATCATACGGATTAATTTGTAATTGCGTTGACTCGAAGCCAGAGTTGGCAGGACTACATGCAGTTCCCCCCCCCACTCCATCCCCCAAAGGGGGAAGGGGACATAAATGGGATATTTAATGCATATATTTTACATTAAAACACACACATCCTCCCCTAAATAAGATAATGTTATTGACCCTAAAAGGACAGCCATCCCCTACAGCTGTTGGAGCAGGAAAATATAAGTAATGGAGGAAGCCCCAGCTGAAAAAAAAAATCTGCCACTAAAGAAGAATATTTGTAGCTCAGGGTTGAAATGAGGGGTCCTTGATGCTCTGGGCTTGGTTGTTTTTTTGCAGACCTTTCATGATCCAAACTAGGTAACATCATCAATACAGGTAGCCCTCAACTTACAGCCACAGTTGAGCCCAGAATTTCTGTTGCTGAGAGTGAGACATTTGTTGAGTAAATTTTACCCCATTCTTTGATACAACAGTTGTGGGCCTTTTTCAGGATGACAATGAGGGTGCTTACCACAAGGAGATAGAGGGTTTGGTGAACCTGTGTGATAAAAACAGCCTTGTCCTAAATGTAGGAAAAACTAAGAAGATCATTGTGGATTTCAGAAAGGGCAGGCACAGCCACACACTTCTGTGTATTAATGATTCACCTGGGGAGGAGGTTAGCAGCATTGAGCTTCTAGGTGTGCAGCTAATGAATGGGCTGGCTTGGTCGCTCAGCAGTGAGACACTGGTGAAGCGGGCACTGCAGCGCCTGCATTTTCTGCGTCGCATGAGAAAAGCTGTCCCCTGTCCTGACCACTTTCTACAGAGGGACGATCGAGAGCATCCTGTCATACGGCATTACTGTCTGGTTTGGAAGCATCCCTGCTTCGGACAGGAAGGCGGTGCAGAGAGTGATGAGGATGGCAGAAAAGATTATTGGCAGTTCACTCCCTTCCATCCAGGACATAGCATATAAGTGATGCTTGAACAGGGTCCGCAGGTTTACAACCTGTTTTCCTTGTTACCTTCTGGGAGGAGGGGGCTTTGTGGTATCCGAAGCAGAACATCTAGATTCAGTCACAGTTTTATTCCATACAGTGGGTATATGTGCGTGCGTGTGTGTATCATGTGTATATGTGTGTCATGTATGGGTAGATATATACTTTCTTTTGAGAGTAGGCAACAGAATTTCATTTTTAAAGTGGGCTGGTGTGCTCACAGTAAAAACTGACAATGAAGAGTGTCTTATCTATCTTATAAGTCACTGCAGCTGTTAAGCTAGTTAACATGGTTGTTAAGTCAATCTGACTTCCCCATTGACTTTGCTTGTCAGAAGGTCGCAGACGGGGATCACACGACCCTGGGAACCTGCATCCATCATAAAGTTGAGTCAGTTGTCAAGTATCTGAATTTTAACCACATGACCCTGGGGATGCTGCAACTGTTTGTAAGTGTGAAAACAGTCTTGAGTCATTCTTTTCGGCTCCGTTGTAACCTTGGTTACTGAATGAACTGTTGTAAGTAGAGGACTCCCTTTACTAGCACTAATGATGTAACCTGGTTTGGGGGATGAAAAGTCTGCAAGAAAACAGCCAAGCTCAGAGAGCACCAAGGACCCGCCTGACGAATAGCTGCCCATCCTTCGTGGTTATGCTCTGAATTCCTGTTTGCAAATATTGAAAGAGAAGGGATTATAGACCTCTGTTTTCAAAATGCAATTAGCTGACTTGGTCGCTCAACAGTGAGAAACTGGTGAAGCGGGCACAGCAGCGCCTGCATTTTCTGCGCCGCATGAGAAAAGCACATCTTCCTTCCCCTGTCCTGACCACTTTCTACAGGGGGACAATTGAGAGCATCCTGTCATACAGCATCACAGTCTGGTTTGGAGGCATCACTGCTTCAGACAGGAAGGCGGTGCAGAGAGTGGTGAGGATGGCCGAAAAGATCATTGGCAGTTCCCTCCCTACCATCCAGGACATAGCACAGAAGCGTTGCTTGAGCAGGGTCCGTAAGATTATCTGGGACACTACACATCCTCTTCATGACCTGTTTTCCTTGTTACCTTCTGGGAGGAGGCTTCGTGGTATCCGTAGCAGAACATCCAGATTCAGCCATAGTTTCATTCCATACAGCATTAACCTTGCGAACTCTCAAACTTCCTCCTTGCGTTATATATTCAAGATGGACAGTATTTAATATTTATTTGCTATGTATATGTAGGGATGTGGGTCTATATATATGTTGTACATAGTATGTTTAGGTGTGTGTCATGTATGTGTTTCACTTTGAGAGCGGGCAACTAAATTTCATTTTTGATGTGTGCCATTGTGCCCACAATACAAAAATGACAATAAAGGTTATCTATCTATCTATCTACCAAGTTCTCAGCAGCTATTGGTAGGTAAAGATAGGTAGTGGGAACAGTTGAAACTGGCACAGTTCAGACTGAATCTAAAGCAGGGGTCTTCAAACTTGGCCCTTTTATGACTTGTGGACTTCAGCTCCCAGAGTTCCTCAGCCACAAGTCATAAAAGGGCCACGTTTGAAGACCCCTGATCTAAAGGTTTGGCTTTTACCAAAATGAACCTCGCTTCTCTGTTGCAATTAAGTTCTATTGACTGACCGTCGGTCCTATGTTGGGGACTTCCAGTGGTGGATGGTTCCAGGCACTTTCCGTTTAACATTTCATCAGTAGCTTTCTAGCACAAACTTCACAAGTTTAGATTTTGTTGTGTTTTTAATGAGTGTTGTTGAAGCAGTGCAATTACTTTTATGCCTGAATTGCGGGACTATTCAAATATAATTTTTAGCACTCTTTGCATGTTATGAGATAGGAAGAAGCATAGAGCTTTGTTGCATTCATCTCAAACAAAATATAACATTCTTAAAATATCCTTCTATATTAGCAATAGCAATAGCAGTTAGACTTATATATTAAGGATATGTATACTTGAATCCTCCCTTTGAAAGGTTGACCTAATTGCCTTTTGATCATTTAAATTGCCAGTGTCAGATGAAGTGAATCTTACAACGAAAATACAGTATCTACCAGATGGTTCCTAATCTCCACAGAGAGAGTAAACATTTTTTTTTAACAACACTGTTTAATGTTTGAAAACAGGTACATAAAACATCTGAATCTCTCTGCCTTTGTCTGTTTACATTTTACATTTTTCTATCCACATATTTTTTGTCAAGTCAAATCAATGTGACTGTCTTGCTCTTTGTTCGAAACTTATTTTTTTTTTTGTTACACTGTAACCCCAAAATGGTAGAACATCAGTAAAAACTAAGAAATACACCTTGATGTAAAAGTGAGCATTTCAGCTATTATCTAAAAATATACAGCTGTCTCAGCAGGTGGCAGCAGATGGTTGATATTGTCTGAGTTCTGAAGTTCAAATAGAATTGAGTCTGAGTAGTACATGGTAGAGATTCCTACAGGGAATTCCAGGTTTGTAGGCTGGACCGGGAAAATGTAAAGAAAATTATCCCGCAAGAAGGCCGTGGAAAGCCACTTCTGTATTGCTGCAAGAAGACCAACATGGATGTATCCCTAAAATTTCCTGAAACTGGCTTCAGCTTGGAAGAGACTCTGGATATGCAAAATGTTTTAAATTTCACTTGTAAAACATGCTACTCTCTGCATTTGGCAAGTATTTTAAGAGCAAAAAAAGTTGGAGCTTGAAACATTTCCGAATTCTTAGACTGTTTCTGGCTGAAGATGGCTATTTTGTGCTCAGAAGAACATTTCAACCTTGAGATAGGTGATATATGAAAGGTTTTGCACACCCCTGAATTGGGCTTTCTATAGGCGAGTCTTCTGTGAGATAGAACCAGGGAATTTAGTAGAGCTTAATCCCAGATTTATATGCATAAGCGTTGAATCTTCCTCCATTCAAAAATAGAATGACGTTAGCAAAACCAAATAGAATGACGTCAGCAAAATCTTGACTTATGACTACAATTGAGCCCCAAATTTCTGTTGTTAAGTGAGACATTTGTTAAGTGAATTTTTGCCCCATTTTATGACTTTTTCTTGCCACAGTTGTTAAGTGGACCACTGCAGCTGTTAAGTTAGTAACCCCGTTGTTAAATGAATCTGGCTTCCCCATTCACTTTTCTTGTCAGAAGGTCGCAAAAGGGGATCCCATGACCCCGGGACACTGCAACCGTCATAAATAGGAGTCAGTTGCCAAGCGTCTGCATTTTGCTCATGTGACCACGGGGATGCTGCAACGGTCGCAAGTGTGAAAAACGGTCATAAGTCACTTTTTTCGGTGCCTTTGTAGCTTTGAAGAGCCACTAGATAATCTGTTCTAAGTAAAGAATTACCTGTAGCTAATGCTGATGTTAATCCATGCTTCAAAAAATACCACCTCATTTCTTGCTGCTTATTTGTTGTTTTATACAGGGGGTTGGAAGGATAGTTCCTAAATAGAAGGAAACTTGTATTTAAAGGCAGAGATTCTTCCATCACAGTAGTGGTTCTTTCTGGGTGAAGGAAATGTTTGTTGTGTAGAATAGCTGGTTTTCAGTAGATTTCAAATAAGTGTCACTATATATATATATATAGTATTTCTGCAGTTGGTCAAACACTTATTATCAGTGGCACACTATAAAATATTTGACATTTGCCTCTCCAATAAATAAGTCTTTAGAGGTTCCACATTTAAAAGTTTAATGATGTTTAAGGAACAATCTTTAGTGCCAATGTTTTGTTTATATTTCTTCCATAGTCAGCAGGAGGTTTTTTTTTATAATCTCCCCCCCCCCTTTAATTTTATCAAAAGTATGCATGGGAACTGGGGATTTTCTTCCCTTCCAGGTGTTAATTTCATTCACCATTTGCTTTGTAAGTGTTTGAAACAATGTTCCTGCATTTAGTTCCAGAAGATTGCCCGTGACATCTGGACAAATGCCCTCGTATTCTTACATATATTTTTTTTTGTTACTTACTTGTAATTGTTCAAGTGTGATACAAGTGAAAGCCCGCTAAAATTCGGACTGAACTTTGTGTCTTTGGAGATTTGCCATTTACAAGCATGAATAGAACAACTTCTCTCCCTTATGCGTGAGGAGATGTGTTCAAAAATAACTCAGCTTTTTATGACTTGAGTAATAAACCCCGGATAATAGATGTTTGTGGAAATACTGCAAGATCATTAACCCCTGTAATTATTATGTGACATTGTATCACGGCATTAATGAGCAAATCCAACTGTATCCTCTTTTAAGATGCAAGATCTGGCAAAAACAACTTCTTCTTTTAACAGGGTTTTACAAACTGGAACAAAAGAGACTTCAACCAGTTTATTAAAGCTAATGAAAAATATGGCCGTGACGACATAGATGATATTGCCCGCGAGGTGGAAGGAAAGTCACCTGAGGAAGTTATTGAGTATTCAGGTCGGTTAATTGCTCCTTGATTAATTAAGAAGGATTGCGAGCCGTTCATTTTTTTTTTCTCTGTTGGGTTACCTTTGTAATTCTATCAAGGATAGAGAAACCTAAGGAATGTGTAATGTGGAAAGAAGGAAATATCCTGGATGGAAAGATTTAAGATCTGCTGAGGGATTATGCTGAGGTTGTTGCACCATACTCCTGCAGCTGTTGCTGTTTCCACACTGGTTGAGTTTTAGGTTATAGAACGTCGAACCTTAGAATTAACAGAGTTGGGAGGGAGCTCGGAGATCTTCTAGTCCAGCCCCCTGCTCGAGCAGGAGACCGCTGGCAAGGCAGAGGGAGAGTGGCTGGATTTATGATTCCTTTCTCCTGACAGCATTATAAGGCCTGATCACTGTTTGGTTGAGTGATGGGTTCGCAAGAATCCCAGATGCATTTCCAATGTAAACACAACTCTGCTTTGCAAACTCAGCCATACTTTTCAAGGGCAGCAGCATTCTTTAAAATATTTCCCATTCTTAAAAGCAGAGGGCTCTCGCTTAACAGACTCTTCTCCCTTCTGTACTATATTTCCCATGCTATCATTTAGGGTCATCCTGCGCCCTCTATTTTCATACATATAAGGGCCTTCATGTGTAGAGTTGGGTGCTAAAGCCACAGGTTGTTCCCAGAGGAGTATCAGGCACAGCACATACATATGTTTCAGAAAATAAAGTATAGTTGCTTCTTAAATGGAGAGTAACTGGCTCAAACACCTTCCCAGTTCCGAAGCTACAAATTCTAGTTTCAAGACTTATGTGTGTATATGCCCAAATTAGGGAGAAAAGAAGCTGTTTCATTGCTATTATCTAAGGCAGGGCTTTTCAACCTGTGGTACGCATACCACTTGTGGTACATTAACGAGTGGCAGGTGGTACGCATCCCTGCCTAGCCAAGTGTAGTGGGGAAGGGAAAGAGCCAGCACAGGCAAAGACTTACAGTGAGAGAGTCCTCTGGAGCTGCAGATTTTACTTATGAATGGAGCCATTTGGGGAGGCTGCCTTAGCCGGCAGCCAGTACTTACATTTTTTTTTCTTCCTTAAGTGCCGGCTGGGCTCCTTACTTTCCTTTCTAGCCAGTAGCTAATTCTTAAAGGGGAAGTGCCCTTTTAAGCTAGTTCACTCAGCAGCTTGTCTTTTCTGTCTCTGGAGGCCTTTCCTTGTTTGATCAATATATGGAAGAGGGAAAATATGGGGGGGGGGTGGTTCAAATTCTTCCTTCAGAAGGAGATGGGAATGAGAAAAAGGGAGGCAGGGAAGGGAAGTCCCGCCTTAGCAGTTGGCCACCAGCAGCTCTGCCATTGACTTTGCTTGTCAAAAGGTTGCAGAAGGGGATCACATGACCCTGGGACACAGTGACCATCATAAATATGAATCAGTTGCCAAGCATCCAAATATAAATCACATGACCCTGTTGCTGCAATGGTCATAAGTGTGAAAAATGGTCATGTCATTTCAGTGCAATTGCAACTTTGAACAGGTTTTTTTTTTGGCACCAAGTTTTTGACACCTTGCTAGGTGGTACTCGAATATTGCCATATCCTAAAAGTGGTACAATCGGTAAAAAGGTTGAAAAGCCCTGATCTAAGGCACCTGGATTGGTGCATTGTTTCAATAATTGCAATATGATGGAGATTAGAAGAAGAAAATGGAAAAAGCTGCTATGAACTACCAACCTTTGAGCTCCTATGATACTCCCCACATTGATCAAGGATTGTTATGAGGAGAAGATATCCTCTAACCTTGTAGTTTTCAATTACGATTTTTTAAAAACAAAATAAAGCCTGTTTTATGCTTACTTGGATACTCTTAACAGAGAAAGTAAGGGCCCCTGGCTGTTACATTATGTGGAGCGTTGACATAATAAGGTTTTTGCGATGACAAGTGGTAAGATCGAACAAAAGTTTAGTCATTACGATGCTCCCTGGATCCCTCAAAAGTTTCATAAAAAGTGGATAAAACTTTGTCTTTGGTGCAAGTTGCTTTGATGGCATCTTTCTGAAATGCTCTCATTTCCAGCTGGGCCATTTGCAGTTGTTTGACATCGACACCGAAAACTCTGTGAGACATTTAGAGGAACTAGCAGGTTCACCCCATAAAACGGGAATCCTGGAAAAACTCGGACACAAGATTTTTACGCAATGCTTAATTTACCTTTGGCATTCACTGTTGTAAATAGGGTGCTGGCTATCAGCTTGGTGGGCTTAAAAAAATGGGTTCCACCAGTTCAGGGGGATTCATGGGGATCACTGGCTATTTGCCTTGATGGCACTGGAACTGCCTTTGAAGACTGTCTGCTGGGTGACTGATAGGCTCCTTGTGCAGTTGCTTGGCCACCGTGAGAATAGACAGCTAGACCAGATGTTTATGTTTTTGCAGTGTAGAGTCAACTTGAAATGCCAGAAACTGCATTTTGTAGCAGAGAAGCTAAGGTGGAAAGGCCTGTTGGCTTTAGCCTATGCTTCCTTTTTCTGTTCCTCTTCCACTCTCCCTTGAATAGCACCTAATTGCCTTTAAGCTTAATTGCTTATTTTAAAGTTACATTTTCCCTCCAGCTTATAATGCCCTCTTTGAAAGAAATGTCTGAAAAAATTGGTAGGAAATTTGGACTGCTTCACCTACTTCCACAAATTCAGCCAGATACGTATTTTCTTTCTGTTTTGAATTTCTGAAAGAGCTGAGAGCATTGGCATAAAAAAAAGATTTAAGGACGTAAAATGTAACTAGACATTTTCAGAATACTTAAAACGTTCTTCTCACTATAGAGATGCTGTAATTGCGTTTAGCTCAGCTTATGAAACTCAGTGCTTTAATTGCTTTAAAGTAATATTCCTTTTATTATGGAACATGTAAGATTATTATTATTATTGTAATTTCAGCTGTGTTTTGGGAACGTTGCAATGAACTCCAGGACATTGAGAGGATCATGGCTCAGATTGAAAGAGGAGAAGCCAGAATACAGAGGAGGATTAGCATCAAAAAAGCACTGGATGTCAAAGTAAACCTGTCCATTAATATTCTCCTAATTAATCTTGTCCTTCAAAAACCAACAGGTGGTGATTTCCCCCCCCCCCCTGCTGATAAAATTATTCTCTGTCCTTTCCTTATTTTTCATTTCAGAACTTCCATAACCAATTCAGAAGTAGGCAAACTTAGTCTTTGTGTTGATATGTGTTTATAAAGATGTAAGAATTGAAATGCTCCAATATATTAATTTATATCATGTTTGCGTTAGACATTTAGTAACCACATAGATAGTTTTTCTCTGTGACAATCGGTCTTTCATCTGCTGTTTTAAGTCTTCCAACAGTGCAGCCATTGCCACTGTAATGAAACCCATCCACATTTGTTTAAATTGTACACTACCCAACTCCCAATGACTCTTTCATTTCTTTGCTACAGATCATTCTTCTTTTTTCTTCCACTTTCCCACCATTAGAGCCGTTTCCAGACAGCTATAGGATAATTTGTCGCAGTGTAAGCATAATGCAAGTCTGGTGTTACATCACCAGTATTGAAGATCTTAATACTTAGTACCGCCGAATACATTTTGAGCGGAAATGATTTATTTGCTTTGACTCTGGCATAATTCTAGTGAGTTTCCTACCTTTGAAGTGGAGACTGCATGGCTATTGAATGAGATGCTGACAGAAATGCCTGGCAAAAGAACTCTGATACATACCTATATGTTTATATATTTTTTTTGGAAACTTTAGATTGCAAGGTATAAAGCCCCTTTCCATCAGCTGCGAATTCAGTATGGAACCAACAAAGGCAAAAATTACACTGAGGAAGAGGATCGGTTCTTGATATGCATGTTGCATAAAATGGGATTCGATAAAGAAAACGTGTATGAAGAGCTAAGGCAGTGTGTGCGCAACGCGCCCCAGTTCAGATTTGATTGGTTTATTAAGTCCAGAACGGCCATGGTAAGCAAAGGAGTCTGCTGATGGGGACTTGGTTTATGTCTGTGTGTCTTATTTAAAAAAAAAAAAAATCCTTTAGGATTTTATAGGTCTGTCGTGCTATTTGTATTTTGAACTACTTCACTATTACTTATTTTGAACAATGAGAAAAACATATTAAAAATCGGCTGCTCTTGAGCTGTTTTGCTCTAATGCCACATTTGTATGGCTATCCGTGTCCCATCTAAGGATATGTAATGTCCAGATTTCAGAAGTGTCAGAATAGAGCTCACGTTTTTAAATTTCTTGCAAACTATTCCGTTAAGGTATTTAGACAAATTCATGACCAGAAGGGTTGTATTATTGGGCCTCACAATAAACAGAATTAACAAAATAAGAGAGTTGGAAGGGACCGTAGAGGTCTTCTAGTCCAACCCCCTGCTCAAGCAGGAGACCCTATATCGTTTCAGACAAAGGGCTGTCCAATCTCAACCTCTAGTAATGAAGCACTCACAACTTCTGAAGGCAAGGCATTCCACTGGTTGATTGTTTTCACTGTTAGGAAATTTCGCCTTAATTCCTGGTTGTGTCTCTCCTTGTTTAGTTTCCATCCACTGTTTCTTGTCCTGCCATCTGCTGCTTTGGAAAATAAGTTGACCCCCCCTCTTCTTTGTGACAGGGCCTCAAATACTGAAATACTGCTAGCATGTCACTCCTAAGTCCTTTTCTCTAGACTAGCCATACCCAAATCCTGCAACCGTTCTTCATATGTTTTAGTCTCCAGGCCTTTAATCATCTCAGTTGCTCTTCTCTGCACTTTTCCCAAAGTCTCAACATCTTTTTTGTAATCTGTGCAGAAATTACACCAGGAACTGATATAGCACAATACCGGCATCCCAAAGGTGCTTTTTCCAAAGGCAACTGGACTTTCTTTGTTAGAGACGAAGAAAGTCCAGTTGCCTTTGGAAAAAGCACCTTTGGGACAATCGTGACTTGGTTGACTAAGAATCTCCATAGACATAATGCTGGCATGTAAAGAACTAGAATTGGGGTCTGTTTGATGACACTGAAAATTAAAAGAAATTTGCCTGTCATAATGCCAAGGTGAATAACTGTAATGTTTAGGTGAATAATAATTCTTTGGGGTTACTGTTATATTCTTGGACAGCTTCCACACTGGAATATTTTCAAAATACTCCATCGGCGATATTGGGATCCATGTAAAACAATCTACCTGTGCTTTACATTGATTGTCTGCTTAAATTCTGCCTGAAGTGAAGAAGAGTTTTCCCTGCAAAAAACAAATGTACAATTGTTTGACTTCGGGCAGATAAAATGAAATGACACATTAAATTTTAACTGCAGAAGATATCATTGCTAAATTGTCTCTGCAGTGTATCACTTCCAAACCTCAGCATGAGTTTCTAGAACTATTTTCTTTAGCACAAGAGAACATGAAAAGATGAACCAGACGCAATAAATGTGAGTTCCTTCAGGGAATATTCAGATTTAATGGCAAATCCCAATGCTTCCATCAGAGACCAATACTAAGCAAATATATGCTACTCTAGCTTATGTAAAAGAATATCTCATTTTCCATAATTAGCTGCTTCAGCTTGCCATAATTTGGTGTCTTCTACATACAGCTACAATTCCCCCCACCCATTTTTTTTGTCATAAACACATCAAATTATTGGGGAAGGCTGATTTTGAAGAACAAAAGGTGTTAACTGATATGCCCAAGAACAGGGGTGTCAAATGGCCGGCCCACGGGCCGGACACGTCACCAGGAAACCGCGCCCAGCCCATTGCCGACAATGGGGAAAAAACTCCGATACGTTGCGCGACATCACGTGACGTTGCGAGTTTGACACGTCTGCCCAAGAAGTTGGAACAACGTAATAAAAAGTCTATAAAATTAGCAAGGATAAATGGCCAGAGAGAGGATTCGAAGAAAGTGGGTAAAGTGATTTATTTCCATTTTCTTAACATCGGGACCTGGCTTCATTGATGGGGAACTCAGGACAGGCAGAGCAAGCTCTTGGTACACCATGAAGTTATGGAATTTGTTGACACAAGATATAAAAATAAGACACCAGTTTAGATAAGCCTTCTCCATATGTCTCCTCCAGATGTGTGGGTGCCCGTGACATCTGGAGGATGCCATGTTGTAGAAGATTGCATGAGCTATTTTCGTAGTGGAGCAGTGGTGATTAGTAATGCTACTTCCAGGCTCAATATTATCTCTGAATGCCAATTGCTCAAAAGTGACAATGGAGTGGAAAATGTTCTACTTACAGGCTTCCTAGGAGAAGCTGAAGGGTAATGTGGTGAACATCTAAAACAGATGAATCCTCAGCGTGAGCCAGTGAGTCTCTTTTTATACTCAGTCATCGATTCTGTTCACTTACTGGGTTCATTCTTGAATCTTCTGAAAATATGTGTGTTTCTGCATTTTGCTTAGAAGGTCTCCATTATGTCCTGATGGCCACAAGGTGTCTCTCTGGTTCTAGATAAATTAGCTGAATTACCTCCATGCAGCTCATCAGCTCTGCTTTCATTTGAAAAAGCGTTTTTCAGAAAACCCATATAATTCTACGGCAAGTCTTATTTTCTTGCAAGCACATAGCTTACACAGTGTGAGTCCGTAAGTGGCATGATCATTCCTATAAGACTCCTGTTTCTTTCCCCCCAGTCTTTACCCTTAGAATAGATGCTCTGCTTTAGTAACTGCTTTTCTTCTTAGTGACAGTGATAGAGCTGGGATCGCTAAGCACCACTGATTTGCAGATTTGTTCTTTTCAAGGCATGATGTTTGCCTGTTCCCAATGTACATTTTTTCCCCATTAGTCCAGGTTTGTTAGTGTATATATTCTGTACCGAGCTAGTCGATGTGCTGCTTCATTTTTCCTTCATTATTAACTTATATGCCTCATGGTCTTTATAAATGAAAAACAAGGAACGGTTGCTAGAATTGGGTATGTCTACTTTAATGAAGAGAAGGACGAGGGGGGACATGATAGCAGTGTTCCAATATCTCAGGGGCTGCCCCAAAGAAGAGGGAGTCAAGCTATTCTCCAAAGCGCCTGAAGGCAGGAAAGAAGCAACGGATGGAAACTAATCAAGGAGAGAAGCAACCTAGAACTAAGGAGAAACTTCCTGACAGTTAGAACAATTAACCAGTGGAACAACCTGCCTCCAGGGGCGGTGAGTGCTCCAACACTGGAAGTTTTTAAGAAGAGACTGGACAGCCATTTGTCCGAAATGGTATAGGGTTACCTGCCTGAGCTTGATGACCTCCAAAGGTCCCTTCCGGTCCTTCCTTCCTTCCTTTTCCTTCCTTCCTTCCTTCCTTCCTTCCCCTTCCTTCCTTCCTTCCTTCCTTCCTTCCTTCCTTCCTTCCTTCCTTCTTCCCTCCCTCCCTCCCTCCCTCCCTCCCTTCTCCAACACTGGAAGTTTTTAAGAAGAGACTGGACAGCCATTTGTCCGAAATGGTATAGGGTTACCTGCCTGAGCAGGGGGTTGGACTAGAAGACCTCCAAGGTCCCTTCCAACTTTATTATTATTATTATTACCTAATGTTTCTTCCTTTCAGGACCCAGGAAAGTTTTCCTGCCCCTCATAGTGGAGATTCCATATTTTGACAATTTCTTTATGATCGAAAGATAGTCGCAGACTTCCTTTTAGAGGTCTTAGTAATTGATAGAGATGCTGATCGTATGTGTGACACCAGCACTTGGTTACTGTACTTCCTTCTGTTCCAAATGAGGGCTGTGTTGCAGTAACTACACTTAATTAGAAAGCAACCTGGAAACCTCCTTGAAACCTTCAAACTCTAAGGTTACTACTTATAGAAATGGAATATTGGCAGCAAAAGATCTAAGGCATCTTATTAACGCTACATGATTTGAATGTCAAAATATATGGCAAACAGGAAGTTTCATGGGATAGTTAAAAGCTCATAGCAGTGATTATAAAGAGCCCTTGTGAACAAGCACGGCTCTCCATTCTTATTGGGGATACGAGTACGATCTTTATAATCTGGGGTAGCATGGAATACAAATAAGGAAACAAAAAACACTTGATCTGCTTTATACACGTGAAGAGGTAGCATAGTCACAAATAATATCTAAATTCAGGTTTTTTGAAAAGTAGTCTGCAATTGATACGGCAACAAAATACTGCTCATGTTTCTCCGCTAATTTGCAGAGTTGATATTGTGCTGAGCTTCTCCCATAAACACATTTTCCAAAGCAGGGGACGTAGCTTGGCAGACGTTCCGGCCAATATTTTCATTGATCTAATACTCGGATTACAGTGATGGGTCTAAATGGCACCGGTAACTTCCAGTAAATCCTAATGTCTCCATTGCCCTTACGTTTCCATGGCCAAACATTGCTCATGTCGGTGTGGAGATATGAGAAGGAAGTGTAGCTCTTGGGAAATCTTCAAATTATGAAAGAGAAGTTCAGAGTAAAGATGTTTCACACTTATCTCTGCAATACAGGCTTGGAATGCTTCCAAGATACTCAAGGCATTTTCAATTTCGTGATTCAGTTTTGAGGTGGGTTTGCAACATAAGGAAGTCAAAACCTCACCAGTCTTCTGCTGTTGCCATATTTGAACAAGGAAACAATTCCCAGTGTGGTGTGTTAAATGAGTGGGAAGGAAAACACCTGGTATTGTGCATCCCTCCATAACTAGGGAACATTTTAAAATAGTCTAAAATATGTTGAATTGTTTTTGGGTTGCATATAAAAATTGGAAGAAACTCAGAAGCCAGAAGCTCTTTAGGAACCTGGGGACCCAAAGCCTGTTTTCATTGCAGTCATAGTTTTCAAAGGGATCAAATTGTTTTTCTTTCTTGTGTCCTTTTTTGTCAAAATGGCACCCCACGAGAAGAAGAATAGCTGTTTTTGAACACACTTGGTCTTGTTTCATTCTGAATTTAATTTGGGGACAATAACTTGTATTGATCCTTTCTGCATTTGCATTTCTTCCTCTTATAGTAAATACAAGCCCCAAATTTGACAACTCTTAGTAGAGGCTTGTTCACAGAGAGCTTAAATGCTAGGCAGTGTAGTTTTGGCAGAAGAGCTGGAGGTTCCATGACTTTTACCCCCTTCCCTCTATTATCTGTTAACACACCTCTGTGTATTGAGGATTCATCTGCGGAGGTGGTTAGCAGCATCAGGTTTCTGGGTGTGCAGAATGACGAGTAGGCTGGCTTGGTCGCTCAGCAGTGAGACACTGGTGAAGCGGGCACAGCAGCGCCTGCATTTTCTGCGTCGCATGAGAAAAGCACATCTTCCTTCCCCTGTCCTGACCACTTTCAATAGAGGGACGGTCGAGAGAATCCTGTCATACAGTCTGGTTTGGAAGCATCCCTGCTTCGGACAGGAAGGCGGTGCAGAGAGTGGTGAGGATGGCACTTCCTTCTCTCCAGGACATAGCATATAAGTGATGCTTGAGCAGGATTGTCTGGGATGTTACGCATGCTCTTCACGGCCTGTTTTCCTTGTTACCTTCTGGGAGGAGGGGGCTTCGTGGTATCCGAAGCAGAACATCCAGATTTAGTCTCAATTTTGTTCCATATAGCATCAACCTTGTGAATTCTCAAGCTTCCTCTTTCTGCTATGTATTCAAAATGGAAAGTGATTAATATTTGTGTGTGTGTGTGTGTGTCGTGTATGTGTATTGGTAGATATATATTTTCTTTTGAGAGCAGGCAATAGAATTTCATTTATAATGTAGGCCAGTGTGCTCACAGTAAAACTTGACAATAAAGATTGTCCTGTCCTATCCTGTCTTGTTCTTGTCTGTGGGTCTTACGAAGGAGTAGTTATTTCATTTTTTGAATGGCTTTTGTTGCCCTTAAATGAGAGCATCACTTCAGTGAAATATTATTTGCTACCATAATTAAGCATATTGAGACCGTGTTCCAAGCCAAAAAAAAAAGATTTATAATGAGATTGATGTGTTTGGTGTTAAAATCACAAGCGGTGTTTATAGCGCTCACGTATCCAAATTTTAGACGTATTTTAAATAACACAATCTGTTTCTCTATATAAAATGGTTGATTAGCAGAGAGCACAGGACATTTTATTGTATGCGTGTAAGGTTGAGGAAGGGATGTTTCAGTGGAGAAAACGCTGCTGGTTTTCCTGGTTGTGAAGTATATGAAATGGTCAACCAAAAATACTTCTCAGAAAATATTTTTTGACAACATTTCCATCTGTCAGTTGCAAATCGATACTGCCTTGGATCCACACATACACGGCATTGGTAGAGTTCTTGAAAAGAACTTCATGCCTATGAAGGCCCATACCAGCGAAAGAACTGGCAGCTGGAGCTTCATATTTTTCTATGTATAATAATAAATAATTTGTTTAACTTCAGTAAGGCTGGGTGGCTCATAACAATCAAATCAATAAAACGGAAGGATAAAAAGATGGCAAAAGAGATGAGGTGAAGCTCGAGATGGACAGAAACTTTTATTTTGCTCACCGACCAATAAAAAGTGCATTGAATAAAAGCAGCAGCACAAAACTATCCTCTAAAGACAAGGAACTATTGGCAACAATTTGTGGGCGAAGCTTACACATGATAAGAAATGAATTTGTCTTGATTGTTTAACAGTCGTGCAGATTAAAATGATCAGAGTGACATGCAAATTTAAACAAAGAGCAATATTCCTGCAGAACTGGAAATACAGAGGAGTTGTGGTTTCTATGGTGCCCATATCACGGGGGGAAGTGAGGGGTCTTTCTCTCTTACCAAGGCCTGGGTCAAGGAATTTCTATGTCCAGTGCATAATTTTAAGAATTATGCCTATGCTACCCAATTTAGAGAATTCTTTCAGAATCGTACAATCACAGAGCTGGAAGGGCCCCTGGAGGTGTTCTATTACAACTCCCTGCTATCCTGGACAAATGGTTGTCCAATCTTTTCTTGAAAACCTCCAGAGATGGAGCACCCACAACTCTGGTTGAATTGATCTCACTGTCAAGAAATTCCTCCTTATTTCTAGATTGGATCTCCCTCTGATGAGCAGCAACCTGTCCTGCCTTTAGGTGCTATGGAGAATAAAATAAACAGATAAAGGCGGCTCTTGATTCTTTGCTATCTGTGGTTTTCAGGAATGTACAGTTCTGTTAAGAATCAAACTGGAAAGCAAAGCAGGGCAACGTAAGAAAGGCAAAGACATTTTCTGGAGAAAATTTGTATCTTGACAAAGCACATCTCACCAAACGTACCTTAGAAGAAGTTGTTCTCCGAAGTAGCTTGATAAGAGCCAAAGTAGAAAGCTGCAGAATTCTGGTTATCTAAAGTGGCCAGCTGTTTCCAGAAAATCAGTCTGGCAATGTCTACCCTAAAACAGAGGTCCCCAACATTTTGGGCACCAGGGACCAGTTGCGTGGAGAAAGGTTTTTCCCACGGACCAGAGAGTGCGTGGTTTTGTGTGCTGCCTGCATCCCGCCGATGGGGCTTTGCTTCTTTGTGTGAACCGGTTGCTGGCATGCCGCGGCCCGGTAGCAGTCCACGGACCGGGGGTTGGGGACCCCTGCCCTAAAGGATTGCTCAGTGCTTTGGATTCTGTTTACAGCTGTATCTTTCTCCTGGGGTCTTAATGGCTGCCTTTTGGAACTGCAGCAGGATCCCAGGGAATAATGGTCTTATATAGAGGTGCACGTTGGTGTCATATTTACACTCTTTAGTACTCCCGGAGGCCTTTCTGGAATTGGATTAAAAGTGCAGTTCAGCTGTATCCTTAAAGTAGTTATTGTACAACCTCATAGGGCATAATGAGGGCTTTGGCCCACCTCCTCTTCAATCCTTTGGATTATAACTACTTTAGAATGCGTCCTACTGCTAAAGTCAACAAACATAAATGCCACGTTGGCAGCATGAAGCACATTTTAATAAGATTTCTTGGCTTCGTTTCAGCCTTTCAACATGCATGAATTATCCGCGCCTTCTAGCCTGGACGTCTTGCCTTTTAATGTTTCTGCTCAGCTTCGTTTGGTTTAAACTGCTGCAGAACTTGATATTTCCTTTTGATCTTACACAGGAACTCCAGAGACGGTGTAATACGCTCATATCACTCATTGAAAAGGAAAATATGGAAATTGAGGAAAAAGAGAAAGCCGAAAAGAAGAAGCGGGGAACCAAGACACCAGTGGTAATTAATGAATATCTACTCGTCACATTATTTATTTTTTTACATTTAAAACGCGCCACATTTCCTTTGGTGAATTCAGAAGAAGCTTTGAAACAGAAAGGAAAATAAATGGAAGCGTTCAGATTCAGTCTAAAAACATAAACCAGTATAACTCGATAACAACTCAAAAAACATATTGGCCAATAGGGGAAAATCTTGCAGCTGGATAAATATATATATACATCCTTCTACAATAAAAGAGGGGGGGGGGGAATAAAACAATTCCTAAGGTCATTAAAAAAAAAAATGGCTTTCCAAATATTAGATTGCAAGTTCTGTCTTTTCCAGTGGTGAGTGTTGAGGGACTCCTGAAATAATGTGCAAGCCCATTGCATCTTTACTCTTCTACTAGTTGCAAATATTAGTATCTTAAACTCAATTTGTTTTCCTAGGGAAAAATTGAGTAAGAATTCATAAAGGAGGAATCTCACCAAATGTACTTTAATTCTTAACTTCTGTAACTTATGATTAATGATAGTAATAAGTACGATTTACGATCAATGACCTATTAATTGCTGTTTATATGTACAGTGTGAGCTTATGCACTGGAGACAAATTCCTTGTATGTCCAATCACACTTGGCCAATAAAGAATTCTATTCTATTCTAAACGAGGAATCTAAGGGATGGGAGGTCCCAGGCTCTGAGCGGTTTTATGAGTTACGTTTCTTGGGATAGTTTGCATGGAACGTACTGGTTAAAAATATGATGAGTTGTAGTGGGGAATGAATTTGAAACTTTTAAATTAACGTGTTTAGAGCTTCATTGGGTAGATAAAATGATTCTGGTTAAACAAACAGCACCCCAAATGCATTGTTCACCATTTTTGTTGGGAAAAAGCATGTTAGTTAATTAAGAGTTACAATTCCCTATACCCCTTAGTCCAATTCCCTGCTCAAGCAGGAGACCCTATACCATTTCAGACAAGTGTCTGTCCAGTCTCTTCTTAAAGGCCTCCAGTGATGAAGCACCCACAACTTCTGGTGGCAAGCCGTTCCACTGGTTGATTGTTCTCACTGTCAGGAAGTTTCTCCTTAGTTCTAGGTTGCTTCTCTCCTTTATTAGTTTCCACCCTGTTGCTTCTTGTTCTGCCCTCGGGTGCTTTGAAAAATAAGTTGACCCTCTCTTTGTGGCAGCCCCTCAAATATTGAAACACTGCTACCATGTCACCCCAATCCTTCTTTTCTCTGTACTAGCCATATCCAATTACTGCAACTGTTCTTATGTTTTAGTCTCCAGCCCTTAAATCATATGTGGATTTAGATTTAGTACTAGTGATACCTTCTCTGTGGCAAGAGTGTCTTCTTCCAAGCTTCCTGTATCTATCGATCCATTCTGCACAATGGCTGGGAGATATTTTGCCTATTCTTTGCAGAATTGCTTCTTCATCTCACTGATTTTTGGGGGGCTTCTTGCCCAGAACGGTTACTTTCAATATCTGCCTCAGCATTTTCAATTAATTGATGGTGAGGTCTTTGAGCTGGCCATTCCAAAATAAGGCAATTTCTTCTGTTTCAGCTATTCTGCTACATGTTTACAAGTGGTTTTGGTCATGCTGCATAGCCCACAGGTGCTTACATTCAGCTCACAGGTATCCCTGATTTCTGAGTTCCACAGAGAATGTTTTTTGATAGGGCATACACAGAGAATAAGGAAGGCGATCTTGATGAAAATAGGCAGGAACTGCTCCCTAGGCAAAAGGAGGCTGAAACATTTTTTTTTAAAGTCCAGAGCAAGGAGATAACATTCAGAAACGATTGACAGACACCCCCCCCCTCTAAATCACTGCAGTATAAGAAGGGGGTGAGGTTCAACCCAATCAGACTTGCAAGATAGCACTATAGCACAGACTGATATACCGCTTCATAAAGCTTTATAGCCCCCCTCTAAGCGGTTTGCAGAGTCAGCATCTTGCCCCCAACAATCTGGGTCCTCATTTTACCAACCTCGGAAGGATGGAAGGCTGAGTCAACTTTCAGCTTGTCAGGATCGGACTGCTGACTGTGGGCAGAGTTAGCCTGCAATACTGCATTCTAACCACTGCGCTACTATGGCTCTTACATAGCAATAGCACTTAGACTTGTACACCGTTTCACAGTGCTTTGCAGCCCTCTGTAAGCGGTTTACAGAGTCAGCCTCTTGCCCCCAACAATCTGGGTCCTCATTTTACCAACCTCGGAAGGATGGAAGGCGGAGTCAACTTTCAGCTTGTCAGGATCGGACTGCTGACTGTGGGCAGAGTTAGCCTGCAATACTGCATTCTAACCACTGCGCTACTATGGCTCTTACATAGCAATAGCACTTAGACTTGTACACTGCTTCACAGTGCTTTGCAGCCCTCTGTAAGCGGTTTACAGAGTCAGCCTCTTGCCCCCAACAATCTGGGTCCTCGTTTTACCAACCTCGGAAGGATGGAAGGCGGAGTCAACCTTGAGCCGGTCAGGATCGAACTCCAGGCAGTTGGCAGAATTAGCCTGCAATACTGCATTCTAACCACTGCATCCCCAAGGCTCTCTGTTCTTAATGGCCAATCTCAATAAAAGACATTTTAGCCTTCCTGTGGAGTTGATCTCCTGGTTAGTCTACCTACTGGGCCTGATAGCATGATTCACACACTGTGCCTCTGTTGTGAAAGGCCAGCCTCCAGTCGTGGCAACCAATGTTGTGTGTTTTACAGCCCTTCAAAGTCAAAGTCAGGGTTACTGTTTAATTGATTGGACCATCTGACTCGGCTTCCCCCTTTAAAAAAAGCAGATTTTTTTTTTTTTGGGTAGGATGTTCTCAGTTTTTTCCAGGAAAGTCATTGGATTTGATTAATGAATTTAATAAAAACATGCCATACCAGTCTGTTTTGGGTGGTGTCTGTTTAACTCGAATCGCCGTGTATTAGTAGAATTTATTTGGAAGTTCTGACCACACTGGAGGTCACAGACAAGTTTTGCAGGATTCCACGTAGTTTTAAAAGGTTTTGCAAATTTTCCTCTCAGCACTGTGTGTCTTTTCAAAGGCGCCCTGTTTGTTCAACTTTTGGGTCGAAATGTGTCTATATGGATGGATGAAAGGTAGTGAAAGTCCTTTGTTACCTTCAGCTGGCAACATAATGGCCTATTCAATTTCATTACCTTTCTAAAATACTGTGTGAGTAATGAAAATGACATTTTCTTTTCTTTTCTTTTTCCCCTCCCCCTTTAGTCTCAAAAAAGAAAAGCCGAATCTGCTGCAGAAAACTCTGGGAAAAAAGATGCCAAGAAAGCAAAGACGTAAAACTGAGAAATAGTATCCAACTGAAAAAAATGTTTCCCCTCTCTAACCCGTTTTTGATGCTCTCTGTGTATTCTTAGTACTCTCCCCCTCAATTCCTCGTGGTTTTTAATTTTTGCAAATCTGTATTTTTTACAACGCCTTCCTTTTTACCCAATTGAGTAGCTTAATATTTTATGCATTCCAATATTTTTGTGCACTTGTACTTGGTGATATTTCCCGTGTCTTCGGCAAAATTTACTCGGTCCTTGTTCCTCTAAAGATTGTGCTGAGTTTTTTTTTTTTAGTTTTCATGTTTTATACACTGCTGCTTTCACGCGAACGAAGAAAAAAAACAGACCCCATTGATTCTGTAGTTGTATTATTGTTTTGCTACTTTATATAATTGTGGAGAAGTAAATGGAATTAAAATAGCCTGAGGTTAAAAGACACATTTAACGTTGTCTGCTCCTTTTCAATTCTTTTTCAGCTACAACTTTTGATATTTTTAAAGAAGCGTTTACAGAATTGTCTGCAAGAATTTCAAAAGTAGTTTTTATTTTTGAAAAGGCAACTGGACTGATTTTTTTTGAGGGAGAAGGAAGACCTTTCGCTTCCTATCCTGGAAGCTTCATCAATTTTGTATTGGATGGTGTGGCAGATGGAAAAACAGTCATTGACAGTTGAGATTAGTTGGTGGTGATGGGGGGAATGATGGGTTCTGATAGGATGGTGGTGGGGGAATGGAAAGATTGTGTTTTCTTTGCAGTCAAAACTCTCTGAGAGTGTTGGGGTTTTATCTGTGACCTTAGGGTCACCTGAATCAGAGATGTGGAATCTTCTTGGAACAGCCAAAAGGAAGCTTCTGCTGCTGCTTCTCCTTCTCCTTCTCCTTCTCCTTCTCCTTCTCCTTCTCCTTCTCCTTCTTCTTCTTCTTCTTCTTCCTCTTCCTCTTCCTCTTCCTCTTCCTCTTCCTCCTCCTCCCTTCTTTCTTCTTCTTCTTCTTCTTCTTCTTCTTCTTCTTCTTCTTCTTCTTCTTCTTCTTCTTCTTCTTCTTCTTCTTCTTCTTCTTCTTCTCTTAAAAAAATCAGTCCAGTTGCCTTTTCAAAAATAAAAACCACTTTTGATACAACTGTGACCTGGATGACTGAGAATCTTCATAGACATTTGTCTGCAGGTAAGTTCTTGCATCATACTTCCGTTTTTGGAAGGGAAAGATTTATTGCTATGCTGTTATTTTCTATCCTGCTGTGTTCTTGATGTCTTAACGTCGAAAGGCAAGGTCTGTTAGGTATTCATGTAAGAAGAAATGTTCTTCGCCTGCACTCAGATTTCTCCCACTTGCATGCTATTTGAAGTGTTGGATGCCTGTATATCAGGGGTCTTCAAACTTGGCCCTTTTATGACTTGTGGACTTCAACTCCCAGAATTCCTCAGCCAGGCATGCTGGCTGAAGAATTCTGGGAGTTGAAGTCCACAAGTCATAAAAGGGCCAAGTTTGAAGACCCCTGCTGTATATGGTAGAGCTTCCCAGTGTAAAGGTTTTCGAGCTGTACATGTCAATCATCATGACTGTAAGTCACGTAGGATGTCTACATTTGTCTTATGCTAATGTCTTAGCATCAGTTATTTAGAGCATTCTAATTTGGCTACAAAATTGAGAAATTGGAGAATGAAGAGAGTTCTGGTTATAGAGTCTTATCAGGAGTCCTAGTCCTTGCTTTAGGCATGAAAGCCAACTGGGTGACTTTGGGCCAATCATCAGGAGACTGTGAATTCTAGTCCCTCCTTAGCCCTGAAGGCCAGTTGGGTGATCTTGGGCCAGTTACTCTCTTTCAGCCTAAGCCACTTCACAAGGTGGTTATTGTGGGGGAAACAGGGAGAAAGGTGTGTTGGATATGTTCACCACCTTGAGCCATTTGTAAAAATTATAAAGATGGGATACAACAAATAAAAATAAATAAAATTCCACGTGATGCATAGATGATTGGGGGGTAGACATCATGCCAGGTTATGTTATTCTTTACATGATAGATTCGCCTTCCAAAGGAAAGGAAGCAACGTATTCTTTGTTGATTCTGACAGCTCCTAGCAATTCCTCCACAAAACGACACAAAAACAACAGCTACTTTGGATGTCTAACCACCAAATTTTACCAGGCATCCATGTCTGCTCTGAAAGTCGCTTCCTCCAGTCAAAATCTTCTGCACATTTCTGGGTGATGATTTCCCAGAAATGCATGATTCAGATCTGTGGGTATGGAAGTGCGGGAGATTTTTTTTTTTTTTTTTAATTTATCAAATTCAGAGACTGCCCATCTCAGCAGCTCTGGGCAGTAAAACTGGAACCCATTAGAGATAATAGTGTCTTTAGCCCAGTGATGATGAACATATGATACACAACATTTTGGATGACACTCCAGCATTCACCAGTACTCAGCATGTCCCGTTCTTGTGTGATTTTTGGAGGCCATGCAAGAATGGGGTGCGCTTTTGGGCAACTGCTAGTCCCTCCGAAAATAAATATGTTTGACTTGTGTTTCATTTTTGTAATTATTGGATATTTCTTGATATACTACGCAGCACCACACACGACTGGACTTACTATTTTTCTTAATAAATCAATATGTAGAGAATGCTCTCTCTCTCTCTCTCTCTCTCTCTCTCTCCCTCTCCCCCTCTGCCCCTCTCTCCATCTCTCCCTCTGCCCCTCTCCATCTCTCTCTCTGCCCCTCTCTCCATCTCCCTCCCCCTCTGCCCCTCTCTCCATCTCTCTCTCTCTCCATCTCTGCCCCTCTCTCATCTCCCTCCCCCTCTGCCCTCTCTCTCTCTCTCCATCTCTCTCCCTCCCTCTCTCCCTCTCCTCTCTCTCCCTCTCTCTCCATCTCTCTCTCCATCTCTCCTCTCTCCCTCTCTCTCTCCCTCTCCCTCTCTCTCCCTCTCTCTCTCCCTCTCTCTCCCTCTCTCTCTCTCTCTCTCTCTCTCTCTCTTGTGTATGTGTGACATGCCAGCAGAAACAAATTAGGCATTTTCCAAATTTCTGACATGCTGAGCCCAAAAGGTTGGGCCTCACTTCTTTGACCTCTGCCAAGTTGAAACAAAGGTGCTTTTTCAGTAGGCAACTGGACTTTCATGCCTTCAGAAATGAAGAAGCTTCCTGGATGAGAACTGAAACGTCTTCAAAGAAAAACAAAGCCCAGTTGCCTTTTGGAAAAAGCACCTTTGGGACAACCCTGACCTGGATGACTGAGAATCTCCACAGACATACTCCCAAGTGGAAAGTTCACGGGCTTGGGAAAGCAAAGTGAGACCACCAGCAGCCAAAGGCTGTTGCAGAGAACAAAGTTTCAGGTGTTTAAATGGAGACAGGAGCCATTCAAAAGCACCCCGGTTTGCTAGCCCGGCCTTTTGGTTTAACATTTCGATAATTGCAACACAAAAGCCAGCCCAACGTTTATCGTACCTGAACTTCACAAGGTCTAAACACGAGCTACATTGTCGCGGTGCAAGACAAAACGAGACGAAGGCGCCCAAGGTAACTCTTTGTGCCGCTTTGAAGCCCCAGATTCCTTTTATCTTTCTGATCATTGGTGAAATACGGAGGCCAGCTGAGGAGGCCTCTCAGGCTGTGGCTTGCCATTATTCCTTGCTTTGGTGTAAATGCCACATACAAGCTTCATCTTTTGTTCCTCTGAAAGATGAACTTAACGGTACCAACAACTTAACAAGGAGCCATCCAACCTGGAGGGAAATGATAACAGTTATCACGTAGCTGCCAGATTGGACTTCCTGTGAGATTTTCATGGCTCTCTATTAGATGAAGGCACTTAACAATGGGAGGCAGCCTTTTGTCCAAGTGCAAAGAAAGGATTAAATAAAGCAGTCAACCACACTGGTGTTTGGGAGGACCACAGGCACTTTCAGAGTTTTAATACTTAATTGATAACAAGAACGTGCTTAGAGATTGGATGTATCTGATCACAGTAAAACATCAGCTGAGTATTGGATTTAATTTTGGTCTCTTGAGTTGCACCGGTGTTTAATTACGCTGTCAAAAGTTCTGCGCGGGTAGTCCTCTATTTACAGCCACAATTGAGCACAGAAATTTCTGTTCCTAAACAACGGTGAGTTTTGCCCTGTTTCACAACCTTTCTTGCCACAGCTGTTAAGCGAATCAGTGCAGTTGTTAAGTTAGTAACCTGGTTGTTGACTTTGCCTGTCAAAAGATTGCAAAACCACATAGCCCCGGGACATTGCAACGGTCATAAATATGAACCAGTTGCCACGCATCTGAATTTCGATCATGTGGCCATCAGGATGCTGCAACAGTCGTAAGTGTGTGTGTGTGGGGGGGAAATCACATTTTTAGTGCTGCTGTAACTTTTGTCACTCAATGAACTGTTGTAAGTCGACTTATCAGTAGTGTACCACAACTGGATACATGTTCACGAAAACATTGTGCTGCCACTCCTTAAGCGTGGAAACCTGGAATTGGTCAGATCTAAGCTTCTGAGGCCCAAGAGTGTAGGTCTCAACGCAAAAATCTTTTTTAGATTTCGTAGAAATTATAACTTCCTTTTATGTGAGCCGGAGGGATGGGGGAGAATATTTACCCAGACAAAGAAAGGGAAATTAACTACTGCTGCACTCAAATCCTATTTATTCCAAAAATCCTTGCACGAATAGCAGTATTTCCACTTTCAATGGACACTGAAAATGATCATTGTTGTGGAAGATATTGTATTAAAACATTTACATAAAATAATGACAGTGCTTTTGAAAGCTGGCATTTGAACTGTACTTTTTAAAGAAAAAAAAAATCTAGAGCAGGAATATTGTTTAATGCCCAGGTTTTCAATTTTTTATGGCAAATTTTGAAGAGACTTGAGTTTTGCACGCAAAATATATTTGCTCTTGGATTTTTAATATTCCAGGCAATTTCCAGGACTTAAATAAATTCTCAGTGCTTACGTTTTAGATAGTTTTAACATTTGGCCTTCATGTTTGCTGAACAGTGCCTTGAATGCAAGTGAGAATCCTTCAGAAGTTTTAATCTAGTCAAATTTTAATTAGCTGTCAATCAAATGAAAGGAGTAGCCCCTGATAGTAAACTCAGCAACTTAGTAAATTACAATATTGGTAAGCCGCAAGCTTTTTTTTTTGGTATATTTTTTATTATCTTTGTATCCATAGACTTTTCTTCATTTGCACATTTGCAAACATTTGACACTGCTTGGTGAGTTGTCAGTTAAGATAGCGTGCATCATCTGCCCCCTTATTTGAAAGCTCTTTCTTGACATAAAGAAGCAAAGAAGAACGTTGGTTATTCAGCTTGTGAATTATTTATTCACATATAGGAACAACAACACAAATGTTGTAGTCTTGCTTTTATCCAGGGAGCAAGGCAGGACAAAGTTGAAAATGGACTTTTGATTCCTTAAATCAGGGGGTCCAAGCTTGGCAATTTTAAAACTTGTGGACTTTAGCTCCCAGAGTTCCCCAGCCAGACAGTTAGTGTCTACAAGCTTAAAAATTGCCAAGACTTATATCTATGGAGGTTCTCAGTCATCCAGGTCAGAGTTGTCCCAAAGGTGCTTTTTCAAAAGGCAACTGGACTTTGTTTTTCCTTGAAGGCATTTCGCTTCTCCAAGAAGCTTCTTCACAAATGAAAGTTTTTGGATGAGACACAAAACGTCTTGAAGGAAAAACAAAAGTCCAGTTGCCTTTTAAAAAAGCACATTTGGGATTGCCAAGATTTATCTTTTGCCCAACACTACTTGTTATATTATCTTCTCAATATCTGCAAGGAAAATTGTCCAGCACTTGCCAGTGCAGATGCAAAATCTAAAGACTTTTAGGACTTTTCCTCTGTCCCGTAGATAATCTCTGTAATTTTTCCAGACTGAATAATCATGGATTTTTCCTCTTGGGACTACTTGATTCTTGATGTTATTGTGATAGTTACTGATAATTAACAGCATTTGTACCTTACAAGGTATGGATGCTCTTGTTTCTCCCACAGGTTTGATTTTAATCTCGAAAACAAAAGGGAAATCAATTCGGCCAAATTCTGCTGCTGCTGCTTTATTAAGTTAAGATACTCAATTGTAAATTAATGTTTTGAATTTATGCCTACAATCAATAGGTGCAGTTATTGATTCCAGAGATGTGGCATGAAAAATAGGATGGGTAAAGTTTTCCTGGCATGCTGAATTTGTTTCCTTTCTTCTGGTTTGAAAAATTACTGCAGTTATTTTGCTTATTATAAGCACCACATCAGAGAAAAGAGGGAAATATCTCAGATTGGATTTGTATAATGGATTCGCCTTGTTCACGGAGAAGCTTAGTAAATTGGTCTTCTGCCCTTGAGATGCTGATGTATTGATTTCAAATCAGAACTGGGTTAGCTACCAGATAGGGTGATGGTAACTGTAGTTCGACGCTGATAGAAGTGACCGTGTGGGGAATAATTGATTGTTTGAACTAGTATCGAATAGGGAAAACTTGAGTGGCGTGATCTCCATTTGGTCATTTGTGAGAGCAGTTGGGAGTTTTGCTTTTGATTATTTTGAACATGAAGTCAACCCAAAGTGAAGGCACCATATGGTTAGCAAGGCGTGTGTCATGGTTTGACTTGCTTTGCAACCAGACAACTCTTAACGGGAGGGGGGAGGGAAGGCATTGGAATGTAAGGGAGGTTTGGGAGGGAAATTTGGAAGGCAAGTGTGCCAACTGGAAGCCTGAGACAGACTCAACACCTCAAGGTTGCCAGAAGTCTGAGGCAGACAGACTGTTCTGAAAAACAAATGATTGGCGGACAATGGGAGGTCTGGGGGGGGCGGGGAGGGGGGGAAGGGAAAGTTTTCCTATGCTGTTTTTGCACAAAATAGTTAGAAAACTGGCTTTTCTACTTCTGGAATCTTCAGTAAAGTTATACTCTTGATTAAAAAAAATGTCCCAGGAGTTTCTTTTGCTGTCTAACCCAGTGGGATGGTTGGCAGCAAGATACTTATTGCATTGATTCCCTACTGTGTATTGGTGGTAGAAGATGTCCTTCCGATTGATAAAATCCACAGATTCATCCTCCTGGCATCTCTGACTGGTAATCAGCAAAAGTGGGTTGAACATGAAGAAGCTCTGACCCACCAGTGTTGAATCTCCTATGCCAGTGGTCTTCCAACTTGGCAACTTTAATTCTGGGAGTTGAAGTCCACAAGTCTTAAAGTTGCCAAGTTTGAAGACCCCTGTCCTATGCCTAGCTACTGTGGCCAAAGACCAGAACTTGCAGGAGATGTAGCTCAGCAACATTTGGAGGGCCAGAATTTTACCAAACACATAAGCAGATGAGATGATAATAAAAATCAAGTCCTGTCATTTAAAGTAGATAAGGCTAGACTAAATGAATAAGGAAAAAGAGGGAAGGTCAACATATATAGACACAAGTGATGGAGGACATGTTTCTAAAGCCAGTGAGAGAGAAGTGAGATTACCCATTGGTTCAACTTGACAAGAATGATTATATCAATGTTTCTCAATTTCAATGATTTTAAGCACGCTGGCCGGGAAATTCTGAGAGTTGAAATCCACCGGTGTTAAACTTGCTGAGACTGAGAAACATTTGGGTTATTCAGCTGTTTCCCCACAATCTGATGTTCTCCAGATGCTTCGGTCTGTAGCCCTCACCATCTTTAGCCAGCATGCTTAGATTGCAACTTGGCCTGTCCAGCAAATCCTTCCATCTCATTTGTCCTCAAAATTCTGGGTACCATGTTTGCAGAAATTTAAATGCTCCTGAGAATAAAAAAAAGAAGCTGAGAAACTTATTCGTGGTTCTGATCTCATAGATCACTCCTTCAGTTTCGATCCAGCCCTTTGCAGAACAAAGATTCAGTGAACTTTTAAGTAAGGGGAAAAAGAAGCTTAAAAAAAACAACAACCCTGATGCAGTTGAGTCAAATGGGACAGGATAAATCATTTGCGTTCAGAGAGGCAGGTGGCTGAGCATATGTGGTAATGTGGCTTCCCTGACTTTCACAGTATGTCGTGCATGTGCTAGTTCAAGTTTTATTTTCCCACTGAGGCATAGAGAAGCAGAGGGGGAAGGGGCGTTATCTTACCTGAAATCCTCATGGTTTGGACAATGGCCAGAGAAACTAGCTTTACAAAGTTTAGCAATTTTGATGTATTTTCTTGGATATTTAATTCTGATATGAATAATTCACAAGCCCTAGCTGTAAAGGAAAGGTCTTTTCTAGAAATTGGTATAAATTACGATGGTCTGATTTAGAATGATGTTGTTCCCTGGTATGGGGAAAAGGAGGAGAAGAAGAAAGAAGAAGGAAGAAGAAAGAAGAAGAAGAAAAAAAATTCACCTGAAAGTCAAATGTTTCATAGGTGGCCACAGAAATTGAATCAATGAAACTACATCACACGTACTGTAGGTTGATGTCCATCACCATATTTAGTGGCAATAAATTGTTTAGACCATTGTATTATTAGTGTGCTTGTGATTTAAAAACACTTCCCTGCTTTTTCTTCATATATTTCTGCAGAATTATAAGGAGGTATATTTAGGCTCCTACAAGATTCTGTGGAATTTCCCCCCCAGGTAATCAGTTATAGTGAGACAATAGTTCTATAATTCTTTTAAAGACATCTACAACGGTTTGCAACATTCCCAGGCAAGATCAGATGATTAGTGGTTGATCTCCTTTTTAGAAATCTGTTAACTGTTTAGAGGAGCTTCTAATCAACCCAATAACTTTAAAGAAATTTTTTTTTAGAAGTTATTAATTTTTCCAGAAATATTCTTTGATCTATTAAGTGTCTTTGCTTCACTCTCAACTGTACAGTTATATTTTATCTGTCTCTTTATAACTTTTGCAAGATAGAAATCTCTCCCATAAACCCATCTATTTAACAGTTAAATATGATTGACTAAAACCGTCATACACTTATGGGACGAGGTGAGCACTTAGGAAATGAGGTCTTAACTAGTTTGTGGGCTATGAAGGGAAGGTAGTTTGTTAACATATGGGGGAAATCTTTATAAACAAAGCCTCAACTTAGGTGAAGGCTCTTTAAAGATGCTTTGTTTTAAGCAAGGATGGCTCTCATTTGTAAATGAATCACCATTGCGAATAGTGGGGCAGCCATGCATACAGCTTATATCCTACTTCCCCCAAATCAAAAGTTCTTATAAATACAGTATCTAAAAACGTCTCTGGTAGAGTTAACAGAACTGTACAGGCAATAAGCCTGACCTTTCTATGTAATTTATTTGAGCTTTGTTCAATCCTTTTTTTATTAAAACTGGCACATCTGAAGCAGAATTAAATCCTATTATACCAGCTCTGTGATCAGATCAATTTTTCTCTGGCACTGGCACGTATTATTAAAAGTTACTCTTTCCACCCAATCAAAAAAGCATGGCAGGGGTCTTGCAATTCCTTTTGTAAAGAGAACATATCCGACAGGCATCCCTTGGATCAGAAACTGTCGGGGTCATAGAATATGTATTGTATATTATACCCCACCTTATAGGTGTCATCAACGTATATGGGCTACTCAAAGAAGATGTACTTCAGCTGAAGCAGCTTCTCTCTCAAAAAATGGAAAAGCAAAACTCAAGTCTACTACATTCTCAGTGCTCTGAGAAGATTATGGGATGTTTGTTTGGATGATGGTGTTCTTTTTCATGATCTTTATTTTGTTGGATCGTTGTATCACTCTATTTATAACTGCATTAGATTATATGGCACCCAGAGGCAGGAGCTGGGCAGCTAATCTATTTAATAAATAAAATTCTCTTATTTGTTATTTTCACTTAAGTACATTGTTTAAGTTTCTTACTACATGGATGAGAGTTACTTTTAGTTTAGGTTTTGTTTAGTTTAGTTTAGTTTAGTTTAGTGTTAGTTTAGAGTTGGTTAGTGCATTCCTGCAACTGTTTGGAGCTAAATTATCCCCTTGGCATGTTGACTGGCTCTCAAATTCCTTTCAAAGAAAGAAAAAAGACTTGGAATTTAATTCTTACTGAAATCTATTTTTGTAGTGAGTAATGTATTCTGAGGTGTGGGTTGTTGTTGTTTTTTTGCAGTATGTTTATTAAAGTGGTAGCCAGATTCCAAATTTTATTTGAAATTCACATTTCCACAACAGCTTCTCCTATTACATGATAGAACCACTCAACATGTGCCAAGACTTTTAACTTCCTTCATCACTAGGGAATATCATGTCTATTCCTTGTACTTAAAATCTGTTCACACTTTGGAGAAATTCCAGAGGTCCAACTTCAAAAGTTGCTTGGGGCACAGCTCAGTCTTCCCTTTTGAATAGATTTTGAATCAATTGCAAATGGAAGGCAACAACTATCTGGAACCCTTGTAAATTTTTTAGGAGAAATGTAGAATGTTGACACGACTAAAAAACTCACATTTCCCCCTCCAAGCTATCTTCTATAACCCTATGGAGTCCAGAAGTTCTTTAATAAACATCATGTTCTCCTCTTCTTCCTCATCCTCTTCTTGAGTTAATCAAGCATTTTTCAGAAATGGTTAAAAAAAAAGGTGTATTTAGGGTTCACTTCTACGAAGGGGGATTAGGCTGCTATAGAATCGTAAAACCAAGAGTGTTATACGACTGCAGTTGAAACAACTTCCTTTGAAAAGTGCCTTCAACCCAAACGGGGGATTATTTAATGTCGTAGAACCGAGCTAGCTGGCATTCAGTTGGAGAGAAGAGCTTGGAGTTTGAAAATTAACACGCCACCCTTGTGAATACTTGCCAGCCACTTCATCAATGAAAATGAAAAGAAGGACTAGGGGTGACATAATAGCAGTATTCCAATATCTCAGGGGTTGCCACAAAGAAGAGGGAGTCAAGCTATTCTCCAAGGCACCTGAGGGCAGGACAAGAAGTAATGGATGGAAACTAGTCAAGGAGAGAAGCAACCTGGAACTGAGGAGAAACTTCCTGACAGTGAGAACAATTAACCAGTGGAACAACCTGCCTCCAGAAGCGGTGAATGCTCCAACACTGGAAGTTTTTAAGAAGAGACTGGACAGCCATTTGTCTGAAATGGTATAGGGTTTCCTGCCTGAGCAGGGGGTTGGACTCGATGACCTCCAAGGTCCCTTCCAACTTTATTATTATTATTATTATAATGCTTTGCACTTCTAGACTCATAAACACACTTTGGAGATGTTTTCACTATGTGCCTTGCAAGTGTGTGGCTTGTGCTGGATTTTACGGCAGCAGCCCAAGATCAAGTCCATTGTGCGGAGTTTACTGTTCTGTTTAACGGGCTGCTTACTATCGCTCTCTATCAGTCACACTATTTTTATGGCGCCTCTTTCCACAGGCAACTGAGGAATTTATAGACAATAACAATAGACATATTTTGTGTGCACAGGTTAATGGACTGTCTTTCCCCATTCTATCAAGCCCTTAATGCAGGCTCATAAATTGCTTCAGGTCCATTTTTTGAAACTCTCCCACGTCTTTCCAACTTCCTAGCACAAACACACACACAATGGCAGAGGAAATGTTTGTTGCACTTGGACTCGTACTTAAAGCATTGACATTGATCTTTCTTCTAATGTTGCAGCTCACACAGTCTCCTTTTACACACTAGGAATCTCCCACCTCCAATTCTCTTGTAACAAATCAAATGGTAGGAGATACCTATTTACAACAGATTTTAGATGAGGATCCTTACGGCTCACCTGAGAGTCGCAAGGTTGGGCAATCGGCTACTTTACTACCATGTTATTCTTTCTCCTCTCATTATATATATATGTAAAATGAGGTCACCCTTTTAGTACATGATATGTATTCATTCCAACCCCATGGCCATCATTTGTAAATTGGATCCCAGCTTTATGGTACTCTTTTAAGTATGACCAAATGGTAGGTAGAGCCAAGCAGAACATTCAAAACAAAAGGTAAATCATGTTAAACTGAAACAGAACCCTTTCAAAGCACAGATCTTCAACCCAGCCACTGAATTTGGCAGCCGTGTCGCTTACCCCTTTTACAGGTAGGTAACCCTCGACTTAACGGTCACACGTGAGCCCAAAATTTCCGTTGCTAAATTTTGCCCCCATTTTACCACCTTTCTTGCCACAGCTGTTCAGTGAATCACTGCAGCTGAGTTAGTAACACGGTTGTTAAGCGAATCTGGCTTCCTTATTGACTTGGCTTGTCAGAGGATCGCAAAAGGGGATCACATGACCCCGGGACACTGCAACCATCATAAATACAGGTCAGTGTCCCAGTATTCACATTTTGATCACGTGACCACGGGGATACTGCAACAGTTGTAAGTGTGAAAAAGAGTTATAAGTCGCTTTTTTCAGTGCCGTTGTAATTTCAAACAGTCACAGAATGAATGGGTGTAGTTGAGGACTAATCTCCCTCTCTCTGTCTCTCTGTGTCTGTCTCCGTCTCCCTGTCTCTCCCTCTCTCTCCCTCTCTCTGTCTCTGTGTCTCTCTCTCTGTCTCTGTCTCTCTCTGTCTCTCTCCCTCTGTTTCTCTCCCCCTCCCCCCTCTCCCTCTCTCTGTGTCTCTCTGTCTCTGTCTCTCTCCCTCTCTCTGTTTCTCTCTCCCCCTCTCCCTCTGTCTCCCTGTCTCTATCTCCATCTCTGTCTCTCTCTGTGTTTCTCTCCCCCCTCTCCCTCCCTCCCTCCCTCTCTCTCTTTCTGTCTCTGTCCCTCTCTCTCCCTCTTCTGTGTTTCTCTCTCCCTCTCTCCCCCTCCCCCTCTCCCTGTCTCTATCTCCATCTCTCTGTCTCTCTCTCCCCCTCTCTGTCTCTGTGTTTCTCTCCCCCCTCTGTCTCCCTGTCTCCATCTCTCTCTGTCTCTCTCTCTCTCTCTGTCTCTCTCTCTCTGTCTCTCCCCCCTCTCTCCCTCTCCCCCCCTCTCTCCCTGTCTCTATTTCCATTTCTCCCTCTCTATCTATCTATTTGTATGTTTTTAAATGAATGTATTTAGGAAGATCTTGAGAAGTTTCTGGAGAGCCATTGTTTCTATGGGGTTTCTTGGTTTCTCCTCTTCAATTTAGATCTGGGAATAAAAATCATGGATGGTCTCCAGGTTTACCAACATCATTTGAACAATACCTGTTCTTAAATTCCAAGCATTTGCTTGGCTAGCTTGTCATTGTGTACAGTCTGATTAACGCCGTTTTATGGTTTTTGCCCTGGATTTCTCAGATTTGGATGGCTTCCCCCCCCCCTTTTTTTTTTCTTTTCTGCCTCTAAAAACCTCTACCACCGCGGTGAATGCTCAGAAAAGTGCGCGCCTTAAGTCTCCTGTGCTTTGCTTTGGACTGAAATCTGATTTGATTCACTTGAAAATGATTTCCGTGTATTGGATTTACAGTTCATTTAACAACCGCTGTGGATGTCAATACATTAGTTCCAACCTGTGATAGGTAGTAATTTGGTTTCTTAATGAGTTTCTTGCTCAGGATCATCATAGGAAAAATGGGACAAAAATGCAATAGAGCTTGGAGGATAACAATCTGGGTACAGGGATGTTTGTCTGTGTGTGTCTTTGTGCAAGAGATTCGGAGAGCTGAGAAATGGGCTTTTTTTTATTTAAAAAAATGTGATTTAGGCAAAAAGCTAAAATGAGGTGGTTTCATTTAATGGGGTGTGGAAGAGCCAGAAGACAGGATGAAATGGACAATTGAATTCTTCTCTTTAGAGATCTCATTTGAAAGAAGGATAGTTGCTAGAATTCTTGGGTTGTAACTTTAACCTTCTTCCTAATCAATGCTATGAACTTTCTAATCAATACTATGAACAGTACTCTTAAGGTCTTGTTTCTTGGATGCCAACTTCTCAAAAGAGAGAGAGCTCTATCAAAGAACAACGAAGCTGATTCTACAAGAAAAAAATACAGCATTTAGACTGCTGACTCAAAAGAAAATATAACACTATGAAGTGGCCTTCATGTTTTTTAATTTCTTGCAAACCAATCCATTAAGGAATTAGACAAATTCATGGCCAGATGGATTGTATCAATGGTCCTCAGAATAAATAGAATAACAGAATAAGAGAGTTGGAAGGGACCTTGAAAGTCTTCTAGTCCAACCCACAGTCTCTTCTTAAAAACTTCCAGTGTTGGAGCATTCACAACTTCTGAGGCAGGTTGTTCCACTGGTTAATTGTTCTAACTGTCAGGAAGTTTCTCCTTAGTTCTAGGTTGCTTCTCTCCTTGATTAGTTTCCATCCGTTGCTTCTTGTTCTGCCTTCAGGGGCTTTGGAGAATAGCTTGACTCCCTCTTCTTTGTGGCAGCCCCTGAGATATTGGAAGACTGCTATCATGTTCCCCCTCGTCCTCTTCATTAAACTAGACATACCCAATTCCAGCACCCCTTCTTTATATGTTTTAACTTTCAGTCTCTTAATTATCTTTGTTGCTCTTCTCTGCATTCTTTCTAGATGTTGAGCTTTTGTTGCAGATACAAATCAAAATAACATGCAATCTTAGGCAGCTGCTAGGGATTGGATTGGGATGGGCACCAATTATAATAATAAGATAAGATAGGCAAGATAACCTTTATTGTCATTTCTTTCCGTGAACACACTGGCATACATCAACGAATGGAATTCTGATGCCTGCTCTCAAAATAAATTAATAAATATATAACCATACACATGCATGCACACACACATATACATATGCTGCACACACACATACATATGCTACACACATATACATATGCTACACACACACACACACACACACACACACATTAATCACAGTCCATTATGAATACATAGTGGAAAAAAGTCTTGAGTCTAAAAAAAAGTCTTAGTGCAGTTTACCTCTATTTATATGTGTGTATTTCTACCATAAACCATATCAAGATGCCTTAAATAATAGTTGCAGGAAAAAAACACTGAAAGATGATCTGCATCTCCTGTGTGAATTTCCTGGTGCTTTGAGTCTAACTTAAATCTTTTATTTTCACAAAGCTGGAATGCTAAGTGTGCACCCCAATCCCATCCCCGTCTCTCTTTCCTTGACTCTTAAAAAACAACAACTTGATTTCTCATCCCTTTCCAGTTTAATGAACTGGCTGAGATACTTTCAGCTCATGATAGCTCTATTTTGACAAATAATACCAAGTTTGGAATGATTTAAAAGATTAAGTAAAGCCCCACTGAAAGGATCGGAGAAATATGGTGGATTCCAAACTCATCAACAAAGGATCTGACAATGCTTAAGTTTTATCCATTAGGAGAGAGCTGAGCTATCCTTTTGTCGATAAGATTTTTTAAAAAGATATTAAATTGTTTGATCCTATCTGCTGCCTGCCCATTTTTTTTCCAGCTAGGAAAGGTTTTTCAAAGCCATTTTTCAGCTTGTTTTAGGGCTCACGCGATGGATTTTGTTGATTTTTGATCTCAAGCTGGCTGCAAAAGTTGAGCAACCATGGTGGAAAGCTTGTCAGAGGAACCAAGAAAATTGTTTGGTGGCCCCATTCAACCATGGGACTGTGAGATGTTCATGCCTGCTGTATAAATTAAGATATAAATGCAGCTGTGGTGCTCACTTTTCCAGGCTCATTAAAAGTTTCAGAAAGAAGCTGATTCTATATAGCTGATGGCTTAATTTTCTTTTATAAGGAAATTGGCTGTTTTCATCACAAAGAAGTTTCCAAAAATACATCGATCTAAATGTGCCCTATCCTCTTGCATGCTAACTTTATTATCTCTGATCTGAAGGCTTGCAGATTGCGGCCGTTCTTTTTAATCGGGAGGCAAATACTGCTACAAAACTCAGACCTCCAACTTTGTCTCCAGTGCAAATTATTGGTTGTCTCTTTGAGATTCAAACCTTCCAAAACGATACATCACCTGCCACCCTTTTTAACTGTTGTTTTGCAGTTGTTTGATCTGTGGTGATGTTTTGGGATTACCTTGATTTGGGAGGGTTGAAATGCTTTCCATAATATCATGCAGAGAGCCATGATCTCTATTCACAAGGAAGTAAATTTGGGAATCCATGAAGAAGTGAGATTTGTCCACATCACAAAAAGTGTTAGAGCCATCAATAACAGAATAACAGAGTTGGAAGGGACCTTGGAGTCTTCTAGTCCAACCCCCTGCTCAAACAGAAAACACTCTACCATTTCAGACAAATCATTGTCCAATCTCTTCTTTAAAACCTCCAATGTTGGAGCACCCACAACTTCTAGAGGCAGGTTGTTCCACTGATTAATTGTTCTGTCATGAAATTTCTCCCTAGTTCTAGGTTGCTTCTCTCCTTGATTAGTTTCCATCCGTTGCTTCTTGTCCTGCCTGTGGAGAATAGATTGACCCCCCTCTTCTTTGTGGCAGCCCTTCAAATATTTATATTTAATGTGTAGTTATGTTATGTTATGTTATGTTTATATCAAATATAAAAGAGACAAAGTGAGGTTAAGGATATCAATTTTGCAAGACTAAAAAAAAAATTCTTCTTTTTTTTTACTCTCTGGAAAACCAGGGAGGGCTCCTTCTGAAATGCTCCCCATGCCCCCCCCCCACCTTCTGTGGGCTGAGTTGTCCAGTTGTCCAGTCTGTGACTTGCCCTCCTCCAAGGAGAAGGAATTTGATTTTGCTTATCCACTTCTTTCTCTTGCTTACTCAGTTTTATTTAGCCAGCTTCTTAACCTTGACTTCGGGCAGTGCTTTTTTTTTTTCCTCATTACCTTTCTCCATTATATATAACTTGGTTTTGTTACAGTTGTAGCTTTAACTGCTTTGACAGATTAATATTTAACAGCATCAATGGCTTCATTAAAGTAACGTCCTTCAGATCAGTACGATTGGCCTGCTGGCTTGTGCAGTGGGGAACGGAAGAGGTGTCCTCCACTCTCGCACGAAATGGAGCGTGCTAAAATTTTTCTCCACATTGGGGAAAACGTTGTTGAGGATTTGAGTTTTTTCTTTCTGGAGATGGCTGGAGACCAAGGCTGCTGAGAAGTCTTTCTTCAAGATGCCAACAGGTTATCATAGATGGGCACGATGCTGAGCTAAGATTAGCAGTCTTGGAAGAATCCTTAGATGCCATCTGTTCAGAAGCCAGGAACCATCATGCACTTTTGTGGAAGGGCTTGAGAACTCCCCAATAAGAATAATTTTAGAAACTATGAAATCTCAGGATCATTAAATTTCAAAAAAATTTAACCCACCCACCGAGGGGACCTTAACATGTTTCCTACCGAAAACTTGCAAGATGTCCTGATCTCGTGGGACTTTGGTCTTCTTCGTTTCGTGTTTACAATTTTAAATTATTTTATTATTTATTGATTAATTGGATTTTTATCCTATCTTTATTACTTTATAAATAACTCAAGGTGGCAAATATACATAGTATTCCATCCTCATTTTGCCCACAACAACCCTGTGAGATGAGTTGGGCTGAGAGAAAATGACTGGCCCAAGGTCATCCATCTGGCTTTCATACCTAAGGCAGGACTAGAACTCACAATTTCCTGGTGAATGGCACAAAGTCATCAAGCTGGCTTTCATGCCCAAGGTGGAACTAGAACTCACAATTTCCTAGGTTCAAGGCCAGCACCTTAACCACTAAACCAAACTGGCTTTCCAGTCTCTTTTAAAAGTAATCTGCAGACACCCTCTGCTCCCTAGTCTTATTCAAACAAGTGGTGGTCATGCCCATTGCTTAACCAAATCAGGATCTGGCAGGTGCCTTTGTACACCATACTTAGCCAGGTTAGGGTTTGAGATTTTTTTAGAACTTAGCATTTTGGGAGAACTTAGTCCATTTGATGTAGTTTATGATTCCTACCTACGGTGGTCAGTCCCCTCAACCCCAATCAGGTTTTAGCACCGGATTGCACTGTAGTTTGTTCCCCACCGAAACCTATAATAAATTCTTGACTTAATGGGGCATGTGCATGTTATTCTCAAATGTCTGTTAAGTGTTTTGACTGAGTTAAGGAGGCCATGTGAACTTGGTGGTTTGGCGAGGAAGTCACTTGCTTCAAAGCACCTTTCCGGACGATCCTTTATTGAATCAAAGCTTTCACAGAGGGAACCGAAATGAGTACTTCTCTCGAGCTAGAAAAAGGGGAAATATAAGCTGGTCCTGGAGCATGGAATGGGACAACTTGGTGGCCAACTCACTGCAGCCAACTCGCCACGGCCAACTCATCGTGGGACAACTCGCTGAGGGACACTTCAACAATTCAATTTAAGCAATTACAATATCTTTTTTTTAAAAGAATATTTTTTGTCATTCATATTTGGTCCCTCCTTCAGCTTTCTTTCTTTAATGATTCTATCCCACCATTTCTTTGATATTAGTGTAACTCTCGTCCTGAAGCGAGTTGTCCCACGGCAAGTTGGCCATGGTGAGTTGTCCCTCAGTGAGTTGGCCGTGGCAAGTTGGCTGTTGCGTGTTGGCCATGCCGAGTGACTGCACTGAGTTGTCCTAGACCCTCTGAAGCAGCCTGCATCTCAAATGGCCTAACTGCAAGTGTAGATAACACACGCATATTTTTATCCGCACAGGTCAGCCTGGCATTCAGGAAAGCAAAGGATGGGGAGCTGAAATCACGAGGAAATATCCAGGTCATTCATGTAAAAGAACTCAGTGAGGCTGAGACAGAAAAGGGAATATTTTGGAGTATCACTGATGCAGAACAGATGGATGTTCCCAGGCCAGCCTTATCTGGGGAAAAAGGAAATTAGCCCTTCTATTTTGTATTCTGGGGTAAAGAAGTCTGAAGAAGTCACAGAGCATCTCTTAACGAATTCACTCATAAATGAGGGTAGATGGTTTGCTAATTCACTTATCTTCACCTCTTATTTCTGGACATTCAACCTAATTAGTAACACTTGCTTATCTAGTCATGATTGTGGCTTCAAGCACTACTGTATATAAAATTGGGGAACAAACGAAAACAAACTGTGGACCCTGGAACTTAAACTAATAAGAGAGTAAAAATTATCTTGATGGAGCAAGAAAAGATCCATTACTAAAAAGGGGAAATTGCTTAAATCAAAACAAAAACACGCATTCACATGAATATGTGAGGGAGGAGGTGAAGCATAATCAGATTTCCAAGTTTACTATAGCCAATCATATAAGTGATTTCTAGACTTCCCTTGAGTCTGTTTTTTGCTTTGGTCTGCGTCACAGGGTTGACATAACTTGAGTCTTTGTTTTGATTTATAGAATATTTCAACGGGGGTGCTATGAAGATGCTGCATTAGACTGTGGTCAAACCCCATGTAGCTGGCAAGACAAAGGGCGCAACTAGAACTTGGATTTCTGTAAGATGTCTTTAGACCTAGTGTGGGGTAAACAGAGCCTCTTGAAGTTAGAAGAAATAGCTCCCCACTTCCTTTCTGGTGAGTTAATTAAGGTGACTTCTCTTTGAAATACTTCTTCCCAGATGTCTCTTCATCACTTGATGAGATAACCTCTCAACTTACTTTCCCACAATCTCTCACATTTAAGGGACCCATTTTACCTCCTAAAACTCATGAGAAGCCCCTCCCCAAGGGAGCCTTGATCACTTTGGGAATTTGACCTTGAGTGACCTTCCTTGAGCCAACTGAAGTTGCATCTCCTGAAGAAAGAACCATCAGACATAGCATGCTAACCATCCTCCCATGGATTTATGATAGGGTGTGATATCTTGCCCCATCTCATATTCACCCATGTTCTCAAATTGCTCTTCTTCAAATGTGTGGACTTATCTATTTCATATGATGTTGCTTCCCAGTCAAAATGTGGGTGAATAGTTTAAACCATGTTTCTCGACCTTGGCAATTTTAAGATGCATGGATTTCAATTCCCAGAATTCCATAGCTGGCTAAAGTCCATACATCTAAAAATTGCCAAGGTTGAAAAACACTGGTTTAAACCATTCTTGCTTATCTAACCCTCAAACAAGCCTGTTTTCAAGCGCAAAGTTAGGAGACACATACAATCATAATTCCCAGAGTAGTTATCACTAGCTGGAGCAAATCTTTTGCTTTGTGCATGAGGTGACCATGGCTGTCACACTTGATAAATGATATAAGCATCATCATCTGTGAAATCCAAGTAAATACACATGAACTGTGTTCATTCTGAGGATCGTAAAATAATTGAACAAATGAAACAGAGGCAGCAGGCAGTTTAATGAAGAACGATCAGTGCTGCACATGATTAGAAAAAGGAAAGAAAAATAACCCCTTCATGAGTTAGCCTTTCTACCACACTGGAGTATCTTTGGATGCTCTTGCTAATTGAATCCTTTGGAACCATTGTTGAAATCAGAGGTTGAAAAACAGCTGAATTCTTCTCCACTGTTGCTCAACCACTACATAGAGAGAAGCAACTTGGAATTAAGGAGAAACTTACTGACAGTGAGGACAATCAACCAGTGGAACAGCTTAGACCCAGAAATCGTGGGCCATCCATCACTGGAAATTTTCAAGAAGAGACTGGACAGTCACCTGTCTGAGGTGGTATAGGTTCTCCTGCTTGAGCAGGGGGCTGGACTAGAAGACCTCCAAGGTTCTATTCTATTCTATTCTATTCTATTCTATTCTATTCTATTCTATTCTATTCTATTCTATTCTATTCTATTCTATTCTATTCTATTCTATTCCATTCCATTCCATTCCATTCCATTCCATTCCATTCCATTCCATTCCATTCCATTATTCTATTCTATTCTATTCTATTCTATTCTATTCTATTCTATTCTATTCTATTCTATTCTATTCTATTCTGTTCTGTTCTGTTCTGTTCTGTTCTGTTCTGTTCTGTTCTGTTCTATTCCGTTCCATTCCATTCCATTCCATTCCATTCCATTCCATTCCATTCCATTCCACTCCACTCCACTCCACTCCACTCCACTTCATGCCTGTAATCTGGTCTTGGGCTGTCCTCAGTTTTCCTGTCACTTAAATCACATCAGGGCTGGATGGTAAAGGTCAGATATTAATTCAGAGACAAAGATGTGGAGGTTATCTAGATAATTTGTAGGGGTATGTGAATCAACCTTGATTTGACTGTGACTTTCAAATCGGTTTATATTTGCGATTTGATTTGGGAAGGGGATCCAATTTAATGATGCCATTTCAAGAGCTGTTCTTTAATTCCCTTTAATTCCCTTCTGTCCCTTTAACTTCCTTCCTTCTCCTGTAACTCCCTTCCCTTACCTCCCCTTTCCTCTTTCCCTTTTCCCTTCCTCCTTCCCTTCCCCTATTTCCTTTCTTCTTTCCTTCGTTCCTTTCTTCCCTCCTTCCTATCTCCCTTCCCTTCCCTTATTACATATTAAGATTGCTTAGTGTTAAAATGATAATAAATGTTCTACCAATGAATACCAATAGGTACAATAACAGTGCAAAATAAACCGAGCTATAATCATATAGGGTCTCCACATTTATTTCTTTTTAGAAAGAAGTCCTGAAATGAAGGTGTTTTGAGTAAAACGTTAAGGCTGTGTTGACAACAGTGACATTAGATGTAAAGAAAATTCTTTATAAGCAGAAGGGCCAACATTGTGGCAGATTCCTTTAGCTAGTATAATTGCAGTGGAAAATAAGCACAGACATTTTCCTTCCCAGTGAAAACAGCTTGAAGAAATGTATGGTGGGTTTTGCCTTCAAGGTGATTTTTTTTTTTTTTTAGGTCCCCTTAAAGAAATTAGACTGCTTGTGTCAGCATGATGTTAATCACTGACTTCTGCCTGGAATCTCTGCTGACAAAGGGCACTGAAGAGATGCTTAAAGAAAAGTTTGAATTCTCCTCTGGAGCTGGACTGTTCTTGGTGAGCTTGTGTGTTTATGGAAATAGGATTTGTCATCTACTTCATTCCAATATGTGTTTTTTGCAGATGTTCAGAAATGGATTGAATGTTCAAACAGAGGAGCAGAGAGGAGAACACAAAACCAGAAGAGAAATAGCTTTATTAAAGTCCTAGAATTTAATTGCAAAATGTATCTTGAGATCTGTTGCTAAGAACCTTTACACAAGCATCTCCTTGTTCAGCTTTTTAAATCCTTTTGATCAGAGGTGGGCAGCTTATAGCCTAGATATGCATCCCCAAACAATTTATGATCCCCCCCACACAACCCAGATTGCATCTTTCAAATCTGGTGGTAAAACTACCAATATTTGTGGACGTCTTTTTAAAAATAGCCTTTTTGCTAAAAAAAAAAAAAGAGCCAGACTTTTACTATGATAACTTAAAATCCACGTTGCCCCTTAAATACCAAAATCAAAATAGATTGGAAATGTCAGCTTTGCTGAATCTCATTGCTGGTTCCTCTGCCCTTTGTAACTCCTAAATTAAACAATAACAAATTGATCTCCCAGCGGGTCAACTGAATTGTCTTTGAATTTCATATCCAAACCAAATTTTTGTATAACTCAGTGACTATTGAATGAAACATCTGTAAAAGGGCTCTAGCTATATTTTGTATAAAGAAAATTGAAAACAGAGAGAGTAGACATTATATATTTATATGGGAAGCCCCATATAAAATAATTTCTCCTGGTTTGCCGTTCCTCCCCTAGAATTTCTATTTTATGCCCTTGTCTTCTCTATCTTCTTAATGTTGATCTCTCTTTTGTCTGTTATGTTCTATAGATTAATCAAGTTTGAAACTATCTTCTTTTGATCCATTAGCAATAGACCTACAAATATCTAAGAAGCAGCAAGGATATAATTTAATTTACAAGTGTCTGCATGTGTTTGGGTGGAAAATTTTATATCCCAAAAGAGCGAATGTATTTACATTTCTGTAATTCAAGCATTTTTTTTAAAAATTACAGCTAGTCCTCTACTTATGAATAGGTTGTATTCTAAAAGGCTGTTTGTAAGTCTGTTTGGTTCGCAAGCAAGTATAAAATACTTGGTTTTGTTCCAACCAAGTATAAAAAAAAACATGCACAATACAGTTCTTACATTACATAAGTGGCGGGCATGCCATGATACCTGGAAGGGATGGCAGACAGGATGGGGTGGTGTCCAAAATGGTGTACACTCAGCCTCCCAATACACAATGCTACCAAGCATACATATGTGTTTCACCACAAGCTAACCCTTTTCTGACTTCTCCCACCTTCCAGGACCTTCTAGGTTGGCGCTGTGTCAGGTTTCCCCCCCCCCCAAAGGTGCTTTTTCAAAAGGCAATTGGACTTTCTTGTTTTTTCCTTGAAGACGTTTCGTTTCTCATCCCAGAAGCTTCTTCAGTTCTGACTGAATGGTGGGGAATGGAATGATTTATATTCCTTGCAGTCATCTGGTCGTTAACACTCTCTGAGAGTCATTGAAGCCACGTGGGGGATTTATCTCTGTCCTCAGGGCAGTGGTGGAACTCAAATACCAGAACAACTGGTTCTCTGCGTGGATGCAGGCCTGGGCGTCCGAGACCTAGAACAGACTTCTGGAAGTGGCATCCACACACTTCCGGCGGGCCGTTCTAGGCCTGGGAGGCCTCCATCGGGCCTCCTAGGCCTAGAATGGACTTCCGGAAGCAGTGTGCATTCAGCCGGTTCTCCCAACTCAACAAAATTTAGCGACCGGTTCTGCCGAACCGGTGCGAACTGGCTGAATCCCACCACTGCCTCAGGGTCACCTGAATCAGAGTGGAAATTGAACAGTCCTCTCTCAACAGACCGCCACGGTGTACAACACAGTTCTTTCAGAAGTTTCAAGAAGATTCCACACGCATTTGCACTCTGATTCAGATGACCCTGAGGGCACAGATAACCCAAGTGACCTCAACGACTCTCAGACCAGATGACTGCAAGGAATATAAACCCTTTCATTCTTCCCCACTGTTCAGTCGGAACTGAAGAAGCTTCTTGGATGAGAAGTGAAACGTCTTCAAAGAAAAAAAACAAAGTGAGTCAGTTGCCTTTTGAAAAAGTACCTTTAGGATAACCATGAGGTTAAAACCAGGGGTAGGCAACCTTGGCTCTTTTATGACTCGTGGACTTCAACTCCCAGAATTCCTGAGCCAGCCATGGCTCAGCTTGGAAACCTCTCTCTTTCCCCTCAGCATGGCTGGCTCAGGAATTCTGGGAGTTGAAGTCCACGAGTCATAAAAGAGCCAAGGTTACCTACCTCTGGCCTAGGCCTAGGTCGCTTTATGACTCGTGGACTTCAACTCCCAGAATTCCTGAGCCAGCATGGCTCAGCTTGGAAACCTCTCCCTTTCCCCTCAGCATGGCTGTCTCAGGAATTCTGGGAGTTGAAGTCCACGAGTCATAAAAGAGCCAAGGTTGCCTACCTCTGGCCTAGGCCTAGGCCGCTTTATGACTCGTGGACTTCAACTCCCAGAATTCCTGAGCCAGCCATGGCTCAGCTTGGAAACCTCTCCCTTTCCCCTCAGCATGGCTGGCTCAGGAATCCTGGGAGTTGAAGTCCACGAGTCATAAAAGAGCCAAGGTTGCCTACCCCTGTCTTAAAACCATCAGGTTTGTTTGCATCGGTGAGACGAGGGGTCCTTGATGCTTTCTGAGCTTGATTGTATTTATGCAGATGTTTCATTACCCAAACTAGGTAACATCATCAGAATCTGTGAAAGTTTGTAATTCAAACGTTCCTAAGTAGAGGACTGGTTGTATGCATCTGCATTAACAGATGAAAGGATAAAACTCCAAAGCAAAAAGCTGAATTGTTGCTCAAGAGGTGCAATTCAGAATCGTTCAGAAATTTAAGGAAATGCACATTCTGTCCTAAATTGTTTGTTGAAAAGAGTTGTATCTGGATTTCTTGATATCTTTTCTTCATCTGGCTTTGCTAACTTATAACTAAATTCAAATATTAAAATACAGGAACTTTATTACAAGTGTAAACTCTTCACATTTGCCTCAGCCGCATAACCTGATTATTTAAAAATAATAATTCATGTCAAAGCCAATATGAATGGTTTCGGTGAGAGACACTGAGGGAAGTCACAGATAATTCTTCATTCCCAAAGCGTCCATATCTAACTGTGCACTATAATTGCTTGGAAATATGTAATCCTTAATTCCAAGGTGTCAATCTTCATAGCAATTTATTGGGAAATATTAACTGATGGAGCAGCTGCTACAATGACCAAATATGTTTGTGCTGGAAACAGACTTTCTGGATCTAAATATTATTCCATCTAGGGCAATATCATTTCCTCCACCTCCACTGCATGCCTCGTTATACATGCAAATTAGTGGACAGGCTGGTGATTTCACTGAATAGCAAATTACTGCTACTTTCTTTCTCTGCATTGCAGTGTTTCTGGGTTTATAGGAATCGTCTTTCATCAATGTTGAAGCTGGAAGGATCATCGTTTTCCAGATAGACTGTTCAGATCAAGGATAACCTGTTCCAAAATAGGCGTCAGTATGTGAATGTCTTTTTAGGTATATGGAGGACAACGGTCAACGGAAGAGAACAGAAGTTCAGGAAGCAAAGATTTAGGGGAGCTATGGAAAATGTTTGGGAAACCCAGAAAATAAAGGAAGTCTTCAAGTAATTGAGTGACTTGTAAAATGGGGTGGAAAAGGCGTATTAGAACATTTTAGAACCTGGATAAAGGAGGCCCAATTTGTGAAATGGATGCCTTAGAACAGAGGTCCCCAACCTTTTGAGCACCAGGGACTTGTTCCGTGGAGAGAGGTTTTTCCGTGGACCAGAGAGTGTGCGGTTTTGTGTGCTGCCTGCATCTCACGGATGGGGCTTTGCTTGTTTGTGTGGACCAGTTGCTGGCATGTCACGGCCTGGTACTGGTCCACGGACCGGGGGTTGGGGACCCCTGCCTTAGAAGACCATATCGCAGCATAAAGCAGTCATTTTATCTGCATCTAGAGATTTTTCGTTACATAAACAGCAAATAACTACTAGAATCTGATGACTTTGACTTGATTGACCACATGCCACCAAGTAAGTATCATCTCTTAGCAACATAGAATTTCTCCTGGTCTTTCAGGGCTTCCAATGAGAATATAATGATAGTGCATATAACTGCAGTTACTCTATAGGGAAATAAACCATGAGTAGTGGTTACTTAGCACAAACTAAATCATAATATCACTCTGAAACTGGAAGCACAAAAGGAAAAAAATATGATAAAATGCAATAGATGGAATCCTTATAAGTCCTTGACTTGTATGATGTTCAGCAAAGAGGTAATATTAATAAACGTCCAACATACTCTCCTAAGTGATTAAAACGAGGAAGAAAGAAAAGAAATAACTCTACCCTTATAATATTGGAAAGCTATAAGCCAGCTTTGATCCCAGAATCTGAAACTAGGCCTGTGAACTTGGAACATTTTGAAAGAGAGGTTCCCCTCGCTGAAAGCTGTGCAAACAGCACGTGAAGCAAGTCTTGGTAGTTAACGTTCCTTTAATCTGAGACTTTATGTTCCTCAATGGATGTTCATCAGGATGTAAAATGGAATTGGACAGAGCAGAGAGAATGTGTTAAACTCTCACTGTTCACAAAGAGAGCAAAAACCTGGGCGAGCTTTCTAGGCAAGAAAAAGAAAAAAGCTGCAGCTTTATTGATGCAAAAGCTACCCTGGAGCTCTCCAAGGTCCTGCAAGTCTTTCCCGACTATTATAGATGAGATACAAATTATACATGACTGTAGAAATGGCAAAATAGAATTATGGGGAAATACGTGTAAAGCAGGGTATTGGGAACTGATTTGAGCATTTTGATCAATATGAGGACCCCTGCTGGGAAAAGGATGGGACTGATATAATAATAATAATAATAATAATAATAATAATAATAATAATAATAATAATAATAATAATAATAATAATAATAATAATAATAATAATAATAATAATAATATAATAATAATAATAATAATAATAATAATAATAATAATAATAATAATAATAATAATAATAAAGTTGGAAGGGACCTTGGAGGTCATCTAGTCCAACCCCCTGCTCAGGCAGGAAACGCTATAGCATTTCAGACAAATGGCTGTCCAGTCTCTTCTTAAAAACTTCCAGTGTTGGAGCCTTCACCACTTCTGGAGGCAGGTCGTTCCACTGGTTAATTGTTCTAACTGTCAGGGAGTTTCTCCTTAGTTCTAGGTTGCTTCTCTCCTTGATTAGTTTCCATCCGTTGCTTCTTGTCCTGCCTTCTGGTGCTTTGGAGAATAGCTTGACTCCCTCTTCTTTGGGGCAGCCCCTGAGATATTGGAACACTGCTATCATCTCCCCCCTCGTCCTTCTCTTCATTAAACTAGACATACCCAATTCCAGCAACCATTCTTTATATGTTTTAGCCTCCAGTTTTTATACCATTCTGGACAATGATTGCCCAGTCTTTCCTTAAAACCACCAGTAATGGAGCACTCACAGCCCCAGAAGCTTTAGCTGTGGCCATGTATGGGGACAACAGAGATGGTAAAATCTCTGCAGCAACCTTGACTGATTTCAAAAAAGCTTAACTGGTATTATACCTGTTTAACACAATAGGGTTAAAATAACCTTGGAGGTCTTCTAGTCCAACCCCCTGCTGAACCAGGAGACCCTATGCCAAAGGGCTGTCTAGTCTCTTCTTGAAAGACCGCAATGATGAAGCATGCACAATTTCCAGAGGTGGGTGGTTCCATTGACTAATTGTTCTCACTGTCAGGAAATTTCTCCTTAGTTCCAGATTGGATCTCCCTCAGAGAAGCTGCCACTCATTGCTTCTTGTTCTTCCCTCAGATGCTATGGAGAATAAACTAATGTCCTCTTCCCTGTGACAGTCCTTTAAATCTTAAAAGATTGCTATCGTATCACCTCTAATCCTTCTCTTTGTTACACTAAACATACCTACCGATAGTTCCCTCAATTGTTGATCACATGGTTAAGCCTCCAGACCACTTATCATCTTTGTTGCTCTTCTCTGCACTCTTTCTAGAATCTCAGCATCTTTTCTGTACCATGGATTAAATGTTGGCATTTCCAGGAATTTGGAGAAAGTCCAGATAAAGAAAGCTGTTTTAGAAATTGGCAATTTTTCTCCCTAATTATGTTTATGCATCCCATCAGGTCCAGCCAGAAGTGTATGTTCTAGGATACGTTTCAATTATTTTTAGCTGACCAGAGTCATTAATTTGTGATGTGCACCCGTATGAATTGGAAAACCTCTTCCTAGCATTATTCCCACACTATGGCAGGGTCTGCTTGGAAGAATAAACGAATAACTGTTGAACTAAAAAAGTCAACTCTTCACAAAGTCTTTGGGACAGAAACTGCTATATTTATAGCAGCACAGCAATATCCTGTATTTTGCCTAGTGCACCATATATTTCTTTTTTTTCCCCCCACTTTCCCTCTCCTTCATTCCCTTTCTTGAGGGATTGGTCTACGTCACAGGGATGGAAAGAAGGATTGAATCTCTATGCTCAACACATCTATCTATATGGGCATGAGGTTGCACAATATAAATTATGAAGATAATTAAGTCTGTTCAGCTTTAGTTTCTAAAATTTTCTTAAAAGAACCTTAATTACAATTCATTTCACCAAAAGGTAAATATAACCATAAATGAGTTCTTGTCTGGGACAGAATTAAAACTATGCTCTAAAAAAAAAAAAAAAAGGAGAAAAGTTATTTTTAACTTGGTGTTTGCATTATTTATGGCCTTGTTAATTTGTGATTTCCATTTATGGCCCACATTTGAAGCATGCATTAATATTTTAATACATACATCACCACTAAATGTGAGTTTCGCATCTTAGAAGCAAAAGTTATTTTTTACCCCTTCTGGACTTCTGGACTACAACAATAAGGAAATGAGGTGTTATGAAAAGAAGGATGATTGTAACACAAAGATATTACTTTTAGTTTCTTTCTACAGAAATAAGGAGAAGAACTACAGTTTCGTGGTTTTACATCTGATCTCCAAAAACTGCAGCTGAAATAACCTTTTGTCTAAAAGTTTCAGTTTATCCTCTTCTGATGCTTTGGGCTAAATAAACATCTCCTTTTCACACCCGCTGCCCCTCACAAAAAGGTGGTTGTCATGTTTTGAAGGCATCTGGGGTAGGAAAGGAGATAAATTTTTTTCCCTTGAAAACATTTTGCTTCTCATCCAAGAAGCTTCTTCAGAACTTCAGAACTGATGAAGCTTCTTGGAGGAGAAGCAAAACATTTTCAAGGAATAAACTAAGAAAGCCCAGTTGCCTTTTGGAGATGGCCTCCTATTTTTTGTTTATAATGTTGATGCCAAAGATTTGTCTAGAAAGCAACACTCCTGTGATGGGGAGGAACCTTTGCAATTCTCTGTTGTTTCATGCCTGAGAATGGTAAGATCAAGGCTTTGTCATCAAAATGTGCATCTCGTAATATTTTTTTGTGCCGGTTTTAGACTTTTCAATTACATATCTCAAAGGCATCTTTCCACCGACAAAATGAGTGGAAGAGTATTGCCTCTGGGTATCTTGGTCATTCTGCTTCTTCTGCTTTATAGTCCTTTGGTGCTTCTTCCAATTTAAACTTGAATGACAGGAACTCAAGGGTTAGGAGTTATTAGAGAAACGCTGCCTCTGCAGTTATGAAATATGCACACCACCAATACGCAGAAAAACACCAAGGAAACCTCTGTAATTTCAATATTTAATACAGGCTGGAGTGCGTGTATGTGTGTGAATGTGATACAAACACATATACCCAGACCAGCATATTTTAATTCATTGCTTGGGAAAATTCAATTTTAGCTCCTAATTTTTCATTTATTACTTCCTCTTTCTCATAAACACCACTGTGTATTCAGATCTTTGTTGCTGATATTGAGCAGGATATCCACCAAGGAAATTCGTGATTTATTAGGTAGCATTACAGACTAGATTATGAAGACCAGAATTTTGTCAGTGAAATCAGCGTTGATTTAAACTTTTCTTTGAAGACACATGCACTGACTTACTTTTCAGGACATTTCTTTCTTTCTTTTAATGTATAATATTTAGTTTATTCAAAGAAAGTTAAAATGCAAAACACCAAACTATTTTTTTAAAAAGGGCAGAAAGAAGGAAAAACACAATAAACAAGATATTAAGAAAAAGTGTCTAACATATATACATATAATATCCTCCCTAGTTGAATGCTGATGAATATAATACAACAATGTTAGTTTCCCACCCCTTGCAAGAGAGGCCAAAAGAATTTTAAACTACTAAATCACTTTATAAATTGTGAGCCTGACCCCACCTTTGAGGACATTTCTTTGGCAGAAGGAAGTGATAAAATAGATCAAATCATTATAGACTGTTGGGAAGTGAAGACCCTTCCCCTCACAGCTATGTGCTACGATCCAGAGTGACATCACCAGTCATTTTCTTATAAAATAGTTTGAATATAGGAAACATCTGATCTTCACAAAATGGGGATATGTAACATGAATCTGAGCGGAGATGAAAGTAGATACATGATAGTTTTCTATAACCCGAATCTAAGTCTATTTATTTCCATAGACTCTTAATGACTGTACAGGCAACGTCCATATAATTTACATGCCAGGACTAAAGATGTAACTCACCGTCTGAATGCTTTTTCCAATTGCCCAGTTTAGCCAAGATCCCTAAGCTGGCAACCTTATACAGACCAAGGAAAGAAATGTAGAAATTCCTAGGTTAAGAACGGGTTCCATTTCCTAACTTTGTCTTTAACCCAAATTTGAATTTAAATCAGAACTTGTGTTAACAAAGGGACTGTCTAATACTAAAAATGGCAGACAGTATTCCCTTAGCTGGAGCAGATGAAACACTAAAGTTAAAGGCCTGGAGACTAAAACATACGAAGAATGTCTGCAGGACTTGGGTTTGGCTAGTCTAAAGAAAAGAAGAAATAGGGGAGACATGATAGCAGTATTCCAGTATTTGAGAGGCTCCACAAAGAAGAGGGGTCACGTTATTCTCCGAAGCACCAGAGGGCAGGACAAGAAACAATGACTGGAAACTGACCAAAGAGAGAAGCAACCTGGAATTAAGGAGAAAGTTCCTAACAGTGAGGACAATTAACCAGTGGAACAGCTTGCCTCCAGAAGTTGTGGGTGTTTCATCACTGGAGATTTTTAAGAAGAGGCTGGACAGTCACTTGTCTGAGATGGTATAGGTTCTCCTGCTTGAGCAGGGGGCTGGACTAGAAGACCTCCAAGGTTCTATTCTATTCTATTCTATTCTATTCTATTCTATTCTATTCTATTCTATTCTATTCTATTCTATTCTATTCTATTCTATTCTATTCTATTCCATTCCATTCCATTCCATTCCATTCCATTCCATTCCATTCCATTCCATTCCATTCCATTCCATGTCACATAACGCTTTTAGGAGCCCCTGAAAACTACTGAAAACAGGTTGTGTATTAAAGAAGTGTGGCTTCAGTGGTGCCTGAAAACATTATGTGGCTTCAGAGCTTTGTTAACTCAAGGAAGGAGAATGATGTCCAACATTTTTAGTCACAGGCAGTCCATTTGTATCTAGGGTTTGTCCTTAAGTTGGATGGTCTTAACCCAGGAAATATGGAACTCATTGAACAGACTGTGCATGGGTACAACGAGATCCAGAGACACCCTGAACAAATGGGGCTCTCCAGTTGCTTCTGCTCTGCAATTGTGGTGACATGCAGACAAGCACACATACAGTATGTATACCTGCCCTTTGTGCCCCGATCAGTGTACACTTGAGGACCTCATGGCAGCGTAACAGAACACAATGTTGCTAGTTTTGGGGCAAGATCTGTTTAATTTGTACCTATTTTAATCTTGTATTTTATTTTTAAAATTTTATGCCTTACAGTATGCCTTATTTTAATGGTGATGCGAAGAAATCAATGGCTGTACCAATAGTAATAGGAGCCCTTGGAGCAATTCTTAAAGGGCTGCCGAGATACGTGGAAATTTTGAACTTATTAGACCTGAATATTATTATTCTTCTTCTTCTTCTTCTTCTTCTTCTTCTTCTTCTTCTTCTTCTTCTTCTTCTTCTTCTTCTTCTTCTTCTTCTTCTTCTTCTTCTTCTTCTTCTTCTTCTTCTTCTTCTTCTTTCTTCTTCTTCTTCTTCTTCTTCTTCTTCTCTCTTCTTCTTCTTCTTCCTTCTTCTTCTTCTTCTTCTTCTTTCTTCTTCTTCTTCTTCTTCTTCTTCTTCGTCTTCTTCTTCTTCTTTCTTCTTCTTCTTCTTCTTCTTCTTCTTCTTCTTCTTCTTCTTCTTCTTCTTCTTCTTCTTCTTCTTCTTCTTCTTCTTCTTCTTCTTCTTCTTCTTCTTCTTCTTCTTCTTCTTCGTCTGTCCATATCCGTTATCGGACGTTGGCGATCATGTTGGCGATCCTATTTTTATCAGCACGAAAAAGTGCTGCTGAGTTTTGTCCCTTAGATTTTGAAGCCACGATGTTCTTCTTCTGCCTGGACCTCGTTTGCCTTCAATCTTTCCCTGGAGGATGAAATGGAGTATGCCGTATTTTTCTGGGTGTCGCATCACATGTCCGAAATATTCTAACTTTCGTTTTTTAATTGTTTTGATGATTTCCTTTGGCTTATCACCTCCTCATTTCTGATCTTGTCAACCCAGCTTATACGTAACAGCCGCCTGTGAATCCACATTTCAAATGCTTCTAGTCTCTTCAGGTGGCCTTCTGTCAGAGACCAACTCTCTACTCCATAGAGCAGGATAGAAAAAATATAGCATCTGACAAGCCTGATTTTCAGTCTTAGGCTTATGTCGTGACTGCAGAAGACCTTTTTCATTTTGAAGAATGCTGTTCGAGCTTTCTCTATCCTTGTCTTTACTTCAGTGGTCATGTTCTTACCTTGCAAAAGCCCACCTTATTCAGACGCTACCTTAATAGCTCTTAGATCCTCGGTTAGGACTTGAACTGTTAAGTTTTTACTAGTCCCAGACTGTGAATCAAATTGAAGATTAAATCTTAAATAATAATAACAACAACAACAATAACCCAGGAACTGCCTGTACACTAGCGAAGGAAAAAAGCTTCCATTTTTAATTGATAAAAGCTTGCAAGTTTATTTCTGAGGAAGCACTGGTTGCACCCTTTAATACCGAGCTGAGAGCTGCAAGCTGTCAAATGCAGAACATTTTTTTGCAAAAGCATCTGGTCACAGAGCCCACTGAAAGATCGAGAAGCATTCTGGGGGGAAGCCAACAACTTTTGACAGAAGTTATTCCAATTTCTTATCCAGGGATCTGGTGACACTATTGTCAGTAAAAAAAAACAAACCAAAACCATCCGGGTTAAAAGGGCTGTGAAATAAAGGGTATCAACTTCATAAAATTTTTATTTGATTCTTAGATAAGCCGAACTCTGAAAAATGACAGAAAACTTGTAACGGGAGAGGTGGCACAGATATCGGGGCATATGATATTACCTTCATAAATTGACTGGGGAATATATTCATTGCTAAAGCTGTTTGATAAGGAATGTTTTATGATTGGGGAGCCAAGAAGGCATTATCTTAGGTTATCTGCCCATAAATATCTGTCAAACAGGAGACCTGAACTATTAAATAAATATCAGATTAGGAAGAATGTGAGAGGAAAATTAATACTGGAGTCACTTCAGGTTTCTGAAAGAGAATGCTGTGTTGTATCTGATTCTAAATGACTGAGGTCAGGCTGAGCTAACTTTATACTTTTTTTTATGGCTTTTTGGGCCTGGAAAGTTTGATGGTGTATAGTCTCCAAACTTGGCAACTTGAAGACTTGTGGACTTCAACTCCCATGCTGGGAATTCTGGGAGTTGAAGTCCACAAGTCTTCAAGTTGCCAAGTTTGGAGACCCCTGCTCTAAATGGATCCAGGAACTGTCCAGTGAAGGACTTCAGTAGAGCAGAATTGTGTTTGAAGGTTTTGAAATGCAGAGCTACTACTTGCACGAAGCCCTTTAGGTTTCAACTTATTATGGCTTGTAGAACCTCAGCCATCGGTTGGAAGGTGAGAGATTGGATGGGCATAAGCAATGGTTTGCATTGAAACCATTGGCTTATGGCCACTGGAGAGTTTATGAAAAAGATTCTCTCAGGATTCTTCTCTGTATGTACTTCGTCATGCAAAGTTTTTTAAAAAGGACATGGATGAAAGAGATCAAGGTTCTGGCCCATTTCAGTTATGGAAACTCACTGGATGTCTTGGAGCAGGAGTCTCCAACCTCGACTACTTTAAGACTTGTGGACTTCAACCCCCAGAATTCCTGATCCAGCATGACTGGCTGAGGAATTTGGGGAGTTGAAGTCCACAAGTCTTAAAGTTGACAAGGTTGGAGACTCCAGTCTTAGAGACATTCACTCTCTCTTAACCTAACCAATACTACAGGATGGCTGTCATGGGAGTGAAATGGAGATCCCCATCCAAAAAACCTGTAGCAAAGACAGACTATAAACCTACTAAATTGTAAACACAAAGCAATAGAATCTCCCTTCCTTTTGCCTGACTCTGCTGTCTGTGCCTTCGTCCGTGCAACGTATTTCCAACTCCATTGCCTTGTCAGTTTCACTTTACATATGGTTCCTGCCCTTTGCTTCTATTCCATTATAACTTGCATCCCATCCATGGATTATCAGAGGCCCAGGTGACAGCTGGTTAGTTACCTCCTATGTCAGTGGTTGAATTAGATGATGCTTTGTTCTCTTCTATCTCATCCGTCCCACCCCTGGCAATTGTGATGTCAGCTACGGAAGAGTTTGTCACTTGATTCTTACATACTACTTACTGCAAAGAAATCAAGAGAGAAGGAGAGAGAGAGAGGGAGAGGGGGGGGGAGAGAAGCAGAGAGAGAGAAAAAAGAGAAAGGGGGAAAGAGAAAAGAGAAAACAGACAGAAAGAGAGAGAGAGAGAACAAAAAAGGGAGGGAGAAAGAAAAGAGGAGAGAGAAAGAAAAGAGAAAGAGGGGGAAGAGAGAGAGAAGAAAAGAGACAGAAAAAGAGAGGGGAGGAAGAGAGAGAAAAGAGAAAGAGAGGAGAAGAGAGAGAGGGAAAGAGAAGTGATGCCTGCTTGGTGCATCAAAAGATCAAATCCATCTTGGGGAAAGTTTATCAAACATCAGCATCCCCCTTTTCGGTCTGAATCTTAAGACCTAAAATGAAGTGGCTGAAACACGCCCGGCATTATTAATAATTACAAGATTCAAAAATGCTTCTTTGGCATTCTTTATTCAGTTACCTTTAATGAGATGCAGTGGGATCAACACAGTGGCAATGTTTCATTCAGTGTGGGGTTTATTCATGAGCTGTGAAATATCTACTAGTCTTTGCTGTGCAGGCAACATTCTCTCTTGTCCTCTCCATTTTCCCCCCCATCTCTCCCCTACTCCCGCCTCTAATAAAATTGAAGAACAAAACTTCTGTAGCTTTTCGCCAAGGGGCCTGCGAAATACGACAGCCCAAATGTTTGTGCCACCTTATTTTGGAACACCTGGGGTATAAACACAATTGTTAATTGGGACAAAGCATATCTGGATCATTTTGCTTAGCAAAAAAAATTAAAACAGTGAGGAGAAGAATGCAAAACTGAAATAAAAATCAGGTGTGACATCCCCCCTCTTTCTCAGTTAATGGTCTCTTTAATGTTCATAGAATAATTGCTCTGTTTCTGCTTTTTCTTCCTGGCAGAAATGCACCCATCAGCAAAATCAGCCATCAAAGAACTTCTAATGGAGCCTTTCCTCCTAAATGACTTTTGTTACCAAGTGTCCATTTTGTAACTGACTATTTTTACCCCTCTTTTTTAAAGTCACAGCTAAACCTTGAGAAGATAAAAGCAGAAATTTCAAGATGAAATTGCATCGAAATGTAGATTGGGTAATATTTGCTAAGAGGTGGCGGGAGTCCATCCAGTACCATCTAGGTCTAATAGACCACACCTTCTTCGTTTGAGTAACAGGGATCCAGATAACAGCCTGAGATTTTGACAGTGGTGGCTCCCCATCATGCTGAAATCTAGTGTGAGCTTTTGATGTTGAATGCAAGAGATGGTCTACAGGAAACACTGATGGCTCCTTGTCCCATACATTAAAGAAAAGAAGAAATAGGAGAGAGATGATAGCAGTGCTCCAGTATCTGAGGGGCTGCCACAAGGCAGAGGGGGCCAGGTTGTTCACCAAAGTACCAGAGGGAAGGACGAGAAACAATGTTTGGAAACTGATCAAGGAAAGAAGCAACCTGGAATTTAGGAGAAACTTCCTGACAGTGAGGACAATCAACCAGTGGAACAGCTTGCCTTCAGAAATCGTGGGCACTCCATCACTGGAGGTTTTAAAGAAGAGACTGGACAGTCACCTGTCTGAGACGGTATCGGTTCTCCTGCTTGAGCAGGGGGCTGGACTAGAAGACCTCCAAAGTCCCTTCTAGCTCCTATTCTATTCTGTCCTGTCCTGTCCTGTCCTGTCCTGTCCTGTCCTATCCTATCCTATCCTATCCTATCCTATCCTATCCTATCCTATCCTATCCTATCCTATCCTATCCCAGGAGTTGGTATCTTATTGTCATAGAGAGAGACATGTGGATGTCAGCCCAATTAACTCTTTTCCCTGCAGACTGTCTGATCTTTACCTGAAGCAGTTAAGGGAGAATTGAGAATCTATCTCGTGATTCTAGATAGAAGACAAAGCATGCTCAATGTTCGAACATAGAAAAGACAAAAGCAGCTTGCTTTCATTCTTCTCAAAGTCGGCTTTCTGAGATCATTTTTTTAATGAAAGATAAAGGGGGGGGGAAGGAAAGAGGAACTCCATGGCAAATTCTTCCATATATGTGCAGTTTTCTCTAAAAATGGAGATTTATAATTATAATTAGGCAGAGTCAATCTCTGTCTGACAGGTCTGAAAAATGAAACAAAAGCCAGCCAGACAGATGATGTTAGTATTGAATTCTCGGACAAAATATACAAATATGAGAGCTAATCTTTCTTTTGTCGGTTTGATGATTTTTCTTTTTGGCAAATCTTTATCCAGACAGATCACCTTGTGATTGAAATAAAAACGATGTGCAGGTGACTGATGGAAAGGAATACATTTTATTTAGCGTTAATGATCTGGCTGGAAAATTAATCAGTTTTGCAAGAATTGGAACTAGCAGCAAAGAGAGCACTGCACATTTAACTGCAATTTCTCCTTCGTTCTAGGTTGCTTCTCTCCTAGATTAGTTTCCATCCGTTGTTCCTTGTTTTGCCTTCTGGTGCTTTGGAAAATTGGTTGATCCCCTCTTCTTTGTGGCAGCCTTTCAAATATTGGAACAAGAGTCACAGTGGTGCAGTGTATAGAATGCAGCATCGCAGGCTAATTCTGCCGACTGCCGGCAGTTCGATCCTGACTGGCTCAAGGTTGACTAGCCTTCCATCCTTTCAAGATCAGTAAAATGAGGACCCAGATTATTGGGGGCAACAGGCTGACTCTATAAACCGCTTAGAGAGGGCTGTAAAAGCACTGTGAAGCGGTATGAAAGTCTAAGTGCTATCTATCTATCTATCTATCTATCTATCTATCTATCTATCTATCTATCTATCTATCTATCTATCTATCTATCTATCTATCTATCTATCTATCTATCTATCTATCTATCTATCTATTTATCTATCAATCAATCAGTCAATCAGTCAATCAATCATTTAATTTCCCATTGCCAGGAGTTCAATCCTCACCAGCTCAAGGGCGAGTCAGCCTTTCATCCTTCCGGGATCAGTAAAATGAGGACCCAGATTGTTGGGGGCAAGAGGCTGACTCTGTAAACTGCTTAGAGAGGGCTGTAAAACAATGTGCAGCGGTATATGAGTCCATGTGCTATTGCTATTCCCAACACCGCTATCAATCTCGCCAAACTGAGTATTCTACTCTTATTATATATCCTGCCTTGAAGAAATCTCCAGGTAGGGATTGCAATTTCTATTTAATGCCACTATTCTCAAACAAGGACTTGAAAATAACCTCCCAGGTTGACCAATTCTGTGCTACCCTTTCTACAATAGCCACGCGATTGGAACACCTTCTTATAGTATTTTATTTAGATGTATTTTACTATGTTCTTCATTATTTTAAGACTCCATTATACTTAATGTTTCTCTCTCTCTCTCTCTCTCTCTCTCTCTCCCTCTCTCTCTCTCTCTCTCTCTCTCTCTCTCTCTCTCACACACACACACACACACACACACACACACACACACACAAACATATAAAGGTAAAGGATCCCCCTGTCCAGTTGTATCTGACTCTAGGCAGCAGTCTTCATCTCTATTTCCTAGCCAAGGGAGCCAGCATTGTCCAAACACATTTCCGAGGTTATGTGGTCAGCATGACTATATGTCGAGGTGCATGGAAAGTGTTACCTTCCCACCGAAGTGGTACCTATTTATCTACTCGCATTTGCATGCTTTTGAACTGCTAGGTAGGCAGGAGCTGGGGCAAGGAATGGAAGCTCACCCCATGTCATGGAGCTTGGGTCTTGAACCTGGGCTGTCAGCTTCCCAGCCAAGAAGGATGTAATACTTCTTTTATTCAATGTTTCCTTTGCATCTGGCTTTAGGACTGTAATAAAATTTGAATCGAAAAGGAAAGGATATCTCTTTGCTGCCCCTTAAAGGTAGCACTGCCTTGAGTATCTCGGTCTGCTTAAATGCATAGAAATAAACTTAAACAGTGTATTTTGGGGAACCAAAGCGCAATGTTTGAAGTAATATAAAATATATATGTCACTGACCAATATGCCTAGAACTAATATTAAGTACATTAATAAAGCTGTATGTAATAATATCTTTACTGCAAATGCTGCTGTGAAGTCAGTAGCTTTTAGGAATTTGGAGTAATTTGGAAACTGGCAAGAAAATATTCACTTCCAAATCATATTACTATTAAGTCAGCCTTTGCTGTGCCATCAAGTCTGGGCTGCTGAAGTGCAATCTTTGCATACATTGTTCTGCTTTTAATCTTGCTTAATTATAGTTTATTTTTAGTTATTTGCAGTCCTTGGTACACCACCTATAGGCATGCCTCAAGGTAGCTTTCAATAAATGTCATTAAACATCCATTGAAGAAAGATCTCCTGAAAACAAAACCAGTGAAAACCAAGAAAGGAGCTTAGCAAAAGTGTTAAGTGTGCCACGAAGCAGATTTTTCTAGATTAAAATTCATCTAGAAATTAATTAAGATTAAATATTCATCTAACTCGTGCAATCCTTCATTTTGAACGAACCAATTAACCCAATCAATGATTTCTACAATTAATTGATTGTGTGAATTAATTATTTGTAAGTCATCTTCTTTCCCTTTTTATTCTTATTGTGATCTACCTTGGGTATACTCACCACCAGAAAGGTGGGACCTAAATCCAATAAATAACGAAGAATATAAAATCATGGGGAAGGTTGATGGGGGAACCATGAGGGTCTTTTAAGTCATTATGAAGATTGACAGGCTACCAAAGGGCAATAAACACACCACATTTATTTATGTGATACATATTTATCTATTTATTTATGACCCACCTTTTATTATTTTTATAAATAATTCAAGGTGATGTGCGTATCTAAATCAACAACCTGTGACGTGTGTAACACTGAGACAGAACAACAACCTGTGACGTGTGTAACACTGAGACAGAATGACTGGCTCAAGGTCTCCCCGCTGGCTTTCATGGCTAAGGCAGAACTAGAACTCACCATCTCCTGATGACCGGCCCAATGTCAACCAGGCGGCTTTCATGCCTAAATTGGGACTAGAACTCGCTGTCTCCTGGTGATTGGCCCAAAGTCACTCAACCATCTTTTGTTTCTAAGGTAGGACTAGAAGTCATTTTCTTTGGCCCGATACACCCAGTTGGCTTTCATGCCTATGGTGGGACTAGAACTCACAGTCTCCTGCTTTCTAGACTGGGTGCCTTAATCACTAGACCAAAACATGATGTGGTCTTCTATTTCCCCAAAGTATAAAGTGTTTCAGCAATTTCTCTGCTTGTTATGCTTCTTGGATGACCACATCATCAGAGCTGGGGAAGACTAAGATAAGACACTCAAGGAGTCCAACCCTGAGAATCTGGCTCTAAGCAGTGGCCCCAGTTCCCATCACTCTTGACCTGGCGATTCATACTTTGCACCCAAGTTCCTTCCATAAGCACTGCCGGTTGTAAATAGAAGAATCCTAGGAACACTAGTTAATGTGGGTGCTCTTTGGTGCTAAATGGTGCTAAGCCTTGTCAGGGCTGAATGTAATAATAATATAATAATAATAAAGTTGGAAGGGACCTTGGAGGTCATCTAGTCCAACCCCCTGCTCAGGCAGGAAACCCTATACCATTTCAGACAAATGGCTGTCCAGTCTCTTCTTAAAAACTTCCAGTGTTGGAGCATTCACAGCTTCTGGAGGCAGGTTGTTCCACTGATTAATTGTTCTCACTGTCAAGAAATTTCTTTAGCTCTAGGTTGCTTCTCTCCTTGGTTAATTTCCATCCGTTGCTTCTTGTCCTGCCTTCAGGTGCTTTGGAGAATAGCTTGACTCCCTCTTCTTTGTGACAGCCCCTGAGACATTGGAACACTGCTATCATGTCTCCCCTCTTCCTTCTCTTCATTAGACTAGACATACCCAATTCCAGCAACTGTTCCTTATATGTTTTAGCCTCCAGTCCCCTGTGCTCAAATCAACATACAAAGCTTCCATTATTTCCAACACAACGGAGTTCAGTATTGTTTTGGAACGACACATCATTGTAGGCCAACTACACCTTGCTTCTAGCCTCTTGCTGTGAGGTCCCATTGAAACTGACCCTGCTTTGATTCTAATAAAATTGCCTTGGCTTCTGGTAGAAATCCTTCTCTCTCTCTCTCTCTCTCTCTCTCTCTCTCTCTCTCTCTCTCTCTCTCTCTCTCTCTCTCTCTCTCTCTCTCTCTCTCGATCTTGGTTTGTGTTTACAACTATCCCTTTGTGCGCCTGATTTACCATCTTCAATTGCTAGTTATCAACGCCAGTCCAAGAGGCCAGGACTTTCATTCTGTGTTATTTCTAGAGCCTGATCCATCTCTGCAGGCAGGGAAGAAGCCCACAAGGAACATGATTTATTTAGGGTAATGAATGCGAGATAAATGCAAAATCCTTTCAGAGTTTCCTTCTGTGAACTGGAGAGAGTCACTTAATATTAGAGAAATCCATTACCTGCTTTCAGATAAATGCGCTGCTCTATATTGGGAAATTATTTCATAAATAGGGAATTCTGGGATGACTTATTGGTTTAAATCATCTTCATTGCATTATCCCCGTAACTCATTTTCTCTCAGCACAGATTGGCTTTGGATGAGGTGAGGCTGGTGATGGTGTTTCACAGATCATTTATATCGCCCTTCATTTGGGCTGAAGCATCTCTTGGCTTGATGGATGCTGTCGGAAAATAGAAACCTCGGCCTAGAATGTTTAAAGGCACTTCAGTTTGACGTTGGAAATATGAACCGCCAGAAGGGACGTTTTATCATCTTTGGTGGACATGTAAAAAAAAAAAATTCTGGAGTCAAATACAAGCATTGGTTCAGAGGATTTTAAACATTAATATAACGTTGAGACCGGAGGTCTTTCTTTTGGGAGTGGTGGACTAACAGTTGCGAAAAAGTTATGGAATTTGGTTTTTATGTAGGAGAACTGCAGCAAGATTATTTGTATGGAAAGATTCAGCATCATCCACAATGGAAGAATGAAGTGAAGATGATGGAACTTGGTGAGATGGCTAAAAGCAAAGTCTTGTGTCTACGTTCAATGCAATATCTCTGGACCAGAGGGATCTGCATGAAGTCCCAAAGGTGTTTTTTTTCACCAGGCAACTGGACTTTCTTGTTTTTCTTTGAAGATGTTTCGCTTCTCATCCAAGAAGCTTCTTCAGCTCTGATTAGATGGGTGGGGAATGGAAAGGTTTATATCATAAATGATAAATCTTTTCATTCCCCACCCTCCAGTGCCTTTCAGAGAAACAGGATAATTAATGAGTAGAATATTCAACAAATATTTAAATAATGTCCATAATTAATATCAATAAGATTTTCTTTTGGCCATTGTTTTCTAAAACATACCATACCTTTGCCCATTGATCCTGAGGACAAGCAAATCTTGTGAGCAGGGAGGGAAAAAATGCAAATGGAACGTGTACAAACTGCAATTTCTAAAGTTCTAGTCAGTCCCTTCACATCTATTTACTCCTAATAATTACAGGCATCTTTCTTCTGGCCAATGACGCCATTCTTAAGAAACATTGATGAAAAATGATAAAAGAGAATTAGACTAACTGTTGAGCATCGGCTTGCAAACATGCTGGCCTCCAGCATCTCCTGCGCTGAACATACCAATGAGCAGAATCTTACGAAATCTCATTTACCATTCTAAGCCATCGATGGTCTTCAGGGGAAATTCAACATTTGTAACACAGTTGAATCTAAGCACTGGGCAAATTTATATTCTGGACCAGGTCATGCCAACTTTCAGTGCTGTCTCAAAGCATACATCACCACAATGTAAAAAGGATGTTGGGACTCTAGAAAGAGTGCAGAGAAGGGCAACAAAGATGATTAGGGGACTGGAGGCTAAAGCATATCAGGAACGTTTGTTGGAATTGGGTATGTCTAGTTTAATGAAAAGAAGGACTAGGGGTGACATGATAGCAGTGTTCCAATATCTCAGGGGTTGCCACAAAGAAGAGGGAGTCAAGCTATTCTCCAAGGCGCCTGAGGGCAGGACAAGAAGCAACAGATGGAAACTAGTCAAGGAGAGAAGCAACCTGGAACTGAGGAGAAACTTCCTGACAGTTAGAACAATTAACCAGTGGAACAACCTGCCTCCAGAGGCGGTGAATGCTCCAACACTGGAAGTTTTTAAGAAGAGACTGGACAGCCATTTGTCCAAAATGGTATAGGGTTTCCTGCCTGAGCAGGGGGTTGGACTCAATGACCTCCAAGGTCCCGTCCAACTTTATTATTATTATTATTATTATTATTATTATTATTATTATTATTATTATTATTATTATTATTATTATTATTATTATTATTATTATTATTATTATTATTATTATTATTATTATTATTATTATCAAGGTTGGTTGAATATACATTGTATATATATATTGTCGGATCTTCTCATAACTTGATCCAGGAACAATCAGAATCTGTTTTTAGCTTTTCTATCTCCAAGAAGCCCTAAGGCACAGAAAGGTTTCATCTCTCCAAGTTGTATATTTGTGAATTTGTGCTAAAAGGCTGCATTTCCACGGATTTCAATGGATTCTTTGAAGAAATTTTGGCAGAACAATTAAATCTGGGGTGGTGAGCTTTCAAAATATCTGGCAGAGAGTTTGACTTGGCTGTTGCTATTTACGTTAATCACAATTCCAAATTGTTGGGAGAGGGGGTTAATGTAACCTTTTATTCAAAGCCATCTTTATATTAGAAATCTACAGTAGAGTAAACTCAACAAATGGCAGCTCAACTCCAGTAAGGGAGCAACTATATTAATTTTCTAGGAGGTAACTGTGTCCTTTGTCATGCTCACAGGATATTCCTGCTAATATTCAAGTGAAATCTACCCTTCTACTTAAGCCTTTTTCTTAGACAGCAAATAAGAAAACTTTAATCTCTTCTATTATCGTTAATTAACCTGCTGGATTTGTTTTCCTGAAATCTATACAAATTAGATAAAGTGTTTATTTCATTATTAGTCTATGTTCTATGCTTGAAGCTCTATTTCTCCTTTAGATAGATGCTCCCTAATTTGGGCCACTGGGCAATTAGATTAGTCAGGATTTCTGTATCTCACAGGCTCCGTTCATCCTTCTGATCTCAGAACTACAATAATGTCTTGTGCCTCGCTCATTAAATGACTTCAGTTTTTATCAACAATTGAGATAAGTGCAGCTAGTAAAAGCAGAATATTTCAGCTGGACACTTCTAGCAACAGTTAACTATATTTCCAAGTGTTCTTAAACCGGGATATATCAAGTCAGATGTTATAGACATTTACACTTAAAATCTAGGAGGCCAAATTTCAAATCTCTACTCGTCCATAAAGGTGATTTAGATTTAGTTAGCCTCTCATAGGATTGTTTATGGATAAACAGAGTCGGCTGAGCTGAGGGAGGGAATGGGTGAATGGGAAAATGTGATCCTTGCTCTCTTGCTTTAGTTGGTCTTCCTAAAACATGCCATTTTTGCTGAAAAAATTCCAATGCAATACAATAGCCCAATACAATACAAATAACAATCAGGCTCCCTGATAGAATAAACCACAGCTAAGGAAATAAAATTAGTGTCCTGGGATCAGATCCAGAAAGGAATTCCTATTGCTGAAAACTCCAGAGGTGGACTATTTTAAACACATATATGATTCACTCTCATCCTTACTTCCTGAGGCTGTTGGAAAGAGTGGGATAAAACTATATAGGTAGTCCTTGACTTACAACAGTTCATTTAGTGACCGTTCAAAGTTACAACGGCACTGAAAAGTGACTTACAACCGTTTTTCACACTTACGACTACTGCAGCACCCCCCCCCATGGTCACGTGATCAGAAGGTAGATACTCGGCAACTGGTTCACATTTGCGACGGTCGCAGTGTCCCAGGGTGGTCACGTGATCCCCTTTTGCGACCTCCTATCGAGAAAAGGCAATGGGGGAAAGCCGGATTCGCTTAATGACCATGTGACTAACTTAACAAGTGCAGCGATTCACTTAACAACTGTGGCAAGAAAGAACGTAACATGGGGCAAAACTCGCTTCACGAAACTCACTTAGGCAACGTAAATTTTGGGCTCAGTTGTGGTTGTAAGTCAAGGACTACTTGTATAATTCAGCCTCCTTCCTACTTCCTCAGTCTGTTAGAGGAGAGTGGGATAAAATGACAAAATAAGTGAATAAATATGATATGACATCTTCCCCGTGTGATTGAAAGCCTGTACGATACCTGTGTTCCACCTGCTAGCTTCAGAGACTTTAAAGATCAATTAAGGCATCAGTTGCTCTACACACTTATTGTCCCCAAGGGCATTTTTAGCAATATTGCTTCTCTATGGATTCCATCTATCTTCCTCCGGCCTGCATTGCCAATAGATATTGAGCTAATTCCTTGTTATTTCTTATAAACAAGAAGGGCATTTGAATAAGCATCAGGATGTTCAGAATCTACTTTTTTCCTATTATGGAGGCAGCCAGCTGGGCACACACACACACACACACACACAAACACCCGGCCTCTTGTGATTTTCTCCAAGCATAGTAATCTGCTCCTGGTTGTGTTCTTGCTACCATCTTAGTCTCACAACCCTCGAAAGAAACATGGGTAAGTAGTGGACGATTCTTCAATGTTGGGTCTTTGTTGCTTCCTACTTATATTCAATCATCTGTACTTTTCCCCCCAAAAAGTACATTCTTGGGTGTTTTTTTTCTTTGAAAACATTTCTGAAGAACATTTCTGAAGAAGCTTCTTGGATGAGAAGCAAAACATTTTCAAAAGCGAGGTCTACCCTTACAATAATTAAGAGGAAGAAGGGCATTTGAGGAGCTGACATAGATATTTGAGTCCATATGTCTGAAACTATAGAGCAGGGGTCTTCAAACTTGGCCCTTTTATGACTTGTGGACTTCAACTCCCAGAATTCTGGGAGTTGAAGTCCACAAGTCATAAAAGGGCCAAGTTTGAAGACCCCTGCTATAGAGAATATGTTGTTCTCCCTAGAATAGAAAGCTGAACCTATGGAGATTTGTAGTTTGCACAATTTATTCTTCTTTCTGCTAGGAACTATTTGCATTTCATGAAACCCTACGTTTTCTACATCTGGATCCTTCACCACTGTTTAGGCCAGGGGTCTTCAAACTTGGCAACTTTAAGACCTGTGGACTTCAACTCCCAGAATTCCTCAGCCAGCATGCCTGGCTGAGGAATTCTGGGAGTTGAAGTCCACAAGTCTTAAAGTTGCCAAGTTTGAAGACCCTTGCTTTAGGCTTTTCAGCTGTTTGGGCTCTCAGGACATCCATGGATACCTTTCAAGCCTTGGAGAACAATCACGAGAAAACATTTTATACCGAGTTTTTGGGCTGCTTCAGATGTGCTGGATTTTGGTTGTCAGAATCTGCTTTAGTCCATCACATTTGGAAACCACCAGGTTGAAGAACCTGTCGTGTGATACCCCTTTTCTTACTTAAGCAAGAACAAGAGTAATGGTTTTGTCTTGATCTGCTTATTTTCTTTGGGATTTCTTCTACAGATTTACAATAATTTACCAGATTTCTTTGACATCGGGGGGAAAAAAAATCAATTTCCAGGTTTTTTTTTTTTTAGTGTGAACATGTCAAATGCAAAATTAAAAACCATGCATTTCTAACAAAACCACTGGGATTAGAAACTGCGGGAATTAGTGATGCCAGAATAAATAGTGACCAGGAAAGGGGAATAATGAATGAAGAGATACCTAGAATTTGTAAGGAAGTGATAGGTTGGATGTCCTCAGAGATTTTGTTTGGATTAATACAAGAATGAAACTTTTGAACCATTAAGCATGTCAGGTTAACCTCGTTTGCCTATAACTGGTGTCCTGCAGAAAATTTCTCCTGCGTGTATTAAAACCATTCAGAAAAAGTTTCCTCAAAGAGAAGTTTTGGTTTTGTTCTCCACAAAGAGAAGAAAACATGATATGTTCATAAGGAGTGTGAAAGGATGCTTGCATACCTTTTGGTGATGAGAGGCATGGATGAATGTCTACCTGATGACCATCCTTATGGCAATCTATGGCCTCTTCGACTTTCTACCCTTCCAATATCCCAAAGGTGCTTTTACAAGAGATAACTGGACTTTCTTTCTTTGTTCTTGAAGATGTTTTGCTTCTCATCCAAAAAGCTTCTTCAGTTCTGACTTGAATGGTGGAGAATGGATGGATTTGTATTCATTGCAGTCATCTGGTTGTTATCACTTTTTCTGAGAGTTGTTGAGGCCACTTGGAGGTTTATTTGTCCCCTCAGGGTCACCTGAATAATTGCAAATGGGTGGTGGAACCTTCTTGGAACTGCTGAAAGGACTGTGTTGTAGACAGGAGATAGGTGGGGCTGTATCTCTCCCCCTCTGTTGAGAGAGGGCTGTTCAGTCTTAATGTAGATGGCCTCTTTGACCCCTTTTTCAAAAAGGTCATAAAATGCTTGACAAATGCAATGGCTTACCACTGTAATTCCGGGCTCAAATATGGCGATAAGTTGAGGATTACCTGTATCTCCATCCTGCTTGTGGGTGCTTTAAATCAAATATTTTGGGAAATCCAGGAATTCTGCACAAGACAAACTTCTTAGTACAACAAAACTAAACAGCCCAAAATACATTTTGCTGCATTTTCCTCAAAACCCTTTCAGAGGTACGAGCGCGTTGCTTTGAATATATCTTGGCATCCTGCAAATGTTACAGCGTATTATCCCAATGGCTTTTATTCAAGGTAGTTTTTGAAGGACATTGGGTGATATTTTTTTTTTTTTTTGCACGAGCACAAAAACCAGGTATGGAACAAACTAATTTCCTACAATCTCTTCCCCTTTGTTGCTCTTTATTATTGGAAGTAGCAATCAGGAGGATTGCTTTGTGCTTGCCTAAATAGACTTTCATTGCAGGCAGAGGGACATGAAAAAGATTTATTGGTTAGTAGTCCATCAAAGGTCAAGTATATAAAACAAAATCCTTTTTATTTCAAATAGAGATAATTTGGGCAGCTGCTCCGGCTTTCTTGCTGCAAAAGCATCCTTTTTTTTCTAAATCTATAGACGTGTAAAAAACATAAAGATGCCAGAAGAAAGGCTGGGGAGAACATTGCTTTATAAAGGGAAGGAAGGAGGGAGGGAAAAGCTGAATTGTTAAAATGTACATATTTATGACAAGATGGCTTTATTATTGGAAGCTTATTATTCAGCAAAGCACAGCGGGGAACAAAAAGACAAGATTTCTTCTATTAACATTAGAGAGGTGCAATTGAATTGGCTCCGCAACTTTTATCTAGCCTTTCGCCTTTTCGGTAGGGATTCCCCCCCCCCCTTTTGCAGCCCAGAAGAAACGGTGCAATGAAATGAACGCAGCCCTGGGCTCTGGTGCAGGAGGCTGGGGCAGAATCTGGGGGGGGGGGAAGGGGAGGGGAGGGGAGGGGAGGGGGCTGCAAGATTCTGGGAGGAGAGTTTTTATTAGAAAATCTATTTGCCAACTTTAGGTAACCACAACAACTATTACCTGAGAAGGCTTGTGGAGGATACCCAACAGCAATACAACAGCTTTCCCAATCTGAGGTCCTTTAGGTGTGTCTTTGATTACAGTTCCCATGATAATCATCCAGAATTGCTGGATGGAATTGTAGGCCAACCCAATCCAGCTGGGAACCTCTGGATAAAGGTGAGATTTTACACAATGTTGCTCTTAAAAATATCTCCCCCTTCCCTTTCCTTTCTTCCCTCCGACCCTCTCTCCTCCTCCCTTCCTCATTGTTTTCCTTTCTTCCTTCCTCACTGTTCTTCCTCCTTCCTTCCTTCCTTCCTTCCTTCCTTCCTTCCTTCCTTCCTTCCTTCCTTCCTTCCTTCCTTCCTCCCTCCCTCCCTCCCTCCCTCCCTCCCTTCCTTCCTTCCTTCCTTCCTTCCTTCCTTCCTTCCTTCCTCCCTCCCTCCCTCCCTCTCCCTTCCCCCCTTCACCTCTGATATTTTATAAAACCAGCCTTCAATATATACACATGAGACTGCATTTTAAAATATCCAAGACAGAATAAGTATATAAAGGCTACGAATCAGAATTGAGAAAGAGGAGAACCCCATGGCACAGGTCAAACAAAAGATCTGTATTAGAAAACATTCAAATTCTTGGTCAATTATTGGATGTGTGTGGGAATTCCGATCCCGGGGTCCAGCGCCTGCTGGACGGACCAGTGGTTGTGGGAGTTCGAATCCCGGGGTCCAGCTTCTGCTGGACGGACCAGTGACGTACGTTAGCCTAGGCCAACGGACCTCGCGCTTGGTGGATAGGAAACACACGGACAACATGTTTCTTCAGGTTGAGTCAGCATGCGAGAGCCCAGAAGGATCTGCGTGCTTCCCTTTTATTGGTACACTTACGTCACAGCAGGAGGTTGTAAAGGGTGGGTTTTGCCAGGAAATGAAACTTAACTCAAGAAATGGAAACTTAAAGGCATAAACGAAACCTTTAACTTATTGAAATGGTTGCAACAGATGTGGTTTACAAAAATGTTGTATGATAATATGCACAGACACTGTCTCACACCGATATTTGCCCACATGAAAAAGCAATCAGAATAAATACCAATCATGTTTCTGTGGTGATGCCTGCTTGCACATGCTAGATTAAAAAAAAATCCGAATTGCAGCAGTGAGTAAATTCACTAGACTTTCATAGCCAGGTGAAGATAAAAAGCCCAACATGTCATCTGAAACTTATTCAAGATGCATTGAGAATGGAACCTGGGAGAACCACAGGGAGGACTCCTTCTTCCATGGACACCCAGTTGAACGCTGAGAAATGATGACTGAGTTAGCCAGTGTTGGATTTTTATTGATGGCTGTGACAAATGGGTGGACTTCTGGGAAGGAAGCAATCATGATCTAAGTAAGCTAGATGCCTTCAACTTCAGATGGGAGAAGCTGAAGCTGCAACCTTTTACTTTGGAAGCAGATATTCTTTTTTTTAATAGATATATATTTATTATTTTTTTATAGTCACAAATGCTTGGGTTCCAACATTTAACTTACTAATACATGTTAAGTTCCTTTCTTTCTACCTCGTTTTTCTAGCCATTGATAAAAGATATCCCATGTTCTAAAGTATACTGAATCTTCTTTCTCTTTCATTTTCAATGTCAATCTGTCCATTTCTGCACAATCTAATTTTTTTTTAATTAACTCTTCCTCCGTTGGTAAATCTTCGTTTTTCCAATGTTGAACGAATACAATTCTCGCTGCAGTTAATACATGTAATATTAGATATATACACTCTTTCTCATAGTTTCCTACAATTATGCCTAACAAAAATAATTCTGGCTTAAAATCTATATGTTTTTTAGTCATTTTGTCTAACCATATGTATATTCTTGACCAGAATCTTTTGGCTTTTGGGCATGTCCACCAAAGATGGTAATAAGTGCCTGTTTTTTGTCTACATTTCCAACAGTTTCTAGATATGTTTTAAAGCATTTTTGCTAACCTCAGCGGTGTTAAGTGCCATCTGTAAAACATTTCATATAGATTTTCTTTGTATGCCACCGCTTTTGTTATTTTAGCATTTGTTTCCCAGGGGCTTTGCCAGTTTTCTAGTTCTATGTTACGTCCACATTTTTTTGCCCATGTTATCATTGTTTTTTTTCTTAAGGAAGCAGATATTCTGTTCTATGCTCCAGCAGAGTCCCTGGCTTTAGCAAGATCTCTGCCAGGGAGTTTTCCTGCATTTCAAGGACCACTGAACATGTGGCTGTCCTTCCTGTGATTCTGACTTCCCAAACATTTCCAGTACCTCCCTTGATTGGCTGGTGAAAAAGTCCATCTAGGTTGAAAAGTCTCCAATTTTGTACTCCAAGCTAAAAGAGGTCCCTAAGAAGCTTTGTCAGTGGCTTTTCCCTTGATAAAGGTAAAGAAGTGCTGTTTAATCAATATAAATGAATAATTTAAATTCAATATCACCCCGTCACTATCAATAATACTTTTGTGAGTGATGTATTACTCTAGTAATTTAATTTGTCAGGCCCTGCCAGCTTTATATGACCGTTGTTCAAGTTGTAAACCTAATTTAACAGCAGCACTTGACTTGGGCTGCTTGAATTACATTGATGTTTTATCTAAGAAAGCATTGATTTTCTTTAAAGTATCTTTTTCAGCCTTATCTTGATTGTGTTAATAAATAAGCAAGCACAGGTAAAGAAAACTTGAATTCATCTCTTATTGTTTTCTTCCCCTACCCTACCAACTTTTGCATTTGCTTCCAAATATGCTGAATAAGCGCTGTTAATTAAAGAGATTCTTCACTAGGACTTGAGTAAAAACTCATAAATGGTGGTGACTCGCTGGGTGGAGATGTCTCTGAAAAGAAAAAAATGAATCTAACGCTCGGTAGAACCATTCTCCCTTCCTAATCTCACCTCAATTCCTGTTCAATGTGACAAAAGAGAATTGATTTTAGAATTTGTTTTTTTTAAGAAATAGAAGAATTTTGGAGAAATTCTCATGAGTGGGCTGCAAGGTTCTTGAACTTATTTAGAGGTGAAGTAGTGATGACCAGGAATTAGGGGACAGTATCAATTGTGAATACGTACAGATGGCCCCTCTCTCTTTGGTCACTTGCAGAGTTATGGATGCAGGTCATGAAAGGATAGCAAGGAAAACACCCAATGTCCTAACTCACCCGAGAACATATGATATCTTTAGGGAAACACCCAAAAGGGAACATGTTTAGCTACTTCTGCTTTCTCCCTTCTTATCTACAGTGTGCCAGACTTACTGGGTGAAATCTTTATCTTATGTGTGTCAGCTTTGCTGGGTGGATTGCTTATGTAATCAGAAAGAATAAATACAAGGATTTCTTGTCATTCGGGGCTCCTCTCATTTAGAGGAGTCCGCCTCTTTGTTCAGCTGAATAAAAACGTAAAGCTTGAAGGCAACTTCTGGTTTCCTGTATTTCTTTATCAAGCAAAACCTCAGAACCTGCATATCAGTAGTCAAGAGATATGTGTGGATATCCACATTTTCATGGGACCAGCATCTCTCCAAGAGTTTGCAGCCTCTCAGGCTTCTCACTCATCCATTCAATCAATCACAATCACCAGTAGGAAAAATTCCTCCGTCTCAAACTTCTCTCACACACTAAAAGAGAGTCCCTCCTTTGGAGAAAATAAGAAAAATCATCCCCCCGTTTTCTCTGCCTAGTAATGTGATGGACATTTCCTAAAGATCGCTTGTGTCCTGTCCTAAAGAAATCCATCTATCCCTGTATAATCTTTCTTGGGCATAATTGTTTCTACTGCAAACTTTTGGAGAGGTGGGGTTGCCGTTTCCTGCTCCATTTCTGATTATTCCTGGTTGTTTCCTCAAATCCTTCCATCAGGTCAGTTACAAGAAATTCCCTTAGGATGCATCGGACCATCTTCCTCAAGGACCATAGGACATTGCTTGACACCTTGCTCAATGTCTCACCAGAACTAGCTTTATCTAAGTCAATGTAGGCTAGTAGCAGTTTTCCAGGGATCCAGGCACATGTTTGTTTAAATTAAAACTTCTAAGGGACAACAAAAAAAGCATCACATTCTGTCCTATCTTAAGTGATTCTTGAGTCCCTCTTGTTAGTCATTGGAATAGCATCTTGGTTAGCATCTTGGTTTGATCCCGAAGAGGACTTCTAGTTGATTGAAAACTAAAGTAATTAATAAAAATATTGAATTAGAAGGAAAAGGTTACTCCCCCTCTCTCTCCCTCCCCCCTTCTCTCTCTCATCTATCGAGTTATCTACCTATCTAGCTAACTAGCTATCTGGCTTTCTTAGATATATGGAAACATATCTAATTGCATTCTGTAGACCCTTCTCCTGAATAGGTATGCATAGGCTCTATGTTATTAAACAGCTTAAAATCTGTACAAAGAACGGGAAAATGAAATAAGCAGATTAATCTTCATAGACCCAGTTAATTCCTCAAGGCTTGGTAGATGAATTTTTCCCTCATCTAAAAGGACAGACCCAACAGGGATATTATTTGTTTCTTGACATTAATGCTTTACAGATACATTTTGGTGGATGGATAAAAAGAGTCTCAAATTCAAAAGAGGCATTTGAGGATTCAATGAACCCATTTGACAACCATTTTTGAATGATAGGATATTGATCTCCGGTTAATGAAAAACTGATTTGAATACTTTCAGTAGATCTGGTTATATCTGGGTCAGCTTTTGTTGATAGATGGGATATGATGAGGACATGAAAAAGAATTGTCTTTGCCAATACGGGTGAGTAGAAGGCCCGAGTGAATGAAAGACGCAAGGACAAATTACTGTACAATTGTCAACGTCCTTCAGGAAATAACTCTGATGAATCACTGAAGAGAAATTCCTCACATTTTGAATTATACAACCCTCCATTTTGGTAGGCTGTAGAGTACAAAATATCAGACTCAAGTACCAAAAAGAAAACGAAAAGAACAAAAGACATTGTTAAGAACAGTGCTGAAGTATTTGTGTGTGTTGAAGATTATAGCCAGTTTGTTTTCACGTTATAACTTCTCTATGTAACTTTTCCCATATTCATAAAAGACAAATCTAATTTAAAAATGAGGAAATTGTATTATAAATCCCACAGAAAGGGTTTGCAAAGGACAGCTTCTGTCAGGTCAAAGAAGTCAGGAGCCAGGATTGAGTTCAAAAGTATTACAAGTTTATTTCATCCTACTATACAAGAATCTGATCTACTAATGGTCAAGGCAAATTGGCACCAGACAAGAGTCCACAGACGTCAATAGGGACTGGACTTAGGTCTCTTACAGAGGTGTAGAGATTCCAAACTGATGATGCATTTGACCCCACTCTTGGGCCGAGCCTGATCAGCTCCTACAGCTTCAGGGCAACTGTCAGTATCTTCAAACATGGAGTATGTCAACCTCAGGAGAAGGCATGGAGGTATGAACTGGTCTTCTCTGTTTTCTTTCTTGGCTGATCCTCACCACCCTAGATCTAGTGGGAGTGCACAAGTTGATCCCATTTCAAACACAAACATCCCATTTCTGTTTGGAAGGCTCAGAATCTAGAAACATGCCAGTTCTTCCCAGGAGGCACAGAAAGATCCAATACATGACAATTCTGCAAGAACAATGAGAGAGGACTTGAACTTCAAGCCAGCCTAACCAACAGGTCACCTTGCTTGCAGCATTGGCAGGGGGTAGAAGATCAAAGAGCACAGGAAGACAAAAGCAGTCTTGTGTGGCCACAACTCAAGCTCTACCCTTTGATGTTCTGATCTCATCCAGCAATCCCAAAGTAGTGAAGCTTATGGTGCCCCACCATGATGCAGGTTGCATTACTTTGACAAAAGCAGGTAGCTTCTGTGGAGGGTGATGCATCTTGCCATGTGCCACCGGAATAAAATTAGTCCATAGACAATAGTGACTGATTATTTTGCCACAGTTCAATGTGGGCAGATGTTTTGTGGATTTAAAGGACAAGGCCATGAACAAATAGATGAGGTCAGAAGTAGAAAGAACAGAGAACATAGAACAATAGAGTTGGAAGAGACCTTGGAGGTCTTCTAGTTCAAGCAGGAGACCCTATAGCATTTCAGACCAATGGTTGTCCAGTCTCTTTTTGAAAGTTTCCAGTGATGGAACATCCATAACTTCTGAAGGCAAAGTATTTATTGAGCAGAGAAAAACAAGAAAATAACCTAGTAATATAGGCAGGTGCAAACTTCCACAGAAGAAGCAGTTTTCAATAAAGGAGTAAATGCAGAACACAGTCTCACATTCCCTCAACTTTTGGGGACTCTTATATTTTTGAAAGGTGAAAGGAATGGTACTCCAGAATATTGTAGCTATCGCATAGAGCCGTTCCTGAAATGGGCTTTGCTTTGCCCATTTCATCTCCAAGGTGTGTTTTAGAATTGCTATTCTATTGCAATTCTTCCTCCTTCTAATTAAGTGCACTTATTGTCTATATATGTGGGACATGAATAGCAAAACTCTTCCTGCCACAGGGGCTGACCTTGGCAAATCACTTCTAAAAGAATGAAGTAACACTCTTGAGCCAAGCTGCATCAGAAAACAAGAAATCAAACAATGATTGGCAAGGGTGGAGAACAAAGTGGGCTAAGGCTGATTATGTTGAAAATCTTATTCAATCATTCAATGCACAAGAATACAGAAGAGAACCATTTTTTTCCTATCCTAATGGAAAAGTTCTTCTTATGTCAGACATGCAAAATATGTCAGAGAAGAAAGACAAATTGGCATTCAATGTGCCTGCTAATATGCCATTGTATGGAGTGGTTGGAATATTAAATCAAGTTTGAAGGAAGTTTTGTTAATTCTTGCTCAGCCATGAAATTCAGTTGGGCCAGTCATACACTCGCTTTCAATGAAGCTTACCTCAAAGGACAGCTGCATGGATTAAGCAGGGGGAAATGAAGAACACCATCTCCAGCTCCTGGAAGGAAGTTGGTGAGACACCAACTTCATCAATGTCATTGAAATTAACATGAAAGAGAAGCCCATCTCAGAGAATCTTACACAACATTAACAGAATAACAGAGTTGGAAGGGACCTTGGAGGTCCCCTACTCAAGCAGGAGTCCCTATACCATTTCAGACAAATGGCTGTCCAATTTCTTCTTAAAAACCTCCAGTGATGGAGCACCCACAACTGCTGGTGGTAAATCATTCCGCTGGTTAATTGTTCTCACTATTAGAAAAATTCTAGGCTGGATCTCTCCTTGATAAATTTCCATCCATTACGTCTTGGAAAGTTCATTTTACATTGTTTTAAATGTTTACCATCTGCATTGCAAAAATTAGGGGGGCGGGGGGAGAGAAAGTGAATTTCAGATGGGAACATTTCAGCCTGTGTGTCTCTGTGTAACCATGCAAAATTAAGTGCTTTTGTATTCAAATTTGAAAAGTTACAATTTTCTCTCCATCCATTGCATTAACTGATCCCAACTTGCTCTGCCACACATTCAATGTGCCAGTTGCACAAGAAAAAGAAAAGAAAAGAAAAGAGATTACAAATCTTTAAATGCAGTCCTTGTCGCCTTCCCATCCGGTGTCTTGTGCATGTAATCGTTGTAAGCATAAGGAAATTGTTATTGAAAATTCTACAGATAAGATACGTTTAGACCACCAGCCAGGCATCTTAGATCTGTGTCCAAGATTACCTCACTTTGACATTGACCTCTGGGTAAGCAAGTAGGGCACCAAGCAAATCCATTGTCTCTGTGCAGAGGTTGCACATCATTAGAAGCCAAATCCAGAAATGCATAAGATGGGATCTCGATAGCTAATTTTCCCCTGCATCAGTTCAGTAGCTTCTTCTTTATCTGCCCACATCTATTTAATTACACAGACAGATACATATAAAAATTCGAGATAATAAAATGAATAACTTCAGTTGAAATATGCTCAGTTCGATGTCTGTGGAGTCGGAATAAATTTAATGATGTACCTGCCCTGTCTCAGATATATGGGAATGATATTTTTGTGGTGAAGCTGATAAGGAAGAAGAGCAATATAAACCTCTAGTTTATGGTGCTCCTTTTTAGCTTTTATAGTTCTCGTTTTAATTTTTTTTTTCTTTACAGTGTTGCTTAGGGTAGCTCTAACTTTACCAGCACCATCACTTGACTTCAGACATGGCATAAACCATGTTTTCCTCCGCAGAACGAGGTCAAAAATACAGGACAGCAATTTGCAGAAATGAAAGAATAGATTGGAAAAGCAAATAACTCTTTCCTGGACTTGACTTTTCTCTGTCCAATAACTGTCCAGAATGCATTCAGAAATTCCTGCAGGGTTAAAATCTGCATTGCAATGTCACAAAAATGTCCTTCCCATCCCTCCTGTTTATGCATCCCTCCTGTGATGCATAAATAAGATCCTCACATGTGCTAATCTTATCTAATTCTGGAACTAACTGGTAACTTCCTGATAAATTGCAACCACAAATCTGATCTCTCGTGGTATCTAGGAACTAAAAATGTTGAATAAAAGAAGTCCCAAGTTGGAAATTTCTCCAACTTGATAGAAGACCAAGGTATTCATATTGGTGTGGTCATTGCTTCTGAACCCAAAAGAAGTTGAGTTGACCTAGGACAGTGGTAGGCAACCTTGGCTCTTTTATGACTCGTGGACTTCAACTCCCAGAATTCCTGAGCCAGCATGGGGAACTATGGCCCCCTTCATGACTCGTGGACTTCAACTCCCAGAATTCCTGAGCCAGCATGGCTCAGCTTGGAAACCTCTCCCTTTCCCCTCAGCATGGCTGGCTCAGGAATTCTGGGAGTTGAAGTCCACGAGTCATAAAAGAGCCAAGGTTGCCTACCCCTGACCTAGGAGGTGTTTTGGGCATGATAGATTAATGGTAATTTCTGTTGTTGGTTTCTGTTCCACTTTTTTCATTACAGATGAAATGTCCCTCACTGGATATGCTTTTCAAACTGAAAAAATCCTGATGGGATGGGAGGTCTCCCCCGTGACATCTTTCCTTGGGACTGAATGGAGTTGTAGAAACCAAGAAGTTTGCAGACCATTGAAGAAAGGATTGTACAATGAAAGTAAGGATGTTCACACAAATACACTCAATATACTCACCCACGGTGGACCACTTGGTAGTTAAATAAGTACAAGAAGACAATATGCATGTAAAAGAGAGTGGACGTTTCATTGTGGCATCATGTCATCTTCTTGATTTTTATGATATGCTCTGTTTTCAGTTAAGCAGCCAAGAGTTTGCACTTGGGAAAAAAAATATCTTCAGTTTTCCCACTGCAAATCTAGATGATTTAGATGTGAACATTGACGGTTGCAAACTTGAAGTGCACAAGGAGGGGAAAAGAATAACAGAATAACAGAGTTGGAAGGGATCTTGGAGATCTTCTAGTCCAACCCCCTGCTCAGGCAGGAAACCCTATACCATTTCAGTTTTCCAATCTCTTCTTAAAAACCTCCAGTGATGGAGCACCCACAACTTCTGAAGGCAAGCTGTTGCACTGGTTAATTGTTCTAATTGTCAGGAAATTTCTCCTTACTTCTAGGTTGCTTCTCTCCTTGGTTATTTTCCATCCGTTGCTTCTTGTCCTGCCTTCAGGTGCTTTGGAGAATAGGTTGGCCTTCTCCTATAGATGTAAGGTAGCTAGCTGCTCTAAGTATGGCTTGAGGCTTATAGATCAGCATTGCTGGTTTGCTGCTCTGTTGTGACATTTCTAGCACCGATAATAAAAGCAGCTGGCTAAAGAGTTGCATCCTTGAATCTAACCTTTAAGTCTGAGTAGTGGTCTGGATGAAGCCTGGCAAAGATGGAGAGCAACATGCCCCATAATTCAATCAATTTAGTGCTCTCTGTCTTGCACTAACATGCTTTAAAATAGAATTCCAAACAGGGAGTTGGACAGGGTGACATGTCAGTTTATCCCACCGCCCTGGGCTCTTGCGGAAAGCACTTCTTAAAAATTCAGCGGCCCAAAGTCAAGCAGGAGTTTTCATTTGAGATGGCTTTTGCGCTATTTTTGCCTCCTCTTGCTGGAGTCTTGAACGGGAAAGGTGTACAACAATTATGCCTTTTCTCTTTCCTTCCCTGGTGTCACCCTGATGATTTGGAAGGAACAATGCCAACGGATAATGAACTCTTTGCTATTCCGTGTTGCAAGTCAAATATTCGTTCCTCATTAATAATTCAATGTGACAAATTTATTACTTTGAAGGTGCTGCAAGACAATTAGACAATGGGAAATTGTGTCTTCCTTTTCAACCCTCTTAATTGCTTTCAAGTGTGACATTCATCAAAAAAAAAGAAAGAAAGAAAGAAAAAGAAAGAAAGAAAGAAAGAAAGAAAGAAAGAAAGAAAGAAAGAAAGAAAGAAAGAAAGAAAGAAAAAACCCAGCGCCACCCTCGACTTTTTATGTAAACTTTTCATCGGGTGAAACTGCAGCTTTGAAACACGGAGGAGAGGCTCGGAGAAGCTCTGTCGAGGACTAAAAGTTCACTTCTGGTGAGAAGCAGGGGAGGAGTCCAGGATCATGTGGAAGTAGCACCAACATCCCCCGGCCCCAAAGGATCATTGTTGGGCTGTAAGGTTTTATCAGGATCATCTGGAACCACTGCTGTGAACTGGGCAGAAAACGCTGGATGCTCAGCAGTTGATGGTGCCCAAGGCAAAGATGGCAAAATCCTCCTTTCATATGCAGAGGTTGGCTGGACTGACTGGTTTAGACAATGTTAACAGACTAACAGAGTTGGAAGGGACCTTGGAGGTCTTCTAGTCCAATCCCCTGCTCAAGCAGGACACCCTGTACAATTTCAGACAAAGGGCTGTCCAGTCCTTTTTAAAAAAACCTCCACCGATGGAGCATCCACAGCTTCTGAAGGCAAGCCGTCATAATTTGAATAATTTGTTGATAATCCCAGCATGGAGAATGGAACATCTTTTACTTAAAGAGAAAGGTTTCTTTTGGGGTATATAACCCCACAACCGCACAATTCCTGAGGGTTGTCCCTAGAGCTTTACCAAATTATACATATGTTTAAATGAACTGATTTAAAAAGGGGAAGAAGATGAAAACCATAGTAAAATAAGCTAAGAGAACTGCCTTTTTCCCCAAATCAAAGCTGAGATGCTACTTAATGAACAATGGAGATAAAAGAATATTAAAGGATATTAAAGGACAACTTTTTTTTTGCAGCTTAGGTATGGTAACTGTACCTGTATATTCAATTTTTTTTAAAAAAAGTCAGGTAGCTATTTCAGGGATTTGTTTGGAAAAAAGACGAAGATGGCTGAGATGATGAAGAACATTCTGGACAACTGAAAGTCATGGTAGAGAGTCATTTCATCTGTTTGTCTTCTGAAGCAATCCAGCTAGCCTATCAGGGCTGTCAAAATCCAGACAACCAGCCAGCAACGAATATTACAGAATAACAGAGTTGGAAGGGACCTTGGAGGTCTTCTAGTCCAACCCCCTGCTCAAGCAGGAAACCCTACACCTTTCCAGACAAATGGCTGCTCACTCCAGTCTCTTCTTGAAAACCTCCAGTGATGGAGCACCCACGACTTCTGAAGGCGAGCCGTTCCACTGGTTAATCGTTCTCACTGTCAGAAAATTTCTCCTTAATTCTAGGTGGGACCTCTCTTCCATAAACTTCCATCCATTACTTCTTTTCTTGCCCTCTGGTGCTTTTGGGGAATAGGACCACCCCCTCTTTTTTGTGGCAGCCTCTCAAATATTGGAAGAAAATTTAGATATTTCTATATCTCATCGCTGAAGCTCAGTAGCAATAGTCCTAGATCCCAGCATATTTGTCATTAATGATGCCTCCTCTGCCAGTCAGCTGGTGAAGGTGGAGTTCTCTTATTAGGTGAGAAGATTGTTGCCCTTCTTTCAAACTCCCAAATGTATCAATTAGTTTTTTTTAAAAAAAAACTGCCATCTCCTCCGCCTGGCAAAACACTTTTTCCATTTGCAGACCCGGTGCGACTTTAGTTGGAACAGATAAGCCCCCTCGTCCCAATAAACTCCTCAAATCTTTGATCCATTAAAACTATCATTAAAATGTCAGAATTGCTGTTTCTTTGGCAAGGGAGGGACTCGTTGTGTTGAAGGTCATTCTTTCTTTCAGCTTTCCAGGAAAGGCCTGACTTCTGAATTATTCAGGTTCTCTCGGATCAATCCGTATCTCTTCCCCACCCCACTTACCAGAGGCTGAGCAGGAAAAAAAAAAGGTTTGTGACTGCATTGAGTGAATAATAATAATTTGTAAAATTAGTAGGATGCCCGACAGAAAGCTGCTCCTTAACAACCTTTGGTGTTAATCAAAAAACCTGAAGCGCACGAGTATAAGATCAATATTTGGCTTGTGGAGGCAGTGTTGCAAAGCTTCCAATTAAAGGGGGGAAAATATTCTGAATAATAATAATACCAGTGAGAATGCCGGCGATGACAGTGGGAAGAAAAAGGACTAAATATAGCAATCTGTAGACTCCTTTGGTGACGTGAGATAAACTAGCCTCATTGGAGCTTGACAAATTATGGCATCTTTATGCACGTATAAAAGTTCAAGTTGATCATCTCAAAAGGGGGGGGGGGGAGACCATCTGTCTGCATTCTCAAAATAATCTGCATAATTGACTTTCAAACAAGCTTCAAAGAACAAAACATTTATCACCCTAATTGTGACAGGCAGGCGATGTCTTCTCTGCTCTTTTGTCAAGATAATGGCAATAGTGTGGAGGTCTCTTGATGACTTATCCTACCCTCCGTTGCTTTCCATTGGATGATGGGGGTTGATATCTTGTAAATATCATATTTCATAGAAGGTAGGCAATGGGTATGATATGGAGACTAAATCAATATGGAAAGTTCAGATGTGCAGGAACCAGAAATCTCAGAATTTCTTGCTCAGAGATATTACCTAAGACTTAATTCAGAGGATTGAATTAATTAAAATAATTCAGAGGATTGAATTAAATCAGAAGAAGGGGTCAACCTATTCTCCAAAGCACCTGAAGGCAGGAGAAGAAGTAACAGATGGAAACTTATCGAAGAGAGATTCAACTTGGAATTAAGGAGAAATTTCCTGACAGTGAGAACAATTAATCAGTGGAACAACCTGCCTCCAGAAGTTGTGAATGCTCCAACACTGGAAGTTTTTAAGAAGAGATTGGACAGCCATTTGTCTGAAATGGCATAGGGTCTCCTGCTTGAGCTGAGGGGTAGACTATAAGACCTCCCAGCTCCCTTCCAACTCTGTTATTCTGTTAATTGGGAGTAACTGCTATCTACTTGCAATTTTATTTTATGAAGAATGAGAGATGCTTGAATATGGGATTGGTGAATAATCTTAGTCTTTCCTTTTAACTGACATGTAAATTTAACTGAATGTAACTTTCTTTTTTCTCTTTCTTGGTTGCACCAATATCTTAAAATGTTCCTCAATCAGCATGCGAGTCATACAGTAAGCCTGGAGTGGCCTTTGGGGCAGATAATGCCCCTATTTTAGGTCTTTCTTTTTCAACATTTTTAAAGACAGAGATGTCATGCACTCAACATGTTTAAATGTGCTAAACTAATTTACATTTTCTGGCAAATGTGTAGAATCAGAGTATAACGCTTCATATTCTCCCTTCTCTGAACCTTGAGACTTGGTTGTCAGCTCTGGAAAGTGCATGTAAAATGTGTAAATTGGGTCACGGGAATGCAGACTATACAATTCATACTTTGGAGAGAACAGTACATAAAATGTATATTTCAGGGGAAACTGCACAGAAATTCTAATTTTTGCCAACGATGGCTTTCCAGAGATACAGCAAGAAAATGGACATATTGTACAATTGCATGATTATTTCCCCCCCAAAATATAGCAAAATGGATTGTCTATTTCATATATAATGTAGCAGGATATCATTAGAGCACTGCAGCGGGCAAATGTTTAAGACTGCTAGAACTTGTAGTCCAATAATAACAGGAAGACTCCTAGATTCCTCATCCTGTTGTAACATGTACGTAATTTCGTCTCAAGAGATCAAAACAGGACTTCTGACTCTCTCATGTTGATCTATGTCTGCAATAAAGATTGATTTGATTTGATATATTTTCCAACCTTCCTCTATAGAACTGAAACTACTTAGATGATGTTACTGTTTTCACAACAGCCCCTTTATTTTCTACTTCTTTTAAAACACTTTCGTAGTTAAAATTATATTTAACACTCTTTAAAGAAATCCAATTTAGGGAAACAGTGGTATCCTCTTCTGATTCGCTGCATTCGTCTATTTTTTCTAGCTATGGGTCCAAGAAGCTCAAGATAGCACCCATAATTATTCTGCCATTTTATCCCCTTAACACCTAATGACATGGGTGAGTCACCAGCCCAAAGTTGACTAATGAGGTTAACGGCTGACTAGGTCTTCTCCATCATAGTCTGCACTTAAGGCTGTTTGTCCTTCTCTCAACACATAGATGCTATTATTATAGGGGAGTTTTTTTTTTTTTACTTTTTTCACATATTCTTATAAGCTATGATCTATTCTAAAGCAAACCAATATTCTGGAATTCTAAGTTAGTAGACAATACCAGCTCAAATCATTAGCTCAATTTAGAATTAACCCAACAGTGGTTGGTTTACAGATCTTGCAAAAATCAAGCCAAATTAAGTGCATTATGGCTTAATGCAGGAGTCTTCAAACTTGGCCCTTTTATGACTTGTGGACTTCAACCCCCAGAATTCTTCAGCCAGCATGTCTCAGTTACCACTGAGTAAAATCTTTGTGGTAGAACTCTGAAATAGCTTGTCTTAGCATTTCTCATCCAAGAATAACTTCACTTTCACAGATCAGAAATGAAGATGGTATGGAGTTTCTTCTGCTGTCAACTTTGGCATAGAGCATTATCTCTTGTTCCAGAAACATGTTTTGTGTTGTTCTCATGGACTTCCTAGCCTTAAACTTATAATGTTTGACAAAGACAGCATATTTATGGCATATATCTGATCCAGTGTAAAGACTGAAAGGTTATCAAATCCTAACAAGAATGGTAGATGCAACCATATAACAGAATAACAGATTTGGCAGGGATCTTGGGGGACTTCTAGTCCAACCCCCTGCTCAGGGAGGAAACCCTACACCATTTCAGACAAAAGGTTGTCAGTTCTTCTTACAAACATCCAGTGATGGAGCACCCACAGCTTCTGTAGGTAAGCTGTTCCACTAGTTAGTTGTTACCACTGTCAAGAAATGTCTCCTTAGTTCTAGGTTGCTTCTATCCTTGATTAGTTTCCATCCATTGCTTCTTGTCTTACCTTCAGGTGCTTTGGAGAATAGATTGACCTCCTCTTCCTTGTGGCAGCCCCTTAGATGTTGGAACACTGCTCTCATACATATTGATAATAGATTGTCAGATGATGAAAATCAATCTCCTGTCTTTTGAAACATGTTAAAATGGCAACATGGAGTTAGGCTGGAAAAAAATACTATTGTTCTTCTCATCCCATTACAATCCTTTATTTCACTTGCGAACACAGAGCAAAAAAAGAAAATATCGTGTTTGTGTGCACACATAGAGATGCACACACACTCTCAAGGCCTTGCTGTAACAACTTTATATTAATGCAAGCTTACATCTACAAAATGAGCCTAAATAACTAAGAGATGTTAATGAAAAAGGCCTTTTGTAAGAAAAAGAGATCTGCTTATATTCCAAAATTCAATTAAGAGAAATATTCAGACTTGCATAAGTTGCTAAACAGTGACTTATTTGATTACAGAAGATATAAATGAAGCATTTGGACTCAAACTTCAGACTACTGGAAATAATGAAAATATTATAAATAGAAACAGAAAATAATGGAATTTGTGTGAAGAAACAGAGTTAAGTCAATGAAAAGGAACTTATTTTACAGCATGGCTAAATATTGAAAGATCTGATGGTACGGTGAAAAATTCATAACTGGGGGCAATAACTAAATTATTCTGTATTAATCACTGGAGTAAATTCATATTAACAATTTCCCTAATGAGTTTAACTATTCTACAAATGCCTATGTAATTTCTTTCATTGCTGAATTTCTATGGATGGACCTAGGAAATATAATTCTTGGGATTGTTGATGGAGAGGGAGTCTTTTACTGCAAGGCTTTTCAACCAGTGGTATGGGTACCACTTGTGGTACATTGGCACCTGGTAGGTGGTACGCGACCATCCTAGAAAAGTGGTAGTGGGGGAGGGGAATGAGCTGAACCGGTGGCAGCACCGCACAAGCCTGAGCGAGAGATGGCTGGAGCTGCAGGGCTGTCAGGGCTCAGCGGAAGTGCCAGGATCAGCACCAGGCTCCAGCTGGAGCTCGGCGCTGATCCTGGTGCTTCTGCTGAGCCCAGAAGAAGCGCCGATCAGCTGGACTGTTGCAGCATCTCCAGGGTCTTGTGATTTACATTCAGATGCTTGGCAACTGATCCATATTTATGACAGTCACAGTGTCCCAGGGTCATGTGAAGTGACCAAAACCTGCTGCAACCACCCAGCAGACGGGGGGAATAAAAACCAAACACCCCCCACCCCACCCCCGCTGCCAATCCTCAACAGAAATGCTCACAACAATGAAAACCCGGGACAGGAGGAAGAGCGCTGCCGGGTGGGCAGGCAGGTGTCTTGCTCGGCTGTGGCTTGGGGGGCACCTTTTTCAGTGCCATTGTAACTTCGAACAGTCACTAAGGGAACTGTTGTAAGTCGAGGACTACCTGTACTTTATCACTTTTTTCCTTTTTTTTTTGGTCATCAAGTTTTTGACACCTTGCTAGGCGACTGGTGGTACTCGGAGGTTGCCATATCCTAAAAGTGGTACAATGGGTGAAAAGGTTGAAAAGCCCTGTTTTACTGTATTTCATGTTGGACCATAAATACATTTTGATTGGGGGAAAAATAATTTAATTCACATTTGATTGTGAATAGAAATGTCAAAATGTTCTAGAGATCGATCTGACTTCAAAGTATTAGGCTACTTTGATGAGAACATGGACATAGCCATATAATGATTTTGTGCAACTCATCCATTTAATAATAATAATAATAATAAAGTTGGAAGGGACCTTGGAGGTCATCTAGTCCAATCCCCTGCTCAGGCAAGAAACCCTATACCATTTCAGACAAATGGCTGTCCAGTCTCTTCTTAAAAACTTCCAGTGTTGGAGCATTCACCGCTTCTGGAGGCAGGTTGTTCCACTGGTTAATTGTTCTAACTGTCAGGAAGTTTTTCCTTAGTTCTAGGTTGCTTCTCTCCTTGATTAGTTTCCATCCATTGCTTCTTGTCCTGCTTTCAGGCGCCTTGGAAAATAGCTTGACTCCCGCTTCTTTGTGGCAGCCCCTGAGATATTAGAACACTGCTATCATGTCCCCCCTCTTCCTTCTCTTCATTAAACTAGATATACCCAATTCCAGCAACCGTTCCTTATATGCTTTAGCCTCCAGTCCCCTAATCATCTTCTCTGTACTCTTTCTAGAGTCTCAACGTCTTTTTTACATCGTGGTGACCAAAACTGGATGCAGTATTCCAAGTGTGGCCTTACCAAGGCATTGTAAAGTGGTATTAATACTTCACGTGATCTTGATTCTATCCCTCTGTTAATGCAGCCCAGCACTGTGTTGGCCTTTTTGGCAGCTGCAGCACACTGCTGGCTCATATTTAAGTTTACAGTTACTGCTATTGAGCAAGGTACCCCCTATACTATACCAGTACATTTGGTTTTTCTTGCCTAAATGTAGAACCTTACTTTTCTCACCATTGAATTTCATTTTGTTAGATAGTGCCCAGTGTTCAAGTCTGTCCAGATCCTCCTGTATCTTAAGCCTGTCTTCTGGAGTGTTGGCTATTCCTGCCAGCTTGGTGTCGTCTGCAAATTTGATGAGTTCCCCACCTATCCCCTCGTCCAAATCGTTGATGAAGATGTTGAAGAGCACTGGGCCTAACAGAGCCCTGGGGCACCCCACTACACACTTCCCTCCATGTAGATGCGGTTGCATTGAGGACCACACGCTGAGTATGGCCAGTCAGCCAGCTACGGATCCATCTGGTGGTGATGCTGTCTAACCCACATTTTTCTATCTTATCAAGTTATTAGTTTGTTTTCCCCCCCCCCCCACTTCTCTAGATTAGTCTACATCTTTGGGACTTCCTACTGACCTCTCCTGCTACATATTAAGATATTTATTTATTTATTTATTTATTTATCCACCTACAGTAGCCCCACAGCGAGATAGGCAGCAAATACATTTAACAAATAAAACGTAACAAGAATTAAGCAGGCACAATGCTGCTTAATTTCTGAATCCAGAGAAGATTGACTGTTTTAATTGAATTTCTACACCGCCCATCTCTGGGTGATTTATAAGATTGGTCAGATGTTAACATCTGTTGAGTTGCATATAAACTCAATTTGATCTTCAAGCTGTCTCTTACGCTACTTGTATGTTCTTTACAATGTTTTGTTTTACTTCCTCGCTGATTAGGCTAGGCAACCTGTTGACTAGGTATCTGGAACTCTGATCCCTCCAAATATTCCATTCAGGGTGGAGATGAAAGAAGCTAAAGCCCAAAACTTCTAAAAGGCACCAGGTTGCTACCATTATCTTAAACTATGCTCTTTGTGTCTTCCAACATGTTTATGGACATGGGCTAATATCTCCAACAGTTAAGAGGTGGCTGTTTTCTTCTTTTTGTGCATGATTTGTTTCTCATTCATCTTCACGAAAGCTTGGATGCGTTGATAGAGACATTTCTCTGTATCCAAAAGAATTTTCTAGAAACAAATGATTTGTAGCCAGAAACATATCAGCTAGATTCCATCGTTTTCAAATTTATCTCCAGAAAGGCTGAGGGAATTTTCTTTCAGTATGATACTTATTGCATAGATCAGATCCATAATGCCGTAATAGAGTGGTCCATCTCTTCTTCTTTAACTGGCACAGAAGTCAAATTCTTAGGATAAGTTGTCTATGGAGATCCTCAATCATTCAGCTCATGATTGTCCCAAAGGTGCTTTCCCCAAACTGGACTTCCTTCATCTTTTCCTTGAAAATGTTTTATCTCTCATCCAAGAACTGAACAAGCTTCTTGGATGACACACAAAATGTTTTCAAGGGAAAAAAACCAAGAAAGTCCAGTTGCTTTTTGGAAAATGTTCTCCTTATTTTTGTGGAACATCATCAGAGGTCTATTCCTTTCATGGTCTGTTATAATATCCTCTCTCAGTCCTTGCCAGAAAACGACCTATGCTTCATAGGAATCCAGCTATGTTTCTTTCAAATATTACCCCATTTTTACCTCCATTGTTCCCAAACTTTCTCTAAATGTTGCAGGTGCTTCTCTGATTATCCTCTTTTCAAAAACCGAAGGCCTGGGAATTCCTGGGTGATCTGGAAGCCTTTCATTCTTATGTTAAAATTGTGCGTGTGGAATGGAAGCCGGGGAATTAATCAGCCTTTATTATTTGAAATTTACACACCTTCCTTTGTGCTCTTAATGCCTTGCTAAAGGTTACCTACCAACAATGGAGCACATGAAATAATCTGAAAGCCACCGCTGGAGGTATTCACAAATGTCACAGCCACATTACAAAGCCATTGAAAGCCCCAGGAAGTACATTTTGGAGGCGGGAGCACGGCGGGTTCTTTCTTCCCTCTAGCCTGCCACTGGCGTCACTTTGGCTGTGACAGGTTGATCATTTTGCATTTGGGGACTTCAGCGCCATAAAACAGAATGAGGCAACCGGGAGGAGCAAGGGATAATCAGAGGCTGTCAGGGTTTGACAGAGGAGGTGCTTTAAGGCAACGACAAGTGTTGGTGAAGCTTCCCACTGTTTTAAAAGCCTGGATGTTATGCTTGCCAAGACAGGTGTTTCAAAACAAAGTTTTAAAGCATCGTAAGGCTGCGGAAGGCTTTCTCCGACACAATGAACACTGGTGCCGTTCTGTCGGCGTGTGATCGTAGGCACGTAGTGACTGAATAATGTCATTCCTTCAGCCTTTTTGATTTAGGATTTTGATCTAGACTTCGATGGGTTTGCCGGTGCACGTTTAATTTTTATTATTCATATCAACAGGCTTCTGTAAAAGAAAGGGGAAATATAAGCCAGACATTAGGTGCTTTGCTCCTTAATATGATTACTGGCGGAATTAATTGTGTGTAGGACCATGATGGAACGTGCATGGCTATTTTTCTTCTCAACTCTTCTTAACCTCTCCCTTCCTCACACCCCCACCCCCAGATACATTATAAAGCACATTGGAACTCAAGCTCTCTAGTACAAATGCCATTTTTGATGGATGATAGAGGTGGGGTTATAAAAGGAAAACATAATTTCCTGGATTCTGATTATAGTGGCGCCCTTACTATATCTTAGTCTCTCCAGAATTATGGGCGCTTTCTAGCTCTCAGAGGGTCTAATACCCCTGCTTACTGTACATCAAAGCTTTCCTTTCTCTCTCCTTCCTTCCTTCCTTCCTTCTCTCCCTCCCTCTCTTCCTCTGCCATCAAGGGCTATGTTGCTACTTAGGGCACCATGTCGGTGACTAATGCAGGCTGCAAAGCATACAGTATGTAAGTACAAATTTAAAACAATAATGGGCACTTGGGAAGCAATAGGAGAGACGTGCAGTGAGTGAATTTGGGATTAGACTTGCAAATGCATTCAGATTTATGGTCTATTGATAAAATGCTGCAGAGAGAGGAGAAGGGGGAAAGTCGTAAAGGGAGAGGTTGGAAATCAGAATGGAGAGAAATTCCTGGCAAGTGCTGATGCAGGGGAAAGATGCTATTTGTCAACTCGCTATAGTCATTTTCTTAGAAAGTGCTGCGGGCTAGTGGTTCTAAGCAGCTGCTTATTGACCACCCTTCCTTGGCTTTTGCCCGGAGGTTACTGAAGACAAGATGCCAAGAAGGGATCTTAAACTAGCAGTAGCCTTGGACACAATTGCCCTTGGTGTGTTTTACTTTCTAGAATGGTTTTGGATTCCAGTTCCAGAAAGGTGCCTTGGAATGCACGGGAGGGGGAAAGGTAGCAGCCGCCTGCAACTTTTACAACCATCTGCATCATTTCCCAGGCGGACAAAGCTATCCTTTGCAGAGCTGAAGGGGAAGCATGGTTGCCCCCAAAATTGCACAGACACCTGCATTTAATCCCTGGGAATTGAGCTAGACTGAAAGAAGATGTTACCTTTTCAGCTGATGTAAATAGTCTGTGCGTTTTTGATGAATGAATTCCTACTTGGGGCCTAAGTGCGTGAATATTTTTAAAATCAATCAATCAAGCAAGCAAGCAAGCAAGCAAGCAATCAAGCAAGCAAGCAAGCATTTGCTAATGGCAAATGCAAGATACCAGGATCAGCTTGCTGAATTAGCAAGCTGATCCTGGTATCTTGCCCTTAGTTGAAGGGACATCATAGTACACAATGCCAGTAGTCTGAACAGGTTGTAACCTAAAACACACACACACACACACACACACACACACACACACACACACACACACACAGAGACATACTGTATAAAACACATGTACACAGACAGACATACTGTATATACATACTGTAACTACATTCTATCCATTCTATCTCTCTCTTATCCATCCTATCTCTCTTTCTCTCATCTCTCTCTCTCTCTCATCTCTCTCTCTCTCTCTAATCCATTCTATCTCTATCTTATCCATCCTATCTCTCCTATCTATCTATCTATCATCTATCTATCTATCTATCTATCTATCTATCTATCTATCTATCTATCTATCTATCTATCTATCTATCTATCTATCTATCTATCTATCTATCTATCTATCTATCTATCTATCTATCTATCTATCTATCTATCTATCTATCTATCTATCTATCTATCTATCTATCTATCTATCTATCTATCTATCTATCTATCTATCTATCTATCTATCTATCTATCTATCTATCTATCTATCTATCTATCTATCTATCTATCTATCTATCTATCTATCTATCTATCTATCTATCTATCTATCTATCTATCTATCTATCTATCTATCTATCTATCTATCTATCTATCTATCTATCTATCTATCTATCTATCTATCTATCTATCTATCTATCTATCTATCTATCATCTATCTATCTATCTATCTATCTATCTATCTATCTATCTATCTATCTATCTATCTATCTATCTATCTATCTATCTATCTATCTATCTATCTATCTATCTATCTATCTATCTATCTATCTATCTATCTATCTATCTATCTATCTATCTATCTATCTATCTATCTATCTATCTATCTATCTATCTATCTATCTATCTATCTATCTATCTATCTATCTATCTATCTATCTATCTATCTAATCTATCTAATAATCCTGGACAGAGAGCCTGTTGGTTATAGTAGTCAGGGTATCAGGCTACAAACTGGAAGTTCTAGTTCCATCCTAGGAACTACAGAGGGAGTTCTAGTTCCACCTTAGGTGCAAAGCTAGCTGGTGACCTTGGCCCAGTCATTTTCTCTCAGCCCTACGAAATGGCCAACCACTTCTGAAAAATCTCGTCAAGAAAACTGCAGGGCCTTGTCCAGGTAGTCTCTGAGAATGGGGGAAAAAAATCTGACTAACACAGAAATACTAGAACCTAATATTGTACAAACGATGCTGAACTCTGTGCAGTATCTTTCTAGTTTTGACCTGATATATTTTTTTTTGTACAATTGTGTCAAGTTTCCGTTTACTATTTCTTTCTTGGATGACCTGCCTCTCCAGTTCTTCTCACTATCTGGAGCTTAAACAGCTTTGTCAGAGAAATAAAGGGTGTAACTGAATGCTTTCAAGATCAAGCATTTCCCCAAATTTTCTTATTTTGATAGTTTGCTTAGCCACTCATGACCTGGGAGGCTTTGCATATTATTATCCCAAAGAAATCCATGCAGGGCGCTCAAGGAAGGACTTAAGCTTTACATCAATGAACTGCAGTTTTGATGGCTGCAGAGCATTCTGAGATTAAGCCCGCATATTTGTTTGGGCCTGTGTGGCAAAGGGGAAACACCAGCTTCCTTGAGGATAAGCCTCATTATCAAGGAATGAGAAGAGGGCTTTTGAGGGGGAAGGAGAAAGCAGATTATGAGAACAAGCTGATGGCACAGTGAATAATAGGCAAGACGGATTTCTCTGTTCAGGTCTCCAAAGCTCCCAGCCTTTTCAAAGAAGGCTGGCCTTGAAATTGCTTCTTTCCCTGGTGAGATCTGAGCTGTATCTTCAAGCAGAAATGCCAGACTGGAAGAAATGCAGCTAGTTACTGGGAAAGAAAAGGGTTGCCCGCCCTTTCACAGGTGAGGTGGCATTGCTGACTTCTGGGGAAGGGAAGGCAGAAGGACAAAAACTGTGGTGGCCAACAGAGCTTTGCTTTTTAATTAGATTTAATAGTTTGCCAGACCGAAGCATCCAAACTTCTGACTCCGAGAACTTAAAGGAGAAATGGGAATAACTGAAATTTCCAATTTCTTTTGACGTGTCCAGCGTTTGACTCCTGATGTTTTCAACTAGTTATCTGCTCTCTGCTTCTTTACCTGGAGTGATCTAAAGGGGTCATTGTGCCACTCAAGGTTTTAACTCTGAGTAAAATGAATTGAAGGAGAGGATAGCCTCAGCTTACCCACCAATCAATGCCATATGGGTCAGGATTACCTTTATTGTAACAGCTATAATGTTAGGATCTTGCAAGCCTGAATATGCTTCCCTTCCCTCTCTTTATTTTCATGAGAACTGAGAAAGGGCATGATGTGTATATATCATATATATGTATATGTATATGTTAAATCTTTTTAGATTTTGCTGACAAAGAGTTAAAGGGAGACTAGTATAGCTATTTTGAGCTATTTAGCTCTCATCACCTAGCCATACCCTTCTGAGATTCGAACCTGGGCTGCTCAGAAGGGTATGGCTAGCTGATGAGAGCTAAATAGCTCGAAATAGCTATACTAGTATCCCTTTAACTCTTTGTCAGCAAAATCTAAAAATTTTTTAAACACAGAAATAGTTTGTCGCAGTAGCGGCTGCCTGTAAAGGCTGTATAAAAAAACGCTCCTAGATTGGGGCTGAAAGGCGAAAGCAACAACAGATCGCTCCGTCCCATACTTGGGTAGACCAGGTGCTCTGTTAGACTGGTTTCACCGGAAACAGTATAGGTAGATATATCCTGGTAAGTTTGAGGCTGTAGCTGGGAAGAGTAAAGCAGATTTCACCTAGGAGTTTGGACCTGAATGTGTCATAAGCAAACCTCTATTTCTCCTCCACAGATTTTCTGTTCTACTTTTATTAATAAGATAGATTTATTACATTTAAAAAAGTAATAAAATGCAAACTAACATAAAGGAAAAAGAGACTGGGGATAAAAGAGAAAAGTTCAAAACTGTATGTATGTGTGTGTGTATGTATGTATGTATGTATGTATGTATGTATGTATGTATGTATGTATGTATATGAACGAACCTGCAACATTTTCAGTGCAGACACAATTATAAAATACAGCAATCTCTCTCTCTAAGTAAATAATACCTAAAAACTTTTAAAATATTAATAACCAATATTAAAAACAATATTCATATATTCTTCAGCATACAAAAACCTATTGACTATAAATAATAGCCGTAAATTCAACAATCCACAATATTTCTCTAGCCAAATCAAATCTAATCCTCAAATCCCAAAGACAAAACATCAATTTTCTCCTTTTCCTGTATAAAAAAAAAATATCTTACAGTGTCTGAGACTTTTTCTTAATTTATTTTCTTAGCTTGGACTCAGGACCTGCTTATCTGATTATTGTCTGTTCCTGGGGTCTCTCAAGGCCTTTCCTTATGACCTCTAGAGACTACCAGATTCTTTGCCCCAAATCAGCAGTTGACACGTTTCTCTTTTTCGTGACTGCCATCCCCACATTCTGGAAGCAATTTAACAAATGTATTCAATGTTTAAAATAAAAAAGGTGGCGCTGAAACACTTTAGAAAAGAAAAGCTGGATTCATTCAGGCGTATCCCGGTAATGTTGAGGTTGTAGTTGGGAAGGGTAAAGCAGCTTTCACCTGCGTGCTTGGACACGTCTGTGCCATAAACAAACCTCTATTTTTTCTTAGTCTTCCTGCTCCACCTCTATTATTTTCTTTCCAGTTTCAACAAACCAGACAGGAAGTGATGGAACGAAAGCTGAGCTTTCCACAATGCTTCTAGCTCTAAAGCAGGGGTGTCAAGCTCGCAACGTCACGTGACGCGTCATGACGTATCGCAACTTTTTTGGCCATTGCCGGAAATGGGGTGGGCGCGGTTTCGCTATGATGCATCCGACCCGCGGGCCGGCAGTTTAACACCCCTGCTTTAAAGAGAACCTCAAAGAGCTCTTAGCAAATGAAAAAAATAACTATCTGCATCTAGTGATTTATTTGGAATTCCATCCACTTGGGCAGAAAACAATGATAAGCAGGAAGAGAGAGCTAGATGGGTGTGTAGCAAATAGCATTCACGTAAATTCATGCTTGGTTATGTCCTCCATGACAGCTATTTGGGGGATAGGGAACTATTTTGCAAGCGTGCTCATAACTCGTTAATCAATGGAACAGCTTGCCTCCCCAGGGTTGTATGTGCTCCATCACTGGAAGTTTTCAAAAATAGACTGGACAACCATTTGACTGGGATGATATAAGGTCTCCTGTCTTGAGCAGGGGGTTAATAATAATAATAATAATAAAGTTGGAAGGGACCTTGGAGGTCATCGAGTCCAACCCCCTGCTCAGGCAGGAAACCCTATACCATTTCAGACAAATGGCTGTCCAGTCTCTTCTTAAAAACTTCCAGTGTTGGAGCATTCACCGCTTCTGGAGGCAGGTTGTTCCACTGGTTAATTGTTCTAACTGTCAGGAAGTTTCTCCTTAGTTCCAGGTTGTTTCTCTCCTTGATTAGTTTCCATCCGTTGCTTCTTGTCCTGCCTTCAGGCGCCTTGGAAAATAGCTTGACTCCCTCTTCTTTGTGGCAGCCCCTCCAAGGTCCCTTCCAGTCCTAGGATTCTATTCTATGTCCTTGAAATGCCAAAGAAGCCCACCAGTTTCAAAGGAAATATCTGCTGTAGCTAATCCAGGGAGTGAAGTAATTTGGTGTCAATTTATTTAGGAGCAAAGAGGATTTTTCTCTTGGTCTGGCCCCATTAACTATGAGTGATGACTTCTAATCTGTTTGGAAATGAGCAGTGGCAATTAAAAGCTCATCCTTGGGTTTCTCTCCAGGCCTTCCACTCAGCAGGGGGTATGATCAGGCCAAACCACTTATCCAATGGTGTGTGACGCAGAGAGGGTGCCAGTTGGACACAGACAGAGCCCTGATTTTCTTGTCTGAATCCAACAGACATGCTGCCTCCCCTCTATCATACTTAATGAAACTTGACGTCCCTTGGAAGGATCTTTCTTCGGACACAATTCCGTGCCCTATCTTTCTTGAAAGTAGATATAGAAGCACCCTGCCCACCTGCCTGTGAGACGGGCAGCTATATAAATTAGAGACATGAACGAAATCATGGTTTGAGGAAAACATTTTATTCACGCGCTCTGCACCTACTAAAAGAGGGGACGTCTGCATACTTTCTGTAGCCAGGAGATAACCTTTATAGATAACCTTTATTGTCATTTTTATATTGTGGGCACAATGGCACACATCAAAAATGAAATTTAGTTGCCCGCTCTCAAAGTGAAACATATACATGACACACACCTAAACATACTATGTACAACATATATATAGACCCACATCCCTACATATACATAGCAAATAAATATTAAATACTGTCCATCTTGAATATATAACGCAAGGAGGAAGTTTGAGAGTTCGCAAGGTTAATGCTGTATGGAATGAAACTATGGCTGAATCTGGATGTTCTGCTACGGATACCACGAAGCCTCCTCCCAGAAGGTAGCAAGGAAAACAGGTTGTGAAGAGGATGTGTAGTGTCCCAGATAATCTTACGGACCCTGCTCAAGCAACGCTTCTGTGCTATGTCCTGGATGGTAGGGAGGGAACTGCCAATGATCTTTTCGGCCATTCTCACCACTCTCTGCACTGCCTTCCTGTCTGAAGCAGTGATGCCTCCAAACCAGACTGTGATGCTGTATGACAGGATGCTCTCAATTGTCCCCCTGTAGAAAGTGGTCAGGACAGGGGAAGGAAGATGTGCTTTTCTCATGCGGCGCAGAAAATGCAGGCGCTGCTGTGCCCGCTTCACCAGTTTCTCACTGTTTAGCGACCAAGTCAGCCTACTCGTTAGCTGCACACCCAGGAATTTGATGCTGGTAACCATCTCCACAGGTGAATCATTAATGCACAGAGAAGTGTGGCTGTGCCTGCCTTTTCTGAAATCAACAATGATCTCTTTGGTTTTTCCTGTATTTAAAACTAGGCTGTTTTCCTTACACCAGTTCACCAACCCCTCAACCTCCTTGCAGTAAGCTTCCACCAGGAGGGATTCCAAGCTAAGCCTAAGAAGCAGAGGAAAATGTGTGGTGCATTTTCTCAACTCTGAAAGGGGGAAGCCATGTTGCTTTGAAAGCTGTTCTCAAGGATTGCCAATATGAAGTCTCCTCTCAAAAATTTGTACCGCCTTCGGATTTAAGGTGACTTGTTAACAGTCCACTCAGAATTTATTTATTTAATGCAAGGCATCTACACAGGTCATACAATATATATATGGACAATACAATAAAAACACTCCCTTTTTATGACCGTGTAACCTCTTAATTTGGGGTAAAGTCGGCTCAACTGGATGGGGCTGAGCATTTACTGGCTAGATGCCCTTCCTGATGCCATGCAGACTTCACAGCAGATTTTTTTTTTCTTTGCGCCCCAGGAGAGAAATATTTGTCACTACCTAGGACAAAACTGTCAATCTTCTGAGTGGGAAGTGAGTGTCTTCACTACTAGGTCCTCACATCGCTCTATGTGGACAATACAGTATAGGAGATAAGGTATTAAATTAAGATAAATCCACAATAAAATATGGAGCCATAGGACTGCAAAGGGGTAGATGCTATAATTTGATATTTTCAACTCAGAATGACTGAAATCCCAAACTCATGATTTAGTAGGCCTCTCCCCCCCAATTAAGAGTCATATTTCTTCAAGCCTGAAGGGGGGTCATGGGGTAGACATATATGAAGCAACTAGCAGCATGAATGTTTTATCTCAGACAATCTCCTGTACCTCACAATTTCCAGAGTCTTGTCTTTTTCTGTAGAGCAGAGAAGTGCAAGAAACAGCCAGATAAATTTTTATCAAAGGTTTGTACTGTTTGTTAGTGTTTTGTTTGAAATCACACCAAGGAATACACATAGTTAGATCAAGGATCACAAATGTCCTGAGGGTTGCAAGTTGTTCAACCTTGGGTCTTCAGCTATTTCATTAAAACCTCGTTTGTTGGTTTAATCTTTTTTATCCATTTTTTAAAATAACCTAGCATGATTACTGCTGTTTTCCCCTCACAAGCCTCTTTGCTTCCAAAAATGTCAGCCGTGGTTATTTAATCGATTTCTCCAGGTTTTCCATGCTTGCTAATGTTCTGATGAACAAGTTGGGATTATATGCAGTATAAACCCATTTTTACAAGCTATTTTAAGATCTTTTTTTTAAAAAAAATGAAGAATCTTTCCCATTCTATTTAATTGTGCATTTTTCAACAAAAAACTGCAGCAGTCACAACAGAATGAAGCAGAAATATTTAATTATTGTTGTTCTGAATTAAAAGGAAAATAACTATTTTGTTAAGTATTGGGGATTTTTGAGGTCTTAAATGCTTGAATACGCTCATGCATACATAAAATACTTGCATTTTTTTTCTTAATAATCTGGCTTGCCTAATTTTTTTAAACACAAGACTTCAAAATTGTTATTGCATACTTGTTCTTGGCTGGGTGGCATCAGAAAACTGATTTTGATTAATGTGGCATTTCAATTAACCTGTTTTGTAGTAATGCTTTTTTAATAGTCCTTTCCTGTGCAATATCTCTTATTAAAAACAAAGAAAGCCATCCTTTTGATATGGAATGAATTTTGCTTGATTTATTGTCCTCTAGATGCTGCTTCAGTACGATGTGAGTAAAAATCTAATAATATTGGGAGATCACCGATTTGAAAAAAAAAGAAACCATAATATTTATCACATGCAGTGTAATTATTAAGGGAGCCTTAACTTTTGTTTGAGAAGATCAGAATGGGAGAACGTCAAGAAAGGCTCAGTTTTTGTGCTTCCCCTTCGACAAGTGTTAGTCAATATTGGCAACTTTAAGATGTGCGAAATTCAACTCCCAGAATTCCCCAGCCAGCTTGGGGAGTGGGGAATGGCTGGCCAGGAAGGGAATGGCACAACTTGCCATGGGACAACTCACTGTGGGACGACTTAACAATTCTATTTAATTCTTTAAAACAAATAAGAAATTATTTTAATTTTTGCCATTCACATTTCCTTCTGTCCTTCCTTTTGCAGCCTTTCTTTAATTATTCTATTCCACCATTTCTTTGAGATTAGGGTAACTTTTGTCCCGCAACGAGTTGGCTATGATGAATTGTCACAGACCTGGCTGGGAAGGCCGTGGCTGCCTCAGGAATTCTGGGAGTTGAAGTCCACGCAACTTAAAGTTGTCGAGGCTGAGAAACATCTGCCTTAGATGAATGCAGGTAGTCCTCGACTTATGACATTTGAGCCCAAAATTTCTGTTGCTGAGTGAGACATTTTTTTTAAAGTGAGTTTTGCCCCGTTTTACGACCTTCCTTGCCACAGCTGTTAAGTGAATCCCTGCAGTTGTTAAGTTAGTAAGCTGGTTGTTAAGTGAATCTGGCTTCCCCGTTGACCTTGCTTGTCAGAAGGTCGCAAAAGGGGGTCACATGACCCCCCCAGGACACGGCAACTGTCATAGATATGAACCGGTTGTCAAGTGAAATAGTCATAAGTCACTTTTTTCAGTGCTGTTGTAACTTTGAATGGTCACTAAATGAACTGTTGTGAGTTGTGGACTACCCGTACCTTAAATTTCATTTTTCCAGTTTTGTTGATACAGATATTTAACCGATCTTATTACTATTACTTTTTTAAATAGACTGAATGACTATCTCATGATTCTGAACAAATCTTGAACATCTCCAGCATGGGTCTGCTATGACTTTGTCTGCTCCGGAGATGTTCAAAGTAACTACCTCTCAGAAAAAGCGAAGAGAAAGAGCTTATGGCTTTAATTTGTCACAAACATGCTGAATATAAAGAGATTTCCTGACAGGGAGACCAATTAATCGTTGGGTTCTTTGAAATCGTTGAAGGCCTAAGCTTACAATGGCCTCTGCTTGCATTGGCATGTCTGTCAATTTTATTTCCTTTTTATTTGATTTCCCCCTTTTGATCTCAAATTCTCTCTGTCCTGTTTACGAAGGAAATAGGGAGCTTTTACATATTCTTATTAAAAAAAAATACTCTGAACAAAAATGCTTACTTCTACCTATCTTCAACACCTTGATTTAGAGTAGGGTCCTGTCAAAAAGGTATAACAATATTAGCAGGCTGTGAAAGTGATGAGATTTTATATGGAATGGCAATAGACTTTGCGTTACCTCTTTGTTCGTGTTTAGAGTTTCCCAAAATAGAGAGAATGGGCCATTCTTCACTGCATGTGATAACAGAATAACAGAGCTGGAAGGGACCTTGGAGGTCTTCTAGTCCAACCCCCTGCTCAAGCAGGAGACCATTTCAGACAAATGGCCATCCAATCTCTTCTTAAAAACCTCAAGTGTTGGAGCATCCACAACTTCTGGAGGCAGTTAGATATTACCTAACTTGGTCAGGACAGCAAAATTAATACATTAAAATGGGATGCCAACATTTAATCAATTTTTATTTAGTGGAAACAATCACATTGTTCAAAATAATTCTAACTAGCTGTACAAAACAGAATAAGAGACTAACACATCTTGGTGTGATCTAAATAGGTCAGCTCTCTCTCTCTGATAGGAAGTGTACAATTTTTAAAATGAACATTGCTTATTTTCATAAATGCCCCGAGAAATATATTTATATGTACAGCAGTATAAAACCAAACATAAGCAACTGGCAGACACATAATACTGGCTATTAAACTGTTACATTAGAAGTGAACAAATTTATCAATTTCTCATCCATGTTGCTTTCACTTATTTTTTTTAAATAATATTTTATTAATTTTCCAATTTTACATTTAAGTATTTAAAAAGCAACATGGTGGCTGGGTTAATCAATAGTTTGATAACAAAATCTTTACTACAAATCTTAGGTTACAACATCAAATATTTCCTCTTTTTCCCTTAACATTTACTGTCTCGTATTTAAACTAATACAGTTCTTATTATATCAACTCAATAAAAACATCATTATTACAGTTATCAATAAATTTTAGTTTATACTTAAATTAGTTGTTTTTTACATTCAATCTTCATAAACAATCCATATCCTGTTATTAATTTTCCCCCAATTTTTAGTTTCACTTATTTTTAACATCTTTTCCATTTCTGACTGACTCACATTAATTTATAATTAAAAACAACAGGCTCGGAATTTCTATTTCAATTTGTACCTTTGAAATATTTATTTGTGTGTTTAAACAGCATATTTTCCCTTCAGAATCTGAATCTGATTGCATTTTCTCTAAATCTCTTTCAGATGAATGCTTGGGGAAATGTAAAACCTATTGGTAACACTCCCAACTCATTCATCCATTTACTTCAAAGTGTTACAGACAACAATTAAATATTGGATTCTGGAAAGATTGAATTTCTCAAGCTTCTCAGCCTTATAGGAGCATAATTTTACCCAAGACTACTAAAAAATAAACCCACTTAGTTTAATGGGCATAACTCTCAATTAAGTAGAAATATTCTACTTCAATGAAGTATCCTACTTCTGAATATAGTATTATCCGTAATCAGAAATAACATTCAGTTGGACTCAGTAAGACTTGCAGATATACGTTTTCTCGGTTCCCATCTGTAATTCATTGCGGAAGGCGGATCAAATACTAAAACTACTAAAACTAAAATACCGAGTACCGAGAAAACCGCGTGACTTACCCACTTGGCCAAAAGAAATAGCGAGTCACGAGGCAGCCAATGTCAACCAGTTTTACCTTGTCCATCAACCACTGGGAGAAAGAAGAATGCAACTACTGCCCATCCTTGATACAGACAATATTGGACTAAATCAGGGGTGGGGAACTATGGCCCTTTTATGACTTGTGGACTTTAATTCCCAGAATTCCTGAACCAGCTATGTTGGCTCAGGAATTCTGGGAGTTGAAGTCTACAAGTCATAAAGGGGCCATAGTTCCCCACCTCTGGATTAGATGGTCCCATTGCAGCTACTCATATTCCCTCTGTTATATGTGCATTGTATGCATTTTGAAAATATCATGTCTCTCAAATACAGCTTCAGTTGCAGGAAATAAGCAGCTGCTTATTTAATAGTGTGTGCCCCTCCTCCAAGAATTAATAAACTTGTGTGTTGTACATTGGGAAAAAATAACCTGCTTTATATGAGATGTTTATTGCTAATGTGAAATTGAGCCCGGACCTGCAAACTGAAGTGCAGACATCCACAGACGTCCTAGAATTATTGTGACAAGATAGACAAATGCCCAACAAATGCAACGTGTTGTACTTTATTAATCCTGTTTTGACAATTCCCTTTCCACATATCTATCTTGTGTTTTTCAAATAAGATACAAATATGTCACTGTACGTGTTTTACTGGTTTTGTTTTTTCTTCTGCTGCTTTAATGCAGCTATAAAATAATGCATTATCACTGCCTCATTGTTTGTGTTGACAATGGGAAAAGAAAATGAATAAAGACTTTTCTTGCATATTCAAATGGAAACTTCCTATTTATAGAACAGAAGTAGATCTATTTCAATTCTAACCAACTTCCAGACATGATAGGCAGGCAGATCTATCTGGATTCAGATGACTCTGCTTCTGTGACTTTGCTTTAGATCAATGGATGCTTGTCATTGCACAGATTAAGCACGAAGTGATTTGGAGTTGAACTGTAAGATAAACACTATAATGCATGATTTGAGTGGAGCATGAACTGCCTCACTTGCAATTTTGGGGTGGGATCCTTATTCATTTTTATTTCAGGCTGAACAGAGATGGCCAGGTAAGAAGTGCCCCAGTGGAATACAGAATAACAGAGTTGAAAGGGACCTTGGAGATCACCTAGTCCAATCCCTGCTCAAGCAAGAACCTTATACAATTCCCGACAAACAATTGTGCAATCTCTTCTTAAAAACCTTGAGGGCTGGAGCACCCACAACTTCTGGGAAGCAACCCATTCCATTGATTGATTGTTCTCACTGCCAGGAAATTTCTCCTTAATTCTAGGTTGGATCTTTCTCTGATAAGTTTCTGTCTGTTACTTCTTGTCCTACCCTTCTTTTCTCTGTGACAGCCCTCAAATACTGGAAGACTGCCATCACATCACCCCTAATCTTTCTCTTTGTCGGACAACATGAAATGTAGGTTTTCTGAATATCCTCCATGATGAGGTTGGAGGGGATATTGTGCTAGCTTCTTCTACCTTCTAATTTCTTAAATATTTTCTACTGTCAAAGAGACCACTGTACTATTCCTTGGTTGGCATGGTGCTTTTTTTTTTTTTTTAAATCATGGTCTTTCTTTGTAGTGCTCTTTCTTAGCGGTGGTGACAGAGGCAACAGCGACTGACGTTGTTTACATAAACAAGATATGAGCTTCCTCATTTGCCATGGAAACTCTAAGCAACATGCAAGCATATGGCAAAGGCATTTCAAACACAAATATAGAAACATCCCTTTTCTTTTTTCCTGCCTAGCATTTTGGCCTGTCAAATTGCTGACTCTGCTTGGGTTTGCACTGAATTCAAGGAGGGAACCTTGAATGTTTAATTTGAATTTAATTGAAATTCATTGAATTTCAATGAATATTTGAAGGGCTGCCACAAAGAAGAGGGGGTCAACCCATTTCCCAAAGCACCAGAATGCAAGACAAGAAGTGTATAACAGCAGTGTTCCAACATCTAAGGGGCTGCCCCAAAGAAGAGGGAGTCAATCTATTCTCCAAGGCACCTGAAGGCAGGACAAGAAGCAATGGATGGAAACTAATCGAGGAGAGAAGCAACCTAGAACTAAGGAGAACTTTTCTGACATTGAGAACAATCAACCAGTGGAACGGCTTGCCTCCAGAAGTTTTGGGTGCTCCATCACTGGAGGCTTTTAAGAAGGGACTGGACAGCCACTTGTCTGGAATGGTATAGGGTCTCCTGCTTGAGCAATGGTTTGGACTTGAAGACCTCCAAGGTCCCTTCCAACTCTGTTATTCTGAACCTACCAGTGTATGAGACTACAAGAAGTACCCGACAAAGATTAAACCAGGAAAACTGGTTTAACCTGACGAAGATAAAACCAGGAACACCGGACCAGATGGATTAACGGGTTTTTGTTACAAATGTTTTGAAGATGAACTTTTACAATCTATTTTACAAAACTTAGTGAATTTTATTTTACAGAGAGGAAAGATGCCAGAGATTTGGAAAGAGGCTAATCCAGCGATTCGTTTAGTGACCGAAGTTACAATGGCTCTGATAAAAGTGACTTACGACCATTTTTCACACTTAGAACCATTGCAGCATCCCCGTGGGGTCATTAATTTTCGAGTCAAAATTTGAATGGCATTTTTAGACTTTTTTTTTATTTTTTTAAAGGATGGAAGGAACCCTTTGCTTCTTTGCATGGGGGTTTTGAATTTGTGCAACGTTCTGCAAAGCCAGGGACTCTCTTTGTTTCCAGGCTCACTGAGTGGTCACGTTTAACAAAAAAAGATGCTTCTTGGAATAGTTGGCTCACTTCAGATAAGCACTCAGAAATATGGAAGCTTATCTGCTTGTGAACCAAGCGGCCTCAGCCTGCATATCTAAGCTGGGTGTCTGTGAAAACGGACTTTTACTGCAGAACCTAACGGCACTCCTGCTCCTGAGGGTGGCCAGAAAGAGCAATCTGTCTCTTTCATTGTATTATCCTGGCACACAAAGGACAATGGGGGTCTCCCAGAGGAAGTGCCTTCCCTTTTTCTTCCTATCCCGTTCACTTGCTTTCTCTCTATAGCTTCTTCAATTGCACTCTGCTCTTCTTTTTAGACCCTTTGCATTGCTATTGAAGCTCTGATTATCCTCCAAAAAGAGATTTATGTTTAGGATTCCTCTCTATTTCAGAGGGGGGGGGGGAGAAAGGCAAAATGCTCCTTGCTCAGATTCCTAAATATGCTTGATATGGGCCCCCAGCTGCTTCCTAGTTTGGACCTTGGACTATTATATCCATGAGTCGGGAGCTCATGGATATGAAGAAGCATTTGGAGTCTTATTCAACAAGCCGTGTTACTGGCTTATTCAACAAACCTTGTTGAATTAACCGATGGCCTTGTGAAATGTGAGATCCTGCTCACCTGGGTAGCACTCGAGATTGAGTGCACCCATCTTCCTTGGTCCACTCTCTTCTCCAAGGGTCTATGATAATTCGCCATGGCCAACTCGCTGTGGGACAACTCATTGCTGGACAAAAGTTACACTAATAGCAAAGAAATGGTGGAATAGAATCATTAAAGAAAGGATGCAACAGGAGGGACATATTGAAATGTGATCGACAAAAATTAAAATAGTTTTTTTATTTGTTTTAAATAATTAAATAGAATTGTTAAATTGTTCGGCAGTGAGTTGTCCCACGGCAAGTTGGCCATGGTGAATTAACTGTGGCAAGTTGTCCCATTCCCCTTCTCCAAAAACACTGAGGAAAGGACACTGAATTGCACAGAGAGAATGTTTTTCAATACATCACATAAATAAGGAGTAAAGATCTTCCTGTAAACCCCCAGTCTACAAAATTGCACCCCAGTCTTTTGGATAGTCTAGTCACTGTGCAGGGGTCTTCACGTGTGCCTGGCTGAGGAATTCTGGGAATTGAAGTCCACAAGTCATAAAAGGCCCAACTTTGAAGACCCCTGATCTAGATTATGGCCTCACTCACTGAGCGATTTCTGTTTTTGCTCCACCAAATAGCACCCATGCCAAAAGTTGATCTGAGAAGCTACATTGTCAAAGAACTTTTTAGTTTCCTTTCTGTCAGGCTGATTATCACTGAACTTTCTTTGGCTCGCCTCTGTTGTTAAATATGTTTAGACTGGTACTTGGGAAAGGGTTTCATAACTTTCCAAAGCTTGGTGCCCTCCAGGCATGTGGAAATTGCAGCTCGGAGAAATTCAGGTCTTCGTGGACATGAATGTACTGTAAATAAATAATTGATAAGGGCTGGAAATGTGCAGATGTATCTATATATTCATAAGCTTTGTTTCAGTTCTTAAAATATTCAAGGGACATAGTTTACAAAGGCCACAGAAGTAACTTTAGTCAGATTGCCACCTCTGGCATTTCATGTTCTTTCTTCTTCATAGCAACTTTTGAAATAAAGCAATTAAGCTCAGTTATTTGCTAGTGATTTCCTTTCTCAGCTAGACACAGGGAAGAAAAGGGCACCCCCCGGTACCCCTCACGTGGCATTTATTTTTGCTAACTTGACATTGCAACTGCCAAGGTTCTGTCTAGCATTCAAATCCCTTTGGAGACCTGCCTAGCTTATGTTTTTCTTAGCAATGGGTCGCCTGAGTGCTGGCATTCAGTCAAACTGAAATTGGTCAAGGTTTTGAATGCTTGTTAATGAGGAAAGCATACAAAATTAATGCTCATTAGAGTGCTCATTAATATGCATGGGATTCATGCTTTTGACCTAATTAAGAGAAGCATCACTTCAGATTGATTCAATATTGCCAAACAAGTGTGTGTGTGTCTCTTTGTGTGTGTGTTTGTGTGTCTGCATGTGTGCATGACTGCATGCACAAAAGGTGGGAAATGACAAGGAAGATGGGGAAGAGAGGAATTTCACTCCATGGGATGTATTTTCTAGGGGAAAAAAAAATATTTATTTGCATCTATCTTCCCGTGGGGCTACTCTAAGCAGCTATGAGAAATAGCTCTTAGTAGTATTTATTGATTTAAGAAAATTTATATGACCGCCCAACTCACTCTCAGTGACTCCGAACACCTTACAAAGATTAAAAACCCAATACAAATACAATAAAAAGCAATACCTCCCCGGCAACAACAGTCAAATGAGGTATTTCAGGGGCTCCATCCTAACCTGGGCCCCCCAGTCTTGTGGGCAAAGTTACATCTTCAGGGTCTTGCAAAAGAGTATTAAAGTGGGGGGCAATCTTATCTCCATGGGGATGATGCTTCATAGGGAGGGAGCCACCACAGAAAAGGCCCTTATTCTTGGTCCCACTAGATGGACCCCCTTAGGAGTGGGGACCTGTAACATTCCTGCCTCCCCACTCTGGTGGGTCAGGTATATGAGACTGGGAAGAGATGGTCCTTCAAATAACTTGGTCCCAAGCCACATAGGGCTTTGAAGGTGACAACCAGCACCTTGAATTGGACCCAGAAGGAAATCAGCAGCCAATGCAGCTCCCGCAGGAGAGACGATTAATTATTTTGGAATTAACTTCTAGGGGCTGTTGAGGAACCTGGTAGGAAGGCCATGAATCTGCTTATGTTTAGACCAGGGGTCTTCAAACTTGGCCCTTTTATGACTTGTGGACTTCAACACCCAGAATTCCTCAGCCAGGCATGCTGGCTGAGGAATTCTGGGAGTTGAAGTCCACAAGTCATGAAGGGGCCATAGTTCCCTCATGCTGGCTGAGGAATTCTGGGAGTTGAAGTCCACAAGTCATGAAGGGGCCATAGTTCCCTCATGCTGGCTGAGGAATTCTGGGAGTTGAAGTCCACAAGTCATGAAGGGGCCATAGTTCCCTCATGCTGGCTGAGGAATTCTGGGAGTTGAAGTCCACAAGTCATGAAGGGGCCATAGTTCCCTCATGCTGGCTGAGGAATTCTGGGAGTTGAAGTCCACAAGTCATGAAGGGGCCATAGATGAGGGGCCATAGTTCCCTCATGCTGGCTGAGGAATTCTGGGAGTTGAAGTCCACAAGTCATGAAGGGGCCATAGTTCCCTCATGCTGGCTGAGGAATTCTGGGAGTTGAAGTCCACAAGTCATAAAAGGGCCAAGTTCGAAGACTCCTGGTTTAGACCAATCTTCTTTCTAAAGGAACTCAAAGCAGTGTACAGTAAGCGCAACATAGGAGAAGTTCAGCTATTCTAAAATTGGACATTGAAAACACAAGAATTAAAACAGCACAATTAAAAATAGCAATCCAAAAGGCAGTCAGCTGGAGTAATTGTTATCCTGATGAAACTGGGTGAATCAGAATATTTTCTGAATTTGCTTGGGGGGGGGGTGCCACTGAGAAGGACCTACACTTGACCACTCAGCCTTCCCTGCTTATCTTTATATGTTTGAATTGGCTGACATGAGAGAGATTATCAAGACTTAGATTCCTTATCTTTTGGGTCCAAAGTAATAAAACAAAAATGATGGATGGCTTCAGCTCTTTACATCACTTGGAAGTTTACCTGTTTGGGAAAAATACAACAAAAGTAAGCCAGGGATGGGATGACATTCTGGGATAGTAGGAAGAATTTCTTCACCTTACTTCCACTCACTAAAATAATTTATTTTCTCTCAAATGGAATAAGAGCAAGAAAAAAAAATAAGTTGGAGGGGGCTAGAATATACCGTATGTGCTGTTTTGGAGCTCTGGATCTGTCCAAGGTACTGAAAAACACTTTTTAAAGCCTTTGGTTGTGAGATCCTTATTCAAATGTCTGGAATGGGACCCTGGTTAAAGAATGCTAAATTAATACTATTTGGAACATATAATTATCATATTCCAGTGCTTGGTTCCTTCCCCCTACTGCAAAAAAAATCTCCATGTTGTGCTCTCAGCCATGTTGAAAAAGGCAGCTGTTTAATTTTAATAGTCTCTTGTTTCTTCTCTCTTCTAGCCAAAGTGTGTGCCTCAGTTTCTTCTTAAAGGAAAATAGCAAAGGATGTGAGTGAGAGAAATTCTTTTCTGTTTTTTTATGAATAAAAATGAACAGAATAATGCATATATATGTCTCGAATAGAATAATGGCACAAGCTTTGATATTCATGGAGCTGTCTATGGCTTTGTGCAGTATTCACTCCTGTTGACTCGCTGATGATAAAACAGTATTTTTTGACGATCTGTCTTGAAGTAATTTTCATGATAATGGGATAACTACACCATTTTCTTTGCCCTTCTCTTTCGTCCCTCTATCTCCCCCCCCCATCTCTTTACTGATCCTTGTACCTATTGGCTGTCTCTACTGCTATCTATAGCACTCATTTCCCCATTAATCTAGATCCCATTAGTAGCTGTTCATTAAGATATAAAAACAAATTAGACAGCAATTTGAATATAAGAGATATTGGCAGAATATTCCAACTTATTAAGAGAAATGACAAGCCTCAACTGAAGCTCTAAACAATGTTATTTATTCTTTTTAAAAATCCAATTATTTTCCCCCCCCTCTCGTTTAATACAGCTTCTGTTCTAGAGTTTAGATCATCACCTCCCATGGCACCTCCCTCCAAACTTGCCTTTGTTCTCTCATAATGTCTCTTAGTTGCCCATCGAAGTTCACTTTTTAATGGAACTGCATTAATAATAATCTAAACAGTGTGGTCATAAAGTGCAGTGTCACATTGGATGCACACTTTGTGGTGGCAATCTCAGGGTCTCTGGTTGCCACTGTAACCCAGAGACCACATGGCCTTTTAAGAGAGGACCTTATGTGACAGGAGTCCTAGGCAAGCAGGTGGGTGGGTGAGAACTGCAGGAGGCTGGGTGAGTGGGTGCTACTGAGTGCAGGTGGGCTGGCAGAGCCTGCAGGTGGGGCAATGTGGGTGATGGGTGGACAGGTGGGAGAGGTCTATCCCAATTAACAATTAACCAGTGGAACAACCTGCCTCCAGAAGCGGTGAATGCTCCAACACTGGAAGTTTTTAAGAAGAGACTGGACAGCCATTTGTCTGAAATGGTATAGGGTTTCCTGCCTGAGCAGGGGGTTGGACTCGATGACCTCCAAGGTCCCTTCCAACTTTATTATTATTATTATTATTATTAGTATTAGTATTAGTATTATTAGTATTATTAGTATTAGTATTATTAGTATTAGTATTGTTATTATTATTGTTATTATTGTTATTGTTGTTGTTGTTATTATTATTATTATCTTTTATTCATTAAACATGAACCTCAGTCAACTGAACATTCAAATTGGCTGGCGCTGATGGTTGACACAGGTTGCTACCAGCATCCTAGGTGTCAACCAGGTACCTTCTTAAAATATAAGATGTTCCGAGTAGCGCAGTTTTTTGTAACATTGGTGGAGTTATTGCAGGAAGCTGCAATTTCTTGATGTATTTTGCAAAGTTTTTGGACATAGTTCCCAGTGCCCCGATGACAATGGGTACCACTGTTACACGTTTCATCCATAATCGCGCAGTTTCGATGGCCAGGTCGCGATATTTCGTAATTTTTTCCAGTTCTTTTTCTTCGACTCTGGCATCTCCTGGTACAGCGATATCTATCAGCTGTACGCTTCGGTTCTCTACAACTGCGTGTTGTGTTCCAAATGGCAATCTGTCTGTATTCGAAAGTCCCACAAGATCTTCACCCCCTCATTCTCAACAACTTTTTCCACCCTGTGTTCCCACGACTTTTCAGACACAGGCAAGTCATATTTTTTACACAATGCCCAGTGGATTAATTTAGCAACTCGGTCATGTCTAGATTTGTAATCAGTTTGTGCGATTTTGCTGCACTCACAGATTAGGTGTGAAACAGTTTCAACTTTGTCATTGCAAAGTCGGCAATTTGGATTGTCAGTGGATTTTTGTATCTTCGCGTTCATGGCATTAGTTTGTAGTGCTTGTTCTTGAGCAGCCAGTATTAATAAGCCTTCCGTTTCTTTCTTGATGGTTCCCATCTTAAGCCATGCCCATGTCAAGTTGTTATCATATTTTCCTTCAATGTTTTTCAAATGCTGTCCGTGCAAAGCTTTGGTTTTCCATCTATTTAATCTGTCATCCAGCCGTTTTTTCTTATATTCTGCCTTTGTTGTTGTTGTTGTTGTTGTTATTATTATTGTTATTGTTATTGTTATTATTATTATTATTATTATTATTATTATTATTATTATTATTATTATTATTATTATTATTATTATTATTATTATTATTATTATTATTATTATTATTATTATTATTATTATTATGCCATGGCCAACTCACTACTGCCAACTCGCCATAGTCAACTCACCGCAGGATAACTTGCTGTGCGACAAGAGTTACACTAATATTAAAGAAATGATGGAAGAGAATCATTAAAGAAAGGAGGGACAGAAGGAAATGAGAATGACAAAAATTACAATATTTTTTTTACTTAAGTCCCATGAGAGATATTTCTAAGCAGATGCACGCCTTGTTCAGCATAACTTCACACCCCTTAACCGTACATGACCTATAATCTACTCAACCCTGCTAGGTTCTGGCACTAGAATGATTTGCTGGGAATCATAGCTTGATAAAGCATGACTGAAGATATTTTTTTTGGCATCGTACAAGGGGTCCTTTCTTCCTTGATGCCCACCTTTTCCAATCTTCCACTTGGGGCCCCCTAAATTCATTCCCAGAAGCCTTAAACAATGGTTTCCCTCTAACTTATGAAAAAACAAATTAACCAACTTTACAAATGGGGAAGCATGGAAAGTTCTCCTTCACGCCGCCCCTTTCATTTTTGCACTGCAATATCTCAGTTTTGTGAGTAATTTAATTTTTATGTGACTTCAGAGAAAAAAAAAAAAGAAAGGATCATATTCAACCCAATTACCAACTCATTTTGCTTAAGGCATTTTTAATACTATCCAATACCCATTAAGAAAATCAACTCATCACTTTACTGTGCAAAATTAGCCAAAGACTATTATTATTTCCTGAGTAATTAAATTATAACTGATTGTTTATTCAGCCCATTTTGGATCCTTTCCATTCCATTTATCTGTTACTTTTCTAACTTCCGAGCATTGTATAGTCCTCCTTGCAAATAAATTTATTGCCCATAAATGAGATGCTATCGTATCTGCTCACTCATACAAATGTCATTAGTGAGCTAAGCTGAAGTCCCACTTCTTCCCATTGATGAAAGCTTTTCGATCTTCTGCTTTAGGACCCAAAGAAGAGTTTCTGTGGTAGAGTTAGTAGGATGTGGAGCTTGGTTATGCATGCCCACCTAGGTGGCGGTGAAGTTGGTAAGAACAAGGCAAAACTGTCGCCTCCCTTCAGTGGCTCCCTTCTAGAATTAGGACATGCTCAAAAGTCACAAGGAAGCCCAAGAAAGCAGAAGAAGACCATTGAGACAATTGTCATTTGGAGTCGTGGGGAGCTCAACCATATTGCTGTGCAGGTTCTGAGGTTTTGCTTGATAAAAAAATACAGGAAACCAGAAGTTGCCTTCAAGCGTTACGTTTTTATTCAGTTGAACAAAGACGGGCTTCTCTAAAAGACAGAAAAAGCCCCAAATATCAGAAAAGCCTTATTTTTAATACCTTCTTTGATTACATAAGCAATTCACCCAGCAAAGCTGACACACATAAGATAAAGACTTCGCCCTTTAAGGCTGGCACACTGTAGATAAGAAAGGAAGAAAGCAGAAGTAGCTAAAAATGTTCCCTTTTGGGTGTTTCCCCAAGACACCATATGTTCCCTTTGGGGTGGTTTAGGTGTTTCCCTAAGGCAGGGCTTTTCAACCTTTTCACCCATTGTACCACTTTTAGGATATGGCAACATCCGAGTACCACCAGTCGCCTAGCAAGGTGTCAAAAACTTGATAAAAAAAAAATGAAAAAAGTGATAAAGTACAGGTAGTCCTCGACTTACAACAGTTCGCTTAGTGACTCTTAGAAGTTACAATGGCACTGAAAAAAGTGCCCCCCAAGCCACAGCCGAGCAAGACACCTGCCTGCCCACCCGGCGACGCTCTTCCTCCTGTCCAAGGTTTTCATTGTTGTGAGCATTTCTGTTGAGGATTGGCAGCGGGGGTGGGGTGGGTGGTGTTTGGTTTTTATTCCCCCCATCTGCTGGGTGTTGCAGCAGGTTTTGGTCACTTCACATGACCCTGGGACACTGTGACCGTCGTAAATATGAATCAGTTGCCAAGCATCTGAATGTAAATCACAAGACCCTGGAGATGCTGCAACATTCCAGCTGATCGGCGCTTCTTCTGGGCTCAGCAGAAGCGCCAGGATCAGTGCTGCTTTCCAGCTGGAGCCTGGCGCTGATCCTGGCGCTTCCACTGAGTCCTGACAGCCCCGAAGAAGCGCTGATCAGCTGGAAAGCGGCACTGATCCTGGCGCTTCCGCTGAGCCCTGACAGCCTTGCAGCTCCAGCCGTCTCTCGCTCAGGCTTGTGCGGTGCTGCCACTGGTTCAGCTCATTCTCCTCCCCCGCTACCACTTTTCTAGGATGGTCGCATAACACCTGCCAGGTGCCAATGTACCACAGGTGGTACCCGTACCACTGGTTGAAAAGCCCTGCCCTAAGACACCACATGTTGCCGGGTGGGTTAGGATAGTGGGCGTTTCCTTTGCTGTCCTTTTATGACCTTGCATTCATGGTTCTGCAAGTGGCCAGAGATAGCGTGGCCATCTGCACGTATTCACAATTGATACTGTCCCCTAAGTCCGGGTCAACAATATGACAATAACCTTGATTTCTGAGGTTCCAATGTGGTATCTAATGAATATGATATAAAGGAGGGTCTTGTTTTCTTGCAAATAAAGGATTAACATGCTAGTTTTATTATTTGGAATAATGACATGAAGGCAGTTCACATACAAGGTAGAGTTGCTATCAAGTTGAAAAGTTCATGTTCGGTATTGATTTTTTAAGCCAGGGACTTTTCTCCTTGACAAGAATCAGCAGGGATATTTGAAAAGAACAACAGGGAAGCAAAAAAAAAAGACCACTCTGGTTTTGATGGCTCATCCCTTTAAAACCTGATAGCACCCCAAATAGAAGAATTGTTTCCTCTGTGGTCAATATCTTTTCATCATGGATTTATCCACAGAATGATGAAAAGCAGGTTTTTGAGATCTTGATCTCTGTTTTCTTAATGCCACACTAGTTTTGTGTAACAAAATTTGTCCTTTGGGGTTGTTTTTTTTTTAAATAAAGATATTCCATCTCCTCTTCCCCTCCCTTTCCCTCTCTTTCATTCCATGCTCCATGAAACCAATTTCAAATTGCACTTGGGAGTCTGTTCTTGTCATTCTTATATTGACCTCTGTGTGGGGTTTGGATTTGTTTTGTTTCGGGAGAGGGATGATGGTCTTTAAAAAAATAATGATCCCCTTATTTGAAAAAAAAAAATTCTCTCTACTTCAGAGTCTTCATTTGCTGGATCTGTCAAAATATCTCCGGAGCTTCCACTTCTATTAGTCAATTTGGACACCATGCTTGGTCAGTTGGAAAGATGTCTAAACTTTGAAGAACCATTTGGTCTCCCATCTGCACTTGCAGATGTGTTGAGGCTTTTCGGTGGTGCAAAAGAAAAAAAAAATGGAGTTTGTATGACCTCTGGGAAATACCAGGGAAGAAATTACTTGCGATGAAGCAAACAGACAATTTGATGTCGGCACTGATGGACACGGATAGTGCTGTAAGGAGAAAGAAACATGCAGGTTAATTAATTAGAAAATCTCTCTCGCACACATTCAGTGCACAGAAGGATCGCTTTGGAGAAGTCGTGTTGCCAAGTTGCTAACAAGCATTTGTTTTTGTTTATCTTGGCACTAAAGTATCATCCCGGAATTAGGTTTTCTGGATGGATCTGACATTGAGGTCACTTGAAGGCAGAATCAGCTGTAGAGAGCCATCAGGGAGAACAGGCAGCATTTGAACTCTCTGAAAGGCAACAGCCAGTTGAAAAAAATACTTGCCCATTTTTATTTTTATTTTTTAAAAAGAATAGAATGCAGCTCATCCTGTTGAATGACTGGAAGTCATCCAAACGTTTTAATAATCTGACATCCTGGTAAATGGGACTGCTATTGGAATTATTGTTGTTTTAAAGATGGGCCGTTGGCTTTCCTTGCAATATCAAACCTGTTATAATGATTTTGCAATTATCCACTGCAGGTAGTCCTCGACTTACGACCGCAATGGAGCCCAAACTTTCTGTTGTGAAGTGAGACATTTGTTAAGGGAGTTTTGCCCCATCTTGTGACCTTTCTTGCCACAGTTGTTAAGTAAATCACTGCAGCTGTTAAGTTACGAACACAGTTGTTAAGCGAATCTGGCTTCCCCATTGACTTTGGTTGTCAGAAAGGTCATAAAAGGGGATCACATGACCCCGGGATTATTCAGCCGTCATAAATATGAGTCAGTTGCTGAGCATCTGAATTTTGATCACGTGACCATGGGGATGGTGCAACGGTCGTGTGAAGTGTGAAAAACAGTCATAAGTCACTTTTTTGGGTGCCGTTTTAACTTTGAATGGTCACTAAAGGAACTGTTGTAAGTCAAGGGCTACCTGTTTGTGCCTATTTCAGAATCCTGGAGTTGTCCAAGGTTCTGAAAAAACAAATTCCAACCGCCTTTGGCTGTGAGTTCTGTATTCAAATGTCTTGCCTGGGATCCTGGTTAGGGTCCCCTGTTACTTTTCTAACTTCCCAGCAACGTATAATCCACCATGCAAATAAATTTGTTGTCCATAAAAAAGATGCTATCCTATCAGCTCACTCATACAAACGTCATTAGGAGGATGACTTCTTCCCATTGATTAAAGCTTTTTGATCTTCTTCTTTAGGATCCAGGAACAAGCCTAGAACTTGAACCTGTGTGGTCGAGTTGGCAGGCAATGCAGCTTCTTTATGCACGCGCATTAAGGTGGCAGTGAAGTTGGTAAGAACAAGACAAAACTCTCCCTTCCCTTCAGCAGCTCTGTTCCAGAATTAGGGCATACTGGAAAAACTTTTTACAATTTTCACAACGACCTCACAATTGTGCACTTTGACTCTTTCCCCCAGCAAAAAGGATTAGGACTATCGTAATGTCGGTTACGTTTTCTTTTCTGGTTAGGAAAGATGGTGTCCTTGTTTTTGTTCTCTTTCTTTCTCCGTTCATATATTGGGCTAAAAACCTAGCAGCGCGATCGGAATGAAAAATCACTTCATTTTCTCATGGTTATTTGTGCGCCAAAAGAGGGCATTTTAGGGGTTTAGGGTGTAAATGTGACATCATGGAGAGAATAATTCTTATAACCTTATGTTGAAAGAAAAGTCTTCATCCTGGTTCATCCAAGCCAGGGATAAATAAACAACATGGCGATTGCTTTAGAAAGAAGGTTGCAGTTTATTGAAGAGCCAGACCGAAAGATGGTTCTGGCAGGAATGAGGAGAGAAAACAAGGCTGAGCACATGTGGGTAGTGGGTTTTTATACCCTCTGAAAGCCTTTTGTTTGAAATAGTTTCCTGTTCCTGTTTTAGGCTTTGTATTTCCTGTGTCAAGTATTCTGACCTGAGTCTGGGTGTGCCTTTCTGGTATTCTTGATGGTGGTGGGTTAATCCTATTATGTCCCAAGGTCATATCCTGCTTCCCTGGTGCTGTTTGGGTGGGGTATGCAGATTTTAGGTGTCTTTTGTCTTCTTAATCTCCTAGCTGGGGCCTTTCTGATGGTTTACATCTGCATTTGTACAGAGCTGGCTTCTGCTTGGGACAGAGAGACTTGGGGGCAGGGTTGGTTTCTGCTTTTTAAAATCCTTTTGAGGAAATATATTTTTCTGCCCTTTTAATATTTCCTTCTTTGGGGGGGGAGGGTCTGACTTCCCACACTTACCTCTCTTGTTTCGGATTACCTCTGATATATTTTTTTGCGACTCTTCCTCTGAGTTTTGGGAATTTTCCTTTCCTACCCATTACAATACTTCAAGTGGAAGCTGCCTTTTATCCCTTGCCATGTCCAAGAATGTACTGTACTAAAAGAATTAGCGAAACGAAGGAGACTTTTTTTTTGTTGCTGCTGCAAATTAACCTTTGGCTGTCATCCCTGGAGGAGGGCTGTTTGTTTGCACAATTGAGGAGATTGTTTTGCAGCAAAACAAAGAAACAAACAAACAAAGGCAGCGGGGGAGGGGGGAGGGGAGATCATGTTAAAAAGAAAGTAAGGCAATTTCTTGTCTATGGAGATTCTCAATCATCCAGGTCATGGTTGTCCCAAAGGTGCTTTTCAAAGGGCAACTAGACTTTCTTAGTGTTTTTTTTCTTCTTCATCCAAGAAGCTTTTTAGTTCTTCAGAACTGAAGGCAATGTCTTGTTTTTTTTTTAGTTACATCAATCAGAGATCTCCATTTCATGTTCTAGAGACTTGACGGGCTGCTGTGTAGGTAAAATTTGCTAGACAGAATCTCCAACTCCTTTTGAGGAGTCACTTTTGCATTAAAATAAATGGATAACTTTGGATTCGTACTACATGCCCACATCAAAATCAAAATCAGAACCAGAGAAGAACCTTTGGAGCATTTTGCCTTGTGGTTTACCAGCAAATCTTTGGCGTACATGAGTGGATATCAACTCAACACTCTCCTTATAACCTGCTCCTGCAAATCGATTAATCAATGCTTCTTACAAGATTGATCTGTCCTAGTATAGGTTTCCAAGTATCCGGCTCCAGAGAAAACCCTATAAAATGGTTTTTACAATATTTCCCCTGGAGGGAATATTGGCACCATTTGCAAAACCCTATCAAAGCTACTGTACATCACAGGGCGCACGGTCAAAATTAGCAGCCTTTGCATGTAGAAGTGGCCCAGTCTAGTGGAACTAGCTTAGCCTGAATCCAAACCACAATGTTTGATACATTGCTTTTTTTCTAGGCTTTTGCTCCTACTCAATGAATTCTAACAACGAGAGGTCTGTTGATAAAAGCCATGCTGATACTTATTTGGCATGGATTATTCTTTTCAGATGTTAAATTAATTGTGTTGTTTTATGTTGGTGTAAAAGTTTATGTTTACACTGGTGTAAGAGTGTCTTGATTGCACCATCTCTCCATTGCTGAGGTCTGTTCTTCAACATTGGTGTTATAGAGCCTGACTTGTTTCATTCTGTCTTCTTTGTGATCGCTGGTCTAAATTTAGACTGTTAAATTCTAAGAGTCGTGGATATCAGGATTCATAATTATGGAATCCAGAACTTGAGTAAAATATTTTCCTTCAGCACAGAGACCTCTGCTAACCCTTTGCTTATTGAAGATGCTTGCATTTTACTAGTGAATTCAATTTCTAAATTATGTTATTGAGCTATACCTCTTGAAATTATGGATGAATACTGGCTAATTATCACAGAAGTATGTTTTGGCAGCTGACTGTTTTCAAAGACTGTGCCTCCAAAGCTTCACACTTTAAATTTATCTTTATTAAGCCTTGTCCAAATGATAAATACACACTGTCTGCTTGGGATCTGTCACTGGGAAAATAAATCACTTTAGGATTGATTTACTAACAGCTTTTTTTGCTCAGTGTGTCCTCCTGCCTCAGAGGTCACGATGAAGCCCTTCACAACCAAACACACCCAAGTAGACTTGAAATATATGTGAAAGAGCCCAAACGATCAGCAACTGAGAAACCTGGAATAGGATCTGGCAAATCTACTCCGCATTAGGAGTTGTGCAAGAATCAGCCAGACGTATTTGTTGTACCATTTTCATTTTTGTGACTTGGGAACCACCTCAACTCCAAATGCCGGTTGTTTTAAAATAGCACAAATTAACTAACCTAATGACTTCTAAGACTCATCATCTCTTTGCTTAGAAGAGCTATCATAGACTAGTTCTGTACATCTTTCTTTCCTTGGCAAGTTTTGGTCTCAGATTATTTCAAATAAATTGTCTTCCCACTGCTTCTTTGTGGGTGTGTGTGTGATAGAGAGATCTGTGGTTTTTACCAAGGTGGAATCAGATCCATATTGCATTCATCGTGGAAATGAGAAGGTTAAGTGAAGGGTCCATTTTTTTCCAGCCAACACTTTCACCCCTCTGGATGCTATTCACTATTACATCCATAATCTAACCTGACCAGATGGTGGGGGAATGGAAGGATTTATACTCCTTGCAGACAGCTGGTCATTTGCATTCCTTTAGAGAGTCGTCGAGACCACCTGGAGGTTTATCTGTGTCATCAAAGTCACCTGAGTGGTGCAAATGGACCTGGAGCCTTCTTGGAACTGCTGAAAGGACTGTGTTGTAGATTGGAGAGAGATGATGTCGTATCTGCAAGGAATATAAATCCTTGCATTCCCCACCATCTCTTAGGGGGAGCCTGGAACCCCCACAGAGCGCGTCCCTGGGTGGCGGATTGGGGGGCCCTACCCATTATGGCTTTTATACTGTAATGGCGGGCTGGAGGGAATCAAATACCTCCCGTGGACCAACAGGCCTGGTGAGTGGCAGCTGGCTCCCCAGTATCAACTGAAGGCGGAGACCATATTGGTCGGAACGGATTCAGAAGAACAGCACACGGTGTGGTGGTAGCCACTTGAACAGCGTGTGCACAGCGGTGTAGAAAGCAAAGGGAAGACTACTACACTATATATTTCCCAGGAAAATCATGTTAATGGCGGCAAAACCTAACAATGGCCCCGAGTATGGGCGCCCCTTAAATGGGGCAGGGGTGCTAAGAATCTCCCGGTCCGCTAGAAGCATGATAAACCCAAAACTACGAATTGGTACGTGGAATCTGAGAAGCCTATACGAAGCTGGGAAAACACACAACACTATCCAAGAAATGTCCAAATACAATATCTCTATATTGGGAGTGAGTGAAATGCGCTGGCCTGAAAATGGAATGTGTAGAATAGGAAATTATACTATCTACTACTCTGGTGAGAACAGCAAACACCATCGAAATGGAGTAGCTATAATCATAAAAATACGGCATACTCCATTTAATTCTCCAGGGAAAGATTGAAGGCAAACGAGGTCCAGGCAGAAGAAGAACATCATGACTTCAAAATCTAAGGGACTGGTTTGGACAAAACTCAGCAGCACTTTTTCGTGCGGCTGCTGATAAAAACAGGATCACCAACATGATCGCCAACGTCCGATAACGGATATGGCACAAGAAGAAGAATCTAATAGGAAGTAAAAATGGCCAAGTCTTCTTAGTGATGGCTCCTCTTCTGTTGGACAACCTATCCCCAGACAAGCAGACCACATGCCCTCTCTGTTGGCTTTCTTAGGCCATGGCTCTTTGAGAAAATATTGGTGAGAAGCTGAAGATTAACCTGCCCAGGTTGATGGTCCATCTCATGTTAGATGGTAAGACATTTAGTTGATTTTATTTTGACATTAAGTGACCTCAAAACTTCATAGGGAAAGAACAAGCTGTCAACATGACCTTTTATGTTATAGAGCAGGGCAGAGGATTGGAAAGGAATATTTTGTATGTGATACAAACAAAGCTACCTGCTGGCATATTAAAGCAGTTGACACGCTCCATAAGACTTGATTTAGTTTTTTCAAAGTTTTTCTTACTTCTCTCCATATATAAATCATGCGGAGCAGCTGTCTGGAGTATAGGTGAGTGATCGCTTGGTCTCTCCTTGTCCAGAGGGGCTCTACCACTCAAAATTTGTCATCTGGCAACCAGTCACTACCATATAGCTGTCTCTCTTACTTCAGAGATATTTAGATCCCATGAACCTTACCTGAAAGCCCTCAGATTCTCCTGGCTTAAATCTTATTCTGTCTCTTTCTTCTGCCCCAGCATCTAGATTTCTCCTTTTAAGTATTATCATCTGAAGACATATTCCTTTTCTTTTAACTTCTGGCTTTTCATCTCTGCACCGTATACTCATATTTTTAAAGCTGGCTTTAGACATGATAAGCCCAACAATATAGGTTGTTTCTTTTAAAATTAGTACAGTATATTTCCTGGCTTCAGGATGTTTTATTTATTTCAAACTTCTTTAAAAAGATTAACACTGGATCCTAGTAGTTGGAAATGACAGCAGTGGCCCTCCCATCTCTGAGTTATCGTTTCCTAAGGCCAGCCTTTAAAAGACAACACAACTCTATGACAAGTTCTGTACTGCCCATCTATCTTACAGCTTCTTATTTAAAAGAGACCAGGTTGATTAAAGTAACTGCAACTTTGTTTTAAAACAAAGAAGGAGGAGGCGAAGAAAGAAACCATTCATTTTAAAGCACCTAATCAATCTTTCAGTTTCTTAGTTAATGTGGGAGTGATTACAGACTGGCGATAGTGTTGTAATCTTTCATGTTTTGGAACTGGTAAATAAAGGAGGAATAGTGTTATGAAGCAGTGTTTTATTTCACTTGTGTTGCAAATTATTATGCTCTTTATTGCACTCCTTCTTATTACACCAATGCAATGATTTGCAGCAGGAATGGATGCACACAGGCACCACCATACATGCAGATGCTTCTTTGGGCACTCACAATGTCTTAGCCCAAATGATTTTATTTGATTTGATTACTTTATAATCCTCTTAATTAAGCAAATTCTATTTTAGGGTAGATGCTGCAAACACCAGCGTTTAGCATCATATTTATTTCCAAGAATGCACTGTATATCATTTATCTCTCTCATCTGTCTTTTTCTATCCAACCATGCCATCATGCATGCATGCATCCATCCATCTATATCCATTTATTTATTAATAATTTTCAATTCTCTCTCTCTCTCTCTCTCTCTCTCTCTCTCTCTCTCTCTCTCTCTCTCTCTCTCTCTCTCTCTCTCTCTCTCTCTCTCTCTCTCTCTCTCTCTCACTATCCATTACTGACAAAGCATTTTTTCCAATAAACATCCACCATCCATCACCACCAATTTCTTTCTGCCTTCCATTTTGGTCATACACGAAAGTCTGCAGACATAAGAATAAATGCAGGCCTTAAATTCCATTTTTTCCCAGAATACTCAGCTGTTGACTTCATCTAAAGGGTCTCAGGAGAGAGCAGCATGAAACCTCTAGATTAGAACATGCCAGGCCCATCAATCCCTTCCTATCACACTTCAGATGTTAGTTACTTAGCAATGCTAGGAACCTCGTGTTATCAAATGGTTACTTTCCCTCCTTTGCCTACATTTAAAACCTTAACAAGCAAGTCACCCACTGAAGCTTTTGCATTTGATTTTGCCCTGATAACAACGTTTAATTGAATTTACTCTTCTTCTGCCCTCTTTGTTAGGGCCATGTAACACTTTGAATGGATGCTTCATTTAGAGAGAGGTATGTTTACCAGACTCAAATTATGACTGGAGCTCCATGTCCCCAGGGTCACTTGGGCCTTCTCTGATATGCCCCACCTGCCATCCTTATCTTTAAAGAGGATACATACATGCCCTGAATTCAAAAAGACAAAAAAAAAACAAACCCTTCCCTGCATGTTTTAATAATTTCAATGGGATTACACACATTTGACTCCAATGGGATCGGACTGCTGACGTCCAAGCTGCACCTTGCAATTTATCAAGATATTATTTGATTGGTAGCATATGTTGCCATCCAGAGGAATTGGGATTGGGACTCTTAGAATTTTTAATTGATCTGGGCAATCTATGGGCCTCTAGAAGCTTTAGAAGCCATTGACCGTGAAAGCAACGTACAGGTAGTTCTCGACGTACGGCCGCAACTGAGCCCAAATTTTCCATTATTAAGTGAAACATTTCTTCAGTGAATTTCACCCCATTTCGTGACCTTTCTTGCCACAGTTGTTAAGTGAATAACTGCAGTTGTGAAGTTAGTGACACGGTTGTTAAGTGAATCTGGCTTCCCCGTTGACTAATCACATCGGACAGTCGCCAAAGGGGATCGCCTGACCCCCGGGGACACTGCAAAATGTCATAAAATGCAGTCTGAATTTTGATCACGTGACCACGGGGATGCTGCAGTGGTCATAAGTGTGAAAAACCCCGGATCATAAGTCACTTATCTCAGTGCCATTGTAACTTTGAACAGTCACTAAATGAATGGTTTTAAGTTTTAAGTGTTAGGAAAGGTTGGAATGAGTTACTGCTTTAATTGATGCTATTACCTTTAAATCAGAAGCTTCCATGTTACTTCAAAGGCACCTTAATGTCCTTTTTTTAATGCAACTTTTTTTTGAGGGGGAGGGTGGAGAATGCCACAATGGTTTTGTTATACTTCCTATGACTTGCTTATATTTTCGCTAACAAATGAGTTCTCTCCTTTCAGCAAATCTCTTAGAGCTGTTAATACAACACTGCTGTTATCACACTGAAATGTATTTGCAAGTTAAACATGCGGAGGTTGAATTAATTAGCATAATGCTGCGAGAAACAAGCTAAATGGTATGCACAATATGCATATTATTGAGTCACCATGGGCATAAGGTATATCTTGGTAAGCCTGGTTCTTGGTGATTTGGTCATAAATCTTTTAGTGCAAGTTTCCAACATAGCCAACTGGCAAAGAATTTCGGAAGGCCCTTTTCTCTAGAACAGGGGTGTTCATCCTTGGCAAATTTAAGACCCGAGGACTTCAATTCCCAGCATTCCCATGTCAGAGGAATTCTGGAAGTTGAAGTCCACAAGTCCACAAGTTTAGGGGACTGGAGGTTAAAATGTTTAAAGAACGGTTGCTGGAATTGGGTATGTCTAGTTTAATGAAGAGAAGGACGAGGGGGGACATGATAGCAGTCTTCCAATATCTCAGGGGCTGCCCCAAAGAAGAGGGAGTCAAGCTGTTCTCCAAAGCATCTGAAAGTAGGACAAGAAGCAACGGATGGAAACTAATCAAGGAGAGAAGCAACCTAGAACTAAGGAGAAACTTCCTGACAGTTAGAACAATTAACCAGTGGAACAACCTGCCTCCAGAAGTTGTGAATGCTCCAACACTGGAAGTTTTTAAGAAGAGACTGGACAACCATTTGTCTGAAATGGTATAGGGTTTCCTGCCTGAGCAGGGGGTTGGACTAGATGATCTCCAAGGTACCTTCCTCCACCACCACCACCACCATCATCATCATCATCATCATCATCATCATCATCATTATTATTATTATTATTATTATTATTATTATTATTATTATTATTATTATTATTATTAATTATTATTATTATTATTATTATTATTATTATTATTATTATTATTATTATTATTATTATTATTATTATTATTATTATTATTATTATTATTATTATTATTATTATTATTATTATTATTTTATTATAGTTGCCAAAGTTGGACAACCCAGCTCTGGAATGTTGCTTCCATTTTTCTAGAGATATGAGCTTCACTGTGGTATTGTGATATGTAATACACACACACACACACACATACTCCCACATGCACACAACTGCCCACACAGACACAGAAACGCATATAATATTCTTTCTATATAAATGCTTGAAGAAGACTATCAGTTGTAGAGACTATTTATCAGAGACTTCTATTAAGAAGACTATCACCAATTCCTGGAAATAATAACTGTACCATCAAAATGATAAGTGTTTGGAAGCCACAGTCATGAAGAGACACTAAAGAAATAGAATATAGAATAATAAGGCTGGAAGAAATGAGACTGTTTTCAATAAAATCAAGATTGCAATCAACTTGTCTACAAAGGGTCACAGGAAAGGCTATTGCAATCAGAGTACTACCAATGGACCATTAGAATGCAGGCATTTAGAACAGGGGTCTTCAAACTTGGCCCTTTTATGACTTGTGGACTTCAACTCCCCAAATTCCTCAGCCAGCGTGTCCACAAGACATAAAAGGGCCAGGTTTGAAGACCCCTGATTTAGAATATGTCAAAGGCTTTGAAAAGATTTCTCAGAACTGTAAGGTTGCTTTAAAAAAAAAAAAAGGCTCACTCAGACATCCTTTTTTTTTTTTTACTGGGGATATATAGAAAAAATTCTATATAAAGATTCTGTATAAACATTATTTGAAGAGAAGGAGGGTCAAGCCTGGTCGGTCTTTGGCCTCTAGGAAATTCCAGCTGCCTGCTAGATTGAAATGTTGAAAAGCTGCCCTAAAAAGGCAGTGACAAACCACGTTGGTCTTCTTGCCAAGAAAACTGCACGGATGTGTCTTTGATGTTAATGAAAAACAGCTGAATCTGATTTGAATGCTATCATTATTTCGCAATGAATGAAAAAAAAACCCCACACTTTCTGGGGTCATGTGCACAATGTAGTTTGGGTAAAATTTTATGGGGAGAATGAAGAGGGTTTAAGTAGAATAGCCTGTTATTTGCTATATAGGGCTATAGGGATGATTCTGGTGGTTTTGATGGAACCAATTTTGTGTTTCTCTACCACACATGCCACGGATCCCTCTCCCTCCTTCCCCCCTCCTATTATCTCTCTCATGGTCACTTCTCATTTCCATCCAGTTCTCCCTCCCTCCCTCTCTCCCTTGACCTACCTACCTACCTACCTACCTACCTACCTACCTACCTACCTACCTACCTACCTACCTACCTATCTATCTATCTATCTATCTATCTATCTATCTATCTATCTATCTATCTATCTATCTATCTATATCTATATCTAGCTATCTATATCTATCTATCTAGCTATCTATCTATCTATCTATCTATCTATCTATCTATCTATCTATCTATCTATCTATCTATCTATATCTATATGTCTATCTGTCTATCTGTCTGTCTGTCTGTCTATCATCTATCTATCTATCTATCTATCTATATCTATCTATCTATCTATCTATCTATCTATCTATCTATCTATCTATCTATCTATCTATCTATCTATCTATCTATCTATCTATCTATCTATCTATCTATCTATCTATCTATCTATCTATCTATCTATCTATCTATCTATCTAGTTATCTAGCTATCTAGCTATCTAGCTATCTAGCTATCTATCATCATCATCTATTTATCTATTATCCATTCATCATATGTATCTTATCAATCACATCTATCAAACTATCTATCACCAGTGTATAGGGCCACCCATCTAACCAAAAAAAGCTGTATTTTTATCAAGATAAAAAACAATATATTGCAATCATCTTTTTAAAAAAATAGTGCCACTAGCCAGATAAATGATAAAAGAAAAGGACAAGGATTATGAAATGAGTAAAAAAAAAAAGAATGTAAATATAATGCAAGCATAATGGAATTAATATGAATGTCATGAATGGATAATGAAGCAGACAAGGCCTTCACTAATGAAAACAAATGGGATTATGATCTTCTGAGGAAAAAAAACTTGCATCGTTTTATATTGGAATAAAGGAACTTGGTTCAGATAATTTTTTTATTAAAAGTTTTGAAGAGAACATAAGCTAATGCAGAATAAAGGAAGCAAAGGAAGAGAAGGAGAAAAAAAGGGCAAAAGGGCAAAAGTACAGAAAGAAAGAAAATAAAAAGAAATAAAACTTCTGATTTCCTTTGCAGTAAGTATAAGCACGATTACAAAGTTATCTCTTCCTCTGTGATTACAAAAAAGCTTGCTTTTTCCCCTAACATTTTCTAATCATCAAAACCACAAGTCATAAGTGCATTTCCTTCTGTTTCATGCAAAAATTCTATAAGAGTGTCTCAGTCAGCCAAAAATATAGATATCCTTTTTTCTCTAATCAAGTAAGTCAATTTAGCCAATCTCTGCAAATTTCATCATGTTCACCAACTATTCCTCCATCAAGGGTAATGTTGAACTTATCCACTTTTGAGCACTTAGTAATTTCACTGCAGTGGTCATATATTAAAACAAAAGTCCCATGGCTTTTTTCTTTGCTGTTTGCCCATTAATCCTGAAAGAAAAGTCTCTGGTTTCAATTGTACATTAGTCTTTAAAGTCTTCTGAATTAGTGTATTTATTTATTTATATCCAGGATTTTGGCTTATTTTTTACAAGTCTACCACACATGTTCCTTCATTTCCAGCATAAATTTGAAGTAGTTTTATACATTTTAGACTGTTTCTTTGGTGACAGATACCAATAAAACATTATTTTATAAGCATTTTCTTTAGGGCCAGAAGATAATGTAAATTCCAGTCCTTTCAACCACATATTTTCCCATTGATCCATTTTTATACTGGAGCCAAATTTTTTCGTCCTTTCTTTCACTTGTTTTTCTTCTGTCTCATACTTCAATGCAAATTTATACATTTTAGCAACAACATGTTCCTCATTTGTATCGGATTCTATTTCAAATTCAGTTTTGCACTGTTCAAAACCAAAAATTCTTTGTCTACTTTGAATCTTTCCAATAATTGCATATAAGAAAACTATTGATAAGTATATTCTTTTGTTGTCCAATCTCCTCTTGATTTTATTTTACAATCCCCTTGGGAATAGTTTAGTACAACACAATAAGTTAGCCTACATTTACTTATCATTTCTTATCTATAAAATGTGCTGTGACCCACAAAGATTTCATACCAAAAGCAATTACACCATACTACAAAAAAGACGTTGAGACCTTGGAAAAAGTTCAGAGAAGAGCAGCTAAGATGATCACAGGCCTGGAGACTAAAACATATGAAGAACGGCTGCAGGACTTGAGTTTGGCTAGTAGTCTAAAGAAAAGAAGAAATAGGGGAGACATGATAGCAGTATTCCAATATCTCAGGGGCTGCCACAAAGAAGAGGGAATCAAGCTATTTTCCAAAGCTCCTGAAGGCAGGACAAGAAACAATGGTTGGAAACTAATCAAGGAGAGAAGCAACCTGGAATTAAGGAGAAACTTCCTAACAGTGAGGACAATTAACCAGTGGAAATGCTTGCCTTTAGAAATTGTGGGTGCTCCATCACTGGAGTAACTTATCTGAAATGGTATAGATTCTCCTGCTTCAGCAGGGGGCTGGACTAGAAGACCTCCAAGGTCCCTTCCAGCTCTCTTCTCTTCTCTTCTCTTCTCTTCTCTTCTCTTCTCTTCTCTTCTCTTCTCTTCTCTTCTCTTCTCTTCTCTTCTCTTCTCTTCTCTTCTCTTCTCTGAGGGAACAATTGTACTGAATATTGCACATGGAATATCATCCCATACTTTGTCCCGTACTTTGGATGGGGCAATGTTCATGTGCAGGATTCAGTACAATTACTCCCTCTTCATGCCTTTCGTATGCAACAGCTCATCCTATTGACCAACCTTCAAAAACTCCACCAGCAGCTCTTGGTCAACCCACCTGGATAGATTGAAATGTGATCTGTGATCTCTTGTACCTTTGAAGCCCTCCCTTTGCCAGGGAGCTGTAATTGCCTTCCTATTCCAACCCCGGGTAAGTTGAGATGATCTGAAAAGCACTGAAGCTGTAAAGAAATGTTACCTTTCACGAAATGATTGAGATGACCCTCGTTCTCTGCTCCATAAAACACAAATCATCATGCATTTGGCACACTGCCTTGTGTTAGAACAGCTCTGCAGGGAAGCCCCGAGTCGGAGCCTTTAATGGATTCAGGAAGGAGTGCGGTTTCAAGTTTTTAATGCTGCAAGTAAACAGGCTTTGTTGTTGTTGTTGTTGTTGTTAGAGTCAGGGTGGGGAAAGAGGCAGAAGGCTTAGCTCTGGTTTTGCATATATATTTTTTTTAACTCCTACCAATTAATTTTTCTCTCCTTTCTTCTTTTGTCCTTCATCTCGTCCTCTTTAGATGACAGGGCTTTGATTTGTTGATGTTCCAGCGACTTTTAAAGCCTCAAAAGCAGGGACTTATGAAATCCCAGGGTGCAGCCTACCAGCTGGACCATGTTCCCGATGATGGGCACAAATGCCTTTATTTTCATTTCAATCGCCTTCTGATCTCCCTCCCTCCCTCCCTCCCACCCCATCCGAGATGAAAAAACAGTCGCTCTGTCCCGTAAATGCGTTGTGAAATGTAATTTCATCTCAGCTCCCTGCTGCCCGCTTGGAAAATTTGGAGCGCAATCCCAAAGGGAAGCGTCAATGCACCAAAATGGAAAGGCTGTTATGGCTGGAGTCCAATCGGGGAGTTTCTTGCAGTTCGCTTCCCTATGTAAGCAGACCTGAAATGTCAAATCTAATTGAGGTAAAGTCTGCTGAAGACTTTTTCTCCTCTTAAAAAGAAATGCAACAATGATGAAACAGCTTTTGGTCCTGGAACAATAAATATTTAATATAGTCTTTTTAATTTATTTATTTTTGGCTTACTGAGGAAAACAAGCAAAATCTGAAGGCATCTAGAGTTCCTTCTTTCTTTCTTTCTTTCTTTCTTTCTTTCTTTCTTTCTTTCTTTCTTTCTTTCTTTCTTTCTTTCTTTCTTTCTTTCTTTCTTTCTTTCTTTCTTTCTTTCTTTCTTTCTTTCTTTCTTTCTTTCTTTCTTTCTCTCTCTCTCTTTCTCCCTCCCTTCTTCCTTCCTTCCTTCCCCTTTCTTCAACTTGTATGGCTGCCCATCTCAACCAAGTGACTCTTTAGGTTGAACTTGGAAAAAAGGAAGGAATGCAAAACCAGCTGTTTCCTCTTTCTTTCTTTCTTTCTTTCTTTCTTTCTTTCTTTCTTTCTTTCTTTCTTTCTTTCTTTCTTTCTTTCTTTCTTTCTTTCTTTCTTTCTTTCTTTCTCTTTCTTTCTTTCTTTCTTTCTTTCGTCCTCCTTCCTTCCTTCCTTCCTCCTCCCTCCTCCCTCCCTCCTCCCTCCTTCCTCCCTTCCTTCCTTCCTTCCTTCCTCCCTTCATTCCTTCCTTCCTTCCTTCCTTCCTTCCTTCCTTCCTTCCTTCCTTCCTTCCTTCCTTCAACTTGTAGGGCTGCCCATCTCAACCAAGTGACTCTTAGCAGCGGTATGATCAGTCATCCTGCCCCAGACACCTTTGAACCCTTTTCAACACATTCACACATCTCAAGGCCCAAAAGAAGACTGACATGCTTGATTCATGAGAGAGAGAAAAAAAATCTGTATTATTTTTTTTAAAAAAAACTAATAATAATTTCATATTTGAAGGGGCAGGTTGGGAAACAGGTTTTCATAGGTTAGCCTCCGAGATGTTCCTCCTAATTAACATCTCGACCTGCATCGCAAAACTATACTCAGGTTTCTTTGCTTAAGTGAGTCTCTGTCACGTCTTTAGGTTGAACTTGGAAAAAAGGAAGGAATGCAAAACCAGCTCTTTATTCTTAACAACATAAGTGTCTGTGATTCCCGGGCCAACTTCAAAGAACCTATAAGAAAGTGTTCCACCTGGTGTCCTAAGTCTCGGGCTGGGTCCTCTGAGCTCTTCAAGAAGTTCTCAAAAGCACCATGGCTGAATAATTAACTAAATATGAAGGGTCTTTGATGCTGTCTGAGCTTTGTTGTTTTGTCGCAAATGTTTCATTACCCCAACTAGGTAACATCCTCAGTGCTAACATCATGATGATGTTACCTAGTTGGGTCATGAAATGCCTGCAAGAAAACAACCAAGCTCAGAGAGCACCAAGGAGCCCTCATTTCACCCCTGACTACAAATATTCTCCTTTATTCAACTAAATGTAAAAAAGGGAAGGTCTGAAATTCTAGAGCTTCCTGGGTTGTTGTTTTTTTCACATCTCAGTTTTGTTAAACTTGTTTTGTTCATCTATTTTTTCCCTTTTGTTAACATGTATAAAGAGACGCCTACACACAAGTAACAATACAATGGAAATTTTGATATCAAGTAATTTAGCTTAAGACTGAAACCTTTTGTGGGAAGTCAGCCCCTCAGAGAAGGAAATATTAAAAGGGCAGAAAAATATATTTCCTCAAAAGGATTTTTAAAAGCAGAAGCCAACCCTGCCCCCAAATCTCTGCCCCAAGCAGGATCCAGCCCTATACAAATGCAGATGTAACCATCAGAAAGCTGGAGCCAGCTAGGAAATCAAGAAGACAAAAGACCTAAAAATCTGCATACCCCACCTGAGATGGGACATAATAGGACTAACCCATTACCATCAAGAATACCAGAGAGGCACACCTGAACTCAGGAGGTCAGAATACGTGACACAGGAAATAGCCTCCAAGTTCATGCCACAGGAACAGGAAACTTCCAAACAAAAGGCTTTCAGAGGGTATAAAAACCTACTCCACATATGCTCAGTGCTTCTCTTTGATTTCTCCTCCTTCCTGCAAGAACCGTCTTTCTGGCTCTTCAATAAACTGTAACCTTCTTCCTAAAGCAGTCGCCATGTTGTTTTATTTATCCCCGGCTTGGATGAACCAGGATGAAGACAATTTCTTCCCACAATTTGTTACATGACAAATACTCTGATGTGTGCTCTTCCTTCATTGCCTCACTTCCAATGTTATGTATACTTTTGAATGAAAAAGCCCAACAATCATAATTCTCGTAACGTTAATATCCTAACCTGTAACTAATATTGACAGAATATCTACTTTTCTCTCTCTCCTTCTCTATATCCAATACTCCAAGGCACCTAAATAATAGAATGTTAAGGATGTAAGTACTTTGCAGGTATTGAAATAGTATAATTGTCTATAGTCAAGATTTATAGTAGCACAATAAAAAGGGAAAGTAGAAAAATAATTTTATCCCCGCTCCTGCCCAAGAAAATATCAAGGTTACATGGATGTGAAACCTCTGAAGCTCTCCCACTGAAATCCTTGGGATTCAAAATGGCATAACATTAAATCGATTGTATAGATTAGGATGATGGCCTGGCCTCCACAATTATTTAGCTGTCAATTCTTGCCCTGTTGGCTACTGTAAGCTTCCATTCTGTTCTATAATGAACTTTCTACCATCCCTTAGCGCTATTAAAACAAACCTTGCTTTAAAAGTCCCCACCAAACGGAGGAAAAATACTGCTGGAATAGCCTATTCAGAATTTCAGAATTTCTCCAACTCTTTATTTATTTAACAATTATGGAGCATATGATTATGGTAATAAATTGAGTTTGGATTTATACACATTAACCATGCATTTTAATGATCTGATTATACAAACTCGAGATACGATAGATTTAATCTGGAGATGAAGACGCTCTGCAAGCTGTCGGGATACAAAAGAAAAACGCAAGGAGGAAAACTGTAAGAAATTATCAGGGGATGCTAATGAAGCAAATAGAACCAAGTACAATAAAACCTGGAACAGCACACCTGAATGCACAAATGTTGTTGAACAATATTAAACAATGCAAACTTTTGCTAGAGTTTTTTTTTACACAGACTTCCTGCTTTCCAGATACTTTGGAGTACAGCTCACCTGATCCCTACTTAACCTAAAACATTGGAAGGCCATCCAATTCATGAAAGTTGCTATAATAACACAACATATGTAGCAGAAATTGTTGGAAGAATGAATGTTGAATTTGTTAAACCCTTCCTTCCTTCCTTCCTTCCTTCCTTCCTTCCTTCCTTCCTTCCTTCCTTCCTTCCTTCCTTCCTTCCTTCCTTCCTTCCTTCCTTCCTTCCCTGAATCAGTAAAAGTCTGATTGTAATATATTTTACCTAATCTATTTATCCTACTTCTTCTGTTTTTAATCAGGTCTGATTTGTAATCTGCCACCGCACATTTGATGTTGGCACATATGGTTCAGGTAATTAGATTTCTCCTTTGGGCTCCTTGAAGTTTCCGTTTTTAAAAACTTCTTATAAAAATACGTATTTCAGAATATAGAGACAAAAGGCACTATTTCATATTTAGGTACGTGTGGAGGGAAAACCACAGTCAGTGGGTTTTTCTAATTATTCCAAGCAACAAGCAATTATTTTGTGCAGAACCCTAGAAAATTAGATGATACTTAAATTGAGAGCTGGAGAGGAAAAGGAAGCTTAATTGTACTGACCAAAAAAATATGCAAAAAGATTGTGTCTTTGGGAGTAATTTCGAGGTAAGCAAAGAGTGTGGCCAGGGGTGCATTCAGTAGGGAGAAACTTTGGGTATTTATTTAACAAATATTTACTTACTTAATTAATTACTGTACTGAAAAAAATATATGGCTGGCCATTTTGCAAATGTGATTTCTTTTTCCTACTCTCCTCCTAGGAGCTCATGGTTGCACTGCACTTCTTTCTTCCAGTTTTCTCTGCAGCAATAATTTTGTAAAATAGGTTAGGCTGATTGAGAGAGAAGGGGTGGGGTGGGGACTCGGCTGCTGAGTCAAGAAATGAGAGAGATGAAGGAGAATTGAATTCTAACCTTAACCTTAACCTTAACCTTAACCTTAACCTTAACCTTAACCTTAACCTTAACCTTAACCTTAACCTTAACCTTAACCTTAACCTTAACCTTAACCTTAACCTTAACCTTAACCCTAACCCTAACCCTAATCCTAATCCTAACCCTAACTCTAACCCTAACCCTAACCTTAACCTTAACCTTAACCTTAACCTTAACCTTAACCTTCACCTTCACCTTCACCTTCACCTTCACCTTCACCTTAACCTTAACCCTAACTTTAACCCTAACCCTAACCCTAACCCTAACCCTAACCTTAACCTTAACCTTAACCTTAACCTTAACCTTAACCTTAACCTTAACCTTAACCTTAACCTTAACCTTAACCTTAACCTTAACCTTAACCTTAACCTTAACCTTAACCTTAACCTTAACCCTAATCCTAATCCTAACCCTAACCCTAACCCTAACCCTAACCCTAACCTTAACCTTAACCTTAACCTTAACCCTAACCCTAACCTTAACCTTAACCTTAACCTTAACCTTAACCCTAACCTTAACCTTAACCTTAACCCTAACCCTAACCCTAACCCTAACCCTAACCCTAACCCTAACCCTAACCCTAACCTTAACCTTAACCTTAACCTTAACCTTAACCTTAACCCTAATCCTAAGGGATGCGATGGCTCAGCGGTTAAAGATGCTGAGCTTGTCAGCTGGCAAGCTAACAGCCTGGGTTCGAGACCCGAGCGCCGCACGACAGGGTGAGCTCCTGTTCCTGCCTCAAGTCCTGCCCACCTAGCAGTTCGAAAGCATGTGAGTAGATAAATAGGTACCACTTCAGTGGGAAGGCAACAGTGTTCCGTGCGTCTCGGCGTATAGTCATGCTGGCCACAGGACCACAGAAATGTCTTTGGACAACGCTGGCTCCCTCGGCAAAGAAATGGAGATGAGCACTGCCCCCTAGAGGCAGACATGACTGGACAGGGAATCCTTTACCTTTAACAGGGCCCTTAAAGATTAGCCAACCGGTATAAAATACTTCTGCTTATAGCTGAGCTGTATTACTGGAACTTGACTGCACTGCTACAGGAGACGGGTTTGTTTCCTAATGCAATTTAAGGTGCTGATTGTCATCTATCAAGGATAGATGGGACTTGGGCAGGGGTAGGCAACCTTGGCTCTTTTATGACTCGTGGACTTCAACTCCCAGAATTCTTGAGCCAGCCACGCTGAGGGGAAAGGGAGAGGTTTCCAAGCTGAGCCATGCTGGCTCAGGAATTCTGGGAGTTGAAGTCCACGAGTCATAAAAGAGCCAAGGTTGCCTACCCCTGGACTTGGGTATCTTCAAAAGTAGAATCTGTCCATCCAAGACTTGCAAACAGAGAATATCTCTTAAATGTCCCCACATAGTAGGAGGTCCAGAGAGAGTGGGGTGGAAGCAAGCATGTCTTCCTCCTTTCTGGTATTCTTAAATTTCTCATTAATACATTAATTCTTTTTTGGAAGGCCTTTGGGGAACCACACTACTTCGTCTGATGTGACACCACAAATGAACACGAATACAGGATATCGTTGCATTATTATAATTAGTATAATGGTGGCATCACCATTCTGTACTTGTTCAATGGAATCATTTAGTGTTGACCATGGTATCAGTCAACCTAGAGTTCTCCCCTCGGGCACAAAAGATCAGGCTCAAGCTATCCTAGTTTAATTACCTTACCTGTCTTTATGTGAAGATCCAGCTCTCTGGAAAAGGCTCTAATGCTGGGATAGCTGAAAAACAAGTAGTGAAAGATGATAGTGCTACATCTGGAAATGACTTCAGGCTACTCAAGCCAATACCATACATAATGGTTTAAGGTCAAGACTTACTTGACTTGGCAAAGCACTCTGGACCAGTTGAACAATAGTCTGGAAAGGAATCTATCCTAGAAAACAGCTCAGATGGTCTTGAATATGACTCCATCAAGAGGTCCCTCTGGGTTCTGCTATGAGAAGTACATTTTTTTACAAACCAACGGAACGATGTTATTTATGACACTAGAAAGCTTTGCTCAGTACCTGAAGGAATCAGGTCTCACCTTATGGCCCATTGGCGCAGTTCCATTGATAGTGATTTATACAGGAGGCATTCTTGATCAATTTATACCGTTTAGCACTGTGACATTGTTTTGCCATCACTTCTCAGGCCCAGCTTGAAATAAATCACCAGGTATTTATCACGATTATTCTTGGAATTCCAGAAAATTTACTATCTTGAGTCCAGCCACTCTGTAGCTTAAAAGCCCGCATTGCATTTTCCCCTGATACACCTTGAAAGGTTCCTGTCTGTTTTTCAAAGTACTGTTAAAGAGGGAGAGGATTTTTTTTAAAAAAATAGTAGTGCTTTCAATGTCAACGCAGAACACATTCCTCTCTTCGTTTTATCCCCCGCTCTTTTCCCTCCCAAGGACTTGTGTGGAGAGATAAAAATATCTGGATGTGAGAATCTGGAGAGGCTTTTCAATAATAGTAATGGAGCCTGCCAGAAGGGTGTAGCTCGGGTCAAAAAGTCTGCTTTGGGAAGTGATAGGACTATTTCTTCCACCCCTTGATGAATTGCGGTGTCACCTGAGAGTTAGGTTGGGCAGTGGAGAACTTCACCTCCTACCCTGGGAAGAGCCCAATGATCAGTCTTCTGTCTTCTCTGACGGGAGCAAACAACATCAGGAGTGATACAGTGCCCAACTCTACTTTCTCCTTTCCAAAAGTTTTCTTCACCAGACCAAGTTCACTGGTTCTGCTTTTGACCTCACTCTCGAGAGGATATACCCAAAGTCCTTTCAAATGACTTTCAGCAATGTTTTGGAGATTACATTGTTCCTATTCCTATGAGCCCTGGTGGCGCAGTGGTTAGAAGGCAGTACTGCAGGCTACTTCTGCTGACCGCCGGCTGCCAGCAGTTCGGCAGTTCGAGTCTCACTGGCTCAAGGTTGACTCAGCCTTCCATCCTTCCGAGGTCGGTAAAAGGAGGACCCAGATTGTTGGGGGCAATAGGCTGACTTTATAAACTGCTTAGAGAGGGCTGTATAGCACTGTGAAGCGGTATATAAGTCTAGGTGCTATTGCTATTCATTAGATTTCTACACTGTCCATCTGAGTGACTCTGGGCAGTATATAACATAAAACCATGTAAACATTTGAATTAGACTGCAAATTGAAAACAGAGTTAAGAACAAGTATTAAAATGTGTGTCTGGGAAGGAAGACAAGATTCCTACATCATGGAAGATGAAGTGGCCAAGTAGCAAAGAAAAATCTTGTCCTACTTTTCAAAATGGCTGGATTGCTGTGGTGCCATCCAGTGGGGAGGAGAACTCAGAGCTAAACGAAAGTCTTAAATTGTGTTGGATGCTGTTTATAGATTCCCCCCTCCCTCCAAGATGGTATGATAAGGCCAGCAGGGTGCCTTGTTTCTGCTTCTGTTATTATTATTATTTTTTAGTTTAGTTTTTACCTCATCTTCCTTTTTTACTTTTCCAGTTTTACTACTGCCATATATCTATTTAGTGGATTTTTACTCTGAGTTACAATTTCTACTTAGGTTGTCTTTTTTTTTTTTTTAGTACTAATTAGCTAAAACCCTTCTCTCAATGTTCTGATCGACTCTCTGGATGGAGGAAGAAAAGGTCAAGTGATTTTCAGACGTTTAGACTTCCAGCCTAACGAAATGGTCCCAAATTCTTGATGTTAACAACCTCGCCTTGCAGTTGCAGGCAGCTTGGTTTTACCTATACTGTATTTTATTGGAGGGGGATAAATTTTTGCCTTTAGATTGGAAAATCTAGCACAGCTGTGCCCTTATTCCATCACTATTTCCACTCATCAATTGGCCAGGAGGAACATAATTCATAATTTAGAGCAAAGCACAACACAGTTCCCTGTGAGGGGCAGAGCCCACGCTGATCATCCACCTGCCTGCATAGTAGGTTTTGAACAAGGTCTTCCAGCAGTGTTGTCTGCTAAAGAAAAATAACAATCTCTTGTCGCTATTCCATGCAAACAGATCAGGAGTTCCTGTGTTGACAAAATGAGACCTGCATTTGGGGACGGTTTTCTGCTTACTGCTTGTTGTACTACAGCTTTGTCTAGAACCCCTCAGTGTGTCTCAAAAGTGCCTTTTCAAAAGGCAACTGGACTGGTTCCCCCCCCCCCTTGAGGACAAAGAAGTAAACGAGGGATCCTTGGTGTTTTCTGAGCTTGCTTGTTTTCTTGCAGACGTTTCGTTACCCAAACTAGGTAACATCATCAGGACTGATGATGTTACCCTAGTTTGGGTAACGAAACGTCTGCAAGAAAACAAGTCAAGCTCAGAGAGCACTAAGGGACCCTCATTTCAATCCTGAACTACACATATTCTCCTTTATTGAAAAAGTAAACATTTCTCCTCTCATGCAAGAAGCTTCATCAGTTGTGATAGGGGGGGTTGGAAGGATAGGTACTGATAGGTCTATCCCCCCATCACCACAGCAACTGATGAATCTTTTTGGATGAGAAGCAAAATGCTTCTTCTTCTTCTTCTTCTTCTTCTTCTTCTTCTTCTTCTTCTTCTTCTTCTTCTTCTTCTTCTTCTTCTTCTTCTTCTTCTTCTTCTTCTTCTTCTTCCCCTTCTTCTTCTTCTTCTTCTTCTTCTTCTTCTTCTTCTTCCCTTCTTCTTCTCTTCTTCTTCTTTCTTCTTTTCTTCTTCTTCTTCTTCTTCTTCTCTTCTTCTTCCCTTCTTCTTCTTCTTCTTCTTCTTCTTTTTCTTCTTCTTCTTCTTCTTCTTCTTCTTCTTCTTCTTCTTCTTCTTCTTCTTCTTCTTCTTCTTCTTCTTCTTCTTCTTCTTCTTCTTCTTCTTCTTCTTCTTCTTCTTCTTCTTCTTCTGAAAAAAAAGTCCAGTTGCCAGTTTTGAAAAAGCACCTTTGAGACAATTATGACCTGGATGACTGAGAATCTCCACAGACATGCAGACGAATGTTTTCCAAGCTTGGCAGCTTTGAAGGTGTGTGGGCTTCAACTCCTAGAATTCCCCAGCCAGCTTGCGTTTGTTAAACACTGATGTAGATCCCCATTCTTGATCATATTTCTAACTACTACCGTAAGTCGATGATTTTTCCCATGCAATATCTTTTTGAGATTCTTGAAAACTAATTGGGGAGACACTCATATTAGCTAGAGAGGAACACACTATAACATCTCTAAATCTGTTCAGCGTAGGGTAATCATCAGAGTTTACTTAAATACGGCTTGAAAGTAAAAGCTATTACAAAATTGGGGTCCACAATCAGCGTGGTTCTTGAAATGCATGTAACTCAATTTCTGCTTGGATCGTTGCTTTAAACGGGGTGGTGATGGAAATTGCATGCAGAAGCACAACGGATGGGAAACCATGGGCTGGATGTCAGTTAATATTTTCAGATGTTCTTGATTAAGACAGTTGCATTGGTAATAACATTCTCGGATGGCCAAGCGTGTCGTTATTCCCTGTGAACAAATTAAAGAGAGGCTTTCCTGCAGCGGCAGCATTCATTTTCTTTCCCGCAAGGTTGCAAAATGAGCAGAACAAAATACTGCAAGCTAAAGTCTTGGGCTTGGGCTGGGTGACTTGGTTGGAAAGCGTTCCTTTCCTATCTCCCCAAATATTAGGTGATGGACATGGACACGACCTTTTTGAAAACCATGGGCAGACTGGAGCCCTTTCGCCTCATTGTTCATCAGTCTTTCTTTTCTTTTCTTTTCTTTTCTTTTCTTTTCTTTTCTTTTCTTTTCTTTTCTTTTCTTTTCTTCTCTTTTCTTTTCTTTTCTTTTCTTTTCTTTTCTTTTCTTTTCTTTTCTTTTCTTTTCTTTTCTTTTCTTATGTCTATGGAGATTCTCAGTCATCCAAATCATGGTTGCTCCCAAAGGTGTTTTTTCAAAAGGGAACTGGACTTTGTTTTTTTCCTTGAAACTGTTTTGCTTCTCACCCAAAAAGCTTCTTCAGTTCTGACTCAATGGTGGAGGATGGAAGGATTTATATTCCTTGCAGTCATCTGGTCATTAGTACTCTTTCTGAGAGTCGTTGAGGCCACTTGGAGGTTTATCTGTGCCCTCGGGGTCACCTGAATAGTGCAAATGGGTGAAGGAACCTTTTTGGAACTGCTGAAAGGACTGTGTTGTGAACAGGAGATAGGTGGTGTCGTATTCCCCCCTCCCTTTGTTGTTCAATCTTAATGTAGATGGTCTCTTTGACCCCTCTTTAAAAGCCTCTTTCTTTTTTTAACTGTTAACGCTGCACCAAGAAGAGGAACAGATTGATTTGACATCATAAGATGGCTGAAAAAACAGCCAGCATGCTTTCCATTCCTCAGAGGCAGGAGACATAAGTTTTAGATTAAAAAGAAGCCTCATAATCATCTTTTTTTTTAAAAGAAAAGAAAAGAAGGATTTTTCTTTCCCACTCTATTTTCATTTCTTAGAAGCATCAAAGCCTTGCTTTGAAAGGAAAGGAGATGTGTGCAGGTGTGCCAAACACCTGTAAATGTGCTGTTTCCCCCCCCTTTTTTTTTCCCCTTCCCAAATGATAGGCAAATAACTTAGTGAATTTAGCATCAAGCTGACAGCCTCTCTTGCTTAAGTTACTTTAATTGGCAGGAAAGCTCAGGAAACAAACCTTTGTCTTGTGAGTTCAGCATTTCTATAAATCATACAAAGAAACCCACAAAATATCGCAAGACAAGTCCATATTCACTGTCTTCTGCCCATCGGCTGATCTTTGGAAAGGGCCAATTATCACTGAAATTAGATGCAAACTAGTATCCCTGTTTCTTAAATTTCAAACAAGGGTCTGGCCCTTTTCAGGATGAGTTGCCTGTTGCTCCCCTTCCTTCCTTCGAAGACAGTTCACAGCCCAAAACATGTGCAGTTGAGACAGAACCATTGGGACTCAGGGGTCTCACCTTGAGAAAGGGGTTGGATTAGAACACAGGTCCCCAGGCTTTCTAGGTTGGAGGCCCAGAGGGAAAGGAAGGGGGAAGGCATGGGGCCACGTGCGCGCGTGCGATGCAAACGGGGGGTGGTGTGAGTGCATGCTTGATGCTGGGGGCGGGGCTAGCGCCTGCACGATGCTAGGGGTAGGGCTAGCGCCCGCACAACACTGCAGGCAAGGCTAGCACTCGCACGAAGCTAGCAGTGGGGCAGGCGCCTGCATAAAGCTGCAGGCAGCGCGAGCGCCTGCATGATACTGGGAGCGGGCCTAGCACCCATATGATGCTCGGGGCAGGGCTAGCGCCCACATGACACTAAGACCACTGCTAGCGTGAGTGGGGGGGGAGTGCGCGCATACACATGCATGCACTGGTAAGCTATTCACGCGGACCAGTGGCCAAGAGGCCACAGCCCAGTAGTGGGCCACAGCCCACAGGTTGGGGACCTCTGGACTAGAAGATCTTGGAGGTCCCTTCCAGCCCTATGGTTCTATGAAATACTGCACAATGGCAGACAGAGAGGTGGAGACTCACGCCATGCAGTAACTCCAATTAGAAAAGGAGAAGGGAAACTAAATTAACTTAATTGGTTACTTAATCCGCTGAATGCTGTATAGGCTGACGATGATTAGAAACAGGCTTATGTTAGATCCAAATTTCTTGCAGGACATCCTATTCCTGTTGACAAAATCAACAATTAAATCTGTTTTTTACTGTGACTTTTTTCCTGTCCTTTATTTAATTACACTGAAAAAAGAAAAGAAAATCTATCTATCTATCTATCTATCTATCTATCTATCTATCTATCTATCTATCTATCTATCTATCTATCTATCTATCTATCTATCTATCTATCTATCTATCTATCTATCTATCTATCTATCTATCTATCTATCTATCTATCTATCTACCTACCTACCTACCTACCTACCTACCTACCTACCTATCCTTTCATTTCTCTCTCTCTCAAAAATGCCAATAAAGAATGACCATTTTTCATTGTAGCTGTACATAAATAATTTATATCTACAGGCAACTTGTTCATGAGTCACTAGTAACATCAGGCCTTGAATCCATTAGTAACTGGCGCCATAAATTTCTTTTTTCTAGTGTTAACGGACTAGCTTAGCAATAAAAAAGGGCACGAAGAACTCATCAATTTTCATGGAGTATGTATGTAGTTAAAAAAGACTAAGGACATCTGAAAACATTACGGCCAGTTTCATACTCAATATGGCTTCTTCCCAGAGGTTATCACTAAAACATAGACTTGAATGAAGCTTTCATTTCGCTGCATCTTTAATACCAAAGTGATTTTGCTTATTGATTGCTCTAACCCAACTGGGTCCAAATGAAAGGGTTTAAGTTTGGAACAGGTTGCGCCTGAGGTGGGCCTTTTCCTTATTGCATTGCACAAAGGAAGAAAACCCGCCTTTACACTTTTAGAGTTAAGTAAAATAAATCATGCTCTGCCCCAAGCAAAAAAATTAATGTATAGCTTGTTGCAATGAGCTGGTTGTTAGAACATTTATTTATTTTTATGATTATATTTATTTATAATGCCAATTTATATAGCCACCCATCTTGCAGTTGCAAGGCTGGACGGCAAACTTAGGATGAAAACCAGCAAAACAACAGCAACAAACAGTAACGATAATAGCAAAAATAAGACAACAATACTATCCTCCAGCAATTCAGTGAGCTGAAAGCTACCATCTACAAAGGTGATGTAGAAAGCGTGTGCTGCTGACCCACTTCACTTGTGTGTTGCTTGTATATCCTACAATGCCATAAAAATAGCTTTCTTATTTGCCATGCAAGGGGGAGGGACTTTCTGTCTTCAGGGAACTGGGTTAAAAGATTAGAAGATGATTAGGGGACTGGAGGCTAAAGCATACAATGAATGGTTGTAGGACCTGGATATGACTAGCCTAAAGAAGAGAAGAACCGGTGTGTGTGTGTGTGTGTGTGTGTGGCATGATTGTTGTCTTCCAGGACTTGAGGGATTGTCTCAGAGAGGAGGAGAACAACCTATACGCCAAAGCACGTGAGGGCAGGATAAAAAGTAACAGGTGGAAGCTTATCAAAGAGAGATCCAACCTAGAATCAAGGAGAAATCTCCTGACAGTGAGAACAATTAATCAATGGAACAGCTTGCCTCATGAAGTTGTGGATGCTCCAACATTGGAGGTTTTCAAAGAAGAGATTGGACAGCCATTTGTCCAGAATGATATAGGGTCTCCTGCTTGAGCAAGGCTTGGACTAGAAGACCTCCAAGTTCTCTTCCAACCCTTTTATTCTATGTTCTGGTCTTTTCATGTGCAGATGCCACTTCATTTGGGTGAGATGAAGTCATCTTCTGCCAGTTTAGAAGACGAGTGAGTGTGTGCCTCACTTTGTACGTGGTCTTCAAAGGTGTGCATTGCTAAAAGCGTCATCAAATGCACTTCCTGGCTTGTAGTGCATTTAATCTGCTTCCCTTTCCTTCTTCCATTTCCGGTGCGGGAAGAATTCAGAGAAAAGAAATATTTTGGGAAATATTAAAAAGGCAGAATATATTTCCCCAAAGGATTTTAAAGGCAGAAACCAACACACACACACCCAAGTCTCTCTGCCCCAGACAGAAACCAGGTCTGCAGAAATGCAGATGTGATAATCTTGTCAGAAAGATTGGAGTCAGGAAGCCGGGATTAGAAAGAAAGATCTCTAGAATCAACAATCCCTCACACCAAAAATCCATCAGTCATCAGCCACAGCCCCAGGGAAGCAGGATATGACCTTTGGGACATAATAGGATTAGCCCACCCCCATCAGAATACCAGAAAGGCACACTCAGACTCAGGTCAAAGTTCATGCCACAGGAACAACTCCAAACAAAAGCTCAAGAAGGTATAAAAATCCACCACTCTCTATTACATGTGGTCAGGTTTTTTCCAGAATCATCTTTCTGTCTGGCTCTCCTCTCCAATAAACTGCAACCTTCTTTCTAAAGCAGTCTCCATGTTGTTTATTCCCAACTTGGACTGGATCCTGATGAAGATTTTTCTTTCAACACTGGCATAATTGTAATGTTTTTTTTGGGGGGGGGGCTAGAAATCCTCCCTCTCTGGGCTCACAGGAGGAGACAAGCAGATACGTTGATCCTACAGCAATGAGCTAAGAAAAACGTGTCCTTAGATTGTTTCAGACACTCTTGTTCACAACTGTGCTGGAGTAAGCAATGAAGTTATTTGCTCAGCTTCTCCCCCAGCTAAGCTATTCAAGTGTGAGACACTCTGTCCCCTTCAGCAGAGTAATTAGGTACATGACATATACCGTCAGGTGTCTGACTGACAAGAAAATGTATTATACTGTACATGGATTTGATGTCACATTCAGAGATAATAAGGGACTTTGATTGATGGCATCTTTCAGAGAACCTTTTTTTTTTTTGCCATGCAAACGTTTCTCAATCCCTATTTAATTGCCCTCTTTTTGGGGTGTGTGTGTTTCTCATTGTACCCTTCAGCTAGGTGTCAAGCACATCTGGGCAGCTGTGTGGGATTAAAAAAAAACCAGCCACATTTCTAAAGGGAAATATGTTTTGGGATGGGGATGGGTTGGATCTATTTTCTTTAAATATATATATTTGAAAAGAAGTTGCTGCAAAACAGGGCAAGACAGGGCCAGGAGGGCTGTGTGAAGTCTCGATTCCCAGCTTTGATCCAAATGAGGTTTGATGGTTTCCGAATTGAGTTGAGTCTTCCAATCGAATCTCTAAATTGAGTTACAGTGTCAGATTGAATAAGGTGTCTCCAAATTGCTCTGGAAAGATTTGAAGGAGATTCAGAAATCTGATGGAACATAAATTGACTCTCCCACTGTCAACCTTGTTGAGTTGAGATTGCAAATTTGAATAGATTCTTTTTACTGTTAGTTCTCGAAGCGGAACCGGTTTGCCACTGATGTGAGCATCCCTGACGTTCTAGGTGTTGAATTTAGTCAAGTACTTTAAATCCATTTTTCCCACTTGGGAACTCTGAGTGTAAAATAGAAAACTCTCTCTACACTCGTAGCTTTGCTCACATTTGAAAGTGCTAAGCTTAATCTAATGGCTAAAATGTTGGATGCAGACTGCATCAGCTGTTCTCTCTCAATGCAACCTGTCTTATTGGTTTTTGTTATGGAAATAGAATAGAATAGAATAGAATAGAATAGAATAGAATAGAATAGAATAGAATAGAATAGAATAGAATAGAATAGAATAGAATAGAATAGAATAGACTAGAATAGGAATAAGTAGAATAGAATAGAATAGAATAGAATATAGAACAGAATAGAATATATAGAGTAGAAGAATGAAGAGTAGAGTAGAGTAGAAGAATGAAGAATAGAATAGAATAGAATAGAATATAGAATAGAATATAGAACAGAATAGAATATATAGAGTAGAAGAATGAAGAGTAGAGTAGAGTAGAAGAATGAAGAATAGAATAGAATAGAACAGAACAGAACAGAACAGAACAGAACAGAACAGAACAGAACAGAACAGAACAGAACAGAATAGAATAGAATAGAATAGAATAGAATAGAATAGAATAGAATAGAATAGAACTGGAAGGGACCTTGGAGATCTTCTCGTCCAGCCCCACGCTCAAACAGGAGAACCTATACCATCTCAGACAAGTGACTGTCTAGCCTCTTCTTAAAAATCTCCAGTGATGGAGTACCCACGATTTCTGGAGGCAAGCTGTTCCACTGGTTAATTGTCCTCACTGTCAGGAAGTTTCTCCTTAAATAAAATGAGAGAAGATCATCGCATGCAAGGATTCAAGCTGGCAAAGTGCCTGATCAGTGCCCAACCATGCTGATGTCTAGATCCACTTTCCTGCCTTTTTAAAACCTTGATCTACAATCAAGATCACGTGAAGTGTTAGTACCACTTTACAATGCCTCAGTATGGCCACACTTGGAATACTGCATCCCGTTCTGGTCAACACAACATAAAAAAGATGTTGAGACCCTGGAAACAGTGCAGAGAAGTTGCTGGTATGATACTGTGTGAACATCTACCGATAGTGACTAATTGCTATACAGTACTTGCATGTATTTACTGAAATTCAATTTACGTAAGTGGTCTTCTCAGGATCCCAGGAACAAATGCAGCATTTATTTCCAACTCTTAAATCCGATTAATGATGATGTGGCATCGAGTCATTTTCTACTCCTAGGGACCACATCGATTTTCTCCATGATAATTCATCTCTGACCTTGAACAGCACGGTGACCTTATAGTGAAGATGGTTGCCTGCCACTCAAAAGGTTGAGAGTTTAGTCCTAGGTAGCAGCAGATGTTTCTCTCCTAGGGCACAACACACACACACACACACACACACACACACACACACACACACACAAATCCGTGAACTCTGCGTGGAATCTGGAAGGGCACCTGGCTAGTAAATGCTCAGCTCCATTCAGTCACCCTAATTCTACCCCAAATTAAGGGATTACAGTGTCGTAAGAAGGGAGTTTTAATCTACTTCTGACCTGGTCTTTCAGATCTTCCAAAGCTTGCTGCTGGTCCTTCTCTTCTTCCCTTCCCTTTCCCTTTTCCCCACTTTACAGCCTTCTCTGGGGAGACGAGTCTCCACATTACGTGCGTCTGAAGTAGGTTAATTTGAGCCTGTCCATTTGTGCCTTGACTGAGAAATCCGGTTTGATTTGTTCAACGATCGATTGGTTTGTTTGTTTTCTTGGTGTTCTCAAGAGTCTTCTCCAACCCCAAAGGCATCAATATTCCTTCTTTGCTGCTTCTTCTTCAAAATCCCTCTTTCGCTTTCACAGAGCGTTACGGGGGAATACCTAAATCTACTACTTGTTAATAGTGTCTTGCAAGCTTCAATTCTTATATTGTGAAAAAAAGGAGAAGAAAGGATATTTCTCCAAGCTTCATTTTTATAAGGTCCAGGCACACGTGCCTGCTGAGGTTTTTTTTTTTTTTTTTTAAATAAATCATTACACTTTAAAAATGTTAATATTTTTAGCAAGAAACTGATGGCACTTTATTTATTAGCAGTAGGGACAGATGCTCTTCAAAGAATTAGCTCACCATGCTGCATACAGGAGAAAAAAATGGGAAATGGAACAAATCAATCAATCAATCTCTCTGTTTAACAGAATAAAAGTGACATTAGGAGAATATATTAATGACGGGAAGTGTTAGGGTTTGCGTTTAATATAGTACAGAACACAGGCACAGAGATTGCATTTGTTTCCCCCCGCACAAAACTGTTTTATTGTAGAAAATTAAACTCCTATCTTCCTCTCCTATCTTCCTATTATTGTAAGTTCACAACTCTTGTATCTCTATCCTTATTTAATTTATACATTTTTATCTCCATGTTTCTATTTCTGGGTTAATGCTATGTTTTATTATCTTCTCATCTCAACTATTTCTTCTTTAAATTTTTCTTTTTTTCCCCAAGCCTTCAGCTCTGGTAGTCAAGAAGTGTTTTCTCTTGTTATCTAAAAACTGCTTTTGAGGCGCTTGCTTTCGGGTTGAAGTTTCCATTTAGAAGAATAGGGTTGGAAGGGGCTTTGGAGATTTTTTTAAGTTCAACTCTCTGCTCAAGCAGGAGACCCTATATCATTCTGAACAAATGGCTGTCCAATTCTCTTCTTGAAAACCTCCAGTGATGGAGCACCCACAACTTCTGGAGGCAAGCCGTTCCACAGATTAATTGTTCTCACTCTCAGAAAACTTCTCCTTAGGTCTAGGTTGGACCTCTCCTTGATAAACTTCCATCCGTTACTTCTTGTCCTGCCTTCAGGTGCTTTGGAGAATAGGTCCACCTCCTCTTCTCTGTGACCGCCCCTCAAAGGACTGAAAGACTGCATGGCATCACCCCCTACTCCCACTTCTCTGCTGTCCTTTAGGCTTCACTCTTCTCTTGATACGCCCTCCCCCATGTTTGATTTTAGTTCCCTTTTTATAAAGCAAGCTCTCCAATTAAAGAGAAAGTTGGGCTGTTTTAGCTCTTTTTCCCAGGTAGCACCAAAACTCCAGATTCTAGAAAATGCCTGCTCACTTCAGGTGATGACTTCAATCTTCCACAGGAAGCCAGCTTCCACAGGAAGCCAATCTTCCACAGGAAGCCAGCTTGCACAGGAAGCCAGCTTACTCTTACTGACATTCTGCTCCCAATCTCTCAAGAAGGAAGAAATGTGGTTTTTGGGGAAAACAAGAGAAAGATCTCCAGGAGAAGAAAGCTGACCAGAAGCTCTGTGAGGGATACTTGGTGCTCTCTGAGCTTGGTTGTTTTCTTGCAGTGCAGTGCTAGAATGGCACTAGCACTGATGATGTTACCTAGTTGGGTAATGAAATGTCTGCAAGAAAACCACCAAGCTCAGAGAGCACCAAGGACCCCTGATTTCAACCCTGAGCTACAAATATTCTCTTTTATTAGTATGACATATGGGGGTCAAACACTTCAGAAAGCAAGCACTAACACTGATGATGTTACCTAGTTGGGTAATGAAATGTCTGCAAGCCCAGAGAGCACCAAGGACCTCTGATTTCAACCCTGAGCTACAAATATTCTCTTTATTGGCAGAAGCTTTGTGCTGGATGGAGACAAGAAGAAAACAAAGATCATTCTTCTTCAATCCCAGATTAAAATTAGGAACTTTCATAAAAGCAGAAAGGAAATCACAGTTAACTGAGTTAAAAAGAAAATAGGATTCAAGGGTAAAAACAGACATTGTTTCGTCTTTGTTCTCTATATATGATAAGCATTTTTATTTTCCCTTCACAATTTAAAGCCTTTTCCTTAATTTGAACCAAACTTTGAGGGATTTGGGGCTAAAGAAGATTTATACTGTTGGTAGCAGGTCAGTGCCATCTTCTGGAATCCCTATGTTTATTTTTATATATTCTGTTGAATCCTTGTTTTTGCAGTTGCTGCATCCCTGGATTGGAATAATTTTATAATCTTTTTTCAGCACTAATTATCTGCCTTTTGATAATTAGAGCTTAAAGGAGGTTTTCTATAATTGCATCTTGGTGTTGTTGTTTTTTAAAAAAGTTTAATTTTGTTTATTCCCCGTGAGATCAGTTTATTTCCAAAAGTGAGAAAGGGATATTATACCACACAGGAGAAGGAGTGGCAGAACCTGGGAACAGGAGGAAAAGAGAGAGCAGCCCAGAGTCACCACGTAGCTATGAACAAACTAAGCCCAACCCTCCATAAGTGCCATTGACCCTTATCTAAGCAGGTGCTGACTGTGAATTGAGAAGATTAATGTCAGGTGAGAAAGATCAGGTCCACACATGAAGGTCCAATTAAACGGATTTATTGCTATAACCAATACACAAAAAAATCTTCTCAGCTAATGAGCAGCACCTCCTTAGACTTAGATAAGGGTCAACGGCACTCAAGATGGGTTGGATTTAGTTTGCTCATGGCTACATGGTGTCTCTAGGCCAGAGGTCCCCGACCTTTTGGGCACCAGGGACTGGTTCCGTGGAGAAAGTTTTTTCTACAGACCAGAAAGTGCGTGGTTTTGTGTGCTGCCTGCATCCCACGGATGGGGCTTTGCTTGTTTGTGCGGACCGGTTGCTGGCATGCCGCGGCCAGTCCACGGAACGGAGGTTGGGGACCTCTGCTCTAGGCTGTTCCTCTTTTCACCCTGAACTTTTTTTTATTTTTATCATATTACTCACCAAAAGCACAATAGGGTTTTGAAGCCCTATCTCTCTTATAAACCAGGATGGGTGAATATATCAAGACTAGGATCCTTTGTCTAGAAGACAGATTATTACAATGACATCTCCAGAACTTCTAGTCCAAGGACAGGAGGAGGGGCAAGGGAGCAAAGACCCAGAGGATCTTTAAGAGAGGTTTGAGGATACCTCCGACCTTTTATGTTACAATTAATGCCTCTAAAACTAATAAATTCCATCTATTTCCTGGTGATGGGTCTGTAGACAATGGTACTACCCAAACAAGTGGTGGAAGAGGCATTATTGGCTACTCTTTTGGGATTATGTGACTTATTCAAGAACACAGTTGTAGTAGCTTGTAGATTTAGAACATCTCGGAAAGTTGAATAATATCATCTTGATTGTGCATTAACAGTTCATGATGACATTTGTCAATGATTTGAAGGGAGACCCCATAGAAGTAGGCCAAAAGTGCAAGGCATGAACTTATTCCAATATGTTCTCATCCTATAGTGACTTTAACTTACAAGAAGGCAGATTCTGGTTGAATGTTATAAATAATTTCCTGATAGTAAGATCAGTTCAGCAGTGAAACCACTCCTGCTCACAGATGTTGGGTTCCTTTTACGTGGATGTGTTCAACAATTTATTTACATTTAATGGGAATCTTATTGAAATGCCTTCGCTTGGATTTTTGAAGGAGGGGGTTGGACCTGATGTATTTATTTTTTAGATTTATTTGCCGCCTATCTCGCTTTGAGATGATAGCCTAAATTGCCCCTCCCAACTCACAATTTGTAATTACTTAGGATGCTACTCAAAACTCAAGTATGCTCCTGAACGATAGATAGATAGATAGATAGATAGATAGATGGATAGATAGATAGATAGATAGATAGATAGATAGATAGATAGACAGACAGACAGACAGACAAGACAGACAGACAGACAGACAGACAGACAGACAGACAGACAGACAGACAGACAGACAGACAGACAGACAGACAGACAGACAGATAGATAGATAGATAGATAGATAGATAGATAGATACTGTATATTTAACTACTTATGTCAAGAGATTGTTGCAGGGACAGCACATAATTATGAAAGAATGAAAGTCATGTAATTATTTTTGGATAAACCAATCTGCCCTCATAAGTTGAAGAGAGATATAAACTTATTTTAATGAGCTAACGTAAAATCCAAAAATTGAAATAGGAGCAGCTGTATTCATGCACACAAAATGCACGTGGCTTCAGGGACCTCAGAGGCTAGACAGATGGACATCAAAGGGAGCCTTGTTGTGCTGTGAACACGCTTTGACTTCTCTTTTTAATGCCCGTACATCAGTAGCTTAGCAATGCCCTGGACACCCTTGAGGTACCCACTAACTCTAATGATGCTTCAAAGTATGGTGCAAATATAGCTTCTTAATAGTTTAAGCAATCTTTACATACAACATAACCCTTTACATTTTCCCATAACAATTAACATGCTAATTTGACTATACCCAATTGGAAAATTTAGGCAGAAGACATGCAGAATTATAATAATATCCAATTAGGTTTTAAGGTTGGTTATGAGTTGCTCATTTCACATGTAATTTGATGGCACGGTGGGCATTCTTATGAGGAAGTTGTTCCTATTTGAGGAATGAACAAAGTTTTCATAATGTACTGGCATTTGTTAGGGTCCAACTCAGGAATGCTACTGCAGCTGATATCTGAAGATCCATTAATCTGACATAATCTTTTATTTCTTTTGCAAAAATAAACTACATGTTCTCATGGTTGGTATCATGAAGTGCATAGACAACCAATACATCCTTGCTAAACAGCGTCTTACTAACCCTGTTGTTTGTTCTCATCTTTATCTGTTGACATCAAGCATACTGTCAAGCACAGGTTAGATAGATAGATAGATAGATAGATAGATAGATAGATAGATAGATAGATAGATAGATAGATAGATAGGTAGGTAGGTAGGTAGGTAGGTAGGTAGGTAGGTAGGTAGATACTAAACACTAAAGCTCTCTGAAAGAATCTGAACTACTAATGGTCAAAGCAAATTGGCGGTAGATAAGAATCAACAGAATTCAAAATGGGCTGGATTAAGATCTCTTGTGGGTGCAAAGGGACTCGAGACTGATGACACGCTTGACCTCTCCCTCGGGCTCAGCCTGGTCATCTCCTACACATACCAAGAGAGGACAATTTTCTTGGTATCGCCCTTCCCTGCTGAATCACGATTGTGCCCAAAGAGATTGGTCAAGCAAATGAACAGTGTCGACATTGATCAAAGATAGAAGTTGCTGGAGCTGCACAGGATATTTTTTTTCCCAATGGACTTCCAAACATTGGGGATAATTTTGTAGTTTTTTTTAGTTGAGCTCTAAACTTGGTGATTCTGTGGGAAAAACGAAAGAAGGCAAGAGAAAAGGAGGATATGTTATAGGGCAGGGATAGGCAAGCTTTTCTCAAGGTTTTGGTTCCATTAGTCTTGAACGTCTATTGGAAAAAGAGTGAAGGAGCTTAACGCATGTGGAGAAAACCAATCTGCTTTCTCTTGCTGTAGAAATATAGCAGTCAGCAGAGGCCACTTCTGATCCTCCAAGAATACTTCCATCTCTCTGCATGTCTTAGCAGCAAAAGCAGAAAGTAGTAGAGAATTGAAAGATAAGTATCCAAATCATCTCCTTTCACGTTCCCTTCCTCTTCCTCTTTTCAGGAAATCCCCTATAGACACATTGCACAATATAACAGCAGGCCATTGTGGGTTGAGGTCCACAGTTTAGGTTCTTGGCCTGTCAGGGAGGCTACGAAATGATTTGATGGCGCAGTTTTTCATTTTATATTGAACAGTTTGGGGCTTTACAGGTGCAGCAGGTTATTTTGCTACTCTTAAAACTGACGAAGCAGAAGCACCAAGATCACATTGCTGAAAATCAGTCATTTTGCTGTCATTTTGAGTGCACAATCTTGGGACACAGCCAAGTTCAGAAATGGGAGGTGGCAGAGATGGAGCAGTCAGCTAGCAGGTGGCAGAAGTAAGTAGCAGCATTCGATATATGTTTTACGAGCAGTTGCTGTATGGAAGACCTTGTTCTCTTCAACACCTATCAGGGTTGTTTCAATACTCTTTTATTTTACATGACATTGCAATATTAATGTACCCTATGGGAGAGCTAGGATTCCCCTCCCCCTTTTTAATAGATGATACTATATGCAGCAGTTGAAGGTAGAAAAAAAAAGCTGTCTAGAGATAGCTAAGTATTTGGAAATGTAGCATCTATTTAAAGAATGGAGTAAATCAAAATGATAATCTCAGGAACATGGTACAGGTAGTCCTCGACTTATAACCATTTGTTTGGTGATCATTCAAAGTTACAACAGCACTGGAAAAAGTAACTTACGACACTTTTCATACTTGTGACCATTGCAGCCTCCCCAGATCCAACCCTCCACCCAAGCAGGACACCCTATCCCATTTCAGACAAATGGTCGTCCAGTCTCTTCTTAAAAACCTCCAGTGTTGGAGTATCCATACCTTCTGGTGGCAAGTCATTCCACTGGTTAACTGTTCTGTTAGGGAATTTCTCCTAAGTTCCAGATGGCTTCTCTCCTGGATTAGTTTCCATCCTTTGCTTCTTGTCCTGCCTTCAGGTGCTTTAGGGAATACGTTCTTCTTCAAAGCTCAGGATACTTGGCTGAAAAATAGTTTTTATCCCAGAGCTGTAACCATATTAAATACCTCTGTATAGTGCAACATTGAAGTGCAATAATAGGGGCAGTGCAATGGTGAATAGAATGTGAAGGACGTGTGTATATAATGTATGTTCTTATCTGTGGTTTTTACTTGTGTGTAGTGTGCACTGTGGACAGCACTTAATTTCGTTAATTTAATTTCGGGGGCTGGACTAGAAGGCCTCCAAGGTCCCTTCCAGCTCTATTCTATTCTATTCTATTCTATTCTATTCTATTCTATTCTATTCTATTCTATTCTATTCTATTCTATTCTATTCTATTCTATTCCATCCCATAATCCTATTCTATTCTATTCTATTCTATTCTATTCTATTCTATTCTATTCTATTCTATTCTATTCTATTCTATTCTATTCTATTCTATTCTATTCTATTCTATTCCATCCCATAATCCTATTCTATCCTATCCTATTCTAACACAGGAAATTGTAACAGTGACCCCTTGTTAGATTTGCTTGATAAAGTTTTGCATTGCTCTGCCTCCCACCCATTCCAACTAGCGCACTCCCAGAGGTTCCCACAGTGTATGAAAGAGCAGTTAAATTAATCCTTAAGCGCGGTGTGAAATATTACCTGAACCCCGCTGTAAGTAAACTGCAGTAATGTTCTATCATTTCAGTAGACTTTGTAAATTGTTTTTCTTCGGCATATTTGTGGGCTTTGACTGTTTTTAAATGTCCGTTTGTGGCAACAATGACCGGCTGTAAGAGCCTGTCTAAAAATAATCTCCTGATGTGGTTCTCGATCAGCGATAAAACAAATAGACTAATGAAAATTGTGTAAAAGGGCATACACACTTGGACACCGGAAAATGCACAGACTGTTAGCTATAAATTTCCAGGGCAGAACATTTTTTCCCTCTACCCCTCAAAAATAAGTATCGAGGCAGTAAAAGTTGCCACTATAAAACATGGTTATTTTTAGTAATAAGGAAGGACGAGAAGAGCAGTCCATCAAAATGCGCAGATTTACAGCACCAATTCAGACTTGCCAGAATAGATGAGAACCTAAGAAAGTCAGGCTGACCAAATTTCTCTTTGTATGACGTGATGAACTTCACAACTGTAGAATGAGCCTCTTCTGGTCAAATATGCCCAGAAAATGGGTAGAGTTGAAGGATGGTTTATACAGGAAAGGAAGGGGGGAAAAAATGTATTTTGTAAGAAGCTGAGAAAAACGTAGGCGCAAATGGGTATATCAGGAGAAGTTAGTACGGTGAGACCAGATGGATATACATATAGTTGCTGGTGGTTGTTTTTACCTATCTGAATTCATAAAGAGTGGAACAGAAGTTGGACAGAATTTGTGGCTGGCAAGATGAAAAATTGGATGAAATTGCCTGCCCTAACAACCATATTCTTTGCCTTTTAAAGAAAAGTGAAAATGTATTGACTCCTTTCCTTTTATAACAAGCATTTTAAGAACAAGAAGTTTAAGCTGTGTGGACTTCAGATCCCACAATTCCCCAGCCAGCATTGTCAAGTTGTCAAGTGTGAGGAACACGGCTTTAGGAAGCTAAAACAGGGCAGGTTTTGGGACTAGAAATGAATAAAGCATGTGGCACAATAGTAGAACATTTTACCTTCCCTCTTATTGGAGAAGAAACAGCTAAAGGTCTTCAATGTCTGCAGGGGTTTAGAGAGGCAAATAATGAAAATTATTGCAATGCAAACCATGTGACCTACTGATCTATACGGGCAGCCTTCATTTAGCAACTGAAATTGGGATCGGCAACTTGGTTGTTAAGCGAAGCAGATGCTTAATGAAAAATTAAGGGAGTGCAATGGTGCTTATGGTAGACCCAAAACCAAGAATGACATCTATCATTTCTTCCAAGCTGAGTTCCTTATTGTTTCACACCTATAGACAAAATCAGGATGCTTGTGCTTAGTTTGGTAAATTATGTTTTATGCAGAATTAAGCAGTCTCTACTCAAATCACTTTATTACAGCTATATGGCCAGAAACAGTAAAATATCCAATTGTAGGCTACTTACATACATACATACATACATACATACATACATACATACATACATACATACATACATAAAAATGCACTGAGCATGATCTAGTGATGACCAGGAACACATATAATAAAATTAATTTTAAAATATAAAAAATATTAAAAAGATCTAATAATATTTATCTGATTTATGTTTCCGATGAATCCTCAGTGCTGTGCGCAGAATCTAGCCACTGCGCCGTAATCACAGCCTGTTCGTCCTTAAGCAGCCACTGGAGATAAGTAGTGTCCAAACGGTCAGGATACCTATTGATTATTGGGAGGATATGGTTTTTTTGAATATCTCTATAGAAAGAGCATCGAAGTAGTCTGTGTCCAACAGTCTCCACCTCTCCTGAGCCACAGGAGCAGAGTCGTTCAGTCAATGATATCTTTTTATACTTGCCGTACAGGGCGGCCGATGGAAGCGCATGGCACCGTGCAAGCGAAAATGCTCATTTTTTTCTTACTAAGACTGCTCAGGATGAATTTCCTTTAAAGAAGTCTACCCCATCCTGGATTTTCCAGATTTATTGGATCATGGTTGTAATCATGGCCAAGATTCCCTGGATCAGATTACCCAAGACTTCTTTAGGGTTGAAGAAAAATGGCACTCAGTATAATGGATTGGTGCTTTAAGGAAATAAACACTTTTTTCTGTTGTTACTTGAGTTACAATTGCTGTTACAACCTTGGTCTATTTGTGAAGCAAGTATAATGTATGAAGGCCGTTGACCAATTAAAGAATGCCGAGTTGATTAGTTAGAAGCCTTTTAGCTTATTGATAAAACAATTGAGTTTAAATAAATGTGCATATTTCTAAAACATTACTATAGGCTTTCTTTTCAGATCTCAGAAATATAAGATGCTTTTCAGTTTAATAAAGCTGGAAGGCAAAAGCCATTTGTAAGGTTCTCTTCTCATTTTTCATTTCTGCAAGACATCAGGCCAATATAGTGCCCAAAATTAATGAGCGCTTTTAACCCAGAAGTTCATACCCTAACTAATTAAAATTACCTCTCCCTCCCAATTAGTCCATTCAAATTTGCGTACCTCTGTAGATGAATCAAGGGTATTTTAGCTTTTTATAAACTCATAGGCAGAGAAGTGTAGCAGTCCTTTGATTTCATCCTGGAGATATCTGAGGGCAGGATAAGAAATCATGGATGGAAACCTATCCAGGAGATATCCAACCTAGAACTAAGAAGAAATTTCCTGACATTTCGAACAATTTATCAGTGAAACAGCTTGCCTCTGGAAGTTATAGGTGCTCCATCACTGGAGAATTTTAAGAAGAGACTGGATAGTCATTTGTCCAGAATGGTGTAGGTCTCCTGCTCAAGCAGGAGGTTGGACTAGAAGACCTCCAAGGTCCCTTCCGACTCTGTTATTCTATCATCCTTCTTGGGCTACTAGGGCTGTACTAAAAATAAATAAATGATCTGGAAAGGAGATATTGCAAGATGCCAATGTATTCACACACGTTACAACTTAGTAGATTTAAAATCTGCTATTATTTTATTAGGGAGGAGTTAGGAGCAGCTTTTGGGAATTGTGATCAATCCCTACCATCTCTCAAGAGTGGAGAACTGGGGGTTGCTTTTAGGGAGACATTCTCGTTGCAAACTGACATTTAAACAGTGTCAGTGTCACCAAGCAACAGCCACAGTAGCAAAAAGGAAAAAAAAAAAAAGACTAAATCTGTTGTGGGTCCTTGAAAAAGCAAAGTTGAGGACTGCTTTAGCCAAAGTCAATAGTGATGTTGTAAGGCGGCATTGTGTGCCCCTACACAGTAGTCTGAAACAAATCAATTTCAATTTACCTGTCTGGCAAAGAAGCCATTATTTAGAACCAGATGGTTCCAGCTGCCGTAACATCTTGTGAAAACGTATTGTGGTTTTTACTGAGAATTATCGTATGATGAAATTATTTGTTTAGGAGCAAAGTGGAGGGTGCTTCCTGAATGCGAATGTGGGGAGGCATTGATTGAGAGCTGAGCTGCTCTTAACTGAAAAGGGATCTTCAGCCAGACAGGGACAGAATGAAGATACAGTTGGTGAAAAAACGGCCCTGGGGTTATTTAAGCTGCGACAGAAATTAAGGGTTGCTATCACCCTGCCAACAAAAGTGCGTATAGTCAAGACTATGGTTTTCCCAGTTGCAATGTATGGCTGTGAAAGTTGGACCATAAGAAAGGCTGAGCGCCAAAGAATTGAAGCCTTTGAACTATGGTGCTGGAGAAGACTCCTGCGAGTCCCTTGGACTGCAAGGCGATCAAACCGGTCAGTCTTAGAGGAGATCAACCCCGACTGCTCCTTAGAAGGCCAGATCCTGAAGTTGAAACTCAAGCACTTTGGCCACCTAATGAGAAGGAAGGACTCACTGGAGAAGAGCCTGATGCTGGGAAAGATGGAGGGCAATAGAAGAAGGGGACGACAGAGAATGAGGTGGTTGGATGGAGTCACTGAAGCAGTAGGTGTGAGCTTAAGTGGACTCCAGAAGATGGCAGAGGACAGGAAGGCCTGGAGGAACGTTGTCCATGGGGTCGCGATGGGTCGGACACGACTTCACAACTAACAACAACAACATTGGTGGATCTGCAAGCATTGAAAGCAAACAGGTCGCATGTCAGTCCTTCTATGAAAGTCTAAGCTCTCGGTTTAGATTTCAGACTGGACACTTTTATGCTTTATCTTTGTGTTTATGGGGGGGGGAGAAAAAAATTGGGGGTTGGTTAGTTTCCTTTCCTCTCTATACAGATAGTCTTCGATTTACAACAGTTCGTTTAGTGTTGAAGTTACAATAGCACTGAAAAAACCCTACTATGACCATTTTCCACATTTACAATGGCAGCATCCCCAGGATCATGTGATCAAAATTCGGAAGCTTGGCCACTGACTCATATTTATGACGGTTGCAGCATCCTGGGGAGTCATGTGATCTCCTTTTGGGACCTCCTGACAAGCAAAATCCATGGGGGAGACAGAATCACTTAGCAACCATTTGCCTAACTGCAGTGATTTATTTAACAACTGTGGCCATAAAGGGGCAAAACTCACTTAACAACTGTCTCACTTAGCAATGAAAATGCTGGGCTCAATTGTGGTCATAATTCAAGGACTACCTGTACAAATAATTACATTAAGACTTCCTACCCCCTCTCTCCCCCCACCCCGACACACACACACTATATCACATGCTTGGGTTGAAACAAATCCATACCACTTCAGTCACTAAGATAATAACAAAACCCTCCTACAATTTAACATTGCATTGACGGCATGGCTCATAAAATGAAGAAGGCAGTTCCCTTTGACTTATTTTGAGTTCCACGCCAGTTAATTAAGAAAGAATAAACCTAGATGAGCTTATGAACTCCGTGGAAATTCTGGATAGAGAAGATGGGGTGGTGCCCCCTCTGCTAGATTAGATAAGAGTCACAATTAATGGCTCTGGATGTGTCACTTTCTCAGCAGGAACAAATAATGAGCTTTGAATTAATGGTGAAATCCGGTCCTTTTCTAAACAGATGGCCAGTACATTTATAAATTGGAAATTGGCCTATCTGGGATCCAGGGAGGCCTTGAAATCATGAAAGCTCAAGCTCTTAAATTTGACAAAAAAATTGGAAGCCTTGAAGAAAATCATTGTTATTTCTCATGACACCAGAATTAAGACTTTAGAGGGGGAAAAAAAATCAGTCTCATCATGATAAGCTCATTACCGAACTACAAACTGAACTACTTAAAGTACAGGGGCAGCTGACCAGAAATAATTTAAAAATAATTAATATATCTTTGGATGTTGAGCAGCAGAAGCCTTTGTTAAATTACATGGAAGGATGAATTCAGGAAATCTCCTCGCTAGATGATTTTAAGTTTGAGATAATGCTTATAGATTAAGAGCAAGAGCAATTCCTCATGGAGATCTGCCACTGTAATTGTTTAATTTCTGAACTTCACTGCTAGAAACCATGTTTTGCAGCGTTCGGGACAAGCTGTTGAACTGAAATACCATGGATGTGAGTTAGCCGCATCTTTCTTTACAAGTATTTCACCCAAAGAATGACTTCAGTTCAGGAACAAGGAAGGAACAAAAGGCAAGGAACAAAAAAGTTATATTTTTCTTTTTGGGAACAGCAATTTTTGACTTGTCTCCTGGAGATGAAAGATTTACAAGCCCGTCTACTGTTGAATTTTTACAGGTTCTCTGTTTATCTGTTTCCTTCCTTCCTTCCTTCCTTCCTTCCTTCCTTCCTTCCTTCCTTCCTTCCTTCCTTCCTTCCTTCCTTCCTTCCTTCCTTCCTTCCTTCCTTCCTCCCTCCCTCCCTCCCTCCCTGCCTCCCTCTCTCCCTCTCCCTCTCCCTCTCCTTCTCCCCTTTCTTTCTCCCTCTCTTCTCCTTCTCCTTCTCCTTCTCCTCATATATCAGTTTAAAAGCTTGTTGAAAGAAAAATCTTCATCAGGGTCCAGTCCAAGCTGGGAATAAACAAAATGGAGACTGCTTTAGAAAGAAGGTTCTTGTTTATTGAGTTGCCAGAAACTTCAACGATAGCAGCATGTTTCTGGGGTGGCTGACCACATGGAAGTGGGAGTGGTGGGTTTTTATACTTCTTGGGTTTTTGTGTTTGGAGTTGTTCCTGTGGCATGAACTTTGACCTGAGTTCAGTGTGCCCTGTGATGGTGGTGAGTTAATCCTATTATGTCCTAAAGGTCATGTCCTGCTTCCCTGGGGCTGTGGCTGATGGCTATGTCCTGTGTTGGATTTTTTGGGTGAGAGGTTGTTGGTTCTAGGGATCTTTGTCTTTTTAATCCCATCAACTCTAAGCTTCCTGGCTCCAGTCTTTCTGAAAGGATTATCAAATCTGTATTTCTACAGATCTGGTTTCTGCTTGAGGCAGAGAGACTTGGGTGGTGGTGGTTTCTGCCTTTTAAGATCTTCTCCATTATTCCTTTGGGGAAATATAATATTCTGCCTTTTTAATGTCCCCCAAAATATTTCTTTCTCTGGGGGGGAGATGCTGTCTCCCTACAAGCTATTTTTCTATCTCTTTATTCCCAAGGTCAATGGTGGTTATGAGTGCTGGGGCAGAAAGCTAAGCCAAACCAGAGTTTTAAAATGGAAGCAGCAGTGCTAGAAAATTAAAGTTAAGTAAGTTTTCTGCTTCTTGCTAAGAAGAAGTTTCCAATCAGAAAATTCTTCTTCATTCCCAGATGGTCTAATTAGCTCATCCCTTTACATAGACCGTAACAGAGGACATGGGCCTGGGCCAGAGGGGGTATCAGGAAAGCCAAAATAGCAGGTATGACTGAGCAATAAAGCTCATTAATTTGAAGCATGCATTCAAACCTCTGGATTTTGTGCATTTACTGCCATCATCTTTTAGAATGAATAGAATAGAGCTGGAAGGGACCTTGGAGGTCTTCTAGTCCAGCACCCCGCTCAAGCAGGAGAACCTATACCATCTCAGACAAGTTCACTGTCTAGTCTCTTCTTGAAAATCTCCAGTGATGGGGCGCCCAGGATTTCTGCGGGTAAGCTGTTCCACTGGTTGATTGTTCTCACTGTCAGGAAGTTTCTCCTTAATTCCAGGTTGCTTCTCTCTTTGTTCAGTTTCCAACCATTGTTTCTTGTCCTTCCCTCTGGTGCTTTGGTGAACAAAGTGACCCCCCTCTTCCTTGTGGCAGTCCCTCAGATACTGGAACACTGCTATCATGTCTCCCCTATTTCTTCTTTTCTTTAGACTAGCCAAATCCAAGTCCTGCAGCCTTTCTTCATATGTTTTAGTCTCCAGGCCTTGGATCATCTTAGTTGCTCTTCTCTGAATTTTTTCCAAACTCTCAACATCTTTTTTGTGATATGGTGACCAAAATTGGCTGCAGTATTCCAGGTGTGGTCTTACTAGGGTTTTATAAAGCAGTAATAATACTTCATGTGATCTTGATTCTATGCCTCTGTTTATACAGCCCAGGATTGTGTAGGCTTTTTTGGTTGCTGCTGCACACTGCTGGCTCATAGTCTTGATTTTCTTTAACCTCCCTTTGTGGACATCCCTAGCCTGGAATAAAAAGTGGACAGCAGTTCTTATTGTTCTGGCCTCTCTCTTGTAAGCCAGGTTGTAGCTTGCTGGCATCCTTCTTATCCTAAATATGAGATAGAGAAACCTGGCCTTAATATGTTGGTTTGCCATTATAGTGAACTTTCCAACATGCTATTGTTCCCAAACATCATGATTTAGCTGACAGTTCCTTTCATCGCAATAAAGAAATAATTATCGGTAGGAGCTTTAGCAGAGAAGTGTGTCGCTGTGGAGAAGAATTAATAGGCCACAAAGCACTCCTCATTTATTGTCTGCCTGCCCTTGCTTTAAGGGCTCTCTTTGTGAAAAGACAAGGAAGGCAAGATCGCTCCGGAGAGTGTTTTTATGCTCTTTCTTTATACAGATGATATCTGTAGTAGGGCCATGTCATCGGTTTTCTTATATACTGTATATATATTTTCTAACACTTTCCTTCGATCTGATGGAAAATAAATCACTGCTGGTTCTTTTTTTGTTGTTGTTAAGGGGAGCAAACTTTGATGACATTTTTGAGGGCTAGGAAATGAATTTGGTTTTTCTGTGGTGACAAAAGGTTTAGGGTGGGTCTAATTAGAGGATTGTGCTTCTCCTGGTTTGCCACTTTCCCGGTTTTTTACATTTCAATTAACTTTAATTATTTGGGACCCGGCCAGATGCAGAGCACCCAATGTGAGCTGATGGAGTAAAGCTACCATCATACCATGCAGTAATAATTCAGGGGAAAAATATTTTATTAATATTAATATTTTAATCTTATATTTTATATTTTATGTTGTATAGATTGCCTTATTTAAATTGTGATGCTTCTGATACAAATAAACGTACAAACTGTAGCTTTCTAGTCTGAAAGGGCAACCATGTAAAAAAGGTGTATCGTTCATAGTACCTACAACCTTCCTCTCTCCTCCCTTCCTCCTCCTCCTCCTCCTCTTCCTCCTCCCATAAGAATATACAGTATACTAGTCTAATAGTAACAATAACAGTATACAATATTTCTATAATCATGCTTCTGTTTCACACTGGCCTTTTGAAACGAGACCCTTGCTACATTTGAGCAAGGAATGAAAAGGAGAAAATAACCAAAGTGTAAGTTCAAATAAAAGTATGAGCAGCAGAACATGTATGGAAGAGTTCTAATATTTGAGGGGCTGCCACAAAGAGGAAGGGGTCAACTTATTTTCCAAAGCACCAAAGCAGGACAAGACACAATGGATGGAAACTAATCAAGGAGAGAAGCAACCTGGAATTAAGGAGAAACTTCCTGACAGTGAGAACAGAATGGTTCGCCTTCAGAAGTTGTGAATGCTGCATCACTGGAGGTCTTTAAGACTGGACTGGACAGCCACTTGTCTGAAATTGTATAGGGTCCCCTGCTTGAGCAGGGGGTTGGAATAGAAGATCTCCTAGGTCCCTTCCATTTCTATTCTGACTGATTGATTGAATTCACTCCTGTGTACCTCAACCATAAAAATTCTTCAGCCTTTCACTCACCTCCTCTACCAATGTGATATAATATCCTTCTAATGTTAAACTTTTATGGTCAAAGTATGTTTTAGCTGAGGCTAAGCACCAACAGCTATAAATACCCAAGGAAATCAATGCATTGGCTAGAGCCTCCTGAAATAAATGTGATGCGGTTATATAAAATATGCTGAATGGTAATAAATTTCACAGGAGTGAGATTGATGGATAGATTTCAAAATGCCAACTTGACAGAACTGAGGCACAGGGAGGGCACAGATACACCTTCCCTCTTTTACAGGATGGTAGCAAGTATTCTGAGCACAACAGGCTGAGATTAAAACGTAGCAATGATGACAGAAATTACTTTATAAAATACTCGCCTCCTGTTTGCCTAAGCTCTCCCACCTTCGCACTTGAAGTGCAGTGATTTGCCTGCTTTGCAGCTGTTTCTAGAGAAAAATTGGATTGTGTTGGTGGTTGCTGATATCAAGTACATTTGTACCAAGCTTTTTTGTATGATTGAAGTTCTCTCTCCTTGATTTAAGTAAAAAAGAGGCCACAATTAGATTGCATAATTATGGCCACTAGGAGGGAAGGAGGGAGGGAGGGAGGGAGGGAGGGAGAGAGAGAGAGAGAGAGAGAGAGAGAGAGAGAGAGAGAGAGAGAGAGAGAGAGGAGAGAGAGAGAGAGATCCCATAGGTCTTTTTTTATTAGGCACAGTTGGAAAATAGGCACAAAATTACGTGATTATCCTCAGGAAACTCTTGTGGAACAGCAGTGCTTTCCTTGTATTCAGTGTGAGTGGGTACCCTTGCGTTTGTGTAATTAGGAGCAGACCAGTTAGGAGAAGGATTCTAATAGTAGATTGAATTATTTTGACAAAGCTGGCCTTAAAAAGCCATCTAAACTCATCCCTACCCCCTGAAATAATTGGAGGTAAGAAAAAGGCTGCTGGTTCTGCTGTGTAAAAAAAAGGAGAAGTAAATGGGACCATTAGATTCTTTTTTTTTCTTACGGGTTTCTGCTGAGAGGCTGATGGATTCGGGAAAGCATCAGCCATTTAATGAAAGCTAGTGTGGGAAGGTGCTGAGAACTGGTAAGTCTGTAAAAAGGAGAAGAAGAAAGGAAGGTGAAATAAATTGGACGGAATAACAGAATAATAAGGGAATAACAGAGTTGGAAGGAACCTGTACCATTTCAGACAAATGGTTGTCCAGTCTCTTCTTGTAAACCTCCAGTGATGGAGCATCCGGAACTTCTGGAAGCAAGTCGTTCCACTGGTTAATTGTCCTCACTGTCAGGAAATTTCTCCTTAGTTCCGTGTTGGATGTCTTCTTGATAAGCTTCCATATACACATATACACACACATACATATACATACGTATATGTATACAAGCTGTGGTGACGCAGTGGTTAGAATGCGGTATTGCAGGCTAATTCTGCCAACCACCAGCAGTTCGATTCTCACCGGCTCAAGGTTGACTCAGCCTTCCATCTTTCCGAGGTCGGTAAAAGGAGGACCCAGATTGTTGGGGGCAAGAGGCCGACTCTGTACACTGCTTGGAAAGGACTATAAAAGCACTGTGATGCAGTATATAAGTCTAAGTGGTATTGCTATATGTAGTAAATCCCTGGTGAGATTGAGACCCAGGTCTTCTTTCAGTCACATCATCAGTGTGAGAAAAAAAATGGGGTCCAAATCTAATGGACACCATCTTGTTATAGAGGATTTTTAAAATGGTATAAATAGATAGATAGTAGCTTTACTGCAGCAGGATTCCGGACGGTGGGATGCGTGGACATAACCTACCATCCAAGCAAATGTCAGTTGATCATTACTTTGTAATGCAGAGTATTGAAGCTTGGTGGCTGGATTTACAATATGCACGCCACACTGTACTTAATCAAGATTTATTGAGTCAGCCCCAGTGTTTCCTTGATGCAGCAAGGTAATCCATAAATTATAGCTTTCTAAACCACAGTGGGTGAATTCCTGTTAAGCTGAAAACCAAACACACCTCACTGGGACTTAGCATGCAATATGAATTAGTCTTAAACATATTGAAAGTAGAACTGGAGGACTTTCCAGGTAGGTCCTAATCTTTTGTGTCCTCTTTTTCTGCAAGTTTTCCTTTAAGAGCACAATAGCAGAAGTATTTTACTTCTTTTATAAAAGAAGCTTTAATCAAGTGTGGCTTCATTCACTCTTTGGAGGCAGTGGGAAAGACATTGCGACTCTTTCTCTTGGTAATTCTCAAGGTGCTAAACGGTTAAACCTAATTATAGTTCTGCAAAGAATTTCTCCCCTCCTTATTTCCATGGGGGACCACAGTCTTCCTTCATCTCTCAGGGCTTCCAGCTTAACAAGGCCAAACCCTGAAGGGCTTTTGCTTTGCACTGCCTGCAGAGATTTTGAAATGGGGATAAAATCATAATTGAGCTGTATGTTGGCTCCATCGGGAGAGAGGTGGAAACTTATCTGCTTTGCAGATGCAAAGAGCCTTTTTTGGTTCTTAGCGCTGCAGATTAAAAAAAAACAGAGCTTTGGTTACCACACAATAATAACAATATTAAATAACTACAGCACCACCTGTGAATATTTTTTTTATAGTTCTTCCCCCCCCCAAGTTAACTTTCTTAATCCAGGTTCTGGTCTTTATTATCTGACGGTTGCCTTGGTAACAATTCTTTCCTTCCCTCAAGGCCATTCCCTCTGCTTACCCCTCCTTGCAAATGCCTCTGACACCAACTATTGAAAGAAGAGGGATAGAAGTTCCCTCCTAAGGTCATTCTTTGTGAGTTAGGCCGCAGAAGGGAGGGATTTGCAAACGGTTGTAAAAAAAAAAAAATGCCCTTATGCAACACAGGTCACGCACAGACACCTTGACCCACCTTGCCATTAAGATAAGATAAGGTAACCTTTATTGTCATATTTTTTTTGCTATGGGCACAACGGCACACATCAAAAATGAAATTTAGTTGCCCGCTCTCAAAGTGAAACACGTGCATGACACACACCTAAAACATACTATATACAACATATGTATAGACCCACACCCCTACGTATACATAACAAATAAATATTAAATACTGTCCATCTTGAATATATAACGGAAGGAGGAAGCTTGAGAGTTCACAAGGTTAATGCTGTATGGAATGAAACTATGGCTGAATCTGGATGTTCTGCTGCGGATACCACGAAGCCCCCTCCTCCCAGAAGGGAGCAAGGAAAACAGGTCGTGAAGAGGATGTGTGGTGTCTACAAACTGCACCCTGCCCTGCATGATCTTTCCTGAGATTCTCTTCCTTGAATTTTTATTTTTTTTAATACAAATTCTTTTTCATTGAAGAGATCAGGTAGAAAACAAAAAGCAAAATGGTTGGGCTGAGATCGGCATAGGTGAGACCGATTAGGGTAGATTGTAGGGGTGGTAGTGAAATATAATTTTACCATGTTTTATCTATCTACATCTTAAATAGCTGTATTTGATTCTAATTTCATTTTAAAAAATGTATTTGATCCCAATTTCATTATAAATTGCATTTTATTTCTGTTTTATTCTAAATTATATTTTGACCAATTCCATTCTAAATGGTTTCTACTGCATTTTAGTATAACGTATGTTGGGAACTCTGCACCTTGATATGGTCCACGGGCTAATCAATAAAGGTATTATTATTATTATTAAAAAGCAAAATCAATTGATTTTGTTTTTGCTAATTAGATAGGTTTATTGTTATAGGCACGGCTTGTACATAATACTGCTGTGTAAAAATAAAAAGTTGTGGTGGTAATGTTGTTACCTTCCACTGTACTAAAGAGTATCGGACGTTGTTGCCTTTTTCTTTCTTTTCCCCTCTTTACACTATATCTTTTTTTCCCTTTTCTCTCCCACTCCTCCTACTTTTCTATTGCTTTTTTGAATAAACCAATAAAAGTTTGAACTCAGGCAGAAAAAAAAACCACAGGAGCATTTCTCTGTCTGGTTCCAGTTAAAGTTCTTTCTCACTTTCCTATGCTGGTTAGTTGAATGCAAGGAACATTAGTTTGTTTTACACAGAGACGGATTTATCTCTGGTTATTTGGCAGCCAGATTGTGGAACAAAGCTCTCCCTATCTACTATCCTAGGACTTCTTCTTTTTGATTTTTGTATTTGTTCATCAGGACTCAGCTGTCTTCTCTGAAGTGCCACCTCCTTCCTTTTGGATGTGCACAAAAAAACCCCTGGCATCTTTTGTGCCAAATGAACCCTCTTTTAACTCTATGAAGCTGGTCAGGAGAGACGATATCAAATTGAACTTTTCCAGTCAGCTTCTCCTTGCCTTAATGGCCACCTGGCAACCTGACAAGTGAGGACAAGGGTCAGCGTTAGCAAGTAATAATGGGAAAATGTAGTTTTGCAACTTTCTCCGTCAATAACCCAGCTCATCTTTCTGTGCCAGCAAGACATTGCAGGCTGCGCCCATTTCAAATTCAGTTAATCTCAAAATAATTCAAAAATCAAAGAGCTTATTCAACCATAGAGATCGACCAGATTGAATCACTGGGTATTCATGGGAGGGAAGGGAGAGAAGGAGAGAGAGAGAGAGAGAGAAAAGAAGAAGAAGAAGAAAAAAGAACCCAATATTGGAATCAGTGTAAAAACAGTGCTGTTTGACACACACACGCATTTTGTTCATTTTAAATTGTTTTTAGACCACAGAGCCACACACGGAATACAAAAAAGATGAGAAAAGAATGCTTTATGACTGCATTATTCAAGCAGCAATCAAATACAGTTATGTAGGGAGATGTAGTAAATGTTCTTTTCTTTCTTGCTTTCTGTCCATCTCTTTCTATGTGTTTGGTTTCCTCAGTGTGTGTATACAGCAAAGTTGCTAGTAAACAAAGAGCTATTATTGAAACCTCAATGGAAGCAATTGCTGTTGTATCTTATGCCTTTCCCCTGTTTAACGTGCTTTCAAATCCTTCTTTCATTTATCTTTGTGAGCCTTTCAAGGAATGACATTATTATTCTTATTTTATAAGTCTGTAATTCCCCACGACGTCTCCCCATCACAATTTACCTTTATGAAGATGTTGCAATGTTGTAACGAAGATTGCAGCCCAAGACAGTATGTTTACCCAGCCAGCCTTCCCTTTAATATCTGATTTATTCATGGGCAAATGTGTGATGGAAAGGAGTTAAAGGAAATTTCAAACGAAAAATAAAATGAAGATAACACGAATTTACTAATGCATTAAAGCACATCCTGGTTTGCAACACATTGTTTCAAAATGTACTATGGAAATAAACTCTATAAAATGTTGGGAGGAGATAAGCTGGTGAAAAAAAAAACCTTGAGACTGACGGTAGATTGTTTAAGCTGATTCTGCAGCTATTGGTAGATTTGGTGTTTATTTTTATATGGAAATAAATTTATAAATTTGTGAAGCAATGCCAGACAATTTAATTGGGTCCACATTTTAAGTAGATTGCCTTAATTTGAATATCCTGACACCAGTACAGGAGTTAGTACACCACTGACATTTGGATATGCATTTTTTTAATCTTATGATCCAATCTTGAACTCTCTCTCTCTCTCTCTCTCTCTCTCTCTCTCTCTCTCTCTCTCTCTCTCTCTCACACGCACACACACACACACACAAACACACAAACACACACACAGAGAATTTCTGCCACCTATCCCCCTCCCACACCGCAAATATTATCTTTGAAAGCACCACAAGATTTTGCTGGTTTTGCAAATAAAACAAAACAAAACAAACAAGAAATAAACAAAAACAAAATCGCATTGCACACTTTTCAAAGTCCTCTAGATCAGTCACCTTTAAGCACAAGCCTCAAATTCTAACCGCAGAAATTGTAAAGGAAGATGGAAAACTGCAGCAATACATTCTTGCTATAGGAACTACTATCCTCTCACAGTCTTGCTAGTCAACCTTGGCCACTTGAAAATATGCGGACTTCAATTCCAAAATTCCTCAGTCGGCATGCCGGCTGGGAAATTCTGGGAGCTGAAGTCCACACATCTTCAGATGGCCAAGGTTGAGAAACTCGGATCTTGAATATGGTGTCCATCAGAGTAATTTTAAACGTCTCCGCTACCAAGAGCCACAATAACAGAAAGATAAGATGTCCTTCAAATCAAGCTTGTATGTATTCATGCCGTTTTCTTGGCAACAGTGCAGAAGGGGGGGGGGTCCCATTCCTGTCTTCTGGAAGGCTTTCCAGTTTCCGGGATCAGCCTACAGTTTTGTGATTTCTTAGTTCTCTTCCATTCTAGTTCTACACAGATCTGACTCTGTTCAGTTTCTTGAAATCAGTCAAGGTCATCTGGATGCTGCCGCCATCTAGCGCAGACTGAGATGCAATTACAAGAAGCAAAAGTTTGCGGCAAGGGAAGACATTTGACACACTTTCTGGACCACAACATCTCTAAATTGCTCTGGTAAAAGGCTCCCCAGTAAAATTAGCATATATTTGTAGCTCAGGGTTGAAATGGGGGAGTCCTTGGTGCTCTCTGAGCTTGGTTGTTTTCTGGAAGATGTTTCATTACCCAGACTAGGTAACATTATCAGTGCTGATTGATTATCTAGTTTGGGTAATGAAACATTTGCAAGAATACAGCCAAGCTCAGAGAGCACCAAGGACCCTTAAAAGGCTCCCCTTTTGGGGTTGACATCACTGACATAGGAGTGGGTATGGCTGATTCTGACTTCCATATCTGTGCTATTTGTCCTACCGCACTCCAGAAATTAGCTTTCACACATTGGGTACTTATTATAAAGCTACTTTATTTGAAAGGGAGTTGGGGAAAAAAGGATAATCTTAAACTGTTCAGTGGTAGACAAGCAGGCTATTTCCATAGTCACCCATACCTACTTTTAGGTTATATACTGTATTATGGGGTAGTATATAAATTTAGCTGAGATGGGCAGTGTAGATAGTTGATAAATAACACATTTAGAGAGCTAGTTTGTTGTAACGGTGAAGGCATCAGGCTAGAAACCAGACAACTGGGAGTTCGAATCCCACCTTAGACACAAAACCATCTGGGTGACCTTGGGCCGGTCCTTTTCTCTCAGCCCTAGAAAGGAAGCAATGGCAAACCCTTTCTGAAAATCCTTGTAGGGAACTTTTCCAGGCAGTCTCCAAGAATCAGAGACTATTCCAACGGTCTCTGTTAAATCCCAGGAGAAGATTTGACTCTTTAGCAGCTTTTCCATCGTGGTGTCACTATTATGATTAAAGAGAACTCCTGCTCTTAAGAAATGCCCCCACTTTTTCTTTTTCATTTTAGAAGTTGTTCAGCTCTTTAAAAAAACAATAATAATTCTGATCAGGGATGAAGCAAATGTGCTTTTAAAGGGAGCTCTTGGTTTCTTTATTGAAAAGTTCTTTTCCAGTCGATTGCACCCAATTCTTTCTCCTTTGAACTATTCCAAGTCAATTGCAAATCCCCCCCTGCCCCCCCCCCCGATTAATCTCTGTCCCTTTCAAAACACTCCTGTTGCTTTGTTTCTCTGTAGGGAAGAAAGGGGGGGGGGGAAATGGCATGTCAGGAGCAGCCTGGGTGGCTGGCATCAAACCCCCTGTATGTTTTCCAGATTATCTCCCGTTATTTATCTCCATTATTTATTTCCCTGCCTCTGGCGGTGCGCCATTGCTGCAACCTTGCCCTGAGTAATTGATGTGGCCCAGTGATTAGGAATGGCATGCTACATAACCACTTCCATTATCCTAACAAGAAGGGCACGAACAAACAATGTGCAATCTGTCTTTAATTGCTATCTCCTTAATGACAGGGACCATGGTCATTTATAACATGCATTTAACTATCCAGCAGGACAGGTGCCACAGCTGTGCTCCGCTCGGGCTTTCTCCTGTTGAGGTAACATCTGGCAGTGGGAAGGCGCAATCAGAGCGAGGTGAGCCCCATTGCTCTCCAAGTTTTGGCTGTGCTAAAAAAAAAGAAGAAAAGGTAGCTTGGGGGCTATAATAAGGCCCATTTTGTGAATCTATGGGAGAAGCTCCCTGGCTGATTGTTAATTCAATTCCAGGCACAAAGATGAGCTAAGCTGGGGATGACATTTTTCCTCGTTCTGTTTGGGAAATCAATTATGGAAGTTGTTTTGATTGTTTCCCGGCTGACAAATTGAGCCAAATTAAAAATTGCTTCTAATGGTTTTGCCTGTTCGGGAAATGAAGGTAAGCTTGAGGTCCCTCCTATCTGCTTCCTAACTGGGAACTGCTCGGTGGAACTATACAGTGGTAAGACCATATGGTTTGTACGTGATGAAAAAAAAAAAAGGGGGGGGGGCAGTGACAGATCCTGGGCTGACCAGCATTGTATACCTCCTGCTTCTTCCCTGCTTTAAACTCAGAATTATAGACATGTTCACTTTGATACTCTAGACGGGGATTGCATGCTATCAACCCTTTTAGCTGCCTAGTTGGAGCCATTTATTTTTAATGTAAAAGACATATAGGCAATTTAGAGCCAACAGTAATGGAAATGTATTATAAATGTCAGAGGTTTTGAGTTAGAGCGCCGTTATAAAACTTTATGTACACTCTTTATGCACACATCTCTCCTTCCTTGGCTGTACAAAAAGACCTGCTTAATATTATTTCTTGCATCTTTAACCTTCTGATTAACCCCTGTCCTTGTAGAGGTTTCCGCCATCTACCATTCCATTGGATTTAGGCTACAGACATGGATCTATTAGCAATTAGATCTGGAAGAGAAGTGTTTTTCAAGAAAGCTCCTTCTCTTATAGACATGGATCAGCCTATTCTCCAAAGCATCTGAAGGCAGGACAAGAAGTAATGGATGGAAACTAATCAAGGAGAGAAGCAACTTAGAATTAAGGAGAAATTTGCTTGCAGTGAGAACAATTAACCAGTGGAACAACCTGCCTCCAGAAGCTGTGAATGCTCCAACACTGGAAGTTTTTAAGAAGAGACTGGACAGCCATTTGTCTGAAATGGTATAGGGTTTCCTACCTGAGCAGGGGGTTGGACTAGAAGACCTCCAAGGTCCCTTCCAACTCTGTTAGTCTGTTATTGTGTTTTAGAAGATTTCATTGGGAAAGAGGGCCTTCTGGGTAAGGAAAGCATCTATCCCAGAAAATATTCAATTTTTTTCTTTCCCAAATCACAAATTAAAGAGAAGATTTCTTTGTGAACCTCTTGGTAATTTTACTGAAAAGAACAGAACGGAACGGAATGGAATGGAATTCTTTATTGGCCAAGTATGATTGAACACACAAGGAATTTGTCTCTGGTGCAGAAGTTCTCAGTGTACACACATACAACAATAAAGCAATAAGTCATAGATCATAAATCATAATTACAATCATTAATCATAAGATACAAACAACATGTAATAAATCATAAGATACCAATAGGAGAGGATAGTAGGAAAGATGAGAAGATGAGAAAAGATGAGAAGATGAGAAGGATAATAGCAATACAGCTCTACTACGTGAGTAAGTATCTTTAGGCCTAAGACAGCGCTGTGGGAATTAGATGTTCAGCAGAGTGATGGCATGGGAGAAAAAACTATCTTTGTGTCTAGTTGTTTTGGCATGCAGTGCCCTATAGATGCCCTAAATCAGCGTTATTCAACCCGGCTTTAGGAATATATGCCAGAATGCAATACGCATTATTAGCAAAGAAAGTTGAGATGAATGGAAATTGCATTGCAACACAGGGCTCAAAGCTGAGGGAGCCTGAATTAAACTCCAGCATTTCCCCCCGCTTCGGTCCCTGTTCTGCTTCGTAGCCACATGGACTTTGCCCAGTACTGAATAAAACAAGATTGAGGGCAGTGTCTGTGCCCTTTCTCTGAATTAGCTTAGTTTGTCATTGGGGATGGAGCAAATTAGATTGGCTGCATGGCATTTCCATCTTATTAGAAACATAGAGGGGAGATTAAAAGGCACAGGAAAAGACGAGCCCAGCCAGTAATTGAGATGGAGAAAGCTACATTATATTTGCAGGTTAAAGCAGCTTATTCAGAAGAGTTTACATGCAGGGCCTGATTCCAGTGAAGTATACTTATTCAAACCAGAATTTAAACATTTTTTCTCATTTCACCCATAGGCTTATAGGCATGTGTAATTTAAACAATTTAAGGAGAAAAACAGTTTGAAAACAGCAGCAAACTAAGGCATTCCATCTCCAACATTTAGTAGAGTATCTGAATGAAAAGCAGAAACAGACCCAAATTTAGGGGCAGAGACACTGCATAAAATCAAGGAGGAAGCAATTCATTTTTTGTTCCCCTGAAGGGTTCATGTGCTTTGACCCCCCAAAGGGCTTTTAATTTCATTTCAATAAGGGTCTTCAAGGACAGGACGTTCTAGACAGCGGAAGGACGAATCCCTGCTTCTAAAAAATTGACACTTTAAATTTGTCACGGGGTGAGAATAAAGTCTATGAGCTCTATGCATATATTGGTGTATTTTTATATGCTGCCTCTTCTCCTGACCCTAAATAAGAAGATCCAGACTTTGCATGATGATGTCATGATGTCCGTGGCTTCACTGGTTTCCTAACTTTTCTCCTGTGGGAACCTTTGGCCTCCATTAATAGGCAAGCCACAGAAGCTAGGATAAAGGTTTTCAGGTCCCAGATGGGGGGAAAAAACCCAAAGGAATAGCAGAGCTTTAATTTTATACCAAATATAATTCTACATCATAAGTGGCAGGGGAAAAAAAAGGAAAAAAAACCCTCACTGAAGCTAAAATTCATTTATTTGTATCTCACTTTTATTATTTTTGTAAATAACCCAGTCCAACATGCCTTCCTCCTTTTATTTTTCCCCCAGGACAATAACCCTGTTAGGTGGGCTGGGCTAGGAGAGAGGGACTGGCCCAAAGTCACCCAGCTGGCTTTCCTGGCTAGCTTATGGAGTCTTTAGTGGTCTCTGAGTTTGGTTGTTTGCTTGCAGACATTTCATTATCCAACTAGTTAACATCATCAGTGGTAGAAGGGGTGTGTGTGTTCTCTCTATTTACCGTGTATACAATAATTTGCCCTGCCAGCGTTAGTTTTCTCCTTGGCCCTTCCTTGATTAGGATATTGTTTTCTGCTTCTTTGCCTGGTGTTAATCCCTGCTTATCTAGGTGTTGGTTGCTAGAGAGGATTTTTTTGTGTGTTTCCTTTTTGTTGTGTGCAAGTATGGTTTATTACAGTGTGTCTAAGAATAGAATAGAATAGAATAGAATAGAATAGAATAGAATAGAATAGAATAGAATAGAATAGAATAGAATAGAATAGAATAGAATCTTTATATGGAATGGAATGAATGGAATGAATGGAATGGAATGGAATAGAGCTAGAAGGGACCTTGGAGGTCTTCTAGTCCAGCCCCCTGCTCAAGCAGGAAACCCTACACCATTTCAGACAAGTGACTATCCAATCTCTTCTTAAAAACCTCCAATGATGAAGCACCCACAACATCTGAAGGCAAGCTGTTCCATTGGTTGATTGCTCTCACTGTTAGGAACTTTCTCCTTAATTCCAGGTTGCTTCTCTCTTTGATCAGTTTCCAACCATTGTTTTTTGTCCTGCCCTCTGGTGCTTTGGAGAATAATTTGACCCCCTCTGCCTTGTGGCAGCCCCTCAGATACTGGAACACTGCTATCATGTCATCCCTATTTCTTCTTTTTTTTAGACTAGCCAAACCCAAGTCCTGCAGCCGTTCTTCATATGTTTTAGTCTCCAGGCCTTTGATCATCTTAGTTGCTCTTCTCCTAACTTTTTCCAAGGTCTCAACATCTTTTTTGTAGTATGGTGACCAAAACTGGTTGTTTCTCTGAATTCTTTCCTGCTTTCAGGAACTCCCTAGTTCTTTGGATTTAGCTTGGTTTAGGAGGTTTACTGTTTCCCAGTTGAAGCTGGGGTTGAGTTTGTCCATGGGTTTTGCGATTAAGGAGTATTCATCGTGTCTTCTGACTGCTCGTTGGTGTTCAGGAGTGCCCTCTTCTTTGTGCTTCTTCCCTTCATGGCTTTCCTGAATATGATAATGGCAAAGCACAGGTAGGATAACACAAAAGGTAATTGCTATTCGACAATTTCCTATTCACAGTGCCTCTTTTTATATTGTGTGTGAGAGGGAGGGAAAGTGCGGAGGCGTCTTCATTTGCAGCAAAGCTCAAACGATGCAAAGGCTGGTATATACAGCTATGAAACCTCACACATTATGTTAATCCTGAACTGATTGTCACCTATGTATTGCATTTATGAAATAAATCCCAGAAATTGCCTAGCGGTGTAATTCACTGCTGACAGAACAACAGTGCATTTTGTGGCAACTTTTAAATGCTCCAAGTTTACAGGGGATGGAGATTTTCAAAAGTCACGGTTTAATTATCATATATATGAAATGGGCACTTAATTAGATAGTTACCTTGAGAAGAAATAATACATACAGAGGGATACACCCCCCGCCCAGCTACAAAAGGGCAAGCAATGCCAGAAATAGATGTAGGTGTGTCACAAAAACACTCAGAACACAAACAACTACAAGATCTAATCAAATGCATACAAGGGGCAATCAGTGTAGGCCTAACTTGCTTTCATGTGCTGGCCATGAGTACAGTGAGTAAAAAAAAGGATATTTGCAATAGTTTTCTGATCAACAATCAGAATAGAGCTGGAAGGGACTTTGGAAGTCCAACCCCCTGTCCCATTTCAGACAAGGGACTGTCCAGTCTCTTCTTAAAAACCTCCAGTGATGAAGCACCCACAACTTCTGAAGGCAAGCCGTTCCACTAGTTAATTCTCCTCACTATTAGGAAATTTCTCTGTGGTTCTAGGTTGCTTCTCTCCTTGATTTGTTTCCATCCATTATTTCTTGTCTTGCCTTCTGGTGCTTTGGAAAATAAGTTGACCCCCTCTTCTCGGTGGCAGCCCCCTCAGATATCGGAAGGCTGCTATCATGTCCCTCCAGGCCTTCTTTCCTCTGGACTGGCCATACTCAATTCCTGTAACCGTTCTTTGAATGTTTTTGTCTCCAGGTCTTGGATCATCTTAGTTGCTCTTCTCTGCACTTTTTCCAAAGTCTCAACATCTTTTCTGCAATGTGGTGACCAAAACTGGATGCACTTTTCCAGGTGTGGCCTTGCTAAGACTTTATAAAGCAGCACAAAGACTTCACGTGATTTTGATTCTAGGCTTCTGTTTATACAAACTATACATGTTGTTATATATACTATACATATATAACTATACATGTGGTAAACTATGAACCCATGTTCCACCCTATCCCCTTTACACACACACACACACACACACAAGCATGCGCAGAGGGGACACACAGATATTTTAAATAAATACATAAAGAGAGATATCTTTTCATGGAAAAGAGAGACTGATGCTCTCTTCAGAGATGGACTTTGTGTAGTTTTTATCATTGAACAATAGACTTCAGTTGGCCATTAGGAGAGACCTCCTGAGGGCAGCAGAAGTTCTACAGTGCAACCAATCAGTGGGGTGGTGGATGTGGGCTTTTCTCTTTCAAATTTTCAATCAGAGGGGAGATTAGCATCTGTTAGGGATGTCAGGCTCTTGATTAATTGAATTGGATTATAAGACACTCAACCCTAACTAACTCTTCAGTGATTCTATTGTTTTCATCAACATCCATTTGTTAATCTAGTTGCCAGTGACCCAAATTCAAGTGGTCCTATCCTTTTTTGACCCCATGCACCTGATCGCTCATCTGACTGAACTAATGTGAGCAGACAAACCAAGCCCTTAGCTGTTATTTATTTATTTATTATTTAATGTATAAAATACAAAGAAAAATAGAAATAGGAAATTAAAGGAGGGAAAAGGAGAGGGGAAGAGAAGCTGTGGGGTACAAGGGGAAAAAGAAAAAAAGGCGTTGACTTCTGATCTTTTTAGCACAGTACAAGATACAAACACTTTTTGTTTTTACACATCAATATATATAACTAGCCATTTCTATAACGGCAAATCTACCTAATCGACAAAACCAAAGTCAAAGTTTCATATATTTTTTTTCATCACAAGGACAAAATCCAGAAGTGGTATCCAAATGAAAAACCTATTCAAATATATACTCCTCTTTGAAAAGAATGATCAATTTAACCATTCCTGTTTTATCTCCCTTGCTGTGGAAATAGTATATATTTCTATTTGCACCTAATAATCTTTATAAACTATCACCATTTTTAGAAATGTGAATTCCATCATTTGTGTCCACCCTCAATCATGTGTTCATGATGTGCATACTTCTTAAACACCAGTACAAATCTCGCAATGCATCTGGCCATCATTGATTATGATTATCCATAGTTACAATATTTTGTAACGTGGTGTGTTGGGCACGCTCAGCCTATTGGTTAAGTCATGGTTCAATTGCTTGGGTGAATCTGGAAAATGTGGTAATTAAATGCAGGTAGTCTTGACTTACAACTGTAATTGAGCCTGGAATTATGATTATAACTTATGCTACTCATTAAACAGGTCACCATATGACTGCACCTGATTTAATGACTGTTTCTGCAGTGGTCATTAAGTGAATGCAGTGGTTATAAAGCAAACACCACAGCTGTTAAGAAAATGAAGCAGGTGTTAAGCAAATCCATTGTCTGCAATTGTCTCTGGGGTATGTGTGACCATTGAAACTTTGTGTGTTGTAAGTAGCCCTAGGAAGGTCTGTTATAACTTCAAATGATCACTAAACGACGGGTTGTAAGTTGAGGACTTCTTTTAATGGGTTCCTTCACACCAGGAATATTGGGTAAACAGAGTGTAGGAGATGACCTGAGCCTGAGGGAGAGGTCAAACGCGTCATCGGTCTTGAATCCCTTCGTGCCCACAAGAGATCCAGCCCTCCTTGAATTCTGTTGACTCTTATCTACCACCAATTTGCTTGAGCCGTTAGTAGTTCAGATTCTTGTAGAGAGCATTAGCATACAATAAACCTGTATTCATTTGAACTGCCTGGATTCCTGACTTCCTGCGTGTTCTGCTAGTTCTGTGTAAAAGACAAGGTACTGGGAAACTACCCTCCCCTCCCTTCAGCTCATCTTGCTAACAGCATTGTCCATTTTTTCCCCCCAAAGAAGGAAAACAACTCTTGCTAGCATATAGCTAGTGTTAAACCCTTAGGAATAATTGGTGGTGGTGAGAAGAGAAAGCAAGAATTCCATTTCTACCTATTCCCCTGCTTTATTCGCATATCAGAAAGGGTCCTAAAGCAAAAGAAGCAGGCCTATATTTGTTGCAATCTAACAGAGGCCGCATTTCTTTTTCTTCTGATGGTTTAGGTGGGTTATTTTTTTTATTTCTTTTGCGTACCTTAATGCACTGCGCATAATGCCTGTGTTTTCTGAGCTGGTTTCAACTCAACACTTTAATCCTCTGTGTATTAACTTTGTACGTGGTTGTAAATCTCCACCTACATACAATCCATTAGGGAACGGGATCACACAGAGCCATTTATACACCGGCACTGTGTGGTTCCTAAGGTAATCCAAAACTCATTGAGATTTAGGAAAACTCTCAAGGGTTTATTGAAGTAAATATGAAAGAGTCCTTTGACAAACAATCCCAGGTTTGTCCCAAAAATGGAGTAGATCACAAGGGACACCTAAGGGTTGGGGGCGAGGGGCAGAGATAATTAATGCACGCTCCACCTCTTCCTGCAAAATATAAATAAAGATACCCAAAACACAGAAAAATAAAAACAAGACAAGCATCCAGCTATTTATCTTGGAATTCAGATACTCCAAGACTACCAAAAAGCATCAGCCTATGAGATTAATAATTAATAACAAGAATAAGGAGGTGGATAAAAATGCCAAATCCAGTCTGAACATCTAATTGACTATGTGACATAGAATAAGGATATAACTGTAATCAATCAATCCATCAATCAATCAACCAATCAATAGGATTTCCAACACTAAGAAGATTTCAAATCTAAACTTTTTTCAAGGAACAATATTTTACCTACCCTAATTTTCCTCCACCTGGTACCTTCCAGGTATCGTGTATTACTGTTAGGCTCAAAGGATCAGGACCATACATTAAGTTCCAGTGAAGAAGATTTATTGTTCAAGCTTATACACAAGAATCTAATCAACTAATGGTCAGCACTAAATTGGTGTTAGATAAAAGTCAATGGAATTCAAAGGTGGCTGGAATTGGAATCACTTGTGGGTATGTAATGACTCCAGGCTAATCACTCACTTAACTCTATGCCCTTAGCTCTGCCTCTTCTTCTCCTACATCTATAATTCCATTAGCTCCCACTGCTATGGTTAAGATGATAGGAATTGTAATCCAAAATCCTAATTTACTTTGTTTTCCCCTTTGGTTTTTGGAGGAATTGGAGCTAGACTTTTTTTACTCAAACAGCAAACCAAAATCCTGTTTGTGTTGTCTCTGAGAAAGGGTTAATCCTTTTCTCTTGGGTGATATAATGAGATTCTTATTAACATGACGTGAGTTACTTTTCAAAAGCAGATATCAAAAGCAGATAAAAGGCACGGTTGATAACATGAAACCTACCTACGATTAAATTAATATACCAAGCCAGCTTTAAACTATAGCATTTACTGGGCTAAAATTGGCAATTTTTCCTGATTTAAATTTCAGGTGATTAAACCCCCAGTTCTAAAGGAGGTGTGGGAGGTAAGTCAGTCATTTGAATCCCCTTAACCAGAGACTTTTAAGAATGTAAAAGCTTCTGGAAGATTTATTCTTGCACATCTTCCCTGGATTGTGCAACCGATTGACCGTAATGGCAGAGGGAAGTTTGAAGGGCAATGAAATTTCCTGCTCCATGGAAACTGGAACGCACGGCCATTTCCCTACTGGACTGAAGAAAGTTCTGGGAACTTTATTGTATCAATCCTCAGCAGGCCTGCTACTGGAGCTCATGCTCAATTATTTAAAGGCAGCATGTTCCTGACACCCATGCCGTGAATGCCTAATGAAGTGTGCCACTGAGAAAGCAGTCCATGCTCAGGGAACCTTGAAGCTTCAGGGAAAAAGGGAAGGAGAGGGCCGTTAGACTGAAAGGCAGATTGAAAAGCTGAAAGGTTTGTGGTGGAAAAAAAAAAGCCAAAGGAAACCAAATCTAAAAAATGTGCAACCTTTTCATCTCCTGGTATTAGCTCCTGGCAAGGCATCTTCACTTGCAAATCTTGCCTCCGTTAAAACAATGGCTTGGTCTTAACGGGAGCCCCAATAAAATCCTCAGCCGTGATTGTAGCATCACTTTTTCTACTTCCTCTTCTAAGGCATAGAGGAGTAGGAGTGGGTAGGGAAAAAACAAACAGAGGGCACCGAAACATTTGCCATTTGTAATTGGGAAAGAAGGTCGATTGCTTTGCTAAATAATTCCTTGAGTGGTAAAAGGTAAAGGTTTCCATTGTCCAGCCATATCTGCCTCTAGGGGGCAGTGCTCATGTCTGTTTCTTAGCCAAGGGAGCCAGCGCTCTCCAAAGACACTTCCATGGTCATGTGGCCAGCATGACTATATGCCGAGGTGCACAGAATGCTGTTATCTTCCCACCAAAGTGGTACCTATTTATCTACTTACATTTGCATGCTTTTGGACTGCTAGGTGGGAAAAGGCTGGGGTAAGGAACAGGAGCTCAGCCTGTCATGTGGCACTTGTGTGTCAAGCCTGGGCTGTCATCTTTCCAGCTGACAAGTTCAGCACCTCTAACTTTTGTGCCCCTTCCCTGAGTAGCAAAATACTAGTAATTAGTATATGCCTCTTGCCGAAAATGGCTGGACGATATGGGGACCCCTTAAAATATGTTCTCTACTCTTGAGTTTCCCTGAAGTTGGGGTTATGGAAGGAGGCTATGTGACTTCTCTAAGAGTCTAACTTCATATTATTTACTACCTTACTAGGTAGACCAGACAGGAAACATGGCCAGGTAAGCCAATTCTAAACTTTATTATAAAGCTATATTAATAGAATCTTGCAAGTTTGAAAGCACAATTCTTCCACTGTCATCTTCACAGCCTACTAACCTATGGAGGGTCCATCCTGAGCTCTTGCTGGGCCCTTTACGCAGCTGTGGGCTGTGCTTTTACCTGATTGTTCCTAGGCAGCCTCTTTTTGCTTTGTCTCCCAAGGTCATTCTCACATGCCATTACACACTGGAACCCCAGATAGGAGTTGTACAGGCCTAAAGTATTTACAGAATAGGCAGGCATGCCAGGGGTTTTTCATCTCCAAATCGGTTAAGAGCTTTGTGTTTATGGAGATTCTCAGTCATCCAAGCCATGGTTGCCCCAACGGTGCTTTTTTCAAAAGGCAATTGGACTTTCTTGATTTTTTCCTTTGAAAAACATTTCGCTTCTCATCCTATCCTTCTTCCTTAGCCCAATCTACCTCACAGGAATATCACTGCAGGGAAAAGGAGTGTTGTGGTGAAAATGTTATGAAGGACCTCAAGAAGTATATGTTCTTAAGAAGTCCGTTATTGGAAGACTAGCTTGTAGGTAAGTCACACAGTCCTGAACCCCGGGGAGCCACCTTAACTTAAAAACACCGTAGCCTGAGTTGTATTCTGCCTTAAGCTTTGGGACCGAAAGGCAAGAGAAATCTAATAAATAAATGGTGAGCTGCATTTTTATTGGGATTGTGGTGGACATAGGGAATTTGACTATTAATTTCATGTCACTGGAATGAAGTGAATGTATTTTATATTTTTAGTTTCATTTCTGTGGCCTTCCTTCCTTGTCCTTCCTTCCTTCCTTCCTTCCTTCCTTCCTTCCTCCCTCCCTCCCTCCCTCCCTCCCTCCCCTCCCTCCCTGTCCCATCCATCCGTCCCATCCTGTCCCATCCTGTCCCCTTCCTTCCTTCCTTCCTTCCTTCCTTCCTTCCTTCCTTTCCTTCCTTCCTTCCTTCCTCCCTTCTTCCTCCCCCTCCCTCTCCCTCCTTCCTTCCTTCCTTCCTTCCTCCTCCCTCCCTCCCCTCCCCTCCTCCCTCCCCCACTTTTCCCTCATCTCCCCTTCCTTTCTTTTCTTTCCTTCCTTTCCTTCCTTTCCTTCCTTCCTTCCTTCCTTCCTTCCTTCCTTCCTTCCTTCCTTCCTTCCTTCCTTCCAAATCCCATATCAATATATAGTTAGGGTTTTTTTTTAGCACTTTTGTCAGATGTTCACACCAATGAAGAAACATGCTAGAGAAATGAAGACATGTTATTTTGAATAGCTATTTATGCTAATAGGAATGAAGCTTTATGAATTAACTCCCTGGAATGGTAAACAAGATGAGAGATAAATGCTTTTTGCGGGCCGAGCAAAAAATAGTCAGAGGCTAATTGCACGGAGAGGAAGAAAAAAAAAATACCCATACTTTAGAAAGCTCACACTTGGAAAATGAGGTCAGAGAACAAAATAGGAAAATGAAGGTGGCAGAAACAGTGGAAGACTCAAATGGCAGAAGCTTATTTAGTTGGGATGCAGAGAGGGTCAGGCCTTTTTTAAGGATAAAGTGGACAGTCCCAACATGTCAAAGGTAAAGCAGAATGTGGTCTAGTAAGAAGGGTGGCATAGGAAGATTGCTGAAAATGCAATGTTGAAATGCTTTTTAAAAAGTGTCTTGCAGGATCGTTGGTTCTTTCTGAGTTTGGCTATTTTCTTGCAGACGTTTCACTACAAAACTAGGTAATATCGCTAGTGCTCTCTGTTTCCATACGATATACTCAGCACCAAGTATGCCAGGGTTCAACAATGAACTACAACAATACTCTTCTGTTGGAGCCTCTTATGTGTCTAACTCTGCTCAACTGAGGTTTTATTTTATTTTTTTAACAAAAAAGCAGGCAGGCAAATCTCATGGAAAAGGAATGAACAGTAGGAAGAAAATGAGATGAAGGAATGAGTGACCGGAAAAACTGGTTACATATGAAGGTCATGTGTTCCCCTTTACTGGACATGGTCCAGCAGAGACTGAAAGTCTTCCCTCCAGAATTCTTTGGATTCTTGCATTGGGCAGAGGTTGAAATTGACAGCCTCGATCCCCTCTTCCTAGGTCATCAGTTTATGTTCCTTCATCCAGTGTTCTGGCTGGAGAATTCTGGGAGTTGAAGTCCACACATCTTCAAGCTGCCAAAGTTGAGGAACACTGTTCACAAAGACAGCGTTTTTGTCATTTAACAGGCCAAACATAAGGACATTATGCGGTGTTCATTTTCTGTTGCCGCTGATTGATGCAGTTATATCTGCAACTGCCCACTTTATAGATTTGTCTGGCAGTTCAAATTTTAGTTCTTGCTGTAGATTTCAGGCTCCTCCAATAATTTTTGGGAACTAAGAGGGTGCCGGCCTAAACTGAAGAAACGCAAGAAACCTCTATTGGAAAATCCTTGTGAAGGTCCAGATAGTGAAAAAAAAAAGAGAGAGAATTGATACAAACTCAAAGTATACAACAGGAGACTTCTTGGATTTGGTCCAAGCAAGTGAGGGAGAAATAACGCACCAACTGAAGATTCTGAAAAGATGCCAAGTTGAGGATTCTAGACTTTGACTATGAGATGAAACTGTTGAATCACATCCTTTGAAACCCTGTTTTCCATCCTTTATGGTTTGCAGTGGAGAGAGAGGTAAATGCAGTTGTGTGATAGTAGAACCAGGGTTTAGGGGAAAAACCAATTAGGGCATCCATGAGAAGTGGCCCATCCAACCTCTCAAAAACTGCCAGAGATAGAGTACCTACAACCTTCATGGAGGAAGCCTTCTACTGTTGTATAGATGTTACCATCAGGAAGTACCTAATATTTAAAGAAAACCTAGATATCTGCAACCTGTACCCATTGTGTGGAACACACGAGTGCATAAATGCAGATGGTTAACCAGCTGGTTGGAAATAATTTGGAGAAGCTGGACAGCGGCATGATTTTTAAGTTTTCGGTCATGTGCGTAACAGTTTTCTTTTTTCATTCTCTTTCTCCTCCTTGTTTTTTTTTTTTTTTTTTACATTTCTAGATTCCTCAATATTGGTAGAATGATGGTTGGGCCATGTCAGTCAGCTAAATAAAGTCTTTCTTCTCAGCATGTTAAAAATATTATGTTTCTGTCCAACAGGATATGGCAAGGCTTACTTGCTCCAAGTTCCTTCTGTAAAAAAACCCACCAAATTATTTTGCAGGATCTAGGAAGCAGATCTTCCTGATCTTGTGGAACAACATTTTCCCCAGATGTCTGTTTGGCTCCGTTCTGTTGTACTTTGGCAAATCTTTAAAAATCTACTTTTTGCAGCAGGTCCTAGAGCAGATTGAATTATGATCCTCTTCTTGATACTAGATTGGATTTTTTTTTTTTTAAATTGGGATTTGTCTTTTTCTTCCCAACTGGTTATCACTGCTTATAATAATTACTTTTTAATCCTAAAAGAAATGCACAGCCAGTTTATGGCCCCTAACATGCCTCTTACAGCTCAGTTTTCTTCCAACTCAAATTGCCAGCTCTCTCAACTGGTCAATTTTTCCAGCCTATTAATTACAGTTCAGGAAGTCAGAGGTCTTGAAAAACCCTATCCTCCAAAAAACTAGGGCATATTTTTTTTTTTTGCAGCGGAGATTTTCGTATGGAACAAAATGATTTCCTTGAACCTTGACTGATATTGGCAGGTCGCATGGGAAGTGCCTCCATTCTCCTCTATGGAAGGTGCCTTCTAGGGAAACTCTTGATCATTTTCAAGGATTTAATTGCCTGTCATCACTTAGTCTGATTTCCCATCATTTTCCTCATTCAGACAGGTTTGCATTTCCCGAGGCAAAACAATCCAAGTGAGACAACCCGGTGGCAATTGAGTTGTGCCTCTTCTTTTAATCTAATCTGTCTTGATGGAATTTTTCAGAAGCATGAAAGAGGAGGAGGAGGAGAAGGAAGGAAGAAGGAGGAGGAGAATGAGAAGGAAGGGAGAAGGAAGAAGGAGGAAGAAGGAAGAAGGTAGAAGAAGGAGAAGAAGAAGAAGAAGAAGAAGAAGAAGAAGAAGAAGAAGAAGAAGAAGAAGAAGAAGAAGAAGAAGAAGAACAACAACAACAACAACAACAACAACAGTTTCCAATATGAGAAATGCCATTTCCTAAGTTGCATTATTCCTTCTTTGACCCAAACTAAACAGAAATAAGCCCACCTGAGATTTATTGCAAAAATATATTCTCATTGCATATTTTTTTATTCAGTGCTGTAATCTGGGCTCATCTCTTTTCATTTCCTCTTTTCCTCTGCTTGGGAAAGAGTTGCAAAGTTTGGGCATGCATATTTAATAGTAAATGAACTCTAGTGAGCGGCCCTGCTTGCCCCTAGGGAAGTAACACGTTAAGTCAAACTCTTCTGGTTCCCTCTTTCTGAGCTGCCCGTAATTGTTGGGAGCCGGTAGAATATATATTTTATTCCTCCTCCTCAGCAATATATGGTTGCTATTACGACTGTATTACCTTGTTAGTTTGATTGCTAGTTAATTATGATATTATTATTTTTCCCTTTGTGTCGATTTAGACGTGGAAGGATAGTATATCTGATGCATGTAACAGTCTGCCATTGTAGTGCTGTTAATTTGTGTTGGAAAAGGTGACAGGGACATTTATACCAGGAAAAAAAAAAAAAGCCCTGTCATTGGCATTAATGTTTTCTTCTTCTACTGAAAATGGTAAGTTCAGCCCTGCCTCTGCTACAGCTGGATCAGAATGACATGGGGTATTTCCACGGACTACAAGGCTGTTGCAAAACATGACAGTCATATAATATTAATCTTTAACCACAGCTATTACAATAATGGCCTGCTAAGAATCTTCAACTGTATAGGTAAATGAGTCACTAAAAGATGGATGGATACACACACAGACACAGAGAGAGAGAGAGAGAGAGAGAGAGAGAGAGAGAGAGAGAGAGAGAGAGAGAGAGAGAGACATATACATATGCAAACAAATACTTAAACCACTTCAGCAAAAGTGATGGAAGAATTATTAAGTAGTACACAGTGAGTTCAGGCAGATTTGCAGAACATCCAGATTCAGTCACAGTTTTGTTCCGTACAGTATTAACCTTGTGAACTCTAAAGCTTCCTCCTTCTGTTATGTATTCAAGATGGACAGTGATTAATATTTATATGTTACTCATATGTAAGGGTGTAGGTCTATACATATGTTGTATATCAGGGGTCTCCAACCCCTGGTCCATGGACCGGTACCGGGCCGCGGCATGCCAGCAACTGGTCCACACAAACAAGCACAGCCCCATCCATGGGATGCAGGCAGCACAGAAAACCATGCACTCTCCGGCCCGTGGAAAAACCTTTCTCCACGGAACCAGTCCCTGGTGCCCAAAAGGTTGGGGATCTCTGTTGTATATAGTATTTTAAATGTGTGATCTATGTCTACACTTTGAGAGCAAGCAACTAAATTTCATTTTTAATGTGTGCCATTGTGCCCACAGTAAAAAATGACAATAAAGGTTATCTATCTATCTATCTATCTATCATCTATCTATCTATCTATCTATCTATCTATCTATCTATCTATCTATCTATCTATCTATCTATCTATCTATCTATCTATCTATCTATCTATCTATCTATCTATCTATCTATCTAGCTAGCTAGCTAGCTATCTAGCTAGCTATCTAGCTATCTAGCTATCTATCTATCTATCTAGCTATCTAGCTAGCTATCTAGCTAGCTATCTAGCTATCTAGCTATCTAGCTATCTAGCTATCTAGCTATCTAGCTATCTAGCTATCTAGCTATCTATCTATCTATCTAGCTATCTATCTATCTATCTATCTATCTATCTATCTATCTATCTATCTATCTATCTATCTATCTATCTATCTATCTATCTATCTATCTATCTATCTATCTATCTATCTATCTATCTAATCTATCTATCTATCTATCTATCTATCTTGTGTACTATCTGGGGATTCCTGCATGGAGATTGCCAAGGAAATACTTTTTCTGTCTTCTTTCATAAAGCTGGGCTTCTAACACGGGAGGCGAAAGATGGATCTAAAAAGTTTCTCGGCTTAAGTGTGTTTATTACAGCCTTGCAAATAGTTGGTGACAGGTTATTGTGATGCTGGAACCCAAAATGACAAACCCAGAGGAGACACCTTTGAAAGTGCAGAGGGGCAAGCCGAGATAGTAATTGAAGCTGGCAGCAGGCTCATATTGTTTGCAATAAGCGGAAAGCTGGAACCATTTCAGAGATATATCACACTTGAAGTCTGACATGATGTCAGGGGTGGCATCTGGTGGCATCTCATAAATACTTGTCTAACAACACTCTTTATTTATCTAGAGGGATTTAATGTATGGTGAACAACAATGACATGATGATGATGATGATGATGATGATCCTTCCAAGTTGCTGTCAGAGGTTGTATCTTTCTCTGCATTCAGTTTGGACCTAGTGAATCGGCGGAAGAAGAGGACCATCTACTGTAAAGATAAAGGTTTTCCCCTGTCCAGTCATGTCCAGGGGTGGGGCTCATCTCCGTTTCTCAGCTGAGGAAACCAGCATTGTCTGAGTCACTTCCATGGTCATGTGGCCAGCATGACTATATGCTGAAGTGCACAAAATGCTGTTACCTTCCCACCAAAGTGGTACCTATTAATCTACTCGCATTTGCATGCTTTCGAACTGCAAGGTGGGCAGGAGCTGGGGTAAGGAACGGGAGCTCAGCCTGTTGCATAGCACTCGAGTGTCAAACCCGGGCTGTCAGATTTCCAGCTGACAAGCTCAGCATCCTTAACCACTGAGCCACTGTGGCCCCCCAACTAATTACAAGGTACTAACTCCAAGATTAAAATCCTGGAATTTAGGAAGCAGTTAAAAAGCAGATGGAACGAGAGAGGTGTGCATGAGATCCTACGATCTTCCATTCACAGAAGTTTCTAGTGGACGTCTAAATTATCACCACATTCTTCTGAACCAGCCTCCCCGAGACTTGTTTTCCTGCTGCAGGGGAACTACAACTCCAAGAATTGTCACCTTCTTGACCAAACTCAAGGTCATAGTCCTAAACTCTCCGTGGTTTATTTTGGTTTTAATGAACTGCAACATTTTGCCGTTGGCTTCTCCCAAGGACATAGTTGAAACCGTTATGTAAGGAAAGATGGAAGGAGAAGAGGGAGAAAGAGCAAGGAGTGGAATTTCCCCCCTGCCACTAAACCTTGAACAGCACCAGGTGAAAAGAGTTTCACATAAATGTGACGTGGGACAAAAACGGAGATTCGTTCAGCAGAATGAAAGGAGAAGGTTGTACAATTCACGCACACAAGATGTTTCTGTCTTGGTTTCTTTCTCCACCTTTAAAGTATTCAGCCCAGATTTGAGAAAAGGTTAGGAATGATGAATTAGGGGTAAATAAAAGCCCTTTTCAAACTGACGGCCATTGACAGGTGAAGCAGAAAAAAGCTGCAGATTTACCAGGAGGCAAAAATGCCTTTTCCTGTGAACTGACTTCACTGCAACGAATGCTGGAGCCAATTGATGGTTCGATGGAGGTGGCAGGGGAGAAAATAGGCGCAAATATTGCTCCTTGTGAAGAAAGGCATGAAAAGCAAGCATATGCAATGCAGGTAGTCCTCAGCTTACCACAGTTCGTTTAGTGACTGTTTAAAGTTACTGAAAAATGTGACTTATGACTGTTTTCCACACTTATGACTGTTGCAGCATCCCCAGGGTCACGTGATCAAAATTTGGACGCTCGGCAACCAGCTCATATTTATGACAGTCGCAGGTCCCCTTTTGTGACCTTCTGACAAGCAAAGTCAAGGGGGAAACTGGATTCACTTAACAACTGGGTGACTAACTTATCAACTGCAGTGATTTGCTTAACAACTGCGGCCAGAAAGGTCATAAAATGGGGCAAAACTCACTTAACAAATGTCTCACTTAATAACAGAACTTTTGGGCTCCGTTGTGGTCGTAAGTTGAGGACTACCTTTTCTTAGTTATAATCTCTCCCTGCAGGAAATAAACTCTTCAAACCTACCAGTCTAGGATGCTGATTTGGTTCCAGCTATGCAAGGATGTACATGCATATATTTTAATTGTAGCCCATCATAAAGGAGAGTTTTGTTTACTGTATTGGTTGCTTTTGGGGAGTGCTAACATTTTACTGCCCTAGATAAGCACTGCATTTTCTGTAGGCCACCTTATCTTTTACAACCTTTGTGCTGATGAGGACTTATAATCTGTTTTTCAACAATGGGTCAAACTGATCTCTTCATTGCTGATGTTGTGTAATTACATAGAGAGTATTACAGAGAAGAACAGGCCTGCACTCCTATTGTTAGAATGGAATGGGAATAGAGTAGAGTAGAGTAGAGTAGAGTAGAGTAGAGTAGAGTAGAGTAGAGTAGAGTAGAGTAGAATAGAACAGAACAGAACAGAACAGAACAGAACAGAATAGAATACATAATAAAATATACAGGAATAGAATAGAATAGAATAGAATAGAATAGAATAGAATAGAATAGAATAGAATAGAATAGAATGTCACTTTTTTCAGTGCTGTTGTAACTTCAAATGGTCATTAAATAAACAGTCATAAATCAAGGATTACTGTAAACAAACAAATCCAAATATCCTATTTCTGAGCAATCTCAATGTGATAAAGAAATCCCAATTTTCTTGGGGGTGGATCTGGGAGTAAAAGTGAAGGGAAGCAACTGATTCTGACCCAATGCAAATTCCCAAGTATCAATTACATAATTTGAAGAATCAGATGCAAGGAATAGGCAATTTTGCAAAGCTGTTTTTCTTTAGTGATGGGGCATTTGGGCATCCCACTGTAACACCCCCCCCACACACACACACATACAAAATACCCTATCGCTCATCCACCTTGAGTAAAAAATATTATTTTGCCAAGCCAAATTACAAAATAATAATTGCCATAGCAAAATGTTCAGCCACACGTCTAAAGATATTTACACATATGGATTATGGAGAGAGCGAAAGAACAAGAGAGAGAGAGAGAGAGAGAGAGAGAGAGAGAGTCAGAAAAATCCATAATCTAACTGCTCTTGCTTGAATAATATCCTAGCATTTCTGGTATCTTCAGAGAATTAGACATAGTTGTTATAACCCTTCAGAAGCTGTTGCCTGGCCAATGGGGAACAGATCTGATTTTCTTGAGCTAATCAGAGTCGCTGAAGTAGGGGAGTCTCAGCTCTCCTGATGCAAATTGCTCTTATTGCTACTGACAGAGGCAAACCAGCAATCTGTCTCCAGCTCGCTGGCGTGGATAAAAGCAATGATCTCTGATTAAAATTGCTGATTTCACACTACACATTAGTGCCTCCACTTTCCTCCTAGGATCCCTGATCACCACTGCTACAACCTAATTCCCACTGTAGTGAGAAACCAGCATTATTCTAACCACTAATAATAATAATAATAAAGTTGGAAGGGACCTTGGAGGTCATCGAGTCCAACCCCCTGCTCAGGCAGGAAACCCTATACCATTTCAGACAAATGGCTGTCCAGTCTCTTCTTAAAAACTTCCAGTGTTGGAGCATTCACCGCTTCTGGAGGCAGGTTGTTCCACTGGTTAATTGTTCTAACTGTCAGGAAGTTTCTCCTCAGTTCCAGGTTGCTTCTCTCCTTGACTAGTTTCCATCCATTACTTCTTGTCCTGCCCTCAGGTGCCTTGGAGAATAGCTTGACTCCCTCTTCTTTGTGGCAACCCCTGAGATATTGGAATACTGCTATCATGTCGCCCCTAGTCCTTCTTTTCATTAAACTAGACATACCCAATTCCAGCAAACGTTCTTGATATGCTTTAGCCTCCAGTCCCCTAATCATCTTTGTTGCCCTTCTCTGCACTCTTTCTAGAGTCTCAACATCTTTTTTACATCGTGGTGACCAAAACTGGATGCAGTATTCCAAGTGAATGAGGGGTCCTTGGTGCTCTCTGAGTTTGTTGGTTTTCTGGCAGACGTTTCATTACCAAACTAAGTAACATCATCATTGCTAGAAGGGAGTGGGGTTCTAGCACTGATGATGTTATTTAGTTTGGTAAACAGCAAGCTCAGAGTGCACCCTCATTTCAACTCTGAGCTACAAATATTCTCCTTTATCGATACAGCGTTATCAAGAATGATAGCTAGGAATTGGTTAAATCTCTTCCTAGTGAATTACTGGAAGGAGAGAATCCACAAAGGAGAAGAATTATAATTTATATGTGGGTGTGAGAAGAGGCAACTCTGTGTGAGTGGAACCCGGGGCATTTTTATTTATGAAACTGATTTGAAGCCAACTAAGCTATAGTCAGCTTGCAGAAGATACATAATAATGACAGAAAACAAAACCGGAATAAAAATAATTGAAATTTGCCAGAAGAGGTTAAAGGCTAATATTGTAGAAGTGGGGAGATAGAAATACAGAATTCAGAAGTATATGCAACTCCTGATATCTCATCAGAAGATTGATGTGGGCCTTGGGGTCAGAGACAGTTTCTGTCTCTGACCTCTGACCTCTCTGTGGGTCAAACATAGTTCCTTGATGTTTGCCCAAAGAATTTCTTGGGATCATTTCTGTCCTCTCAATAGCGGCCATCAAGGCCGATCATGTTTGAATGAAAGGACCTGTTGTAACCTTTGTGGTTCAGTTTGCACAGAGGGACAGTTTCTTCCAGGATGCTCCAGAAATTATTTGAACTAACTTCACTTGTCATCGTCACCTTGACCATTATCAGTTAATTAAAGAGCTATGCTATACTGTAAGTTAGTCTTCCTTAGACAGCATCTCATTATTTCAGACAATTAGTTCCAATGCTTGGTGGAAGCTGTCCTATCTTTGAAGAGGACAAATTTATTTCCTGAAATGACTCCTCTATTTTCCTTCCGCTAGGAAAGGTTGAAATAAGCTTTAGATATTGGAGCCAAGAAGATTTACCATTGAGCCATGTATCTCCTCTGGGAGGACTGGGAGACCATGTTAACTGGGAGACCATGTTAAGATATTCTTCCTGCTTTTGAAATTCTTGAAACAAAGGATAGGTTCAAAAGCAGTTTCCTATGGGGTTCAAAACATAGTTTTAACAAGAAATTTCTTGTTGCTGTATATACTATTGTATACTGTAGATACTATTCAAAATATTTATTTTATGTTGTTGTTTCTCTAAACTAGCACATCAGGTTTACTACATCAAATATTAAGCATAGACTAATTCTTGCCTTACTAGTTCCCTACCTATAGAATATATTCTCTGTGTCTTTCATATACACACACATATATGTGCACATATATACATATACATGCATACAAATATAGTCTAATCTCCCATCTGAAAACTCTACCATCTCATTTCATTGTATACAGAATCTGTGTCTCATGTGCTGTTATAAGAAAAGCAGGTATGTCTCAGGGAATAACATTTTGTAGAAAGTGAATAGAAATAAATTCACATCCAAATTCCAGAAAATACAATCACAGTAGTTCATACACCAGATAAGCCCTACTTCATTTGTTTCCTATTCAGTATCTTATACTAAAGTATTTCAATGTTACTATTATACCTAATACTGTACTTACCTCTTCTATAAATGGCTCTTTCTTATACTTCTACCACATTTTTCCTATAATTGTCTTTTAAACTAGTTTTAACAGCTAGATGTTGGGCTAGCTACTTTTTTTGACTCCAAAAAAAGGGTTGGATCAATTCATGGAAGTCATAGGAATCAATGACTATCAGCCCTAATGGCAGTAGAACTGCCTGTGAAGACCATCTGCTGGGAAACTAGTGGACCTCCTTATGCAGTTCAGTAGAACAAACGAATAAATGGGCCCGCAATCTGATACAGCTAGGGACAGCTTATGTTCTTAAGGGTTTAAAAAATTATTTAATTTATTTATTTAGCAGATTTATATAGCCAACCATCTCATGGAACCTGACTCTGGGCAGTGTACAACCAGAGTGACTATTAAAACTGCATCACATTCATTAAAACACTGAAGTACCAATAAAAAATAAAAAAAACCCCATAAAAGTCATGATTGTGGGGGTAACCCCACTACTGTTCCTATCCCTACCCCTATTCCCATCCCTATCCCAATTCCATCCCCTAACCCCATCCTCTACCCATATTATCCCTATCCCTCCCATACCCATATAAAATTTAATAAAATATATTAAAAAAAAAAAAGTCATGATTGTGGGAGAATACCAACTTTAGAATAGAATATTCTTTATTGGCCAAGTGTGATTGGACACACAAGGAATTTGTCTCCAGTGCATAAGCTTAATAGTACAACCACCTTGAAGGTGTCCCTTAGGATCCCCAAGGTTGGTGGGTGGAAAATGTTTTTTTAAATATATATATTTTTATTAATTTTTTATAGTCACAAATGCTTAATATTTTATCAGCAACATATTGTCTGGGTTCCAACATTTAACTTACTAATACATGTTAAATTCCTTTCTCTCTACCTCGTTTTTCTAGCCATTGATTAAAGGCATCCCATGTTCTAAAGTATACTGAATCTTCTTTCTCTTTCATTTTCAATGTCAATCTATCCATTTCTGCACAATCTAATTTTTTTTTAATTAAGTCTTCCTCTGTTGGTAAATCTTCATTTTTCCAATGATGAGTGAATACAATTCTCGCTGCAGTTAATACATGTAACGTTAGATATATGCACTCTTCCTCATAATTTTCTACAATTATGCCTAACAAAAATAATCCTGGCTTAAAATCTATATGTTTTTTAGTCATTTTCTCTAACCATATGTGTATTTTTGACCAGAATCTTATGGCTTTAAAAATGTTTTAATGGCTTTCTAGAAGGATAAAAGGGTCGGGGCTAAGAAATGTCTTATTGACCAAAAACTAACAAATTCTTCATTAGCATTGACTGTAGATTTAATTAGAATCATAGAACCATAGGGTTAGAAGGGACCTTGGAGGTCTTCTAGTCCAACACCCTGCTCAAAGCGGGAGATTTTATACCCTCCCGGACAAATGATTATCCAATCTCTTCTTAAAATTGGTGATGGAACACCCCGATTCTGGGAGATAAGCTGTTCCATTGATTGCTGTCACTATTGGAAAATTTTTCCTTAGATCCGTGTTGGATCCCTCTTTGATGAGCTTCCACCTATTATTTGTCCTACCCTCTGGTGCTTTGGAAAATAAGTCAACTCCCTTTTCTCTGTGAGAGCCCCTCAAGTCTGTCACCCCTAAACCTTCTCTTTATTAGGCTAGACATAGCTAGTTCCCTTAACTGTTCATAGTATGATTTAACCTCCAGATCCGTCATCATGCCAACTATAAGCCAATTAACATATCAGTTAGTTGGTATGTGACACTTGAACTGGCCATAAATTGTCTTTTGAAATTCTCCAAGGAAGGGTAAATTAATGGACAAAGAAATTGTACGGATGATTGTACCAAAACTGTCCACTGGGAAGAGAAATTCTTTGAGTGATAGTGACTTGACATCCAAGTCGGCCAACATCTGTCAGGCCCTAGTACAGCCATATCCTTGACCTAAGTCGTCTGCAAGGAATCAATTTTCACAGTACCATCTATCTTTTTTTCTAGGAACTTGCAGGGCAAGAAGAAATAGGAAGGAGAGATAATGAGAGATCAGAAATCGGAACAAGAAAGAAAATGGAACGAGAAGCTCCATCAGCTTTGTCTGGTTTCAAATCTGTCCAGTCGCTAGAATGTGACTTTCAACAAACTTTCCCCAGGAGAATGTCCCTTTGGCCTGGGAAAAAAAAATTGTATTGCCACTGATAGATAAAAGAACCAAAGTGCTACTATGTCTTTTATGAAAGTGCAGCAGTTGGCTTTAATTATAAATGCTCAGATGAACAATGGAAAGAGCAATAAAACAATAAAACATGTAGCACCTCTACCCCCCAGATCAAGCTAAAATAAGGAACCCAAACATCTATTCCTGAGTACTTCCATCCTTCCATATTGTATCTCTCTAATAACTTGCATTGTTACAACAGGTTTAAATTATTTGTAAGACTCTTTGGACTTCACGTCTGTCTAGGGAATTAACTATAAATAAGATAAATAACAAACTCAGGCTACAAAATGTTCTAAAGCTAGTTGCACAATTCAGGGCTGCTCCAATGGAAATTGTTTTCCCTTCCCTTCCCTCTCCCCCCTTTTCTCCTTCCCCCCTTTTCCCTTTCCCCCCTTTCCCCCCCTTCCACATTTTTTATTGAGTGAGGCTGTCCATAGTCTAGAAATAGTAACAAATAAACCTTCCTATGCCAGCACATCCTCCTATCTTCTCTTAACAGTTTGGCAAGCTTTTCTGAAGCTAAGCTGTGTGTATGACACCACTGAAGCAAGCAGCTTATAATGGAAAGACATAAAAGTGTCATTGACCAAGGCAAAAGTTGATGAGGAGAGCTGTCAGATGGAACTTGGCTTTGAAAGTTTCTTTTATAACTGTCCAATGAAAAAGACTGCTGTTCCAAACACAGCAATCGGAGGGAAAGACCCATGGGTTGGATTGATAGCTCTGGACCTTCTAATCGTAAATAACCATAGGCAAACTACTATTGTTCTTATTTAAAATTGCACAGCTGATTTATGCACTCTGCTGCAGAAGCCTGGACAAACACTTTCCTTTACCCCGAACGGCTGCATTACAGCCATCTTTTATTTAGCACATCTTTTAGTTTCAACATTTTAGGAATATGGTTCCTTTCTAGTTTTCTTGCGGCATGACGTCGTGTATTATCGATGTGTGTTTGTATATTTTAGTTGGTTGATTATATTTTAGATTATTATATGAGGGGTCCTTGGTGCTCTCTGAGCTTGCTGCTTTTCCTGCTGACGTTTCATTACCCAAACTAGGTAACATCATCAGTGCTAGTAAGGAGTGGGGTTTGCTTTCAGTTTATATTCTGGTGTCTTGCCTGTCTGGGTGGATGGGTGGGTGGGTGGCCTGAGGGATTCTTTGGTTGGGCTGTTTACTAATGGCTCTGTGGCAGTTTCTTGATTGGGGATATTGCTTACTTGATTGTTGGTCTGAAGTTGACCTTGGAGTTAATCTATGCTAATCCGAGTGCTGATTCCTGGTGGGGAAGTGCTTGGGTCTTTTTCTCTTTTGGGCTGGTTGATTGTCTCTTTTGCCTAATCTATAGATGTTGTTAATCTATAGATGTGTGCCTATTGATGGCTGATTTGTCAGAGTGCCAGGCTTCTAGGAATTCCCTGGCATTTTTGAATTTGGCCTGGTCTAGGATTGTCACATTTTCCCAATTGTCGCATTTCCCCAATTTTATATAAATAACTCAAGATCAGGAGTTCCCAACCCACCCCCTGGGGATGGGTGCGAAAACTTGGGTTTAGAAGTTTCAAAATTATAGTGTATATGCATAATTCGTTGTCATTATTTCTAACTTTTGAAGGGGTGTGAGAATATATCAGAAGTGTTCTAGGGGTGCGGGGTATAGAAAAGTGTAGCCTGCACAAACCTTTAGCATATTTGGATTTGTGTGTGTGTGTGTGTTTCTGTGTATGTATAGTATGTACTTTTCTTAATTATCCTAACGTTGTCAATTCAATTTTGGATATTTGAATACCCATTCTCTTGTGCTGGCTAGTGACTGCAACAAAGTTAAGTAAGCTTCAGCATCTTAGGAATATAGTTCCCTTCCAGTTTCATGTGGCATGACATAACATATTACAATGCACTGTTCTTTGATTTTGTCATTGGTATTTTCTTTTCTTTTCTTTTACAGCCACAGGAACATGCAATTTTCAGGTGCAAAGAATCAGGACCATATGTTAAGTTGCAGTTCAGAAATATTTATTGCTCAAGTCTATACACAAGAAACTAGTCAAGTAAAGTTCAATACTAAATTGACACCAGACAAGGGTCAATGAAATTCAAGATGGGTTGAACTTAGACCATTTATGGATACAAAACAATTCTAGGCTGACGACTCTTTTAACCCCACCCCTAGCTCCGCCTGCTCTTCTCCTACAGCAATGGCTGTAACTAAACCATTGTATATTAGCCATATTGCTCTGGTAAATACATTCAGATTATTCAACTATTGCAGGGTTGGCACATTATTTGTTACCTTCAAAAATGAGATCTCACACCAGTAATATGTGGAGAAAGGACTGAATTGGGACAATTGTGTCATTCTGTAAATTAGCTGTTGCAGCATGTCCAGGTAGAAGAATTAAAAGGAGATTCTGTTAGTTTGGAACCATTTTGGTTCCACATTCTGAATTAACTGTAGACCTCTATTCAGCTTTGATTGCATATGCCCACTTCAGAACTTTCATCCCATGCATGAAGATTGGGTTGGAGTTAGCAAAGGTAGATTGATTTCTGTATCAACATGTTATAAGGTGTCCGATTCTAGTGAGAAGATGTAGTCAGCTTGTATTAGAGCAGCTCCTAATGGTTTGTGTTGGCTGACTGTTTTCTGATGTTTATTCTCAATTCCCATCACCCCCACTACCTTAATCACAGAGGTAGAAACACAGACTTTGCAGCATCGTTTTGAGAAGCATTTTAAAGGAACAGTCATCCTTTGGATCTCAAAAGGTGTGTGTGTGTGTGTGTGTGTGTGTGTATTTTATATTTGGATGCTATATTTTCCTACATTTGAGTTATCCTTCACTCTTTTGTTTATCTGTTACATGTCATCCAGAAAAAGATGAAATTGACCTTACAAAGGAAGAAACTTACCCTACCTGAAAACAAATTAGGCAATTAGAGAATCTTGGTTCTATATTTTAACGTACCGAATGTCAACATCCTCTCCTATTTCAAGCATAAGCTATTTCTGTCCTTTTGATATAATGGATTGAAGAAATTGGCCTCCTGGAATTGAGCAGGTATTTAAAGTTGCTTATGTCTCTGAGCAAAATATCCCCATTTCAACAACATGTTATTCATGCACCCCCTGTGTCACTGATAATTGTTATTAATGGATTATATGTTGTTCTCCATAGAACTGCCAAGGAGAAGAATAAAGTCTAAATAAGTAAAATTAATAACTCTATTGCAATGTATTGCAGAGATAAACTAGTAATTGCAAAGTCAGGCTGGCCTACACAGATCGATCGTTAACTGGTTATCCTATAATGAAAGCACAGACCTCTGACATTCATTTATGTATAATGTTTCTCATAAAAAACACCGGACTGATTGCTTGAAAGTACGCCTGGTGAACTAGAAATGATTAACATCCAGAATAATGAAATATTAATCACAAATTGAGAATCCATATGACTAAGTTGCGTGAGCTTATAATTACTCATTCGTTCCTTGTTGCAAAAGTGAAAGGGATTAATTAAAATTCAATCATTCTCTGGATATTTTTTTTTTGCAGGTGGGGGGTTAAGTTAGTTAACAGCTTATTTTATGTCTGCTTCTCAGCTCTTGAGGTCTGCTGGCTTAGATCTGGCTGCAATGTGACTATTCTTTCTTCTTCTTCTTCAGCTTTTCGATTCCTGCCTTTTTATTATGATCTGGTCAACATCAAAGGCTAGTTCCCCTTAGACTTAGGGAGGTTTTATATGAATGAATGAATGAATATATGAATGAATGACAACAATGACAACAATGTTTATCCAATGTTTATCCAATGTTTCTATCCATAGTCTCAAAGCAGCCAAGAGTCTAAAATAAAATATAAAGCACCAGAACCTGGTAAGAAAGGCTAAATTACTAGCAGTAGCATGGACAGCTCCCTGGCTGAAGAAAACAACTTTACTGTTAACTCCTTGAAAGCAAACAGAACTGGTGTGAAATGCAATTGCCATGGGGTGTATTCAAGAACTCGAGAGGGCAATATGCAAGAATGCTTCTTGAAGAGGACCTTGCCCCATTAACATAATATCTGGACAGATGGACATCCTTGAGATGGTTGGCTATTTACCTGCCTATTGCTTTCTTTTGCATAATCTCCTCAATCCATATTTGCAATGGAACTTTTTGCAGGCCTGGCTAAGGTCTGTAAGAGGTCTCCATCCCTTTTTACTTAGCAGTCAGGTGCCTCCCCCAAATAGGAAACATGGTTTCCTGCCACTTAATTGTAGGTACCGTGACCTCGAAAAGGAATCTAACTAGCTTTCAACTATTTAGCAATGGCAATATCCCCAATCATATCAGAAAATTATGAATAATTGCACTCTAGTGTCATTGAAACACACCTTCCCTAAACAGTTCAATGTTTCATCTGATCACTGAAGGGTTCATTCCTGCCCCCCCACTTCTCCTGTTCATCTATAAATGGGACCATTTGCTCCTGAGGAGTAGCAGGGACTCCCTATCAGTTGCGCAGAAAAGATTTGCAATAAAATTAATGTGTGAAAGGTACACAACTGGAGGACCATCAACTCTTATGTGGCCCTTGTATGGCCCTTTGAAGGAGCAAGTTTTAATTGTAAGTTTCAATGTGCTAGAAGTGGCAAATTATTAAATTTCCTGAGGAGTAGCCATTTGTACATTTAGTGCAACAATAACGATGGTGATCTTTGAGAAGGACTCGATAGGTGGATAAAAATGCCAAATTCAGTCTAACTGTGATGAACCATAATAATAGAAATTGACCTGAAAATTTGTGTCTTTCCTCTTTTTTTAAATGGACACAAATGTCAGTCCCAGCCTACAATGCTGTTCTACGCCTCCGAGGCCTGGAGGAGGCTTCCCAGGCCTAGAACAGCCCACAGGAAGTGCGTTGATGTCACTTCCGGAAGTCCGTTCTAGGCCTCAGAGGCCCAGGCCTGCATCCACGCAGAGAACCGGATGTTAAGGTATTTGAATCCCACCACTGACTGCAACCATCATAAATATGAACCAGTTGCCAAGCATCTGAATTTTGATCACATTATCATGGAGATGCTGCAAAGGTCCTAGCTGTGAAAAAGTCATAAGTCACATTTTTCAGTGCTGTTGTAACTTTGAACGGCCACTAAATGAACTGTTGTAAATCAAGAACTACCTGTTATTTGGATAGAAATAGATTTCTTTTTAAAGTAAACTTGGCAAAGAAACTTATTTAGTTCACCATGAACCAACACTTAGCTTTATACTTGCAGCGTGCAGTATATTTAAAAACACTTGAAAACCTGGAAGCTAGGCGGCACATAAAATTGAACTACAAGCATCAAAATAAGAACAATGAAAAAGGATGGTTGAAGGTATCTCAGGAAAATAATAAGCTGACCCTCTTAGAAGACCTATGAAATTTGGGTTTACCATCATAGAGAGAATGAAACCTCTGTCTTGTACCCAATTCAGGGCCCACTTAATGCTTGTTTGAATGTGCACTTAGAAAAATGCGTAAGTTATTTTTCTTTTCTTGTTTTTTTTTTAAAAACTGATGCAATTATCTCCATGTTTGTAAGCTAGAAGAATTAGGTTTCTTGGTTGCCTAGCAACTAAAATCTTCAGTGTGTCAAAAGCAGAGCAGTGACCTTACAATCATGGCTTGTAAATATTCTTAGAAAGATGATGGAAAGGAAATCAGAGAGAGAGAGAGAGAGAGAGAGAGAGAGAGAGAGAGAGAGAGAGAGAGAGAGAGAGAGAGAGAGAGAGAGAGAGAGAGAGAGAGAGAGAGAGAGAGCGAGAGAGAGAGAGAGAGAGAGAGAGTCTTTTCTTTTCTCACCTAGAATCTGCACACAAATTCCTGCTGTTTCTTGTTTGGGGGGGGGGGAAAGGTTTCAGAAGGATCATTTTCAGAAAGCTGCTTTTAGATCAGTTCAACTGAAAGAAGAATGAGACCATTTTTTCAAGCTGTCGGCATCCTGCAACGATCAGTTACTGATGCCCACCACCGAGTTTTGAAGGAGCAGATTTGCCAATGATGGGATCCATGAAGGTGTGTGTGAATCAAGACAGGGCAAGATGGTGGTCATGGAAACCTGATTGAAGCACTGTTGCTTTGTATGTGAGTGGAGTGTCAACAGATGCACAAAAGAAGCAGGGGATTGGTATGAGAGCTGCAATCTCCATCTTCCCTGTTTTGACCCCTACACCCCTGTAGATGTCACTGCTTGCTAGATGAGACAACACAGATTCTATCATAACCCAACTGCCAGCAATGAAAATGTACTAGGATTTGTCCTGTCTTAAACACTCTTCAACAACAACAAAAATCATTTATTTAGAAGGATTGTATCTTTTATTAAAAGCATGTGCGTTTTTGAAACTCATGCATCAAAATTACAGCTTCTTCTTCTTCTTCTTCTTCTTCTTCTTCTTCTTCTTCTTCTTCTTCTTCTTCTTCTTCTTCTTCTTCTTCTTCTTCTTCTTCTTCTTCTTCTTCTTCTTCTTCTTCTTCTTCTTCTTCTAAAAAATAGATATTTCATTGGGGAAATGTACATTTTAAAAGAGAAATTAATGTAAGGATGAATTGCATCACTCAAAGTTTTGTTTTTAAAACTGAGTTCTCAAACATTTTCCTGTAAAATAATAACATTCATTTGGAAATCCTGGTCAAAAGCCTATATTGAAAGAAAACAAATGCAGTTTCCTGAATGGATTTTGAACACATCCATGAAAATCTCCAGAAGTACTGCCCTGGTATCACAGAAAATAAAACCGACTATTTCTAATTACTTCGTTTCACCAATCCTGAATCTACTTGAAATGTTTTCAGTATTTATAACATATTGTGCATTCAGAAATCTTATTTGATTGATTTGTAAATGTTTTCTCCTCTCTCACCAAGTGAGACAAGGATATAGAGCAGTGTTTCACAATCTCACCAAGTTTAAGATACATGGACATCAAAATGACACTACACTCATGTGATTAAAGTCCCCTTTTTATGTGCATTGTGTGCCAAAAGGGGACAGAGGTTTAAATCATACATTTAAAGCCACATCTTGATTTTTTTAATCCTCTTGCAGACACCCCAGGTCATTTTATGACTTATTAGTATTTTGGTTGCCACAATATAAAAAAAAGATGCTGGGCCTCTAGAAAAGTGCAGAGAAGAGGAACAAAGAAGATTAGGGGACTGAAAGCTAAAATGTATGAAGAACGATTGCAGGAATTGGGTATGCCTAGTTTAATGAAAAGAAGGACTAGGGGTGACATGATAGCAGTGTTTCAATATCTAAGGGGTTGCCACAAAGGAAGAGGGAGTCAAGCTATTCTCCAGAGCACCTGAAGGCAGGACAAGAAGCAACGGATGGAAACTAATCAAAGAGAGAACTAAGGAGAAATTTCCTGGTAGAACAATTAATCAGTGGAACAACTTGCCTCCAGAAGTTGTGGATGCTTCAACACTGGAGTTTTTGAAGAAGAGATTGGATAACCATTTGTCTGAAATGATATAGGATCTCCTGCTTGAGCAGGGGGTTGGACTAGAAGACTTCCAAGGTCCCTTCCAACTCTGTTATTCTGTTATCTCTCTTTCTATTTCTCTTTTTGTCTATCTCCCTATCTCTCTTTCTTCCTCCATCTGTCTCTGCCTCTACCTCCAACTCCATCTCCACCCATCTATCCATTTAACCATCATCTATCCATTTATCCATCTATCTATCCTTAAATGTATATGGCACTTTATTTCTGCAGACTCCAAGCAGCTCACTGGATATTCTACAGAAGGATAAAAATTAATAGAAAAGTAACAAGACACATTTTGAATTTCCAGGGCACTGGCCAATTTCCTATGAGTATATCTATTTTATTAATCTCTTACACAATTGTGCCTCTAGATTAAGATCTTCTACCCTGTTATCAGCTATGAAGTGTCCTGCAGGCTGTTGACAAGTCTTTGTTTTGGGTTTGATAGAAGAAAGTGAGGCACCTCCAAGAGACACAGAGGACAAAAAGTACAACTTGAATTATGAAGTACCAATTCTTTTTAATGTATGTAGAAATTAAATGCCTATGGCATAAAAAGTCAATGCTAAAAACCAACATATTCAATGGAATGCTCAGTAAAACTACCCAAGAAGTAGAAATGCAAAGGCAGAGATCAAAGATGGAATGTTTTAATTTTGAGAATGCTTAGGAAGCAAAAGCCAGCACAGTAAAAATGCCTTCATCAATCTGCAAAAAATAAATAAATAAAGAAAGAAAGAAATCAGAAAGGCAGAAGTTCATGCATGTTTCACAAACCAGGTATTTGACTATATTGGGGCAGCCACTGAGTAGGTCCTGCTTCTAACTACCAACTCTCCTTTCGCCCTATTAGAGACACTGAAAGGTCTGTTCTTTAGATCTCAGGGAGAAGTTAGCTTCATATGGAAGCAGGCAGATATTCTGTGCCCCCGGCCACTAGGACTTACTGCTTCTAGGCATTTTAAATTAAATTAAATTGGCAATGGGTACAGACATTATAGTTAGGTCCCAAAGGTGCTTTTTCAAGAGGCAACGGGCTTTGTTTTTTCTTTGTTTCACGTCTCATCCAAGAAGCTTCTTCAGTTCTGAACTGAAGAATTCTAACTGTGATGTCTGTGCCAGTTGCCAATTTTATAAGCGAAACGTCTTCAAAGAAAAAACAAAGACAAGTCCAGTTGCCCCTTGAAAAAAACACCTTTGGGACAACCATGACCTGGATGACTGAGAATCTCCATAGACATTACAGTGAGGTGTAATGTGTGGCCTAGGTATCAGACCCAAAGAACCAGGAATGACACGTGGAGTTACTTCTGGGTAGTTCCTTTATTATCGCTCAGAAATCTTGCCAGACTAAAGCAATTATCTGCACTAACTATAGATGCACTCTGTGAATTGCTAAGGAGGGTCCGCCTTCACCCTCTTCCTGACTATCAGACATTCCAAGCTCCACTGTCTCTTTGCCCTCTGAGAAGCAGCCCCTCCCTCCTGGGAATCCAGACTACATTCCACTACAGTATGTGATCTAATGTCGGCACTGCAGGAGTTTTACTGTTTTTATGATTGTACTGTGAGTTCTACCTCCTTCGTACACGGGTGTGATGTGATGGTGCACACACACCTTGGGCATGACTTGTGTTGCAATGCCAGGTTGCTGCTTTTATCATTCTCTCCCCTGGTCCTCTTCAGGATCTCCCCCCCCCCTTTTTAAAAAAAATAACCAGCTCTGTGTATTTGGGATTTTGCAGGCATGTTACATTTTGAAGAAGTTTCAAACAGATTTTGCCAAGCAGAAGAAACACGGGCCGCTCTCGACTCCCTTTTTCATTTTGGTGGCCCTGCCTTGCTATTCACGGGAGCTCAGATGGCTTTGACACATCAAAATGGCCCTGTGGCCACGCAGTTGTCCTGGGGATTGGATCCCAGCCTTGCCTCTGTCTCTTTGCCTCGAGCGATTCACTTTGTCTTTTCATCTCCAGCTTTGATCATCCTCCTCTTTTCAAGTTGCAAGGTCTTTTGCAAGCAGATTTTTTGTCTGTGGGACAGGATGGGAAAAACACCAGTTGGAAACCCTCTAAAGAAAAACTTATCTGATGTGCTATGGCCCAAAATATTCTTGGCTGCAAAATTCTGGCAGTCTCTGCAAACTTTGGTGGCTCCCTTATGCTGTGTGCAAATGCCAGGAAAGAAAGCACCACAGGATTAAAACTAGTTGGAACTGGTAGTTGGAATTAAACAGAAGAAATTGCCATGAGATTGTGGGAGTAAAGCAGAGAGATTCATGTTCTCATCACCACTGAGCTATGAAGCACACTGGGTAACCCATGCTTCTTGTCTACCTTAAACCATGGCTTATATTAAATTGGATTTATTGGATAAGCCACATTGCCTGGGAGTATGCATAGTATTAAAAGCATAATCCATGATTTATGAGCCATAATGGTTGGGTTTATACAAGATGCTATACCCACACCAAAATATTATATTATAGCCTAGTGCAAAGTGTGGAACTCTACTTGTAGGGACCATATGATCTTTCTATTCCAAACTATGTGTAACGCAGGAACTGTTTTACACAGAAAGATTGGATCCTTTCCCCTTTCTGAGAGAAAAGATAGAGGCTTTCACATCCACTGGCAATGTGAAGAAAGATTGCGAGCAGACAAGTGGTAGGAAAACAGAGTGACATTTCCACTGAAATATTTATTATTAAGTGCTTTCTTGCAGCTGTTTTGGCATCAACCAAAAGAATACAAGTGCAAAGAAATTCGCCAGCATATATTTTCCTTTAGTTTGCTTTCAAATTTTAATTCAGGAGAAAAGAGAATTTTGGTGAAATTTTAATGGGTAGAGCTGCTAATGTGCTTATTCAGTGGGGATGTTGTCAAAGGATATGTGCGACGTCTAAGTTTTATTTTAGCAGCTTTTATCCAGGGATCTTCAGGGATCTTTGTCTTCTCACATTTCTACTCTATCTCAAGGAAAAGTGTCACCTGTGGGACTTATCAGATTTGGAAATTTGGCTATCCAAGCTTTAGAGTCAGGGAAAGTTGTATATCTGAAAAGCACAAGGAAACACCCTTCACTATCTTGCATGGTTATAGAAAGGTCACACTGAAAGAAATCTGAAAATATGTCTCACATACAGATATCCTCGACCTACGCGCCCAAAATTTCTGTTGTTAAGTGAAAGACTTGTTAAGCGAGTTTTGCCCCATTTTATGACCTTTCTTGCCATAGTTGTTAAGTGAATCACTGCAGTTCTTAATTAGTCATATGGTGGTTTTTGAATCCGGCTTCCCCATTGACTTTGCTTGTCAGAAGGTCGCAAAAGGGGATCACGTGACCCCGGGACACTGCGACCGTCATAAATATGAGTCAGTTGCCAAGCGTCTGAATTTTGATCGCATATCCATGGAGGTGCTTCAATAGTCGTAAGTGTGAAAAATGATCATAAGTCACTTCAGTGCCATTGTAACTTGAATGGTCACTAAATGAACTGTCATAAGTATAGGACTACCTGTACTCTAAGAATAAGTAGAGAAACAAATGTTTATTTTGCAGAAGAATGAAAAACTACAAGGGGGATTTTGGAAAACAATAAAAGAACAAAACAAACTCAAGGAAAACTAAGCAGTGAAATTCGCTAAATGATCATTGGTATGGCGTTGTTGTTTTTAAAGTTTCATTTTATATAAAATGAAATAAAAAGATGTAGGAGACCTCGTTTGGCGTATGATTAAGGCACCAGGCTAAAAAGTGAGAGACTAAATTCTAGTCCTGCTTTAAGCACAAAGCCAACTGGATGACCTTGGGCCAGTCCCCCTTTCTCAGTCCTAGGAAATAGGCAATGGCAAACCACTGCCAAAATCTTGAAAAAAAAAACAACCTTCAGGGACTAGTCTAGGCAGTCAACAGGAGTCAACGCTGACTTAAAGGCACAAAACAAACAATCAAAAAGAATCAACCAATAACTCAATAAAATAATTGCTGGTGTGACATTGTGTAAGAATAGGACAGGTCAGCATTGCTTTGAGTTCCACCTTGTATCAGCCTGAGCTCCCCAGCATGGAGTAGAAAGGGACTTTAGATCCACAACAGTTGGGAAAAGAGTCCTCTACCTAAGAACCAAAGCATAGAGCCATTTTAGTGTGGTTAAGGCACCAGCAACAAACCAGGAGCTCCTGCGTTTTAGTCTCGCCTTAGGCACAAAGCCCTCTGGATGCCCTTGGACCAATCAGTCCCTCAGCCCTGGGAAGAAGGCAATGACAAGCCATTTCTGGAATCTTGCCACCAGAATTGCAGGGACCTATCCAGGCGGTCAACATGGGAGTCAACGTTGACTTGAAAGGACCTAAATAAATAATTTTAAGACATGAAAATTGCAGGGACCTATCCAGGCAGTCAACACTGGAGTCAACATTGACTTGAAGGCACTTAAATAAATAAATAAATATAGGACACTTCCAACGCAGCGTGAACTCTTATTAAGGAAATGATGAGATTTCCAAATTTAACCAAAGGAAGATTCCCTGACACCCAAATCGGCCGCTTGGTTCGATGGAATCCAGTGTGTCATCCCCTCTGAAACTTAAACCTGAAAAGTGAGAAACTGGCTTTGCGCTGTACCTTTCCTAGCGCAACAATGTCAACAGTTAGACAAATGGCTTTGAGTCATAGCCTTTTTCCAAGTGAATATACTCCTATCTGGTAAAATTTCAGCCTGCTGTTAACAGTTATCAGACAGAATGGCAAAGCAGACCCCAAAATGGAAAACCAATAGAAGTATGAAATTATGAAACCGCTAGTGCCAAAGGCGAGCATTAGGAAAGCATTACCATTGTGGAGTATTGACGCTGAGCTCTAATGGGTGGAAAATTGCCTCTGCTTCCTGAATGCTAACAAAAGGAGTCTTCTAATAGACAATAACCTATGAAATAAAAAAGAACAAAATTGTGGACTAAATGCTATAAAAGGAGAGGTCAGAAGCAATGTATACAACGTTAAGGAATGCTCCCGTTCATTTCAAATGGTTGATTTGATCTGAAGTCATGCATTGGTTTCAGTTCGAGTGGCATTTGCAACTGGAAGGTTTAAACGATTGGACGGCTTGAGCCAAATCCATGACTTGCTTTAGGGATCCAGTTTGATTTGGAAATCACTTTTGAAACAAATCCCCAAGTTGAAACTTTGCACCAACCTGTGCAAAACGTAGATTCTGTAGAATGCAATTTGTTTTTCCAGAAAAATAAAGAACTGCTGTGAAGTGTCAGCTGAAGAATTGGAATCAAATGTGAGAGTGGTCAATCTGTTAATATCACAGCAAGGAGTTGAGGAATAATATCTGGTGAGATACTCAGAAGGACTGATCTTCCAAATTTTAGAATAGTAGTTCTAAGAAGTTTTGAATTACAGAATAACAGAGTTTGAAGGGACTTTGAAGATCTTCTAGTCCAACCCCCTGCTTAGGCAGGAAACCTTATACTATTCCAGACAAATGGTTGTCCAGTCTCTTCTTGAAAGCCTCCAGTGATGGAACACCCACAACTTCTGGAGACAAGCCGTTCCACTTGTTAATTGTCCTCACTGTTAGGAAGTTTCTGCTTAGTTCTAGCTTGCTTCTCTTCCGGTTTTATTCTCTTGTTTCTGACTTCATCTCTCTTCTTTCCTAATTCATTAATCTAGTTTCCTAGTTTCCTATCTATTTGTCTTTTCTGTTGGTTTGCCATATCTGGACTGCAGGAATTCACCTGACGTCTAGATGGACAGTGAAGAATTATATTTTTAAAAAATATTTCTTTCCCGTCTTCTAATAGTCTTCCAGATTTTTGCAGATCCAGTTACTCTACTGTGACAGTTTGTTGTTTTCAACTGTATGGATGCAGTGATACAAATTATTATTTTTTTGGCCAAATTCATTTGATTGAATTGAGTGACTTATTCTGTGTGCAGATGAAGGCAAAAATGTAATTTATTGCAGCAGAGACCTTGATAAAGCAAGCCCTGTTAACTGTAGCATGGATCTGTTCATTATAAAGGTTAATTAAGAGTACAATGATAAAAAATATTTCTGAAACAAAGGCAGCAAGGGGAAGGAGAAAGCAGCTTATAGGTGGCTGGCTTAATATTTCATATTTTTTAATCGAATGTTTGTCCTGACACATAGAGAAAGTAATTTCCTATTGTAGACTTTATGCAGAGTATCTATTAAATTAGCTTTCAAAGTATTTGCAGAGCAATAACTCAGGATTGACTGGTGGGAATTTTATAACCCAGGAACGTGACCCAGCACATTATCAGTCTGGTTTTGTGAGCTGGGATTAATTCTAAGTTTCCCCCTCCATGACAGTGAATAGAGTACATGGCAAATGATACCCTGTAAACACGTTCTGATCTTCTTTAATCTCAGACAAATATTCAGCTGACCAGCTTATTGAATGTCCTTTTGGAGTGACCTAGGATATTATGAAAAATAACAAAGAAATTGCTGATGAATTAAGCAGGACATGTGCCTTCAACTGTACCAGTCTTTCCTATTTTTTCCCTTTCAGTTTTTTCTCTTCTGCTTAGTTTAAGACTCAAATGCCATATGCACTTGCAATGCCTCTGGGTCAGGTCATATTTCTATCTTCTCTTGCAGGGACATATTACTTTTGTTTTGCATTCTTTTGCCCCCGTTGATTTCTATATATCTTAGAGAACTAGAGGAGATGATGGCAAATGCATGGACATCAGGAAGGAGAACATTAGAGAAATTTTACAGGTTTTCCTTTGGATCGAATTGCATGTATGTATCTTTTGCACCTCTAAGACAGTTGGGTATAGATTTGGGGATGTGTTGTGCACTTCACTAGATCTATCAGATCTGGACTGCAAAAATCCAGATTGCTGCTACCGTTAGTGGTGATTTGAATGTGTCAGTCCAAATTTAGCACCCTACCCTGTAGATCAGTGTTTCTCAGCCTTGGCTATTTTAAGATGTCAACTCCCAGAATTCCCCAGCCAGCTTTAGATGATGGTTTAGATAAAGAATAGGCTAATTCTATATGGACCTATATTTGGTAGGTTCAGCATTGGCAGATTCCTTCAAAAACTCCAAAGGACCCCATTTCTCATCTGTTCTGGTGTAAAAAAAAGATTTTTACAGTTGGGGACATGAATAGTTAGCTTTTGAAATCCAGACAGTGTCAAATTCAGCAGGCTTGTTAAATTCTCACGGCTGCCAATGCTCGGAGGTGAAGTGACAGTGCTAAGTGCCTCTTTTAGAGCCCATGAATCAGATGGAAAGACACTGTGGACAACCAAGATTAAATGACGTCAAAGCAGATGCCTGGGAAGAGGTCAATAACAGACCGGTTAAGAATAAGACAATGAATGGGAAATTGTTTGGATCTAGAGCATTGCACGAGAGATCCTGACAGAAAGGTATTGATGGCGGCGAAAGTTAGCAAGAGGGAAAAGGAACGTAAAAAAACTGTCCACGATCAGCTTCGCAAAAACGAAATGCAAGAAGAAAGGAAAGGATGAGAGCCAAGGGAAGTTCTTTTCCCCCCTTCTCGAACAGAGTTGGTAGCAGAGATGAAACAAAAGGGTACAAAATTGCTTCCAGGCACTAAATCAAAAAGGTGGAAAGTACATAGGACGCATTGGACCTGCTCTCTCTCTCTCTCTCTCTCTCTGTCTATCTTTTGAAAAAGAGAGCCTTTTAAAACCCCATTTGTCATCTAGAAAGCAGGGCATAAGCAACCCATGTTGCGGGCTGGATTTATAAAGCTTTATTTCTGCTTCTGTTTGAAGAGCTGATAGACAGAGACAGAGACACTCCCGGTGTATCAAAATTTGTACATCACCATACTAACGCTTAAAGGTCATACGTTCTGAATACTGAGAATTCCCCCCCCCCCACTTGGTGAGTATCCTATCTTATTCAGAATGTATGCAGATTGGGCTCCTCTTTGGGAGACGCTCTGGAGAAATTAGTTTGGTTTTAAAAGAATTCTTATTTTCTTCTCCTGAAGATGGATGACCCTTAGAGGGCAGCAGAGAGAACTCTACCAAGAATTCCTATTCTTTGCTTCCATCTAGTGGCTGACTGATATTTTTTGGCCCAGAAATGGTAGCTCTAATGATATGTGATCCTGAACCACTGTATGTTCTCTGGTTTTAAGACCAGAGATGAATTCCATTTTATTTCTGGAGGTGATTTTATTTATTTGCTTACTGGAGTTTGGAAGGAGTGTTCAGTGGTAGCTAACATCTTTAAATCAAAAGTTTCACTCCTTTCCCCCCCCCCCAAATGTGAGAACATAAATTAGACACGTTAAGCTTCCCAGCAAAGATTAAAAAAGAGGAAAGAATGAACCTTTTTATGGGTGAATTTGGGGGCACGCCTGAATGTACTGTATGAATACTGGGGGATACCTGCAACCTATAGGTATATCTGCCATATATGGCTTGCAGAAATCCTGATGCCCAATAGATGGCAGCAACAGTTAGAATTTTTTAAATTACTTGCTACTTTCTAGTGACTTTTGGGAACTTTGTTGCCCAGACCTGATTGCCCTCCATATTATGTTACTCCTACTGTGGTTTTTGTGTGTGTGTGTGTGATGAAGTGTGTCTACAAAGAGGGTAGTGGTAGGATGGATTACAGTGAAAAGGCAGTTTCCCAGGAAGAAAGGAGCTCATTCTAAGGAGGGGTGCGTGACACAAGAGATTGCACAGTCCAGAGCTGAATTGAAGACAGAGAAAGAGAGTTAAGATATCCACTCCCTAGAATCTCCTAAGATACATCTGTTAGCACGAGAGTAGTATAAGTTTAGTCTGGCAAAAGTCTGTCTACAAGGTATGAGTACTGAATATGCTGGACCGTTCTATGTTATTCTTGGGCTGATCCCAATATTTGGTTTAGCCAAGTTCTTCACTCCTGTCCTAGATGTTGCAACAACTTATTCGATGCCCTTGTGGACGTCATATGATCTGGATTGTGAATTAGAACGTGTCCTTGGATTAATCCCCACTTTCTGGCTATCTCTCCTCATCTATGCCTTTGTGCATTGCTTCATTGATAGCATGAAGTATATACCTAGAATTATAACTAGGGATGACCCTCCTTAAAGCAGAACACGCAAAAATGGATGTAATTGATTATCCACTACTACCTGCCTGTACTTGGAAGCTAGGCAAGGGTGATCCTGGTTAATATTTTGATGGGAAACTTTCACAGAATATTAAGGACATAAGTAAGAACTTAAAAGCGTTGGAAGAAGGCAGTGGCAAACGATTTTGGTAGGATTGCTAAGATGGCTATATGGACATGTTTACGAGGACACGAGATGTCAATCTCATCTTGACAGCGCATGTCTTTTCCAGGTTGTAGCTTGCAAAATTGTGACTGGGCTTTGTGGAAAACTTTAGAATATAGCATTTATTGGTTTTTAGAGCAGAATAACAGAATAACAGAGCTGGAAGAGACCTTGAGGGTCTTCTAGTGCAATCCCCTGCTCAAGTAGAAAACACTATACCATATTGGACAAATGGTTGTCCAATCTCTTCTTAAAAACTTCCATTCACAACTTCTGGAGGAAGCCGTTCCAATGGTTGATTGTTCTCACTGTCAGAAAATCTCTCCCTAGTTCTAGGTTGCTTCTCTCCTTGCTTAGTTTCTACCCATTGCTTCTTGTCCTCCTTTCAGATGCTTTGGAGAATAGGTTGACTCAGTGGTGGGATTCAAATATGTGAACAACCGGTTCTCTGTGTGGATGCCGCTTCCGGAAGTCCATTCTGGGCCTGGGCAACAAAAAAATTAGCTACCGGTTCTGCTGAACTGGTGTGAACTGGTTGAATCCCACCACTGGGTTGACTCCCTCTTCCTTTTGGCAGCCCCTCAAATATTGGAATATTTCTTATCATGTCACCCCTAGTTCTTCTTTTCATTAAACTAGACATACCCAATTCTTGCAATCATTCTTCATAGGTTTTAGCCTCCCGTCCTCAAATCATCTTTGCTGCTCTTCTCTGCACTTTTTTAATCTCAACATCTTTTTTTATTGTTTATATACTGAATTTATAAAGCAGAGTTTGCTTTATTTATTTATTTTAAATATATCTCTGTTAATCTGCCTCACACTACAGTTCTAAATCATTCTTAGACGTAACTGTGACCTTGGTCTTAATGGCACAGAACTGAACGGATGTGTACACTGTCTTCTTGTTTTAGATTGTCTCCTTACAACTTTTTCCCATCCATGCAAGAGATTCCCCTTGGGTCTATTCTCCACGGTTGCAATACGGAGTTCACTAATTAGTAGGGAACCCGGAGGAGGAAAAAGGTTCTTGAGAGATATTCAGAATCCTTAACATTTCACTTTTTTTTTTTGCAAAGTAACATGTGCAAATCTCCAACAAATTGTAGGGAATGACAACAGCTGCTGAAGAAGGCTGATGTTACAAGGGAAGCACACTGTGAACATAGCCCCGGTGAGAGACAAATGGATGCCCACAATTTATTTAGAATATATTTCAAGTTTGTCTCCCCAACAAATCTCTTGTGGGAATGGCAAATACAACAAGTGGCAGGTAACAAATATCAAGCAGCTGTTCTCTTGTTTATTTGTTAGGCAGCCTGGCAAGGATGAATCCATCAAAAACACTGTAGTAACATGGACTGGAAGAGGGTTCCAGTTGTAGCTGGAAAATTAATGGCGTTGTTTGACTCTTCAGAAAGGTAGATGGACCTGGAGACCTTAAAAGAAACCAATGTTTTTAAGAATTCAGAAATTCAAGATTACGGACACAGCACAGGAAAGGCAGTAGTAGTAGTCCTTGACCTCCAAACGTTCATTTAGTGACCGTTTGAAATGACAACAGCACTGAAAAAAGTGACTTATGACCCTTTTTCACTCTTATGACCATTGCAGCATCTCCGTGGTCATGTGATTTAATAATAATAATAATAGGTTTGTTCTTCGAGCTTGTGGGTTGGTTTCTGAATGGTTTGCTACCAGGCTAGGTAACATTTTCAGCGGAGTTTGTTAGGAAAACTATTACAGATATAATAATAATAATAATAATAATAATAATAATAATAATAATAATAATAATAATAATAATAATAATGATGATGATGATGATGATGATGATGATGATGATGATGATGATGTAAGATACCTTGGAGGTCATCTAGTCCAACCCCCTGCTCAGGTCCCACCCAATTCTCACCACATTAGAATAGGATAGGATAAGATAGGATAGGATAGGATAGGATAATGGAATGGACTGGAATGGAATGGAGTGGAATGGAATAGAATAGAATAGAATAGAATAGAATAGAATAGAATAGAATAGAATAGAATAGAATAGAATAGAATAGAATAGAATAATGGAATGAAGAATAGAATAGAATAGAATAGAATAGAATAGAATAGAATAGAATAGAATAGAATAGAAGAGAAGAGAATAGAAGAGAATAGAAGAGAATAGAATAGAAGAGAAGAGAAGAGAAGAGAAGAGTTGGAAGGGACCTTGGAGGTCTTCTAGTCCAACCCCCTGCTCAGGCAGGAAACCCTATACCATTTCAGACAAATGGCTGTCCAGTCTCTTCTTAAAAACTTCCAGCTTCTGGAGGCAGGTTGTTCCACTGATTAATTGTTCTAAATGTCAGGAAATTTCTCCTTAGTTCTAGGGTGATCCTGCTTATTTTGAGAATATCAGCCTGTTTCCATTCTTAAATGGTTTCCTCTCCCAAACTGACTAATTACCACTCCATGGCCTACGGACAATGACAGGAGTAAATTTTAGGTCTTTCTTATTAGACCTCCCTTGCTCCAAAAATGTCTTGTTTGTGCTTTTTCCAAATCTCATTCTGCTTGCCAAGACAACACTTTCAAAGCTACAGGACTTTGCCTACTTTGGCGAAGCTCTGCATCACATCCACAGTAGGAGCGGGGAGAATAAATTCTTTTAAAAGGTGGATTCTGAACACATTGCCTCACATTGCCTCTCTCTCCGTGCAATTTAAGAACAAAAGCTCCAGCTTAAGAGTTTTCCGTAGCAGCATGAACTTTCCTAGGGGTTGGGGAACCCTTATTCCGAACGTTGCACACCCCACCGTATGGCGGCAACTTTCTAAATTCAGTCGCTTAAATTTCACAGCAAGTTTGCTATAAGCTTTTAATCGTCATAATGATCCTTTGATCTGCTGAGCTCTTTTTCATTTCCGAGGTTATTAGTGGACCCTTTTGAGAGCCTTCCAGCTGCTTCTGTTTGGTTCATGTATATTTATTTGTGTGGCTTTTGATCCCCGTTTGTTGGCAGAAAACTACTTCCCCAGTTAGCTGCAGTTATTGCAAATCAATTTCCAAACTACTGACCAGGGTAGGAAAGCACCAGACGCCAGCATTTTCTCTTTCCTTTTTATGAACTTTCGGGGGTGACCTCTTTGACTCCACTGCTGTGTGTTGAAAAAGGGAAAGAAATGGCTGATTGTTTAAGGTTTTTTTCCCCCCCGATAGCCAATTTGTGACCTGAAAAGAATGTTTCCCTGCAGATCATCCGTCTTGCAGGAGAGAGAGAAAAAAAGACCAAGAAAATGGCAGCGGAACCATAATTGCTGTCTGATTGGGAAGAAGAGGCCCAACAAACGTATTTTTAAACGATTATCTCCTTCATTAGATTTTATTTCTTCCATGCATTTTGCAGCAGGCAGGCAGGCAGGCAGGCAGGCAGGCAGGTCCAAAGACAATTCTGCTCAGATTGCATATGGAAAATAAGGGAGGCAGCAGCTGAATCGAAACACCCCTGGAATATTAACATGCAATGAATGGCAACGAATGCATTTTATTCCAAACATCCTGTACGGAGAATATTAGGAATCCAGAAAGGACATTAGATAATGCCATAATGCAACCCGCTAAGCAATTTGTCCAGAATTCTCTTTCCTGTAAAAAGAGATTCTCTGTTTCTACCTTATTCTCATGATACGTGAGAATTCCTTTGATATTTATGTCTTGGCTTTTAAGAGGATGTGGCTGGTGCCACTGCCTTTTACATGTCTATCATCCCAAAGTCTCTTTTACACACACACACACACACACACACACACACAAACACGCACGCACGCACACACAGTGTTTCAATATTTGAGGGTTTGCCACAAAGAAGAGGTCTCCAAAGCACTTTGAAGGCAGGACAAGAAACAACAGCTGGAAACTAATCAAGGAGAGAAGCAACCTAGAACTAAGGAGAAACTTCCTGATAGTTGGAACAATTAATCAGTGGAACGGCTTGCCTACAAAAGTTGTGGGTGCTCCATCACTGGAGGATTTTAAGAAGGGATTGGACAATGATTTGTCTGAAATGGTTGAGCAGGGGGGTTGGACTAGAAGACCTCCAAGGTCCCTTTGGACTCTGTTATTCTTGTACCCCAACCCATGGGAAGACTTTGTTCCAGTGAACATCCATTGCAGCAAAAGCAGGCAGAGAGGCTGCTGAATGCTGGAGAAGATCCCGCATAACCTCTTGGCCTCTTTATTATGAAAGTAAAGCAAGATTTGAGAATTTCACAGATGTTACCCTCTCCCTGAAAAGATATTTCTAAAGCAAATTTTCTTTTAAAGATTCATTACGAACACTAGCAACATTAATAATAAAACTAGAGCATAGAGTTTTGGGAGCTAGCCTTACATGTCCTCATGTAATAAATATGTACATAACACAATTACATATAATTCAAAACCATATTGAAAAAATGTCAGCTATGAAGCCCATGCCACATGCTGAGCATACGTAGTGCAGGTTTAGTATCCATGGCCCATTTAAAATTTTAACTCCATCTTTATTGCTTGTATAGGTATCTCAAGGTGATGAACATACCTAATATTCCTTTTTCTTCCTATTTCCCCCACAATAATAATCTTGTGAGGTGAATTGGATTGAGAGAGAGGGATTGGCCCAAAATCACCTTAGGCTTTCATGCCTAAGGTCAGACTAGAACTCAACACTTCTGTGTTCTAGCCTGGAGCTTAAGGAAGCTAAATCATCTAAGCAGGTAGTTGAATATATCCATCTTTCTGTGTTTATACAAAGCTATTTTATATGTTTGCATCTAATAAAAAAGAAAATCCCTGGAGCACTGAACTTGACTGATGATTTCAGAAACGCTTCAGATATTTTTATTTTTATTTTATTGTGTTTGTTTTTACTTTTGGGAGAAGGCATACAAACAAACACAAATAAAAAGTAGGAAAGAGATAAAAAGAATAAACATTTTCAAACACAAAAGAGTAAATATGTTAAGGTGGTTAGCGTTTTCCAGGTTGTCACTAGTAAATTATGAACAATTGAATACTGTCTATTACTTTAAATGACTTTTTAAATCACTATATAAATCATTATTAAACTTTAAGCAAGGATAGATATCAAGAACCATAGTCAACAGAGTATAAATCACCACTTAAATTACAAGATACAATAGATTGTATCAAAACTGGGAATCTGTTCTGCCGTAAGTATGCCATAAAACTGAAGTATGGTCTCTATACATAAAAAAATCCCAAACTCTGATAGCAGTACAAATCTATATTTTAGTTATATTCAAAGAACGGTTTCCAATTTGAATTAAATTCTATGTCAACCATGTTGGACTCAATAAATGAAATGTTCCTTTTCAACTCTAGAATCTGTGGGATCAATTTAGAAAATCAGTTCAGTTGGGGGTCTTCAAATTGAATCATAGAATCCAGCTGATTTGAAGGAAGCTTTGTCTGTTAGAATTGATTTGCTGGGATCTGATATGATTTGACCACTCAGTTGGCTTCCTAATTTGTTTCAGATGTTGACTTAATTCAGAGGTTTGCTCTAATTGCCTTTGAACAAAGTCTCCAAATCTAATAGTTGTGCAACTTGGCAAGCTTTCTTTCTTTCTGTTGTATTATGTACATAAAACACAGAAGTATCCTCTTTTATGTAGGTGAAGGAATTGTACAAACAAGAAAGGATAGGGGAATGCCAGGGGTCTTTTTTTTTGGAGCCACAGAGATCATGACTCACCTTGTGTGTGATACTACTGAAAAATCTCATGACCACCTTATTGCCCTGTAGTAGTTCTCCTTCCATTCTTCATTGCCCTTGGTGGCCCACTCTCTGCTATTGGATGACAGGTGCTATATCTAATTCTAGCTCTTATTATAATTTATAAATCTCAATTGCTTGTTGAGGTCCAAGCAACCCAAAATATTTCATTTTGCAACAAGCTTTGCTCGTATTTCATTGCTTGGAAAACCCATCATTGAGCTTCCTAACTATTCTAAAGACTTCATCTGTGCTCAGAAGAATATGGAGGACAGGTTGGGGGAGGAGCGACGAGACCAATGTCACGCTGGTGAAGTATTGATGATGTCCTGACATCCCTTTCCTGTGAGCCTTGATGTGATAACAACATCAAAGGTATCTAACCTTTTCCCATGGATCTTTTTCAGAATCCAGAAAAGCCAAGGAGTCTGAACTAATATGGAGAGAGAAAGAAACAGTACAAATCAACAGCAATTCTACTCATGGCTCCCTCGTATTTAAAAAAAAGACGCTGGAGAAACATCACCAAAGAAATTCTGAAGGAATTCCAAAGAACCCTGAACATAAAATCTAAAACTAGGTGCTTCATTTGCAGCAAACTGGGAAGACAGCTTTTGGCATAGGTTTAATTTAATGATTATGGTTTCAGTATAAGCGAATGGGGAAACTTAATATGTAAGGCACCTCCAAATTTTGGCTCATTCAGAACTTGGCTTGTGCTTCCATTTTCTTTTCCAGAGCTCAACAATATCCCTCTAGCTATCTTTGGCACCTGTAACCCAGGAATGCCTGAGCAACTCAACAAAAAGACAGGCAGAACTTGGCAAATGTTCTTTCATGCTGGGGTCAATGGGAATGACTTTATTATTTCTATGGCTGCCTATTTTTCAGAGAAAAATATAGTGGAGAAGGAGAGAGAGAGAGAGAGAGAGAGAGAGAGAGAGAGAGAGAGAGAGAGAGAGAGAGAACAGAAAGAAAAAGAAAGAGAAAGAGAAAGAGAATGAAAGAGAGCTAGAGAGAGAGAGGGAGCTAGAGAGTGAAACAGAAAGAGAAAAAGAGAAAGAGAATGAAAGAGAGCTAGAGAGAGAGAGAGTGAAACAGAAAGAGAAAAAGAGAAAGAATGAAAGAGAGCTAGAGAGAGAGAGAGCGAGAGCTAGAGAGTGAAACAGAAAGAGAAAAAGAGAAAGAGAATGAAAAAGAGCGAGAGCGAGAGCGAGAGAGTGAAACAGAAAGAGAAAAAGAGAAAGAGAATGAAAGAGAGCTAGAGAGAGAGAGAGAACTAGAGAGAGAGAGAGAGAGAGCAAGCATTGTAGCAGATGGAGAGACAGAATGATATGCATCTATGTGCAAGTTTATGTGCCCGTGTGTGTATGAGACAGACTCTCTGTGTGAGTTCCTATTCCTCCTTTGTGCTCAAGCCTTTTCTTTCTTGGAGACATCAACTTCTCTGAAGGCAGTCTCTCAGGAGCAGTGTTGCCAAGGAAGGAAATGTTGCAGCCAAGTAAAGTACAGAATGCCTCTTCAATTTCACACACACACACACAGAGGGAAGACAACAAAACGAAAGGGAGCCCGCTTTGAAACAGAGCTGTTAACTCCATTCAGCTCCCCATCAGAAATGCACATCCTGCCATTTCCTTCCCCGAGAGCCTCTGAAATAGATCTAATTAGGGCCTGCTGGACTTTACTTTCTTTATTTTGAATTTGAGACATTGAATTGGATGGCCAGGAAAGGAGGATGTGGGCCATGTCAGCTTTCTTTTTGCAGCATGAGATGAACACGAAATGTTTGCAACATGGCTGCATCTGCTAAACGGCCTCTGAGGGAAGCAATTTTGGCTCTTGGTTGAAAAATGCATCCTTTTCCTGGGTACTTATAAGCCGATTTTGAGCACTGAAAATTAGAAAGGGGAAAGCTTTCACACATTGTCCTGGGTCTGTTTGTCACCTAGTTAATTTCTGGATTTAAGAGCCAAAAGGAACTCCTGTCTCCTTTTCTTCCTCTCTTATGTTTTCCCTCTCTTCAAAATCAACTTTAATTAAGGTTTTCTATTCTTACTTATTTCTCAAGTCTCAGGTTTAGTTCCTTGCATTTCCAAGTATGTCTGGTGAATCAAACCACTGGCCCATTGAGTCTCAGAGTGGCCAACAAACTCATTGTCTCCCAGCTAATGGGTTTCAGAGTGTCAAGATAATAATTTAATAGCTAAACAGCTTATGTAATGATGTAATGTAACATAAGGTAGATGATGCAATGATAGGAATGACTCAGCAGGGTCTGTGTCCGTTTAAGAGCCTGAGTATAAAAGGGAAGGCTTTTGCTGGAGTGTCTCTCTCTCTTCCGTTTCCTGCTGTAACTGCTGTATGTTGGAGTTTGCTGTATTACCACGTGTATGTATTTTGTTCCTAGTGTATATTGTAGATATAAGCCACCATTTAATATAGACCACTGTTTACTGTATTTACTCCTGGGTTACCTCAGTGCAATAAGACTGAGCTTGCTCTGACAGGTTATGGGCCCAGAGTGAGGAGAAACCCAGTGAGAGCTTGACCTAGAGCCAGAGGAGTTGAGGCTTGTGGTTTGTGGTGGTTTAAAGAAGCAGGCAACATGGCTTCCATCAGTGTAATGGGAGGAGGTTTGCAGTATCTCGGTTAAATGAGACAAACTACCTCTCCTGGAGTCTGAAAATGGAGATGTACCTGCGAAGGGAGGAGTTGTGGCAAATAATCTCTGATTCCTGTGACTTTCATGCAGACGTCCAACCCTCTTTTGAGGCCAGCCAAGCTGGTAACCAGTACCCCATCTTGTAGTAATGAAGTCTAACATTGAATTTCATATTGTGTTAAAAAAACATTCTTTCCAGATTCCAGTTCCTTCCAGGATTCAGTTTCATTGAGTGACTTCTGGTTTTGGTATTTTGGGAAGGAGAAAACAGCTTATCTACACTGTGCATTGATTTGTGTATCTTAATTATGCTTCTTTTCATCTGTCACGTTTCTAGACTAAAAAGCCCCAAATGTTTTAATGTTTGCTCATAGTTTTTATCACTCTGAACAATTGTTATCACAAAACTTTGGATATTCCTTTAGTCATACCTGACTCAAGATCATTTGCAAAGCAGTTTAAAAACACTGGTTCTAGGACAGACTACTGAGGGACTCATAGCCTCCCCCACCTCTAGTCCTTTCATTGTGAGAAATGACCACTTATGCCAACTCTTTATTTTCTGTTCTTTAGCTAGCTGCTAATCCAGAAGATTTGCCTTTTTGCTTCCATGGCTATTAAGCTAATTGAGAAGTCTTTGTTGAAAGAAAAATCTTCATCGGGATCCAGTCCAAGCCGGGAATAAACAACATGGAGGCTGCTTTAGAAAGAAGGTTGCAGTTTATTGGAGAGGAGAGCCAGACAGAAAGATGGCTCTGAAAAAAACTGACCACATGTAGTAGAGAGTTGGTTTTTATATCTTCTTGGGCTTTTGTTTGGAATTGTTCCTGTGGCATGAACATAGACCTGAGTCTGAGTGTGCCTTTCTGATATTCTGATGGTGGTGGGTTAATCCTATTATATCCCAAAGGTCATATCCTGCTTCCCTGGGGCTGTGTCTGATGACTGTTGGATTTTTGGTTTGAGGGATTGTTGATTCTAGGGATTTTTCTTTCTAATCCTGGCTTCTTGGCTCCAGTCTTTCTGACAAGATTATCACATCTGCATCTGCCACTTCTGGAAGTCCGCTCTAGGCCTCAGAGGCCTGGAGGAGGCCTCCCAGGCCTAGAACGGCCCACCGGAAGTGTGTGAATGCCACTTGCGGAAGTCCATTCTAGGCCTCGGAGGCCCTGAATAAGAGAACCGGTTGTTCAGGTATTTGAATTCCACCACTGGTTTCACTGGTTGAAAATCTGCAGCCAATTATAGATACTCAAATTTCCTTTGTAGATTATAATTCTCCTAATTAGGCATGTGTGAGAGCAATCAATTAGTAACCATTGCATAAAAAAATAATTGAAAGAATACTAGTCTCATTAGGGAATTCTAATTGGCTCGATGTGATGCTCAAAATGGTGGGAGGGGGGGTGTATAAATCCAAGTGAGAAAAAAAAACATTTATCCATGTTTTATTCTTTAAATCATTTTATTGAGTTATCTTTTTTCACAAACATTAAACATGACATAAAGCAATTATGTTAGGCATTATCATGTTTATTAATAGGTTGCATAATCACTTAACATTAATGGAGGAAGAGATAGATTGTTTAGAGAAATTGGTTAGAGGAATATAGTGACCAGGTTAAATGCTGAAGGCAAAAGTTGTAGATAATTTAGATACTTCTAAAGGAAATACAACATTTGTTATTTCTTCTGCTCAGTTTTAATGTGCATTTTAAAGTAATAAATATTAACATGACCAGAGGCTTTCATTAATTTTTCTAATCTTAAATTGGATTGATTTGATTTCTTCATCATTTAGAGATTCATTTCTTAAATTAGAAATTTAAAATCTCAAAGAATATATGCATTTTAGTGTATGTTACCCATAAGTCAATGACAATAAGCAATAGCCTAATGTTTTAATTTTGTTTGTCTTTATGTTAATTTCCCCAATAGTAAGCAATTTTCATGCAGCCCTTTTCCTAATTAGAAAGGTTGCTTTTGCGTAAAACAAACCAACAAGCCTTTTCACCTGTTCATATCAACTTTGGTTTGCAAAGGTCAATTTTGCCTGCAAATTCCAACTCCTACTGTCAAGAAATCAAATAATGATTGGTCATCTCCTTTAAAAAAAAATAGATTAAAGGAGCGAAAGTTTGCTTTGCATAAAACCACTGCATCTCCGGATGAAATTTAGGGCGTTTTATTTTTTTAGAGGGTTTACTATATCTAAAAAGTGCATCCACTTTTATCAAACCAGCAAATTATATAGTTGTTTGGAGATTTTCGATTATAGTGGGCAGGATAGATGAAAGTGTAGCATATTCAGACCCCAAATTGAATCAGATAGCTCCTAAATAATGCCAATGATATTCAGTCCTTTTCGGAATAGCTGATCCAAGATTTGAATGGACCCTCATACAAAAATTTCTAAGGCACAAAACTTCATGTTGCAACAAACCAAAGAACGTGTATTTTCTCACGGCAGAGACTTTTTTGTTGTTGTTTTAGCTTGCATGTTTGTTACCGAGGAGCTTTCAAGTTTTGTTTGTCACCAAACTGCAAATTCTCAACTCTCCCCATCTCTCCCCTATTTTGACACTTACGACCTTTCTCGTGGCTGACATTTTGAAACCGAACCATTCCATACAAGGTGTAAAAATGAAGAACCCAAAGCTTGTGGAATAGACGGGCCAGTCAAATCCAAAAGATGAAAAGGTCAACTTGGAACTTCATAGTCTGCATAATTGGAGAGTTGCAACTTGCAGGGCATCAGAAAATGTAAATTCTCATTCTTGAGCAATCGATTTCGTGGGCGAACCACAAATGAGACATCAGTCAATCACGCAGACATCAGAACAAAAACTTTCGCAAGGACGAATCCGAGAAAGAGCGTTTTCATGTGAGTGGCACAGGAAGAGGAATCCCAAGGCTTGCTTTTTTTTTTTTTTTATTGACACTGAATACATTACTGTTCACCAGCATGACAGTTTTTCCGAACATGATAGCAATATTGCAAAGATACTTCATGGAATTAATGAAGAATGTGCGCATTTGTTTTAATTTCTAATTTAATGCTGCAAGAAAGCCCTGTTCAAACATTCTGTTCAAGTTCTGCATCATCCTGTGACCAAGAAATAAATTCACAAATAAGCTGAGAATAAAAGAAAGTTAAAATGAAAGACAGACAGAAATCAGAAATCAGAAAAATATGGGGCACCGTGAAGTGCCGAATGGAGGCCAGGATGCCAAAATAGCTGGAGATAGGTAGGTAGGTAGGTAAGCAGATAGGTAGATAGGAAGGAAGGAAGGAAGGAAGGAAGGAAGGAAGGAAGGAAGGAAGGAAGGAAGGAAGGAAGGAAGGAAGGAAAAATAGAAAGGAAAATGGAAGGAAGGAAGGAAACAGATAAACAAAAAAATCAGAAATCAGAAAAATATGGGGCACCGTGAAGTGCCGAATGGAGGCCAGGATGCCAAAATAGCTGGAGATAGGTAGGTAGGTAGGTAAGCAGATAGGAAGGAAGGAAGGGAGGAAAACTAGAAAGGAAAATGGAAGGAAGGAAGGAAGGAAGGAAGGAAGGAAGGAAGGAAGGAAACAGATAAACAAAAAATCAGAAATCAGAAAAATATGGGGCACCGTGAAGTGCTGAATGGAGGCCAAGATGCCAAAATAGCTGGAGATAGGTAGGTAGGTAGGTAAGCAGATAGGAAGGAAGGAAGGAAGGAAGGAAAGAAAAATAGAAAGGAAAATGGAAGGAAGGAAGAAGGAAGGAAGGAAGGAAGGAAGGAAGGAAGGAAGGAAGGAAGGAAGGAAGGAAGGAAGGAAGGAAGGAAGGAAGGAAGGAAGGAAGGAAGGAAGGAAGGAAATATAGGACTGTTTATTGGGGGAAAGCATTCAAAACTATTTCTAATGAAATTATCATTAACGTTAAATAGCAGGGATTATTTTGCTGGAGCTGGTTCATTGGAGCCATAGAGGACCATCAAATGTCCTCAAAAGGCATGGCTGGAGAAGAATAAATCATACCATCAAAGGGGCTCTTTGGGGGAGATGGCTGGTTCAGAATGTGAAAAATAAATATAAAAAAACAAACAGATCCTATAGTTGGACATGATGGAAAAAGTATTGGAAGCATTAAAGGAATTAATACAGCCACGAAGACAGATGTTTCACAAATGCTATCCATCATCTGCTGTTTACAAATTGTCATTCAACGTTTCAGAATCAGTAGAGCAGATGGTTTATGAAGAAGGAGAAGGAGACTGAGAATGCAATAGTTCCCTAAGCCAGATGGCGTTAATTCTGAATTCTCTTCTTACAGAACCCTTGAATCATATATGAGATTCTGCCAAATATGATTAATTCTTAGAATCATGAGAGACCATTTTGGGGATCTGACAAAATGGGCTGAATTCCATGAAAGCTTGGGCAATAATCAACTGTTAATCTTTTGCCTGTTCAGAGATATTTTTAAATTCTTGCTTATAATTTAATTATAAGAAGATTGTAATATCTTTTTAAACTATTAAAGTAATCCAATACAAATGTGGTTCTGATTTCTGAGGTCCATAAATGTCAATCTTCCTTCCTTCCTTCCTTCCTTCCTTCCTTCCTTCCTTCCTTCCTTCCTTCCTTCCTTCCTTCCTCCCTCCCTCCCTCCCTCCCTCCCTCCCTCCCTCCCTCCCTCCCTCCTCCCTCTCTTCCTTCCTACATTCAGCTTTAACCAGTGGTGGGATTCAAATATGTGAACAACCAGTTCTCTGTGTGGATGCTGCTTCCGGAAGTCCGTTCTGGGCCTGGGCAACAAAAAATTAGCTACCGGTTCTGCCGAAATGGTGCGAACCGGCTGAATCCCACCACTGACTTTAACCCACCTTGAGTGTGTTTTATTTGCAGATCATTTATTCTACCTTATAATTGTTAATCTGTTAGACAAATTATAAATTTAACTAAATCTATTTAAGACATTCATTTCTATTATCAAAAATATTTTTTTCTGAGAATAATTACCCCCAAAGAGACATAAAACACAATAAACAAAATTCCATTTTTAACACATTTCCATGGAAACCCTATTGTCAATTGGAAAAACATTAGCTCTGTCCCAGTTTATAAAATATCCAGAAAATGTACCATACTGTTGTATATCCTCTAAGGTATTTTGATAATACTTAATAAGGCTCTAAATATCATCTGCATACTATAACAAGCTGCCACTTGTATACCCAGAATATTTCTATACTATTTAATAGAATAAATTTTAAAAAATCCAAAACAAGGTGAAATATATAGTAAGAATGGCAATGTGCATTCTTGACATATTCCTCAATACATCTTAATTGGCAGAAAAAAAATATTTGTAATAACAGGAGCAGAAGGATGAGAGTAATATACTGTATTTAAGCCAACAGTTGAAGGAAATCCATTTTTTTCATGACATGTGCCAAAAACTCAATCTATAGTGCATCAAAATATTTTTCTGCTTCTAATGAAGCAGTTTCAAGTTGTGAAGACTGAACTGTTAAACTTCCACAAGGAATTTAATATTATCTGAAGCTTATCTGATACCAAGGATGTCTATCGGAGCCAAGATGGTGGTCATGATTAGAGAATTTAAGCTCCTTCCTTCCTTCCTTCCTTCCTTCCTTCCTTCCTTCCTTCCTTCCTTCCTTCCTTCCTTCCTTCCTTCCTTCCTTCCTTCCTTCCTTCCTTCCTTCCTTCCTTTTTATGGCACCCATTTTACTATCAAGTGACTCTGGGTGGCTTACAATGGCATAAATAATAGTGTGTAAAACAATTAAAAGGTTAAGAGCCATGGTGGCGCAGTGGTTAGAATGCAGCATTTCAGGCTAATTCTGCTGATTGCCAGCAGTTCGATCCTGACCGGCTCAAGGTTGACTCAGCCTTCCATCCATCTGAGGTCAGTAAAAAGAGGACCCAGATTGCAATATGCTGACTCTGTAAACCACTTAGAGAGAGCTGTAAAGTACCGTGAGGTGGAATATAAGTCTAAACGCTATTGCTATTGCTAACATTAAAACCTAGGCATTGGAAGTAAAAGATTAAAATTAAGAACAAGGTGGATAAAAGAACCAAAGGGAGGACCGGGTGGAATTGGGATCTTCTCCTAATCTCCTAGACACTTCCAAAATGGGACGCCCCCATCAGGACCCCAAGCCAATTGGCATAGCCTCCCTGTTTTCTTGGTTTGCTGGTTACTGCATTATCTTTTTTATAAACACAAAGAGAATTGGATTGTCTAACTTTCCCATTGGCTTTTCCCTTTGTGCTGATGTACAGTCTTGTGTATATTTGCTTCTTAAAACAACGCAACTGATCATCAAAAAGTATCTAATGCACTTTGCCTAATGCAAATCTAACTGTTTTAGATAAGGCACAAATGGGAACACCGAATGGTTTTGCACATCTCAGTCCTAAAGAACACATATTTGGAATGCTCTCCCGATATTTCTGGGCTTTTAACTCAGAACTGAGTGCTTTTGCTTCCCTGTGCAGTTGTATACTCCTTGTTATTTGGCAAGCACCCACCCCCTCACCCCAGAATTTGGTCTTATCATTACACCACTGGAAGGAAATGAGCAAAAAGTGCTAGGTAATAAAAGCTAGAATCAGTTTAACCGCTGTCTTCTCACTTTCTGAAAGCACCAAGAGAAACCAAGGTTGGTTTTTTTTTTAAAAAAAAAAGTCTTAGCCCCTTCAAGTTTGTAAGAACTGCGGTTGGATAATTTTCTCCTTCGTTTCTAAAACATTTTAAAAGATAATCTCATTCCTTCATCACTGGAGATTTTTAAGAAGAGACTAGACATTCATCTGTCTGAGACGGTATAGGTTTTCCTGCTTGAGCAGGGAGCTGGACTAGAAGATCTCCAAGGTCCCTTCCAGCTCTATTCTATTCTATTCTATTCTATTCTATTCTATTCTATTCTATTCTATTCTATTCTATTCTATTCTATTCTATTCTATTCTATTCTATTCTATTCTATTCTATTCTATTCTTATTTCTATTCTTATTTCTATTCTATTCTATTCTATTCTATTCTATTCTATTCTATTCTATTCTATTCTATTCTATTCTATTCTATTCTATTCTATTCTATTCTATTCTATTCTATTCTATTCTATTCTATTCTATTCTTATTTCTAATTCTATTCTATTCTATTCTTATTTGGTAGCAGATAGCTTTATACCCTGCAAAAAATGAATGAAGACTGGAACACTAAAGGTATAACTTTTTAAAGAAAGCATGCTCAAGAGTGGTGCTTCCATAAAAGAAAATACAGATAAGATTTATTTAGGAAATAACAGGTTGATGGGAAGGTTACTTAAGTGTTTCTGTAGCTAAAAGCTTCTACTGTGCTCTCTGACTTTATGAAGAGAGAGAAAATATGGTTAAGTACTTGAACTGCGCAGGCGAGAGACAGAACTGAATTGAGAGTGGAAGGAAGTGATGAAGGCTCCAAGAGATTCAAACCAATCAATAGGAAATTTATTATATAGAGACATGGAAAGTAAGTATTTCAGACAGAGGAGATAAAAGTGCTGAATGCCATTGCAAACAATCTCAACGTTTATTGTTCCTGATGATCAACATGTTTATAGGTGCAGAAAACCAGTGCATATGCCAAATTTTGACACATGGATTTGATGATTGTTAACATTTAAAAAGGGGGAAAAGATTTTTTTTTATATTTCCCCTTTTCTTTTTTGGGGGAAAATGGACATTTTATTATAGTCTTAAACTAAGAGTTGAAAGTGTTTTCTATACCCTTCGAAGAAGAAGAAGAAGAAGAAGAAGAAGAAGAAGAAGAAGAAGAAGAAGAAGAAGAAGAAGAAGAAGAAGAAGAAGAAGAAGAAGAAGAAGAAGAAGAAGAGGAGGAGGAGGAGGAGGAGGAAGAGGAGGAGGAGGAAGAGGAAGAGGAAGAGGAGGAGGAAGAAGAGGAAGAAGAAGAAGAAGAAGAAGAAGAAGAAGAAGAAGAAGAAGAAGAAGAAGAAGAAGAAGAAGAAGAAGAAGAAGAAGAAGAAGAAGAAGAAGAAGAAGAAGAAGAAGAAGAAGAAGAAGAAGAAGTCGGAAGCTATTCTTTGTATATATTTGTGTTTTTCTTTCCTTTTTAAAAATATTTTTCACGCTTATATCCCTATTCCCTTTTGACTCTTTATTGTCTCTCTGGATTGTTAGTTTATGTTATTTTTTATGCGCATGCTTTGCAAAATGTAATACAATGATTTGCAACAGAAAACCAGCCCATGCAAAGTTCAATTCCCGCATCAAATAAAGCAAGGGAAAGACTGAAATGGTACGAGGTATCCCACATTATTCTGATCAATCCCCTTTATTTATGCTGGAACTATTCAGAAGTTTCATCAATGATCAAAGTCATATGTGGGTCATACATTAAATGCGCCAATGTTATGACACTGTGGTCAGCTATTGTTTGCCTTGTTGACACAAAGGATAAAGGGAATCAATTCATATGAAGAACAGACATCCAATAAGGCATATAGGTGAAATCCTAGTCAACCAGGAACCACAAATAAACAAATTCATTTATTTATTTTTTATTTATGTTTCACGTTTCTGAACTGTCCATCTTTTTGTTGTTCTAGGTAGGTGGGAAAATACTGAAAAAAGGGGCTTATTCTAAGGAGAAAGTTTTTTTTTTGTTTTGTTTTCTGTATAACAGTCCATCATCAGTTCTGTTTTAATTTAGTCCAGGCTGACTAGTTCATGGGGATTTGGGCTCAAATTGCTACTCAACAATGAAGTTGATTTAGTAAGTTTCAGTTGGTTACTATTTGTCAGCCCAAGTTATCCCCTAAGGTTGGTGCTATGAGAATAATGAGACTTCCCAGGATGCCATCTTGAGTAGAGAGTAGAGTAGAGTACAGTAGAGTAATTCATTCATCTGCTTGAGTGAATGAATGAATTCTTATTCTCTATAACATTTGAGCTTCTATGTAAACCTTACTCCTATGTTACTCCTTTTCCTACTTTTCAAGCCCATCATTTTTTTTAAGAAATAGAAGTCAACTTTCTATTTTTTAAATATTCACTATTAAAGCCATACCTGGAATTTAACTAATAGAAATCCTAGTGTTGGGATTTTCCACTTTTTTCCACTATGTTGACTCTTAAGCTGCCTTCTTTCACTCTTCCTTAAAAAAATAAATGTTTTAATATCCAATATTTCCACTTTAGTATTGATATCATCCTTTGAATGTTGACGTCTTTGATGTGTCCACCTTCTGCATCAGCAAAGAGCTAGGATCTTGTCTCTGGACAAAGGAGTGTACAGATGGAACTCCAACGGTACTATTTATATCAGCCCTTTTGAAAAGGAAACTAGACAGTTGGATTAGAAATCATTTATCTTTGCAAAAAGAAAAAAAAAGCAGAGGCCAAGTTCAAAGGCAGTCATTAATGATTAGGAAAACTGGAAGCATGGATGAAATCAAAAGCAGGAGCTCATATCTAAGGGATATGTTGCTCATTTAAGGAATCAGTTCTTTATAAGACCAAATGGAGGGTAAATGCATCCTGTCCTAAAAGCATAGTTTTCAAGCACAGCGTTATTTCCTTATAGATTTGTATTAAGTTCACAAATGATAGAGATAAACAGCTTTCCCCAACATGGTGCTATCCAGAACTAAGGAGAAACTTTCTGATAGTGAGAACAATTAATTAATTTAATAGCTTGCCTCCTGGGATCATGAGTGTTCCATTACTGGAGGTCTTCAAAAACAGAGTGGACAACCATTTGACTGGGATGGTATAAGGTTTCCTCTTTGAGCAGGGGGTTGGGCTTGAAGACCTCCAAGGTCCCATTCAGCTCTATGTTTCTATGTTCCATGTTGGAATTATGTTTCTCCAGCATTGTGATGCAATGACCATAAAGGCTGAATTGTAGCATCTGTATATTTATAAAACAGCATGTCAGGAAAGGCTAATTTTGGAGAAGAAATAGTGAAACCAGCTTACATTTCAAGAACTACATATTCTTGCCATTATCAGTGTCTTTTCATGATTCCCCCCCCCTTTTCTTTGTTGGGTTGGTGTAATCCCGAGGCATACATTTTAATACAATTTATTTCTGAAAAGCTTCCTTTCTTCTCCTTATACCTGATTTAAGAAAGGAAGTAGTTAAAAAATGTCCCACATAAAAAAAAAATAGCCACATAAGGAGCTTTATATCTTTAACAATTTTGCAACAATCAGTACAAATTTAATTTTATAACACTTGGAAGAGGCATTGTGTACATTAGTACAGAATGCCCCTGAAATCAATACAGGACAATCTCATTCCCCAAAGTCGAAAATTCCATTTATTAGGGGGGGGGGGGAGAGAGAGAGAGAGAGAGAGAGAGAGAGAGAGAGAGAGAGAGAGAGAGAGAGAGAGAGAGAGAGAGAGAGCTCTTTTCAGTATATTAACATGTTTTTTCTCTTAGTAGCGATCATGAACTTTTAACTTTCTTCAGTTCAATTTCTCTTTGCAACGTAAGAATTAAAAAGACAGTTTGCCAATTTAATGGGAGGCCATCTCAAAATTTGGTAGGGAAATGGACAGGAACCCTTGAAAACAATCTTAATCTTGATTCTAATGAGGGAAAGGCTGTGAAGACCCCCAGATAAGTATCTCCCTGCCTGTCTCTTTGCATCTACCATTATCTTTTATTTTCCTCCTGGATTCCTGGTATCTTAGCAACCGCGCAGGCCTGATAACCTTAATAGACCCAGAAATGACACTCAAAAAATCTATCGCTGAAGGCCTGGTGCTTAGACTAATGGCACCCTTTGATGGTAGATCTCAAGCTGCAGAGATATGGTTGGATTAACAGTTTTTCCTCGCCTGAGCTGTCATCTTTTTGGTTGGTTACACAGACAAGGGAAACGGTTGGTAATCCAGATTGAATCTAAACAGATTTCCACAGATATAGACTAGCTGTTCACTCCATAAACTATGGAGATTCTATTTTTTAAAAAATAATAATAATAATAATAGAGGAATGGTAACTGTGATGTCCTGTTGGATCTTAGAAACATATAGGATTCTCTTGTGAATCAAGAGTGATTATTCTGCTTTTGTAACCCGTAGACGGTGGATGGCAATTGAAGGCTGGTAGGAAGCTTATTAACTGCTTGGCAGCTGCTCATCAGTCTGAAATCATCTCAGTGGACACCAGATTTTGGCTAAATGGTTGGAAGAGCACGGAGGGTGAGTTTCAGATCTTCATTAATATTCGTCGAAAGTCAGTGTCGTGACACTGGCGTCAGTCCATGAAAAGAGGGGAAGCATCAAAGAAGACAGATTGTGTGTTCAATGTATTGGAATAAAGTATGTCCCAACCAGGATTTTATAATCCTGCTGTTCATTTCCTGATAACCTCTGAGACTACATGTCTTCTGCCCTTGAATTAGGGTGGATCAGTCCATTTTTGGCACCCATGATTTCCTTCTGTCTTCATTCTAAGTCCATTCTTTTCCATGTCCACCTTAATTCACGGAATGTTTTACAGGTCTCAATTCCACACAAAAAGCATATTTAAAAACGCAATTTCTGAACTTCTCAAATCCATCTTCCTAAGGATGGCTTTTCCCAATATATAAGATAAGATGAGATGAGATGAGATAAGATACGATAAGATACGATAAGGTAAGACAAGACAAGACAAGCAAGGTAAGGTAAGGTAAGGTAAGGTAAGGTAAGGTAAGGTAAGATAAGATAAGATAACCTTTATTGTCATTTTTTCTTTGCACAATGGCACACATCAAAAAATGAAATTTAGTTGCCCTCTTTCAAAGTGAAACACATACATGACACAAACCTAAAACATACTATATACAACATATGTATAGACCCACACCCCTACATATATGTAACAAATAAATATTAAATACTGTCCATCTTGAATATATAACAGAAGGAGGAAGCTTGAGAGTTCACAAGGTTAATGCTGTAATGTATATTTTTATGCCTGTATCTTAATTAAAATTTGCAACTTGATGGCCATGTTTGGGTACAATTTTGTCCTGTACACTGGTGTTGATTCATTCTAAAATAAAGATAACATGAAGTTTGAAGTATCTCTAGCCCCAAAGACTGTGACATTGAATGAATCTACTGCCAAGGTGGGCATCCCATTTCTGTGGCCTTCAGAGTATACTAAAGGCAGTGAGGGGGCTCAGCAGTTAGGATGCTGGACTTGTCACCTGGAAAGGCAGCAGCACAGGTTTGAGACCCGAGCGCCGCATGATGGGGTGAGCTCCCGTTCCTTGCTCCAGCTCCTGCCAACCTAGCAGTTCGAAAGCATGCAAATGCGAGTAGATAAATAGGTACCACTTCGGTGGGAAAGTAACAGCACTCTATGCCATCATGCTGGCCACATGACCATGGAAATGTCCTTGGACAGTGCTGGGTCAATGACCTTGAAACGGAGATGCCCCTTATAGTTGGCAATGAGTAGTGGAATAAAATCCACAGGGACTCCTTTACCTTTTTTTTTTTTTTTACCAGAGTACATCAATTATAGTTTGTGGGTGTTAGCAACACAGTTTTGTGTCATTTGAAACCCAAAACCCATAATACAAATCCTCAAACAGTCTTAACATAATTAAAAACAAACAAACACAAAACAATTCTCAACCTGTCCCTCGTTTTGAAAAGACAATTGACTCTATCAAGTCAAACTGGAAGCAATATCAATCTTCCCTTAATTATGTGGTTTATTTTGAAGTTTTGACTGTCTCTCAGGTAAGATTCCATTGGGGAAGAGTCTTGGTTAGTTTTTTTTCCCCCTTGGTGGTAACTTTTTGACAACTGCATTGTTGTCTTTTAGATGTCAGTCAGAAGAAACTCGCTAGAGATTTTAGGGAATAAATCACATCAATGGGGATCTTTTTACATTCAACATTTTCTAAACTTCTACGACCTGTCTAATTTTTTTTACTGCTCCACTGCAGATAAGTCACTTTTTTTTCTTATAGCCCTAAATAGCTACAGGGAGTTTCCTTGTCAATTGCATCCCACAGAATAAGATTTGCAAACAAAATGAAAAATGGTTTCCTAAAATCTAATACTGTTGTAAGGAGGGACACCTTGCTGTAGTTATAATTTCTAGGTCACGACATAAATTGGCATTACAATATGGAATATTCTAATAAATGAATTACATCATTTCCTATTAGCTCCCACCTCCTGCAGAGAAAATTAAAAACAATACAGTTAGTCCTCCAGTAACAACCTTAATTGAGCCAAAAATTACAATTGTAAATCATGCCAGTCATTAAGCGGGTCATCATGTGACCCAACAAATTTTGCAATGTTATTGTGCCCATTGTTGTTTAAGCAAATACTATGTTCGTTAAGCGAATCCATTGCCCACAATGGACATTTTTGCTGGAAAAAAATGGACTTTTTTTATCAGAAAAAAAAATCATAACTGACGGCCAGGTGCCAGCTGGATGTTGCAAATTGCCATAAATGTGGACTGAGCACCCAAAAGGCGATCACGTGACTTAGGGGGCGGCCGTTGGAACTTTGAATCTGGGTCATAAGAACCTTTTGGGGGGGGGTGTTGTAAGGTGGAACAGTTGCTAACCTGTTGTAATTCGAAGACTACCACCAGCAACAAAGATGATTAGGGGACTGGAGGCTAAAACATATAAGGAACGGTTGCTGGAATTGGGCATGTCTACCTTAATGAAGTGAAGGATGAGGGGTGACATGATAGCAGTCTTCCAATCTCTCAGGAGCTGCCCCAAAGAAGAGGGAGTCAAGCTATTCTCCAAAGCACCTGAAGGCAGGACAAGAAGCAACGGATGGAAACTAACCAAAGAGAGAAGCAACCTAGAACTAAGGAGAAACTTCCTGACAGTTAGAACAATTAACCAGTGGAACAACCTGCCTCCAGAAGCGGTGAATGCTCCAACACTGGAAGTTTTTAAGAAGAGACTGGACAACCATTTGTCTGAAATGGTATAGGGTCTCCTGCTTTAGCAGGGGGTTAGACTGGAGGGCCTCCAAGGTCCCTTCCAACTTTATTATTCTCTGTTCTATGTTAGGTCAACCTATTTTCCAAAGCACCAGAAGGCAGGACAAGAAGCAACGGATGGAAACTAATCAAGGAGAGAAGCAACCTAGAATTAAGGAGAAACCTCCTGACAGTTAGAACAATGAACCAGTGGAACAACCTGCCTCCAGAAGCGGTGAATGCTCCAACACTGGAAGTTTTTAAGAAGAGACTAGACAGCCATTTGTCTGAAATGGTATAGGGTTTCCTGCCTGAGCAGGGGGGTTGGACTAGATGACCTCCAAGGTTTCTTCCAACTTCTTTATTATTATTATTATTATTATTATTATTATTATTATTATTATTATTATTATTATTATTATTATTATTATTATTATTATTATTATTATTATTATTATTATTATTATTATTATTATTATTATTATTATTATTATTATTATTATTATTATTATCATCATCATCATCATCATCATCATTATCATTATCATTATTATCATTATTTTTCCTTTTGTATTGTCCCCATCCCCTCAAATTTTACAAACAATTTTTTTAAAAATATCAGACATCAATAAAGCCACTCGTAGGGATGGTACCATGTCATTTAATTTCATATTTGGGCAGCTTAGAATTTTTGAATTATGCACAGAATTCACACAATTGTATCGTACCGAAATAGAGCTCCTTCTAATTATGACCTGTGGAATATGAGAGTGGACAGATTCATAAATAATTGTACTAAGCCCACATCAAAGGAACTACTATGGCTCAATATGGTTTGGTAAACTCAGCCACACATTTGGAAGATGTTCTTTCATCCCAATAAAGCTCAGTTCTGGGCAGAATTGGCAGTTAGGAAGCCCTGACAGATGGTCATCTAACCTTTAGTTAAATATCTGCAATGAAGGATAACTTGCCACCCACCAAGACGGTCTGTTCCTCTGTGAAACTTCTCAATCCTTTCGATCTTTGCTTGTTCTGTGCCAGGGTTTGCCTCAAATATATTAACCTGATCGGAGGAAATTCAATCTATTTTACTGTTGGTTTGTTTTGTTGTTGTTTGGTTGAGTAAAACATTGACAACACTTTACTTTTCCGCGTCTCCCTGGCAGATGAAACCTTTTTAAAGCATTTCCCATGACTGATGTAGTTTTAAACGTAAAATCCTCCAGAGGAAGCCTTTCTTCTTGCTAATTGTGAGATATTATTAAATAGATTGCTCTCCCTGAGTTTGCTGTTGTTGTTTATGAAAGAGCACATTGCTTTTGGAGGCATCTTTCCGAAAAGGAATTGTTGATTTAAGAATTTCTGCGTGGAGATAAATGGAAGGCAGAGGCTACTCGATGGGTAACAGTTTTTGTTTTTGTGTTTTTCAGGCGCAGGATTTAATGTGAAAAGACATCCTTCCTTTACGTCTTTATTGGTAATCACTTGCTATAGAGAATAAGATCATCATTAAGTCCTGCAATCTTGGACAATACCACACTGTAAGCATGCTGAACTGTAGGATAGAAACCAACCTGGAATTTCATTCACGTATGTTAGATAGTTTATGGATTGATTAGTCTTACATCCATGTGAAAAATAGAAAACAAAAATAAAATGCAAGATATAAATCCAGGGTAAAATAGGTGAAAGGAAAATACAGTAATAAAATCCATATCTGGCACAAAGCCAGTTTATGGCACCAGGCACCATAAATTCTAGTCCCGCCTTAGGCACAGTGGTGGGATTCAGCCGGTTCACACCACTTCGGCAGAACCGGTAGCTAATTTTGTGTTGCCCAGGCGCAGAGTGGACTTCCGGAAGCGGCATCCACACAGAGAACCGGGTGTTCCCCTATTTGAATCCCACCGCTGCTTCCTTCCTTCCTTCCTTCCTTCCTTCCTTCCTTCCTTCCTTCCTTCCTTCCTTCCTTCCTTCCTTCCTTCCTTCCTTCCTTACCTACCTACCTACCTACCTACCTAACTTCCATACCTCCTCTTTCTCTCTCCTTCTTGAATCCCACCGCTGCTTAGGCATGCAAGCTGGCTGGGTAATTTTAGGCCAATCGCCAGGAGACTGGGAGTTCTAGTCCTGCATCAGCCATGCAAGATGGCTGGGTGACTTTAGGCCAATCAGCAGGAGACTGTGAGTTCTAGTCCTGCCTTAGGCATGAAAGCCAGTTGGTTGACCTGGGGCCAATCACTCTTTCTCAGCCCAACTCATCTCACAGAGTTGTGGGGAAAATAGGATAAGTGTTGGATAAGTTTGCCACCTTGAGTTGTTTGTAAAAATAATAAAGGTGGATACAAATAAATAAAATAATAAAAAAAAAAATCAGCATTCAGGTAAATACAATTGCCTTTACACGACACCCCAATTTGTTTGATGTAACAGATTCCTAGATCAACTGCTTTAGCTTTCAACTTAGCATTACTGGTAACAATGTACAGATTAGAACCCAGGAGCAGAGAAGTGAACCTGCAATTCAGATCCCAGGGAGCTGTTCTTTCAAATAGGGATGTTAAGTATTTAAGCCCAAGAAGAGCATATAGTTGACAATCAGTCCAAATACAAGCAATGTCCTCAATGGCTGGGCCACTGCATTTCCAGGTCCACGCATGATATGGCAGGTGGTTGAAGCACTCATATTTGGCCATGGAATCCAACAACATTCATGTATGCACACAGCCCTTCCAGATATATGCAAAGGACAGCCTGAGGGACTGTGAAAGGGACCTTGGAGTCCTAGTGGACGATCACTTAAACATGAGCCAGCAATGTACGGCAGCAGCCAAAAAAGCGAATACAATCCTTGGTTGTATAAACAGAGGCATGGAATCAAAATCACGTGAAGTATTAGTACCGCTTTATAAAGCCTTAGTAAGGCCACACCTGGAATACTGCATCGAGTTTTGGTCACCATATTACAAAAAAGATGTTGAGACTTTGGAAAAAGGGCAAAGAAGAGCAAAGAGTTAAGATGATTAAAGGCCTGGAGACTAAAACATATGAAGAACAGTTGTGGGATTTGGGTTTGGCTAGTCTAGAGAAAAGAAGGACTAGGCTAGGGGATGACATGATAGCAATATTCCAGTATTTGAGAGGTTGCCACAAAGAGGAAGGGTCAACTTATTTTCCAAAGCACCAGAGGGCAGGACAGGAAGCAATGGATGGAAGCTAATCAAGGAGAGAAGCAACCTGGAATTAAGGAGAAACTTCCTAACAGTGAGGACCAGTGGAACAGCTTGTCTTCAGAAATCATGGGTGCTCCATCACTGGAAATTTTTAAGAAGAGACTGGACAGTTACTTGTCTGAGATGGTATAGGTTCTCCTGCTTGAGCTGGGGGCTGGAGTAGAAGACCTCCAAGGTCCCTTCCAGCTCTGTTCTGATTCTGATTCAGTTCTCACACAGGGGAACATGAAAGGACCTTCCCCAAAGATTGCATTACTTTTGGTGATCAGCCATCCCCTGGGCCATAGTGCTGTTAACAGCAAATCCTTTCAACCCAGTTAGCTTCTGTCGGTGCTTCTGACATGAATACAGACAGTTCTCACACAATCCTTTTAGAAAATATTTTTCTGTTTTATTTTAACAAGGAACAAGGTAGGGGGGGGGAAAGAGAATTCTGGGATGAGGATTTAAAGATTAGGGGCTGTTGAAATATTTGCCATATCAACGTTAAGGAAGGGAGATGTTTGGAAAAGGAACGGAGAGCCTCAGAAGTGCTCATACATATCATTGTGAGTTTTGTGGACCTCCTTGTGTCCTGCAACACGAATGATAATTTTTGCTTTGGAGTCAGCAGGAGATGCAGCACCTGGAGCAACCTGGAAAGGCCTGGGAGACTCCTTCCTGTGGCATCTGAGAGCATGAATGCTGATGAGCTGTATAAAAGCACAAAGCCGGTGGATGTTTTCCAAGCTAAACCAAATGATTAATTATTGGAGAAGTCACCACTTGGGGGTAGAGATCTGCCCTGTAGCATAAGCGGGAAGGATTAAGACAGGCTAAATTTCTCTGATTGCAGCTTCCTAATTTTGGCCATTGGATGCCAAGCACATCGCCTTTGCACTCTGCAACTCCAGCTGTCGATGTAGCCTTGTGCATTAATTTGTGTTTGTGGTGCATGTGCATGCAGGCTATATCGGATTATTTGCTTCATGGCTCTCAGAGAGACAGAGGCAATTGAAGCAAGTGGCAAGAGCATGGACATTTCGTTCTAAGGGGATCTGCTAAGGACGCATAAGAGCAGGCTAATCAGAGCAGTGAGTGAAATTAAGCATGGATATTAGCATAGTCCAGCTCATCCTTGCTAAATTCTTCAGCAATCGTTTTCTGAAAGTTCCAGCATTGCCCTAAAGGGGGAAACATGTACCGATACTGTGACAAGCGACATTGGCAAATTACCCATGTAATCGATGCAGCTGGAAGACGGACATCACAGGAGAAGCATGGGAATGATCTCAGGACATCAAATAGCGCTGACTGGCTGATATATTCATTTATGTAGCAGGGAAAGGGAACCATCCATCCAGAATGGGGTTAAGAGAAATTTCACATACAAATAGAAATCAGACTCATTTATTTAGCCAATCATCCTTTGAACAGATCTTAACAGACGATCTAACAGAAATGCTGGTTAGAAGTGGGCTAAGGTTCACAATTTTGTACAGTATTTTAATTGGATAGCTGGATGGATAAACAGATAGATAGTTAGCAATAGAACTTTAGTGCCTTTTAGCACTCTCTGGGTGGTTTACAGTGTCAGCATCTTGCCCCCAACAATCTGAGTCCTCATTTTACTGACCGTGAAAGGATGGAAGGCTGAATCAACCTTGAGCCTCGTCAGGATCAGACTCCAGGCTATGGGCAGAATTTGCCTGTAATACTGCAGATAGATAGATAGATAGATAGATAGATAGATAGATAGATAGATAGATAGATAGATAGATAGATAGATAGATAGATAGATAGATAGATAGATAGATAGATAGATAGATAGATAGAGAGAGAGAGAGAGAGAGAGAGAGAGAAATGATAGATAGCTAGACAGACAGACAGACAATAGATAGATGATAGATAAATAGATAGAGATAGAGAAAGAGAGAGAAAGAAAGATGATAGATAGATAGATAGATAGATAGATAGATAGATAGATAGATAGATAGATAGATAGATAGATAGATAGATAGATAGATAGATAGATAGATAGATAGATAGATAGATCCACCTTGCTCTGGTTCTCTTCTTTTTCTCTTTCCTTCCACCTTTCCCAGACTTAAGGTCTTCTCCACAGAGATGGATCCTCATATAATTTGTTTAAAATTTAAACATTTAAATCTGGTCATTTGTTCCTTGAGTGAAAACCCTGGATTGACTTGTTCTATGATCCATTTGTTGGGTTGCTTATTACCTTGAATGGTCTTTTGCCCTGAAAGGCACCACTTAAGATTTTAATATGATAAATAACAATCAAGGTCTAAAAGCTTTGCAGAAAAATGTCAAAGTTCCTTCATGTCGTTTCATTTTTGGAACCTAGATGCCCTCCAGCCCAATACTGACACTTTTTTTTTTTATAGAGAAAGTATTAAAATACAAAAGTGGCGTAATAAAATAACATATTGAGAAATAATAATAATAATTGCAAAAGGAAGTTTTACTTGGGACAACATGTCCTGTAACAATACCCTTAACACCATCAAACAGCAACATCTGCCTATCCCAGGTCCTTGGGCAGGACTTGAATAAAAATATCAAATCCAGTCTAACCATCTGGCTGACGATGTGACAAACCATAAGAATTCAATCTAAGGCCACCGAAAGCCAAAATAATAAATAAATAAAATAATAAAATAATAATAAAATAATAAAATAAAAAATAAAATATAAAATAAAATAAAATAAAATAAAATAAAATAAAATAAAATAAAATAAAATAAAATAAAATAAATAAAATAAAATATAAAATAATAAAATAAAATAAAATAAAATAAAATAAAATAAAATAAAAATAAAATAAAATAAAATAAAATAAAATAAAATAAAATAAAATAAAATAAAATAAAATAAATAAAATAAAATAATAAAATAAAATAAAATAAATAAAATAAAATAAAATAAAATAAAATAAAATAATAAAATAATAACATAAATAAAGTAAAATAATAAAATAAAATATAATAAAATAAAATAAAAAATCCAAACTTAACTGAGGATAGGATTGTAAATTATTTTAGATCCTCTCTCAAGGCTTTCTTAAAAACAACAGGTTTTAATGGCTCTCCTAAAAGGGTGCAATAGTTGTGATGTAACTAGCTAAATGTACTGAAATTTAATAAGAAGAATGAATTTCGTTAAAAGTAATGAGAGAAAATAGGAACTGGATAAAAGATGAAATATTAACAGAGAGCACGAACGGAGATTCAAATGGGTAAATAATGAAATCCTTAGTGCAGGTAACATGGATAACTTGGCACTGGCATTCTTATTATGTCAAGTAAAATATTGAAACTATCCTAGTCCTTTGAGACCTCTCCAGTCTGAAGAAATGAAATGACACACAATCTAGGTAGCCGCTCGTGCAAGAAAGAGCTTCAACAACAGAAATAATTTATCTCCAATAATAACCGCAGCTGTTTCCTTGTTTAAGAATTTTGTAGACAAAGGATCTTTTTCTTTCTATGCTGATAAACAAGTTGCAACCCTCTGGCTTGGTTGCATATCCCAAGGTTTGTTATTGTTGTTGTCATCACATTATTTGCAACCTAAATGGAATGGCAAATGCGGTTTTAGAAAAAAACACATTGAATATGCAGAAGAATTATTCTAACATTACCCCGTTGCTGGATTTGGAAAACAGCGCCAATATAACTTGCAAACAGCCCAGCCTCAGATACGCCTAGATCTTCTAAATTTAGAGATGATCATGCCTCATTATACAGGCTGATTAGATGAACTCAGCATTGTCATAATTTCAAATGTTCTTTCAGAAGTACAGGTAGTCCTTGACTTACAACTGTACCCTAAATTGTAAATCGTAAATGTACCCTAAATCGTAAATATGAACCAGTTGCCAAGCGTCCGAATGTTGATCGTGGGACCACGGGGATGCTGCAGTGGTCATAAGTGTGAAAAATGGTCATAGGTCAATGGCACATAGGTGCCATTTTACCTTCAAACGGTCACTAAATGAATTGTTGTAAGTCAAAGACTAGCTGTGTGGGTCTAGCTTCCTGAACGACAATAACTGTACATTCCACAAGTTCACAATTATTATAACTGAGCTGTTAGGTTTGGACTTGGTAGAGGCTTTTCAGGAACTCTACACGATGTGATTGGATAAGGATTTTTATTGCATGTCAGAATGAGGACAAATGAAATTGGTGGTTGCCCCCTCTTAGTGTGGGAGTGCAATTTCCATTTAAAACCACGAGAAATTAAACCCATTGTAAACTTTTGGGGGAAAGCAACGATGGAGTGAAGTGCTATTAGAGCTGATGACCAGGGTGGAAAATGGCTGCCTGAACTCCTCTTAATGCTCTCTGGATTAAGGAGAGGATTTGTGATTTGCCCAGTGTGCTCCTTACAGATGCTCCCCATGACAAGACAATAAAAAAGTGAACTCTGGGTGATGGGAGAATCAACTTTGCCCAACCTGCAGTGTGGACCCTTTAAAAGGATGCAGGGTTTGCTCACTTCCCCTCTTAATCACCTCTACTGAAAATAACTTTAAATTGCTTTTGGGATATTAAAAACCTTCAGAAGCACAGGTTTCAATACACTGGGTAATTTTCCTTCAACCTACAGTGAAAGAAGCGTTGTGTAGGTTTAAAACCTAAAGAAAAACTTTTTTATTTGGAAATAAGCAAAGAAAAGGTGACTAGAATGTTGATTTGGGGAAGCTTTCAAACAGACTAAGAGGCCAGACTGACTGGAAATAAGATTTTTGAAACACTTATAAGAAAACGTCCTGTAGTTTGTTTAAAATCCTTTTAAAATATATGAAGATGTTGAGTTTAAGTGTAAGAAATCTCTCCCTGGGAAAATGTGCTGGATAGAGAAAATGTGATGAGACCTGGAAGGCTGCTTATTAGAGGCAACCAGAAAGATTATAATTAAAGAAGAAGACCCACTAATACAGAATAGAGAAAAGTATTCTATTTCTTTGCCAACAATGTGCCCAGAACTTTCTGTTTAGATTGATCCACCAAAAATGGCCTTAAAAGAAGAGACAGAAGATGCTATAACTGAAAATCAGGGTGATTTGGATATGGATTTAAAATTGACAGTATACAAGAATGATACCGACAAAGAAGTTATACAGGACCTACAAATAACACCTGCTGAATTTTTAATAGTTAAAAGGAAAACACAACATAATAAATCAGAAGCGTGACTTGATATGTGGGTTTTTAAACTCAGAAAAGTGACTTGGACAATTTTCTTACTTTGGGTTTACAAAAGAGCTGTGTTATACTAATGAAGGATTTCCTGAGAAAAGATAAAGAGACAAAAAAAAGAAATAAGCTTTTGAAACATTACTTAAAAGGAATAAACAACAAAACCTTGAAAAGTAAAATGAAGGTTTACAAAGTTGGCTTATTCAACCACGATCAAAATCTCTATGATTCTTCTTTTTAGTGGTTTTTTTTTTCTTGACTAGAACTAAATGATGAGGTTTTAAATATTTGTTTATATTTGTTATGGGAAGACGAGAGTTTCTGTTGCATCTCAGAGAAAGTAATAAACTATGGCATTAAAACTGAGAGGAGATGAAGAGAAGATGATAAGAAATTAATTTGTGGGACATCATTTGAAGGGATTAAAGATTAAAAATTTTAATATGTTGTTGTTTCTGGTAGTCCCTAATGGAGTTTTTCTTGATTACGTTTGAATGGTGAGGTTTAAAAAGAGTTGTTTATAGATATGAGATAAGATATGGAAAGACTTTTTTCCCTTTGCATCTTTAGATAAAATGACATTGTACTGTCTAAAGTAAGTAAAGAAATATGAATGTTTAAAAGACAGACAGACAGACAGACAGACAGATAGATAGATAGATAGATAAATAGATGATAGATAGATAGATAATAGATTGATAATATAGTAGAAATAAGATAGCTAGATTATATATATATATATATAGATAGATATAGATAGATAGATAGATAGATAGATAGATAGATAGATAGATAATATAGTAGAAGACAGATAATAGATAGATAGATAGATAGATATAGATAGATAGATAGATACATAATATAGTAGAAGACAGATAGATAATAGATCGATAATATAGTAAAAGACAGATAGATAAAAGATCGATAATATAGTAGAAGATAAAGATAGATAGATAGATGATAGATAGATAGATAGATAATAGATTGATATAGTAGAAGATCTAAGATAGACAGATAGATAGATGATAGATAGATACTGTAGATAGATGATAGATGATAGATAGATAGATAATAGATTGATAATATAGTAGAAGATCTAAGATAGATAGATAGATAGATAGATAGATAGATAGATAGATAGATAGATAGATAGATAGATAGATAGATAGATAGATAGGTAGGGAGATAGATAGATGATAGATAGATAGATAATAGATTGATAATATAGTAGAAGATCTAAGATAGATAGATAGATAGATGATAGATAGATAGATAATAGATTGATAATATAGTAGGATCTAAGATAGATAGATAGGTAGGTAGGTAGGTAGGTAGATAGATAGATAGATAGATAGATAGATAGATAGATAGATAGATAGATAGATAGATAGATAGACAGATAGATAGATAGATAGATAGATAGATAATATAGCAGAAGATTGAATGATGAGGTTTTATTATTTACTAATAGATAGAAGATGAGATATGGATGAAGACATTTTTGGTTGAAATACTACCGAAGGTGCTAAGTTACTGAAAATATCTATTTGTCTTCATGAAGGGGGAAGTTATTTCTTAATTTTTCTTCTTTTTTTCATTTTTATATTCTTCTCCCTTTTCCCCTTCCCCCTTTCTTCTTCTCTCTGCACTTTTCACTTTTTCTTGTTTATATGTCAATTAGTTTGCATTAGTTCTCTATCTGTGTAGATTTAAAATTTAACCTCCCACCAGACAATGTCAACCTTCTGTCACATTGTGTGTTGATGGCTTCAGTGAAGACAGTATCAGGAGTCAAAGTGCATAGTTTGATGAACAAACTGCAACTGATCACACAATTAGATAAGCCGTAAAAGGGTTGCAAATCACCATGGCTAGTTAAAATACCCTATTATCAAGATACAATAACCAGTGAATGCAATGAAAACAATTTAGAGCAAACACCAATCTATAAATATTTCTCACTTGCCACACAGATTGCAAGTTATGAACGGTGACACCTTCATCTCTGTGCAGTTAATCTGTATGTCAGTTACTTGAAATACACAACCTGATAGTAGTTTTCTTAAGCTTTGGCATGGCCTCAGATTGCTATTTTGAGAACATAAGGAGTGACCTCATGCATTGGCCCATCTAGTCCAGCAATGTGTTCTCAAAGTGATCAACCAATTGCAGAAAGAAGCCCACTAATCTCCTAGCAAAAGGCCTTCAGAGGTGGTCCCATTGTCTTCAAGGCTAGGAGCTATTTTCCCCCATGATTTCCATGGATTGGTCAAAGCCTCTACTAACTAAGTTGGTAGCCATCACCACTCTTTCAACTCCCTCCCTCCTCCCTCCCTCCTCCCTCCCTCCCTCCCTCCCTCCCTCCTTCCCTTCCTTCCTTCCTTCCTTCCTTCCTTCCTCCTTCCTTCCTTCCTTCCTTCCTTCCTTCCTTCCTTCCTTCCTCATGACATCTGGCTTGGTCCTTGGTCTAATGAAAGAGCAGAGTTTTCTGCCTCTTCAGATGCTGCTAATCTGCAACACTCAAACTCTCCAGTGAACATAAGAATTGCAAAAGATGCTGGAAGTTGTAGTTTACCACCCTCTGGATGCATAGAGACTCATTATCCTTTGTCAAAAGGTGTCTCTCTTTCTCAGTGAAATATATGATCAATGCTTGAGAAAAATCCTGGGAAAAGGATGGCGTTTTCTCTGATATAAATGCTGTGTGAACTACTAGCCTGCTTCTCACATCGTTTTCTAAGTGATTTGACTCATGCTGGATAAGTGTCAGTATGAGCCACAGGGCCATTTCAGGCATTCAGAAACATTTCCAGCAGGTTCTGCCTCCTCAGTTTTCATCAGGTTTGGATTTATGTTTTTTTCCACACACACATCCTTCCGGAGAGATGAGTGTGCCCCCGGCATCTGGAGTTCTCTGAATCCTTGATGGATTGATTCTGACAAGCGATTCATGTTCAAAACAGAATAAAATGCAAACAATGGAGCTCTGTGTCCATGAAAACTGGTTAGATCGAGTCATGCTGCGCACCCAGGGCTCCATTTTGAAGGGATACTTCTCAAAATGGTAAAAGACATCAAAATCCAAGCTGCGTTGTTGGAAGATGCTTTATGTACAAAGCGTCAAGAGTTATTTTGATAAGCTCAGTATACGTTGACTGAAAGTTTATGCTAAAATGGAGGCCCACGAGACACCGGGGATATAATTTCATTTTTTGATCCAAACATACTAGTGGCTTTTGTTATATTTACCATGAGCTAACTCAATCCAGTGTCCTCCAGCTTCCAGGGTAGTCATACTGCCTGAGATTTTGGGGAACTATAGAGCATCTGCCGTATATTTTTTTCAAAGATTCTGCAGACTCTGTTGACTTTTGGACTTTCGATACATCCCAAAGGAAGAACCACCAGGAAATTCTTCCTACAAAGCTTTTTCTAATTAAGAAATGCCATGAGGTTGTATAGTGAAATGGAAATACATCTGGAGGTAATCCTTGACTTATGACTGTAACTGAGTTCAGGTTGTAAGTCACTCCTGTTGTTAAGCAGATCATCACATGACCGACCAGCGTTTATGACATTGATTTTACCACTAATTCACTTTAATTTTGTACCAAATTCTGGTTGGTAAATCATAAAATTCACTTTTTTGGGGAAAAAGACAAGGAGATTCTAGGTGAGAAATCCTATTTCTGATATCTAGCACTTATGGCAAGTAACCCTTGATAATCACCTTCCTTCCTTCCTTCCTTCCTTCCTTCCTTCCTTCCTTCCTTCCTTCCTTCCTTCCTTCCTTCCTTCTTCCTTCCTTCCTTCCTTCCTTCCTCCTTCCTTCCTTCCTCCTCCTTCCTTCCTTCCTCCTCCTTCCTTCCTTCCTTCCTTCCTTCCTTCCTCCTTCCTTCCTTCCTTCCTTCCTTCCTTCCTTCCTTCCTCCCTCCCTCCCTCCCTCCCTTCCCTTCCCTTCCCTCCCTCCCATCTTCCTTTCCTTTCCCTTTCCTCCTGCTCATTCTTCCTGCCAATGTCCCCCTTCTCTTTTTTTTTCTCCTTTCCCCCTCGTCTTCTACCTCCTCCTCCTTTTGATAGGTAAAGTCTGCTTTCCTTTTTCCTTCTGTCATTCAGTTGAACTTAGGTTTGAATTGAAATCTTGTTTGTCAGACTGTGAAATGGCGGTGCAGGCAGCTATAACAAAATCTGTGGCATGAAAACTGGTCTTTTAGAAGCTGCTTGGGATAAAGCAGCTCTTTTCTTTTCTTTTCTTTTTAAATGTTTACTTCCAGCCTTTGAATAAACTGTGGTTAAAGAAGTGCCTTTTCCACTTGTGATCTTTTTGAAAATTGTCTCTTTCAATTCATCACACTGATTTGTCATTTTCTCGCTTGCTGCCACTTATGCCTGCTGTTGCCTTCCTCTGCTGATGCTGGTTAATACCTCAGGAGACATGCAACCGGTATCCTGAAAACGTTGAAACAGTCAAAAGCAAACCTAGCATTTCTTCTTCTTCTTCTTCTGCCATATCCGTTAACGGACGTTGGCGATCATGTTGGCGATCCTGTTTTTAATCAGCAGCCGCACAAAAAAGTGCTGCTGAGTTTTGTCCAAACCAGTCCCTTAGATTTTGAAGCCATGATGTTCTTCTTCTGCCTGGACCTCGTTTGCCTTCAATCTTTCCCTGGAGGATTAAATGGAGTATGCCGTATTTTTCTGGGTGTCGCATCACATGTCCGAAATATTCTAACTTTCGTTTTTTTATTGTTTTGATGATTTCCCTTGGCTTTCCCAGGCAGCTTATCACCTCCTCATTTCTGATCTTGTCAACCCAGCTTATACATAACAGCCGCCTGTAAATCCACATTTCAAATGCTTCTAGTCTCTTCAGGTGGCCTTCTGTCAGAGACCAGCTCTCTACTCCATAGAGCAGGATACAAAAAATAGAGCATCCGACAAGCCTGATTTTCAGTCTTAGGCTTATGTCGTGACTGCAGAAGACCTTTTTCATTTTGAAGAATGCTGTTCGAGCTTTCTCTATCCTTGTCTTTACTTCAGCAGTCATGTCCCAGCATTTGGAGAGGGACAGATGATGGCTTATCTCCTCTGAACAGTTTTAACAACCCATTTCTTTGGCCTTGTATATGAAGGTTTATTCATGTTGTCTATGAAGATTCTCAATCATCCAGCCCATGGTTTCCCCAAAGGTGCTTTCCCCAAACTGGACTTCCTGGTTGTTTTTTTCCTTTGAAAGCATCTCACTTCTCATCCAAAAAGCTTCTTCAGTTCTGTTTATTCAAATTTATTCGTGTCCAAGCCAAAGTGGATGTTGGGCTGGCAAAGTCACTTTTGTCTGTGATAATGCCATGATTAAAATTATCGCTCTGAGGTAGAAGTAAGCAGGGATGGGATGGCTGACTGGTTACTGCTATACTAAATCTCCCAGCATTCCTCACACTAGCCTGTTAAGAGCTTTACAACATCTCCCTAGAACTACACACAAACCTTCAAGTTGTCCAAGTTGAGAAACACTGCATTAGAAAGCTATAATGTGAATTTCAGAGTATCTAAGATGTGCATATCAAGTGTTTTTATGTATGGGCTATAGGTTGCTGTAGGGATTATTAAGGCAATCCATTTCCAAAAAGGAAATAATCAAATCTTGAGCTTTATAAAAGCACTCATGATTCTTTATTTGCCCAAGACTATTCACTGTTCTGGAAAACTATTCGGCACTTATAATCAAGAAAATTGCTTCTTTCCATGGATTTATTTTTGTTATTTTCTGTTCACATTCTGTTGTACCCTGGGCTGATTATTTCCCTTTAGATCTATCATACGATACGAGCCAATATTATTTTTGTTCCAAGATGAATGCATTGTTCACAATACTATAGCCACGTCTGGTTGCTACACCTCATTTACTACATGGTCCCTGATTGGTTGGGACTACATTAGTGAATAAAGAAAAAATCACAAACAAAAGAGAAAAAAAAGCAGTAAATAAAATAAGAAATATCCATGAAACAATAAGTGACTTGTTATAGGGCCAAAACGTGATCTTAATTAAAAGCAGTGGGATTATAATTTAGGTTCAGCAGATGTTGTAGCCAACAGAAACATAAAAAATAAAATAAATCCTGGATGGAGTAATAGGAACTAATTTAAGCTGTTGTCTGTGATAAGACAAGCTCAGCCACCCTGAAATTAGCTGAATAAAACATTGTATTGCCACCACTGTTGGCTAAACATTTCAAATTTTACAAATGTCCTAGCTGGTATTATGTATTCTGTTATAGGGGAAAATGCTAGATGGAGTCACACAATGCTGCATGAAAATGGGCTAAAGTGAGATTTGATAATTGCCAATTCAATGCTTTGGAGGAGCCCAAGCATTGCTTGTCTGTGAACCAAACCATCAAGTTAACCAGTCATGTGGTTTTTGCACTGCATATTCTGCAAAATATATAACAATACGGGTATTGTTGAACCAGATACAACATATGTCTGGCCACTGGGTTCCTAAATCAGAGTCCCCTAGTTTAATCGCTTTGTTGCTCTAACAAATGCAACAACTTTCTCACGCTGATAACAATGTTCAGGATCCATCTTTATCTTTTTCCTAATAGCAGCCATGTCATCTCCCTGATGTCCACCGGTCCTCTGCATGCCATATTTTTACGGCTCTTTTACTAGGGCTTTAATGTTCCTTGTCTGATGGTAAAAAGGAAGCTCATTTGTGTCAATTGCTGCAGCAAGGAATCTGATGCGTCCTTTAAAGTTTAACATTCATTATATTCAGTGATCATATGAAAGTTAACTCACTGACACTGGGAGAAAATATTTCAGCTGTTTCCGAAATATTTGGCTATGCAAAATCCTTCCTGGTTCCTGTACAAATGACTTGGCTGTGAAACAGCAATCTGTTTCATAGTAAGGTTGCAAAGGAAGACATAGTTAAAAAATAAATCAAGAAGCAATCAGGTTCCTTCTATTGTTTTTAGATTTGCAGACTAGCATTGATGATGTTACCTAGTTTGGGTAATGAAACGGTCTACGAGAAAACAAGCAAGCTCAGAGAGCACCAAGGACCCCTCATTTCAACCCTGAGCTACAAATATTCTCTTTTATTAGTACGGCATACGGGGGTCAAACACTTCAGAAAGCAAGCACTAACACTGATGATGTTACCTAGTTTGGATAATAAAACGTCTGCAAGAAAGCCACCAAGCTCAGGGAGCACCAAGGACCCATCAATAAGTCTGGTTTTATTATTGGAACTATTTTAAAAGAAAGCAATGGTCAACTCAGCAGAAATATTATTTAGATTTTTGAAAAAAATAGTCTTGTATAAAATGCGAAGCAGAGCTGAGCCATCAGTAAAAAAGCTACGGGAGTGGCTGTGACTGCATTATAAGAAGCCTGTCCCCCCATTGACAGCCCAGTAAGCAGAAAACTAAATTACAAATCTGATCCAAATCTGATCCAAATAAATGCACATTGGCTCTTTTAAAACTGATGATCAGCCAAGACTTACGTTTGTTTTCTGGATGCCACGTGAGACCAAATTAGAGGAGCAACTATCATGCTTTTATGATCTAATTAAGATAAGTGCCTAATTATATCTCATAGGGAGTTACTTTTTAGTCCTATGTGAATGAATTAGATCTAAATTAATACAGGAAATTGAAATTCTTCTCATGGTGGCTACTTTGTATTTATTATTAGATTTTTTTTATCCTATCTTTATTAATTTTATAAGCATTTCAAGGTGGTGAACATATCTAATACTCCTTCTTCCACCTATTTTTCCCATAACTGGGAAAAACTGGGTTGGCATGAAAGAGAATGACTGCCTCAAAGTCACCCAGCTGACTTTCATGCCTAAAGAGGGACTAGAACTCACCAACTCCTGATGATTGGCACAAACTCACCCAGCCAGCTTTTGTGCCTAAGGTTCAACAAGAACTCACAATATCGTAGTGATTGGTCCAAAATCACGAGTCGCCTTTCATGCCTAAGGCAGAATAAAACTCACAGTCTGTCAGACCCCTCCAATGTATTTGCCTGCATATTATTGCTTTACCTGTGTATCCCTTTTTGGGGTGTGCCATTCTGTTGCGAGGGGGGCTGCTTGCCTGGGGAATGTATTTGCCTGGCTCTGCTCTGTCCTCTTTGAAATGTCCTCCCTTCGTGAGAAAGGAATGTGGCCTGAAAACATCTGCCTTATCTCCAGACAAAGGAGCCTGGGACCATTGGGAAATAAAAGCGATAGAGACCTTGAGATGGGTGCTAAATCACCAGATTCTCAAAACGACCTGACATCTATGGATTGGCTGGATTTCAACCGGATGGTTGGGCACTGGGGGGAGGAATCCGGAATAGGCATTATGATGTAACCTTTTGCACACAAATTCTTCAGATCTTGCTTTGCTCCATCGCTATCACTAACTCTCAATAAAAGTTCCTTTTGAAACAATGCCTGTTTCAAGAGTTCTGCTTGCTTGGGAGATCTAGTTGAGGCAAACCCTTACACAGTCTCCCAGTTTCTAGCTGGCTACCTTAACTATTACACCAGACTGGCTCTCAGTTTCTATTGATAGAAACATGACTTGTTTTGTAGGATCAGAATTCTTCCAATGTGCTTTTGTGGATAAAGCCAAGCTACAAGTTTCGCATTGATCTATACAATTGTTCCATTTCATTGTCATGTACTTTTGATTAATCACAGTGTGTGATCCCTTTTTCCCCCTCTAACATGTAGCTCTCACCCTGTTCCATGGGAGAACGTGCTCCCTCGCTTGTCAATGCTGCAGCCCCAGACATCCTTTCCACCAATTTCCCGCAAATTAAAATTCAACTTAGTGGTTTCAAGATGAAGTAAGGCAGAAAAAGTGGGAAGGAAAATTAACTTATGGGTAGAGATTCAGAAAAATGTAGCATTTGCCTTGGGCATGCTTGAATGTCTGATTTCTGCTTTGATCTTTTTCAGCCTTACCCTCTTCCCTATTCAGAGAATTCTCAATTCTCTCTCTGAAAGACCCGAAACCGTAGCTGAATTTCTTAAGTAACTGCAAGACATTTTCAAAAAGAAAAATTATGCAAAGTAGTTGTAATAAAGCATAGATTAAAACCCTTATTCTACTTTGTAGTCACAGTTGTAAAGCCATTTTTGAATGAAAAATATATTTTGGGAGGAAATATTGCGAGCATTACCTCTTCTTTACAGTAATGGGTGAGTCTGTTTTACTTTCTAAAATGTTCCTCTTTTTTTTAGTTTATTTCATCCTCTTCTATTATCATCTTTTTTAAAAAAAAAGTCAGTGCATATTTGCATACATTTCAATGCATTTTTCCTCATTAGAACATTATTTTGACAGAGTTTTATATACATACTATTGAAGAAGCACAATGCAGGTCAGTTTGAAAATCATAAACAGGCCAGTTGATTTTTAAGGGCATACAAAATTAATTTTGCCCTCAATCCTTTCTAACCAATTTTTGCTGGAAAAACTAACTTCTCTATAGTCAGAGTTGGAATAATTTAACAAATAAGTTTCTTTCAGCTAATCATGATACAATTTACCTGTAGTGTTTTATTTGGGTGATTTGCCAAGCTGTGGTTGATTTGAAAATGGAAGTAGATACTTTTGATTTCTGTCATGATAAACAGCTAAGATGATTTATGAAGCACAATAGTTCAAATAGCTGATGGCATCTGAAAAAGAGTCATATCAATTTGTAAAGCTAATGAAACCTTCAGCAGTAACAGGACTAGATTTAAAAGAGGAACAGAAAGCCAAAATGCTGATTTTGTGTTTTCTCCTCCCCTCTCTCCTTCTCGCCCTCCAAACAAGACTATTTTTGGGGTGTGATCAGTTTTGTGATGATAGTTATGAATATTGTTCTCAGTTCACTCAAATGAATACAGAGAAATGTTGTGAAAAGTGGGCAGAGGGGATTTTAAAGAGGTTTTCATGGAGAGCATCTTATGCATTCGGATAGGGTGGTGTTCTAGTAGTTCATTGAGATTAATACTTTAGTATTCTTGAGACACTTCAGTGATTGATTGGTAAACCTGGCCGTGATCTCTAAAAGAATATCTTTGAAATATAGAGGATTTTTTTTTCAAGGCACAGCTATTTTTTTCTTCTTTTTCTTGAGGGAGCATAGAAATGGTGAAATTGACCTTTGGTTTATTGGTACTTCTCCCCCATAACAAAAATTGCTTAAAGGCTACAAGCACTGAACTTTAAGGAGAGTTTATTCTGATAGTTCTCAGCATAGATTGAAGAAGAGGCACAAATTGGCTCCCTATGCCTCTTCATCTATTGATTAGATTTTCCATTTCCCCCGGGGTTTTTTCCAAAGACCACTCCACCTTGGCTTAAAAAGTTCAGCATGCAATAGGTTTGTCGTAAAATTCTACTTCCTATTTAATCCACATCTCTGGGGATTTCCTGTGAACTTCCCTCTAACCAAACCCAATTCTATTTACAGTAGCTTTTAAGATTACGAACATTTCAACCCACGGTTCTTCCTTAGGCAAGATGTCCTCCCAAAAAAGGAAACAGAAAGAAGGTCCACCATATAGAACATAGAATAACAGGGTTAGAAGGGACCTTGGAGGTCTTCTAGTCCAACCCCCCCTAACAAATGGCTGTCCAATCTCTTCCTGAAAACTTCCAGTGATGGAGCACCCCAACTTCTGGAGGCAACCTGTTCCATTGATTCATTGTTCTCACTGTCAGGAAATTTCTCCTTAGTTCTAGGTTGTATCTCTCTTTAATGATCTTCCATTAGTTAATTCTTGTCCTGTCATTAGGTGCTTTGGAGAATAGGTCGACACCATCGTGTCTGTGACTGCCCCTGGAAAACTGCTATCATATCACTTCTAATCCTTCTCTTCTTTAGACTAGACTGTTCTCTATTTTTTCTTTATTTCCTAAAGGACCCTAAGGCAGCTTATATAGAGATCTCTCCTAATATTGTCCCTGCAGGAAAAAAATATATCTGTGAAGTAAGCTAGGTTGAAGCTTGATGCCTTAAGTTGCCTGCTGCTGGTACAACCAAGTTAAAATAGCTATAAATGTTCCCTTTTATGACTGGAACTCTGACTGATTGAGATTTCAAGGGAAAAGAACAAACAGTTTTTGTTGTTTATGGAGCCATAACAAAGTTTATGTATCCATAAAAAACTGGTTAATAGAAAAGAGTGAGCTTTTTTTTTTTTGGTAATCATAGCAGAAGAGATAATTTTCTAATTGAAGTTATATTTGCCACAAAGGAAATTGGAAGCTTCTTCTTATTTCTTTCTGCACTTTTGCTTGTTCTTTTGTTCTTTACTGCTTTAAATCTTTATCCCTTTATATTTGTTTTTATATTCTATGTAAAACTGTAATATATATAAAATACACACCTACACATACGGTATATATGGTTTATTACATGCCGGGGAAATTCTGGCTTGTAAAAAAAAATCTATTATTTTCCTTTTCCTTGCCTTGTTTTCCCATGTTAGACCTCAAGTAGCAAAAGAGTCTCATCCTCTATTTCATAATTCTCTGTAATTTCAACATTGCTAATGAGAATGATAGTTATTTAATTAAAATCTGCAGAAACTGCAAGCCAGGAGAAATGCAGTTCTGCTCCTGAAACTCCATTTTTTCCCTTTAAGTTTGGCTGCCTTCTTCCAATCAGTTGTAAGTTCTTTCTCAGCAACAATGAGTGGGTCAAAATGAATTCCAGCAGACTTCTTTGCAATGAAGAGAGTATTTATTTTCAAGGTGAAGGAATAGAAAATGTTTTGTTTGAGGTTCTACTATTTTCTCTCTTTTTGGTATCTCCTGAGAACTGTTGGGATTGAAATGAATGAGTTGCATTATTTTCTGCTCTCTTTTATTTAGCAATGACATCAAGAAGTCAACTTTTAGCATGTTTGCTGTTTCTACTTGTGTCAAAGCTTCAAGACCTATAGATCTTGTAACAGCAAGCATAGTACTGTCCTTTTCTATTAATAACTTTATTAAATTAAAATATGTATAAAATATAGAAGAAAAAGTTCAAAAGTCAGAAGAAAACAAAAAGAGGAGGGGAGAGATAAAAATATATAAAAAAGAAAGACTTTTGACTTTGCTTACATACAAATATATAATTAGGTAATCTCTTACTCAAAGTTAAGAATAACATAATCAATATCTAAGTTTAACAGCATATACATATACAATAGTTCTACAAGCTTCAACAAATCTAACTATCTGGTCATTAATTCAAAAACACTTATCCATCATTATCAAATAAGATTCTAAAAATAATCTCTAGTTTAAAAATAAACCTCAACAAAATCTTAACGTAACCAAAATAATCCATTTCAAAATCTCCATCAATTCATTTTTCCAAATCCACTCTTTTGTTACTAAATTTTGTATTTCTTTCATCCCTGTGAATTATGTTGCCCCACTGATGTATACATATTTGATTATTATTATGATGTCGGCTTAAAAAGTGAAGTTTATGGTGAACTGTATTTTTAATGAGATTTTTATACGGGATTTTTTTTGGGGGGGGTAGAGCTGTTTTTAGGATTAGAAAGAACCAGCCATCTTTTCCTTAGTAAGTATGTACGGTCAGTTTTTTATTTGCAGTCTTCTGCCTGGATTCCTTTGACTCCCATATATTTTCATAGCTGACGAGCTGAGCATCCTCCAGCCAATATTTCTGAGCAAACATGGAGACATTGGTGGAGGGTTGTGCCCTACAATATTTTGAGACCTAATTCCAAAATTCCAAATTCACTTTAAGTGGAAAATCCCATCATTCAATCTTAGCAGCACAATAAGGCAGAATTAGAAAGGGGGAGAAAAAAACAGAAGCTTTTCTTTCTGAAAAACATTTGTAAAACCAAGCAGGCAAAATCCAGCTCAGTACTTTGCATAAATGCAGGGGGAGGGGAGAGAAAAAAAAAGAATTCCCATTGAACGTCAGAATGCTCCCCTTGAATTCACGAGTTTGCCTACCCTTCTTTTAAACAATTGGTTTGGCTTTTCTTGATCTAGAGGAAGTCTGTAAATTGAAGTCTACACATCTGGAAGGAATCCAGCTTGAGGAACGCTAGCCTATATTCTAAATAAGATGGTTACATACATTTCTACAGCATGACTGCCTGCTAAGCAGCTAATTACAAACAGCTCCCCGTGGCAGTGTACAGCAATTCTAATTTCTATTACAGAGGGCTACTTGCCAGTTCTGAAGCCGGCGAGAGAAATGTTTTTAGTTAATTGAAGTTCAGATGAGGGATGACCTCTATACCTCCTCAAACCACTGGTCAGAAAAGCAGATGTTTCCTAGCACTCAGCCTCCATCACCGCTAAATTCATGCCGCCATTTCTTTTAGCTGGAGGAACAGATCATCTGAAGCTGAACAATCCTGCAAGGAGAAGAAAGGCAGCATACTGCCAACCTAATCTAGGAAGGTTGGAATCTAGAGAAATGAAAAGCATATAAGAAGGGAGGTGTGCCCAGTGTAGCATAGGGCCACGGATGGGAAAACTTTCCATGGGAAACTGAACTGGATGTTCATGAATCGTTTTTCATATCCCGTGCAGGAGTGTTTTGGTGTTCAATGGGAATTCAGATGGGGGGGGAAATTCCTTCCTTCCTTCCTTCCTTCCTTCCTTCCTTCCTTCCTTCCTTCCTTCCTTCCTTCCTTCCTTCCTTCCTTCCTTCCTTCCTTCCCTCCTTCCCTCCTTCTTCCTTCCTTCCTTCCTTCCTTCCTTCCTTCCTTCCTTCCTTCCTTCCTTCCTTCCTTCCTTCCTTTATGTAAAGTACCGAGTTGGAATTCAGTTTTTCAAATGTCCTTCTTCAGAAAGAGGGAGTTCTATCTCCACTTTCAAATTTTAAATTTACTTAGGCTTTATTTGGGTGGGACTTTTCAGACTTTTTTTTTTTAATTGTAATGAAGTGACTGGAAGCAGTTTGTTGATTTTTCTATACTATTCCTTGCCCAACCCTCTAAGGCTTGCTGGCTGCTCTCACTTCCCTTCATGACAGATTCCCTGTGGGAAATAGGCTCTCCAGATATTTTCTTGTGGGTTGAATGAAAATATGGGAAGCCAGGGAAAGCCAGGTCTGTATAGTGACAAGAAGAGACAGAAGATGCTGACACATACCATTAATATCACTTCTGTAGTAGAATCTTGTCTACACCCACAAACTCACTGACATTTTTCTTTTTCTTTGGGAAAAAACTAATTTTAATTTTTGCTATTATGAATGAATGCAAAACAGAATGGCAAAGTATAATTTAAGCACCAATATTTATCTTGTATATAATTTATAAACTGGTTCTGGATCCAACTCATCTCTATTTAAATCTAATCTAATCTAATCTAATCTAATCTAATCTAATCTAATCTAATCTAATCTAATCTAATCTAATCTAATCTAATCTAATCTAATCTAATCTAATCTAATCGATAGCACACCCTTATTTTTTAGAAATAGCTCAAGGTAGAGAGAACATACCTAATGCCCCCCTTTCCTCTTATTTTCCTCTTATTCCTGCTGTCTTAGGCCTAAGAAATTTACCCAGGCTGGAGGCTGTATTGCTACTATCTTTCTTACCTTCTCATTTCTCATCTTCCCTACTGTCTTCTCCTGTTGGTTTATCACGTTGTTTGTATCTTATGATTATTGATTGTGGCTATGATTTGTGATCTATGACCTGTTGTTGCTGTATATGTGTACACTGAGAGCTTCTGCACTGGAGACAAATTCCTTGTGTGTGTCTAATCACACTTGGCCAAATAAAGTATTCTATTCCGTTCCGTTCCGTCCCGTTCCATTCCATTCCATTCCACTCCATTCCATTCCATTCCATTCCATTCCATTCCATATTTTCTATTCTATTCTATTCTATTCTATTCTATTCTATTCTATTCTATTCTATTCTATTCTATTCTATTCTATTCTATTCCATTCCATTCCATTCCATTCCATTCTATTCTATTCTATTCTATTCAATTCTATTCTACTCTATTCTATTCTACTCTACTCCATTCCATTCTATTCCGTTCCATTCCATTGCATTCCATTCCATATCTATTCTATTCTATTCTATTCTATTCTATTCTATTCTATTCTATTCTATTCTATTCTATTCTATTCTATTCTATTCTATTCTATTCCATTCCATTCCATTCCATTCCATTCCATTCTGCATTCTATTCTATTCTATTCTATTCTATTCTATTCTATTCTATTCTATTCTATTCTATTCTATTCTATTCTATTCTATTCTATTCTATTCTATTCTATTCCATTCCATTCCATTGCATTCCATTCTGCATTCTATTCTATTCTATTCTATTCTATTCTATTCTATTCTATTCTATTCTATTCTATTCTATCCTATTCTATTCTTCATTCCATTATTCTATTCTTCATTCCATTATTCTATTCCATTCCATTCCATTCCATTCCATTCCATATTTTCTATTCTATTCTATTCTATTCTATTCTATTCTATTCTATTCTATTCTATTCTATTCTATTCTATTCTATTCTATTCTATTCTATTCTATTCTATTCTATTCCATTCCATTCCATTCCATTCCGTTCCGTTCCGTTCCGTTCCGTTCCGTTCCGTTCCGTTCCGTTCTGTTCTGTTCCGTTCCATTCCAATTCCCTACAACAACCCTATGAGGTGGGCTAGGTTGAGAGAGTAGCTGGTTTCTAGCCTGGAGCTTTAATTGTTATATCAACCACTCTATATCTGATCAAGGATTTTTTTTAAAGGTAGTTTGGGAAATAAATAATGCCTATTCACTGCAATTTCTCCTTCTCCTTTTTCAAAATATCACCAGCATGCTCATTCTATATTTTATTTTATGACAAAAAGACATTCTTCAAAATTGCTTTACCATTTTCTTTGTCATATTAAATACTTCTGATATGACACAGTAGTCAAATCTACTGGGTTTTTTCCAGTCCTTTCTTCCATGTAAATCACTTCATATCCATAGCCCACCTTTGGCATTTCTATTTAATCTTTTTTTCCAATTTTAACTGGCTTTTTTCTATTATTGGCTTTTGCTATGAATGCCCACTTGGAGGGAGAAGAATTCAGCAGAGTGGAAATAAGCTTAGGATATTGGTTTTTGCTTCAAATTGCAACTTTCTTCCTAGCAGTTGAGAAACTTATGGAACATGATCATCTCTCAACAAAAAGAATCTGATAATTAGCAGTTTAAATGCACAGTGATCAATGGTGTCATTATTATGATTATCATGAACTCTGTTGCTAAGTTGAGCTAATCTTCAATGCAGCAGTGAAACTTTATTGCAATTGGCCTGGAGGGAAAAGGTTTGTTTAAATTTTGCTAGTCAAGATACTCTGCATAAACATCTTACTCTGCCTTGTAGGACTGGACTCTATAATCCTGGAAAAGCCTGACTTTGTTGCAAAGCCCCCAGCTTAAGACAAAATAAATGGCTCAACTACTCCCCCCATAGAAGCAAAATGCAAATTCAGAGTCAGAATAAGAACATTTCTGTTTTGCTTTATTGTTTATGAGTACACTTTTTAATCTATTGCACTAGAGTAGGACTAGTGCAGGGGTAGGCAGCCTTGGCTCTTTTATGACTTGTGGACTTCAACTCCCAGAATTCCTGAGCCAGCATGGCTCAGCTTGGAAACCTCTCCCTTTCCCCTCAGCACGGCTGGCTCAGGAATTCTGGGAGTTGAAGTCCATGAGTCATAAAAGAGCCAAGGTTGCCTACCCCTGGACTAGTGGATGAGATAGGCAGATTTGCAGTTTGGTACTACTTGTTTGAAACATACACCTTGAGCTCTCAATATCTAGCCTTTGATATGAAGATATATATTTTTTTACCTCCCCGGAAAACTCAACCATCTCGTGAGTCTGATGGCAAATTTTATGACTTCCAAACAGGAACTCTGATTCTTTTGAATGTGGACTATATTTTGCAAGATGCCTTTGCTTGATGGATTCATGATTTTGGATGTCTTGGACTTCATCCTGAAGGATCTAAAGCAGGGATGTCCAACCTTGGCAATTTTAAGATTTGTGGATTTCAACTTGCAGAATTCCCCAGCCATCAATTCTGGGAGTTGAAGTCCACAGATCTTACAGTTGCGGAGGTTGGACATCCCTGCTTTAGTCCTTGACCTTGGACCTTGGACCAATAAAGGAGAATATTTGTAGCTCTGGGTTGAGAAATGAGGGATCCTTGGTATTCTCTGAGCTTCGAGACCTTGGATTAGGGCATCCTGCATCTCCTTAAAAGTTCCGGGGCACACAATTCTCAGAGCGAAAAATGTGACGAGCTCCGTGATTTCTAACCATCTCTTTCTCCTATCTCTTTGCTAAGTATCATCTTTCCTAAAATTACCTTCCGTAGAGGCAGAAATCTCCCTGCTCCTTTATCCCATTCATTCCTAAGACCTAAGGGTTGGAGCACCAGCTGAAAACAAAGCATGGTGTTCCAACCACAGAAGCTTTGTACAGACAAAGTACAAAGTTTGCTTTTCTTAGAATTTAAACTTCCGAACAGGAAAGCAAGCCTATTCAGTGTCTAGTCAAGCTTCTCGGAGACCCATCTCCCTGCTTTGCTATTTAGAAGAAGAAAGGAGAAAGAAGCACTGTCTTGAACAAGAGATTGCCTCTTACAGAGAGTCTGACCCACAAATAAATCAATAAATAGCTGGCAGCCACTGAAACCTTTGCATGGAAATAGCCATTTGCTGAATTCTTGCAAAAGCCCCCCTGTACCTTTAGAAGGAAATGGAGTCTGATGGTCCTTTCCCAAGACACACTTCTTCTTCATTTCTCTCCCAGCCAGCCTTCATTAAGCTGAAAGCACTTCAAAGATGTTTACAGATTTTTTTTTTCTCCTAAACCTGCAGGAGCTGAAAGGCCAAAGCCCACAGGCAAGGAAAGGTGTAGCTGGGTTGGGAGCAAAAAAAGCAAAGCAAGGTAGAAAACAGAAGGGAAAAAAAATGCATCCATGGAGCATTTAGAAGGGCAAATTAGGATTTTGATTAGAGATAAGAACCATTTTCTCCTGTCCAGCTCGAGAGATTTTACTGCTTGAAGGATGGCCTTCTATATTTCTCTTGCCTCAAAGACTGGGAAGTTTGTATTGGTGTAATTCTGTTCTGTTAGGCTGCAGATTTCCATTCTATCAAATTTGGATGCTTAACAAAGTATATATGCCTAAACTGACAATTTGGGAGTGGCATGGACTCTGTGTCCCCTGCTATCTAGTTTTTATTATAAAGAGATTCCCCCCCCCCCAGAAAATTTGCTTGATTCAGATAGCAAATTCTTTGGTCATCAAGGACTATCCTAGTGAGGGAAGTCAGCCCCCCAGAGAAGGAAATACTAAAAGGGCAGGAAAATATATTTCCTCAAAAGGATTTTAAAAGCAGAAGCCAACCCTGCCCCCAAATCTCTCTGTCCCAAGCAGAAACCAGCTCTATAGAAATGCAGATGCAGACCATTCAGGAAAGTTGGAGCTAGAAGATCAAGAAGACAAAGACCTAAAATCTGCATACCCCACCTGTGATGGGACATAATAGGACTAACCCATCACCATCAAGAATACCAGAGAGGCACACCTAAACTCAGGTCAGAATACGTGACACAGGAAATAGCCTCAAAGTTCATGTCACAGGAACAGGAAACTATTCCAAACAAAAGGCTTTCAGAGGGTATAAAAACCTACTCCACATGTGCTCAGTCCTTCTTCTTTTTGTCTCCTCTCACCTGCCAGAACCATCTTTGGTCTGGCTCTTCAATAAATTGCAACGTTCTTTCTAAAGCAGTCGCCATGTTGTTTATTTATCCCGGCTTGGGTGAACCAGGATGAAGACTTTTCTTTCAACAATTGTTCACCTCATTTTTGGGTTGAAGGGTTATTGGCTTCTAAAAATGTGCAAGTGGTTTTTTTTTTTTCTTAGTTTCCACAGCAAAATGGCATCCTGTGCTCAGAGAATTGAAACAAGCCATTAAGAAACTGAATTTTTTTTTTAAAAAAATATTTTCCGAAACAAGCATGTAAATACCCCGAGTTGTTTGGTCACATTATTATGGAGATAGCAGTCTCTGCAAACAAAGTTTCAGATGCTGCATTGTCAACTATTTATCTCTTCCTTTTCTTTCCTCTGTTGGTGTTGCAATGTTTCGCCTGATTAAAAAAAGTGGGTATCTCAAAATCTTGATGACAGCGTTGTGAAAGTTTGATTGGTCCTAATAAAGGCTATTCCTCACCACAGATCATGCATTCTTCTTATGAAGCTGCATGCATTAAAGACAACAGTTACTGATCAGAAAATCCAGCAAAATTTCCTACTTTCATCATTAATGAAGAGACAGGTTTAGTTTGCGAAGTGTTAACTTTTTCTTTTCTTTCTCTACTTTTGCAGAGCTTGTCCTCAATTTCATTTTTTTTTTTTTTTTTTTACAAAGATCTGACATCTCTAATTAGGAAGTTTTACATACAGGCCAGTGAATTTACCCCCAGCTGGGAAAACAAGGCTTAGCAAGACTTTTACATCTGGCCTCATTGATCTATGGATTACCTCACATTCAAGACTGTGTAGCCTTGGGGAGCAGTAAAAGAAGAAACAAATGTGGGAAAGTGAACAGAAAATCTTCCTTTAACTTCTGGGTTCAGCAGATCACATTTGGCAGTCTGCAGACAGGGAAATGGATTTATATAGTTTCTCTTTCAGGCAATAAATCATTGCAGGTGAGCGGAGTAAGAAAGAGTCGGACACTGAAAGCTGGGATTAACAGAGCCTAACTTGATTGAAATAGCCTGACAATCAGAGCCAGCAAAATTGGAGAATTCCCTTCGGGGCCCCCTATTTTTAAGCAAATGGACTTCATTTGCATTTCCTGGATTACCACCTGGATCAAAACACAGAGATCTTTGAAGTTCTTTCCATCTCCAGATCTGCAGTAGTGTTGCCTCTCAGATATGTGTTTTGAGAAAGATGTGTTTAAAATGTGCACACCTTGAAGGGAAACGGGCTTGTGAAGAGGTGTTCTTTATGGAACATGAATCCACATTTTACTTCATTTTTTTTAATATGGAAGAACAGGAAGATTGGAGTTAGAATCAGATCCAAGGAAATGAAAGAAGGCAGATCTGAGCATCCGTAATACAATCTAAACCAGGAGTAGCCAATTCGTTTTTACAAGGCGATTGTTGTGGAGGGCCGAACTAATAGGGTTGTGAAGGTGTGTAAGGCATGCGTGCACACACACATGCATACATGCATACATTGACAAAAAAAATAACATTCACCGTCAAATTAAAAGCAATCCATGTAGGCTGGACTGGGACAGCCAAAGGACCAGATGTGACCCAGGGGTTGTAAAATCACCAGATCTGACCTAAATCCAAGCACAGAGTAAGTGATGGGTGTTCATAACCAACTGAAATGTTGCTGCTCAGAAATTCAAAAGGGAGCTATAATGAAGGTTGAACTGTTCTCTCCATTAAAAAGAAAATTAAAAGCACCATGCTGAAAACTTAAACCAGTTGCACCTTCTTGTTTGGTGTGGCTTGTTTTGTCCAAAGAAATGAAGAGTTACCCAATATCAGCACCCAATTAACACATTTCAGTGCACAGAGGAGAAAACTGGATAAAGCTTATGGAGGCTTATTGATGTGAAAGGGCAAATGAAAGGACGGGATGTTATGGCGAATGGAGAATGTGGATCATGCTGGGATTAACTAGAATGAAATTGGGTCTAGAAGATAGCTAGTTGACACTCCTTCAAGACTTTTGTGTGGTCCACTACTAGTGTCCTAATGATATCCACTCAAGGACGGATTGTGGATTGATCAAGGAGCCATGGTGGCGCAGTGCTTAGAATGCAATATTGCAGGCTAATTCTGCCACTGGTAGTAGTTCGATCACCGGCTCAAGGTTGATTCATCCTTCCGAGGTTGGTAAACTGAGGACCCAGATTGTTGGGGGCAATAGGCTGACTCTGTAAACCACTTGGAGAGGGCTGTAAAGCACTGTGAAGTTGTATATAAGTGCTATTGCTATCCTTTCTGTGCAGAACAACAAGGTCAGCGTCAACAAAATTCCAAAACTGTGATTGTCCTGTGACAGCCTAAAGCAGAACCCAACGAACAGCAAAGCACGGGCAGGCTGTGAAAATGTACCGCACCAAATCCTAGCCTTGCTTTTACCCTAATAAAGGCAAAAGGAAATAGAATAAAAATAGAGCAACATCTTGCAGTAAAAGCATTTGCAATGTGGATCAATTAAATGCTGGGTTATATTGGATTTAGCATGAAATCCCACAATGAAGATCTGTCTTGGTGGATGTGGAAGCCACTGATGTGATTAAGGCCTGAGTTTTTGATTAGCCAGACTCTGACAAGGCTTATTGGATTGTGTCAGGTGGGGATTTCTTCTTCTTCTTCTTCTTCTTCTTCTTCTTCTTCTTCTTCTTCTTCTTCTTCTTCTTCTTCTTCTTCTTCTTCTTCTTCTTCTTCTTCTTCTTCTTCTTCTTCTTCTTCTTCTTCTTCTTTTCTTCTTCTTCTTCTTCCTTCTTCCTTCTTCTTCTTCTTCTTCTTCTTCTTCTTCTTCTCTTCTTCTCTCTTCTTCTCTTCTTCTTCTTCTTCTTCTCTTCTTCCTCCTCTCCTTCCGCCTCCTCCTCCTCCTCCTCCTCTCCTCCTCCTCCTCCTCCTCCTCCTCCTTCTTCCTCTCTTCCTCTTCCTCTTCCTCCTTCCTCCTCCTCCTCCTCCTCCTCCTCCTCCTCTCCTCCTCTCCTTCTTCTTCTTCTTCTTCTTCCTTTTTTTTTGTGAGGAATCGCCTTGGTTTCCAAACCAAATTGCAAGCTGACATGCTGGGGAAAGTGGGGCTTGTGCATATGAAATTGCAAAAAGAGAAGAAAACCATTTTATTTCGCAGACTTGAAAGAGTGGTGGGATACGTGAGGCTACCAAAGCACAAAGAACCTTGCTTTATTTTCATTCCAAGGGCTTTCATTCGGGCAGAGATAATCTAGATGAAACCTACGAGGTTCCTCCAGATATTTCAGACCTGCAATATATCAGAAGAATGCAGGCACAGAATATTGGCTAATCTATTCTGGGCTGGAATCGCAACTGCAACCATCATTATTCAAACATTGATAATGGGGCTACCAAGCAAGCAGACTGTGATAAAGAGGGTCGAGAGGCTGGGGATCAGAGGAAGGAGCAGAAGGTGCTGTTTGCTAAACACACCACTAATTATTCATCTCAGTAAGCACCGTAACATTACACCCTTCTGTGATGCAGAAACCTTTTGGCCCTGCAATATGCAGTTAATGCTCGGTAGGTACTTAATATCTGCAAAATTGCATCTCATTTGGTGCTATGGAATTTTAACTAGGACCGTAGCCCTCTACACTGCGCTAAACGGCCTCTTAGTAATTTGTTCAGGACTGCCCTGATACATTGCGAAAGCAGTATAGAGGTTATCCAAAAATTTGCATCCCTAATGATATTTCCTAATGGCTTCCTTTGCTTTGTAAACATAAAACTCCTTTGAGTCAAAGTCAACTCTGAGATTATGGACACCTCTGTGTAAGTTTCTTGGCAAGACAGAGGCAGGATTTCCTAGGGTCTACTTCTGGGACTTCCCAGGTTAGCCTACAACCCTGATTCCATTTTAAGCACCATTTCTCCAAGGCATTTGCGATGGCCCTTGTGGCACTTGAATCCGCAAGTATGAAAGTTGGAGTGAACTTCATCCGCCATGCCCTTCTAACAACATCATAGTATAAAACCATTAATTATGAATTTGAAAGGACAGCATGGAGCAAGAGAATCCCCCAGAGATGGTGGTCCAAACACTGATTAAAAAATGCCACCAGGGAGTCCTTCTCAAAAATTGGTTCCATTGTTATTCCACTCTTGCTGTGACAATACTTATCCAATTACGCTGCGGGATTGCAATTTAAGCGTATTAGACATAGTCCTTCCTTCTGGGGCAGCTAAGAACATTCTCAGAGAAGACTCTTTGTATCTAATGGTTAACCCCTGAAAATGAAGGCAAGGAAAGTTCTGGTAAAAAAAAATCCAGAAGTTCAAATTATAACTCGTTAAAGAAATAATAATAAGAGGATATTTCCACACAGCGGATGCTTTTATTTTATGTAGCATATAAAGTCCAATTCCAATTTAAGCTTCCTTCCCGTCATCTGATGTTATGAAAAGATCTATTTTGAGCTGAGGGAATTTCAGGTATGGCTGCCTGTGTGATCTGGTTATTATTCCTGTTGAATGAAGTAACTTTATAGTGATCTCAACTTTTCAGGAAGGAAGGAAGGAAAAAAGGAAGGGAGGGAGGGCAAGAAGAAGGGGGGAAAAAATCCAGAGATCAATTTCTGCTCTTTTGGGTTGTGATTGGCAGGTGTTTTTCAAAGTCAGCCATGTATTTCCATTGTAACATATTTTTAATGTTCAGGAGAAATGGACCATATGAAATTCTATTCTGCAAAAATTAAAGGCATATGAACCTCTACTGGAAGATTTGTGAACCTCTCCTGTTTGTGTCTCTTCAACATATGAAAACATGCTCACGCTCCACTAATCCTGTCCTTTGACTTATGATCCACAGTATGCCAGATCAGAGAGGCATTAACTTGTCAGTTCTTACTGTTGTGTTGTCGACATACAGAGTTCAGATTTTAGATCGAAATTCTTGTTGGGCACAGGACTGTTGTGTAAAGAAGGGAATGGCAAAGGGTTCTAGGCATTTGGCATGACAGTCAATAACATTCCTGGATCATACGGTACAATTATTTTATACAATTTCTAGATGGCCTGAAAAGTCACAGGTGGTCCAATTCTCTCTAGTCTTGACAGAGTCATAGGAGAAGTCTAATGGGATTGTACCTGGTGACTATAATGATGTATTTGTAAAGATGGATGAAGCCACATACAGACTTGGTGCATGATAAACATGCCTAGCATCACTTATCTAAAGTAGATGTATTTTTGAAGCTCAAGAAAGAGTTCTACTTGACATTTCCGAGATATCTACCAAAAGAGTATAGGATCAGTATATTACAGTGTTGGACTGGAGATACATAGGAGATACCTAGAAACTCACTTAACTTACTTCAGGCTTGTTCTTAGGAAGACAAAATGAAGGAGGATTGAGACCCTAGAAAGAGTGCAGAGAAGAGCAACAAAGATGATAAAGGGTCTGGAAGCTAAACCATATGATGACAATTGAGGGAGCTAGGTATGTCCAGTTTAATGAAGAGAAGGATTCGTGGTGATATGACGGCAGTCTTCCAGTACTTGAGGGTCCGTCACAAAGAAGAGGGGGTCAGCTTATTTTGCAAAGCACTTAATTGCAGAGCAAGAAATAATGGGTGGAAGATTATTAAAGAAAGATCCAACCTAGAATTAAGGAGAAATTTCCTGACTGGGAACAATTAAACAGTGAAACAGCTTACCTCCGGGTGTTGTGGGTGCTCTGTCATTGGAGGTTTTCAAGAAGAAACTGGGCAGCCATTTTTCCAGAATGGTATAGTAGCTTCTGCTTGAAAAAAGGGTTGGACTAGAACAGAGGTCCCCAACCTTTTGGGCACCAGGGACCTGTTCTGTGGAGAGAGGTTTTTCCACAGACCGGAGGTTGCGTGGTTTTGTGTGCTGCCTGCATCCCACAGATGGGGCTTTGCTTGTTTGTGCAGACCGGTTGCTGGCATGCCGTGGCCCGGTACTGGTCCATGGACGGGGGTTGGGGACCCCTGTACTAGAAGACCACAAAGTCCTTTCCAGCCCTATTAGAGACCAAGAGAGCCCTGGTGGTGCAGTGGTTAGAATGCAGTACTGCAGGCTACTTCTGCTGACTGCCGGCTGCCAGCAGTTTGGCAGTTCGATCCTGACCGGCTCAAGGTTGACTCAGCCTTCCATCCTTCCGAGGTGGGTAAAATGAGGACCCAGATTGTTGGGGGCAGGAGGCTGACTCTGTAAACCACTTAGAGAGGGCTGTAAAGCACTGGGAAGCGGTATACAAGTGTAAGTACTGTTGCTATTGTTCTATGTTCTGTCATATAAGCTGTTTTGAACTCCTGGATGAAAAGTGGAATATAAATCTTAATATAAATCTGGAGGATTACCAAGATCTAACTGGCAGGGGAGGGGACTTGGGAAAGATGGGCACACTTGACTGTGTACAGCCAGGGCGTGGTAGGATTATGTTGGTCATAACTCTGTTCTTTGAATGTAGTGTGCTTAATATGCCTATGTGCTTATATATGTATACACCACACACACACACACACACACACACACACTAACTGGTTTTTCTGTTTTAACATTTTTGCTGAACTGTGGAATGTATGCTGCTCAGAGTCATAAAGATTGGAATGGCATACAAATCCAAGTAATGGAAAGAAAGAAAGAAAGAAAGAAAGAAAGAAAGAAAGAAAGAAAGAAAGAAAGAAAGAAAGAAAGAAAGAAAATAGCAACACCTACAATAAATCATTGTTTTTTTTTCTGCTGTCCCTTTTGAATATATATTCACAGCACCAGTTTTATTGTTTTTCTGGGGTGAGGTGGGGTGGGGGGTGGGGAATGCTTGAAAAAAAAAAATCCATAAGTTAAAAGTTCAACGTTTTCTCTTAAATGTGCCTTTTAAAATGGATTTGCTCTCACCATAGGAAAAGTTCATTATTCTAAAACCCCTAAGTATTCTGTTGAGAGAGGTAGGAAATCGAAAAAGCCTGTGAATTGTTCAGTCCTGATTCATACGTCAAGCTCACAAACTGAGTATCAGGTCTGTTTGTAGCTACGGGATTTTTCTCAAGACCTTTGGTTACATCGCATGAATTCTACTCCAACAAGCAAAGATGGCTGATTCTTTCTGGGCCAATAAACGTCTTCGTGATCTAATTGTTGGGAAAGATTCATTAGCAACCCACACCTTCCCCGTGTGCCTCCTATGAGAAACCCCTGCTGAATGGCGCAACAGTCTTTATAATGCATGCCACCAACCACTCCATGGATCTGTGATTCATTGCTCTGCCAGCCATCTGAGATACAGTGTATGAAAATGCCATATAAATGCAAATCCAAATGCAAACATTGAATTCCCCTGTTGGGTGGTGATAAGGTGCTCATCTAGACAATATATTATGATTTAAAAATGGAAAGCGATATCCGGGAAAATATGGGGGTGAAGGCAGCCAGTAACAATGACTTCTAAAGTATGTATATACGTATGTATGCATGCATGCATGTAAACACACAAATGCACATGCTTACATACCTTCATTCAAGGTATCTATTTATTTTCCACATTCACCCTTAAATGTGGCGGCCTTCTTTCTTGCTATATTATTGTGAGACTGCACATTTCCAATTAATAAATTGCATCTAGAATTATTTTAAGACTGATTTGAGGGATGACAGGATCGGCATTTGGAAACAGAGAGCATTGCTGAGGAATATGTTGAATAGCTTCAATTTTTCCTGTCTGTTGAAACAAACAAACAAACAAAGGCACATTTAAAAGCTGCAGATAAGTATCAGAAATAAAGAGGGAAGACTGGCACTGTTATAATAGGAGTCATAAAAAAAAGTTAAATGACAGGGGCAAGATCTCAAATAAGATGCTTGCGGTCCAAATTATTGCACAGAATAGTGGGGGAAAAAATGTACATTAGATCAGGTTCTTCCTTGAATGGATAAAGAAATAAATCAATGAGATTAGCCCGTTTTCAAAGACAACTGCACTCATTTACATTTTTCATACAAAACCCAGTGATTCTGCTTTGTCTCCACTTCTTATTTTTCTAACCCTTCAATTTTAGCATCTGTTTCAGGATTCCTTTTTTTTTGCAAAAGCCCATCCATATTTTGCACAGATTTCTCTTAACATACTGAATTTGGTACCTTTTGTCTAATGGGCACTTTCTGCCTATCATATGGGTGCAACTTTATTCTCTGTCATCTGTATTACTGTACAGTACTTAACAGGAATGGGAAACTAGGTTGCAAAACTCGGGGTGATTTTCCCCCAAATAGATTTGCTTTACAATTTGAAACCAAAGCAACATTCACCCCAGGCCTGGCCACTAACTCTTCTCAAAATCTTTTGTGCTTTGTTCCACGTCAACATTACAAAACTTGTGGGTAGGTAAAGATATTTTTTCACGAAGATGTATGCCATAAAACCTTATGTAATTTATTCTGGATCTCTAGATGATTAGTTTGTTGGAGTAAAATGAGTATTAATATCAAATGATTGTCATGCTGGTGATGCCCATAACTTAGTGCATGGTTTATATTAAGAGGTCTCAAGTTTAAACTTTGCTCTCTCCCAGACAGGGTTAGAACGCTTCATATTTGGAAGTGAGGAACCAATAATCTTCCAGGTAGTCTTGGACCTTGTGAAGACCTCTGTATTTTCATTTGTCTGTCTGGGTACTGTAATATTTGTGTTCTCGCAGTAACTTCTACTGTAAGTAACTGGATGCCTCATTTTGCTGCTCTAGAATGTGCCCAAGCCAATGTACTGCCTTGGTTACTGTTGCTATGGAAGGAGTATGTGGAGCTAAAGCTTGGAAAATGAATAAGATATGGTAAAATAGCATCTAAATTGGCCAAAGGTCAGTTAACTGGGATTGTAGCTGGAAGGTTTGTAAAGATTGATCAAAGCTTCACTCCAGGATTTTTAGACAATAAAAGGGCAGTTTGAAAGAAGACAGTGAGCGGAGAGAAGTTGAGAACTGATTTTTATGGATGAAGGATGCACAGCTTAGAGTTGAGACAAAATTGATGGAACCCAATGGGGGACAATGAGAGGGAAGAAAGGAGTACTATGAAATGGTGGTGAAGCCTCAAGATAAACAGTAGGGCTCAGAAGCAGGATGACTATGGAAATAGTCTTCTCAGAGCTTCAGTAAAGGGCCTGGGCATTGAGTTAAGTTATAAAATCATAGAAAATCATAGAATCATGGGACTGAAAGGGACTTTGGAGGTCATTTAGTCCAACCCCCTGTCCAAGGCAGAAGACATTAAACCATCCTGGACAAAAGGTCATCCAATTGTTTCTTAAAAACCTGCAGTGATGGAGCACCCACAACTCCAGGAGGCAAACTATTCCACTGATTAATTGTCTTACTGCCAAGAAATTTCTCCTTAGTTCCAAGTTGTATCTGTCTTTGACAAGCTTCCATTCATTACTTCTTATCCTGTCCTCAGGGGCTTTGGAGAATAAGTTAACTCCCTTCTCCGTTGATAGCTACTCAAGTACTAGAAGATAGTTATAATGTTACCCCTAAACTTCTCTTTGTTAGGCTAGACATACCTAGTTCCTTTAACTGTTCATTGTACAATTTAGCCTCTTATTATCTTTGTTTCTCTTCTCTGCACTCTTTCTAGGATCTCAGCATCTTTTTTTGCATCTTGGTGACCAGAATTGCAACCAATATTCCAAGTGTGGCCTTACCAGTGCAGTATAAAGCTTGATTGCTTAAATCCAATTTTTAATGTTTTAAAGCACATTAACAAAAACACTACATTTTTCTTTAGAAAAATAGGATTTCCAACCAATGTATTACCTAGACAAAAGAAAGATTTCCCAACAAACATTAAATGAATGAATGTGCTTTCTCTGCACAATACATATTAGTCTTGGAGAGCCCCAATAGACCTCTGTGATAATGCTCTCTGCTTCTTCTTTTGACTCTCCCTTTATTCTTTGTTGCTTGCTGGCTTATTCAGCAAGAGATATGACAATGGCTGCATGCAAATGAAAGATAATCCTGACTTCTGTTTTTATGACCGCTGTTGATTTTATAGGAATAAGATGGTAACAGGGAGTAAGTCTATTCTCCAGATATTGCATCCTTGGCTGTGTGTACTGGAGCTGTTGGGAGGTGTTGTTCAGCAACATCTGGAGAGAACAAAATTTCCTACCTTATCTAGGATGATGCAGCAGCTGATTGGTTAATTAAATCCATAGATCTTAGACCCCTTAACCAATAATTATTGAATGACCCTCCAATACTTGCTGTCAAATTGTAATTCGTAACTTGTTTCATTTATTTGCTAGATTTATATTCTGCCTTTTCCCCAAGAGCAGAAGCTGACACATCATCCCTTTTCTCCTGCTCTATTGCCCAGCATGACTAAGAGTTAGAGATTAGCCCAAAGTCACTGATCATCCAAGACAATGAGACTTGAGGGTTCCAGAAGACAGACATTAATAATAATAATAATAATAATAATAATAATAATAATAATAATAATAATAATAATAATAATAATAATAATAATAATAATAATAATAATAATAATAATAATAAAGTTGGAAGGGACCTTGGAGGTCATCAAGTCCAACCCCCTGCTCAGGCAGTAATCCTATACCATTTCGGACAAATGGCTGTCCAGTTTCTTCTTAAAACTTCCAGTGTTGGAGCATTCACCGCTTCTGGAGGCAGGTTGTTCCACTGGTTATTGTTCTAACTGTCAGGAAGTTTCTCCTTAGTTCTAGGTTGCTTCTCTCCTTGATTAGTTTCCATCCGTTGCTTCTTGTCCTGCCTTCAGGCGCTTTGGAGAATAGCTTGACTCCCTCTTCTTTGGGGCAGCCCCTGAGAGATTGGAAGACTGCTATTATGTCACCCCTCATCCTTCACTTCATTAAGGTAGACATGCCTAATTCCAGCAACCGTTCCTTATATGCTTTAGCCTCCAGTCCCCTAATCATCCTTGTTGCTCTTCTCTGTACTCTTTCTAGAGTCTCAACATCTTTTTTACATCTCAACATCTTTTTTACATTACAAAGACTATAGGAATTCTATTGTGGGGTACAAAAACAGAATCTTGAAAGGCTGTCATTGTGTATCCTCTGCCTTCTCTTACAATGAACAAAATCAAGGTGGAGCTGTTTTGAGTTTCTTTCTCACCCCCATTTCCTTTCCAGGACTAAGTTGACATTTACTTAGCCATTCTAAACTTTCACTCGTCAAGGTTATATCCCCACTCTTTTGCATCTTAGATCCAGTCCAACATTTTAATTATACACTATATACACATTGGCATCAAATGCCTTTAATCTGCAAAGGGGGAAGTTCACTCACTACTTGAAAAGTACTCATAGTTAAGAGATTTCAGGGTTATATTCACACATTACATTTAAATAAGTCAGGTAAAGATTAGCAAGTGCAACAGAACTAAGCTTATCGCATGTTAATTTTAGGTGGGTTTTAATTGCATATCCTGTACAGTATAATGGTGTGTGAGAATGTCCTTGGGAGACAACAGACAGAGACAGGCAAGGGTATGGTCAGATAAGAGGCTGCTGAAATCACAGCAGGAATTTGGGGTGAATCAAGCAGCTCAAAAAAGACCTTGTCTAGTTTTTTGGGCTGCAAAGGCGAGGGGGAAGAAATATATTTTCAAACAAAGATTCTGTTAATGTAACCTTACAATAAAGTAGAATTAGCTCATCTAGCCGCTTCTCACGGCTGACCTGTAATGTGTTGCGACACTGTAGACACTTGTTACTTAATAGTTCAGTGAACAGTATAAACTTGAAAAATGAACTAATTCAGTATCCAAGTTCATGCACATACAGGCCAACAGGCCACCATTTTGAAATATACTTATAGCGCTAATTTGATTTTTTTTTTTTAAATTGCTTAGTCCAAGGGCATTCAACATTCAACAACAGCCAAGGACTCCAACTGACGTTGAACTGATATGCCAAAGTGACTTTCTCCAAGCGAGCAATCTCGAGAGAAGAAAAGTAGAAGAGAAGAATGCAGTAAATGCAATTGGTTGGTTGATTGTTAGATAAAAAGGCTTCCAGCAATTATGTACAGGAACATGGAAATCAAACAGCCTAACCGTAAAAGCCCTATCAACAATGAATAACAAAAAGCTAATATAAAAGCATATATTCACAACAAAGCTATTGTGTATTGGTGAGAAAATTCATTACTTCCTTATTGTGTAGTCTGGCCCCTGGGAATGGAGAAATCCAGAATTATGGTTCTTGGTAGTTTGGAACATACAGAGAGAGAGAGAGAGAGAGGGAGAGAGAGAACTTTACATGCTATGGTACTTCAGGAGTATGAGAGATATCAGAGGCTATTATTTTAAAATGCAGTTTATCCCATGTAATTTTTTTGCAGGAAGGATTTGCCATTATTTATATAATCTGTTTCCCCCTTTCTTCCCTTAGATGGTGCTAATGGGGTACGAACTATATAAAGCTGCTGAGCATAAGTCAGGATGTGCAATGTATTTGGTTATTTTTGTTTGTTGAATATATATGCACAGAGAGAAAGAAGAAAGGGAGAAGTGGAAGAAGGAGAAAGAAAGGGGAGAGGGAGAGGGAAAAAGAGAAGGAGGAGAAGGAGAAGAAGAAGAAGGAAGAAGAAGGAGGAGGAGGAGGAGGAGGAGGTGGAGGAGGAGGAGGAAGATAAGGATGAAAACAGTTCTCAGTCTAAAAATGGGGCTTTTTTAAAAGTACAATTTCACCAAAGTAGCTGAAAAAGAGATTGGCATCAGTGAAAGCATATAAGATGTGTTGTGGGCACATTCTTCCCAGAAGCAGTGGGTTTCTAAACGACGAGAAGCAGGGAGACTGAAACAGGATCAAAACATAGAAATAAATGAGTCAGTTATGCCTTAATAAACACCAGAAGCTTTTAGCAAGACATATAGTCAAATGATGTTTGCGATGAATTCGTGTGTGCACATGTTAAAATAACACAGGAATTTGTATGTTGACTGTAAAGCATATGCTTTTTTTTTATGATCAATCACTGGGGCAAACAGAAGCTAAATCAAATAAAGGCAAAACAAACAAAGATAAATTTCATCAAAACAAAACAAAAAAAGGGCAAACACACAGATACTGCATTTATGGCATCGTTATGTCGAAAATATCCTGGCAGTTCCAAACTCAGTAATAATTCTATTCATTTCTCCCTAGGAGTGTCAGAATGTCTTTGAAAAGCTCTGGGAGAAGATGTGTACCACCAGCAGAGGGGAGTGAAACAGGACAAAACTAGGAGAGGAAACAGCAATATTTCCAAACTTGTTTATTTCTAAACATACACCAAGAGTAGCTTGACTCAGCCAATCCAGAATTAAGGCCTTAATCTCTTTTTTCTTTTCTTTGTTTCAACCAGTGGAACAGCTTACCTCCAGAAATCGTAAGTGCTCCATCACTGGAAATTTTCAAGAAGAGACTGGACAAACACCTGTTTGAGATGGTATAGGTTCTCCTGCTTGAGCAGGGGGCTGGACTAGAAAACCTCCAAGGTCCCCTCCAGCTCTATTCTATTCTATTCTATTCTATTCTATTCTATTCTATTCTATTCTATTCTATTCTATTCTATTCTGTTCTGTTCTGTTCTGTTCTGTTCTGTTCTGTTCTGTTCTGTTCTGTTCTATTCTGTTCTATTCTGTTTTATTCCATTCCATTCCGTTCCGTTCTGTTCTGTTCTGTTCTGCTCTGCTCTGCTCTGCTCTGCTCTATTCCTATTCTGTTCTGTTCTGTTCTGTTCTGTTCTGCTCTATTCTGTTTTATTCCATTCCGTTCCGTTCCATTCCGTTCTGTTCTGTTCTGTTCTGCTCTGCTCTGCTCTATTCCTATTCTGTTCTATTCTATTCTATTCTATTCTATTCTATTCTATTCTATTCTATTCTATTCTATTCTATTCTATTCTATTCTATTCTAACCTTTTCCATATGAAAAGCTCCCGGAATGGCTTAGGCAAGCGATGGAAACCAGATTGTCCCTGCCTTCGGGCACAACAAGCAAGGAAAAAGCAATGGGGAGGGAAAAGGAAAACTAGACAATGCAGAATCCAGAAACTATTTGCTTGCTGATCTGTTTTGTCCTAATAATGTTTGGTCTGGAAAATTTAAAGTCTCCCTAAACCTTCTTATGAACAAATGATTTGAGGAGGAGTCCCTTGGTCTCTACACATACAGATATTCCTTGGAAGATTCAGATAGTCCTTGGTGTACAGCAGTTCACTTAGTGACCGTTCAAAGTTACAAAGGCACTGGAAAAAGTGACTTAGGACCGTTTTTCACATTTACGACGGTTGCATCCCCATGGTCATGTGATCAAAATTCAGATGCTTGGCAACTGACATGTATGTGTGACAGTTTGCTGTGTCCTGCTTCATGTGATATCCCCCCCCCCGTTTGTGACTTTCTGACAAGCAAAGTCAATGGGGAAACCATAGTCACTTAACAACCCTGTTACTAACTTAACAATAGTGATTTACTTAGCAACTGGGGCAAGAAAAGTTAGAGAGGGGGGAAAGCTCATTTAACACCAGAACTTTTAGCCTTAATTGTGGTTATAAGTCAAGGGCTACCTGTAGTTCTTTTCATTATAATTGTGGGGGGAGGAGGGAAAAACAGTTAATTCTATAGTTCATTTCCTGCCCCTCATTGATTAATCTCCGCCATCTGTCCATCAACAGAAGAACAGTGCAAAATAGGATGTGGCCATTCGTGTACCCTGGGACCTGAGTCTCCAATAGAAGTTCTGTTCTCACCTATTTAGGGAACCTGGTTCAACTCAAATAATCTTATCTTTGAACCATAAAAGACCCATCATATTATGCCGGTCAATGATTCTAATGCAGTCCATCGCTTCAAAGCTAACGTCAAACCAATGCCAGGCCAGTGGCATGTCACATCTTCTGAGGGTACCGTTTTGTGATGGGCATTATTGCTACGCAAGATCAAATAACACCAGAAGATCACGTATTCCCTCGAGGTTCTTTGAATATGAATAGTCTTTATAAAACTTGGCCTTGTTAATGCCATCGGAGGTTGCTGGAAGATGATTAGCATTTCATTTGACGGATCTCTTTGATAAACAAACTTTTATCCTTCAACTTATCTTTTTTAAAAAAAAATAAAATAAATAAATTGGGGGGCATATCAAATCCTCCATTATCCTCCCTGCAGGTTGCTTTTACAAGTGGGCTTTGATGTGATGGAATGTACAGCTGGAGAAGGAGTGTGTGTGTAAGGGGAATGACAACAATAAGATCATGGTTTGCCAGGAAGGAGGCAACACATTCCGGAGAGGGGTGAGGGCAAGACAAGAGACTACAGAGTCCTGAATTGGATGGGAGAGGGAGGAAAAGGTTCAGGGTAGCCACACCGTAGTAAGAGAAGAGTAGGCAGAGCTGAAGGGGGGAGGTAAATGTGTCATCAGCTTAGAGTCCTTACATTGCCACAAACAGTTTTTTTTAAATCCAACCCCTCCTGGATTCTATTGACCCTTATCTAGCACCAATTTAGTACTGGCCATTAGTTGATTTTTGTACAGAGGCTTGGATAAACCAGCGGTGCTGCCACTTTTCACATGGTCCTGATCCTTTGCAGCTGACGACTCTGGAATCTCTGTGCATTTGTTAAGTTAGGTTGTAGCTTTAGTCCAGTGAAATTCTGACTATTAGGTGTAAGCCAATAAGGGTCAGGACTCGAGTGGATCTCACCGTGTTATCTTTGTGCCGAGGCCCGATACTCCCAATCTCCTGGCCGTCCATCCATATTTATTACTTGATTTTTCTGGAGAGGTGTTAAGGCAGTTACTGCACAGCACTTCGGTTTCTCCCTTTCCCACAAGAACTCCGAGCGAAGTTGTAGGATGGTTTGAAATTAAGAGACCTTTACTTCAATCAGGGAGAATAGTACTTCTTTCTTTCTTTCTTTCTTTCTTTCTTTCTTTCTTTCTTTCTTTCTTTCTTTCTTTCTTTCTTTCTTTCTTTCTTTCTTTCTTTCTTTCTTTCTTTCTTTCTTTCTTTCTTTCTTTCTTTCTTTCTTTCTTTCTTTCCTTTTTTTCTGCCGTGCGTCTTGAAAGAGAGAGAGAGAGAGAGAGAGAGAGAGAGAAAGAGGAAGCATAAGGGTAGCCTTGATTGTGGCACTTCTCTGATTGTGCTTCCTTGTGAAGTCCCATGTTTGGCTGCTCCTGTTGCTTTGAATGGTTTGTTCTCCCTTCCCAGGCTACATTTTTATGTTGGTTTTTGCAAGAAAAGGCATCTTTCATTTTGCTTCCCCCCCCCCCCCCAATTCATCTTCAGCTCACTTTAATGGTGACAGCTTATGACTGTCACAGGAAATGGATGCTTCAAGTTGAAAAGCAAGAAGAACATACATTTTCCTTCAGGCTGACTTGTCATAATATTAGAGATTTTTATGTTGATTTGCTTGGTCTGAATCCTCTGCTCTGCAAGCTTCTGGGTTTCACCCCACAACTTATAAGATGAAATTCCTTTGAGTTAAGCGATTTCATAGAATGTCCATCTCGTTTTATTGGCTATAATTCAGAAGTGGTTTGTCACGGATGCTTTATTTAGAATGCTTTATTTACTTTCTGGTCTGCACTTCTGGCATATCCCATCCAATTGCTAACCAAGATGGACCTTGCTCGCTTTTTCAGATTCAACCAAGAGTTGAATCTGTTGCTGCTAACATCTGTAGATTCAGTATTTATGCTAATCCAGACCTCTGGCAAATACGTGCAATCAGAAATTAATAATGTGTTGCCTCGTGAGCATAAGAGCAAAAAGAAATTTTCATGGTTTTATTTGGTCTGAAATCTAACTGGATAGATATTGCTTTGATGTAATGGCATTGTTCACAAATTCTCTTGCTTCTACGGTTGCCTACTTGTATACAGTAGTCCTCATCTTATGACCATTGATTTAGCGGCTGTTCAAAGTTATGATGGCGCTGAAAGAACTGTCTTATGCCAGCCCTCACATTTACAACTGTTGCAGCATCTCTGCAGTCATGTGATCAAAATTTCAGCACTTGGCAACTGGCATGTATTTATGAGGACTGCACCATCAGTCATGTGAAATTCTAGAATGTGCTGAAATTCTATAGTTCAGAGGCCCCCAACCTTTTGGGCACCAGGGACCGGTTCCGTGGAGAAAGGTTTTTCCACGGACCAGAGAGTGCATGGTTTTGTATGCTGCCTGCATCCTGTGGATGGGACTTTGCTTGTTTGTGCAGACTGGTTGCTGGCATGCCGCAGCCCGGTACCGGTCCATGGGCCGGGGGTTGGGGACCCCGCTATAGTTCAACGACTGTCCCATTCCAGGCTGAGCAAACACATCAGATTGATGAGTAGAACCTCGAGCAAAGTACAAGGGAGGCAGAAAACCACCTGAGCGCACACAAACACACGCTCTGGGTCATATGGGAGAATGGGATCCAACCTAGTAGGTGGACACAGTGAAGGGAGGACAAAATCCAATCCAAAGTGGAAACTGTCAAAGACAAACATAACACAGGATGAGGCAGCAACAGAGAAGCAAGTGTGGTCCTTTGCAGTCAGGAGTCCAACACCAGAGAATTCTTAAAGTTAGTCTGGGTCATAAGCTGAGAGTCAAGGAGCAAAGCAGGACACAGGAATAGATCTGACATTGGAAAGCTTCCCCCAATAGGTAGCCAGCAACTGGCAGCTGTTCTAAAGTATGCCCTCTGCAAGTACAGTTCTTGCAGGACAAGAAGTAATGGATGGAAACTAGTCAAGGAGAGAAGCAACCTGGAACTGAGGAGAAACTTCCTGACAGTTAGAACAATTAACCAGTGGAACAACCTGCCTCCAGAAGCGGTGAATGCTCCAACACTGGAAGTTTTTAAGAAGAGACTGGACAGCCATTTGTCCGAAATGGTATAGGGTTTCCTGCCTGAGCAGGGGGTTGGACTCGATGACCTCCAAGGTCCCTTCCAACTTTATTATTATTATTATTATAGTTGAGGGCTTTGGGATCTTTGCTTCTTAAGGAGAGGAGCAGATCACCTTTGCTCAGCTCTCCAAGGCTCCCAGCCATGCATTGTTGGGTTGAGCATCTTGCAAAGATTTGACCTTTGACACTTGGCTCCTCCCATTTCCTTATAAAAGTAATCTCAGGTGTTTGTTTGACAGCTGTTGGGACTGACGATGGATCAAGTGTGTCAGCTTTAGCCTGAGGACTCATAGCCAGCCCAGCAAAAAAATATTATTTAATGATTTGCACCAGAGCTGTAAGAAGCGTGAAAATGCCCTTCGCAATAGCACATTGCATCAGTAAAGCACGCTTCTTCAAGTAATAAAACCAGCCAGATCTGCCAGTAAAGCTAGACATGGCTGCTTTAAAGGCTTTAAACATAACAGCTAAGTTTACTAATGCAGCAAAGCTTTGCCATTATATGCATATGTGTAGATATCTGGAAAAAACTTTCCAAGCAGCCACACTTGTCATTCTGGAGGATGTAGCTGCTTTAATGCTTCAAGAAAGGATGGGTTGCTTGCGTGAAACAATCCTTCAAATGGACTTTGCAGAGTGTAAGGAATGACTGCTTTTGCTAAGAGGTTATTTAAGCTGATGGTTAAATGACCATCACTCTTAGGGTTTCTGATGCCTTGGTCTAGCTGGCAACAGTTCTAGGGCAACACTTGAGATAGCTCAAGGTCAGGAGTCTCCAAACATGGCAACTTTAAGATTTGTGGACTTCAACTCCCAGCATAGCTGGTGGAGGAATTCTGGGAGTTGAAGTCCAGAAGTCTTAAAATTGCCAAGTTTGGAGATCCCTGCATGAGGTTAACCATTAAATGCCTAAAATGCGGTGTGCCTGCTCGTTCTAAGTAACATTTTCTAGTAAGGATTTATTGTTTTTCCTGCTTAGAGATATAACGTTTAGGACCACAGATAGACATGAGGCCATATTAAACCAGATGCAGGCTGCAGGAGCATAGCATTCTGAACAAATGTAATGTATGGAGAAGAACCCACTCCAAATCTTTAAATGAAGCTTCCATCAGAGACACAAAAGACCCAGAGGGTTAACAAGACACCCTTGATTAAGCATCTCAGTCTTGATAACATCATTGGAGGCTGCTGAACTGGTACTTGGACTGTGGGCAGTTAATTATGTTTGCTTGGATAAAAGTGGTCCTAGAAAACTGATTTAAAGCAATCATTTCTTGTAAGTTCCTTAGTTCCCTTTTAGAAAGAAAGAGGACGTGAAAAAGGCAATGATTCCAGGGGACTAAAGGATCATTTCCAGGACAAGTAATAAAGAAAAATAAAGAAAATGCATATGGTCATATTGGGGGGGGGGGGGGGAGAGAGAAGAAAACACCCCTCCCTTTATCACTCCCTCTCCCCCAAGTTGTTTTAAACAACTTTAGATTTACACACACAACTGCAGGAAATTGCAGAGTCTCTGGAAAACGTTATATAGGAATTATTTCCAAGACTTTCGATCAACTCTGTGAACAAAAAGGTTTGGCAAATCAAAGAATGAAAACAACGAACATTAGGATTTAGAGATGGCCTGAAAATGAAAGGAGAAAGAAACGAGAAAGGATTGAAGTAAATAACCACCCATGAATGACAAATATTGCTATAGTTTTGAGACAGCTGGTAAGGTAGATGGCCATTTATGATAGAAATGAATCCTTTTCTTTTACTTTTCCTCCCTCACTTTATCTTGGTTCCAGTTGAGGGTACAACTTCGATAATTTGTAGCTCAGAGAGAGAAGTTCTTGCCTGCCAACAGGGTCAATATTCTGCAGTCTCTGACTACCTTTGCTTGTCCCCCCCCCCAAGATTTTCTATTACTTTTGCAAATTTCTGGATTCTCTTGCGAGGGTAGTTTAAAAGCAATAGCATTTCTTTGCCTAAAATTTGAGATCTTAATGTGTACGTTCCTGTCCTCCATAGTCTGAGTGGGCAGATTTGGGAAACAGTAGAAAAAGTGTTTTCTCAAATTGATCAGATTGTTCATCTGCTTCTCATTTATCCATCAATCATAAATTTTCTTTAGCTGGGCTGAAATATCTCTTCAAATGTTTTCCAGGAATAAGCCATTTGTGCTATTGGGGCCAAACTGTTTTCACCTGAACATCTCCCAATCCTCAGAGGTCAAGTCTCCGTGTGGTAGCTGAGGAATGCAGCATAGAGCTAACCCAGAATTCTTACTATTCCAAAACTTCTAATGCAAGAAGAACACCACTAACCTAAGGAGGTTTTGTTGTCTTTCTCCAACTCTGAGGATCTCCACCGTGAAGACTCACGAGCATTCCTGCCCTTTGGACATCAACAGCTATTAACACAGCCAAGGCCTTTAAGTAAGTTCTTGTACAAGATGACTAGGCTGAACCTGAGGCAGGGGTCAAGCACATCATCAGTCTCAAGTCCCTTTGCACCCACAAGAGATTTAAGTCCAGCTCACCTTGAATTTTGTTGACTCTTATCTACTAACAATTTGCCTTGCCTCTTAGTAGTTCAGATTCTTGTAGAGAGCTAGCATGGAATAAACTAGTACCCATTTGAGCAACCTTTTAATTTCTTGTGCCTGACAAAGCAGGATTAGCTCTCCAGTCTCAGTTTAGCGTTCCATTGAGCTTGTTCATGCAGCAGAAGCAGTATTGGCTTTCTCCTCTGGTAAGATTATTAACGTCAGCCACACATGAAGCTCTCCAAATAGCTTCCTTTATATAGAAGGCAAACTTTGTCCTTGGCTCATCTTGCCTTAATCCACCCTTCGCCTCTCACTGTCTTGTCACATTGTGGAGTTCCTGGTGCTTTCTGAACCTGTTTCTTTACTTGGAGACATTTCATTATCCAACTAGGTCACATCAGTGTGAATGACTGTGGGGTTTTCTACATCTATATTTCTACATCTATATTTACATCTATATATATATACACATTGCTCCTAGAAGCACGAGGCCGAAGAGACACCAGCCTGAAGATGACGAATGAGACTTCGTCGAAACGTCGCCAAGACACTTCCAATTTTACGCGGGAGAAAACCCGAATCACCAAAGACCTACATACTAATATATATATACTAGTGATAAATAGATGGATGGATGGATGGATGGATGGATGGATGGATGGATGGATGGATAGATAGATAGATAGATAGATAGATAGATAGATAGATAGATAGATAGATAGATAGATAGATAGATAGATAGATAGATAGATAGATAGATAGATAGATAGATAGATATGGGATGGATGGATGGATAATTGACAGAGGATATAGATCTATAGATGATAGATTATTGATAGATATAAATAGATATATAGATAGATTATTGATAATTACAGATACATGATAAATAGATGATAGATGATAGATAAAGATAGATGATGGATGATAGATAGATAGATAGATAGATAGAAAGATAGATAAATAGATAGATAGATAGATAGATAGATAGATAGATAGATGATAGATAGATAGATAGATAGATAGATAGATAGATAGATAGATAGATAGATAGATAGATAGATAGATAGATAGATAGATAGATGACACAGTGGTGGGATTCAGCCGGTTCGCACTAGTTCAGCAGAACCGGTAGCTATTTTTTTTGTTGCCCAGGCCCAGAATGGACTTCCAGAAGTGGCATCCACACAGAGAACTGGTTGTTCCCATATTTGAATTCCACCACTGGATGGATGGATGGATGGATGGATGGATGGATGGATGGATGGATGGATGGATAGATAGATAGATAGATAGATTAGATAGATAGATAGATAGATAGATAGATGATAGATAGATAGATAGATAGAAAGAAAGAAAGAAAGAAAGAAAGAAAGAAAGAAAGAAAGAAAGAAAGAAAGAAAGAAAGAAAGAAAGAAAGAAAGAAAGAAGCAACAGGCAGCAAACCTCACACTCATCTACATGGATGATATTACCTGGATGGTTATGAAATGTCTGCAAGCAAATAACCATGCTCAGAGAGCATCAAGATTCTTCTCTATTTGTCATATTATGTTAGAATAAGTGTGATTGGTTTGAACCTATTACATAAACTGGTATCTCTTTTACTGAATCTCTTTCACTGAGTTTACATATGAAGAATGGCTGCAGGATTTGGATTTGGCTAGTCTGGAGAAGAGAAGGACCAGGGGTGACATGATAATGGTGTTCTAGTATTTTAGTGGCTGCCACAAAGAAGAGGGGAGGATCAACTTATTTTCCAAAGCACCAGAGGGAAGGACAAGAAATAATGGATGGAAACTAATGAAGGACAGAAGCAAATTGGAATTAAGACGAAACTTCCTAACAGTGAGAACAATTAACCAGTGGAATGGAACAGAAGTTGTGAGTGCTTCACCACTGGAGGTTTTTAAGAAGAGGCTGGGCAGCCACTTGTATGAAATGGTATAGGGTCTCCTGCTTGAGCCGGGGTTTGGACTAGAAGACCTCCAAGATCCCTTCCAGCTCTATTCTGAATTTGAATTTGAGTCCCTATCGTAGACTAAAGCATATCTGTCACAATTCAGCATGGGAAGAAAAGACAAAAGCATGTGGAGGATTCAGCTACACACAATGTGTGCCACATTTCCAGTACAAATGTTATACCTCCTCTTGTTTTATTGGTGCATAGACAGATGTGTGCGCTACAAATGTTACGACGACTTTAGCCCTGAGAGAAAACCGAGGATGCATTTTTAATTTTTTTATCTGAAGATCTTCTGCTACGGAGAAAATGGAAATTTATACGGGCCCTGCATTATGTATTCTCTGCCAAACGCTGAGGTTTCTCTTTTGAGATTTGATTTTCATCTGCATCAGCAATCAGACCATGTCACATCACACTGAGGCACAGGGAAGAAAGCCAATCCACCCCACAACATGACAGAGTATTTATCATAAATCTACCATAGTGAAGTGGCAGGTCACAAACACAACCCGGGCTTTGCTTATCAAAACAACTGGTGCAAGAACGAGAGATCAACAGCAAAGTCATAGCTGTGGCATTTATTCTCAGGAGGCCATGCCAAATCAAACAGAAATAAATATCCCCAAAGCCCAGCAAAATGATGGGACCAACTCACATCTGTGTGGGTTGGTCTCCTGCCAGTGAAGTCCAGTAGAATCCCAATAATAACAAAAACCAAAAGTTTAAAAGCTGGGATATTAGAAACACCCAGGGGACCAACCCCTATCATTTAATGTGGTCGTCATGGAGATAAAGTCTTACTGAAGTTGTCATGCTCTTCTGGGTGTGTATATGCCAAGACTGTTTGTTTCAAGATTTTGTACCAAATTGGGAAGACATGAAACCTTTGGATGTTGTTAAGACTGCTAGTCCCCATCCTTTACAAAATTGCAAACATTCTTATTCATTCATTTGTCTGTTTGTTCATCCATCCATCCATCCATCCATCCATCCATCCATCCATCCATCCATCCATCCATCCATCCATCCATCCATCCATCCATCCATCCATCCATCCATCCATTGCATGTTCATTAATTATTCAATTATATTTTAGGTTATTGTTTTCTTCTATCTCCTTCCCTGCTTTTTCAGGTGTCATGTTTGTCCTCTTGACATTTTGCTGATTATCAGCTTGACTGGCTTAAAAATGGATCAAGCTGATTCATGGAGGCCATGGGGCTCAATGGCTATTCACCTTGATGGTAGTGGAACTGCCTTTGAAGTCCATCTGCTGGGAGATCAATGGGTTGGCCACCTTAAGAACAGGCACTGCTTATGTTCTGACGTTCTTTTTAATTTTTTTAAAGGATATATTTCTTAATCATTTTGGTTGTAATAGTAAAATGTAATACAAAGTAAACTTAAAGAAAGAAAAGAGAATAGAAAGGGGTAAATTGAAAGAAAAAAGAATGAAAAAAAAAGAAATAGAAAAGAAAAAGTAGGAACATAATACAGATACTTTATTATTTTTATACTTTATTTATTTTATAATAAAGATAGACATATATGTTTTGTGTGTGTGTGTGTATGTATACACACATATAGTACATACACGCATACATACATATATACATACATATTCTTCATCCTGTCTAAGGTTACAAACATTTATCTCTTTATCCCATATTCCAACTTTTATCTATAAACAAATCCATAAAATACCATCTTTTCAGTGTTTGTGCCAGCAGAAAATCCATGAAGTGTCGCCAGAGATAACAGCATATATTGTTTTAACCTTGATCAAATAAACCAAGATTATATTTCTTTCTTTTACTTCTAACAGGTTTAATTTTTAGTTCATTCAAATATTATTGTAGGATTTGATTTCTCTTCTTTTCTTCTCCTACAGAGTTCTTCAAGACTTTTAAGAAACCTCTTTTGTAAATCCAATAGAAAAAAAATTCAGATCACTCTCTTGGTTTGTCATTTGTATTTCTCTTTTGAATGTTAAAACCCCAGCCAGTTTCTTTTGTAGATGCAGTGAAACATTCTTTCCTAATCCTTTCATTCTTCATTCTCTTGGCCTGACAGTTGTAAATCCACTTTTGATTCCATCTTTATCTCATCAGATAAAATTTCTTCTACATCTGAGATTTCTTCAATAACATCTTTTAGACAAAGCTTATCCATAGAAGTAGACAATATTACTGACATTGTTGATATTATGGCTACTTTTTTTTCTGATTCTATTCTTCAAAATTTCCTTCAGTAATTTTATTGTTATCATATCTTGCATCATTTTACAGGCCTGCTTAAGTTTCCTCTATTTAAATCTTTATTCCTCTCTAGTGCCCAGTTTTTGAAATCATGAAATTGCTTATCTTTGTTAAGTCTTGCAAAATACCAAAACAGAATCTATTTTCTATGACAAGCTGTAGGTTCTTTATAATTAATTCCAAAATCTTACTGTAAATATTTCAATATTCCAATTTTATCTGCACCTTTAGTCCATTTATATATATTTTAAGAACAAAATCTTATTTAGCTTTTTGCTGTTTATTTCAGATTCTTTAAATTATTAAGCGTATGATTAAAGTTAGTTCAGGTTTGAAGGCAGACTCACGCTGCATTTTCAAACAGGTCAATCTGAAGGTCTCTAATAGCTTAAAAGTAGTTAATGAGCAATTTTCAAAAGTGAGTAGAAAGTGAGACTTGCAAAAATAGTATCCTTTAAAAGTCTCTATTGTGGTAGCAAGCAAGATGGCTAACCCTGTCATCTCCTGGTTCTCAAACCCATAAAAAACTGCTGAGCTGCAGTCGTCTCATGAGGAATAGCTGTCCGGGGCATATTTGGGTAATCTCCTGATCTGGAGAGGTTCCAAGGAACTGATCTACTGGTCTACTCACTGGCTCCTTGGTCTTGTCATAGTCATTGGCTCTGCTTTTGTAGTACCATCTTCAGTTTGCAATATCTCCTCCAGAAGTCCTGTCCTGATGTTCTTCAACTTTGCTACCTCTGAATTTTTCCACAGTCTCTGCTTTTCTTGCATCCATTTCCCAATGCATGAGGTAATACATGAGTTAGCACTGGAATAGAGATGTATCAAAGGTATAAATCTCCCATATAGGGATTTTTAAAAGATGGCAAATTGAAATTAGAAAAGGTCCTTGGGATTTCTTACAATAGTAGTGAAAGCATCCAGATTCTGGAATTCAGTGTTTTATTGAGAGGCCAGACTGGCTAGGAGAGGGGGTGGGAATCCCAGAATTTAGACTAAAATCAGCAAAGAACATTTGACATTGTGAATGCCACAGTCAATCAAGGTAGTTTTTGACCTGGAAAAAAAATCAAGTTTATCATATTCCATTTATGCTATTTTTTTGCATCAGGTAGCATATGACTTTCATATTCTCCTTTCCTTCCTATTTCCCATATTGCCTCCTGACACACATTATTTTCTCTTTTTGCAATTGTCAGAACAGAAGGGGAAGAGGAGGGCCATTTGACGATGCTTTCAAGACTTCCAGATGCTTCTTCAAAATTGATGGCTTTGAACAGCAGTAATTTGTTATCTTGGCATCCACCTTCCAACAGAGGAGAGACTCAGTCCTTTGTAGACATATTAGCATTTTCTCCCTTTAAAAAGAAAAACCCACAAAAACAAAAAAACATAAAATGAAGGTGTCTGCTTCAGCAAATATGGGATAAATGAGCTGTCCCTTGTTTTGTCCACAAAGCTTAAGCAAAAGTTTTGAACAGACATGAATATGCAGAAATGAAGGGTCTCTGGTGCTCTCTGAGCTTGCTTGTTTTCTTGCAGACGTATCATTACTCAAACTAGGTGACATCGTCAGTGTTAGAAGGGAGTAGAGTTTACTCTCAGTTTATATTCTAGTGGCTTGCTCTGTGGCAAGTTGGGGATGATCCAACACTGGAGGTTTTTAAGAAGAGACTTAAGGTGGCTTCAGACAGCGGGTATCCCTTCCATTGTACTAGGTACTGCAATTTCCCTTTGAACATTCTAGAGTCAAGAATACGTTTCACTTCATAGTGGCTCTGTCCCGCAACTACGAGGGGCCCGGGTGCCTTCTTAGGGGGAGGTCTTAAAGTGGAGTCCCGATAAGGTTTCAACTAGCTGCAATGGAATTCTACCTAAAAGTTTAGGGAGTTTCAGTTTTACGGTGACCGGATTGATGATCTTTACGATCGGAAAAGGCCCCAAGAATTTCGGTCCTAACTTTTTACTGGGTAATTTGAGGCGTAAATATTTAGTCGACAGATAAACCTTTTCCCCAACTTGGAATGTTCTTTGGGGAGCCCTCTTTTTATCAGCCTGCTTTTTATAGGTTTCAAAAGTCTTTTTTAAAGCAGTTTTCGTGTTTCTCCAAACTTCTTCCCATCCCCTCACCCATTGGTCCAGTGTCTGGGAAGCGGTTGGCACCTGAGGGTATTCAGGTATTGGACCGAACTCTTTTCCTGTGGCTACTCTGAAAGGTGTGTATCCGGTGCTGCTGTGCACAGAATTATTGTACGCCACCTCTGCAAAAGGGAGGAGGTCAGTCCAGTTTGTCTGTTGGTAGGAAACGTAGCATCTGAGATATTGCTCCACCATTTTGTTAGCGGATTCTGCAGCCCCATTGGTGGTCGGATGAAAAGCAGATGATAAGCCTTGAGATAATCCAATTAATTTAAGAAAACTCCTCCAAAACTTCGCTGTGAACTGTACCCCTCTGTCCGAAATTATGCGCTTAGGGGCGCCATGCAGCCGGTAGATATGTTTCAGGAACAATTTAGTCAGTCATTGGGCAGATGGGAGTCCTTTGCAGGCGATGAAATGAGCCTGCTTCGAAAACAGGTCTATCACAGTCCAGATGACAGTATTTCCTCCACTTTCAGGTAGGTCTACCTGAAATGTCTGAAATGGTATAGGGCAGTGGTGGCAAACCTATGGCACGGGTGCCAGAGGCGGCACTCAGAGCCCTCTCTGTGGGCACGTGTGCCGTCGCCCCAGTCCTAGGCCTTCAGCTGGGTTTTATAAAACCTTTTCACTTTAGGCCTCTGCCACCGTGTGCAAAAAAAAAAAGGTTCAATCAGTCAATTTCAACTTCTCACGGAAAAAAAAAATCTTGCAAAGTTGGAATTGATTGATTGAACTTTTTAGTCCCACCCAGTCTGCCGTTACCACCACAGCCATGCCCACCCAATGGGCCACGCCCACCCAATGGGCCACGCCCACCCAATGGGCCACACCCACCCGGCACTCGACGATGCATAAGTGGGTTTGGGGTTGCAGTTTGGGCACTCGGTCTCTAAAAGGTTCGCCATCACTGGTATAGGGTCTCCTGCTTGAGCAGGGGGTTGGACTAAAAGACCTCCAAGGTCCCTTCCAAGATTGTTATTCTGTGATTTTGAACAGAATCATGATACCAGGATAGCACTCCCAATTAAACCAGTCAATGAACAGCGATCCCCTCCCATTTTAAAGTCAAGAGTGGCTGCAAGTCTCCATTGCAGAACATTTCTGCCTGCTGCAAGCCTGGGACATGTTATGCCAAGAATCTCCATATCATTTTGTATGAAGGGGAAGAAACCACAGAAAACCCAGGCTGTTGACAATGAGAAAGCTCCTGTACCCTTAGGCTGTGTTGAGTCTCAGCTGATTATTCAACTGCATTTCACCTTGTTTACAAAAACAGAGGGAGGAAAAAACTGAACACATCACGGATGACTTGATTTTTTTTTTTAATGCTAGTGCTAAAACGACGAGTAAGGAAATAGAGCATCTTTAATGGATGACTGTCCTGGAAATGCGAGCTAATTCACATGCTCCTAAGTATCTCTGAGATGTAAAAAAAAAAAAAAAGATAAATCCAAACCAATATAATTTTTTCCCCAAGAACTGTTTTTGTTTTCATGCTTTACCATGTCAAAAACACATGTCTGAAGCAGCAAAGCCTGTCCCAAACCAGATCTATCCTTGTCAGTAGTGAAAGGAAGAGAAGATACTTCACCACTAGATGGCAGCAAAGAGATACAGAAAAAAGTATTTGCTGCCACCTAAAGGGTTGCTAGATTTTTGCAAATGGGATCTAGTAGCCTTAGGTGAAAAAAATTACAGCTTTGATTAGAGTAGGGGTAGGCAACCTTGGCTCTTTTATGACTCGTGGACTTCAACTCCCAGAATTCCTGAGCATAGCTGGCTCAGGAATTCTGGGAGTTGAAGTCCACAAGTCATAAAAGAGCCAAGGTTGCCTACCCCTGGATTAGAGAAAAGATACTCATTAATTTTAATGTTCAAAGCCTGTTTTTGGTCATTTTTGCATGAAACATAAAAAAGGAGAATAATTCACCAATAAATGATAATAATAAAAATCACTCTCTATGTAGTAGAAAAGCCCAGAGTTGGCTGGAGTCAGGCTGCGTTGAAACAGAATAAATAAATAAAAAATAAATTGAAAAAAGCCACACCGTAGTCTTCATTCCTATGTAGAGGAAGCCAACAAAGATAGGAACAATGTTTATTTTGGAAACCTGGACTTTATCCTGGTCAGCCATGGGTACAAAGATGTTCTACGAGAGGGAAAGATGTACTTTGAAAAGGGATTTGAAAAGGGGTAAAAGAACTGGTACCCATGCTTAGTTTTTCAGAAGCTATTTAGGTTTGATGGAGAGCAAGGGAGAAAAACAATATGAGTGCTGACTTATTGGTAAGTTTGCAAGGAAATAGTTTTTCCCTGACCTCTGCTACGCTATCTTCAGATGCAGTGAGATGAAAAAGGAACGGAGACATTTTTTCTCAGGCCTTGACAGTTAAATGAAGTGCATTAACAAAGGCCATAAAATGAGCAATATGAAGTAATAACACGACTTCAGTAGGATTATAATGGTGTCTACAAAATGAAACTATTTTTTGTACTTTATAGTATTTATTTATGCATTTACTCCTATATATTAATAGTTCTGGGAACTATTTACTAGCCTTCACTAAAACAAAGCAGATTTTGGTTCTAAATAGAATTAACAGAATAACAGAGTTGGAAGGGACCTTGGAGGTCTTCTAGTCCAACCCTCTACTCAAGCAGGAGACCCTATACCCATTCCAGACAAGTGGCAGTTCACTCTCTTCTTAAAAGCCTCCGGTGATGGAGCACCCACAACTTCTGAAGGCAAACCATTCCACTGGTTAATTGTTCTCCCTGTTAGGAAATTTCTCCTTAGTTCTAGGTTGCTTCTCTCGTTGGTTATTTTCCATCCGTCGCTTCTTGTCCTGCCTTCAGGTGCTTTGGAGAATAGATTGACCCCCTCTTCTTTGTGGCAGCCCCTCAAATATTGGAACATTGCTATCATGTCACCCCTCGTCCTTCTTTTCGCTAGACTAAACAAAACACGGTTGAAAAGTTTCTGCAACTAATTTATCCGAACAGTTGGATTGGCTTCACTGCAGCAGAGTGGTGCATGTTAATGTACATATTGTTTGACATTCCCTTTAATATATGCATTGCTGCTGAATGGTGCTGGGGACAAGAAAATCATTACTAATTGATATGCCTTAATGGTCTGTGAAGATGGACCCAAGAGAGCTGCTTAAGGGAAGATATTTGGTTTTAATTATGCCCACAAAAGTCGAAGCTGAACCATCAAGACAGCTATATTATTGTCAGAGTGCTAAACCTCAGGTTTGCTGCTAATTTGACACCATTATATGAAAATATAGTGCATGAGAGACTTGCATTCAGGGGAACATGCAGGAAAAAAAAAAGAGAGAGATTGTTGCCAGGAATTTGTATTTGCTGGAGATGCTGCAGCAGATTTAACAAATGGAATCAACAGGAGGGGAAAGAATGGTGTAGCGTTTGGTTTTTCATAATAAAAATCCCAGTTTGGATTCCTTGCCTCCATAGGTGTCTGCAAAAATGACAAAAGTAATTTCAGATCATTTTCTTCTGCTTTTCTTACTGGTGACACACCCAGTGGGCGTTTTCTCTCAAATTCTGCTCCTGGTAAGATGCAGCTTGCCAAAAAACAGGCTTTGCAAATTCCATAAAGCCTTCCCTTAAATAAAATGCCTTACAGTTATTATGATTTAATCAGATCCACTAATAATTGCCTGAGTCAGAGTCCCATTCTCAGCAATGCTCAGACACCTCTAGAGAAAGCTCCTACTGCCAACATTTTTTTAAGCTGCATCCACAGAAAAACAACTTCGAAATCAGAGGAAGGAAAAGCCATTGATGTTCCTCAGTGTCTTGCATAACAATTTCCAGGATCCCTCCCAACGTGGATGCTGAATTTAAGGTTATAGGAATGTACATAAAAGTCGTGGCTCTCAATCAATTGAACGTAATGCAGCATCAAAACAGAACTAAATTGAATTGTCTTATATTTATCATATTGGTGCCAAATGCTTTTTTAAAACATAGCAAGGCGATGGGAGGAAAAGACCTAGTGGTCCATCAAGTCTGCCCTTTGAGTTTTTTTATTTTATTTTTAACAATGGACATGTGTTTATCCCAAGCATGTTTAAACTCAGTTACTGATGATTGACTTGCTACTTCCACACAACTCACTTAACTGCCTAGAAATTCCGGTTTGTGTGGTTGTAAGTCAAGGACTGTCACACCAGATGCAAAACGAGGGAGGTCTTACTTTAGCTATCGTCCTGTCAAGCACTGGGGAAATCAGGAGATTCAGGCAGTTTGAATGATTATAAAGATTTATTGCAAGCTTAAGCTCTGTACAAGAATCTGACCAACTGGCCATTAAGGGAAATGAGTGGGAGATAAGAGAGGCATTCAAGGTGGGCTGGACTTAGATCTCTTGCAGGTGTGCAGGGACTCATGACTTATGACACGTTTGACTCCTCCCTCAGGCTCAGCCTGATCATTTCCTGCAGCTGCAATTTTGTTGATTTTTACATTTTGTGCAGACAGTGCTATAGGAAGATCACATTATTTGCCCATCTTTTCTGGAAAGGTTGACACTGCAGGAGAGTGGTTTTCCAGTTTCCTGGGCAGAAACACTTGATGTTGGGGCGCAGTGGTTAGATGCAGTATTGCAGGCTATTTCTGCCAACTGCCAGCAGTTCGATTCTCATTGGCTCAGGATTGACTCAGCCTTCCATCCTTCCGAGGTCAGTAAAATGAGGACCCAGATTGTTGGGGGGCAACATGCTGACTCTGTTAACCGCTTAGAGAGAGCTGTAAAGCACTGTGAAGCGGTATATAAGTCTAAATGCTGTAGCTAATACTCCATATCTACTTGATGCTTTTTTTAAAAAAGAAAGAAAGAAAGAAAGAAAGAAAGAAAGAAAGAAAGAAAGAAAGAAAGAAAGAAAGAAAGAAAGAAAGCAAGCAAGCTAAGATATTGCATCTTAAGTCTAGCCTTTTGCATACAGAGCATACGTTCTACCACAGAGTTACAATTTCCACTTGGATGGAGCGCCCGTCTTGCGTAAGTACTGTTCAGGTTTGTCCCCCTAAGGAAAGCTTCTGTTAGAAATCTATTTCTTTCCCAAGCAACAGGGACTTGCCTTGAGTCTAGCACATAAAGCCCCCCAGGCTCTAAAAGTGGAGAGAGATTCAATTGCCTTCCCCAGAGATAAGACTCGTGTCTGTGCAATATGTTAAAATTTACATAATGAGCGAATTTTAATCAGGATGTACACCAAGTGTATATTGTGCGAGTTGCAGAAACATGGCAAGTTGACTCTAACAGGCATCATAGTTTGTTGTTTATTCTGGCACAAATGCCCGGAAGGTAAAGCTTTAATAGAGAGAGACAAGAAAATCTCCCACAAACAACGCCAGCCTGTCTTGAACTCCATATGACTGTTTTTTATGAAGAAGGCAACAAACAAATAAACAAACTAAAGCCTAACCTCTGCGGAACAATTTTATGCATGCCACTTAGTCTGCAACATCACAACAAGGAGCGGCTGAGCTAGATGGAGAAATGAATTCACTGATCCATCCATACGCGTTCAGGAAAGCACAGGGCTTTAGGCACAGGGTGAAAACATTTTCAGTTCAAGGTGGGACCTTATTTATGTCTGCAAAGGAACAAATTCTTAGTAAATCAACATCAGGGATCTCCAAAAGTGAAATCAGTTCAGTTCAAAAGGAGGAACCGGGGCGCAAATTTGTTGATGCATCTTATTCCTTGCTGTTCTATGTGTGTAACAAAGCCCTGTCAGTTAGCTGGTTTAGGTCAAAGACAACAGGATTTTCCTGTCACTCAGTAAATCAATTGGAAGTCCATTTTGAAGAGTAAGGGAGGTACCCTAGCAATCACAGTGCCATGAGAAGGATGGCCTGCTTGTGAGAACGTTGTTCTGAAGCAATAAATAAAAGGAATTAAAAATCTGGGGAAACAATGGAGAATCTTTAAAAATATTTGTAATTCTACATGTTGGGATAGCTCACAGTGTAGGGGAAATCTGTGTAGGAAATGTTTTTTGTGTTAGGCAAGCGATTGGTGAATCTTGCTTAGTATAAGTAGTCCTTGACTTACAATCATTCATTTAGTGACCGCTCAAAGTTACAGTGGCACTGAAAAGCATGACTTATGACTATTTGTTACATTTATGACCATTGCAGTATCCCCATGGTCACATGATCAAAATCTGAGTACTTGCAACTGGTTCATATTTATGACGGTTGCAGTGTCCTGTGGTCCTGTGATCAACCTTTGCGACTTTCTGACAAGCAAAGTCATTGGGGGAAGCCAAATTCACTTAACAACTGTGTTACTAACTTAACAACTGCAGTGATTCACTTAACAAATGCGGCAAGAAAGGTCATAAAATGGGTCAAAATTCACTTAACGTGCATCAAAGAACATTAACACAGATGGCTTAGAATATAGAATGCCTTGAATAGATAAATAAATTAAGCCACAAATAAATTCCTGGATGGAGTTTACTGCACCAGGATCTCTTGATGATAATGGGTAATTGATAGATCTAATATTAAATTTGAATTGTTTGCTTTGATCAGTTGATCAGTTGATCACTTGTTCCTTTAGTGCAGGGGTCCCCAACCCCCAGTCCGTGGACCGGTACTGGGCATGCCAGCAACCGGGTCGCACAAACAAGCAAAGCCCCATCTGCGAGATGCAGGCAGCACACAAAACCACGCAACCTCTGGTCCATGGAAAAACCCCTCTTCGTGCAACCGGTCCCTGGCGCCCAAAAGGTTGGGGACCTCTGCTGTAGTGTGTACTGTTTGCTTAAGGTATGCATTATTTTGTATTGTATAAACTATTTAATTGAAGGATGTCAGAGGTTTTGAGAGATTCATCTGGGATGGAAAACAACTATACTATGTCAACAAACCAGTCAGATTACAAACCAGAATGTTTCAGCCTAGTCCTGTTGGGTCACACCACACTCATGTTGGAAACATCAAGACAGTTCCAAGTTGAAAGGATTAGCTGGATTCCCGTCTCCTGAGGAATGCCCGGTTGGGGGCTCCTGTTGGGTAATTCAGAAGGATGCTATGGCCAATGGCGTTGTAAGCTCAGGTGTAAGCCATACACTTTCTGCCTATTTCCAAGGAAATTCCTTTACTAAACTTAGTTTGGATAAATAGTTTGCCACGTTTTCTCTTTCAACTTCCTAAACATTGACAGGTCCTTTGTGCTCTCTGAGCTTGGTTGTTTTCTTGCAGGTGTTTCATTACCCAAACTAGTCTAGCCCTGATGATGTTACCGAGTTCAGGGGTCTCAACCTTTTGGGCACCAGGGACCGGTTCCGTGGAGAGAGGTTTTTCCACAGACCGGAAGGTGCGTGGGTTTGTGTGCTGCCTGCATCCCACAGATGGGGCTTTGCTTGTTTGTGTGGATCGGTTGCTGGCATGCCGCGGCCCGGTACTGGTTCACAGATCGGGGGTTGGGGACCCCTAGTTGGTTAATGATGAAATGTCTGCAAGAAAACAACCAGGCTCAGAGAGCAAATAGGACACCTCATTTCAACCCTGAGATACAAATATTCTCTTTTATTGGTTCCTAAACACTTCCTTTCCATTTGGAAGAAGTTTCCTTTTAAGATCTCATTTTTAAGCTGCTCTAGAATTTACTTTTGATAATATATTAAAACGTGATTTATTATTGTAAAAGATTTTTTTTAAGTTAAATACCTCTCAAATTATCCACAGCTTTCCTGACTGTCCAGATTTCTTGATCTAAAGAGAACTCCAAAGGAAAGCCCATGTTGTCAACACTTGGATTTTAATTGACCCTTGAAAAACTGAGGAAGTTGCAGACTGTGGTAGCAGTTAGGATGCCCTGAAACGGAATATAGTATTTCTAAATAATAAGGCAACCTATATTTTACTCAATCCATAATTATAGTTTTAAGCAATTCTTCAACAATTTTAGGCAGATCTTTTAAGAGGCAATTCTTTCCCAACTGAAGATGACTAAGAATGAATTAACTCTAGTGTAGGCTCCACATCAAATTGAAAACTATCCTTAAGACAAAAAAAAAAAAAGCACTTAATCTGAAAACCATTTCAGCCTGAATCTACAGATCAAGAGGAATAAATATGACAACTTCAGAGAAAAGCTAGAAATTGCTTCTCTTGTAAACCGATATCATGTGTTTTGGATATTCTATTCAAGAATGCAGAAGGTCAATCCAAAACGTACCTATCCAGATTATGGTGTCCTATTAAATTCTTGGACAATAGGATTTGTAAGACTTTAAGTTTAAATTGAAGCTTAATCCCTACTTGTGAATGAGCAATTCGTTTTTCTCATAGATTTATCATCCCCATCAGACTAATACTGCACATAAGGTAACTAAAAATGTGTTTTCTATTTTCCATTACCCTTTGCAAAGCAGTGGATTTTTTCTGACTTCAAGCTCAAGACAGAGAAATTGCAATAAAGTGCAATGTGTTACAATCTTTCCTCCTTGCATTCTGAATTAGAGACGCCAACACAACAAGAGTTTGAACTTTCAACGATCTAGAAAGAATCAGAAAGGAATGACTGGCTGATTCCCCAAGAAGAGTAACATTCAGGAACGGTCAAATAGGAATGTAAAGGGAGGATTATGCTCACAGCATCCTTTTCTCAAAATTGTTCCTGGTGCCATGACATGGACAAATGAGATTTGAATCTTTGCCTTATGCTTCCAGTCCAAATGGTTCCTGACTAACTAAATCATGAGCATTGGCACTCCGGGGATCAATCAAAATGGAATGCTATTTGAATAAATGCATATTTGTTAAGCAAATAGCAGCCAGGAGGGGTTGCTTTACATGGACAAATGCATCGTTCTCTATCCTCCCTGTCAAAATGAACGCCCTGCTGCTGCTAGAAGAAAGGCCTTGAATGTGGTGTTAATGTCTGGACATCACACTTGAAATAAAATTGAAGGAAATTGGAACTGGTTCAGAAAATGACAGCAAGAATGGCCAGGGGACTAGTAGCTATATTCTCTGTGAAGAAAGAGAGGCGCTGAGTCTGTTTAGCCTTGAAATTTTGAGAAAGCTGTGACCGAGAAGAGTTTCATAGCACTCAAATACTTGAAAGCATGTAATTCAGAAGGCCAAGACCTTCCCTAGCTTTCTGGGGAGTAAAAGAAAAGGAGAGGAAGAATACTGTCAGCCTTGAAAGACTGATGTTAACTCTTCAGAGTAGTCCAGGCACTGAATAGGAGCTCTAGGTTTAATGTAAGGCTACACTGACAAATTCTTGCAAATCTTAAAGCACGGGTCTTCAAACTTGGTCCTTTTATAACTTGTGGACTTCAACCCCCAGAATTCCTCAGCCAGCGTGCCTGGCTGAGGAATTCTGGGAGTTGAAGTCCACAAATCACAAAAGGGCCAAGTTTGAAGACCCCTGTCTTAAAGTATTCCTCCCCTCCTCCCCATTTACTCTCTGGAAAACTAGGGAGGATCCCTCTTGAAATGCTTCCCATGCTTCCCTTTTGCATGATGGTTATTTAGTCTGCAGCTCTTCCGGTCTCCCAAGGTCATTGTCACATACCATTACATTGTTTTGGAAGCTCATCTACTGCTGCAGATAGAGCTTCTGCTGGTGCTGTTTGTTTGGTATATCTTCCATCACTTTGAAGCCTCCATGTGAAGTCTCCATAGCTGTGAGAAAGCCCCACGGGGAAAAATCCTTCCAATGTCTTCCTTGGGATTTATTGACAGCTTGAGAATCCAGGCAGTCTTCAAGGCTCTGAATGATCATTGCATTTGAAAGACAGGACATGTACGTCCCCTCCTTGGAAAGGGGCGTTGCCATCTGGAAGATCGAACATGTCAAGATGGTGGATGCAGCCACATGATTTCAAGCCACATCGATTTTTATATCTATTACACCTGCAACACATGTAAAAAACCACGGAGCTTTGATTATACAGTTATAGCCCCTATTTTGACTTTTGTGGCACTGCACTCTGCACTCTTGCCACTGCACTCTGACTACCTCGTTGCTAAAAAAAAGTACAGATACACCCACCCAGGACAATTTCAAACAATATTCTTTTTCTTTGAAATAAACGTTAAAAACAAATTAGAATAGAATAAAATAACAGAGTTGGAAGGGGCCTTGTAGGTCATGTAGTCTAACCTGCCTGCCCATTTCTGACAGGTGGCAGTCCAGTCTCTTCTTGAAAGCCTCCAGTGATGAAGCTCCCACAACTTCTGAAGGCAACTTCTGTTCCGTTGGTTGATTGTTCTCACTGTCAGAAAATTTCTCCTTATTTCTAGATCGAATCTCTCCTTGGTCAGTTTCCATCCGTTATTCCTTGTCTGGCCGTCAAGTGCTTTGGAAAATAGGTTGACCCCAGTGGTAGAATTCAAATATGTGAACAACTGGTTCTCTGTGTGGATGCCGCTTCCGGAAGTCCATTCTGGGCCTGGGCAACAAAAAATTAGCCACCGGTTCTGCCGAAGTGGTGTAAACTGGCTGAATCCCACTGGTTGACCCCCCTCCTCTCTGTGACAGCCCCTCAAATATTGGAACACTGCTATCCTGTCTCCTCTGGTCCTTCTCTTCACTAGACTAGCCATGCCCAATTCCTGTAATCGTTCTTCATATGTTTTAGCCTCCAGCCCTCTAATCATCTTTGTTGCTCTTCTCTGCACTTTTTCCTAGAGTCTAGAGTTTTTCACATTTACGACGGTTGCAGTGTCCCCATGGTCATGTGATCAAAATTTGGATGCTTGGCAACTGGTTCAGATTTATGACAGTTGCCCTGTCCAAGGGGTCACGTGATCCCCTTTTTGTGACCTTCTGACAGACAAAGTCAATGGGGAAGCCAGATTCATTGAACAACCGTGTTTCTAACTTAACAACTGCAGTGATGAACTTAACAATTCATTTAATGTCTCATTTAGCAACAGTAATTTTGGGCTCAATTGTGGTCGTAAGTCAAGGACTACCTGTATTTAATAATAATAATAATAATAATAATAAAGTTGGAAGGGACCTTGGAGGTCATCGAGTCCAACCCCCTGCTCAGGCAGGAAATCCTACATCATTTCGGACAAATGGCTGTCCAGTCTCTTCTTAAAAACTTCCAGTGTTGGAGCATTCACCGCTTCTGGAGGCAGGTTGTTCCACTGGTTAATTGTTCTGTCAGGAAGTTTCTCCTCAGTTCCAGGTTGCTTCTCTCCTTGACTAGTTTCCATCCGTTGCTTCTTGTCCTGCCTTCAGGCACTTTGGAGAATAGCTTGACTCCCTCTTCTTTGGAGCAGCCCCTGAGATATTGGAACACTGCTATCCTGTCACCCCTCGTCCTTCTTTTCATTAAACTAGACATGCCCAATTCCAGCAGCCGTTCCTTATATGTTTTAGCCTCCAGTCCCCTAATCATCTTTGTTGCCCTTCTCTGCACTGTTTCTAGAGTCTCAACACAGCCATTGGGATCAAAGACCGGCATAAATGAACAAACTGAGCTGACATCCACAGTGCATTTATTTTAGATCCTCTTTTTTAAGATTCTTTCTTTCCAACAATCTCAGCTTCAGCTCCTGCCAGGTGTCATCAGGACTAAGGTCCTTTCTCTCTGGACCACGTTTAGTGACTATTTTATATTCCCAGTAGTGCTTTTAGGCTGTGTTCCTTTCAAGAAACCCTGCTTGGAAAAGAACACTTCTAACCACAATTCGCTATTCCCTGTCACTTTCTCATCTCCACAAGAACAGTGGAGATGTTGAAGTTCAGTAACCAGAGATAGAAGAGGAAGAAAAATAAGGGAAAAGAAAAAGAACAGCTTATGAGCTGGCTAAGCTTGAGGAAATAAGAACCACCCAGACTTCAGTAAGAATCTGACAGATTTCAATAAGGCATATTTGATGCTGCTTTTAGGGCAAATAACAGAACCACAGGAACAAAGAGAAATTTCCAATAGCCATTTACAGCAAATCCATTAAGGTAGAGCCTCAGTCTAAATGATTTCAGATGCTTCCCCCCAGAATCTGTTAACAGAACAACAGAGTTGGAAGGGAACTTGGAGATCTTCCAGTCCAGGACACCCTATACCAACATTCTGAGCTGGGAACAGGGGTGAATTCTGGTGGGTTTGGATTGTGACACAAATTTGCCCTTCCTACCCAATGTTTAAGTAGGGGAAAAAAAACTATCTTCCTTTTCTTTACGCTTCTTGGCATTTTTAGAACATAGAATAACAGAGTTGGAAGGGACCTTGGAGGTCTTCTAGTCCAACCCCCTGCTCAAGCAGGAGACCCTATCCCATTTCAGACAAGAAGTTGCTAATCTCTTCTTACAAACCTCCAGTGATGGACCACTCACAACTTCTGAAGGGAAGCCATTCCACTGGTTAATTGTTCTCACTGTTAGGAAATTTCGCCTTAGTTCTAGGTTGCTTCTCTCTCTTATTAGTTATTTATAAAATCAGTTCTAATTGACATGCCTTTTGACTCTTGATTGTTTAGGCCTACTAACAATTGGTTTGAAATATACCGTTGAACGTTCTTCCAAAACCAGAGAAACAAGTCATACAGTATGTGCTTTGGGAAATGTGGAAGACAGCAGAAACCCCCTAGAGTTGTGTTTTCCCCCCCCAATTTGTAATGGGTTTTAATTTATTTTCCCCTGAAAAGTGTGCAAATATCCTGGATTAATCTAATTTCACAAGGCTCACTTTGAACAGACTGTGCAAATATCTGTTTGTATCTTCTGAGAAAACCTAACTTTGGTACCAGTCAGCAATCAATCCATACACAGACACATATATAGATACACAATCACACACACACACACACACACACACACACACACGAAGACAGAGTCACCTTTCCTTTTCAACTTGTCTTTGCCACCTTTTGCAATGAAATAACTGAATCAGGAATGAAATTATCAATACACGGAAGCCTTTTTCCAAATGGGAAACCTCAATTCTATTTTTATTTGCTCAAGACAAGACTGAACTGCCAGTTGGAGAAAATCTGTCAGCTTTCCTTTTTTTCCCACCTTTCTTTTTAAACCTCAAGTTTGTTCCAACCTGGTTTTGAATACATGTATATTTTGGCACGTTCTTATGAGAAGACAAAGCAAATGAATTTCTCGCCCATCTTTAACACCAGCAAGTCAGCTTCTATGTACGAAAATAGAGTGAGTCATATTTTTATTTTGGAAGGCACAGGAAGACATCATGAGCAGGCTGCAGACCACCGGTGCAACATCTGTTTTGCAGACCAAATCTCCTGCAATAGGTTCAGTTCAGAAAGTGCTGGGAAAAAAAACAACTTGCCTAAAACCTTGCAAAGCTTCTCCAAAACTGTCCGGACAACATTGGGTTATATAATAGAATAACAGAATTACAGAGTTGGAAGGGACCTTGGAGGTCTTCTAGTCCAACCGCTGCACAAGCAGGAGACCCTATACCATTTTAGACAAATGGTTGCCCAATCTCTTCTTAAAAAAACCTCCAGCGATGGAGCACCCACAACTTCTGGAAGCAAGGAAGTTAATTGTTCTCACTGTCAGGAAATGTCTCCTTAGTTCTAGATTGCTTCTCTCCTTGATTAGTTTCCATATGGACCAATACAGCTATCTGTCTTCTGTGAAAATAATGCAATCAAATAATCAATGATTATTCAGATATTCATCCAAGTGCAAAGAAAATGCTGCATCGTTGCAGGATGACAGGGACTCAATGGCTGCATTTGATCACATGAAATGGCATTCATTGATCTGTGGACCTTGCACCAGCAGGAAAACACTAGGATGGAGAGGAAAAGTAACCAGGATAACAGGGACAATTTCCTTTCGACATCAACCTTTTTTAAATATATAAACTGTACCAATAGAATAGAATATTTGTAGCTCAGGGTTGAACTATGGAGTTCTTGGTGCTTTCTGAGCTTGATGGTTTTCTGGCAGACATTTCATTACCTAGCTAGGTAATTCTATCAATGATAGAAGAATGTGGGGTTTGCTCATATTTTTATATACTAGTGGCTTGCCCTGTCAATGTTGGTGGGAATGTTCAGTGGACCCTTGATTAGGCTGTTGTTTACGGTTAGCTTGTTTGTCTGAATTGGTAGCTCCTTAATTGGTGTATTTTCTTACTGCTTCTTTATTGCTTTTCTAAATTCTACTGAACACTTTGTAACAGGCATGGGAAATGCTCTCTTTGAGGGGGGGGGGAGTAGGTGTGCATGAAAAGTACATTCTGATTTTGGCTCAGCGCAAACCAGAACCTACCTAACACACCAACTGTAAAAAGATGCAGGAGTTGAGAAGACCCAGAATACTAGGATCTGGCTGACATACAGTAACAAGGCTCAAATCGAAAGAGCATAGAAAAAGCAAAATCAACACAAGCTATACCAGTGGTGGCGAACCTATGGCACGGGTGCCAGAGGCGGCACTCAGAGCCCTCTCTGTGGGCACGCGCGCCATCGCCCCAGTCCCAGGGCTTCAGCTGAGTTTTATAAAACCTTTTCGCTTTAGGCCTCCGCCGCCGTGTGCCAAAAAAAAAAGGTTCAATCAGTCAATTTCAACTTCTCGCGGGAAAAAAAAAGATCTTGCAAAGTTGGAATTGATTGATTGAACTTTTTAGTCCCACCCAGTCTGCCGTTACCACCGCAACCACGCCCACCCAATGGGCCACACCCAGCCAATGGGCCACACCCACCCAGCACTCGACGATACATAAGTGGGTTTTGGGTTGCAGTTTGGGCACTCAGTCTCTAAAAGGTTCGCCATCACTGAGCTATACACTTGAATCTGAGATTGATAAAGAAGAAATATCGCAGCTCATCTGGGCCTTCACACCCAAGGATGCTGCAGTCTGGCTAGCTGTGGTTAAATACTACTCAGGAAGCAAAGCACATCTGAATTGTGCTCTTATCGCATTTTCATGACTTGTTTCCATGCAGCTTTATTCCAAATTGCAGTGCCAAAAATATAAAGGGCTTGGCTTAAACAACTTGCTGTTAAAAAGAAAGCAATGTTTGTCTTCCTTGATGGTATTTAAAGCAAACCCTAGTCCGCTAAATTACCTAATTACAGCTTCTAATTAGCAGAAGTCATGCCAGCTTGGTTTCTGGTAGCTTGTAGTTTTACGTCCACTTACTTGGGAGAAAGCTTTAAGAATAGAAAGAGGGCAAATGCATTGCCAGACTACTTAGAAGGAAGGAGTTCAAGCTATTTTCCACAACGTCTGTCCTCACTTTGAATGGAGAACCCTCCCCATTTCCCCCAGACCTCCATTTGGCAGAGAAGAGTTCAGATGACTAAATATTGTGCCATATAAGGGGGGGGAAAGGCTCAAACACTGAAAAAGATCAAGGAGAAAAATCATCCAATCATCTTTCTCACTTGCTATCTTAGAATACAAAATAACAGAGTTGGAAGGGACCTTGGAGGTCTTCTAGTCCAACTTTCTGCTCAAGCAGAAGACCCTAAACTTTTCAGTACAAATAGCTGTCCAATCTCTTCTTAAAACCCTCCAGTGACAGAGCAATCACACCTTCTGGAGGCAAGCTGATCCACCGAATAATACTTCTTACTGACGTGAAATTTATCTGTAATTCTGGTTGGATCGTTCTTTGATAAACTTCCATCCGTTGCTTCTTCTCTTGCCTTCAGATGCTTTGGAGAATGGGTTGTCCTCTCTTCTCTGTGACAGCCCCTCAATTATGGGAAGACTGCTATCCTTCTCTTTGTTAGACTAGAGACAGACCCAGTTCATCTTATGTTTCAGCCTTTAGTCCCCTAACCATCTTTGTTGCTCTTCTCTGCACTCTTTCCAGACTTTCAACATCTTTTTTTTTGTATCGTGGTGACCAAAACTGGACGTAACATTCTAAGTGTGGTCTTCCCAAAGCAGTATAAAGTGGTACTAACAGTAGCTGGAGAAGATATCAGTGCAAGAAACTTGCATTTCCAGCCATTAGAAACTTCCTGTAAAGGAGTACTTTCTGTGACCCAGAATATGATGTGCAAAATGTTGGCTGCATTATGCAGCTAACAAAGCAAGTAGTAATACAGTCTGTCCAAATTCCACTGGAAAAAAAGTCAACTTGACTTCAATGTGTAGGTGATGCAATTTCGTTCGAAGTGCCATTATCTCCCAGCAGGGAATTCCACCCCCCCTTTCATTCTTTCCATTGTTCCCCCTCCCTCCCCCCACTTTGTAAAATGATTGGACTCCACTTTTCTAGATGGCTATAATTTCCTTTTCTTCCTGCAACTGGAGACCTGAAATGCTTAACGCTTCCCCGCTATGCCACAAAAAGCCGGAAGAGAAGCCCAAAATTCTTAAGCTAGAAGGGCAGACAATTCTAGCATTTGGCTGGTAGCTGAGCTACACCTGGAATCTAGCAGAGATTGCGCTGCTATCAAAGGATGGGCAATTTTATTCCATTCTCTTTGTTTCTCATTTAATCAGGGAGATTGATTTGGCTCTGTTTCTCTATCAATTTAGCTTATTGGAACAAAAATACTCCACACACATTGACACACACACACACATATATTTCCTAAGATAGGTAGTCTTTGACAGTTCATTTACTGACCGGTTGACGTTACAACACACTGAAAAAAGTGACTTATGTCTATTTTTCACACTTACGACCAGTGCAGCATCCCTGTATAGGATCATGTGATCAAAATTTGGATGCTTGGCAACTGGCTCACATTCATGGCAGTTGCAGTGTCCTGGGGTCATGTAATGTGACTTTAGGCGACCTTCTGACAAGCAAAGTCAAAGGGGAATCCAGATTCACTTAACAACCGTGTTACTAATTTAACAATTGCAGTAATTCGCTTAACGGTGGCAAGAAAAGTTGTAAAAAAATGAGCAGGACTTACTTAACCAATGTCTCACTTCGCCAAGAGAAATTTTGGGCTCAGTTGTGGTCGTTAGTCAAATTACAGACTTTTTTTGCCCTTTTTTTGTCTTTTGTCATAAAATGCATTCTTGGCCATTAAGAACTCTTTGATATCTATTGAACTAGAAGAATGGGAAAGAATATGGAACACAAACTGTAAATTAACATTGTCAACTGCATATAAAGAGAATCAATACAAAATGCTTCATAGATGGCATTTAGCACCGGCGAGATTGGCAAAAATGTACAAAAACATGAACCCGAATTGCTGGAAATGTAAAGACAAAGAGGGAACTTTTTTTCATGTATGGTGGCAATTTCTAGCGGCAAAGGTTTATTGGAAACAGATACAAGAGTGGATACAGGAGATAATTAAAGAACGAGTAGATTTGAAACCAGAGCTATTTTTATTAGGCATATTGAATCCAAAGGTGAAAAGACAAACTCGATACATCATTGTACATATAATAACAGCGGCACGCATTGTATATGCCCAATATTGGAAACAAGAGAATCTACCACCAAATGATAAGATTATTCAAAAAATATTAGAATGCGCTGAAATGTGTATGCTTACGTTAGAAATTAAGGACAAGGAGACAACAGATTACTATGAGATATGGAACCAATGTTATGTTTGGTTAGATCAGAGAATAAAAGGGTAAGAAACTATGTAACATTTGTAAATAAATGTAAAAATAGAAGACACAGTACTGTTAAGGAAAATAATAATAATAATAATAAATAAATGTATTTTGTTTTGTTTTTATGTAATGTGAAAAAAGGAAAATAAAGTTTGAAAAAAAAAAAAAAGAACTCTTTGATATCTATATCTGTGCAAACATTGTCCCCATTATGCCCTGTTCAGTGTGGCTTCTTTTAAGTTGCAAAGAGGATCCTTTCCCCCATCCCCCCTTCCCCCCTTCTGAGAAGTACAGGTGTTAGGCATCAAAACATATTTTTGAGCACTGAAATCAATATAGTCACCTAGAAAGGCTGATGGATCACATTTCCTATCCATTCTTAATTCTGTTTGAAAGCCACCCTTGCTGAAATCAGCAGTAAACACAAGGAGGATCAGTCTGTAAGAGCAGTACCAATAGCCATGCATTTATAAATACTAATGTGTTCATTCATTACAGTGGGAGATTTATAAAGTGTCTTTTGGAGGTCTTTTTTCTGAAAGAGATGGGCATCAGAATAACAATAGAAGAACAGGCTAACCGAGTTGGAAGGGACCTTGGAGGTCTTCTAGTCCAAGCACCTGCTCAAGGCAGGAAATTTTATACAATTCTGTCCAATCTCTTCTTAAAAACTTCCAGTGATGGAGCACCCACAACTTCTAGATACAAGCCCTTCCACTGATTAATTGTTCTCACTGATAGGAAATTTCTCCTTAATTCTAGATTGAATCTCTCTTTGATAAGCTTCCATCCGTTACTTCTTGTCTTGCCTTCAGGTGCTTTGGAGAATAGATGGACACCATCTTCTCTGTGACAGCCCCTCAAATATTGAAGATTGCTTTCATGTCACCCTAGTCCTTTGAGTTACTGTTAGTTGAATTGTTCTACCAAAATAATAAAGCCATAACTTAGGACCATCCCTTTCTGTAGAGAACTGAAGTTCCAGCTTTCTTAGGAGAATGGAAGATAGTCTGAATTATGTGTCACACCCAGGTCTTTTTTGATAAAAAAAAAATGTCTATAAAAACAAAACAACAGCCTAAATATACAGTTTAATAAGAAGGGATAGCAGAAAGAAAGAAAGAAAGAGAGAGAGAGAGAGAGAGAGAGAAAGGAAGAAAAGAAAGGAAGAAAGAAAGAAAGAAAGAAAGAAAGAAAGAAAGAAAGAAAGAAAGAAAGAAAGAAAGAAAGAAAGAAAGAAAGAAAGAAAGAAAAACAGGAGATTTTTTTACAGGCAATGAAATTAGAACAAACTGAACATTCCTCTCTGAAATTACTGAGAAGAAAATAATCATTTTCCTTCCTTAAAACATTCCTTAAAACTTCCAAAGCTTTGCAACAGAGGGAAATAGAGACTTTATGGTTAATTTGGGACATTTGTTTGGGGGGCTGGGAAAAATATATACCTACGTAAAATAAGAGGCTGTGCTCTGGATTTGTAATCTTTCTTTTTAGCATATACCAAGTGATAGAGGAGACTACAAAGGCATTCGTGATTAGAATCTTTCCTTTAAGGTCTCTTAGGAATGGATTTATTTATAAGCAAGAAAAAAAAAGCAAAAAGCAAAATTGTCATCCTTCACATCCACACAACCACCTGAAAACCTATTTTTCCTGCTCTGCCAAATGTAATAAATATAGAGACAGCAGATGGCTATTTATCGTAGCTGTCATACTTAACAGGCAAGTGGGGACAGAACAGATCTGAAGTCTGAAATCTCTCAGACTCTCATTTTGCAGGACATATCCAATAAGATCCAGTCATCTATTACTATTCCCTTCGAACAGAGGTAGTCGTTGTGTTTATCGAAGCAGCCCCTTGCAGTGAACTTTCTCTCCCCCCCCGCGAAAAAAGAATGCACAGAACTATCCACTTAACACAACTTAATTTTTAAATAGAAGAGAATGCTTTCCGTGTTCTTTTAAACTTGGAAATGCCCTTCGTGCCCCAAAGCTATTGAAAACAGATTCCCTTTGCTACTTTCCCTCTTTGCAGATTTTAGTTTAATTTGCTAGAGTACGAACCTGATTGGTTGATACTTATAGTACAGGAGTATGAAAGTTCAAATTTTACTGAATATATATGATAAAATAGGAACGGATGTGGATTAGAAGAAGTATTTCGGAAGTGAAGGGGCTGTACTTTTGAAAAATTCTTCTTCTTCTTCTTCTTCTTCTTCTTCTTCTTCTTCTTCTTCTTCTTCTTCTTCTTCTTCTTCTTCTTCTTCTTCTTCTTCTTCTTCTTCTTCTTCTTTCTCTCTCTCTCTCTCTCTCTCTCTCTTTCTTTCTTTCTTTCTTTCTTTCTTTCTTTCTTTCTTTCTTTCTTTCTTTCTTTCTCTTCCTCCATCCTCCCCCTGCCCCTCTCCCTCTCCCTCGCCTTCCCCCTCCCACTTCCCCCTCTCTGTCCCCTTCCTCCTACATGTGATAATAACTTTCCAATATCACCAGAAGAAGTGGAAGCTCTTCCCCCCCCCCCACAACATTTCCAAAGGATTGGGGAACATACACTTTATTTCACTGCATTAGAACTTGGAACGATCTAGAAGCTATGGCAAAAGGCCCTGGCCTGTGGCAAGATGTTAGAAACTCACGGCTGCTGTTAAAGAATCAGAGGAAATGAGATCTTCAGAGTTGCTAGGATAAGCAGTAGAAACTGCTGGAGAAGATAGACCAAGAAGGTAGGAAGAGGGCTTAGGTTAGAATCCAAAAGGGAGATACAAACCTAGAGGAGTTTGTCTGGTGTATAAGCCACAGAGTTAAAAATTGGTTGCAAGGATCTGTAAATAAAACCTGGAAGGAAATTGGAATCTCTGGAGATGGTAGAGTTTAAACAAAGAAATGAGTTGTGTTTGGTTGGCATGGTGGAGTCAGAATGAGCGATTCCAGAACAAGAAGCATTTCCCCCCCAAAGGAGTAAACAGACAGAATCAAAGCTTAGAAGAGTTAAGAAGATACAAAAATGTGTGAGCTGGAGGCACACAAACAAGACCCAAAGGAGGAGACAGAAGTCTAGCCTGGAAAATGGCACTGTCAGAGCAAGAGAACCCCAAAGTTTTTACGGAGATCAGGAACAAAGCTGAAGAGCCTTTTCTTTTTCTGAAAAAGGAGGAAGGATAACTTGTGAGTGAGCAAAAAGTAGATGGAAGACAACAGGCCTTTTCTCTAACAGCAATCTGGTCTCCTCTGCAAAACATCAGGTTCAGGACCACTCTGGGCTGGAAAGGAAGGAGGACCCATAGTTGGCAATGTTTTGCCCCATGGAAGAGAGATATTTTTTTTGAGAGAGAGAGAGTGAATGAGAGAGAGAATGAAAATAAAGTAGGAAAGAGGTACTTTCAAACTTGCAAGATGGAGGTCAGCTCTTTGAGGTACTCCAGACCAGAAGCACCAACCATCAGTACCAAAGCCAGCTTTATTCTAAGGTTACAGCAACATAATCTTACAAGTCTGAAAGTACATCTCTCTCTCTCTCTCTCTCTCTCTCTCTCTCTCTTTCTCTCTCTCTCTCTCTCCCTTTCTTTCACTCTCTCCAAAACTAGGGTGGGTCCTTTCTGAGATGCGTTCTCCACCCCCATCCCTTCTATAGATTCTGATTCCATTTATCAGACCATTGTTGGGCTGTAGCTCTTCCTTTGTTTCTTAAGGTCATTCCCACATATGGATTGCAGTGGTTTACGTGGTTAGGATGCTGGCTTGCAGATTAGCAAGCCCATGTTTGAGACTCAACTGCTCCTGCGTGATGGGGTGAGCTCAGTGGTGGGATTCAAATATGTGAATAACCGGTTCTCTGTGTGGATGCCACTTCCAGAAGTCCATTTTGGGCCTGGGCAACAAAAAAAGTAGCTACTGGTTCTGCCGAAGTGGTGTGAACCAGTTGAATCCCACCACTGGGTGAGCTCCTAACATTCACTCCATCTCCTTGACAGGGACATGAAAGGACACCCCCCCCCAAGTGTCTCCTGGGCAACTGTGATGTCATTGGTTAATCCTTTCAACTCGGAAGCACTTTAAAGGGTGTCTCCGACACGAACGGGACAGGATTTTCACATACCATTATGAGTGGAGACAGGGCACAAGTGAATTGCAATAAAGCTGAAGGGGGACCAGATAGGGATATTGAAGCAAACCAGTTTCTAGAACCCATAACAGCATCTGCTTGTACCTAGTGGTTACATTGTTTTTATATTTATGGGTGCGTTAAATCTCGTGTAGGCCTTGGGACAGCTACGTAACTTACCATCAGGATGAACATTGGCAAGAGAATGCATCCCTGTTTTTGGTAATCTGTAGCTTACATTTCAGTGATGCAGCCTTGGGGACTTTGGGGGCCACTAAAAGAAGAAAGAGGTGCTCTTTGCAGTCTATGTAGTGGCAATCCTTACATCGATGGATCTACATAATTAACCTTGATCTTTGCAATTTAAAATCAACAGAAAAGAAGACAAGAAAGAGAAAAGGAAAGAAAAGAGAAAAGGAAGAGCTCAGGTACTTATTAGTTTTGTTCTTGCTTTCACTTGATGTCACAGTGGGCAAATTGTGAGTACAAAAATCTGAAGTCTAATGGAAAATCATCTCTTTTGTGATTGGTAAAGTGCTCTGACTTCCCACAATTCTGTTAATTGCAAGACATCCCTGTCTTTTAAGGATCTAATAGTCATGGTTGTTTCAAAGGTCAACAACAGCAACAACAACAATACCAACGGGGGAAAAAAGAACAATTTCAATAACTGTTACCTTTAGTTAAAACTCAAGTCAGAGTCCCCCGCCCCCTAAGTGTAATGAAGTGGCTGATTGATTTCAGTGGTGTCAGTTTAAATTAATCCTGATATAAGTGCAAAGTTGGAAATGAAATGTTTAAATAAGAAGCCTCTTTGAGGCCATGAAAACATCTCAGCTGCCTTGAAACTCACCTTTTAGATATTTCAAGTCCCTGATCAGTTGGCAGTCAAGGCTAGAAACAAATTATTTGGAGACTTTTCTTCCCCTTTATAAGATCTGAGCTGAAATAAATGGAAAATACCTTGGCCAGCGTTCCGGTGGAAATAGATTAACATAGTTCACACAGAGACGAATATTTCATTAATCTAACAATATTTGCATATCAGGTAAAGCCATTTTTTTCTGTACATCTGTACAGGGCTTAGCTGAATATGCTCTGAGAGCTAAGATGGCTAAAGTACTTTGTGCTAATAAAAATAATATCTTTTAAAGCCGCCTAAAAATATGCAGGCTCAGTTTACAGTTATAGGTTTCGTTCATTTATCATGTTTTTGTTAAATAAACTATAAGCTGGATCCACATATAATATTAAATCAAATCCAAGGAAACTATATCGTAACCCTGCAGTATGTATGAACCCAGTAATGGAACTGGGAGGGTTCTAGGAAGATTTAGGAAGCAAAGAAAATTGAGAACCCCTGAAGACATTTCGAAAGCAAACTTTCTTCTCATCAAATGGAATAAGAAGAGCTAGGGGAAAAAAATTACTGGAGAATTTTTGGACATGGAACACTTGCAGGTTTATAGATGCAGAAAAAATAGTTAAGGAAACAACTAAAATTCGGAAAAAGGTGTCCCTAAAACACACTGATTGTAACTGCCTGAACAAAGGATTCTAACAACCAGGATTTGGAGGAATGGAATAGAAATTCCTAAAAGAGAAACTTCCTGGATGGAATGTCAAAAAGAAACACAGAAGTTTTCATTCTGATCCCCCTTGCATAGGATAAAAATAGAAACTTCACTTAGAAAAATGCAAGCCAAGAATATAAGCAATCACGTGTTTGCTCTAAAGCTTTCTCTTGATTTCTAAAAGGCAAATAATACAATATATCAATATTTTTTTAAAAAAAACACCTCGTTCTTCTATTTTTCCATTTTTGGCACCCTGCAATGTAAGTCTTAAATGGTTCTTGGAGCCGAAAGTAGTGCAAATGAATTTTCTACCACCTGCAGATTGCTAATCCTGATTTGACATTGCTCTCTTCCTCATAAATGTGTGTGTGTGTGTTTGTGTATGTCTGTGCGTATTTTCAGCTGATTATTAAGTGCTGTCTGTCTCTCTATATAGTTAGATGTAACTAATTGCAAATCTTGATTTGCAATTCTCCATACATTTATTCATAGGCTTCCTGCCCCCAAAAGAGTCTTAGAGCAGTTGATTGCAAAACTGATAACAGTTTTGGAAATGATTACGTAAAGAGCCAGCTTTGAGCTGTTAAAAAGGGAAAGTCTCCACCCTAATGTATATTACAATACCTCAGCTGACAACCATCCATTTAGTGACTGTTCAACATGACGATGCACTGAAAAAGTGACTTATGAATAACTTTAAAAGGAGATAATTGGTGCATTCGCAATGGTCACCTCTCCAAGAAAGGACATAATTGGTAAATCACAAATAGCTGGAAACAGATACTGTCCCCATTGTAGAATCATGAATTTATAAAATCAGTAGAGATCTCAAAAATGATCAAATCCAACACACTGTAAGGTTCACTATACCATCCCGGAGAGAGACTATCCAGCTTCCATTTGAAAACCTTCAGTAGAACGGAAGAAACAATTGCATGAGTAACCTATTCCATTGATTGATCTATCTTACTGCCAGGACTTGTTCCTCATCTCTAATCTGTGTCTAGATCCTTGAAATTTCATCCCTTCTCAGCCAAGGGAAAATAAGTCCTCTACAATATGGAAGCACTTTAGATATTTGAAGACAGCTATCATGGCCCCCTCTCAGCCTTATCTTCTGCAAACAAAGCCACTCGGGAACAGTGCAGGTTCAACAGCACCCCCAAATTGCACACCTGACCTTTCTACATGAACCACCAATCCATCTAGCTGGTGTGGATTCAACTGCAGTCTCACTGAGCCTGCAATCCAGTCCAAGCCGGTCACGTTTCCAAGACTTGATACTACTGGAAAGAAATCGTAGATCTCACCTTTCAGATAAGTGAATCCGTTTCTCTAGGCATAAATCTGAGAATTGTGAAAATTCTACCTAATACAGTTTTTATGAAAATGTGTCATATGTTCCCCTTAGTGTGTAGCCTTTTGGATCTAGCCCATTACTCCAGAAGTTAATTTCAAAGTTCTGGCCAGTTCATTATCTGATAATTGTCACATAAAAGCAAACAAATGTATTAAGTACATGGAAAAAATAATTGATTCCATTCACATGCTCTTGAATGAAGCTTGTTTGATTCCAAATTATTCATACCAGTATAAAAGGAAGGGATGTCAGCAGATAAAGGGAAATAGATTCCTTAAAGGAGAAGAAGGAAAGTGGGTTGTAAAATCTTCTCTTGGTGTCAGTTCTGTGACTTTTATGAACTCTTTAAGAAATGAGATTAAAATTGGTCCGTCCCAATAACGTAGGCTATATAGATAATGATAAAAGGTAGTTACAATGTCCAAAATACTTGAATTAATCTCAGTTTTCTGTATGATGGATAGAGATGTAAGTCCAGCCTGTCTATCAAGTTCCGTCATTAAATTCTTTAAAGCTCCCAGAGTTAATAGCCATTCTAGTTACTGCATTTTAATGTTCACCAAGACTTGTTAGTTGTGCTAGCTTAAATGCCATCAAAACAGCTTATTTTTTATTTTTTTTATGTTATTATATAGACTTTCTCCTTTATATAGACTTTCTCCTTTTACATTTCCTTGAACTACAAAAATACTTAAGAAGAATCTGAGTTGAGTGTTCTTTTTTAAATTCATTCCTGCTTTTAGAAAATATGGAGGTGTTTTTTTTGTGATTTATCATATTTTATAGTTCATGGCAGTGTCTTTTTGTGTATTTAAAGTTTAGTTAATGCAAGCCTGACAGGAAAGTGGAAGGTAATTTACACTTTTAATGTATTGCAGAACAGCTCTGCCAATGTATTATTTCAACTAATGGAAAGGCACCATTTTTCTGACATATTGACAGACAGAGGCAAATAACGTCTTTCGTTTTTCTTCAGAAGACATTCCAGTTCCACACACTGGATATTGGAAAAGATTGGAGAGAGATCTTGGCACAGGAAGTACTTGAAAAAGTGGTGGCTAATTTGTTGTAATTAAGGGAGCTTTACAGGCCAAGAAGAGCCAACCTTTTAAGCCTTATGGATGCAGTAGGCTACGGGACAGTTTTCCAAGTGGATAAGGTAGAGCAGGGCAATTTAAAATGAAAATTAATTGCATCTACATATCAATAAATAAAATGTAAAACATCAATAACATGCTTGCTTCCTAAGCAGCTGAAGAAAGATTGACTCCCATACTTGAAAATAATTCTACTCTCAGGGGAGTCTGTTCTTTGCAGAATTCCTGTTCCAGGTCGACAAGGAATTTTCTCCAAAGAAAAATCATGCTTCCAAATTTTTTCTGTCTTCTCTAAAGTAAGTGCCTTTAAGTGAAATTACATTTATTTTCTATTCTGTGGAATTATTTTATTCTTTTGGATATCACTTGAAAAACTCAATAATAATCGACTCTTTAAGAATGTTTTTCATATAGTAAATTATAGTTATTTTTATTGCTATTTCCTTCCCTAAAAGATTTCAGTTTGTTTTTCAATTGATTTCTACAGCTTATATGTTATATTAAAAATGGAAAACAATCTGAAGTGATTTATCTTGCTCTGATTTTTTTATATCTCAGAAACCTGGCATTTTAACAGACCTGTGCAGACTTTTTATATCCACTGTAGTATCACAACTTAGCCTAAGACTGAAAATCAGGCTTGTCAGATGCTATATTTTTTCTATCCTGCTCTATGGAGTAGAGAGTTGGTCTCTGACAGAAGGCCACCTGAAGAGACTAGAAGCATTGGAAATGTGGATTTACAGGCGGCTGTTACGTAGAAGCTGGGTGGACAAGATCAGAAATGAGGAGGTTTTAAGCCGCCTGGGAAAGCCAAGGGAAATCATCAAAACAATTAAAAAACGAAAGAGTATTTCGGACATGTGATGCGACACCCAGAAAAATACGGCATACTCCATTTAATCCTCCAGGGAAAGATTGAAGGCAAACGAGGTCCAGGCAGAAGAAGAACATCGTGGCTTCAAAATCTAAGGGACTAGTTTTGGACAAAACTCAGCAGCACTTTTTCGTGCGGCTGCTGATAAAAACAGGATCGCCAACGTGATCGCCAACGTCCGATAACGGATATGGCAGAAGAAGAAGAAGTATCACAACTGAAGATATTTTTTTTACAGTGAGATATGCTGTCCCCAAATTCCTCTGCTCATTGACTCCCTCTTGAAGTTTTAGATTCTTCTTCAGCCCGCAAATATTTTGTGAAAATAATTGAATAAATACTGCTTTAATAGTACTCTGCTAACAATAATAATAATAATTGGAAAGAATAAAGTGTGGATAATTTACATGGCAGGGGATAGTAGAAGAGAAGGCAAAGAACTGGAGAAAATCACAAAGTATCACGATCTGAAAATCAAAGTTGAAAGATTATAGCGCAGTTTCTCCGTGGTGATCCCAATGATTATTGGCACTGTGCCATAATAAAAAATCTTGGACAGCACTTAAAAAATCTGTGCATTGACCAAAGTTCCACTTGACAGTTACAAAAGGCCATACTACTTAGATCCATATATATACTATGATGATACATTATGTCATCCGAGATTTTTGGGAAGAATGCTATGTGTATGAAGTCAGCTCCTGCTAAAGAACTGGCAGCTGTGATTTCACATTGTTGTTGTTGTTTTTGATGATGATGATAATGATGATGATGATGATGATGATGATGATAATGATAATGATAATGATAATGATGATGATAATAATAATAATAATAATAATAATAATAATAATAATAATAATAATAATAATAATAATAATAATAATAATAATAATAATAATAATAATAATAATAATAATAATAATAATAATAATAATAATAATAGCATCATCATCATCAATCCCTTGGATAGGACCACTGAACCTTGGGGGTCAATATTGATCACTTTGGAGAACACTGTTCTAGAAATATGAAAATATTAATAAAAATAGTGCTGGTTCCTATTTGATGCATTAATTCTGAAATGCAAAATGGTCACTCTGTCCTGTTTGGAATTACCAGGAATTGCAACTACATGTAACAGTGCATCACTGTCTATAGTATAACAAACTACATGTGAAAAAAATTCACACCTGATGATCTCTATGAATGGATTCCTAAACTGCATGTACAGCAGCAAAGGGATTTGTTTGGTTTTTGGCTTTATTGTGTAGTTTCAACCCTGTTGTTTGGTTTGGGGCATGTTTCAATCCCCAAATAAACATAAGAGACCACGTTGAATTTACATTTGAATGTATACTTGACTAATTTTGCATTTTCTAAGGAAGAAAAGAACTGAAACTTAACTACAATGTATTTTTGCAATAAAGTGTGCCACTAATAAAAGCATAAAGGAAAAGTCAGTACAAAATTACAGATACTAGTGAGGATAACACACACACACACACACACACACACACACTCTATCTGGCACAAAAGATCAGGTCCACATGTGAAGGTCCAATTAAACTACTTTAATCAGTGGAACGACTTGCCTTCAGAAGTTGTGGGTGCTCAAACACTGATGGTTTCTAAGGACAACCGTTTGTCTGAAATGGTATAGAGTTTCCTGCTTGAGTAGGGGGTTGGACTAGAAGACCTCCAAGATCCCTTCCAACTCTGTTAGTTTGTTACTCATGCCTATGCACAGAAATATTCTCAATGAATGGTTAGCAACTGCTGGGAGTTAGATAAGGGTCAATGGAATTCAAGGAGGTTGGACTTAGTTCCCTTGTGGCTATGTAAGGATTCTAGGCTGATCCCTCTTTTAATTCTGTCCCCAAGGTTCTGCCACTCCCTCTCCACACGTACATCTATTAAGATAGAATAGAATAGAGCTGGAAGGGAGCTTGGAGGTCTTCTAGTCCAGTCCCCTGCTCAAGCAGGAGAGTCTATACCATCTCAGACAAATGGTTGTCTAGTCTCTTCTTAAAAACCTCCAGTGATGGAGCACCCACGATTTCTGAAGGCAAAGCTGTTCCACTGGTTAATTGTCCTCACTGTTAGGAAGTTTCTCCTTAATTCCAGGTTGCTTTTCTTTTTGGTCGGTTTCCAAACATTGTTTCTTGTCCTGCCCTCTGGTGCTTTGGAGAATAATTTGACCCCCTCTTCTTTGTGGCAGCCCCTCAAATTCCGGAATACTGCTATCACGTCGCCCCTGTTTCTTCTTTTCTTTAGACTAGCCAAACCCAAAACGTTTGGGAAAAAAAAATAGGTATGCAAGATCACCTCACAAAAATGAAATGCTTATGTTGGGAGCAATGTATTACCAAATTGCATACAGATTTGTCATAAATTAAAACAAAATAATAAGAAAGAAAAAAATCCACAAGAAGCTGAAAATAATGTTTTTGCCCATCTCTTATGCAAATCATGCCATAGCGTGACACTTAAATCCATATGTATATGTAAAAAAATTTTTTCTGAGAACTGAAAGACCACACTCCCTAAAGGCCTGTTAATCTAGCTGAGCTACATAGCGCTTCAACCTTCTAACATTTTTTTAAAAAATAGCCCATAGAGGTGCTAATATTTAGCTAGTTTATTGGTGCTCTGGCTTATTAATGACTGCTTGTTAAAGCCAGAGAGAGATAGCCGAATATAGCATAAGATCAATTCAGTTTCTTATTACTAAGGATCATAATGAATCATTTAATGTTCAAAAAGAATTATGAGTAGTATATTACCCAAAATGAACCCTAGGGTTAAATGATAAAATAAAGCAAATGGTAAGTATATAAACACATTAACAGGAGACTATTAAGCTGATTTTATAAAGTCATAAAGCACAATGCATTCCATATGTATTTTAAATGAACGGCTCAAGGCTTCATATGCCAACTACAAATAAAGTTGGAAGTATTGCTTGAATCATTGTTTTACATGCCTTTTTTTTAAAATGGGAAATACTCAGCAATATTTGGAAGACTGAGTACTGAACATGTAGCAACAGAATAGGAAGGGCATTGATGCCTCTGACCTTTGGCGTTGGAGAAGATTCTCCAACAGCCAAGAAAGCAAAACAAATGGATCATCAACAAAACTCACACTTGAAACACAAATGATCATGCTCAAATTATCTTACTTTGGGCACATTACATGAAGACCCAGCTCTCTGAAAAAGGCTCTAATGCTTCTAAAGGGAAGGAAAGAGAAGAGGATGAGGTCCTGGAGCAAGGTGGCTGGATTTAGTTACGGTAGCAAGGACTGCACTGTTGGAAGAACTGAAAGGGACAGATCATCATGGTGAAAATCTTTGTGTCGCTAAGAGTTGGCAATGACTTGATGACACATAATCAATCAATCAATCAATCAATCAATCAATCAATCAATCAATCAATCAATCAATCAATCAAATCCTTATCCCAAATTGTTTTGAAACTAATTATTTGAGCAAATAAGGCATAAGTCTAGAAACAGATTTTGCAGTCCTACTTGTATCCTGGAACCTGGACTCTTTTTAAAAACTGGAGACACCAGGGTGACATGTAGGACTTTCCAAAAACTAAACATGCAGCTGACATACTACAATAGCAATAAATTAGAAGCAGTGTTGTGCTTCTCTTGACACAATGACATAGTTCACGTTGTGATGGAGGCGGACGTCCCGGACAGCCTGGAATGGCTTCTCGATTTCATTATAGTTCTGGGGAAAGTACCAAGCTGCAGATGGGCAAGACAGAAAGAGTTTGGACTGGTAAAAGTCAACTTCCTGTATTCTTCTTAAAGAGACACACTTCTGCTCAAGCAGTTCCTCTGAGATTCCAGAGAAGGCTGCGGCAACTGCCTTTCAAATGAAACCTGAAAACCAATTTGTTCTTTCAAACTGATCTCCATCAGAGCCAACTGCTTTTTTGTGTGTCAGATTGGGCTGTCTTTAGATCTCATTACCTCTCTTGAAAGCATTGTGCCGCTCAGTCAAGCAGATGTTTCCTTACCAAAAATTCAGCCCAGACCTATTTATTTAAAATTAGCATATCTCATTAGCTGATTCAAGAATGCCAGCTTAATTCATCTTTTCACGAGCAGCCTTTGAAAGGAAGATTATTTTCAAAAGAGAAGATTCCACCATTTCCCATCCCAACCATTACAAAATTAAAAAAAAAGAAAATAAGCGGTTCCTCAAATCTGAAAGTATATCTGGTCATGATTGCCAGGTTAGTAGAACTGGAGGGCTTACTTCAACTTCCAGAGGTCTCTATTAGTGAATGAAGCCAGAATTTTTCCTCTCCGTTCTCTGTCTGCCAGGAGGGGAGACGTAACATGGTGTGCGAATCAAGTCAATGGCAGAGCGTTTGCATCACACATTAACCTTGGTTAGTTTTAATTTGAGTTTGAATTGACCAAATGGTTTAATTTGTCCAACCCAGCTAACAGTAAACTAACCACACTGAATGGGTTCTCACAATGCACTGAGCTACAAATAACTTAAGCCAAACCTAAAATCAACCAAGGAGCATTTATCAAATTGTAAAAGAGGAGAAGAATACTTCCAGAGGAGTCAGTGAAAACTGAGTAAGGCTAACCAATTCTCCTTATAGTAACACGAATGATGATGGCAACAATCTAATTTTGGCCATGATGCACCATCAGCGTCAGTATAACTCTCAATAATGTTCTATTGACCACATCTAGATAGGCATACATCAAAAATCACTAGTTACTATCTCCCAGAATCAAATGCTCTTCCTCTAAGAATTTCACCCCTCCAATTATCACTGGAAGTGTTTAATTAACTCCCTACCCCAAATGAAATACCACTCTTCATTGGATTTAACTTTGTAATATGTGTTTTAAACGGGGAAAAAAAGACATTTTTTTCAGTGACTGTGGTAGACTCAAGTATTTTTATAACTGGTTGCTGGTAATGAATGTGTGAACTGCTGGCCCATCGCCCTCTCATCTGCTGTGGTAGTTACCTAAAGATCATTGACCTACAACCAGCCTAATTCTTCAGAATCCAAATGTCACGGTTCCGACAGACAGAGTCAAATAAAGCAGAACTCCAAGACTTGCAAGTACCTCAAAGAACGTGTTTATTGATACAAAGTATTGGCACATCAAAAGTGAAACCAAGTCTGAATAGACACGTAACAATCCCCAATACAAAGTTAAGAAAACCCACCCCTAAAGCTATGCAAGCTACTATGTTCCCCAATACATCTTCTTGGCGGGCTTTTCATGAAACGTCCTGGGAGCAGACGATGACCTTGGTTCCCATGGGAGAAAATCTGTTTAGTCTAGCGAAGCACCTAGTAAAACCCCCTCCCTCCGTACTATGTGTCAACTGAAAATGAGTAAGGAAAATGGCTGCAGCCATGCTCATTTTAAAAGTTGACACCAAATCAACTGCACAGCCAAACAGAGACATCACCGACCCTCAACCAACCCATGCAAGCCCCCTCCTCTTCTCCCACCAGTTCACCTCCCAATGACCCTGACCGGATATAACCTCCCCATCACAAGACTCATCACAAGTGTCTCACTGATGACTCACACCTGACCCATCACAAGACCCTCATTTGACACACCCACTCGTGAAGCCCTTATAAACAGAAGAACACTGACACCGACATCCCCTCAACTCCGCTGAAGATGTTACCTAGCCTGGTAATGAAACATTTGGAAACAAACCTGTAAGCTTGGAGAATGAACCTTCACCCTCGTCCTACACCCAAGCTACAGATATTCGCCACTATTCCATATCTAGAACGGAGCTGAAAGCAACATAACAGTTCTATCTCTGAGCCTATGGCCTTTAGCGAGAGCAATGTAAAACCCTTGAATGGAAATCTCTTAAGTTAGTTGAATTATGCGGATGGATTTTGTCCCACTCTGCATAGGGAAATTCCTGATTGGTCCAGATCAGTGGTACAGATGAGGAAGAAAAGTGTCTTGCTTCTCTGTTGTTTCTGCACTGTTTAAATTGATATTTTTTGAAAATCAATCTCTAGCTGTTTGCATCGTATGCCTAGCCTTCCTTTCCTTTCAAGATTAGTTCTCATTCACTTTTCAGCCGGATGCAGTGGTGTAGACCTAACTCTCTTTTCCTAAAGAGCAGGTGGAATTAACATGATTGCTGAAAATAGCCATCTTCCTTTACAGCTCTCCTTAATCATGCAATGCAAAACTGCTTTGATGATGTATTTTTGTGACATGTAATTCAACAACCCGCATTTATTTATTTGAGTTTAGTGCTGTGCAGGTGAAAGAAATAAATGCCTCGGAGGGCTTGGATATGGTGGTTGTCACACTCAAGGGAAAGTAAAGTAAAAATGTGTAAGATCTAAGTGGTTGCTTTTATATTCTGGCTAGACCCACAACTGAGGTTTGTTGTTGTCTCTGGCTGTAACACCATACATCATCACGGAAGCAGAAATTAGAAGTTAGCACATGAAGTAGAGCATTGCAAACTGGGAATGCCCTGCTGAATGATTTGAAAGGGGGATTGGAAACTAAGCTGAGTATATTTGCCCTCCAGAAGATCAGACGGAGGAGTGGGAGGCCAACTTTTCTGTAATCATAGGGTGCAGAAATATGAAAAATGGATTTAAGCTGAAGGAAGGCAGGTTCACCAGCCAGCAAGAACTCATAGTCTTCTGGTTTCCAATCTGGCACTAGATCAAACTTTATGGTGACTGGGGAATTCTGGGAGTTGAAGTCAACAAGTCTTAAAAGTTTCTAAGTTTGGACAACCCTGCTCTAGAGGAAGGAGAACCCACCACAACACCATGCCTCATATTCCTAATTCCTTAAGCCAGTCCAGAAGGATACTATCCTTGATGGTATTGAACAGGGGTCTTCAAACTTGGCCCTTTTATGACTTGTGGACTTCAACTCCCAGAATTCCTCAGCCAGAGTGCCTGGCTGAGGAATTCTGGGAGTTGAAGTCCACAAGTCATAAAAGGGCCAAGTTTGAGGACCCCTGGTATTGAAGGTCATGGAAAGACCAACAAAGATCAGGGTGGATGAGTCTTTAACATTCTAACCCTTCCACAGTTCACAAGTATAGCTAATACTTCTCAGTCTGTAGTGAGATGACATGTATGAGAACAGGCTTTAAGCTTGAGAAAGATAACATTAAGCAAAACTCAGACTGGTTTGCCCTAACTCACTGAGGGGGTATAAGAGGAAGGAAAGGAAAAACACAGCTTGGCTGACAAGATTCTGTTAAGATAGCCTATATTCATAAATATAGTCCCAGTCAAAATTGCAACTTGGTTTCCTGCCCAAGCCTATGTTGAAGGGTTTCTCTTTGACCAGGACTTGGTGGTCTTCAAGGGCAGTGCTCTAACTAATTTCCAGGTGGTCTTCAAGGGCAGCCCCACAAAAAGTGAATAACCGCAATCTATACAGGAGATGACAAGACCGGAAAACAACATTTCCACTGCCCTTTGTTCTGGCTAAGCCACAAGTGGATAAATAATCACAGAAGGACAGACACACAGTCGGAAGAAACGTGGACTATGCCAAGTAAGCATTAATTAGCTGAAAGTTTAATTTTAAATAGAATTTATGCTTAAATCCTGTGATAAGACAGAAATATATGCAAAATCTACAATAACAATGTGTCATTAAAAGTATGGAAGGATTATCCACCTGCTACCAATTAAGGCTGTGTAACTGATTGAAGGAAGGGCTGATTATATTAATTTTACCCTAGTGCTAATTGGCACTAATCTTCAGCATGCGGTACCTGTCGTTTGCTCTTGTGAATCTCACATCAGCCTTTGCCAGAATTTTTTTTATACACTATTGCCGTGATGGTCTGCACACAAGTTTGCAACAAATGTCAATAGATGCATTAGGAAAATTCATGACCATTTTGAACAGTTTGTTTATTGCGGACAGTGTTACCCTGGAGGTAAATACCAATGAATCTATTCTGTTTGTTACCTATGCAGATTTAGAAGTTCAATAGTTGGCGTCTTGTTTTTCTTTTTGCAACTATGCAGATTTTGCTGAAGCCAACTGAAGTACAAAATAAGGGTCAACAGATTACCACAAGTGCAGTGGATGGCAAACGTCCTAGATGCTATATCAATAATCTTATGTAGTGCTCCAAGAACTTCTCAAATATATTCAAATACTATAGAGAATATCTTAAAACTATATTGAGATGAATCCAGTGCACTTAACTCAGCCTTTATGTAATGGTATGTTGTAAAGACCTTGGCTGATGGGGTGAAGACTGGCAAAATTTTGTTAATGTAGCTTTATGATAGAGTAGAATTAGTTTATCTGGTTGTGTTTTCTGTCTAGTCTACATGGTAACATCAGTCTCTCAAGTCTGGAAATAAAATTCTCCCACTGTAACCTTTACAGCCCGAGAACCTAAGGAGAGACTCTTGTGAAGTTCTTCACTCACCCACTATTCAGTTGTGGGCTAGCCTATCTCTTATCTGACTGTTTCTAGGCATCTTGCCCTGTCTCCCAAGATCTTTCCTACATAACTTCACACTTTCTCACCTGATGCTTCGGTCTCTCTTGACCTTCAATTAATCCTTTCGTTATATTTCCAGCCAACTGGAAGACTGAGCAAGCAAGAAGAACTCTTGATAGCAGTCTTCTAATATCTAAGGGGCTACCATAAAGAATAGGGCATCCAAAGCAGCTGAAGGCAGGACAAGAAACAATGGATGGAAACTAATCAAGGAAAGAACCAACCTAGAAATAAGGAGAAATTTCCTGACAGTCAGAACAATTAATCAGTGGAATGACTTGTCTCCAGAAGTTGTGGTGGAGGTTTTTAAGAAGAGATTGGACACCAATTTTTCTGAAATAGTATAGAGTCTCCTGCTTGAATAGGAGGTTGGACTAGAAGACCCCAAGGTCTCTTCCAATTCTGTTATTCTGTATCTTAATTGGCTATCTGGCTCAACCATTTAAATGAGAAATAATAGCTGGTTTTAGTGGAGACAAGAGCTAAGAAAAAACGAACGCTGCATATAAGTTGGTTTCTCACTTCCCTTTTGTAAATTACATCTTTGGACCATTGTGAAGGTCTTTTTAGGAACTGTTTGAAGTTGAGTGGCATTGATTAATAAGAATATGTGTTTTTAATGGAGAAGAAATTAGGCCATCTCTAAGCAGATAAACCTCAGTAACCCAGAATGATCCTTGCTGAACTGAAGAAAGCATCAACACTTACAATATTTGTCTATTATGGTTCATCGCACAGTCAGCCAGAGGTTCAGCCAGAGACTGGATCTGGCATTTTTATCCACCTACCAAGTCCTTCCCAAGGACCTGGGATAGGTAGATGTTGATGTTTGATGGTGTTAGAGGTCTTGTCACAGGATGTCAGCTGTTCTGAGTAAAACTGCCTTTTGCAATTGACCGATGGTGAATTTGTCAATGTTGATGGTGTTCAAATGCTCCAGATGTTTTAGGTGCCTATTACTATTGGTTGTTTATTATTATTGGTTGTTTATTATTATTGGTTGTTTATTATTATTGGTTGTTTATTATTATTGGTTGTTTATTATTATTATTGGTTGATTATTATTATTGGTTGATTATTATTATTGGTTTATTATTATTGGTTTATTATTATTATTATTATTATTGGTTGTTGATTATTATTGGTTGTTGATTATTATTTGTTTATTATTATTATTATTATTATTATTATTATTATTATTATTATTATTATTATTATTATTATTATTATTATTATTATTATTATTATTATTATTATTATTATTATTATTATTATTTTGTTTGATTGCCTTTCTATTCAGCTTGAGCATTATGCATAGCTAATGCTGAATAAAACTCCAAATGTAAATAAAACAACAAATCGAAAACATCAGTAAAAACAAAGGAAACATTAACTAGCAATTAAAAGCTACTGAGATTCAAGTTGGTTATTTATTCTTATAAAGGGGCAAAAGAGTTAGGACTAAGCTCAACATTCTCCCAAGCATCCAATAAATAAATCCCGGAGATCGAATAAAGTGCAAATAAACTGAGACATATTGCAAAGTTCTCATTATTTGAGCTATGATGTCATGATGAACATGATGTCATTCCCCCCCCCCCTTTGTCTCTCTCTCCTCTGATACTCATGGTGAGGCTATGAAATTAATTGCAAGCCTGCTTCCATTTAAAATGTGTAAAAAAAGGAAGGGAATAAACTTCTCTCCTGCATTAAATAATCATTGCCTCTTCCTTGCCTGGGAAAAAAAAACCTTCGGTACTTTCTTGCATTAATTCATTCCCAGGCCTTTTGTGTATCTGGACTTGCTGTATTTGGATATTAGCCAAACTCGTAGAAGTTTCTTGGCTATGGGGAAGCATAAAGCAAGTTCCTGCATTCATTAAGACTGTGCTGCTTTTCCTGTGGGGGCAATGAAACTGGAGCCAGCAGAGTTAACACTGCCTGTCCTGAATTGATAAGAATGTCAAGATGGCCTTATATTTAGCTCTAGTCAAAAGTATAATGAAAGTATGGTTACTTATAGATTTTGTTGAATTTAATCTCAACTGCATGCGAATGTGATTGATTAGTGTGTATGCACTGCACCTTCTCTCCAATGGTGTATTCCTCACATGACAGCCCATTGCGCTGTTAAACATCATGGTTTTACCCTTTACCCTTTGGAAGCTGGAAGGAAGTCTTTGAAAAGAATGTCTCAGTCATCCAGGTCATGGATCTGGACTTTCTTTGTTTTTCCTTGAAGATGTTTTACTTCTCACCCAAGAAGCTTCTTCCCTTCTGACTGAATGCTTCTGACCATTCAGTCAGAACGGACGAAGCTTCTTGGATGAGAAACAAAACATCTTCATGGAAAAGCAAGTAAAGTCCAGTTGCCTTTTGGAAAAGCACCTTTGGGACTTTTTTGGGGGAAGAAAGAAACTACAAGGAAACTTCCAAGATGTTCCAAGGGCAGAATTTTCTGTGGTACAGCTGAAGAACCATCTTTTATTCAATTATTGGCTTACAACAAGTCAGAAAATTCTGTGGCTACATTGCATCAAACTTTGCTAGCATAGCACTAATCATCAGGAACCCCAAATCCTTAAATTGCAGCACCACCACTTAGAACATCTTTCCCCAAGGTGAGATTGGTCCTAACCTTGTTGGCCTTCTAGGAGAGCCTGAAGTCAAAGCTTTGTCATCTGGCCACGGGATCTGGTGACTTCAGTGGACAGTCTGCTAAGTCGCCGTACTTTTAGAAAAATGATGGGTGCTCTTCCACAGATCTTTATCCTTATAATTATTTTCAATTACTTGGGGGTTCTTTTTGTATTGGTTTTTGGTCTTTATGACAGTGAGATAAAAGGCTAGACGGGTAGTCCTCGACAACCGAGCCCAAAATTTCTGTTGTTTTGCTCCCATTTTACAACAATTGTTAAGTGAATCACTGCAATTGTTAAGTTAGTAACCCGGTTGTTAAGTGAATTTGGCTTCCCCATTGACTCTGCTTGTCAGAAGGTCGCAAAAGGGGATAACATGACCGCAGGACACTGCCACCATCATAAATATGAGTCAGTGTCTGAATTTTGATGGCATGATCATGGGGATGCTGTAACGCAGCCGTAAGTGTGAAAAATGGTCCTAAGTTACTTTTTTCAGTGCGGTTGTAATTTTGAATGGTCACTAAATAAACTGTTGTAAGCCAAGGACCACCTGTATAAATTTGTTCAACGAATGTTTGGGGTTCTGGATAACTTCCCTTCCAGAATCTAAGACCACCAGACTTCCCTTCAACATACTAGTACCCCCCCCCCCTTTGTGAAGTGTGATGCAAAGTATGCCAATGCTTAGCAAATATGACTATGGCTAAGCTTGGATTTCCCTGACATTGGTCAGATTCTAAGAGATGGCACCAGCAAGCTACTAGAAAAGAGACTTAAGTAATGTCTATGGAGATTCTCAGTCATCCAGGTCATAGTTGTCCCAAAGATGCTTTTTCATGAGGCAATTGGACTTCCTTGTTTTTCTTTGAAGATGTTTCACTTCTCATCCAAGAAGCTTCTTCAGCTCAGACTTAAGTAATATACTGATAGCCTTAACCCTGTAAATAGCCTGCTCTTTTCAGGAAATGAAGAATGATATCCCATTACCAAGAAAGATTTAACTCTCAACCCAACCATCATTTGAATATTGAATGCAGGAAATCACCACCTTGTTCTTGGTTTCAGGAGTCAAAATATATTAGGACAGCCCTGGAATAAACTAAAGTATCCAGTCACCTGTTTCTAGGGTGATGCTGCTGCTGTTTTAGCCAGCTACCTAGCTGGACAGACAGATAGATATTTTATTACGGTCATAGACCAGCCATAAAAACGAAACATAGGCCTACAATCTGTCAGCTACATGCAGCATAAAGAACTTCCAAAATAATGGCAATAAAACTGCTTCAGTTTAGTCAACAGTTAACTCACCGCAATAGCAATTGTGCCAATTTGGCTACTTTCTCAGAAAGCAGCTAAATCCCGATCGGATAGTAGAAAAAATATAGAATGTTTACTTGACCTGTCTGGCATTTTCATGAAGATGAATGCTACACACAGGCCAGGAATGTCTCTGAAAGGAAAAGGAACAAAGTATGTGTTTAACTGTCTTTACTTCCTTTGTTCCATATGGGTCAACACAATATTGGAGCATTTTCCTTCCAGGATTGAAGGTAGAAAAGTTCTGGATCAGCTCTAGCTTTTAAATAAACCTTGCTGTGAAGGAAAGTCTTCTTAAGGTGTAGAAATGGTGCTATAAAGATCTGTCTTTAGAGAGTCTTACTCCAATAGCCCCCTCCCCATTACCCTTGTAGTTTTGATTGGTTCATCCATGTGACCAGCTTGCCCCAGTGCAAATACAGTCCATAGAACACTTCTTAAAGGCAGGAACACCCTATATCTCCCTCTCCCCTCTCCCTCTTACCCTCTTACCAAGAAAGCAATTTTTCAGCTGTGTCACAAGCATAACTTTCTGATGTGCTGTGTGGGTCATTTCATTGTAAGCCAACTCCTCTCTTTCAACTGGCCAATATAGTGGCCAGAAATGCTGGTTTATTATTTTATTTCGGAGATGTGTACTGCTGTCCATTTTGTGGCACAGCAATCTGAGTGGCTAACCGTGATGATAAAAGCAGAAACATTAAAAGCCAGGTAGCAAAAATCAAGAAAAATCAAGCATGCAATCTATTAACTATAACCCTTCATCTATGCCAGCAAACTGGAGGTAGAAACCTATAAGTAATTTTTGATTTATGACCCATCACTTAGCTTACAATTGACCCGAAAATAGGTACTTATGACCTAGATGTGAAGTTCAACAATCATCCATCCAGTGGTCACCTGATCGCATGTTGGTCACTTGGAACTACATTTATGGCCATTTGTAGTATCCTGTAGTCATATGACCATGATTTACAGGGAGGTGTTGTTGTTGTTTTTTTACTGGAAACTGGTGTTTACTCCTGATTTTAGTTAAAAAAAAAAAAAGGCCAATTACGGCAGTCACTTAACGACCACAGGGAAAAAAAGTTGATAAAATTGGGTGGGTTACCTAATGACCTGCTTAATGATTGGTATGACTTACAATCATAATTCCAGGCTCAATTAGAGTTGTAACTGGAGGATTATCTATACGCATCTTAAAGTGGCCAAGTTTGAAAAAAACATTGATCTCTACAATTATCTGAGCTCTAAACTTCCTGGGACAGTTCCCCTCTGGCCACTGGCCACCGTCCTCCATGGTCTTTTGTTTTTTTACAAGTTCATTGACTTTTTCCCTCTCCGCTGTGTGTAATCTAGAGTGGGACAAGTGTCCCACTGTTATTGTGATGTTTCATTTCTGATGATATGCAAACTCCTTGGCATCTCTCGGTTAAATCCCAAAGGAAGACAGCTTGACAGAACATATTAAAACACACACACACACACGCGCACGCACACACACACACAGGGGAATATGTGACATCAGCGCTGTAAATCAATGAAGAAATTTCTCCCAGAGGGCTTTCTGGGATGATGGTAAGGGTCTGCTTGGGAAGGAGAAAAGTGGCAAGGTACTTCTTCTGTCTGAGAAAACTCAGAAACTATTTCCAAAGGAATAGATAGATAGATGACCTTTATTGTCATTTTTTACTGTGGGCACAATGGCACACATTAAAAATGAAATTTAGTTGCTTGCTCCCAAAGTGTACACATACATAATACACATTTAGACATACCATATACAATATATGTATAGACCAGAGGTAGGCAACCTTGGCTCTTTTATGACTTGTGGACTTCAATACCCAGAATTCCTGAACCAGCCATGCTGACTCAGGAATTCTGGGAGTTGATGTCCACAAGTCATAAAAGAGCCAAGGTTGCCTAGCCCTGGTCTAGACCGACACCCTTACATATAAGTAACATATAAATATTAATCACTGTCCATCTTGAATAGGAGGAAGGAGGAAGCTTTAGAGTTCACAAGGTTAATACTGTATGGAACAAAACTGTGACTGAATCTGGATGTGATAAAGGGAGTTATACAGTGGTGGTCAAAACTGTGGAAACCTTTTGGGAAAAGTGTACAGTAGAAATGCCACCTTTGGTTAAGTTTCCACCAATTTTTCTTCTAATGTCTTTACAACTGTAGCCTTGGTCACTTAATAATAATACTTTTTTACATCGCTTTCTGGGCAACCAGTCAACTCTTTGCACCATTACTTTAATTTTATTACGTTTTACAAGCTCACTAAATGAAAGAACACAAAAGAACCCAACCAACTTGATAGCGATCACATAACACACTGACAAATGTCCTCCTCTCAGCTTCAATACATGACATCGATAACTGAATCCTACTGTGATCTGATTGGCTCATTGCCAAAACAAGATGACACCTGATTGGCTCTCTAAACACTCACGCTCATTGGCTACAATCAGATGAAGGAAAGCTACCTGATATCAACCTAAGCAAGTTGTGCTTCCTTTTTCTGGTTATTTGGCTATAACTTTTCATAGAATACAGTACAGATAATGGAACAAACTATGTTGCATTACATTCTTGATTAAATTATCTTTCCATTGATATATAATTTTATGGTACTACTCCCCCCAAAAAGGGGTGTTATTAGCCATCAAACCTCAAAAATACACTTTTCCCAAAAGGTTTCCACAATTTTGGCCACTACTGTAAAGTAACTTCAGAATGGCGAACCAAGGCAAGTCCTTCCTTTTCGGGGGAGGAAACCCAAGAAGAATCTGCAGGCCATTTTTACATCTTGAACTCTTGCGCTTCTGTTATTATATCCCCCAATTGATCCCACTAGGAGCATAACACATCAGTTATTTTGGTCAGCATCCATCCTGCCATTCCAATTTAAATTCAGCCCAGACTATTTCAGATTGTCTGTTGACTCCATTAGAAAGGTTTTTTTTTCTCTCTTCTGAATACCCAGTGCTATCAGGGTCATTTTTTTTCATCTATTCAGGTGTGCAGGGACGGCCCTCTTGTGTTTCATCAGGTCCTGTGAGGCTGACGAGCTCAGAAAACAAGAACGACTCAATTTCTGGAAAGTTTTTTATTGCTACTAGAGCAATGGAACAGAATCTTGAAAGGTTGTCAAAGCAATTCTCCTACACAACTTATTCCTAGTATAATTAAGGCAGAGATACTCAGAGTCCCTTTCTCATATCACACACACACACATACACACACACACACACACACACACACACACGGACTCAAGAACTTTTTTCCATGACAGTCCCATTTCTCCCTTAAATGGCCTGCTACCTCCTTCGTGTTCCCAAAATCGGTGAAGCATTCCATCATAAGGTCTAGATGTGCCATTGAACTTCCCCTGTTTTATTGCAGTCCAGAAGCTGCAAAAACCCGTCCCTTGTGAGTGCTGATTGCACACTGCCAAAAACAGAGCTGCAATTTCCTGCATTCATTTGTTCATTCATTCATGCATTCAATCCTCTTATCTCTGCCAAAGCAAACCACCACTCCGCCAAAGCAATATACGGAGCATTTATTTCTTTTAAGTTCTTTTCGCTACAACAAAAATCCCAAGAGGTACGTTGGGCTGAAGATGACTAGCCCAAAGTCATCCATTTCCATGAACTGAAGGTGGATTTGAATCTGACTGTCCTCCGTCCTAGTCCAGCATCTTAAGCGCTGTATCAGAAGAATTATTATTATACATATTTATTGCACATGACTTACAGTTCAATAAAAATATAATAAATACACACAGTATTTATCATACATTATCATACCATCTCATTCCCCATCCCAAAGCCCCAATTCCTCCTGAAATTCCAACTTTTCCTACTTATTTGTTATAATTGTAATTTATTTTCCCATTCATCTGTCTCTCTCTCTTCTCCTCCTCTTCCTCCTTTCTCTCTCTCTTCCTCTTCCTCCTTCTTCTCCTTTCTCTCTCTCTTCCTCTTCCTCCTCCTCCTCCCCTCCTCCCCCTCCTCCTTTCTCTCTCTCTCTCTCTCTCAAGTTGTGTCCAACTCTTTGCGACCTCATGGGCCATATCACGCCAGCCCCCTCCGTCCTCCACTATCTCCCTGAGTCTGCCCAAATTCATATTCATTGTATTGATGACACTATCTAACCATCCCATCTTCTGCCATCCCCTTTTCCTTTTGCTTTCCATCTTTCTCAAAATCAGGGTCTTCTCCGAAGAGTCCCCTCTTCTCATTTGGTAGCCAAAGTATTGAGCTTCAGCTTCAGCATCTGTCCTTCCAAAGAAGAGTCAGGATTGATTTCCTTTAGGATTGACTGATTTGATCTCCTTGCAGAGGAGACTCTCTCAAGAGTCTTCTCCAAACCACAATTCGAAAGCATCAGTCCTTCAGCACTCAGCCTTCCTTATAGTTCAACTCTCACAGCTATACATTACTACTGGGAAAACCCTAGTTTTGACTATACAGACCTGTGTTGGGAAAGCGATGCCTCTGCTTTTTAATATAATGGGTAGTGCAAGGCCCATTTATTCTACACTTCTCTGATTAGGTCAGGCTGCTTCTAGCTTAGTATCAGTTTTATATTGATTAACACTCTGCTGCTGTATTATAGGATCTTCTTTTAAATACGTAGGATTGTTGAGTTGAATTGCATCTGAGTTGCAAAAAAAGGCTTTATTTGTTTGCTTGTTAGGTTGTACATTAATTTTGCTGGAGAGAACTGTGCAATTCTTGCATTCCCTTAATTTGTTCCATAAAGTTGATGAAAATGATGGTGAGCATTGATTGGGAGGGGGGAAGGTGCTCTAGTCTAGGCAGATGAAGTTTAAAAGGGCAAAATGTGTACCATAAGACTTGCAGTCTTCATCACCAGTCTTTCAAGAGATGGATCTTGCCATGGCCTCACTGTCAGATGTGAAAAATTAGGACTACCTATTAAGTTCCACTCAAGAAGATTTATTGCTCAAGCCTATTCACAAGAATTTGTCAACTAATGGTCAGCACTAAATTGGCACTAGATAAGAGTCAATGAAATTCAAGGGGGGTGGACTTGTAGCATTTGTGGACTTGTGAGGATTCTAGGCTGAATCCTCTCTTGACTCCACCTCCTGGTTCTGCCTCTTCTTCTACATCAACTCTTTCAACAATGATTCCTAGTCCAGGATATTTCCAGGACAAGCCAATATAATTACTTTATCCCAACCTCTTAGAATGTTAGTGGGTTAATTGTAAATCCCAGATGTAATTTGACTATGAAACATATTTGGATGTTGTGGCTTTTAACTTGCTTCCCTTGTCCAAGAGAAACATAGACAAATTATGTCTATAAAAAGTCCTGGAATTACAAGTGAATTATAATAAAGCTTTTTGAGAAAGAAAGAGCAGAGGATGTTGGCTTTAAATGTGTGGCCTTAAGAAAATAACTAGGTATTTTTCATTGTTAACTGTTTCTTTCTGTTAAAAACAAAATAGTTTTTCTTTAATCAAAGAAAACCTACCTTGCTTAAAATAAAATAAAAATAAAGAAGGAAGTTAAAAAGTCAGTTAATCCATTTTTAACTGCTCTGCATTAGTGACAGCAAAATTAAATAGAGACACTCACAAATCACAGGAGGAGAGAGAGGTGGGTTAACTAATTGGCCTATTTTCTGGGCTGTCAGAATCCTCTTAAGCAATTTTCCTCCATTATAACTCCAAATCAGCATGTTACTTCCTCCTCAGAAACTACCCATTGCCTGAAAAGATGAAAGCAATATTCCGGGATACTTCCTGATCAATTGTTGGAAAGACCACATCCCACTGTTAAAGAATTGTAGGAAGGGCCTGGTTATGTGTTGGAGCAAAAGAGGAAGGGAAGTTCCAATTTTACTACTAAGAGCAGAAGTATCAGCTTTAATAATAACTCTGTGATACTTTTCACCCTGTGGGTTCCTTATAATATTGTCAGCTCTTTAGGATAACTCAGATCCGGAAACAGGAAGACCAGAAGGATACTTTATTGAGATGGGCTATAATGACGGCATCTTGCAAGCCTGAATATGCTTTCCCTCTCCCATACCGTAGGGAGTCAGTGAGAAGCCAGCCAGAATGTCTTCTAGATACTCGTGCCTTTCTCAGGGCTCAAGGAATGTTTCTGCCCTTTATATTTTTGGAATAGCATACGTATGAATGTATGCATGCATGCATGTATGTACTTATGTATGAAATTCCTTTCTCACCCCTGTCAATGAAAATATAGAGTTGATCTGCACCTTTCTTGCTGTAAAATAGGCATTCCTCTCCACCCTTTCTATCATTTTGAAAGGGGCTATCCCATATAATAAAACCTCCAGAAACAGAACATTATTGCATGAAGGAGAAAGGCTATTTTTCAGCTTCCACCTTGCTGTGCTATTTTTTTTTATTTGCAAATAATTTATAAGCAAACAGAAACATGGGGCTGCAATCGCCTACATCTAATCTGGGTGAGGTGGTCCATTCCACTTTTTTTTTCTGGCTGGACCACAGGCATGGAGTAAGCCTGGGACTGGGAGCTATGGACCACATTGATACCCTAGTTCAGTGGCTCTCAACCAGTGATCTGCAGACTCCTGGGGGAGGCGCAAAGCCTTGAAATAAAATGTCTTGCAAAGGCTTGAAAATTTTTTTATGATTTAAATGTTGAGTGAAGTCTTGGGGGTCCGTGGCCACAAAAGGTATTTAAAGGGGTCCATGGTGACGAAAAGCTTGAGAACCACTGTCCTAGATCAATCAGTGAAGCCAAATTATAAGATGCGACAAATCCATTGTCCAGTGCTCGATATTTAGTTTTCCTATTGTTTCTCTCTCTCTCTCTCTCTCTCTCTCTCTCTCTCTCTCTCTCTCTCTCTCTCTCTCTCTCTCTCTCTCTCAAGTTCAAAATAGAATTTTTTTTTTGTAGCAGGGGAGGTTGTCATTAAGAGACAATAAATAAGGAATATAAGTCTATCCCTTCTCTCTCTAACTATTGCAGGAAGAGCAAGCAACCATATTAATGGATACACACAGTACAGTAAAGAGTTTTCTACATTGAGGCCTTAAGCTATTTGACTTCCATGCATGAACTGGATGGAAATGAAGCCCACTTTTTTTTTTTTTTTAAAAAAAATCCCTTTCTGTAGTTTAAGCAATTTTTCCATTTTAGCATAGCAATAGCCTGTTGGTTGGTGGTTGATGGTTACCATGGCCTCTGATTGGTGGGTTCCTCTGTTTCTATATCATTTCACCCATGCTGAGAAAGCAACTATCAATCACATTCCTTTCCATGGATGAGTTTGGAAGACAGTTCTCCTTTGTATTTGATATCCTCCCTTCTGGTGAATCCACTGGTGGGCTGCAGGGAAGAGGGAGGGAGGGAGGGAGGAAGGAAGATTCAATTAATCACAGTAGAACTGGAAGGGACTTTGGAGGTCTTCTAGTCCAACCCCCTGCTCAAGCAGGAGACCCTATACCATTTCAGACAAGTAGATATCCAGTCTCTTCTTAAAAACCTCCAGTGATAAAAGCACCCACAACTTCCGATGGCAAGCTGTTCCTCTGGTTAATTGTCCTCACTGTTAGAAAATTTCTCCTTGATTCCAGGTTGCTTCTCTCCTTGAATAGTTTCCATCCATTGTCCTGCCCTCTGGTGCTTTGGAAAAGAAGAAAAAGAAAAGAAGGAAAGCAATACATACCAAAGTTCTACACTGCACCCAACAATGTGCACAGATATTTTTTTTAAAGAAGGAAAGAACGAAAAAAAAGAAAGCAAAACCATACCAAAATTCTAAATTGCATCTAAGGAAGATGCACAGATACGTTAAGGAGGGAGGGAGGGAGGGAGGGAGGGAGGGAAGGAAGGAAGGAAGGAAGGAAGGGAGAGAAGTGGCTACGTTAGCAGTTCCCCCACCCCAGTACTGATTGGTACTGATTTCTGCACCAAAGTCTTAATATGCCTATCTCCCTGTGGGCCACTTTCAAAATGCTAAGTACACTATTTCCCCCCCTAAATGTAAAGTTGCCTGCACTTACATTCTGCTTGTATAATTATAAATAAAGCTAGTTTTACAAAGATAATTTAAGTCTCTGACATTTGTATGTCTACAGGGAAAAATAAACAAACCTGCATAAGTGCTTGTTTCATCATTCAGAAAAGTAAGAACGATGCAGCAATGCTTGTTTTTTTTTCCAAAACTCCCAGCGGAATCAATATGATTCAGTGATAGGGATAGGACTAAACACTGGAATACTTAACCTGCTCATATCAGAAGAATTGGCATCCTGTTATTGGAACATGAAGTGAAGCTAGAGTAATAACACAAAGTGATCATAGTGGGGTGCTATGTGAATGCCCTGGGATTCTATATATTGGGGTGAGGTAGGGGAATTGCGGGTTGTGAAACACACTAATGGCATTTCATTAGCAAACTGTAAATAGCAACAGCATAAGCTGGATGTGAGGCTGCTTTCATGGACCATAAATGCTAATGTTTATTACCAATAAAAGTCAAAGAAGCATTTAGTAAAGCAGTTTACCAAACAAACATTAAATACTTTAATGCATTAGCTTCAATGGACAGAATCAGGTTATTTAATTAAGAGTGAGTAATTTGCTGTTTGTTTGTTTGTTTGTTTGTTTTTTTCAAATGTATTTCCTGTTGGTCCAGAACAAATATCCTGTGAATACAAAATGCACAGCAGATGTATCTAATGCAGGGTGTATCTCCTTCTCTGTGTGTGTGTCTAGGGGTGAGGCAGGAATTTTAAAATGGAAAGCTAGAGGCGATAGAAACATATGGAAGCAATTCTCTTATTCTACTTTCAATAGTTTCTCTTTGTGTTTTAAAAATCTTTTGCCGAGCTGGAATAATTGCTGCACAACTTTTGAGCACCTTGTTGGAAGGAAATCTATATCAGAACTCGTGCTAAAAAATTCTTTTCTTTTTTCTTTTCCAAACTAAAGAAATGGCTTCTAAATCCCCCACTTGAATGATGAAATCCTGTTATTTGCAGTCTGAATTTTTTTTGTATTTATCTTAGATATGAAACAGCTCAGGAAAGAATGCCCTGCATTTGACTGTGTAATCATATGTCTGAAGAGTGCAAGCAAAACTGCTTCAATGTTAATCAAATACACCTGAGGTTCAGTCACTTTCTGGGGGATTATGTTGTTTTTCTGAAAGCGCTTTGGGTATTTCCCTGTGTCCGGGCAGGTATTTCTGCCATGTATTTGGTCAAGCACTGGAAATGGAAGATGACAGGTTTGTTGGATAAGATCAACCTCGTTTGCCCACCGGTCTTAGGTATCCCTTTGTCTTAATGAGGAGCTGTGAGAGATGAAGCAACAGAAGAGATAGCTAACATGATGGTGAAAGTTGATGAATGAATATGTCCAAATGTTATATGAGGGCAATTCGGAAATAAACCTCCATTTGGTTATCAATAACAGACACTCACAGATACAGAACCTTTATTATTCACATTAGAAAACTACAACATTACATTACTTTTTGACATAATCACCATTCAAATTGAGGCACTTGTCATAACGTCTTTGTCAGACGTTATCTTATTTCTAGCTATCTACTCTGAGAGAACCCAATTCTTACTCTCTTTTGGATTCTGTCATACTACAAAGGGGGGGAGTAAACACGGGTGTTTATGACTGGCATTCCTACTATCAACTACAAAGGAACATCCTCTGTGGATTCCCTCTGTGGAGTACTAACAATAACAATGCGGCCATCAGCCTTTGATCTCACTCCCTATGAAGCCTCCTTTTACCGGCAGCAAGGAAAAAGGGGGGAAAGATTGCAACGTTTGGGATTCCGATGGATTTAACACCCAGCCATCTGCCAATTTGAATTGACCGGAAGGAATGTGGAGTGGGGCTGCCTGGGAACACTTTAAAACATTGAATGGTCAATGGGGTTCCTCAGATCCTGTCTAGCATGCCTTCAGTCAGTTTTTCTTAATAAAGATTCCTGTTGGAAGAACCGTTCCAAGAGTTCTGTCTTCTTAAGATGTAAATTGAGGTGGGTCCTTACAGTCTTACAAGGTTTGAAATTCCTTAGTAGTCATCGCTCGGCACCAAATCTGGGCTATGGGGGGGTGGGTGGTGATCAAAAACATCCCAACAGAACTGCTTCAAAAGTTCTTGGGTGCTTCTAGTAGTGTGCGGGCGAGCATTATTGTGAACCAACACCACACTGGAAGTCAACATTCTCCGACGCTTGTAATGGATGGCTCGTCGTGAGTTTTCGTAACGTTTCACAGCAGACGTCTGAACTGATGGTTGAGCCACGCTCCATGAACTTCACTTAGCAGTACTCCTTTGGCATCTTCACATTTGGCGGGATTTTCTATGGCACCACTTCTGGTGTGGTGTTGGTTCATGATAATGCTTGCCCGCACACCGCTAGACACACCCAAGAACTTTTGAAGCAGTGCTTGTGGAGTCTGACAAAGTGGGTAATATTCTGTGTAGCAATACAGTTCTGCATGCATGTAGACTAGGCCCATGTTTCCTGGCTCCTTCAAGCAGACAGGGGTTTCTGCATTGCTCAATTTGGAGGAGATTATTATTTCTTTGGTGGAAGGGCTGATAACGATCAGCTACAATCCACCTTCTTCTGAAAAGCCCATCTCTTGATCCAGTTGCATTAGACAACTTTTGGCCTGTCTTCAGACTTTCTTTTTGTGGATATGCCAGTCTGCCCAGGTAGGCTAGACAGGAAATACAACCAGCTGAGTGAAGTCTCTGTTATTGTAAGGCTACATTAACAGAACCTTTCAAGTACAAATCTCCTATCTCTTTTTGCAGCTAGGTAAGTTGGGGATGATTCTTTCTTTCTTTCTTTCTTTCTTTCTTTCTTTCTTTCTTTCTTTCTTTCTTTCTTTCTTTCTTTCTTTCTTTCTTTCTTTCTTCCTTCCTTCCTTCCTTCCTTCCTTCCTTCCTTCCTTCCTTCCTTCCTTCCTTCCTTCCTCTTCCTTCCTTCCTTTCTTTCTTTCTTTCTTTCTTTCTTTCTTTCTTTCTTTCTTTCTTTCTTTCCTCTTCCTTCCTCTTTCTTTCTTTCTTTCTTTCTTTCTTTCTTTCTTTCTTTCTTTCTTTCTTCTTTTTCCTTTCTTTCTTTCTTTCTTTCTTTCCTTCCTTCCTTCCTTCCTTCCTTCCTTCCTTCCTTCCTTCCTTCCTTCCTTCCTTCCTTCCTTCCTTCCTTTCTTTCTTTCTTTCTTTCTTTCTTTCTTTCTTTCTTTCTTTCTTTCTTTCTTTCTTTCTTTCTTCTTTCTTTCTTGTTCTTTCTTTATGAGTTCTTTCTTTCACTGTACATTGTGTAGCTGTGGGCTCCCTGCTTTCTTATCTGATCCTTCCCTGGGCAGAATCTCTTAATCCCCATCTTCAAGGTCATTCCCACATGACATTACAGGAAATTTCTGGGCAAGAGGATTCTAGCATTCTAGGAACGTTATCCACTACTAGCCAGGATTCAGACCTGGGCATGCACAGAAACCACATTCCAGCAAATATCTGTCAGGACCTGGAGGAGGAAGTGCCCTCTTCCTGATTCAATCCTTCTCTGCAACATTTAATACCATAACTTGTGATATTCTGCTGGATCACTTGCAAGGAATGGGGGGATTGGGATAATTTCCTTTGCTGATTCTTGTACAATCTGAGCGATTGATTCAAGTCGGTGATCATGGGGGAACAGCAGATGGGATCTGGGGTTGCTTCAGTGGATAATACTGCAGGGATCAGCTCTATCTTCCTCATTAGAAATTAACAACAACACAAGAGAGGTCCTATGGGAGTGGAGGGAGGATTTATCCATAGACGGAGAGTACTTCATGAATGCATCACTACCCAAGCTGCCTTGAGGATACCTGGAGATACCTTGGCTTACCATGTACCTGGAGACTGTAGAGACTGGGTCAGGCACACCAGTCCAAAGTCAATCCCAGCACAATGGAAGTGCTATTCATAAGTCAAAAGCTGGGTCTTTCCCAGTTTCTGTGTTGACTCTGGACAGTCTCATACTCTTCTTGAAGGACTCTTGTGACCAAGAGGTTTTTCTGGAATATTTGCTCACGACTGGTCAGTGGGTGAAAACTCTAACCAGGAAAGCTTTTGCCCACTTTATTTTACATATATAAAATGTGTAGTAGAATTATGTAGTAGACACTTTAAAAAAAAAAAAAAGTTAGATGGCCTTCAGGATTTAATGTTTTCATGACATCACTGCAGGGTGTGACATTTTATTTGTTATTCGAATTTGGCGTACGTGATGATGCCGTTATGGTTCTTTTGTTTTTATGGATGTGAGCTGCAGAGAATCATTTTGAAGCTAGCAGTGTGCTAATTGTGTAATAAATAAAAATAAGCTGCTCTTTAAAAAAAAATAAACACAGAAAAGAGCTGCTGGTTCCAGGTTCCGCCCTACCAGTTTGTTTCAGGCACTGTTGTAAGGCTTCTGAAAAGGATCTGACTTTGAAGCAGTTTGATAGCACCTTTAGCTTGACCTTGGTCTGCTTTACCCTTCTTCTAAATTTGTGGCTCAGTGAACAGCTTTTAAGAAGAAGATGGTCCTCAAAAGTATGCAGATTATACTGTTATCTTGAGTTAGAGCTCTCTTGGATTGGAAGTGGAGAAAAAAAGAAACCATCCATTTGTCCTGGAGGATATAAGGACACCTGCCTCAGGCAACAGGTTGGACTAGAAGAGGTTCCTTCCAGCCCTACGATTCTATGATAAACTTGAGAAGTTATGACAACAATTAAGAAATCCCAAAACATGATCAAAAGCCAGAGGACAGAGGAAGCTAGTTGAAGCACAGGATGAGGGACTTGTTGGGAAAAGTCAAGTTGCAGAAGGCAGATTATTGTTAACACATACTAAAATAAGAAGCAAACTTTTATGGTAAGTTCGAAAGAAGAAGAGCAAAAATGAAAAGAGAGAGATTAAGAAATGACTGTACAGCATCGTGATCAAATGCAGTCATTTCAATGAATATGCTCAAGAGATAAGGTCTCCAACTATTTAGGAGAACTTGGAAAAGACAATACAATCAGGGGGATAAATTATCAGAATACTCTTTTCTGAGAAATGTCTATGGAGGTTCTCACTCATCCAGGTCATGGTTGTCCCAAAGGTGCTTTTTCAGGAGGCAACTGGACTTTCTTGTTTTTCTTTGAAGACGTTTCGCTTCTCATCCAAGAAGCTTTTTCAGCTCTGACTGGATGGTGGGGAATGGAAGGATTTATATTCCTTGCAGACAGCTGGTCCTTTGCAATCTTTTAGAGAGTCGTTGAGGCCACTTGGAGGTTTATCTGTGTCCTCAAGGTCACCTGAGTGGTGCAAATGAGTGTGGAGCCTTCTTGGAACTGCTGATGTTTTCTGAGAAATGTTGGCCTAACTCTAGTTTATCTTCAAACTTTTCAGTCACTGAGTGACTACAAACAAGAATTTAATATTGTTCCTTCATCTACCCAAATACTGGCATTTTTCTTTGCACATATAGAAAGCAACAACAAATGGAGTTGTTAAATTCCCACCAGGAGCATTTGTTGAGTTCAAAGCACATAAGAGTATATTATTACTACCTCTACACAAGAATCTAGTCAACAAACAGTCAAAACTAAACTTACGCTAGATAAGAGTCAGTCGAATTCATGGGGAGATGGACTTGGGTCCCTTATGGCAACACAATGATTCCAAACTGATGATGCACTTAACTCCGCCTTCCAATTCAGTCTGCTCTTTGCTTACAATATCCACAATATACATTCTCTGCCACCATCACTCTTTTAACCTTCCTGGGGACCTTTCTGAATATTTTGTGCTGATGCTGATAAATGTTTGGCTAGCATTCTGACTATCAAGGAAGAATAATTCAAAATATAACTTTTAAATAAATACATTTGGGCTTTGTATGTATTTGATAGTAGTTTATGATCATAGTAATCATGCTGCTAATGCTCTGTAATCCAATTATTGCACAGTGGTAAACATTAACAAATCTGAAACGCAGTGGGAAAAACAATTTAAATTCATATTTCAGTAATATCACTATTAAGCCAACTTTATAATTACCTCTGAAAAGTTGCCACTTAAGACCTAGCAATTTAAGGAAAAAAAGAGAACTAAACTTAATTTTGATTTGTGGTTCGATTTATTTCTATTGGATAAATTCTGAAAACAGAGTAAAATGCTTTAGTTTGCACTAATTGGACCAAGACTCAGAATGGTAAAAAGAATTACTTCTACCAATATTTTGCAAAAAGGTGGGAATTTCCCAATTGTGCAAAGAGGGAGAGTGTTCAAGACTTAATTATGGGGTTGCACGCACTATTTCATAACTGAATGCAAAGCAGGTATAATTAACTTGGTTTCTCTTCAAATGCATTCTAGTCTGCAATTCCCACAATGCTTCCCATTGGTCCTGCCAAGCTCTGCTGCTGGGAGCTGAATTCTGAAATAGCTGAAGACTATATGATTGTCTATCCTGGATTTAAACCTATTTTAAATTAGTTAACTGGTGATATTATTACCCATGCTGATGATAGGAATAAAGAAAAAAATAATAATTCCCAATTCACACTTCTCAAATCTCGATGGAAATCAAAATGCTGTAATATACCATATCCCAAACTTATCCAACACTATTTTGAAAAAAGATCCATGTATAACAATTACAAAAAAAGTTCATTATTGAAAATCTCTTTAGTTAGTAGTATCTATTAAGAAATGTGCACAAATTGTACAGTAGATCTACATGTATGTATACTGTAGCTATCGTTACTATGCTCTATATCTACTTGCAGGCAAGATTGAGAAGCAGGGCAGAATGAAAATAAGATCAAAACCAGAGAATCTGGGCAAAAGCAAATTTGATACATTCAGACATCTTAGTATGATTACGACGGCAATGAACAAATGACTTTATGCAATGTCTTTGTGCAAGTCAACTGTGCAATCTTTGTGCAAAAATTACTTTATTTGGTTGTTCTGGGCTTAATTCTATTTGGTTGCATTACAATTCAAAATTTGGACTGAGCAAATCAGTTCCTAATTTTTATTCTTTTTTATTTTCAGGCAGGTGACTAAGCTTCACCATCCCTAAAAAGGCACATTAAGAAATAAGAGGAAAAGAAAAGGGGGGAAAAACACATTTAACTGGATATGCTCAAAAGATAATATGGTCCAAGATGTCAACGTTGTTAATATAGGATATTATTGCATTGACAAGATATGCAGAACTGTTTGGTATTTTTGGAGTTAAATCAGATGACATACAAAGGGAGGAGATTTATGAAGAAAAGTGGGAGACAGGGAAGGGAAGTGAATCTTTGGCCTCCAGCCTAATTGGAAGACTTAAATCATGACTGTAAAATAAGGGAGGAGTTTAGCGAGATAAGATAGACGCAAGCCAGAGAAATCCAGATTCTGGCATCCGCTTTGTAATGTGCCGAAGTAAGTTTGCAAAACTCCTGGGAAGAAATAGAAAATAAAGAATCTAAAAGAGAAAATAATGTCTCAGTTTTCTTGGAATGCTTCTTCCTTCGGACCACAACACAAGAGATGAAATTTTAATTTTGGGATTTGATGATTAGAACTGTTTATGATTATAGAAATACTGTGTCCTATAGAATTTTATTGTATTTTATATTTCTAAGCGTATCAAAGAAGGTTACTCTTTCCTTACTTGCTTTGTCTTCATTCTTTGCTCTTCTCTTCTTATTTTTTTTTCTTTCTAGTTTCCCCCCTTTTTTTAATCTCTTTTCTAGAAATTCAGTAAAGTATATACAAAAAGAGACAGATGATATGGTCCAACAAATTAGGGAAAGTCGGAAAAGAGAAGAGTTAAAAAACAACTCAGTCCTCGCTTCTTAGGGTTTCATGATTCTTGTTATTTTCTTGTTCTGTTGCTGGGTTATTTTGTTAGCTTTAATGTATTTCAGTGATTACTCATCACTCCGAATGCACACATAGAATATCTGATGTGCCAACACCTGCCATTTATATATACAACAGCTTAAGTCACACAGTGTTGATACTACACTGAGTAAACCAATGGCCAGTGGCAGTGATTCCATTTTATGCTGGGGAGGCTATAAAGAAGAAATTGTCACCTTGACTGCATCAGCTTTTCTCTACCGTGCCCGGATTCTATTCAACTCCATGTCAGAATAAATTGCTTGATTGATAATGCTCTCTGTTCCAGGAACTTGACTTCATTATTGTTTTTAAAGTCAATATTTAAGAATAAAATAATAGGAGAAGGGGGAAGAAATGTGGGATAAAATTTCACCTTAGGAATTTTAAAGAAAGAAACGGAGGTTAAAGATGGTCTTTTGAAGATCAATTGATGCAACGCTATTCTTTAATACTTTTTTCCCTCCTCCCCCAAATTTTCAGACCTCCAATGAGAAACCATAAAACAAACCATTTTTCCAGAAGAAGAAGAAGAGTGCTTTCAGGCTTTTCTTCTCCTTCTGTCTACCTTGCCCAGAAGGATCATCTTTCCCACAGATGCCTCAGCCCACATGACGTGTCCAACATATGATAGTTTCTGTTTCACGATCTTTGCTTCCAATGAGCATTCAGACTTGATTTTGTTTAGTGCTGAATGGAAGGAACTAAGGAATCTTCTTCCAACACCATATTTCAATGGTGTCAAACTTTTTCCTTCCCTCTCCTCTCATCTCCCCTCTGTCTTCACTCCCCTCCCTTCCCATCTCTTCCCCATCTCTTTCCCCTCTCTTCTTCTCTCTTCTCCACTCCTTCTTCTTTCTTCTCTTCTCCTTCTTCTTTCCTCTCCTCTCCTTTTTTCCTCTCCTCTCCTTCTCTCCTCTCCTCTCCCCTCCCCTCCCCTCCCCTCCTCTCTCTCCTCTCCTCTCCTCTCCTCTCTTTCCTTGGGTTTGTACCAAATCCATTTTTCACATCCATGTATCATTATAGGGAAAACCAATGCTTAAGCCCCTCAACCTTTCTTTTAAATGAAACATTAGTTGTTATATTGTTCCTGATATTCTCAAAAGAACTACTAAACTGACACCAGTACAACACTTGAGGTGGATAGAAGTAAAGGTGGGCCAAATCTTTCCCTTTGCATTTGAGAAAGTTTTTATACCTGTGAAGAATGGCAGTTCACCCTTTATTTTGATTGTCTCTAATGCCACACTATCATGGAAAGAAATTACATAAAGATGCTTCGGATTCTGTATGCAATAGTGCAAGATAACGATTGACAAAGAAATGCCAGCTATCTTTCTTTCTTTCTTTCTTTTTTTTGTATGTGTTATCAAACACTGAGCTTTGCAATCACTCTCCTCCCCCCTTTCCCCCTTTAACGTCCTTTGCATTTGGTTGCACCTTGGACCATGGCTGTTTACCAAAGCAAAAACAGAACGAAAACAGACCTTAGTTAGCTAGAAAGAAAGCCATCAGTGCTTGGTGTCTGTTTAAAATAAGAGCCACTCACTCTTTGCGTATTCAAGTCATGCCACATTTCAGAATGTGGCCTGTATGTCAGGCAGCCCTCCCACAGTGCATTTTGCCAAGTCTTTCTACATAAACATTAGATGAATAGCCATAGCCACAACAGTCCTGGGTACTGAAATTTGAATGACAGGTTTAAAGACATCTCTATTTTACGCTCTTTCCCTCTCCTGATAGTGAGAAACCAGTCACTCTTCTATCCATTGTAATAAGTTGCACCTTATGCTGATTGGGTAACTGAACTTGCGATAAGGATTATAAAAAGGCCTTTTAGTCATGTCGAATTACGAATATCTCTTCTCTGAATTTGACTTCAGTCAAGATAGAGCAAGTAAGTTGTCTTTCTCTACTGTTCGGGAGTGTTTCTCTCTCCATTTTACTATCGTGAGGTCTTGAGTCAGCAATCTGTTTGAAAGGTGGAAAAGAAATTCCCAATTTCTAAAGCTCCCTAATATTTACAAAATTAACTAAGTGGAAATAAAAAAAATGAAGTCTTCCTGTAACTAAGATGATCAGAGGCCTGGAGACTAAAACATACGAAGAACGGCTATGGTTTGGCTAGTCTAAAGAAAAGAAGAAATAGGGGAGACATGATAGCAGTGTTCCAGTATCTGAGGGGCTGCCACAAGGCAGAAGGGGTCAGGTTGTTCACAAAAGCACCAGAGGGAAGGACGAGAAACAATGGTTGGAAACTGATCAAAGAGAGAAGCAACCTGGAATTAAGGAGAAACTTCCTGACAGTGAGGACAATCAACCAGTGGAACAGCTTGCCCCCAGAAATCCTGGGTGCTCCATCACTGGAGATTTTTAAGAAGAGGCTAGACAGTCACCTGTCTGAGACAGTATAGGTTCTCCTGCTTGAGCAGGGGGCTGGACTAGAAGACCTCCAAGGTCCCTTCCAGCTTATTCTCTTCTCTTCTCTTCTCTTCTCTTCTCTTCTCTTCTCTTCTCTTCTCTTCTCTTCTCTTCTCTTCTACTCTACTCTACTCTACTCTACTCTACTCTACTCTACTCTACTCTACTCTACTCTACTCTACTCTACTCTACTCTACTCTACTCTACTCTACTCTACTCTACTCTGTTATTCTATTCTATTCTATTCTATTCTATTCTATTCTATTCTATTCTATTCTATTCTATTCTATTCTATTCTATTCTATTCTATTCTATTCTATTCTATTCTATTCTATTCTATTCTATTCTATTCTATTCTATTCTATTCTATTCTATTCTATTCTATTCTATTCTAGCTTTATGGCTCATAACTCCAGGAGCACTGCTTCCTTAGCAACGATATGGAAGTGGTTTACAAATGTCTTCTAGGAATTTTTTTCAACTTCCCAAACTAACAGATTTTGTGGTGGCTTTTCAACCAAGTACTAACTGCATACAGCCTTGTATAGCTTTGCTGAGATCAGCCACATTTCATGGGCTTCCTTGTGTAGCAGTAGCACTTAAACTCACATATCACTTCACAGTGCTTTACAGCCCACTCTAAGCAGTTTACAGAGTCAGCATATTGCCCCCCAAAATCTGGCTTCTCATTTTACTGACCTCGGAAGGATGGAAGGCTGAGTCAACCTTGATCCGGTGAGGATCGAACTGCCGAACTGCATTCTAACCACTGCACCACCACAGCTCTTGTAGATGGTTGGCCACTGTGAGAACAGACTGGATGGATTAGATAGGCCAGGAGGTGATCCAGAAGGGCACTGCTTACGTTCTTACCTTCTTATGATGAGTTAATTGGATTACTAGGAGGTATCTCTTTGCCCATTCTCAGAAACCTCTCTTCAGTGGTGGTGATGGTTTCCCTCCTCCTCCTCCTCCAAGTGTCAAAGGAGATTCAAAGTTCTAGTTCTTGCTCTTCCGGTGGCCTCAGCCATTGTTATTTGATGCTTTGTAGTGTGTCTTTGATGTTGCTTCCCAATCTTCTTCCTGGTCTGCCTTGTGTTCTTTGAATGGATGCAAAACTGAACAGAAGGTGATTCGTATATTTATTCTCTATTTTTTCTATTTTAAGAATCCCCTATAAAGAAACTGAAATATAATTGAAGGTCAGTCCATGTGCCATTGTTTCCAAGAAGAAATAATATTCTTCCTGTTTGTTGACTATAAAGAAACTGAAATATGAATTGAAGGTCAGTCCATGTGCCATTGTTTCCAAGAAGAAATAATATTCTTCCTGTTTGTTGACTTCTTTTTGTGCTGTGCCTTTTCCAGCTGTGTGTGTGCATTGTTAGTGTCTAATAGAACTGATCCTTCAAATTCACGGAAGACTAAAGAAATGAAGGTATCCCACAACTTCCATTTGAAACCAACTGAAGGTCAAGGTATTTTTCTTAGTGTCAGATTCCCAGGTTAGCCATTAGCCTGTTTGTCATCTCTGTAGTACCTTTGTGATAATTTCATCAATAAGAAGGAGCTAAATAATTGAGCTCCTTGTGTCTCTGTGCATGTGTGAGAGATATACCTGATCTATATTTAAGTATGGCTTCAAAGGAAAGGTTAGCAGGCAGATAACATGGGTGGCAAAGCAACTTGCAAAAAACGAGGGCAGCTTCTAAAACTTCGAGAAGATCAGATAGCAAAGATAATAGTAACAGTAACAATAACAGTAACAATAACAGTAACAATAACAGTAATAATAACAGTAATAATAACAGTAATAATAACAGTAACAACAACAACAACAACAACAAAACAACAACAACAACAATAATAACAACAACAACAACAACAACAACAACAACAACAACAATAATAATAATAATAATAATAATAATAATAATAATAATAATAATAATAATAATAATAATAATAATAATAATAATAATAATAATAATAATAATAATAATAATAATAATAATTTCTCCTTAGTTCTAGGTTGCTTCTCTCTTTGGTTAGTGTCCATCCGTTGCTTCTTGTCCTGCCTTCAGGCGCTTTGGAGAATAACTTGACTCCCTCTTCTTTGGGGCAGCCCCTGAGATACTGGAAGGCTGCTATCATGTCACCCCTCATCCTTCTCTTCATTAAACTAGACATACCCAATTCCAGCAAACGTTCCTTGTATGTTTTAGCCTCCAGTCCCCTAATCATCTTTGTTGCTCTTCTCTGTACTCTTCCTAGAGTCTCAACATCTTTTTTACATCGTGGTGACCAAAACTGGATGCCGTATTCCAAGTGTGGCCTTACCAAGGCATTGTAAAGTGGTATTAATACTTCACGTGATCTTGATTCTATCCCTCTGTTAATGCAGCCTAGCACTGTGTTGGCTTTTTTGGCAGCTGCAGAAAGGAGTGCCTTATAAGAAAGGAGTGCCTTATAAGCAGAGACATTATATATAAACTATAAAAGTAAATACATAAAATAAAAACAGCCAGTTAGGAAAATGTACATGGATGCTGTCCCCACCTGGATTTTACCACTTGGCCCAGAATCTCACCAAGATGAAGGCTGGAATGACCTATCCACTTATCCGCAAGAAACCCCATAAAAGTCAGTAAGCTTCCTTCCAATTATACTTAGGATTGCATTGGAAATCAATGAAATATGACCATACTTCATTAATTTAAAACAGTTCAGTGAGGCTTATTTATGTTGTAAAAGGTTGATTTATCCTGCGTTGTCCTGTGTTAAGGGTTTTAATACAGATATTTCTGTGGATATTTCTCATGTTTCGCATTGTGGAAATTTCTCATGTTTTGCACTATAAAATAGAATATATGAATGGTTGAATTGGTTTGCTTTGATGTCCCAACAAAAAGAAGGTTATGGATTTGATAAATAAATGAGGCAGAGAAAGCATGCAGAACATAACTTCTGGAATGCTTACCAACCCTTGGCAGTGTTTGTTTTCTTCTGTAATGTGTCCTTGTGTATATTCATTGTCTCGTTTTCTCCATGCATTACATCCTCATGTTTTGATCACTATGGATGGACGTTCTCCTCAGTATGTCATCACACACATATCTGCTTTTGCTTTGTGGTATTTGCTGTTATGCACACCTTGGGAATTGAAAGATGGATTGTGTGTGGGAAGCTCGCAAAGCATGGTTTCAGGAATTGTTTTAATAGCAGCTCAAATTTGGATTATGTGAACAGGTAGGAGGAAAAAGTGGGACTTAAAAATGAAAATAGTCACTCATTTTCCAAGCTACTGCCTGTCACCGGTCCTGGAGAAACCAGACCAAAAAAAAAACATGTTAAGATTAGGTAATCCTTCTGTATTGTAAGGCTATATTAGCAGAATCTTGCAAGTCTGAAGGTACAAAATTCCCTCTGCCACTTTTAACAGCCTGCACCATTAGGGTGGTTCCTTCCTCAATCCCTTCCTCTGATCCCTAAGCCCCTGGGGGGGGGGGCTCCCCCTTTCTTGTCTGATCATTCCATAGTCAACATCTGTTTCCCTCATCCCCCAAGGTCACCCGCACATTCCATTACCCTGTTCAAGGCAGCTTACGAACAATAAAACAAGGTACGGAACGTGAAGGTAGAATTAAAATCAAAATCAACAATGCTAAAATCAATTAAGAATTCAAAGCTTGTAGTGAAAGATGCTACCTTCCTAAATAGTGGGACAGGAGATCCCAACAGTCTTTTCTAGGAGAGCATTCCGTAGTCTGGGAATTGCATCGGAAGAAGTTCTGTCTCGTGTGCCGTGAACATCTTCAAAAAGGTCTCTTCTGCTGATCTATAGCAAGAGATGTAGTCCTTACCAGTCCCTGATGTGAAAAATGGCAGCATAATTTTGCATTAATTTTACTGACTGTTCTGTGCATCTTTAAGGAGTATGTGTTTCAAATATCTTATGCCTCAGTGTGATTCATGAACTCAGCTGTGATAGTTTGTTAACCATGGCTGATGGCTTTGGATGGTACGAATCCAATCCATTATGCGTTATTCAATGAATTATCATAACATGCACAGTTATCTGTAGATGGCTACTCATACCCTGGGACAACTTCAATAAAAATCATAAATTGTCAGGAAGGAAATTTTAAATTCTAGTGTCATGATCCAAATAAATTCAACTGATACGATTGCTGTAATTTTTATTGTTGTAAATAAATGTTTTGGTAGTAGAATGAATTCAGCTCAAGGAATCTACCCTTAAATCTTTAAGGGTAGATTTGAAATATCAGGAGAGAAATACGGACCTACACTTTTTATGACCAGCGTCATTTTACTCAGAAATACATGTCATTATGTTCAATGGGATTGGGCAGTTATTAACCTTTAAGCCTAGCTTCACACCAACCTAAATCTGAACCCAGGTTAACAGATACAATTTTCATCTTAATATGATGACTTGGTTCAGATAAACATGCTAAGATAAGGGTTTGGTTTCTTCAACACAGCACATTGAACTACACAGCTTTCAACCCTGGTCTTGTATGTTGTGTGAGCCCAGTTCCATTGTTTTACTATGGGAATCATGTATAAGTTCCAAATAGAGCAGAACGGAACAGAACAAATAGAATAGAATAGAATAGAATGCAGAATAGAATAGAATAGAATAGAATAGAATAGAATAGAATAGAATAGAATAGAATAGAATAGAATAGAATAGAATAGAATAGAATAGAATAGAATAGAATAGAATAGAATAGAATAGAATAGAATAGAATAGAATAGAATAGAATAGAATAGAATGCAGAACAGAATAGAATAGAATAGAATAGAATAGAATAGAATAGAATAGAATAGAATGCAGAATAGAATAGAATAGAATAGAATAGAATAGAATAGAATAGAATAGAATAGAATAGAATAGAATAGAATAGAATAGAATACTTTATTTGGCCAAGTGTGATTTGACACCCAAAGAATTTATCTCCAGTGCAGAAGCTCTCAATGTACATGCAAAACAACAGAGTAATTATAATCATAACAATGGTATCAATAAGAGAAGGTAGTAGAAAAAAAAAACAAATAAAGTATTTTATTCTATTCTAAAGTATTCTATATTCCAAACATTTTCACTGAAATCAATAGGATTTGAAAAATTATTCCAGGAAGATAAATCTACTCTGTGAGGATTGCCTTTATAATGAAGAGACAAAAACTGTTTGAGTTAACGTCAGAAATTTCCTTGGTGAAGTCTGCTGTTTTACAAGGCTTTTAGAAACAAAGAGTGAGAGCATCATTAATGAGAGTCTTTGGAAATTCAGAGAGAGAGAGAGAGAGAGAGAGAGTATGTGGAAGGCGAAGTACACCCACAGATTAATTAAAAGCCTATTTGTATTATTAATAATCTGATTAGACAAAGCCGAGTACTCAGCTAGCTCCTAATTCTAAGATTGATTGTTCTGGGCTCCTTAATGAACTTTCCAGGAGTCAAATCTATGAGAAGAAATGACTTTTAGAAACTTTCCCTGCAACTCAAGTTGACACCGAACATGCATCAAAGGAGAAGGCTCAGATGTCCATTTGTTTTTATTACTATTTAAATGAGCGAGGTAAGGAGCACCAGGTTTGAATTAATAGAACATTTTCCATAAATCCCACAAGTACTTGTTCCCAAGAAGAAATCATAATATGCAGTAAAACAGAGAACTGAGTGTTACTTATTTACAAGAGAGATTATGCCACTTCAGCACTGTGGCTCTAAGCAACTTATAAACAGGAAAGTACAATAAATACAGGACAAGTATACAATCGCCATAAAGAAAGGACAAAAGAATAACCCATCCAGTAACCATGATGAGCATTGATGCCAATTATGAATACCCTCAAGGATCCCAGGAACAAGCCACTGAGAGCCACTGGGAACCCAAGAGATCCCACGATCTTTGGCATGGTCATATGTTTAAAAGCTTCCTAAATATTAGCAGTGAGATGGATCTTCTTTCTGATTGAGTAGCATTGCACAAAAGGAGAACTGTGTGGTTTAGGCCTAATGCTATTAGGTTGTAAGGGTGGCACGATGGTTCAGCAGTCAAGACGCTGGCCTTGTCAGTTGGAAAGCTGATAACCCAGGTTCAAGATCTGAGTGCCAAGTGATGGGGATGACCTTAGGAGACAAGGGGAAGAACCTCAGCCAGGGAATGGTTGGATAAGAGGCACGTTAGCTCCCAGCAAGGAGGGGGTATGTGTCAATCCCCAATAACCAAGAAAGAAATTATTCCTGGGAAGTTTCACTTATTGTTCCTCACCTACAGACAGAAATCTTGCCAAACTAAAGCAACATCATTCAAGATATACTCTGAGAATTGCTTAGGAGGAGCCTTCTTATCTGTCTTTCTCCCAATCAAACTATCTAAACTTCACTTCTCTTTGGCCTCTTGAAATGTAGCTTTTCCCTCCCTCGGGGGAATCCAGACTACATTCCACTACAATGTTGTCACATCATCATCATCATCATCATCATCGTTATCATCATCATTGTTGTCATCTGTTAAACTTGTAGGCCACCCAACTCTCAACAACTCCAGATGGCTAACGACGGTCAAGCAAAGACATTATAATAAGAATCGATAGAACCTAAAATATAAATATAAAAACTAGCAAGCTCAATGAAGCAAGGACTGTCCCTCTGGTCTTTTTCCTCCACTGTTTTGATTTGAACAGTTATCCTGCTGATGGATGAACAGATAGCCAGATAGATAGAATACCGACCTCCTTTGCATAATTTCTTACCTACATTCCATTGAATTGGAATAAATAAGAAAGAAATTTCCCTAGAATTCTGCCTCCAGCCGCTTTGGTCTTCCAGCTGTCTCTAGTTCTTCTCTTTGCTTTAGAAGTTTGACACTCCTGGAATATCCCGGCTCCAAGAAAATAACAACAACACCTCAATCCTTTTATTCCTGCCAAAGTGCCTTTGCTCTTTCAAGCTTGAGAGAGACTTCCTTTCTATAAATTTTAATGGAATAGTGCAATGGAGTAGCAAGAATGGCAAGACATATTTTCTAAATAGTTAACAAGTTTCTCTCAATTATTTAGATCTTTGCCAGAGCTCCCTGAAAATACTCTTAAAACTTTTGCATGTTTCTCTTTAAAAGGTACAAAAGCAACTGATATATTTCCAATAGGAAGCCAGGGGAAGGCTTCAGAATATATACTCAAGGAAATTTGTTAGCCAGAAATGCATCTTTCACTGTTGAAAACGGAGAGAAATATGAGACTTTGCAAAGAGGAAAAGCATTCAATCATACTAATAATTTTTTTAAAACAACACTTTGTTTCACTTTATCAAATATTATTCTAGAGGTTTTGATTTTGTTGCTTTTTTTAAAAAAAAAGTGCATATGTCTAATGCATATTTATACAAATCAAAGTTTCTTCCAGACTCAGTGAATTTCCCTAGACAAATGTTTAGCTACATATCCTTTCTTGTTATATCTTTCATATAAAGCTCATCATTGTTTACAAGGAGAAAGCTATTTACTAAGAAGAAACAATTCCATCAAAGGGAAGCAATGCTTCTAACATCTCTGTCATATATATTTCCCCAGATACTGATGTCCTGAATTACCCATTTTTGATTTTGAAGAGGAACCGGCTCATTAGAAGTCCTCTACTGTTTATCTTATTCCCTTTGCTTTTTTGTTTTGCATCCTTGCCTTTATTTTGCAAAAGTTATACTTAGATGACACTGGAGAGGGAGGGTGAGGCCCAGTTGGTGTTAAGGCATCAGGCTAGAAACTGGGAGGCTGTGAATTCTAGTCCTACCTTAGACATAAGCCAGCTGGGTGACGTTGGGCCAGTCACTCTCTCTTTCAGCCCTAGAAAAATGGGAAGACCAAATTGCTTCCCAAAAAACCTTGTCAAGAAAACTGCAGGGACTTGTCCAGGCAATTGTCTGGTGTCAACACTGACAGGAAGGAAGGAAGGAAGGAAGGAAGGAAGGAAGGAAGGAAGGAAGGAAAGAAGAAAGGAGAAGGGAGGGAGGGAGGGAGGGAGGGAGGAGGGAGGGAGGAAGTAATAGCACTTATATACCACTTCACAGTACTTTTACAGCCTTCTCTAAGCAGTTTATAGATTCAGCATATTGCCCCCAACAATCTGGGTCCTCATTTTACCAACCTCAGAAGGATGGAAGGCTGAGTCAACCTTGACCTGGTGAGACTCAAACTGCCAACCTGTTGGCAATAATAGCACTTATATACCACTTCACAGTACTTTTACAGCCTTCTCTAAGCAGTTTATAGATTCAGCATATTGCCCCCAACAATCTGGGTCCTCATTTTACCAACCTCAGAAGGATGGAAGGCTGAGTCAACCTTGACCTGGTGAGACTCAAACTGCCAACCTGTTGGCAATCAGGAGTCAGCAGAAGTAGCCTGCACAACTGCATTCTAACCACTGCGCCACCAGGGAAGGAAGGGAGGAAGGAATGAATTTCTGTTGCTAAGCAAGAGCATTGTTAATAGCAATAGCACTTAGACTTATATACCGCTTCACAGTGCTTTTACAGCCCTCTCTAAGTAGTTTACAGAGTCAGCATATTGTCCCCAAAAATCTGGCTCCTCATTTTACCGACCTCGGAAGGATGGAAGGCTGAGTCAACCATGAGCTGGTCAGGATCAAACTACCAAACTGTAGGCAGCCAGCAGTCAGCAGAATTAGCCTGCAGTACTGCATTCTAACTACTGCTCCACCAGGGAAGGAAGGAAGGAAGGAAGGAAGGAAGGAAGGAAGGAAGGAAGGAAGGAAGGAAGGAAGGAAGGAAGGAAGGAAGGAAGGAAGGAAAGAGAATTGTGGAGATGATGGAGATGGTCTTTTTGGATTGGGTGGGAGATGTTGTTTAACTTAGAAGAGAGTGGCTTATGGGAATGCTTTATTTACCTTTTTACCTACTTGAGATATATAACAATAACCAAATGTAGAGGATTCTTCACTCTGGCTCAAGATGTGCTCTTCCAGTGTGATATCTTAGAAAAAAAATGCCAAAGAGTCCCTTATAATAACTGATTATCATAATCTATTATGGCTTTGCGGGTCAAACAGTGGAACCTTAAGTCATGTTTTAATATAGTGGTTGTAATGGGCCAAGGGAATGACCTTGAGTGTGAGGGCTACACAAGATGGAGTTTGTAGTATCAACAACATGGACTTTGTCGAGCCTAAAAGCCATATTTGTCCTTCAAGGAAGTTGATGAGGAACAGCTAGTAAAACAAAAATCAGATGAAAGAGGCCAGAGTCTCGGGTAGGAAGGTAAGATGAGTAAACATCTCAGACAAGTTCCTCTCTAGCTCACATGAAGGGAGGGAGGGAAGAGGGAATTGCATTCTCATTTGCAAGATTCGGTTACAATAACTTTACAATAAAAGCAGTACTGACCTACAAGACATTGGATTCCTAGTCTGATCTGCCCTGATGTTTGTTTTAAGGGGAATTCTTCTAGCGGAGTTATTCTCCACTTATGAATATCTTTTGGAATAGTCCATTGTTGCATCAAAACCTTTAGCGGGCCAATTGCTAGCAGGATTTTGCAAGCAGTAATCACTTGTAAAGATTCTACCAAGCTTAGGGAGTCCTTTGAATTTTTTTTTTTTTTGCACATCCTCAGAGTAAGGAAGACTTCAAACTGTTATGAAAGTCTTCTGTGCTTTGCATGAATAAGAATTAGACAGAGAAATAATGGCACCTGCTCATGATGCATCGTAGACGGAAGAATATGGAATTTTACCTGGCAATAAAACATTTCTTGGAAATGATTGGATTTCATTTTTTCCCCATTTTTCAGTCTGAGGATGAGCTGTTTTTGCAAATTAGTCAGGATGGCTTTTCGTTACTTCTTTTCAATCAGGAGAACACTGGGGACGTCTGCTTGTTCCTCTGGAAATTGTTGAAACATTGCAGGCCTTATTTCTTACCCAAGCATAAGCAAAGAGAGAAAACTATGCAAAGCAAGACAGAAGAGCTGCGTGCTAAAATTTTCAGCAAATAAGCCTATATTTTTCCAGCTTTCAAGTTCTTGCTGGCAAGCCCATTAGGAAACATATATGTTTTTGTGTCAAAACAAAACTGGTTGATTGTGTGGCAGAAATGACAGACGGTTGGGAACATTTCTCCTCTTTCTACGCCCACCACGAAGCTGTCATTGGTGTCCAAATGACTGAGAACTGGCTGTAGCAGGATCCCAGATTACTTCTAATCAAAGGAAACATTTCTTTTTTAGCTTTCACCGTGTTCCCACTTGCAACCTACGAAATAAATATTTCCTTGATATGAAGTGATAGCTACAAATTGCAACGCGCTATAATTATAGAAAGTGTCTTGCAACAGAACGTGCATTCTTCTCTTTCTAACACTTTCAACAATGGATTTATTCATTATTGATGAAGTGTGGCTGGTTAAAGTTGTCTAAGATTCCTGTATATCTCTTCTGCTGCATGATTTTGTTTTAACAATACAATTCAGATATTCTCCTAGCACCTCATTATGTGGATCAGAGTTTTGTAGCAACAAGATTGTGCCAGATAGAGAGCCTGAAGTCCTTCACACATTTTGACACAAATATCTCATCAACACCAACCAGCTCAATGATGATAGGTGATAGCATTAGAGTCCAACACATTGGAAGGGGACGCCAAACACTTGACCCTATGCTGGGTCATGAAGATTTGGATTTGACTCCCTGTCTGCCTTCAAATTTAATTGGGCAACTTTGGACCTGCTTATACCAACCACATCTCACTGCTGTGCTGAAAGGAGGGAAAACCATCAATTAAACAGAGAATTGCATGCTGAGAACCTCATTTTTCAAAAGAAGCTTACCCCCTTTCTATTATTCCACAAGCCACGAAAAGCAGAATTTAATGGCAATTTTATAATGAACAACAAATGTCATCTCTTCAAAGCAATGGATGCCAGTTGAAGGAATGCATGTGGCTTTTATCTCTTCATTTCAGTCTCTGTCATCCTGGTCTACAATTTGCAGTTTCCCCCTGTTCTTTGAGATGGAAAGTTGGGTTGGGGAGTTCATCAGATACCTGAAGTGAGGACTTTGTAACCTCTTTATGGCACACACTCCCTCTCACACAGAGACACACACATCATCTGATTTCTTGTGCCAAAAAAAGCACTTGACTTTTTGCACGCTGAAAAATTGACATTTGCCAATGCGCTGACTGCCGTGGAAACCACTTTGCAGGGCTTCAGTAGGTCATGGTCTATCAAAGAAGTTCAAATCTTTTCTTACAAACTGCAGCTTTTGAAAAGAATTTCACTTCCTGAGAGACTCCTGAGATGAATGAAGGGATTTTAAAATAATGATGGGCAGTTCCACCTTTCAAATTGATTAAAGAAATGAAGGCTTTCAAAATTCCTTTCAAAGAAAAAAAAAAGGACACTCACATGGAACTTGGTCTTACACTTATTTAGTTATGGGGTGATCAAGGGACTATCTTCATCAATGTCCTGATTGATCAGTCTCACGTAAACCTCTTCCCAGGTGTCTGTGGCCTTCTCAGTTCCTTTATAAATGTGAACAATCTCAAAAGCCCATTTGCTTTTCAGTTATATTTTGGAAACAAGTCTTGGAGCTAAACCTCATATAACCTAAGGCCAAGCCAAGCCAAGTTCATTCATTCATTTCATAAATATAGGTTCTGCATTATTATTATTTTTTAAAAAGAAGTCATTATTGAAGACCCAGCAGGGGTTTTTTAAAGGAAAAAATTGACTTATTAATCAGCATCACTGAGAATAAAATATATGAAAATGAAAACAAACAAACAAACAAAGCAGGAGACATTGAACATAAAACAAACCTATTCATCCAAATTAATTGATTTTTATTTTCAAATGCTATCCAAAGCCAAATAGTTTTAGAACATCAAAAAGTTAGCCTGATGGATGGGAGAATCAATAGTCCCAACTTGTTTTTCTCGGGGTTTTTTTTTGAGCGAAGAATCAAAAATGTACAGTGCTAGGAGATATTTAATAACAAAGATTGTCAACAGGGAGATAATTATCTTTTCTGACCAATCTCCTACTGTGTTGTTTTTCCTTCTCTCACTAAGTGTTTCAGTTTGGCATCAAGTTAATCAGATGAATGAGATTTAACTTTTCCCTCTATAACTTTTTATGAATACAAATGCAGCACAAAAACCATTTCTTAAAGAAAAAAAGAAACCTTTTCTTGAATTAATATATTTAACAAATGGGGAGGGGATGAAATTGGTGCTGGGTGCAAAATGATTAAGTGAGTTGTGATAGAAACAGAAATATCTGCATTTTATTTTCCTCCAAAGATTAAATCTTTCTCCATTCACTGACGTGGAAACAGCATCCTCTTTCTATGGTGAATTCATTTACATTTCTTTAAAAATTATCTCTTTATGAAAAACCTTTGTGTAATAATTATTATTTACATAGTTTTAATCAGAACAGTATTTTAAACAAAGGATGACTGGTGGTCTTTTTTTTTTTTTTTAATTTACTTATTTTGCTTCCTGGAAGAACTTTATTTTTGCAGATTAGATCAATGCTTCTCAACACATACATACTCACACATGGCTACATAAATACACGTGTTATTTTAGGTGATAATATGTACTAACATTTATTCTAATTAATGCATTTGCTTTGTATCTCAAGATACAGGGTAATTATTAAACTTGATTATTATGGCTATGATGAGGTTTAATTTTCCACCCTGCTCTCCAGGAGCAGACTAACAATCCACCAATGAATGAATTTGAGAAATGTCTTGACTTAAGATGCTGAAATAGTGGATTATAAATTTTTATTTAAAAAAAAAAAGTTAAAGAAGCAAAACATTTTTTGAGTGCCAGCAATATCAGCACTGTACAGGTTAGTTTAATGTTCATAATGAGTCGTCCTCCTCCTCCTCCTCCTCCTCCTCCTCCTCCTCCTCCTCCTCCTTTCATTTAGTCCCAATAAACCACAAATCCAAGAGTTCTAGAAGGAAGCAGGGTTGATGTCACTTTGTTGGGTAATGAAACATCTGCAAGAAAATAACCAAGCTCAGAGAGCACCAAGGACTCCACAACTGAACCCTGGGCTACAAATATTCTCTTCCATTGATAGAATTATTCTCCTGTTCCAAGGAACTACCTCGCTTTTCTTGTTGCAATGTTCCAATGCGGGTGTGTTTAGGCATCTTTTAAAGCATCTTGTAAGGACCCTCCTCAATTTACATCTTAAGAAGACAGAACTCTTGGAACAGGTTTTCCAACAGGAATCTTTATTAAGAAAAACTGACTGAAGGTGTGCTAGACAGGATCTGGGGAACCCCCCTGATCATTCAATGTTTTAAAGCGTTCCCAAGCAGTCCCACCCCACATTCCTTCCGGTCAATCCAAATTGGCAGATGGCTGGGTGTTAAATCCATCGGATCCCAAACGTTGCAATCTTCCCCCCTTTTTTCCTTGCTGCCGGTAATAGGAGGCTTCATAGGGAGTGAGATCAAAGGCTGATGGCCGCATTGTTATTGTTAGTACTCCAGAGAGGGAATCCACAGAGGATGTTTATTTGTAGATGATAGAAGGAATGCCAGTCATAAACACCCGTGTTTACTCCCCCCCCCTTCGTAGTATGACAGAATCCAAAGAGAGTAAGAATTGGGTTTTCCCAGAGTAGATTAGTTAGAAATAAAATATAATTGGATTCTGACATCCGGCTCCCCTTAAAAATAAGAGAGGTCCACCTGTAGAGAAAACAAAACAGGATATAAAAGTTAGTCTGGCTTGTTAGGATACTCTGTATGAAACTTCTTTAAAAGCTTCGGGGCTTTGATATGATGTTTATGGACCCACTCGTTGTGAGAGGCGGGGAGGTGCTTCCATGCTACTAGGTATTGAGTTGACCCATGATATTTTCTAGAGTCCAGGATTTCCTTTATTTCGAAATGTTGTTCCCCTTCTATCATGATTGGTGTTGGTGGGGGGGGAATTTTTGGCCGTAAGGGTGACTGTTGTTCTCTTTTCAGCAAACTGCAGTGGAAAATTGGGTGTATTTGCCTAAGATTCTTGGGTAATTCTAATTCTACTGTTACCGGATTTATGATTCTTTTAATTGGAAAAGGCCCTATATATTTTGGTCCAAGTTTTTTACAGGGTTGTATGGATTTTAAATATTTTGTAGACAGATAGACCATTTCTCCTATAATGAATGGTGTGGGCTCCACCCTTTTCTTATCTGCTTGTGCTTTGTATGCTTGCCTAGCTTCCTCTAGAGCTTTTCTCACTATTGGCCAGGTGTTTTGTAATTGTTCCATCCATTCTTTCAGTGATGGGATTTCTGGTTCGTTTGGGGTTAGTTCTGGCATGGGGTTGAAACTTTGGCCGGTAGCTATTTGAAAAGGAGTGTAACCTGTGCTGGAGTGGACTGCATTATTGTAGGCAACCTCTGCAAACGGCAACAGGTCCGTCCAATCTGACTGCTGGAAATTTAGAAAACATCTTAAATATTGCTCAAGTACTCCGTTACATTTTTCTGATTGACCATTTGCCTGAGGGTGATGGCTAGACGTCAGTCCCTGGGTGGTCCCTAAAAGAGATAGAAATTCCTTCCAAAACGCAGATGTAAATTGCACTCCCCTATCAGATATGATGCGTTGGGGTGCCCCATGCAATCTGTAAATATGTTGCACAAAAAGTTTTGCTAAAGCTTTTGCGGTGGGGATCTTTTGGCAAGGAATAAAGTGAACCTGTTTGGAAAATAGGTCCGTGACCGTCCAAATGACAGTATTCCCATTGCTTTCTGGTAATTCCACTATAAAATCCATGGCTATTTCCCTCCAGGGGGCTGAGGGATTTGCCACTGTTTGTAACAGTCCTGGTGATTTCCCTTGCAGCCTTTTTGCCATTGCACACTTTGGGCAGCTGGCCACGTAACTTTCTATGTCTTTTTTCATGGATGGCCACCAAAATTGCCGTTTAATTAAGTGTAATGTTTTTACAAATCCAAAATGCCCTGCTGATTTTGTGTCGTGGCAAAGTTGCATGAATGTGATTCTTTGGGTGGTCGGTATATATAACTTCTCCCCCACCCAAGGCAGTCCGTCTTTCATTGTGCACACGTGTTTATTTTTCTGGAACCATTCATCTGTTTCCAAACTTTTCCGGAATTCAATTCCGGTCTGGCTATCCAGCTGTGGTTTTAATTTAACGTGGGCTCTGGTAGTCACTGGTGCTGCCAGTTGTGATTCTCCCATGATCGGTTTAGAGTCAGTGGCTCGCGTGCTGTTATATTGGGGCATGCGAGATAATGCATCTGCCAAAAAGTTCTTTCCCCCCGGCAAATGCTTGAGCTTAAAATTGAATTGGTGAAAATGCTGGGACCAGCGGGCTTGCTTGGGGCTGAGTTTTCTGGGTGTTTTCAAGGCTTCCAAATTTTTGTGGTCTGTCCACACCTGGAAAGGGATTTTATTGCCTTCAAGGAATTGGCGCCATGTAAGTAATGACCAACGTATCCCATATGCCTCTTTTTCCCACACGGGCCAGCGCTGTTCCGTTTCAGTGAGTTTCCTGGACGTATACGCGCAGGGTTGTAACATCCCTTCCTCATTTTCTTGTAATAATACAGCCCCCACTGCTACATCACTTGCATCCGTCTGTATCACGAAGGGTTTGTCCATGTCTGGGTGCCTCAGTACTGGTTCGGCAGAAAAAAGTCTCTTTAATCTCTCAAATGCCGCTTGGCATTCCATTGTCCATTTTAGTGGCTGGCTAGGTTTCACTGAGGATTCTCCCTTCGTTTTTAGTAAGCTCGTGAGGGGCAGGGCTATCTGGGCAAATGAGGGGATGAATTGGCGGTAAAAGTTTGCAAAACCCAGGAAACTTTGCAGTTGCTTTCTTGTGCGAGGTGGTGCCCATTCTAATACTGCCCTGACCTTTTCTGGGTCCATTTCAATGCCCTGCGGGGATATGCGGTAACCTAGGTAGTCTATTCTTTCCTGGTGAAATTCACATTTTGATAATTTGGCATATAGGTGGGCGGCTCGCAGTTTCTTTAAAACCGCTCTGACTAGGTTGACATGTTCCTCTTTTGATTCTGTGAAGATGAGGATGTCGTCAAGATAAACCAGGACCCCCTTAAATAGGTGCTCCCTTAGTACCTCATTGATTAATTGCATAAATACTGCGGGGCCCCCTTGTAATCCAAAGGGCAAAACTTTGAATTTGTAGCACCCCATTGGGCAATTGAATGCAGTTTTCCATTCATCTCCTTCCCTAATTCTCACGCGGTAATACGCTTCCCTTAGATCTAGTTTAGTAAAAATCTTTCCTTTCGAGAGGTGTGATAACATGTCCTTCATGAGGGGTAGGGGGTATAGGTTGCTTTCACTGATCGCATTAAGGAGTCTATAGTCTACACATAAGCGTAAAGAGCCGTCCTTCTTCTCTCTAAAGAGGACCGGAGCGGCCACCTTAGGTTTGGCTGGTTCAATGAACCCCCTTTCTAGGTTTTTCTTTATAAATCTCTCCATTTCCTCCTTCTCCTTTGGGCTCATGGAGTATAATCTGGGCTTTGGGAGTTTTGCCCCGGGCTTGAACTCTATGGCACAGTCCGTGGGTCGGTGGGGGGGAAGCTCATCCGCCCTCTCCTCACTGAAAACTTCAGCCAGGTCTCTGTATTCCTCTGGTATTTCTGGTAGCCCCTTTTCTTCACCCATGGACGCTATTTCCGTTTTTAATTTTGATGGATCCCCTTGGGGTTTTAAGTCTGTAGGGTCCTCCTTCAGGAAATTGATTTCTTTCGTCCTCCAATTTACCCAGGGGTTCCATTTTGTTAACCATTCCAGCCCTAGGATCATCGGGCATTCCATGCCTGGGGTCACTATAAACGTTAGGTCTTCCTCATGATTCCCCAGGGATAGGTGGATTGGTAACGTGGCTAGGGTAGCTGGCACCCCCCCTGCTATGGACCCATCTAATTGACCAAATGAGATTGGTTGTTCCAGCCTCCTCACTGGGATGCCCAGATTTCCCACTAGAGTCGGGCTAATTAGGCAGCGGGTGCAGCCAGAGTCTATTAAGGCTTTTACTTTTACAGCTTCGGGCATGGAGGGGGCTAATATAGTCACTGTCTTGAGGATGGGTGGGATGGATCCACTTACCAGTGGTTCACCCTCCGAGGTGTCATCTGAGGCGTCCACCGGCCCTGCGGTGTAGGCTGGGGCTCTTTCCTCACGATGGGTGGAGGTAGGGGATTCCACAGCTTCTATTCCTCTCATGGCAGATTCTTTTGACTTAGCTGGGGACTTCCCAGATTTGCTGGCCGGTGGTCTGTCTGGGTTGTGCTGGGGGGCTTTTGAGCGGCATTCTACAGCCCGATGCCCCTCTCTCCCGCATTTGAAACAGCCCATTGGTTTCTTGGCCATAGCCGATGGCTTTGCTGGTTCGTGCGTTGGTTCAGGCGGTGAGCGGCTCCATTGTTTTCCTCGGCGGTGCCTCTTCAGTAGGTCGATCTCTGCTTCCTCTGCCAGGACGTACCATTCGTCGAGTTGGTGTGGGTCCCCCCGGGGCAGGCAAGCGTCATATAGGTCGTAATTCAGACCGTCTTTGAAATGGCTAAGGAGGATGTCTTCCGGCCAGTTCAGCTTGCTGGCAATAGTTCGGAATTCTTGCGTATATTCAGCTACTGGCCGTCTGCCTTGCCTCATCGTTTTGATTCTTTCGCGTGCTTTGCGATCAGCCAGGTGGTCTTCAAATCGCCTTCTCAGAGAGGACATGAAACGGTTGAAGTCATTGAGCTCTGGGGCATTGGAATCATGCAAATTCACCACCCAATCGGCGGCCGGTCCATCCAGAGCAGATTGCACGATCCGGATACGGGCTTTGTCGCTAGGGATGTGTCGCCCGTGTTCCTCCATGTAGCCAAGGACTTGGGTTAGGAAGAACCCCAAGCGTGTCGGCTCCCCCTTGAATTTTGCGTCCAACGGCGGAAGTCTTTGAATGGAGCGGTGTCTTCTTCGTCGGTATTGTCTTCTATCTGGATTCCCTTCTGCAGGTCGGCGGGGGGTGGGGACTACTGGATCAGCGGATGTCCCCGGGGCTGCAGGTTCCAATTCCCCCTCAGTGTCTCTCCAATTGCGGCTCCAGGAGTTGGTGCGGTCGTGGGGTTCAGGATTCTCCTCTCCTAGGGAGCTGAGGGTTCTCTTCATCAAGTTGATAGCTTTCTCTAGGATCCAGTTCGAGTGCTGTGCCCAGCTCCCTTCATCTTCGCTTGTGTGCAGGGATCTCTCCATCTCCTGCTTCCATCCTGGTTGGTTGGCCCCCCGTCTCAGGGTCACCTTGCTTGATTTCTTTTCCCACTCGCCTTTCTTTCCAACGCCCATTGACCACCGAGGCTTGTGGTTACGCGTCTCCACCTCCTCTTCTCCTGAGGAATCTGACCCTTCAGATCCGGATATTTGGCAGGTTTCCAGTTGGGGCAACGGCTCCCTCTCCGGGGGGCTTTCCCCCTTCCCTGCTTCGTCGTCTGACATGGTAATTTTTGCAAAGTCCCCCGGCAAGGTTCTTCCTTCCAGGTTGACTAATTTTGCAGATCCTGTCTAATGTAAGGACCCTCCTCAATTTACATCTTAAGAAGACAGAACTCTTGGAACAGGTTTTCCAACAGGAATCTTTATTAAGAAAAACTGACTGAAGGTGTGCTAGACAGGATCTGGGGGACCCCCCTGATCATTCAATGTTTTAAAGCGTTCCCAAGCAGTCCCACCCCACATTCCTTCCGGTCAATCCAAATTGGCAGATGGCTGGGTGTTAAATCCATCGGATCCCAAACGTTGCAATCTTCCCCCCTTTTTCCTTGCTGCCGGTAATAGGAGGCTTCATAGGGAGTGAGATCAAAGGCTGATGGCCGCATTGTTATTGTTAGTACTCCAGAGAGGGAATCCACAGAGGATGTTTATTTGTAGATGATAGAAGGAATGCCAGTCATAAACACCCGTGTTTACTCCCCCCCCCTTCGTAGTATGACAGAATCCAAAGAGAGTAAGAATTGGGTTTTCCCAGAGTAGATTAGTTAGAAATAAAATATAATTGGATTCTGACACATCTGCTTATGTTGGCTCTTATGTTGGCTCACAGACACTAACTCTTTTTAATGAAATGTTTTTTTTATCATACTTTTAAATGCTCTGACTTTTACCGCGAGAAACACTCCATTGTTGTTGTTGCTGCTGTTATTATTGTTTCTTTCATTAATAGCTGCATAGCACTGAACTGAATTAATTTTAGCGTGCCTTCAGGATCATCCAAGTTATTTTCAAACTGACCTATCATTTAGGGAGAGGAATAACACAGCTCTCTCCACAATTGCTCTTTGAAGTAAGGGGCTAAAACACTAGAGCTCACAACCATGTTCACACATAAAGCACAAGAAAGCTCATTAGGATTTAGCACCTAAGAAAATCATTCCTTTAAAACTGGTGAAAACCAGTTCCTCCCAAGAATCCATTGCTTTAAATATCTGGAGCATTATGGAAGTGTAACATGACATCTTTTACCCAAGGAAATATATTAATGTATTTTTGCAACGGTAGGACAAAATTTGAGAGGTCTTATGCATAGATTTGGGTAGAAAAGTGTTCTAATTATACAATAAATGAACACTACTTTCTTCCCACACACAATATCTACAACACTCCATGTCTATCCTCTTTCTGCTCCCCTGATTATTTAGTAGAGATGCACACAGCTTCAATGGGGATGATCTGATAGTGTAGGAAAAGAGCAGGCAGAGCTGGGAGGTAGAGTTAAGTGCATCATCAGCCTAGACTCGTTACATTCCCACAAACAATCTAAGTTAAACCCCTCTTGATTTCCTTTGACCCTTATCTGGCACTAATTTACTATTGAACTTTCTTATGTATAAGCTTGAGCAATAAATCTGATCTGCAACTTAACATATGGTCTTGATTCTTTGCAGATAGTGACTTAGTAAATCATTGTATTGAAACTGATCCAATTTCCTACTTGTGACTGCTCCTATGGCCCTTCAATGGTCTTCTAGGCATGTGTAGAAACCACTTCCTGTAAATCAGTCACACCTCAAAACCATTGTGCCTTTATTGTGACAATAAAGGTTATCTATCTATCTATCTATCTATCTATCTATCTATCTATCTATCTATCTATCTATCTATCTATCTATCTATCTATCTATCTATCTATCTATCTATCTATCTATCTATCTATCTATCTATCTATCTATCTATCTATCTATCTATCTATCATCTATCTATCTATCTATCTATCTATCTATCTATCTATCTGATGGTCTTCTAGGCATGGCTAGAAACCACTTCCTGTAAATCAGCCATACCTCAAAACCTAGCAAACGTGAACAAGTCTTCTCTCTTCTTTCCCTCCATATTCAAACTAGGTAACTAAGTAACTAAGTAAAAGGATATACATATTGCAAAAGTGAGAGAAGATGAGAGGACACCTTTAGATTTAAAGGTTGGGACAACTGTCCTTTGTCTCACACATGGACATTGTTCTTAAGCAAGGAATAAATATCTACATATTCCCCAACCAACATAATGTCTCTTCCATATATTTGTTCCACAAAAGCCCTTCAGCCTCTTGAAATACCACGTCATGAAATATTCCCATACTTTTTTATTCTGTGCAGTTGGCAGCTCTTAGCTGACTTGGCTACTTTTGAAAAGTTTTAATGGATCAGACCTGGCTAATGATTGTTTGAGAAACCACCAAGAAAATCTGATGGACTTGAGATGGTTGATAATATATGTAGTTCGGAACTGGAGTGTTGAGTTGCAGGGGTTCTCTGATTGTGTTTTTCACCTGCAGCTGTTTCATTACCCACTTAGGTAATGTCTTGTAGAAGTAAGGTGGGCTAGTTCATTGTGTAACAAATGAACCAACAATCCTCATTTATTCAAAACCGTAGAACTGAAGATGTTATCTAGGCAGTAATAAAACATTTGCAAATGAAAAAAACAACAACCACCCAAACTTGGAAAACCATAACCCTCTTACATTGCATGGACTTATTTAGGTAGTTTTCTGGAACCAAGTATGACTTGAGGGGCTCTTACTATCTCATTACCAATCAGAAACATTCTTTCAGAAACAAGAAAAATTCTACCTGAATTGTGACTCCCTAGTTAATACTCCTCCTGTGAATAGCAGCTATTTGCTCTGTAGTGATCAGCAGGTATAGCTTTTCACAGCATGGTGGAATCCAGAGCTTCCTACTATTACTTGCAGGGATAACTCACCGTTACAGACTAATTTCTTCCCTTATTTAGCCCTTGGCTTTCTGCTTGTACATGGATTTGCCACATTTTCTTAAAGGCCATCTTCCAAGACCTTCTATGCAGTTTTTAATGAGGAATAATCCCAGTCTCATGCTGTGAAATTTATATGCATCATCAATAGTAAAATACTACACAAAACAAGACAATTCTGGCCCACAGAAGGCAGAGCATCAGAGAGAAAGTTTGCAGTTGTACAGAGGGGGGCACAGTAGTAGGGTAGGAGATGGGGGCCAAGATCAAGGGGGTGAATTGACTTTATTTAAAGAAGGGATGTTATGCCAAATAGTTCAGAGACAGCAAGACTAGGACCCAAGAACTTTCTGTGGACAAAAAGACCAAAAGCTGAGCCAAAGTTTTCAGAATTCTTTCTGGTGGACAAATTGGATGTGATATCTTTTTCCCCCCTCCATCCCCCCTTTTTCCAAAGGAAGTCCACTTTGGAGAATTTTCACAAAATACAAGAAGTAACGAGGGGAAGATCATTGAAGAGAGATCCAACCTAGAACTAAGGGGAAATTTCCTGACAATGAGAACAATTAACCTGGCTTGCCTTGGGAAGTTGTGAGTGCGCCATCACTGGAGTCTTTTAAGAAGAGATTAGACAGCCATTTGTCCAAAATAGTGTAGGATCTCCTGCTATGGACAGAGGGTTCGAATAGAAGACCTCCAAGGTCCCTCCCAACACTAATATTCTATTTTCTACTTTCTCAATCGGTAACATTTGGTTCCTTGGAAACTTCATAGAGTTCTTTTTTTAAAAAAAAAAGTATTGATTTACTATTTACCAGTTTGTATGCAGTGTACTTCTTGATTCTCAGAAACATACAATGCATATCATGTACACTGTACAATATTATATAGTGCAAAACCATAAATAACAGCTTAAAATTTAAATCAGGTGTTTTCTTCCACCAATTACTGAAGGTAGAGATGACAGCAGTGTTGTATCAAGATGATGGAAGTTCCTGCTCTTCTGTAATGTTTCACCCTATGCCAAGGGTGAACTAGCAATATTTCTGGATTATCAGTTAAGCAACGTAGGTATTTTTATTGAACAGCCCATTGCTTTCTCTTTCCCACTCCCCTAAATATGTGAAAGGCTGTGCCCGGCTAAGTATAACCCCCAAATAAATAAATTCCCATTAGGGTGGTTTCTCCTCAAGAAGATAAGGGCTTCATTATAAGATTCTTGGAAAGTAAATAAGTCAAAAACTACACCATATGTTTATTAATGAATTCTTTAAGATTGGTCTTTGAGAGCTATTTGAACCTCTAATGTAAGACTAGAGGACCATTTCTCTTTTCCTGGCAGGATTGATTCTGAAATACCATCTGCTCTTCATTAATAATGATTTGAGATGCTCCAGTCTGTTTTGAGTCCCCAGAGTCAACCTAGTGATCTCTCTTTCAGGCTGATAAAGAGTGGACATTTCTCTCTAGTGAATGGGTAACTTGCCAGACTGAAAGCTTTCTTGTTTGTACTCTGCCAGTATTGGTTATCTGGATTAGTGTCTCTCAACCTTGGCAACTTTAAGCTAGTGTGGACTTCCCCAGGCAGCACGCTTTAGGGGAATTCTGGGAATTGGAGTCCTCACATCTTAAAGTTGCCCTGGCTGAGAAGCACTGATCTACTTCACTGTGATCTACCTAGAGAGCTACATCACCCCTTTGCTGCAGGACTGATGATCAAACTTTTGATAGCTCCGTAGCCAGCGGAGCTTGACATGGGAAGCCATATTGGCATAGTTCAGTTTTCCAGGGAGAGAAAAAATTGTCAACAAAGATCAGAGTGACCAAGAATCAGAATAACTGAATAACCCATGTAGAATAACAGAGTTGGAAGGGACCTTGGAGGTCTTCTGTTTCAAACCCCCTGCTCAGGCAGCAAACCCGATACCATTTTAGACAAATGGCTCTCCAATTTCTTCTTAAGAACCTTCAGTGATGGAGCACCTACAACTTCTGGAGGCAAGCCGTTCCACTGGTTAATTGTTCTCCCTGTCAGAAAATTTCTCCTTGGTTCTAGATTGGTTTTCTCCATCTTGTCCTGCCTTCAGGTGCTTTTGAGAATTGGTTGACCCTCCCCCCCTTCTCTGTGGCAGCCCCTCAAATATTGGAACACTGCTATCATGTCACCCCTAGCCCTTCTTTTCATTAAACTAGAAACTAAGGCAGTTTCTTGATTGCACGTTGTCATGTAAAAGCAATGTTTCTGTGAGATACTTACCTCTTTTTTTCAATGCTGCAAATTTCAAGTACAGTTCCCATTGTGGGAATTTTTCTCTTGCTAGTTTTCTGCTTCATTTTGCTTCATTTTTAGTGCAGCAGGTTTAATCGCAAAATGCTTTAGGCAAAGTATGCTGACTACATGAATCTTTCTTTGACTACTTTTGGGCTGTAGTACAACTCCCACCACTTCTTGCCTCAAGATTATCCCTACTTCATTCTTGGCTATTCTACTCCTTCTTTTTTTATTCTTCTTTATTTGAAACAGAGACTGAATCTCAGTAGTCTTTCTACATAAGCTAAATTGCTCTCTTTCAGCTCCCCCCCCAAACACTCTGGAAAGATCTACTTGTGCATTTGTGGGGATTGTTTTGAAACACCGAGCAATTGAAGAAACAGAGATAAAAATCTTTGGAGCATAGCAATGAATTTAGACAGAAGATGAAGGCAGATAAAAGGTGAGTGGGTGGGAACAACAGATTGAGAAATAAAGAGTCAGGATTGAAAGAGATTAAAAAGAAGAAACAAAATATACAGTGTATATATGGATACACTGCAATATAGTGCAATAGGTTGAGAACTATTAAAAATTTGAGACCAATATATTTGGGGGGGTGTAATAATATGCACAGTTGCTTAAGCTTTACTGAGCATTGAATACCTAATTAATTGTTCATAAGATTGCACAATTTTTCTTTATGCATTATTAGGTAAAAGAAAACACAAACAAACAAACAAACAAAAACCGGTGGCATTAAAGAAAATCAGAATAGCACTACATCAGAGATGATATAACTGGAAATCCTGTCATTTGCTAGCTTTGATGAAGATGCTGTGTGAAAGGGTTGGGGATGTGACCAAGATGGCTCACCTGATACACTTGCAAAAGGAGATTCTCATCTTTTCTCTCTCTGTATGTGCATGCTTGCAGTCCAGGGTTATGCAGAGAAATTCTACTGCCTTTTTCCAATATTCTTATTCATTTTGTTAAACGAGAATTTGCTTTAGAAATACTTTCCTTCCAACACAAAAGAGACACTAAGAGAAGGTCTTCTAATCAAGGAAAGAAACAACCTAGAACCAAGGAGAATTTTCCTGACAGTTGGAACAATTAATCACTGGAACAGTTTGCCTCCAGAAGTTATGAGTGTTCCAACGTTAGGACGTTTTAAAGAAGAGATTAGACAACCATTTGTCTGAAATGGTATACGGTTTTGTGCCTGAACAAGGCGTTGGACTGGAAGACCTCCAAGGTCCCTTCCAACTCTGTTATTCTGTTATCTATCTCTATCTCTCAGTTTCTCTATTTGTCTATCTCCCTATCTCTCTTTCTCTCTTTCTTTCTCCATCTATCTCTGCCTCTACCTCCAACTCCATCTCCATCCATCTATCCATCATCAACTCTGTTATTCTGTCTTAGGTGTACAATGTAGTGCGCTTGCATTTAATCAGTGAGGAAACAGCCAAAATATGTCTGTGTACGCCTACGTCTTTAACTTGTCTTAAATGATATGGTAATCTCTCCATCAGCCTGCTATCTTTTTAAAGCCGTGTATCCCTCTTAGATTCCAAGAAGAGTTGCCATCAGTGGGAATTGCTCCATATTCCCAGCAATGTTGGTGTCCATAGGCTACTGGTGCTTTCATCCTTATGTTGAAGAGTATGAAAACAGAAGTAAGCAACATCAACATACCATTCAAAATAGACAATCAAACAAAAAGACCAAAACACTTCATCACCAGCAAATCAACACCAATATGAGAGATTAACACTAGACCAACTATCAATAAATAAACAGTATACCAATCAAGGAACTATCGACATAGACATACAAATTAACAGTAAACAACAGCCTAATCAAGGAGTCACCAAGAACACCCCCACTAACACTGACAGGGCCAGACACTTGCATATAAACAGAGTGTGAACCTCCCTCCCTTCTAGCACTGATGATGTTAGCTAGTTGGGTAATGAAATGTCTGAAAGAAAACCACTATGCTCAAAGAGCGCCAAGGGCACCATAGGATAAAAACAGCATTGTGTCATTTACTCTGCAGGTTTCACCTCTTTCGAGTGGGCACATACAAAAGGGACAGGGCATGTGTCATGGTGATATAATACTGCTTTAATCAAGCTCACTCATTTGACGCACTCCCCATCTTACCAGGAAATGCCACTATGCAATCATAAGGCGTGAATAAATTGGTTTCAGAAATTCAGTTCATAGATTACACTTGAATGAATCTCTAGAATGAATCGATTATTTTTTCCTGATTCTGTTGGTTTGGACCCAACCATCAGATGGAATTGGTTGCCTCCAACTCAAATCTGATGATTCCATACTACCGCCAATCCCCTGCCCCCTCCATAAAAAATCAAGTCAAATTTCTGAATGAAATTGTCTTGCTTCATTGATCTGGTTTGGAAATCAGAATCAATTTGATTTGGCGATCTAATTGGGATTGATGAGTAGGATTGAATCTGACTTGATCCTCACCTCCTAAAGTACAGTGTACTGCCATCTTGCAGTAGTAAAGTAGGGTCAACAATGCTGTAAGAGAAATTTTTAAGACAGGTAGGAAAAATAAATAGCTGTTTTCAACAAGGGAAGAAAAGTTTGATAAATTGCATGACAGATTTCAGAATGGAATAAATTTAATCTAAATACATTCTCCTTGTAATTGCCAATATAGGATGAATTCATTACCTCTCATAATTCCTAACAGTCTGGAGATTATTGGATTTGTATTTCCAATCCATGCCACAGTCTCTCTCTTTCACACATACAAACAAACACACACAGGCACAGAAAGAAAGAGACGCACAAACTCATCATGTAGTAAAATAATTTTAGTTCTATTAGGTATCTAAGGGTGTTTTGAGAGAAGACATATTTCTCACCAAAGCAGTATGTTTTATTTCTGTCACATTTCCTTGTTTGTTTTCCTCTGCAACATTTCCCTATGATAAGCAAAAGACATTTGGAACTGTTCTAATTTCATTCATGAGAAAATGAATCCTGTCCGAATCGGCACTTTTCTCACTGTTCTTTTCTGCTTCTCAGGTTTCAAACAGCTTCATCAGAAGATTAGAGGCAAATTCTACGTGTCATGCACAATCTTTGCAGAATAATGAAAACACGAGCTATTTCATACATGTTCTTTATTGCTGTGGCTTCTATATAAGCGCAGGGGTCAAAAATAATGATATGCATTCCAAAGTAAGTTTCGGGCTTTTAAAATAAAACAGCTTCAAACAGGATATGTTTACTTGGTTAGTTATTTGTTAGGTCTATCACTCATTTTTTAATTATTATTTTATTTTATAAAAATCTGTGGCCTGCCCTAATCCAAACAAATTCTGTACAATGAAGTTAAGGCAAAAAAAACCCTCAGATATTAATTTTTTAAAATTATTATAATGATTTGTCGCACAGTCAATCTAGACTGGATTTGGCATTTTTGTTCACCAATCAAGTCCTCACCAAGTACCTGGGGTAAGCAGATATTTAATAATATTAAAGGTAGCATCAGAGGATGTAAGCTGTTCCAGGTAAAGCTGCCTTTTGCAATTGACTGATGGTGATTTTGTCAATGCCAATGGTATGGAAATTGGACTCCGGATGTTTTGGGATTGCACTCAAAGCACCCATTATTATTGATACTATCTTTGCTTTCTTTTGCCACAATAATTCTACTTCTATTTGCAGTTCTTTGTACTTTATGATGCTGTCTCCAGCTACTGCCATGTTCACCATTTTTGTCTTTCTTATTGTCAATTATGTTTGTCAATGATTGATTATTATTACATAAAAAATTAACTCACCATCAGTTCCACTCAATTAGGCTAACCATACAACAGCTGGATTGATATTGCTTTGGCTAGTTTTCAGAAAGTCCTTAGAAGAAGGAAAAAAAGCTGTACTTTTGAGAGAGAATGTTCCATAAAGAGCAATAGCACTTAGACTTATATGCCACTTCACAGTGCTTTACAGCCCTCTCTAAGCAGTTTACAGAGTCAGCTTCTTGCCCCCAACAATCTGGGTCCTCATTTTACCAACCTTGGAAGGATGGAAGGCTGAGTCAACCTTGAGCCAATGAAAATTGAACTCATGGCAGTGAGCAGAATTAGTCTGCAATACTGCATTTTAACCACTGCACCACCATGGCTCTTATAAAATAGGGATAACTGCGCAGAAGACCTTTCCCTGACTCCTTATTCAAGATCCTTTGGGACAGGAGGTTTTACTCTAATTGGTTTTACTTCATTATCTGATTGTCTATATTTTGTGACCTTACTCCCTGAATAGGAATGGAAAGTTTAGTCTCTGGCCTTAAAGGAACCGAGGCTATTACTATATGGAAAGAATTCCAATAGGGCTGAGACCGATTGGGTGAGAATCCAGCTGAAGCAAACCTTGGTATGAACCACTTATGGCTAATATATGGTGATAAAGCCCTATCATTTGTTAGGGTTCTTTTAATTCTGCAGATTTCAGAATTCTCTGAGCATGGCTATGTCTTTAGTTTGTGCACGGATGATTTCATTTGAGCACCACTCAGAGAAATTACTATTAGAATATATCAGATTAACTCTCACCTTGTTAAGCTTTAGGAAAAAGAGCTATAAGGGCTTTTCAAGAGAGCCTCAGGAATGAAACAGCTATGAAGAGTGAGCCTCTATTCTAGTTTTTGTTTGATGTTCAATCGTTCCTTAGGTATTGGCATTTTTTGTAATTATAGCAACAATTGTGACTGTACAGTGGTTTGTTATATTGCTTCTATTGTTTCTAACTATCTAAATTGTAAGAGGAGACTATGCGCTGCTGGATCGTAATTTTCTTCATATTACTCTAAAAAAAACACAAAAGAAAGCATATTCATATTTATGGTTCATAGTCACTTTCTCAAAATACACATTCTTTGAACTGTTTCCTTAAGCTAATATTTTTCTATATTTTTTTAACGCTCAGGACTGTACCCCAAATTTGAGAGTAGAGCTCAAAGGGAAATTAGGCCCTGATCAGTTTTAATTCTAGAAATCTAGAATTCTAGAAATGGGTCAATTTCCAAAGGCAAATGAATGAAATTCTCAAGAAACCCCTTTGGAATTTACATCACCAATTCTTCATTAGTGAAAGAACAGAAACAGAGGAAGTTGTGCATGTTTTAAAAGGTTGCTATTCCCCCCCTTTCCCCCCCCCTTTTTAAAATACATCATCCCAAAAGGGAGGGGATATTATTGCATTTTCATAGCTGCATATAGAAACAACACAACTGAATGTGTGGCAATTTTCCCAAGTATGAGAACCACACAGCACAGACTGATACTCAAAATTGATAGTTGTTCTATGCAGAGAATCCCAGGAAGCTAGTATTTTTTTTTCTAACAGAGAGTTTTTGTATTAACATAGAAATATATTCCAGTTTTTGAGCAAATGCTGGTAAAGTTATTTTTAAATGTTGTTTCAAAAACACTTAAGAGGTTTTTTACAAGAATTATCTACCATCTGTCTGTCTGTCTGTCTGTCTGTCTGTCTGTCTGTCTGTCTGTCTGTCTGTCTGTCTATCTATAATCTATCCTATAATCTATCATCTATCTATCTATCTATCTATCTATATATCTATCTATCTATCTATCTATCTATCTATCTATCTATCTATCTATCTATCTATCTATCTATCTATCTATCTATCTATCATCTATCTATCTATCTATCTATCTATCATCTATCTATCTATCTATCTATCTATCTATCTATCTATCTATCATCTATCTATCTATCTATCTATCTATCTATCTATCTACCTATCTACCTATCATATATCTATCTATCTATCTATCTATCTATCTATCTATCTATCTATCTATCTATCTATCTATCTATCTATCTATCTATCTATCTATCTATCTATCTATCTATCTATCTATCTATCATCTATCTATCATATCGGTGAAGAAGGACAAAAAGTCATCCATTCCATTCTGTGAAGAAGGACAAAATGGCAGGTGATTCAACGCATAGCCCTTTAAACATTTTTTTTCACAGAGGAAGAGAAGAAAAGCTCTTTTCAGGCGCCAGATTTGGAAGAAAAGGGAAAAGAGCCATCTAATTCAATTTTCCCATGTCAAAGATATTGCACAGGTTCAATGTTTTTTATCTAGTAGTCACTTATCTAATACATTTGTTGTTTCTTTTTAAAAAAATTCTAAACAGAGTCCCTGGCCACTCAATTAGCAGCCCTCCTTAGAGTCCACTTTGGCTACCCATCTGTTCAAGGTTGTTTAGAAACAACACCGTCTTGCATTTGGCATTTGTAACAGTCAGTCTTACCTGCAGTGTAATCTACCTTCTGTTTGGTGCTCAAAAGCAGATTTATTTATTTTTAGACCACAGATTATCAACACCTTTCCCCCCCGCCTCCCTCTGCTCTCCTTCACAGGAATGGATTATTCTGCCAGAGATAAAAATGTGTCCCATACAAATATGCATTTGGCATAGAAAATGCATGTTCTCATAGCAAGTTCCTATATCCAGGACCCTTTCTTTTTAGCAGTGCAACAATGTCGGTGTGTCAATTAATGCAGTCTTCTCAGCTGAGGGGTTGCCTATCTATTTTCCCACAGATTTATCAGCCTGATGCAAACGTATGTTGAATGCAAAGCTATGCCAGTTTCAGGGCCCTTTGTGAAGGCTGAATTTCTTTGATTTCTTTGATTCAAGACATCAAGTTTGCCTGTTTAAGGAGGAGTTATGCCTGGAGGCTATGAGGTTTCTCCACAAAATTCTGGCCATCTGACCTGACATTCATTTTGTAGAGGAAATGATGGTGGGGAGTAAAGGAGGGGAGAGAGAAAGAGGAGAAACTTGGTTGTGATGGTCAACTCAATGTGGCTATGCTGGAAGAGTGAACACTGAAAACAACTTACTGGTGTTTTGCAAACTGCAATAATATAACAGCAGTTTAAGGGAAGCTGATTTACAGCAGAATTGTCCCCCCCCCCTTGCTCTGGCAAATGAGAATAATGTCTTTAAAATGAAATCCAGATTTCAAAACCCAGGTGTAAAGATAAATATGCTCATATTCCCCAATAGAAATATGGCTAAAATTGTATTGGGTTTATTCTGCATTTCCAATGAATACTTTTCTTTTATACCACTGTAGCGTTGCATCATTGTTTTATTTGATACATGTAATAATGTTTATTTATTAAAACAGAATAGAATAGAATAGAATAGAAACTTTATTGTCACTTTAAATGTACACTAATCAGCATACATTAAAATGAATTTGCGTTACATTCAGCTCTCTCTCTCAAAAAAATATACCATTATGTATATACCCACATAAAAATGAGTTGTATGTTTATTTCTTGCCCAACATTGCCTCCGGTAAATTTATTTCAGTGTTTTCAGAAGTCCTGGCATTACAAAGTTTGAGGACTTCTGACCTGATGGATAACATTAAATAGGTGTCCTTGACAAGTGGGATTTTTTTGGTTAGCCAAGTCCCACTATTTAAGAGGTGGATTTTAGCAACAATAGTTAATAACATTAAGTATCATGCTGAGAATTTCCTTGTAACTCTTGTATCACGTCTCATTATTAATATTTTAATAATTTTATTAAATAATTTTAACCATCATTTTTAAAGAATGCATGCATTTCTATAATCATTTTCACAAGTGAAGTGTTATTCTTGCACTTGTGAAGAAGCCAGTGGTCTCAGGGTGTAAGCATTAAGGGTCTCTTGATGGAGAAATTGCAAAGTTAACTGGATCCCTGTCTGGGTCCTTTGCAGAAAAAAAAAGCTGCATAGCATGCAAACTTTATCGATGACCTCCTTATTTTTCTGTAATGGTATGTGGGAATGATCTTGGGAGACAGAAGGAAGAGCCACAGTTTAGACAAGGGTCTGATAAATGAGTTTGAAGGAGGAAGGATGCTGAAAGCATCTCAGACTGGATCCACCCTAGTTAGATTAAAAGTAAAGATAGCCAATATGTTATAGTGGTTAAGGCACTAGGCTAGAAACCAGGAATCCATGTTCTGCCTTAGTCACAAAATCAAGTGGACCAGCCATCATCAGCCCTAAGAAGCAGGCAATGGCAAACCACATCTGAAAAACTATGCCAAAAAAGCTACAGAAACCAGCCCAGGCAGTTACCAGGAGTTAAAAGTTGAAGATACAAATTATAATAATAAAAAAAAAAGTGAAGGAAAAGGAGGAGTATTTTCAGACTTGCATGATTCTTTGAAGGCAGCCTTACAATAAAGACAGAACTAATAATCATGTCATACTTCTTGTCTGGATTATCTTGTAGGGTTAATATTATTAAAGACTGTAAGGGCTTCTGGTAGTACAGCAAACGTCTCCACTTCATTGTGCTAGCAGGCTAACTATGGGTTTAAGAACTGTCTTGAGCCCTTTTCTCTGACTGTTTTTAAAAATCTGAAATCCTTAACCAGTTTGGAGCACAATCTTCCACATACAGAACTGAGAAATGGTCACTTGGTACATTTTTTTTGGAAGGGGGGGTAACCTTTCTTCTCCTCTCCACTGAATCCTTTGGATTCAGATTTGGTGAAATGAAAATCCCTACTGGAATCTTTTTGCAAATATTATACTTTCTCCTTTCCACCTTTTGGAATGCTAGGCTAACATATGGTGGGAAATATGTGTATCACAATCTAAATCAAAGCATGGATTATCCTTTCTTCTTACATTAATTTTCTCCAGCCCAGTAGGTTGTTGTTGTTGTTTTATAGCCAATCATTTATCAAGGATGATTGTTATGCCTTTCCTTGAAGTGCAGACTTGTATAATAGTAAGCTGGTTCCCTGCAGAAGATCTGCACAGTTAGTCACTTCTGTAAATCCTGTTTCCAGATTAAATAAATGTGCTTCTGGCTCACCCCGTTTATTTGCATTGTGCATATGTATTCTGACTCTGTTTGCAAAAAACACACACACAGAGAGAGATGCATCTGTCATTCCCATGGCGCAAGCTTTTGAGAACAGCTTCAAAAATGGGGTTTGGTCCTTTTGGTCCAGTATTATTGGTGGGGTGAATGAGACTCTTTCTACACAGATCAGAGAGTAATATTAATATAATTTTATCAAAGTCTGGCATGGTCACAGACACTCCAAACTACCAACGCTTGGTTTTTGTTTTTTCCCTCATACTCCAACTTCCTGAACATTTGTGCTTTCTATTCTATTTGCTATCAGGTTCTAAAGAAGGAATGGAAAACCTGCCACCATCCAGGTGTTTTTGGACTACAAGTCTCAACAGGTGTGATTACCGTCCAGCAAGCTGGACAAAAAATGGAATCCAAATCTACACCCAGTACATTTATTTTAAATGTACCCTGCTCAATAGTAGTATTGAGCAAGGTACCTTGCTCAATAGTAGTAACTGTGAGAGGGACCTCGGGAGTCCTAGTGGACAATCACTTAGATATGAGCCAGCCGTGTGCTGCAGCTGCCAAAAAGGCCAACACAGTGCTAGGCTGCATTAACAGAGGGATAGAATCAAGATCACGTGAAGTATTAATACCACTTTACAATGCCTTGGTAAGGCCACACTTGGAATACTGCATCCAGTTTTGGTCACCACAATGTAAAAAAGATGCTGAGACTCTAGAAAGAGTACAGAGAAGAGCAACAAAGATGATTAGGGGACTGGAGGCTAAAGCATATAAGGAACGGCTGCTGGAATTGGGTATGTCTAGTTTAATGAAGAGAAGGACGAGGGGGGACATGATAGCAGTCTTCCAGTATCTCAGGGGCTGCCACAAAGAAGAGGGAGTCAAGCTATTCTTCAAAGCATCTGAGGGCAGGGCAAGAAGCAACGGATGGAGATTAATCAAGGAGAGAAGCAACCTAGAACTAAGGAGAAACTTCCTGACAGTTAGAACAATTAACCAGTGGAACAACCTGCCTCCAGAAGCAGTGAATGCTCCAACACTGGAAGTTTTTAAGAAGAGACTGGACAGCCATTTGTCTGAAATGGTATAGGGTTTTCTGCCTGAGCAGGGAGTTGGACTAGATGACCTCCAAGGTACCTTCCAACTTTATTATTATTATTATAAATGTAACTCACTGTCTAGATTTGTAAAATGTGTTCAAGTGAGCTAAAAAAATCTAATTGGGTAGCTTGTGATTTGCAAAGGTGTGGAAATCAGTCACGATGCTAGCAAATTATTGAAGAAAGATAGTGTCTTGTCATGAAATAATGTATTTGTTGAGATGTTACCCACTCTACAAACAAGGATTTGTGTTTTGTTGAGCTGGGTTTTGGATTTAGCATGTCCTAGGAACCCAACTGCTATGTCATTCACAAAATGAGGTCTATTTCATAATACATGCTCTTCGGACATTTAAAGCCTTATTTTGATTGAGGAGGAAGAATATTGTATTGTTTTGTGAATGGCTCCATAAGAGATCCTGAGGTGTCCTCATAGAGCAAGGCCAGCTAAAGAAGTAATGGTGATACATCTATATTGTTGTTTTTCAATCTTGGCAACTTTAAGATAGATGGATATCAACTCTCAGAATTCTCTAGCCACCACACTGGCTAAGTCATTCTAGGAATTGCTCCACATATCTTAAAGTTTGTTCAAGACTTTTTTCTTCTTCTCAATGTAAGAAGAATACTTGTGGAAACCTCAGATTTTCCCTCTTTGCACCAATTTCTCTCTCTTTTTTAGTGGCTCTGCTTCAGTGGTAATGTTTTATGACTTCTCATCTGCTTTTGTTAGGAGAAGGAAAGCTAGGATGGAGCCCAAATAAATAAGATACATCCATATCGATTTCGGTTCCTGTCCTAGAATCAATTGCCCCCACCAAACCAGCTTTGTTTACTGGCATTCTTATTATTCTCTTTTTTTGTTTTGTCCATGATAATGGCCTTCTGTATTTCATTCAAAAATAGGCACAGATTAATGGAGTGTTGACAGCAAAATTACCAAGAATGAAAATTGCTGGCTAGAAATCTGTAGTGTATAAGGTCCATTCTTCAAATTTCACAAACAATCTCTTGAAAGAATTATTTACATAATAAGACATGACAGGCAAGGTATTATCATGAATAATCAAAGATTGGTGTTTTTTGAGCAAGTATAAAATATTAGATTCACTAAAAAAAAAATCTGCTTCTCTGAATAAAATCTGTTCTGCCTTGGGTGGCTTCACCTGGAATTATTTTTGCCTAACTGGCACATAGAGAAAAATGTTAATTATGTAGACCAACAGGATTGTGCTATGGAATTAGTGAAAGAAGAAAACAAAAAGTAGATTTTGTGACAAGGGGGTTAATGAATGTGCCGGTGAAACTGAAACTGAAAATGAACATTTTAACTTGATTAGAATGCTTCAGGGCAGGGGTCTTCAAACTTGGCCCTTTTATGACTTGTGGACTTCAACGCCCAGAATTCCTCAGCCAGGCACATTGGCTGAGGAATTTTGGGAGTTGAAGTCCACAAGTCATAAAAGGGCCAAGTTTGAAGTCCCCTGCTTTAGGGCTTCAAGGTGGAGATGAGACAGCGTACAGGGGGGAGGTACCAAAACTATCCTCATGGTGTCTAAAGAACAACCTGCACCTGAACATCGGCGAGACAAAGAAGATGGTGCTAGACTTCCGGAGGAAAAGAGAGGAACCTGCCCCACTTTACATCAAAGGGGGCTGTGTGGAGAGAGTTTCCTTCTTTAAATTCCTGGGAGTCTACCTCTGTGAAGATCTTACCTGGAAAATTAATACAGCCCAGGTGGCCAGAAAGGCCCAACAGAGACTCCACTTCCTTAGGGTCTTGCGGAAGAACAGAGTAGAACGACGACTCATGACCTTCTTCTACCGGTCTACTATTAAAAGCGTCCTCACACACTGTATTGTGGTTTGGTATGCTGGCTTGTCAGCCATGGACAGGAAAGTATTACAGAGGGTGGTGAGCACGGCACAAAACATTGTGGGCTGTTCCCTGACACCACTGGATGACATCGCCAGGGCCCGTTGCCTTGGCAGAGTGAGGAAAATTCTCAGGAATGACTCACACCGTGGTTGATACCTCTTTACTCTCCTACCATCGGGTAGGAGATATAGAAACATAGCCAGCCGTACCAACAGGCTGAAAAACAGCTTCTATCCATGGGCTGTCAGGCTCTTGAACGGGACATAACTTTATGCATGATAGACTCATGAGGCCGGCGCGCTGTACAATTAGCTCACAGGGTGTAATAAGTTGGTGGGGTTGTAGTCACTGTGAGTTGTGGTGGGGGCACGGAGGGAGGTTCAGCCAATCTCACTGTATACATGTTATACTTTGATAATAAAGGTTCATTCATTCAAATGTTTTGCCACTCAAAATTTAGGATCCAGAATAAAGAATATTCCTCAGCTTCTAGGGCACAATTACATTTTCTTGAATTTCACTTAAGAAATTAGTTTGCACCATATAAGGGCATTTCTGATCTATGTTATTCTTTAAATACACTGTCAGAAATTCATAGCATTTGCAATCTTAGTCACCATGGAACCTTTCTTTTTCCCTTCTCCCAGGAATTAATGGAAGATTAATCAAGCAGGCATAAACAATAATTGATGAACTATTACATTTTTGTTCATAAACATTAGAGGTGCAAAAATGACAGATTTTTCATATCTGACTTTAAGATCTACCAAATTGTAAGCGGGAACAGACATTGATACTTGCATTACTTGAGAGTGTTATAAAAATAATTAAAGTATCTTTTTGATAACTCTTCTCATATTAACAATTGTCAATCCTTACACAGACAGAATACTATCTGGCAAATTTGATGTAATTAAAAAAATACTGAAATGAAAGTGGAGAGTGAAGCTGAAACCAGCAGTTACAACAGGATTAATTTTTATCTAGCCTCTCCCCATTTTAAAATTAAATTTAAATTCATCTTGTCTTGTGTTTTATATTTCTCCCTCTGTTGTATGATATCTTTTGCGTTCCACAGTTCCAAAGCTTAGGTTGTTTATTCTTTGCAGCTGAGTCTTAATCTTTGAGAGAGCAGATATTATTTTGTGATGAGTTTAAATGTAACACCAATTGTTTTCATCTGTCTTACAAAGATGCTTTAATTTTTATTTTTTAGGTCAAAAAATCTACCACTGAAGTCTTTTTCTTACCAGATGCCTCTAATTCATGAAAAAGAACACGAATATAACTTGATGTTTTAAACATTCCTCTATTAATAAAAAAAATTCAACGAGTAACTACAGCTCCTATATGTTTAGGTTTTCTATTTTATATGCATTAAACATATAATTAAACTAGACTCTTCTAAGCACTGAAAGAAACAATGTTGGGCAAATAACTCACATTGCAAATTAGGTCAGAATTGCTTAACAGAAATTGCTCAAATAGTAGGGCCCATGTTTTAAACCTCACGAATTCCTCTAAATTAATACACATAATCTTATATGTCTCCCATCCTGATGACATGCTGAATATTATTAAAGACTTAACTAAGGTTTCTCTTCAAACTATATAACTATTTTTTACCTTCTTCATTATTCCTTTTTTCTGGTTTTTTTTTTAAACTTTTTTAATTATAAATCATCCAGGTTCATTAGGAGTTGGGTAATATATACATTGTAGAAATAGAAAATAAGAAAAATATGTTTTACAATATTATTGCTGTTAGTAATAGCAAAGAAAGTGATGATCAAGTTGATGAAGTATGGAAGTGATCAGGTTCACAAGAGGAAACAGGCGTAGTAAAGGACTTGTGGGATTTTCCTAGATCTGAACTTTGGAAGGAAGACCTAGAACAAAATGGAATCATTCATCAATAATTTTGCCAAAGTTTGCCATGAGTAAAATAGGATCCATAATAAGAGAAACTCTAAACAGGAGATGCATGCATATTATAGGGGCATCTTTAAGGATCAGTAGGGGGTCAAAATAGTCAAAATGGCAGCTGTAATTGTGTAATTGAAGTCCTGTGTGCCTTTCTGTACAGGTTGCAGACATAATCTGTGTAAAAAATGAGATTTCTGATCTCATGGTTGCAGCTGCCCCTATGTATGACCCTATTCATGGGCACTCATGCTCTGGTCACTTGCCAATTGGGCTATTGCAATGGCTCTACCTGGGATCCCCTCTAAAGTGTATTTAGCTGTGCAAAATGCAGCTGTGTGAGCAATTATGTGTGTTACCAACAAAGGAGAATATTTGTAGCTCATGGTTTAAATGAAGGGTTTGTGTTGCTCTCTGAGCTTGGTTGTTTTCTTGCACACATTTCATTACCCAAAGTAGGTAACGTCATCCTCGCACTGATGGTGTTACCTAGTTTGGGTAATGAAACATCTGCAAGAAAACAACTAAGCTCAGAGAGCAACAAGCACTCCTTATAGTTATGTGTGCTTCTGATAGAACGCACGTGACATCTCTGCTGATGAAGTTGCATTGTTTCCAGATCAAATTCAAGGTCCTTGTGTTAAAAACAAACTCTGGTGCCCACATTGCAGAGTCTTATCTTTCCAAAGATGAGATGGACCTCAGCACTCTTGAGCTTTCAAAGGCCCCCTCAAGACCTGATTATGCGAGCAGGCGTGGGGACACCCAGAGGTGGGTAAACTCTTGAGGTGGCTGCAGGGATGGAAACTAATCAAGGAGAGAAGCAACCTAGAACTAAGGAGAAATTTCCTGACTGAGAACAATTAATCAGTGGAACAACCTGCCTCCAGAAGCTGTGGATGCTCCATCACTGGAAGTTTTAAAGAAGAGATTGGGCAGCCATTTGTCTGTAATGGTATAGGGTCTCCTGCTTGAGCTGGGGGTTGGAATAGAAGACCCCCCAACATCCCTTCCAACTATTCTATTCTGTTCTGATTCTATTCTATTCTATTCTATTCTATTCTATTCTATTCTATTCTATTCTATTCTATTCTATTCTATTCTATTCTATTCTATTCTATTCTATTCTATTCTATTCTATTCTATTCTATTCTATTCAACATCCCTCCATCTATTATTCCCTTTTCCTATTTTAGTTCTGCTTTTATAGTTTTTAATGCTCTTTTAATAATTATTATATGGTTTTAAGTAATGATCACTTTACTTATTTTACTATTTTATTGAGTTGTTGCTTGCTGCCTAGACTCACTTTCCATGAGATGGGTAGCCACATAAATTGGGAAAATAAATAAGGAAAAGGAATGTGCAAAAATGTATTTTATTTGAGAAAATTCCTTGCAAAAATGTTTTGCTGCCAAAAATCTCCACAATGGACATATGAATGAAATCAGGCTTAATTAACTCAAGGAAGTCTTTATCTTTACTTTGTAAATAAATGAAATGAAAAGAAAACCTAATGTAGAAATGGGACAAAGAGAATTTAGGTAAGAAAAGGGTCACTTTGAGAGAAATTAATAAAGGTTATTCCTTTCTTAGTCTTGATGGCATTTTTAATAGTTTGTGTATTTGACTATATTATTTCAATTAATCTGTCACATTCCTCATTATGGTTTCTAAGCATCTGAAGCTGCCTAATTAAAACTTAATTACCACACATGGTAGAAAGTAAGACTTTTCTTAGTGTTCAGAATGAAAATAATAATAGTAACAAAGTAATTTTGCATTATAACTACATTGTCACTTGCATTCTAATATGAACTGGAATTAAAAAAGCAGATCATTTTTTTTAAAAAAAACCCTGTACCTCAAAAAAAGGGGGGCAATAGTTTTATGCCCCCTCGCCCCTTTTCCTTTTTATCTAGAAGCTTAACATCCCAATCCCACCTACTCTAAAATTTTGTGTTATAATAATGGAGAACACTAAGTAGTGCTTTTTAAAAAAAAAAGATTATAGTGATAGTGGTATATGAATTTTTAAAAACGTACCATCTGAATTGGTCAAACCTAGTCTAAACATCTGGCTGACTATGTGACTAACCATAATAGTAATAAAAGCAAAGGTAGTACAAATAGGAATAGGCGCTTTGGGTGCAATCGCAAAACATCTGGAGCACCATTTGAACACCATTGGCATTGACAAATTCACCAACCGTCAATTGCAAAAAGCAGTTTTACTCAGAACAGCTTACATCCTGTGACAATATCTGTAACACCATCAAACATTCACATCTGCCTAGCCCAGGTCCTTGAGAAGGACTTGAAAGATGGACAAAAATGCCAAAATCCAGTTTGAACATCATGCTAACCAACCATTATAACAGTAGAGAACTCACATCAATCTTGTTTGGAAATTATGAAACTTGTAGCTTAACACCGGTGAAGGTTTCTAGCTTACCTCCTAGACTATTCCACGGTACCTGTGTTCCAATATCTCAGCAGTGTTCCAATATCTCAGGGGCTGCCACAAAGAAGAGGGAGCCAAGCTATTCTCCAAAGCACCAGAAGGCAGGACAAGAAACAATGGATGGAAACTAATCAAGGAGAGAAGCAACCTAGAACTGAGGAGAAACTTCCTGACAGTTAGAACAATTAACCAGTAGAACAACCTGCCTCCAGAAGCTGTGAATGTTCCAACACTGGAAGTTTTTAAGAAGAGACTGGACAGCCATTTGTCTGAAATGGTATAGGGTTTCCTGCCTGAGCAGGGGGTTGGACTAGATGACCTCCAAGGTCCCTTCCAACTTTATTATTATTATTATTATTACCTCCTTCCATCTTTTCCTTCTGAAATTGTTTCAGGAACTGAAGTTCCTCCTGAAATGATTTGTCCTCCTGCATATATAAAGTTCTTGTGATTGATTTCCATCTTGCCTTTTATAAACAAACATTTGGCATCATAACTTGGTCTGCTGAGCACTCATTCCCCACTCCCCACTTTTCTCCCCTCTTAAAAAGTAATTGAAGGTCAAGTTACTGGATACAATAATTTTAATATTCAGCTCTGGCACTGAATACATTTAGCAAAACTCAATTTGTTTTTCCCTTCATTCTTTACTATCTTTAAAAAAAAAAGGCATCGTTAGGAAAATGATTCTAAAATGGACTGCATTAATCACAATGCGTAACTGACTATAAATGCAAAAGAGCCAATTATTGTAAATCTTAAGAATATTTGTTTATAATTTCATTTGGGCATAATTTATTTATTTATTTTTAATCTTCAAAAACTGATTTATATACAACAGTGCCAGTGCATTTTACAGGTGACAAAACATATCTGAATTCTGGGACATTAGGTTTTTAAAAAAGAGGAAAAGAGGAAAAAAAACAGGATCAAGGGCAGAAAAGATCAGCAAAGGATTTTTTTTTTTTAAAGAAGAAAACGTAGCTGAAATATTTAGGGAGGGTTTTTGTCTTACTAGCCAGGTTTCATCTACTGTGATTCATAGAACATAGAATCATAGGCAGTGGTGGGATTCAAATAGGTGAACAACCGGTTCTCTGAGTGGAGGCCGCTTCCGGAAGTCCATTCTGGGGCTGGGCAACAAAAAATTAGCTACCGGTTCTGCCAAAGTGGTGCGAACTGACTGAATCCCATCACTGATCATAGGGCTGGAAGGGACTTCAGAGGAGACCTTATACCATCCTGGTCAAGTCCAATGTGCCAGTCTTCCCTCCTTCCTTCCCTAAAAAATCTCATATTAACAATACCATCCTTGGAAACTCTGGAGTTGTCTTGACTCGTGAGCTCTCTTGTAAGTTGCGGATTTAAGTTTGCCTGGTGGATTTATTTTGTTTGAGAAACTTCTGAGTGCTTTGTGGACTCTTTGGCCATTGCTCTGTGAACTAACCTTGGTCTGCTTGTGACTGGACTTAATTGTGACAGTTCTGGGTTTTTCGGTGAAGGAATTGCTGGGGAAGATTAATAAACTCACTAAACCACAGTTGTGTGTGTGTGTGTGTGTGTGTGTGTGTATGAGCGGAGCAGCACATATACATGGGGAGATTATACATTTGGAGATTATTTAGAAAGGATAAGTGGTTCAATATGTGAGTGGCACAGTGGCCTAGAGGTGAAGATCCTCACCTCACACTCAGGAGGCTAAGAATTCAAACTCACTAAACCACAGTTGTGTGTGTGTGTGTGTGTGTGAATGAGCGGGGCAGCACATATACATGGGGAGATTATACATTTGGAGATTATTTAGAAAGGATAAGTGGTTCAATATGTGAGTGGCACAGTGGCCTAGAGGTGAAGATCCTCACCTCACACTCAGGAGGCTAAGAGTTCAATCTCTAGCAGGGCGCAAAGAGAAAATATCTGCTGTGAACTCCATGTAGGCATCAGGAAAGGCAACCGGCCAGTAAATGCTCAGCTCCCTTCAGTTACCCTGACTCCACCCCGAAATAAAGGGATTAAACAGTTGTAAAAAGAAAAAATTGGTTCAATATGCAGCTGACTGGCCCTTTTTGACTACGGAGAATAATAATTTCAATTGATGGTGGGCGGATGCATGGATTATTAATAAATTTGGGGGTCAAAGTCAAAATGCAGGTGTTTTTTTTTACTTAAGACTTTCAGTAAATGCTCTCGCACACTGCTTTATGGTATTTTTAATGTTTATTTCATTTTATTTTTTAGACCTTGTTTTCTACTGACAATTGCAGGCCTACACATGGCTGGCATACAAATTGGCTGAAATAACTTAAAAACATAACTTCCGAAGTATCTTCAAGTAGTTAACAATTGGATAACAGGAAATATTACTGTAGAGGATGGCAGTGGGGAATTTACCATTTCAATAGCTTTTTCTGGACTAGGTACATTCAAACTTGGAGAGAGTGCTCAGTTGTAAGATATTGCCAAGGATTTTCTGTTCTTTATCACTGATGTTGAAAGAGGACTTCAATGTTGCTATCATCTGCAGAGTGCAATATATTTCAAAGAGTACTTATCAATTCCTCATAGAAGGCATCCACTGTCACTTATGTTTACTGTCTAATATTCCAGCCCTTGTTCCTTTGACAACTAATTACTGAAAGAAGAGCAAAAAAGTTCAGAGAGGTTCCATATTTTCTACACTCAACAAATGGGAAGTTATATTAAATTCCCTGCCAACCATATCGGTGAAATAATGGAGAGGCCAAAAATAGAAGTGAGGAGTTATGCCCATACTGTGAACATCCTAGAAACATTTATAGTTTTTTTTTTGTTGAGATTGTGTTTTGTTTGTTGTTTTTGTCAAACTTGTATGCATGTTGACATACAAAAACATACACCTACAGAGAAATTAATTAGAACACAGAACATAAATTAGAACACAGAGTTGGAAGGGACCTTGGAGGTCATCTAGTCCAATTCCCTGCACAAGCAGCAGAGTCTATACCATTCCCTGCTTCTAGTTTATTCCATGTTGTTCCTAGTCATTCTTGCTTCATTAACCATTAAGGTCTTCATTTTTGCTGTTGTTTTCAAAATTTCAGAATTTCTGATGGGGTAGGGTTGTGGAGTTATGGTGTTCTTCAAGGTCTTTTGCTGGTTAAATCATGCCAGGAAGATGGCTGTTTAGCCCCTGCTCAGGGACATCTAAGTATGGGAAGCTAAGCATCTCTGAATAATAGGTTCTACTGTTGAATTGTTCTTCTAATGTTTCATCGGAATATGTCTTCCTGCATCTGAAATCTATCATTACACATCTTCCACTCTAGAATGAAAAGAGAATGAACTTTTTTCTACGTGGGTTACCCTCAGGTAACTCTGAAATGTAATGCTGGACAACTCCAAATGTCAAGTGCCACCCCTCTCCCCAAGGAAAGTTTGGATAGCTACGTAAACACAAGAGCGGGTGGACAATTGAAGTACAAGAAGAAACCTTATGGAAAAGATCTCCAAAATTGGCTAACCTTCTCAAAAGATGAATATGTTCTTTGTTGAATGGCCTACCTTTTATACAGGCAACTTTAAATTGCGCTGCCTTTTTCCTTCAGCAATTTTAAACTTGATTTCAGTATCTGTAGATATTAATTACATTGCCACACAGACTTATTAGTGGGGTGGTGGAATAAATTGTTGTTATGGTATTGCTGTTGAAACCAAATTATCAGAATAAACGAAGTCCCCAATGCAAACAGATAATGGAAAAAGAAATCATATAAAGAGATGGTCCACAGATCTGTGAGCTTTTCCTCTGGACTTTTATTTTACACAACTCCTTTGTATTAGAGAGGTGATCCATGTTCTCATATGACATTAACCCGAGAGCTTTTTATTTTCCAAATGACTGCAGGATTTATTTCGGTTCAGCCTTGATAGATGGCCGGGAGAAAGTTATGTCCCTTTATTGTTTAAACTAGCACTGTACAAGAATGCTTTGTCCTTAAGCGACATGACACATGTTTGTCAATTGCTGACAATCCAAAGGAGAAGAAATAAAATAAAATGCCTGACAAAACTACTGAAGAATAAGGAGGTTCAAAGTTATGCTACCTACATTTCAATATTGAATTTTTGGGCTGACCTTGAGCCAGTCACTCTGTCAAGGTTGAATTGCTAACATACCTGCTAACTTCTATTGCTACTCAGCTTGCCATAGAAACAGGGGGGAGGTGGAGGAAGCATGAGAAGGAAACAGGAGTCCACATACCGTGGGAGCCAAGGTCACTAACACAGATATCTGATGGAGAAGGACTCAGCTGGGGTCTTAGATTATACTGTATTCTACAGTGTATTTGATGCACTTTTTTGAGGATGCCCTAAAATGCATCTATTCACTTCAAGAACTTTTTCTGAAGAGGAAAGATGGAGGAATCGCTGAAGCTATTGTAGCTCTGAACTACACTATCCTCACAGCTAGTGGAACAGGATAAGACTGGCCCATGTGTGGTATCAGAGCCATCTACAGGGGGCAAAGCTTTTGAAAGACAAGATGGTGTCACAACAGTGTGCAAGGGTTGTTTTCCAAGGATTGTTTGTGTACACCAGAGGTCCCCAACCTTTTGGGCACCAGGGACCAGTTCCGTGGAGAGAGGTTTTTCCATGGACCGGAGGGGGCGTGGTTTTGTGTGCTGCCTATATCCTGCAGATGGGGCTTTGTTTGTTTGTGCGGACTGGTTGTTGGCATGCCGCGGCCTGGTATTGATCCACAGACTGCGGGTTGGGGACCCCTGGTGTACACCATAGTGTACAAAATAACTGCACATGACACTTTATTGCAGCATACAACTTCCCACAACTTGTCCTAGATTAACTCTACCCTCTTAGGCTTTGCAAGTTGAGGTAGGCACATGCATAAGTCTCTAATGTGAGTCCTTAAAATAAATACATGTAGTGATTGCCTCATTTAGCAACTGTGGATAGTTATGACTGTGATGGAAAAGTAACTTTGTGACCAGCCTTTGAATGTATGGATAGTCCTCTACTTACAGCCATTCATTTAGTGACCGTTCGAAGTTACAAAAGCATTAAAAAAGTGACTTATGACCATTTTTCACACTAGCAAAGATTGCAGCATCCCCACTGTCGCATGAGCAAACTTTGGATAGTATTTATGTATTTATGATGTTAGCTGAGTTTTGCCCCATTTTAGGATCTTTCTTGCCATAGCTGATAAGGGAATTACTGCTGTTGTTAAATTAGTAACATGGTTGTTAAGTGAATCTGGCTTCCCCATTGACTTTGCTGGTCAAAAGGTTTCAAAAGGGGATCACGTGACACCCCCCCCCCCAGGACGCTGCAACCATCATAAATAAGAGACAGTTGCTAAGTAGCCGAATTTGGGGATGGCTGCAATGGTCGTAAGTGTGAAAAATGGTCATAAGTCACTTTTTTCAGTGCCGTTGTAACTTCGGTCACTAAAGGAACTGTTGTAAATCGAGGATTACCTGAATTGAGGATGTCACTTCCCAGTTAGTTGTCTGGAAGTTGAGCCATGGCAACCAGACTTGTTTTCTAGTTGGTTTGAGTCGCTTCGCTGTCCATCCAAGCAGCTTCTTCAGTCTGAACAAGTTGATTAGGGGAATCTGAGTAGGCCGAGGGTCGTTGGAATTTGCCAGTTCCTAAAGTTCCCACAGAGTGGTCTGCTGATTGCCTTCTCCGTGTCTCCCAAACGCCCCCACTTTTCTTTGCCTGTATATATATTTTTATTAAAACTTTTAAACAAGGAGTATAAAAACTAATACAAACTAATATCAAAGGAAGAAAAAAAAGAAAAGAACAAAAAACAAACACCCACACTGTTTTTGCCTGTATATAATTCTTATTAAAACTTTTCATCAAGAAGATAAAACCTAACAAACTAATATAAAGTAGGTGTGATGCTTCCCCCAAAAGGGCTGCTGGCAATCCTTCTATCTCTTTCCCAGGTGACCAGTCTGATCTGGCCCAGGCACACCAACACACTGTTGAAAGAAAAATCTTCATCAGGGTCCAGTCCAAGCTGGGAATAATCAAAATGGAGACTGCTTTAGACAGAAGGTTGTAGTTTATTGAAGAGGAGAGCCAGACAGAAAGATGGCTCTGGAAAAACTGACTAACTACATGTAGCAGGGAGTGGGTTTTTATACCTTCTGGGGCTCTTGAGGTTATTTCCTGTTCCTGTTTGAGGCTTTGTATTTCCTGTGTCATGTACTTTGACCTGAGTCTGAGTGCGCCCTTCTGGTATTCTGATGGTGGTGGGTTAATCCTATTATGTCCCAAAGGTCATATCCTGCTTCCCTGGGGCTGTGGCTGATGAGTGTTGGATTTTTGGTGTGAAGGATTGTTGATTCTAGGGATCTTTGTCTTTCTAATCCAAGCTTCCTGGCTCCAATCTTTCTGACAAGATTATCACATCTGCATTTCTGCAAACCTGGATTTTGTTTGGTGGAGAGAGACTTGGGGGGGGGAGGGGAGGTTGGTTTCTGCCATTAAAATCCTTTGAGGAAATATATTCTGCCTTTTTAATATTTCCCAAACTATTTCTTTCTCTGGATTCTTCCCACAACACTTTGGAGGGAGTTCCAAGCAAACTTGTTACCTTACTCAGGCCAGTAAGATGCCTAGCCAGTCTCCCTCTCATGGCAGCCAGGATACAACCTCTAGGCCAGTGATGGCGAACCTTTTAGAGACTGAGTGCCCAAACTGCAACCCAAAACCCACTTATGTATCGTCGGGTGCCGGGTGGGCGTGGCCCATTGGGTGGGCGTGGCTGCGGTGTTAATGGCAGACTGGGTGGGACTAAAAAGTTCAATCAATCAATTCCAACTTTGCGAGATCTTTTTTTCCCCCGCAAGAAGTTGAAATTGATTGATTGATTGAACCTTTTTTGTTTTTGCACACGGCGGCGGAGGCCTAAAGCGAAAAGATTTTATAAAACCCAGCTGAAGGCCTAGGACTGGGGCGATGGCGTGTGTGCCCACAGAGAGGGCTCTGCGTGCCACCTGTGGCACGCATGCCATAGGTTCGCCACCACGGCTGTAGGCTGATGGTAGCCATTCTCTCTTCCCTCTCAGTCCTGTTTCTTTTTCTGCTAATCCAAGCTCCCTTCTATACTCTCCCTGCTGGGGGACTATATCTCTCTGGGGAAAATAAACCCTGCCTTAGGTCCTCTTCTCGTCCCCATGCCAGGGACAAGGCCCCAACCAGCCAGCCCAACAGGGAACATTGCTTGTAGGGCAGGCTACATAAGGAAGGAAACAGAATTAGAAAGAAATCAAAGAAAAATCAAAAGAAAAAAAGGAAAGATATAAAAAGTAGCTTTCGATATGCTTCACAGCAATTACAAGGATTTGCATGCCCACACTTTTGTGGGCCAAGGGTCCATGTGGGATGAGGCTACCTATGGATGTTGGCACATTCCTAAAAAGTGCCTCAATTAGCCGGAGAGCTGAAACTCTGGCGTGGATGCCTGCAAATGTGTTGTTTTCCTCAGCAAACTATGGGGTTGTGTCCCCAAAGTGTTTTTTTTCAAAAAAGCAACTGGACTTTTTTTCTTTCTTTGAAAATGTTTCACTTCTCATCCAAGAAGCTTCTTCAGAACAGAAGAAGCTTCTTGGACGAGAAACAAAATGTTTTCGAAGAAAAATAAAATCCCAAGAAAGTCCAGTTGCCTTTCGGAAAAAGCACTTTTGGGACACAGCCATGACCTGGATGATTGAGAATCTCCATAGACATTTATGAGTTTGTGTGTTGGTGTACATGTCAGGGAATAAATCCATTTCCATTCTGATTTCTCAGGCTGCAACCTTTTTCTACCTTTTGGGAGATGAGATGAGCTGAGCCCACCCTTGGGGATGTTGGGGGGGGGGGTGCAGTTAAAAATATTTCTTCTGGTTGCAGCTGCTTTTCGTTTTCTTTTTTGTCCCAATTTTTTTTTGGTTATCATATCAATGCATTTATTTGGTGTGTTCCTTTGTCATTGTTTATTTTATCATTCTATTATTTTGCTTTTCTCCTGATTACACTCCTTTCATTTGTCTTTTTAGTACAGTAAGCTGCCTAGAGTAGCCCCATGGGGAGAGAGGCGGCACATACATTTAACAAATAAAATAAATAAATAAACCTCAGCTTATCTCCTTCACACAGTGCCATTGAAGTCCGGCTCCTTTTTTCTGTCTCTGGCATGTGTGATGCATGTAACACACACACACACACACATACACACACACACTGTCTTCAAGTGCATAATTGTGACTCTGATTTTTGACAATTTGTACACACACACACACCATGTGTGGATGTTGACCACCATCTTGACTTTTTTTAACCCACCCCTCAGAAAGGACCCTTTGTCCAAAGGGAATGAGGAATTGCCAAAAGCTTTCCTGCACTCAGAGGAAGCCAAAAAAGAAATTGCACAACATAGAATCTTGCAGCTAACGAAGAACAGCTGTGTGTGGAGGGAAAATGCCAAGCAGGTCCTTTAGGACTCCTGTTCTTGAGGCCTGTGTGGATTTGGCCAGAGCTGGCTTAAAAGTCCCTGGAGCTGCTTGTCATAACGTGGGCTTGGTTTGGGATCTTCTCTCCATGTTTCTTGACCAAGAGTTTGAGCAGCTTGCCCTGCCTGAACCAGCATTGGTTTAGCTCCAAGCTAGATTTCTCCTCACGGCCATGACAGGACAGGGCCAACCAAGCCCAGAAAATATCATGAGGAGAATAATGGACCTTCAAAGCGAAAACTCAAGGAGGGGACAGATGGCTTGGCCTGGGCCAGCAGGTAAGAGGAAGCTTCTCTGCAACAAACAAACAAACAAACAAACAAACAAACAAACAAACAAACAAACAAACAAGCCTCCCCCAAACAAAAGGTGCCTATCTGTGGAGGCAATGAGAAAAGGAGAAGCACAGTTATTATTGTTATTTATTTATAGTTATAAAGCCCCAAATCCTTAAAGTGGAGCGATATCTCTTAATGCTGTGCTGTACTAGTAGTCCTCGTTTAGGGACTGACTCATTTACCAACTCTTCACAATGATGGCAGGGATGAAAAGAAGCTTTTCAACCGGTCCTCACGTTTATGGCCTTTGCAGGTCTGTAAAGCAAAGGAAAGCTGAAGTGAAATTGTGACGTTTCACTTAACAACTGAGCTGCCAGTTCCAAGTGGCAGTTGCTAAATGAGGACTACCTACAGCTTCTTAAAAACTACTCATCTTGTGCTAAAAAAAACCCACGAATATTTATTCTAGGAAGCATAGCCCTACTGATAAGTCTGGGATTATGTGAAGATAAGTACCAGCAAGGATTGACCACTTAACAATATATTTCTTGATATCCTTTTAAGTGCTTCTTATTCTGACTGAGCCCAGAAAACACCTTTATGCAGCTCAACTATAATGATTTGACTCAGTTCAATATTCAATAATTCCATTTAAAGGGCATTATAGCTATTAGGAATTTAGATAATATATATATATATATATATATATATATATATATATATATATATATTTATTCCAGCTGAAGAGAATACATTTATGCATCCAGCACAACATATTCCTCATCTACATTTCCATTTTACATCCCATTATAAAACCCATCATATTTTGCATGAATCTTAATAATTTTTTTAAAAAGAGCATGCTTATAATTTGCATATCAAATATCACGCACACCACTCCTTGTAAAAGGATATTTCTCCAATTTGTTTATCCAGCAGATACATTTTTATAGAAACTTTCAAGTTTTGTAACTTGGCCTGAATAATATCTCATGTCATATTTGAATAGAAATCCTATCCAGGTATTTACAGCTTTGAACAATGATGTTTAACTGCCAGCAGCAAGACTTTAATGCATCGTATTTTTTAAAAAAATCATTTATTGAATATATGTAACATAAACTTGTACAATATGCAACCTTTTTCTTAGTCAGACTTCTTTTTAACAAAAACATCCTCCCAGAAATCTTCAAAATATGTTCAGATAAAAACATAACATTCACTAGGTTATTGGTGAGGAGTAACTCTTGACGTGTGTAACATTTTAGAAAAAAAAATGTATATTTTTTGCCACTTCAGAGGTTTGCCAACTTCCTCTGAATTAAATCACAGCTCTAAATTAAAGCTTGTTACACAGTTTAACACCCATCTACCACCTTTACAAAAAAAAAAAAACCCCTTATCATTCTCTATATTTCTCATGACCCTCACCCAGTCTTTTTCAAACATGACAACTTTAAACAAGTCGGCTGGGGAATTCTGGGAATTGGAGTCCACACATCCTAAAGTTGCCAAGAGGGAGAATCACTGTCTTACCCTCACTTTGAAAATCCCTGGTTTAATGTATATTAGGCTTACAGCTCTGTTGCTTATAAACTACGGGTAGTCCTCCACTTACAATCATTCATTTAGTGACCATTCAAAGTTACAACAGCACTGAAAAAATGACTTATGACCGGTTTTTACAGTATCCCCCTGGTCATGTGATCAAAACTCGGATGCTTAGCAACTGGTTCATATTTATGACGGTTGCACTGTCCTGGGGTCATGTGATCCCCTTTTGCGACTTCTGACAAGCAAAGTCAGCGGGGAAGCCAGATTCATTTAATAACTATCTTACTAACAACTGCAGCGATTCAGTTAACAACTGTGGTAAGAAAGGTCATAAAATGGGGCAAAATTCACTTAACTGTATCGCTTAGCAGCAGAAATTTTGGGCTCCATGTCATATTTGAATAGAAATCCTATCCAGGTATTTACAGCATTGAACAATAATGTTTAACTGCCAGCAGCAAGACTTTAATGCATTGTATTTTTTTAAAAAATCATTTATTGAATATATGTAACATAAACTTGTACAATATGCAACCTTTTTCTTAGACCTCTTTTTAACAAAAACATCCTCCCAGAAATCTTCAAAATGTTCAGATAAAAACATAACATTCACCCTTCCAATTCTATTATTATTATTATTATTATTATTATTATTATTATTATTATTATTATTATTATTATTATTATTATTATTATTATTATTATTATTATTATTATTATTATTATTATTATTGTTGTTGTTGTTGTTGTTATTGTTATTGTTATTGTTATTGTTGTTGTTGTGGCTTCAGTTATTTAGATTCTTAAAAAAAACAATTGCTCATTTCTTGAAAAATCACAGTGAAAGCATAATACATGTTGGTCATTTTTTCTAAAAAACAGGATGTGTATGTATGTATAATTTCTTTTATTTATTGGCTCACCTACTTTTGTTTCATCTATTTAGTGATTCATTTTTTTAAATTTATATAATTTAACCTGACTCTACAGTGACTCTTCCTAACGGCTTTACTAGGATAATATTTTCGTATATCCATTCTTATGTTAAAACCTTTTAGGAAAAAAATATAGCAGCATTTATTTTAATTTGCAAAATTTCTGAAAGTATTATTCTTTTCACATTTTACAAACAATGGTACAGATTTTTAACCAGAGAAAGATGACAGACATCCTCAATATACAAACTAATGTGTTTGGGGCTTATTTCCACCTTTGTTGGAAATAGAGATGATAACCAAAATTTTATTTGAAAAAAAAACCCCACCACTTTATCTTGGAATAATAAAAGGAATAATTTAATTTTCTGTCACTTTTGGTAATTGCTGTGCAACATGATCATAATTCAAATGAAGTAGTCATCAGTAGCACCTCTGAATCATTTAGAAACAGTTTATTTTACACCAACTCTGAAGAACAGAATTTCCATAATGTTTTTAATAGATTTTCTTTTTATTACGCACTAGTAATGTGGTCATTAACAGCTGAGAACAGGAAGTGGATTTTTAGTTTATTTTTTTGGATTAACTTCCCTCCCTCCCATTTTTGTACCAGGTAGCATTAACAATTAGAAACTCCAGGAATTATAGAAGACCACAGCTTATGTAGGGGGGGAAATGATTTCTTCATCCAGGAAACAAGCATCTGAAAACAAAGGAAGCTACCTCATTCAAAACTAGATTATATTTTCATCCATTCCACTATTACACATTCTGTCTAACAGCAACATTCGGTAATCTTAGACATAAATGTTCTAACCTATCTATCTATGGAGATTCTCAGTCATCTAGGTCAGGGGTAGGCAACCTTGGCTCTTTTATGACTCGTGGACTTCAACTCCCATGGCTGGCTCAGGAATTCTGGGAGTTGAAGTCCACGAGTCATAAAGCGGCCTAGGCCTAGGCCAGAGGTAGGCAACCTTGGCTCTTTTATGACTCGTGGACTTCAACTCCCAGAATTCCTGAGCCAGCCATGCTGAGGGGAAAGAGAGAGGTTTCCAAGCTGAGCCATGCTGGCTCAGGAATTCTGGGAGTTGAAGTCCACGAGTCATAAAAGAGCCAAGGTTGCCTACCCCTGATCTAGGTCATAGTTGTCCCAAAGATGGTTTTTTACGAGGCAACTGGACTTTCTTGGGTTTTTTTGAAGACATTTCACTTCTCATCCAAGAAACTTCTTCAACTGAAAAAGCTTCTTGGATGAGAAGTGAAAAGTCTTCAGAGAAAAACAAGGAAGTCCAGTTGCTTCGTGAAAAAGGTTCTAACCTATCAACTGCTTAAAACTTTTAAGACATCTACCAGCCACTGCATCTAGGACCTTTTGTGTGTAAAGCATCTTGTGTCCTGCTTGAAATATTCAAGCTTTTTCCTGAGAAGCACAGTTTATCCCTGCTACAATTAAGCTGTTTGCAACTAAAGCCTGAGTATAATTGCTATATGCAGCCCAATTAGGACCAATAACAGCATGATCAACTTAGAAGAATTTAAGCAAAATTTTTAAGAAGTATCTTCTAGATTTCCTGCTGTGTGCCAAATGCAGTAGTTCGACAGAAAACAGGAGTCAGTCAACTTGAATTCAGTTTCTGGATAGAAATCTTTTCCTACTGGTTATTACACCTAATTTACTTAATGGGTCAGTCATTAGGATACCACAGTCCTAATGACTGACCCATTTAATGTTGGCAGACAACTTCAAATCTTGGGAAACAGCTATTCAAAAGAAACAGAGTCAACATGGCTTTTCCAGTGATTCCATGTTAGGGCCACATGAAGCTAGATCAACATTAAGGCAAAGGATCTTGGCTCTAGAAGGACAAAAGAAATCATGGCTTTTTCACGCAATATAATTGCAAATAACTAAATTTCAGTTTTGAGTACAAAATCCAGGTAGTTTCCAAATGGAAACAATATACATTCTTCTCTTTAATTAAAAGTCAATTATGCCAGTTCCAATCTTAAACTGTCTTTTCCAGAGTCTATGGTGGGTTTATAAAGCACATAAAGTCATGGTTTATTGAATAAACTAGTGACTGGGCACCCTATCTGACAGGTTTGAGATATTTTCCATAGAATTTCTCACTTATTCTGACCATGTTATGTGGGGGAATTCACTGGAGAAAGCAATTATGTTGGGAAGAGTTAGTAAGAAAAGGAAACCAGGCCATCAAAGAACATGGTGGCTGGACACCATCAAAACTGACACCAGCCAGAGCATAGAACAACTCAAAGAAGCAGTGCAAGATCGGAAGATGTGGAGAGACCCAGCCCAGAGAATCATGTCTGATTCACCAAGAATCGGACATGATTAAATGGATAACATCATCCTCATCCCCATTGAATGGATTTATAATTTAGGCTAATCTATAAACCATGATTAATAACAAATATAAGTCCCAAAGAAGGAAACCTCTATATCCTAGAATATGTGAACCCTGTTTGCAAGTTGCCTATTAGATTTGACTAGCAGAGTTAGTGATCTGTCTCTCAGCAGTTTTTTCTCTCTGTGTTACCTATTTTCTTTGTGTAGCTTCAGTTTTTCTCCTTGCTTTTTAAGCACACTGAATCATCCACAATAAACCCCTTTTTGGAAAGGCACTTCTCAAGAAATTTAATGTTCTCTAGTACATGATGCATTCAAAAACTGCACGAGGTGTTTGCATAAGCTTTTGTTGCTCCGACTGTGCCTTTACCATGCAGAAGTTACTCATTCCTTACCCTTGAGAATATTTTTTCCCTTCATTTTGTTCTGAAATGAAAACAAGTAGCCACAAAGTTGATTCGGATGGTATTGATTAAAATTTATTTTCTCCCAGTTGAGTCAAATTGATTTTGCTCACATTATTAATTCCCTGATATAAAGACTTCTCTATGAGAAGCCTCTTGGAGAAATGGCTATGTGAATGAATCTAAATTAAAATGTAACTGAAAAACCTGTTTTACCCCACTGAACTTAATAAATAGAGTGAGATCATCGATGCTAGGCGCATTATGACAACCTACTAATACCTGTAAGGCATTTAGTGATAATCAGGGATGGAAACATCAGATTGCAGTTAAATGTTTGATGCTTGCATCTGGGGATCGCATCTGCATATGAAAATTGTTCCTCCCAGCACGGTAGCCCCAAACAGGTCAGGAATAAAATACAAGTCATCTCTACTCCATATCAAGTTGCATCCGATCAGTATCGGAGTATTCTTAGAAGTACAGTTCATCCCAATTATAACATGCCCATCATGCTAATAGGCAGCAAACAAAGTGCCCATTAATGAGGTTTTTCCAACAGAATGATGGAGAATATTATTCATCATGTACTAAAATATTCTTCCTATGATGGGTAAAAAGGAAAAGAATGACTGAAAATCCTCTTGCTTAAATAAACAACTCACTACAATGGCAAATTACTATATAACTAAGGCCACTCTGCGCGCTTCAAAAATAGCCCCCAAGAAACACTTCAGATCTTCTGTAAATACGAACCTGAAAGGGATATTTGCTTTAAGAAATCCCCTTATTAAGTTATTCTGAGTCTTCAAGGAACAGAACATTCTTTCCTGATTTACTAGAAGGCAGCAAAATATCATGGGACTTTAATGAATAATGGCAATGTTCTGAGTTTGCAAGAGATCTTGTAGGAGATGACCTGGCAAAACCCGAGGGAGGAGTCAAATGCATCATTAGTTATGAGTCCCTTCGCCCCCATAGGAGATCTAAGTTCAGCCCACTTTGAATTCCTGTGACTCTGATCTACTGCCAATAGGCCTGGGCCATTAATAGTTCAGATTCTTTTAGAGAGCTTAAGCTTGCAATAAATATTTATACCCATTTGAGCTGCCTGGATCTCCTGATTTCCCTGGTGCTTGACAGGTCCAAAGCAATCTTCTAAACCACTTTTAAAGTGTGCATGGACAAATCAGTCACCTGTTCTTATCAAACTATGTTTCACTTGAATTTCTTTCCTGACCAGAAAGAGATATGAATTAGTTCAGAAGAGTTTGGGGCTGGCTATTTTTTTTTTTTAATTCTGTTCAACATGTTCATTCATTCAAAATCCCAAATGGCTCTGGGCAACCCACAAAAATAAAAAGCAACATAAAAACAAGAACAGATTGCAAAAAAATCCCTACAAAATAATTACAAGGAAACAAACCAGGAAACACATCAAAATATAAAATTTCACAAGTAGAGGATTCTTATCCACCCTACCACAAGCAAGATTTTCAAGGCTTTCCAAAATCCCATCAGGGTGGGATCCATAGTGATCACATTCTGAAGGTCAGAGGCCACTGCAGAGAAAGGGGCACTTCCTGGGACTTTGGATAGACTAACTCTGTTGGATCACACTGGCAGAAACCATGGGAGATAGGTAATCTCTCAAAGTCCACATTATCTTCATGTGAAACTTATATACTAAGGAAGCCACAGTACAAAAATAACAGGGTGAAACAATTTGGCTCTAGGTTGGCAAAAGAGTGTGACATGGCCGTATACCCGTCCTTTATTTATTCAACCTATATGCTGAATATATATTAAGGGAAGCTGGCTTGGAAGATGATCATTTTTTTAAAACTGGAAATTCCCTGGATCTAGAAGGCTGCAACAGCCACAGCCAGTCAGTCTATGTGGATTGAACTGCTATTATTTTCTCCCAGTCCAGGCTCATCCAGCCTCCAGGCAGAATGTCAACAACTTTTGATCCTATGACAATGATCAACAATTTCTAAACCTCTGAGATTCTAAGTAGAGGTATGCAAAATGTTTGGTGATCAGGTTTCTGATTCTGAAATGTCTGAGTTTGGGCCTTGGCACAACCATTCTGCCTTATTCTGAAATATCAGAAATGTTCCGGCATCATTTTATCCACATAGGAAGTCTCCTAGTATCCTGTTGGAACAATCCATTGTGATGCATGTTGTAATTATGCTAGACCTGAAATCTGTCTTTCAATTATTTATTGGAGAATACTAGCAGTTGAAATATTCAATTCAGAAGATTTTCTGAGCGAAGTGATTAATATTGAGAAAAGTCACAAATCATGAGCATACTGGGATTGTCTGGGTATGATTCTAGCAGCTAAGAAATTTGCAGCTTCTTTTTCATGGAAATATCTTCAGGCTTTAAATGGGGAAGGAATTTAGCATTCTGCTCATTCTTAATGTATACATTTCCTATATCTGGTTAAACAAACTCTATTTCAGAGCAGGGATAATTTGAATTTAGAGCCTTGACTGTTCTGTATCAGAAATATAAGATTATTCAGCTTTCAAATAATTGCTATACAATGTACTATTGTAAAGGCTGTTTTCTTTAACAATCAGCTATGCAATCATGAAGAATAATTTCTTGTTTTATTAAACAGAGGTGTTTTTTTTTAGTAATCTCATTATGTTCAAAATGGTTCTTATTTGAAAAGAATTATCTTCTGGAGATTTAGAGACATAGTAAGAAAGGATAACGTGGAAGGTAGAAACATGTTCATGGCAAACTCATTTTGACAGTTTTCTTTCACCTCTTGTTTCTTCATTGAAAGGTTAGCTTCAAATTTATCTTTTCTTGTTGGTTCAGATGACATGAAGAACCTCAGTGGTGGTAATTATCTAACAACTAATCCTGCATATGATGGGATGAATTTGGCATGATCTTGACCACAAATAGCTAAGTATGCCACATGATTGTAAGTGACATATTTATTTCTTTGATCCCAGAGCAGGGGTACCCAACCTTGACAACTTTAAGACTTGTGGACTTCAACTCCCAGAATTCTCTAGCCAACAATGCCCCATAGCTAGTGAGGAATTCTGGGTACTGAAGTACATAAATCTTAAAGTTGCTAAGGTTAGACATGCCTCCCCTAGAGTATTGCTGACATCATGTTTTAAATTTCTTTTCAACCTTTTGGCCACTATTTTCTACTAAACCATTCTTGTTAGCTGTCCATAGTTCACTTCAAGCTAGGGGTTTAAAGTCACATCAAATAATAGATAAAAGAGATTATGCATTTATCTTTCTTTTCATTCTTTTAGCCAACATTTCCTTTGCTAAAATGGAAGTTCTTTAGAAGGACTGAAGAATAGAACAGGACAGAACAGAACAGAACAGAACAGAACAGAATAGGAAAGGACCTTGGAGGTCTTCTAGTCCACCCCGCTGCTCAAGCAGGAGAACCTATACCATTTCAGACAAGTTCACTATCTTGTCTCTTCTTAAAAATCTCCAGTGATGGAGCACCCATGATTTCTGATGGCAAGCTGTTCCACTGGTTAATTGTCCTCACTGTAATATAATCCTGTATTTTTGTATTTATGAAATTTATTTACCCCACTCCAGGAGAACTCTGAACAATTTACAATACCTCTCTTAGATTAAGAATGTGAAAATCAACATGAAGTAATCTAATAAATTATAGTTAATAACTTCAGTGCACCAAAAACAGCCAAAGTGATGCATTACACACTTTAGCGTGTGCAAGGGATAAAGTAAAAAGCACATTTCCACAAAGGAGGAACATGGCTTCAAAGTTCCAAAAACCAGTATGAAACTGCCACGTTCTTTTAGTTTGTCTGATTGGCGCTCTGGCCACTGCAAATACCAGCCAAGTTGAAATACTTCAACTTTTCTTTGCTTTACAGACCTGCAAATGAAAAGAAAGGGTTGTACAGTTCCTTTTTCATCACTGTTGTAAACTGCAAATAGTTCCTAACCATAGAAATCATTAAATGAGGATTACCTGTAAAAAAAAAAAAAAACTGTCAGTAGTAGGCCAAATGTTCTGATCTTACAAAAAGACAAGTCTTCCACATTGCCATTTTTGAATAATGCTGCTATATCGACACTGATTTCAGTATTATTGCTGTTTTCCTTTTGCTCTTTAAGAAGATCTCTTCCATTGAATGAGGGCAAAAGCTTAGTGGATAAAGAAACGGATGTTTTAAGTCGCATGGAAATGCAACCCTTCCAGGAACAGAAAGACTAAAAGAGCTAATTATGTTTGCTAGCATCAGGGCAAAGCCAGTGATTACCAGGATTGCAATAATTTCCTTTTCTTCGTCTTTGTGACCAAAGAAGCCAAGAAGCCAAGAATCCTGGGTAGATGGAGTGAAGCTATTTAACCTTTTTGTCCGGAGCATTTTTCGGTTCAAAGCACCCTTTTTCCAGTTGTGTTTTCATCAGTGAGATAAAAAGAGGAAAGTTTCTCAAAGCTCATGGCTTGAGTCCCAATGAGCCACCGATCTCCTTTCTAGATGCACCCTTTTCTTCGTGGGTGTATGCCATCTTTCAAAACAGAACTGTTCCCTATAGATTTTTGTAAATGCTTTAAAAATCAATGTTGAAAAGAAATAAGATATAAATTATGAAATTACAAAATGAACAGATTCTAATAATAATAATAATAATAATAATAATAATAATAATAATAATAATAATAATAATAATAATAATAATAATAATAATAATAATAATAATAATAATAAAATAACATTGTCTTGCTTTTGTAAACTACACTGGAAGCATTGTTAAATGGTACTATTTTTATTTTAACGTGGAAAAAAAATGACTCTGGGCAGCTTACAGTTCAAAAAAAATACAAATTACAATTAAGATTCTAAAAGCATTTTAAAACAATAAAAAAAACAATCTTTCTTTCCAAAAAAAGCCATCATTTATACCAATCAACAGTGGTATATTGAGTAAAGTATGGATAGATGAACCATGGCTTAATTTGCTATGAACCAAACCATCAATGTAATTGAATATACATTTTTTTTTCTCCCAAAAAATTCAGATTAGGTACCATAAGAGAGACCTTATTCTGGGTCAATCAAGCTAGCTAGGTCTATATTAAATAATTAATGATGTCAAGTTATAAGCGCCTTGAATTCAAGTTGTTGGAATGTAGTCTAAAACTAATCCCTAGACTAATACCTAGATAAGATGTTTGGTATAGCCTTGTTTTCTGTGACATTTTTTTGTCCTTGTCTCCAAAATTGTGCATAAATCAGAGCTGACGTTTGTACTCTGTTGAAGTTTTACTTACCAGTCTATTCCATTTTTGTATCAAGTGCCTTTACTTCTTCATTTCTCTTTCTTGATCTTGAGTGTACTTAGCTAATCCTTTAACCAGCTTTAGTGCAAATTGAAGTCAGCTCTGAACAAGACAGACCAAAATGTTTTGTTAACCTATCCATTCTAAACCTAACAAAACTAAACTATTCATTTAATACTGCTTAATAATAATAATAATAATAATAATATAATAATAATAATAATAATAATAATAATAATAATAATAATAATAATAATAATAATAATAATAATAATAATAATAATAATAATAATAATAATAATAATAAAGTTGGAAGGGACCTTGGAGGTCATCGAGTCCAACCCCCTGCTCAGGCAGGAAACCCTATACCATTTTGGACAAATGGCTGTCCCAGTCTCTTCTTAAAACTTCCAGTGTTGGAGCATTCACTGCTTCTGGAGGCAGGTTGTTCCACTGGTTAATTGTTCTAACTGTCAGGAAGTTTCTCCTCAGTTCCAGTTGCTTCTCTCCTTGACTAGTTTTCCATCCGTTGCTTCTTGTCTGCCCCAGGCGCCTTGGAAATAGCTTGACTCCCTCTTCTTTGTGGCAACCCCTGAGATATTGGAATACTGCTATCATGTCACCCCTAGTCCTTCTTTCATTAAACTAGACATACCCATTCCAGCAAACGTTCCTGATATGCTTTAGCCTCCAGTCCCCTAAATCATCTTTGTTGCTCTTCTCTGCACTCTTTCTAGAGTCTCAACATCTTTTTTACATCGTGGTGACCAAAACTGGATGCAGTATTCCAAGTGTGGCCTTACCAAGGCATTGTAAAGTGGTATTAATACTTCACGTGATCTTGATTCTATCCCTCTGTTATGCAGCCCAGCACTGTGTTGGCTTTTTTGGCAGCTGCAGCACACGGCTGGCTCATATTTAAATGATTGTCCACTAGGACTCCGAGATCCCTCTCACAGTTACTACTATTGAGCAAGGTACCCCCTATACTATATCTGTACATTTGGTTTTTCTTGCCTAAATGTAGAACCTTACTTTTTTCACCATTGAATGATCTGGTTTAATCAATATGCTAAAAACAATGGACAAGTTCCCACAAATTAATGGGCCTTGTTCTTCCTAACCCTACAATAGCCTCGTATGGAATGTGAATCCAGTCATGGCATCTTGATTCTAGCTACCCTACTAAACTTTATTTGAAACCCATGATGTTGCCTACGGAAATACAACACAAATAAAGCAGGAATGGTATTCTGTGTTATTTCTTTTAATTACTGGGACCATAAAAACTTCTTTTCCCTGGCATATGCCTAGCAATGCTGAGCTGAGAAAGTCATAAAATTCAAATAGCATTTAGGAAGAAAACTGTTAGCCTCTTTCCAGATAAATGGAAATTAAAAGAAAGGATATTTTGAATAATTGTATACTAAAGGACCCTTCAAAGCTGTTCTCCAAGGGAATTCTTTCTAGTTCAAAAAGACATCAATAAATACCTCCAGGCCCTTGTTAATTCTTCTGAAAAGTGAAATTTTTACATTGTTTAAAAATACCTTTCTAACCGAGCTACAAATACAGATCAAATTATTAATTTAGTGGAACATCCATGCAAATTGCTATTAAAAAAAAGGAAAGTTGTGCCTGGAAAGGTGACCCTTCCCCTCCAATTATTCAATGATCTACTGTTAGTAAACATCCAGTAACATTAGATGTCAGAATAAATACAGAAAGTCTAATTCTTTGGCATTGTTTAGTGGTTTCTTGGATTATGTCACTCCAATACCAAATAGGTTTTTGCTGTTGTTGTGCTTAAGTAAATCTACAAAGTTTTGTATCTTGAACCAAAAAGATTTCAAGAAATGATTGAGTACAGTATTCCCTTCTTTTAGACCTTGATGGAATTATTATCAGTGTGAATCAATGCAGGGCAGGATGAAGGCCCTTTCATGGAAAATTATGGAGTCAATGGAAGAGAAGATTTGTAGCTCAAATGGAACTGTGGGTGTCCTTAGTGCTCACTGATCTTGGTTGTTTTCTTGCAGATGTTTCACTATCCAACAAGTAACATTTTTGGTGCTAGAAGGGAGTGAGAATTGGGGTTTCCCACTCCCTTCTAGCACTGAAGATGTTACCTAGTCAAGTAATGAAATGTCTGCAAGAAAACAACCAAGCTCAGAGAGCACCAAGGGCCCTACAAACTTTGGATTGTAATCTACCATGATAGTGGAGTGTGAGTTGTTTTTTAATTCTCCAGCCTTGGTTCTAAAAAGAATGAAGGATTCTCTCTCTATATATATATTCTTTCTTTCTTTCTTTCTTTCTTTCTTTCTTTCTTTCTTTCTTTCTTTCTTTCTTTCTTTCTTTCTTTCTTTCTTTCTTTCTTTCTTTCTTTCTTTCTTTCTTTCTTTCTTTTTCTTTCACTCTTTCTCTCTCTTCTTTCTTTTCTTTCTTTCTCTCTCTCTCTCTCTCTGTGTGTGTGTATTGTATATGCACAATACAAAAACTATGGTTTTATTTAATAATAGGAAAGCAACCCAGCTTTTAATATTGACTAGAATAGCAGTAAAAAGACAAATCGTTTATTAGTAACAGATAGGATATCAAGAATTGGGATATGTTTATATGTTCAAACTGACTGTGTACAAGTAAGAGAATGCATGCATATTGATAATTCTTACCCACAGTACATTAATCATTTTTAGATGACAAAATGTAATATAATATATAGCTATTCATTCTCTGAAATAGATATTGCACCTATTATAATTATATGTATACTCTGTACAGAAACATCTCCCATTAACTTCAGAGAAATGTATTCCCAGGTAACTGAATATATAATTGTGGACACAGTACCTTAGAAATGCAGTTGAGAATGTTTAAGCTAATTTATATTGTAATTCATAGCATTTGAAAAATATAGTGTTTGATAAAACAGAATTTGATATATTGAAACATAGATATTGTGGTAATAATTGTATTTATTAGTAAATAGTCCTCAACATACAATCACAATGAGCCAGAAATTTCCGTTGCTAAGACATTTGCTAAGTGAATTTTGCCCCATTTTACAACTTTGCTTACCACAGTTGTTAAGTGAATCACTGCAGTTGTTAACAACACGATTGTTAAGTGAATCCGGCTTCCCCGCTGACTTTGACATATACCCAATGCAAAACTCTGAGCAAACACAGACAATTTCATGGAAAGACACATGGATCACAAACTTTGAAGTCTTGGATGTTCCCTCTGGCATAAGATCTGGAGGAAAAGGAATACTTACGACTAAAATGGAGCCCAACATTTCTGTTGCTAAATGAGATGGCTGTTATTTGAATTTTGCCCCATTTTATGACCTTTCTTGCCACAGTTGTTAAGTGAATCACTGCAGTTGTTAGTAACACGATTGTTAAATGAATCTGCCTTCCCCGTTGACTTTGCTTGTCAGAAAGTCACAAAAAGGGATCACTGCGACCGTCATAAATATGAGTGGGTTGCCAAATGTCTGAATTTTGATCACATGACCATGGATATGCTACAACGGTCATTAGTGTGAAAAATGGTCCTAAGCACTTTTTTTCAACTTTGAATGGTCAGTAAATGGATAGTTGCAAGTCAAGGACTACCTGTACACGTGTAACTGTTACTGTTGTAGCCAAGGAGGAGTTAAAAGTATAGAAAAAGGTTAAGTTTGGGAACAGGTGGAGTTTTGAAGTTTACACAGATTAGCTGTTAGCATGTGTGATGCACCAGCTAAGAACATTAAACTAGGACTGGAGAGATGCATTAAAACATCCCCATAAATGGCCATTTCTTTAAATCCTTTGTGGGTTTTTTTTCTTTCAGGAAGAAACCCCTTTTTTCTGTAAACAGTGGGAAAGTTGGCATGTGGAAAGAGAGATCAACTTTGGAGGTCCTTCCCAGATGAAGAATGAAAAATTCATCCGTTGTAGCTGCCTCGCCAATGATGCTCCATTCATGGTAAGAACCAAAATGAAGCAACTGGGCAGGATTTCAAAAGTAAACTGCAGGAGGCTTTTGATCTCCTGGAAACAAAGTCTTTACAATCCCTACATCCTGAGAGCTTGGGTCATTCCCCCCCACCCCCACCCCACCGGTTTGACAGTCACTACATCTATGCAAAGCCTAACTAGTGATGCAGTTGGACAGATTTTGGTCAAAGGTTTCACCTTTTTGATTTTTTTCACGCTGGCCTTGAGGGATGACAACATGCAAAATATGTTTCCAAGCTACCAGTGTCTCATTAGCTCTGGTGCCAAGTGTCATAAACTCTGCAGACTCTCGTTTAGCACCGAAGTTGATTGTCTTTTCACCTATATAATTAGAAGCTGCTTAGCTGCATTTTTGCAACATGGGTGAATCTGGGGCTGCACATGCGATTAAATACAGTGCTGGTTTTCGCGGCTGGATTTATCTCTCTCCAATACTGTCTCCGTTCTGTGTCGGAGCTGTCTCTGCCTGCTTGCGTCTGTGGAGCTGTGTTGTTTTCCAAGAAGCTAAGCTGTGTTTCAGATACACACAGAAGGTGGGACTGACAAATGGGTGAGCTGCTTTAGTATGCACATCACGGCTATACTGCAGGGAGCAAGCAGTTATTGCACACACGAGCCAGGATAAACACTTGGTTACTCTCTTTCTAAGCACCTCTTCCAACAGGGAGAGGAAATAAAGTGGGAGGAAGGAGCAGCATTTGAAGTAACCTTTTCCAAGGAGCAGATAGAGCCACTAGTAGTCTCTCTCCCCATTTCTTACTAAAGAGACATGTGTTATTCCTGCTAAGGAGACGAGGCAGCATCTAAGGGTACAGACTTAAGGGAAGTAGCAACCTATCACAGGTAGGAATCTTCTCAATATTTATCTTGGCTACTTCTTTCCTTTGCAAGGGCTCACTTTTTCAAACCTTCTGTCATGTTGGTGATGGTATTTCCTATCCTGAATAGAAAAGACCTTGAGAAAACCTTCAGGGTGTTCCTCAGATATGTGCTCGTACTCCTGAGTGCTCTTTAAAGTAGGAGAGTGTCCCTTTCCTCACCTGGGAGTAGGGAGGTATGTTCTGAGTGCTAAAATGCAGCCACTGGAACTGCAGCTGTTCTCTTCTTCTAAATGAGTCCATGTCACAAACAAAGTAGAAATGAGCCATTTTCAAACAGGAACAGCTGCTATATATATATTTAGCAAGTAGCATTGTTGCTCCCCCCCCCCCCCAATTTACTATCATAAATTGTCTGTGTGTTGTGAAGGAAGAAAGCATGCTCTGGTGTATTCAAAATTATACTGAGAGTTAATGTACTATTATATTTTCATAGGCATGAATGAATATTTCATCATGAGTTCCGTAAAGTTTTATCTGGGGTAGCTTTGTCTTCTCCTGCAGTTGTTCTTTGTACTTCTTAATGACAAGTGTTTCAGGTCATCTGGTTTTGCGATTGTGGAAGAAGGAAAGAGGGGAAAAAAATAGGATGTATGGAAAGCTGCTGGTGTTTTTTTTCCAGAAATTTTATTTTAGTCTTGGTTTTATTTTAGGAATGTGCATATGACATTAGATTGTTCTTGCTTATTTTGAAGTTTAACTAAAATGTTTCTTTTGAACAGAAGTGAACTGAATGTTTGCTGAAACTTTTTCATATTCCGTCAACCGTTTGGATTTATACAATTCAATGATTTAAAAGTATGTGTGAACAAGCAAAAATAAGGGTTTTTTGGGGGAGCAGTCCTAGTGGATATTTAAAAAATTGTTAAAACTATTGCTGAAATTTTTAGAAAGCATATTTTTAAACATTAATTTGTTGTATTGCATTTTGATGAAATACAAGCTTGGACATTTTGCTAAACAACAAACTCGAGAGCCTGTTTTCAAGAACATAACTGAGAATATACATAAAATTTGACTGTTTCAAAATACAATTCCAAGCCATTGCTGTTATTTTAATAAACTTTTTAGAATATATTTTGTTTAGAATACAGCTAATATTTCTTAATATTTTCTGTAATGCTCAGACTGGTTTTCTTAAAAGTTGAAGGGATCTATTATATTTCAGGTAGGAGTTTAATTGAGTAGAAAAAATACTTTGTGACTTAATACTGAATGATTTTTGTCACTGTACAGTTCATAGCTTCATTTTGAAATTGTGCGTATACTGAAGTTCCTATGAAATATAGCATCCCTTAGAAGTTATACATAGAGCCTCAAATAATCAATTCTATTAACAGGATACGGCTCGCACATAACCAATAATGGCTGGTAAGCATAGGGTGTCGCTACAATCTTCTTTAAGAACATCCACATGAGGTTGGATACAATATGACTTTCTTTTGTCCTGTTATGTTATTTAAACTGGTTTTGCAAATAGCAACACTTAAAAATACCTACTAATAAGATACCAATGTACCGAATACAAGCTATTATATGTACTATTATTTGATGCCCCATAAATTCAAAATGCAGGCCTATATTCTGTAAAACATTGAAATGACATATTTGCTACCCTCTGTTAGAAGTGATGCCTTAAAGTTAACCGAACTGTACATAAAGCAGATTTTGTCAATTTATTTTCAAGGTTCTTTCCTCATAATACAGTGCAATGCATGGAAAATATCAAAAGATATGCAGAAGCTTTAAGGCATGTGATATCTCTAGTGTTTAAGAGTTTGTTTTTGAATGTTTCTTTCAAGAAAAGGAGAAAAGTCAAACAAAATCCCAGTTCTTGCAATATTACACAAATGTCTGAGGAATGAATACAGTAATTCCATGGTTCAAGTCAAACAGAACCACATACTGTCATTTTGATTATTGTTGCAAGCTTGCCAGAATGTTTTAGACTTTGTAGGTGTCACATCTTTGTTTTAACAATTGAAACCATACATTTTCATGTTCTAGCTCAAAGATGTGCACCCAAGAAAATTTGTATATTTATATGCCTTTATCCATGTAACTTATAATTTTATTGCAGACCAGTGTTTCTCAACCTTGCAAATTTTAAGATGTGTGAACTTCAACTCTCAGAATTCCCCAGCCAGCCTTGAAGTCTACACATCCTAAAGTTCTCATGGTTGAAAAACAATGCTCTAGACATTTTGTAAGATCTGGATTCAGGTTTTCATAGCAACACATTCTTACATGGGTTGAAGCACAATTGAGCAGTGAGTTTACATTCATTGATGTCTTTTGACAATCGGAACTGATATTTTATTTCAAACTGGAATGTATCATTGTGTACTAGACGTACTTAATACTTTAGCAATCCTTCAATCCCTCTAAATAATAATTATTGTTGAATTGTATATCAATAGTCCTAATCTAGGATCCGGAGACCACTGATGGTTGCTGAGGTTTTTGCAATTAATCCCTTTCTTGGTATCGACAGTAAGGAAGAAGATATTGACAGTAATACTCAGAAGCTGATACATAGGCAAAAGGGATTGAAACATTTTTAAGTCCAGAGCTATGAGATAACATTCAGAAGCAGATCAAGCAGAGGCTTCCCCAATTCATTGGAATATAAGTGGGAGGAATTGGTACAGCACAATCAGATTTGCAACTTTCTGTTATTATTGCAAATCTCAACATAGGAAATTTTATATTTTCTGTGTAGCTGGTCTATCTAGGGGATCTGACACTTGGGGAAAATAAATAACAATTTAAAAAGCCAATATCTTAGGATAGTGCCGTTCTCACTAAAGTTCCCTTGCCTGATAACCAGCAGAATTTCAAGGGGAACATTAAACTCTTGCAAGATTCGATTAGCTCCCAAGATGTTGGCTATTTTATAGTTAATACTAACTTTTAATTTTAGGATTCACAGATACCAGCTGTCTTTTAGGACAATGTTGTTGATAGATAACCTTTATTAACTTCAAATGATAATGCGATAATCCAAATAAAGAAACAAACGTGGGGATTGGTTCTTTACATGCTTACTCGGTAGAATTTGCTTTGGAACAATATATGTATAAAACGAAGGAGTCTTCATTTGATTTACTTTACCACAGTCTCTAACTTTGTGAAAACTACTTTAGTATACTGAATGCTAGCAGTGATTAAAAAATATGATCCAGTTATTAAAAAAGATTGGTACTTAGACTGGCACTCAGGCCTTAGGAAGAGTCTGAAGATTGGTTTTGCCATTTTGACTGGGGAATCTGGTGTGAAGCCTTCTAAACGACTATATTGACAGTATAGTCTAAATGATAATATAGTCATTGCACTTGTGCAAATTATGCTTTTTATGCTTTTCACTGTTTTAGATGTCTTTTGCTGGGCTTTTGTTGTATGATTTGGTTACTTTTTGTTAAAAAAAAAATGTGTTTTTTAACTTCACAAGCTGCCCAAGGCCATGCATGTGAAATGTGAATATATAAATTGAACAAATAAATACTAACTTGTGTATGAACTTTTAATGCTTTTTATTGAGATCTTTAATGTGATTTGGAAAGAAGTTTCTTGTGTTCTTAAGCAGAATGCAAACTAAGATCATTTAATATAGCTTAAATAGCTGAAAACATATTGGTGGATCACCAAGGTATATTGCTCATGTGTTTTCTCTTCTAATAAACCACGAGAAACTGAAATCAATCAGTTCCTGTGCAATGCCATCCATTATTACAAATAGACAGACGTGTCCACCTAAACTAATGAGCGAAGTAAATCATAATGTGATATTTAAACTCTGCTATAAATATGAACTGTTGCAATTCTCTTGAGTGTCCAGTAACTCTTGATGCACATGTTTTAATGTAATGAGTATTTTCCAAAGCAAAAACCTAAATATAGTTGCTTCCCTAATAATATATGATCATAAATGTTATAGTAATGATGAAGTTATTAGAATTTAATGCGTGTTTGGGGAAGAGTTTGAAGTAGGCGATGAATTATAGGCTCATCTATATTCCTGAAGATGTTCCTAATAATGTTTTTCTGCCCTTTTATATATTGACTTAAGTCAACAGGAGCCGAAGTTTGTGCAGAATTGCAGCCTGTCTTTGATACATTTTATTGAGAGTCATTTCTGCAACAGCATCCAAATGGTGGCATTTGCTACCAAGAACTGCTCTTTATCCATTCTTGATTAATTTTAGATACCAGGCCAAGGCCATCTGCTATAAGAACTTTCTGATTATCATAGATTGACTCAGTGAGGTGTCTATAGGCACTTTATTCAGTGAATTAATTTTCTCCCAGGTAAATAGAGTAACATTCTATTTACCTGTTTTAACAAGAATAAAGGAAAACCTGTTCTTCCTCAAATGATGAGAGCAAGAATTCTTGCTACAACAAAGATTCATCCCACAAATTAAGTGAGTGGTGTTTTTTTTTTCTCTAACCACTTGAAACTTAGGAAACTTCAATTTAATTACAGCTAAAGAACAGCATAGAAAAATTCAATATATATAAAAAATGATGAGATGGGGGTAATTATGCAAAACCAAACAGGATATGGTTAACAGTGCCATAGCAGGTACTAAAATCAAAGTAATAAAAGTATACAATAGGCAAACCTATCCTGAAGAAAGATGAAATAGATAAAAGCAAGGTAAAAACTAGAACATTTTGTTTTTCGTTTGCTTGAAGATGGGTGGACAGGTACAGATTTCAATGGATAGTTAGGACTGTAGAAAAAAACAACTGCCTTCCATTGGGGACCTATACTGCACAAGCCAGAAAGAGGGCTGAGAAAATATCTATAGACCATGTTTATGTCCACACCCTGGACATAAACTGTTTCAACTTCTTCCCTCAGAACACCACTATAGGGCATTGCAGACCACAACAACTAAACACAAAGACAGTTTCTCCCCCCCCCCCAATGCTCTGAACACCTAATTTCTACAGCACTGCCTTAGGACTAAAGATATTTACCCATGTAGTAGGGCTGTATTGCTATTATCCTTCTCATCTTCTCATCTTTCTCATCCCTCCTACTACCTTCTCCTATTGGTATCTTATGATTTATCATTTGTTGTTTGCATCTTATATTTATGATTGCATCTTATGATGTATGATTTATGACTTACCACTTTGTTTTTTGTGTGTATACTGAGAGCTTACGTCTATGGAGATTCTCAGATATCCAGATCATGGTTATCCCAAAGATGCTTTTTCACGAGTCAACTGAACTCTCTTGTTTTTCTTTGAAGACGTTTCCCTTCTCATCCGAGAAGCTTCAGTTGGAACTGAAGAAGCTTTCTGGATGAGAAACGAAATGTCTTCAAGGAAAAACCAAAAAAGTCCACTTGCCTTTTGAAAAAGCACCTTTGGGACATGACACCATATACCACATTAAGAGAATTCACCCCCAAATACTGTGGCTTCTACATTCTCCTAAAAAACAGCAAGGAGGAAGGTAACCTGTTTTCTGTCAGAAGGCTGTTACTATACTTCTGCATTTGCAAAGAAAAGCAGTGCCTACTAGTTTGAGCCACCTGTCCTGCCAGAACATCTTGACCCTGGGTGTTGTTCATGCTGATGCTGACTGTAGAAGGACGTCTTGTAGCATGAAGCCATAAAGCCAGTTTTCCATTTTAAGTTCAGTTTTCTACTTGTTTCAGTCTCATTTGGTGCAGCCTGCTTCCATTCATTAAAATATTTGTTTGGAAGCCAGGAAACATTCGAAATAGCTGTATTAGAAAGTGACAACCTGCATGACCTTTAAGCAAAACCCTGCTTTATTTATCCACATTCTTTTAGTCATTTTTAATGTTCTCTTTTGTACTTGTTACAGACACTTTTTAAAAAAATGTCTAATTAAAAGAATGCAGTAGCTAGTTTGTGACCTTTAGGATCAAATGTTTGGGAGGTTGATACCCAACAGTAATCTGATTTTTTTGCTTCAATTAATGAGTGACTTTACAACTCACCATCTTTGAGATTTGTTACCACCCTGCATTGCAAAAAAGGCAATAATTGCCCAAAAATGGCTAATGATTTATTAGTGTTTTTTTTAAAAAATCTGCAAATTAAAGAAGTATAGTTGGAAGTGGTTTGTTTACCTTACTTTATCTCTATGTTATAGGTATACAACCCTCTGCACTTTTTTCCCAGCATCATTCAGTTTTCATTTAGTCAGCCAGGGAAAAGGTAACACTATCATTTGCTCACTTTTTTCCAGTTTGGTCATGGTTACAAAAAAAAACACTAGTGTGATACAATAATAATAAATCCCATAAGTGTATAACATACCATGCTGTCACAGCATATCTCTATAATTAGCTAAAGAGCAGGGATTTTTCCAATTAAACTAATTTCAACATTTGATGAATTGTTAATGGGTTTGTATTCCCACTGTACAAAATATTGATTTGAACTTGGGCTATAGTGTTGAGCCAAAAGATACTGAAATAACTTGACTGACTGATCTTGAAGGTTTTTGACAGCTGGGGGAATTTGCAATCACTGACCATAATGGAGATTTAAAAATTGGATCTCTGAAATCCTCATTGGCATCAGTGGGGATATCCATATAATCTAAGCATGTTTTCTTAGATATATCATTGAGTTCACTGAGCTTATCTCTAAAAAAAAACCACATCCAGAATGTGACCTCAAAGCCAGAGTTAGGAAATATATTTTACCAAATGTTGTTCCCACAACCTTTAATCAGCATGACCAATGATGGGAGTGAAGAGAATTACAGTCCAATAATAGTTTGAGAGGTAGCCATTACCCCCTTCTGCTCAAAAGTCTAACTGTAAAGTGTGACCCATTCATTTCACTAAACACTTGGTTTAATCTTTAATTAAACATCTCAGACAGAGTTAAATGTCACATTTGGTGGGGTATATATAATTCTGTATCTAAAGGTAGATTAACTCAGATGCTTTTTCAAGTTTTTACAGCAGTTACTAGTTTCAATGGACTTATTTATAGTACCAGCCTAACGTACGTTTTCTGTTTCAGAACCTTCCTAATGTTGGAGTACATATTTCTCAATAACACAAATTAATGACTGATACAGGAATATATCAAACATGATGAAGTTAGTAGGACCCTTAACTGCATTTGAAATCTGGCAGTTGAGGTTACACTATTGAAACATTGCAATATTTCCCAGTACTTTGTCAAGTTTATTTTTTTTGCCACTGTTATACCTTCATTTTTAAATGGCAATTGTATGAAAAATATCAAATCTTACCACATCTGGTGCCCTCCAGTTTCCCATTCAGAATTTTATGAGTTGTAAGCAACACTGCTTGCTTGCTTGCTTCTTCAGGAACTAGCCAAGAGAGAGTGAAATCTCCAATATTGTCCAACCTAGGATAGATAGACCAATATCTATTGCTGTTAGTCTTGCCTAGTTCAGTTTTCCATTCACACAATCATAGAGTTGTAGAGTTGGAAGAGACCACATGGATCCCCTAATCCCGTGGTGGCGAACCTATGGCACGCATGCCACAGGTGGCACGCAGAGCCCTCTCTGTGGGCACACACACCATCGCCCCAGTCCTAGGCCTTCAGCTGGGTTTTATAAAACCTTTTCGCTTTAGGCCTCCACCGCCGTGTGCAAAAAAAAAAAAGGTTCAGTCAATCAATCAATTTCAACTTCTTGCGGGGAAAAAAAAAGATCTCGCAAAGTTGGAATTGATTGATTGAACTTTTTAGTCCCACCCAGTCTGCCATTAACACCGCAGCCACGCCCACCCAATGGGCCACGCCCACCTGGCACCCGATGATACATAAGTGGGTTTTGGGTTGCAGTTTGGGCACTCAGTCTCTAAAAGGTTCGCCATCACTGCCCTAATCACACTCTCTGCCATGTGTAGAAAAATGACAATATAGCAGTACATTAAGCGTCTGAAAAGTGTATGGCTGTTTTTGAATTTAGAATTTTTTTTGTATAAGTTCTGAAAGAACTGTGGAAATAACTATTTTTATGGTTATTTTGAACAATCCATGAGAGGTGGCTGCCCAGTTTCTTCTTAAAAAAAAAACATCCAGAGATGGAGAATCCACAATCTCCATTGTAAAACAGGAAGTTCTTTTGCTTATATTTAAATGAAATCTAGCTAGCAACAACTTATTTGTGCCTCCTTATTTTTTTTTTTTACTGCTTCTTGCTTTACAATATGGATGAGCTACTGTTCAGTCCATTCCTACGCTCTGAATGTAGTACGAACCTTAAATCCTTTAGTATTTTTGAGATTGATGTTAAAAACTCAGGGGTGATTTATGTGCAGCAAATCAACCATAAAAGTAGTTATTTCCACAGTTCTTTCAGACCTTATAGGGAAAAAAAATCTAAATGTAAAAACAGCTATACACTTCTGAGGCACTTGATGTACTGCTATATTGTCAATGAAACACCTCAAAAAGTTGTTCAGAGCTTTTTGGAATTGAATGGTATATGAAGTTCAGAGACAGATAAAGTCCCTTGCAAGGACTTTCCATACAAAATTGATTGATTCTATAAATAGAAAGATTCCAAATACTGTGGCAGAACAATGACAATGCTTATGTTTCTATTAAATGGAGTGTATTTTAAGTTCAGGGGCCCAGAGAAATGAACATATAACATTTAAACAAACCTTTTGTCATGTACGGCAATGACTTTCAAATCTTTGCCAAAAACAAAAACTGCAATGCAATTAATTAAAACCGTCAAAGGTAAATCAAAATCTGAACAGTTGCAGCAATTCGCTTAATAACTACGGCACAAGAAAGGCCATAAAATGGGGCAAAACTCACTGAACAAATAGCTCACTTAGCAACATACATTTTGGGCTCAGTTGTGATGGTAAGATTTGAACTGCATCCCAAACTGTTTGGACCTTGGAATAATCCACTTCCTGACCAGTGGAAGGGATTGTAACCACCCACCTCAAAATCAGAATACAGGTAGTCCTCAACTTACAGCAGTTCATTTAGTGACCGCTCGAAGTTACCGCGGCACTGAAGAAAGGGACTTATGACCGTTTTTCACACTTATGACCGTTGCAGCATGGTCACGTGATTTACATTTAGATGCTTGACAACTGACCCACATTTATGACGGTCTCAGTGTCCCAGGGTCATGTGATCCCCTTTTGCGACCTTCCGACAAGCAAAGTCAATGGGGAAGCCAGATTCCCTTAACAACCGTGTGACTAATTTAACAGCTGCAGTGATTCACTTAACGTCTGGGCCCAGAAAGGTGGTAAAATGGGGCAAAATTCAATTAAAAACTATCTTGCTTCACAACAGAAATTTTGGGCCCAATTGTATCCGTACGTCAAGGAGTATCTGTAATATGTTTGATTCTGCATCCTTCTAAATCATGCAGATGAAAAGCTATTTTGAACGTCTGTCTGTTTGTCAATCCATCATCCATCTCTCTAATGTATTCCAATATTTGAGGGGCTGCCACAAAGAAGTGGGGGTCACGTTATTCTCCAAAGCACCTGAAGGCAGGACGAGAAACAATGGTTGGAAACTGACCAAAGAGAGAAGCAACCTGGAATTAAGGAGAAACTTCCTAACAGTGAGGACAATCAACCAGTGGAACAGCTTTGCCTCCAGAAATCGTGGGCGCTCCATCACTGGAGGTTTTTAAGAAAAGGCTAGACAGTCACTTGTCTGAGATGGTATAGGCTCTCCTGTTCGAGCAGGGGGCTGGACTAGAAGACCTCCAAGGTCCCTTCCAGCTCTATTCTATTCTAATGATCAACAGTAAAAGGCATATTAATTCAAATTGGAAAAAAAGTAAATTCCAACCTTTGTTAGTTCTTAAATACTCAAAATAATTAAGCATAAAGCAAATTCCGTCTAGTCTAGTGCTTCAAGTATAGATTCAACAGTTTTAAGTGATTTCAAAGTTCAGGTGAAAAGTTGAAAACGAAGAGAAGTTCTGGTGGTTTTTTCCCCCCCAGAATCAAGAATTCAAAGGTAGGACCCCTAACTGTCTGATTTGGCAGGACAGATAGAAACCTTGAGAGGTCTTGACAAACTGCCAATCATCCAGAACCTATTTTTGTTTCTTTAGCTTCTGCATCTCTAGAGACATAAAAACTTTGATATGATTGATGTTCTTAGCTACCAATATGACTACCAAATTTCTCTATTCTGGAGTCTCATTGTCAGTTATTTTACATTTGCAAATTAAAATTGACATGTTGATTGATCAAAACCTTACTAATTTCTCTGAACACATATTTCTTAATTGTCTTTCTCACAATTGGATTATATTTTTTGTACCCAAATTCAGAATGTTCACCTTTTGATACACACATGCACAGACAGACAGGCAGACAAGACAGAGAGACACACATACACACAGAGGGAACTGTTTCTTGCAGCTTAAATCTCAGAAGCTTTGCTCTTATTTTTCCAGGTTGCTTGAGTCAGTTTTCCTACTTACTGGCAGAAAAGCCTCTCTAACAAATTTACAAAATTTGTCCAGTAGTATGTAATATTTCCAGGAAACTGATAATCTCCTTGTTGATACATGGATACAAAACTTGATTATATGTATACTGCTGCTGTTAAACATTCTTCTTTGTTGTTCAATAATGAACAATAATTTTATCTGAAATGTTTTCTATAATTTGAAGTCTTTCTTTTGACCTAATACTCTTCTACTTTAATTTGTATTATTTGCCATCCTTCTACTGGTATTTCTGTGCTATACTAGTCAATACTTTCATGCTGATTTAATTGGAACGGATATCAATTTTCAAAAGTTACTGAAGCTAGATGCAGTTTAGAATCAAAGTTTGATTCTTCTATCTCTTCTTCTGTGATGGAATGTACAGGTGGAGAAGAAGTGAGGAGGAATCTGTAGAAGAAGAACAGGCAGAACTGGGGGAGTGGAGTTAAGCATGTCATCAGCTTAGAATCGTTATGTTACCCTAAACGATCTAAATCCAGCCCCCCCCCTGTTTCATTGACCTTTATTTAGCCCCAATTCAGTGCTAACTGTTAATCGACTTGATTCTTGCATATAGACTTGAGCAATACATCCTCTGAACTTCAACTTAATGTTTGGTCCTGATCCTTTGCACCTGGCAGAATCTCAGCAACCGCACCACGGTTTTCCAAGAAGGAGGCAGCACATTCCAGAGAGGGCCCCAAAAAAGAGATTGCACAGTCCTGAACTGGATGGGGGAGGGAGGAAAAGATAATAATAATAATAATAATAATAATAATAATAATAATAATAATAATAATAATAATAATAATAATAATAATAATAATAATAATAATAATAATAATAATAATAATAATAATAAGTATTAGGCTACTTTGATGAGAACATGGACATAGCCATATAATGATTTTGTGCAACTCATCCATTTAATAATAATAATAAAGTTGGAAGGGACCTTGGAGGTCATCGAGTCCAACCCCCTGCTCAGGCAGGAAACCCTATACCATTTCAGACAAATGGCTGTCCAGTCTCTTCTTAAAAACTTCCAGTGTTGGAGCATTCACCGCTTCTGGAGGCAGGTTGTTCCACTGGTTAATTGTTCTAACTGTCAGGAAGTTTCTCCTCAGTTCCAGGTTGCTTCTTTCCTTGACTAGTTTCCATCCATTACTTCTTGTCCTGCCCTCAGGCGCCTTGGAGAATAGCTTGACTCCCTCTTCTTTGTGGCAACCCCTGAGATATTGGAATACTGCTATCATGTCACCCCTAGTCCTTCTTTTCATTAAACTAGACATACCCAATTCCAGCAAACGTTCTTGATATGCTTTAGCCTCCAGTCCCCTAATCATCTTTGTTGCCCTTCTCTGCACTCTTTCTAGAGTCTCAACATTATGGGGTATGGCTACCCAAAACCTCCATCCAATTCAAGACTATGCAATTTCTTTTGGGGGGGCCCTCTCTGAACTGTGTTGCCTCCTCCCTGGGAAGTCACTGTGTGATTACTGAGATTTCCCCCACCTTTTTTTTCCAATTGCACCTTCCATCACATCTTCTTCTTAAAATAACAATGAACGCATCACAGAAACTACACAAAATTGTTTTTTTGTAAAATTCTTAACGTTTTTATTTAATCGTTTTAAAATAGGTTCTATATTTGTCCATCGTCTGATGGGGGTGCTGTAAACAAAGGGAAGTTTCCTGGTTTTAATTGGAGAATTTGCAGGTATAAAATGCAAGTTTTTCACTTCTTAATTCTCATGTAGGTCAGTACTATTTTTATCGTGAAGCTGTAGTAACAGAATTTACTTCTCCCCCTTCTTCCCTGGATCTTCATGTAAACTAAGGAGGAACGTATCTGAGATGTTTACTCACATTACAGTCTTGGCCTGGACTCAGACCCCTTTTATCTGACTATTTCCTCGGTAATGGCTCTTCCTCCTGTCTGTCAAGGCCTTTTCCTCTTCCCTCTACATCTGGTCTCTACCACTCCCCCCCCCTTTTTAAAAATGCCTCACAAAGTACTTGATATCTTCTGCATGTCAAATATATGTTCTACTGTATCACCCATTTATATTCAGTGGGGCATTCTACTTCAAAGAACTAAAAGGGCTCACTTTAGAAAATGGTGCTAAACATGGATGATAATAATGGAAGGAATGCTGTAGGAGGAGTGGCAGAGTCTGGGGGGTGGAGTCAAAAGAGGAATCAGCCTAGAATCACTACATTCTCACAAGTGGTCTAAGTCCAACCTGCTCTTGATTTCTGTTAACCCTTATCGAGCACCAAAATAGTAGTTAATTGATTAGATTCTTGTACAAAGGCATGAGCAATAAATCAGTTTAATTGGAACTTAAAAGTGTGGCCCTGATATTTCCTGCCTGACAAGTACCTTAGGAAAATATGCTTATTTATATATTTAATTTATTATTATTTTTGCCACCCATCTCATTTTGAAAAGACTTTGAGTGGCTGTTCACCTTTGCACACTTGGAGATATTGCTAGTATAAAGCTGTACACCCTAAGTGAGATCTCTGGCCCCTTTTTCCCCCTCCATTTAATTCTCCAAAATCAAAAACAGAAAGAGGAAGTTAAAAATAGTAGTCTTGCTTATAATTAACAGTGAGACTTTTCTTTCTGGCTGGATGAAAAGATTTAGCCTGTACTTCCCAGTGTGAATGGATACCCCCTGAAAATCGGTTGCACTAATTAGCAATATCCTGTTTTCCAATGAAACAGAGGGATTTAGGTCAGCTTTTAATGACCTTGTGCACCATACTAAAGTGTAGATGAGATTCTATGTAATTATCTTTGTAATGAGGGGGAAAAAAATAAAATCCATGCAGTGATTTTGGCCATGTAGCTCACCACTGATCAACCACCTATTTCTCAAAACATGGACATCCTATACCAACTAGAAGGCTCTCAGCTATGATCACCTAAGGGAATATCATACATTTAAAACAAGTTTATTATTTTTTTGATACAGTAGTCCAGAAGCTTCAATTAAATTCAGCGGGTTCTCACTCTCATGAGAATGCAATGCAAAAAAAACAAAAAGTGTTGAAATTTACATTGGCATGGACTGTAGAATCCTAAGCCAACAAATTGAGATGTATAGATAAGTGTGGTTCTCCTCACATTTTTGCCTTAGTGTCACTGAATAGATCTGGTTGTGTTTTTTTTTTTTCTGTTTGATTTTCTTGCTGTTCCTCTTAATCGCTACTTGAAAGCAGAAAACAAATCTTCATAGGTTATCCAAGAGTCTTTTCTTTCCAACATCCTTCTTAAGACACCGTTCACCATCATTCCACTATTCTCCAACTTTCCTCCTTTTATTTTTCCACAACCTTTTAAAAGGACCCCCTGCTTCTCTTTTTTCATGGTCCCCAAGAGAATGACAAAATCAAAAGTTGGAGACAAAAAGTCTGTATCGCTAAAGCTTATTTTGAGATTTCGTTCAATTTGCGTTTTACTCTTTATTTTATATTTTGAATTGAAATACTAATTTCCCCCAGCTAAAAGTCATTACAATTCATGGTGGCTTTCGCTATTCCCCAAGGAAATTATTTAAACGCTTTGATCCTGGGTGCTTTATCTGTATCAATAGAGACTCTTTAAATTGGAAGAGATTGTTAGTCTGGCAACTGTGTTTAATTTACCAAAACACACTTTAGGCCATTGTTTAAAGTTCCCCTTAATGAATATGTATTAGGAAATGACCCATGCTCCTCAGCATACCTATTAACCATACACGTCTATCCGGTAGTAAACCCAACTGCATTTAATGGGATTTTTACAATTTCCATATCCTTGAAATGGCCAGGAACTTGATTCAGAGGAAATTTCAACTTTTTAATCTGGGGCATGGTCAAAAACCACCTTTTTTTTCATCAGTATTCAGTTTTATCCTTTTTATTCTCCTTTACACATTGCTATCTTACTGCCACAGCTATTTCTTTGACTGGATTATGTGGTTGGGTGGATTTCAGTTTGGTTTTATTTGGGTTGCATTTTGAATGCTTTTAATTTAGGTTTCTAAGCTGTCGTGAAGCTCCATAGTGAAGATAAGAAATAAGGGATGGGAGAAACTTATTCATTGTCAGATATGCTTCCTCACATTCATTCTGGATCACTTCCATATTCATCTGCTACTTTTTTTAAAAAAAAAAAAAGCAAAATGTTTTGCGTTTCTGTGACATATTTTAAACTGTTTTCTCTCCGTTTTGAGCTAGTTCCCACTGCATTTTAATAGATTTTCTGAACATTATTTGTTGGGGAACAATAGTGTATCCTGTTTAATACATCTGTTTAGCCACTGGAGGAAGCAGACACCTGTCTTATACCTGCAGCTCTACTTTCTTATACACTCAGCTCTACAGGTAGTCTTTCACTTACAGCCATCATTGAGCCCAAAGGTTTTGTTGCTAAGTGAGACTTTTGTTAAGTGAGAGTTTTATCCTATTTTACGAGCTTTCTTGCCAGATTTCTCAAGTGAATCACTGCAGTTGTTTAGTTAGCAACACGGTTATTAAGTGAATCTGGCTTTGCTTGTCAGAAAAGTTGCAAAAGGTGGTCACATGACCCTGGGACATTGCAACCTTCATAAATATGAGTCAGTTGCCAAGCTTCTGAATTTTGATCACATGACCATGACGATGCTACAACGGTCATAAGTCACTTTTTCCGGTCCCATTGTAACTTTGAATGGTCACTAAATGAACTGTTGTAAACCGAGGACTACCTGTATATAATTATGGCTGTATGTTAACAAAAGGCAAAGTTTTGGCTGTGTGAAAACAAGATGGCAAATTGAGCAAACAGAGAAGAGAAATAAGAAAATCAGAATTATATTCTGTTGATCTATCTTCCCAGCTTCCTGCTGTGTTTAAGAATCTCCAAGAGATGTTTAAGTAGTTTAACACAGAGGACTGTGGGTGACATGATAGCAGTCTTCCAATATTTGAGGGGCTATCACAGAGAAGAGGGGGGGTTGACTTATTCTGGGGGCAGGACAAGAAACAACCAATGGGAAGCTTATCAAAGAGAGATTCAACCTAGAATTAAAGAGAAATTTTCTGTCAATGAGAACAATCAATGGAACATCAGAAGTTGTGGGTGCTCCATCATAGAGATTTTTAAGAAGAGATTGGAGAGCCATTTGCCGGGAATAGTATAGGGTCTCCTGTTTGAGCAGGGGATTGGACTAGAAGACCTCCAAGGTCCTTCCAATTCTATTGTTTTGTATTCTGTAATTTTTAATCGGCTAGGAATTGTAACATTTGGATGGTGCAAATATGAGATTGATTGCCCTGAAATGTTTTAAGCCTAAATATTATAAATCATAAGAACTATTTGATTGTTAATAAGCCCACGTCTGACTACATTTATGTTACACTAAGTTCTAGACTTAAAGATACAGTGGGATAAACCAAATAGACCACATCATACTTTAATGAACCAAATTATCCCAATCACTAATTTTATCCATCTCCACTTTCAAAATTTCCTGTCTGTACATGTGTAGTAGTTCTTAAAAAAACAAAACCACCACAAACCAACTAGCAATGAAGTGTTGGTGCTGCTGTCTGCAGAAATACTTTGTTCCGTTAGAATAATTGCCCATTAAGATCAATCAATTGCTAAGGTTGCCCATCTGTGCAATGGAAAGACAAGCAGCTGGCTGCATGGTCTATATAGGATACATAAATGTTTGCAGAATGTTAAATACCTTCTCAAGACTTTAAAAAACACAGCCCTTCCTAGGATCCTGTTTTATATAATTTCGTAATCATCAAGCAGATAGCACCAGGGCCAACTTTTCTTTGCATTGCTGGATTTTGCTGAACCATTTAATACAGAACTATCCTAGGGTGAGGCCCATTTAATTATCACAGGGAAAATGCTAAATCTTTAATTTTCTTCATTTGTTTCTGCCGCTGAAAGGGGCAGCTTGTTCTGAGAGGCCAGTTGTGAAAGACTGCCAAGGCTGGTCTAAACAACTAAATTGTTGCTTCCTGATGAGAAGGTTAATGCAGGAACCCCAGCAAAGCCTCTCCTTGGCTCAGTAATCAAAACAGCACAAAACTGTAATCTACTTCTGTATCCCATTAAACAAGATGCTGGTGAGCACAGTGGAGTTAAGAACATGAGGTTTATATCTCCATCTGTTAACGAGGCTGCTGCTTCTTCACTGAGATTCTGAACTCTTCTAGGAAGAAAAAGGAGTCAGAAATAACGGTAGAAAATTGCTTTACGAACCTCAACAAGTGGCTTAAAGTGAGAATGATTTTTCCAGGTAGAACCAGATCTTCAGGCTGAATGGGCTGCTTCTTGAAATTGTGCCTAGTTCAGCAGAACAAAAATTAGAACAATGCCTGAAATCCACAGGAAACTCTATATTGCGAGACAGCTGCTTTTTTAAAAAAAAAAAAAATTACGGTGGTGATGAACGCCCCCATTGGGAGACTTGAAAGAGCAGGTTAGGGATATATCATCATGGAGAAAATCTATGTTTGTGGTTTCTAGGTGCCAAAACCAATTTGATGGCACATAATCAATTTTTGTAAACTGCACGTTAATAGAATCAATCTAAATGTACATTTATGCAGATTAGCTCTAGACTGACTTGACTATCTCTTTTCCCAGCCATTAAGATGGGCAAAAATAGGAAACAAAATAAATTAAATTAAAATGGAACGATTTATTTATCCAAAGAATCATCAATCTGTAAGGAGAAATGTGTTTTTGTGCAAGTTTCTTTTTTTCTCCCCATAGCAGGACAAAGCGATGGAGAAGATTAGCTACTTTTAGAAAGCTAGTAAGTAAACATGTCAAGAATAAGCAATTTTAGTTACCTATTTTTTATTCTTTTAAATTCCTTGTATCCTACCCTCCTTATACTAGTTTTTGACCATAATGAAGATTGATTTGATTCAAGTTGAGAATTCAGGCCTACACCATAAAATAGCATTCCTATTGAGACTTCAGGGGTTTGATGTAATGTTAAGTGAGGAGGGTTAGAACAGATAGTGGGAGATTTCTTTCTAATGATGAACTTTAAAAAAACCCCTTCTGTTTTTGACAGGGACCTTTCTGCTAGCAAATGTTGGGGCATTTTAAATATTTTTTTTAATAGTTGAGAAAAATCTGTATTTTTTTTTGAAAAAGGCAGACCTTTCCCCCGTGGTCTTTGAAACAAAACGTCTCCCTCTCGTCCACACAGCCAATCTGATTAATGTTCACGTTAGATAATAATTCAAAGGGAATAGAGAAATGGGATAGAGAAATGGGAATCTAGCAAGGCACCTGACTGCAACTCTTATTACTGACTTTCCTTAAGCTTAAGAGGGGAAGTGTCAGTCATAGCATAACCTGTTTAAGCCTCCCCTGAATATTATTTTTTTATTACCCAACTCTCTCTTTTGCAAAAAAGAAAAGAAAAGACTTTTTTAAAATCCTCTACCGCTTTTTTGAATAAATTCAAAAACTCAAAGGAAAATCTCTGTCAAGCTGCAAAATGCAGCAGACTTGCCCTTAAGCCACAAAAGCATTTCTGCAAACCATTGTATCCCTAGAGAGTACTGCTACTGTCTCATTCACACAACAATGCCCCATTGTCTCCTTGAAGGTTTGCCACACATCATTTGGTATCAGAATTACAAAATAACAGGGTTGGAAGGGACCTTGAAGGTCTTCTAGTTCAACCCCCTGCTCAAGTAGGAGGCCCTAGGCCTCCCCAGACAAATGGTGGTCCAATCTCTTCTTGAAAACTTCCAGTGATGGAGCACCCACAACTTCTGGAGGAAAGCCATTCCACTGGTTAATTAATCTGGGATTAGAAAATAACAGAACAACAGAGTTGGAAAGAACCTTGGAAGTCTTCTAGTCCAGCCCCTGTTCAAACAGGAGACCCTACCATCCCGGACAAATGGTTGTCCAGTCTCTTCTTGAAAACCTCCAGTGATGGAGCACCCACAACTTCTGGAGGCAAACTGTTCCATGGATTAATTGTTCTGTCAGGAAATTTCTCCTTAATTCTAGTTGGATCTCTCTTTGATGGTCTTCCACCCATTGCTTCTTGTCCTGCCCTCTGGTGCTTTGGAGAATAGACGACCCCCTCTTTTCTGTGACAACCCTTCAAGTACTGGAAGACTGCTATTGTGTGTGGCTTCTTACTGATGCTTTTTGGGTGCTTCTTCCTCACTGGGCTGAATTTGCACTTTGGGAAAGTGGAATCTCCTCTCAGCATGTGAGAGCAATTGCTGTATTTGAAAAGGAGGGCCTGCTTTCATGAACAGCAATTCAGTTCAGCAGGGAAGAAATGATTAGGGGGGAAAGGATGGAAGAAAGAGGAGAACATGAATGAGAATTGCACAGTAATGAAGAAGCATGAGGAGAAAGATAAACAATTGCTGCAGAGGGGTAACAGTTGGGGAAACAAGTTGCAAGTCACTTCTGGTTACAGATATGATAATATAGATACCCCAAATAAATTCCCTGCAAGATCAAAACAAAATATTCAGAAAATAAACATGTTCTATAAAGCCAGAACCCATTTCATTGATGCACTTTCAAAATCAGAGGTTGGATTCATACTTGCTTAGCTTAATCATGATTAACTACATGCTAAGATATGAGCGCCTGTTTACAACCCATATTCTCTAGGTTCACAAAACACTTGCAGTCAACACTAAAACAACAAGAATACAGATATAAATGTCCTTGCCCCTCTGTCTTGAGTTTTGCCCTCTTGGCCAGATGTTCTGCCAAATAATATTTGCTTGTTGATAAACTTTATATACACTGGGAATACTGAATGGATGGAAATCTGAATTGATTTGTGTACTTTAGTAGGAATTTTTGAAAATGATCACATTTTCCTTAATCTTAATCCCAATAGATAATATAACTTAAAAATGAATGCAGGAGAAAATAAAATGAATATCAGTCTATTCATTCTATTCATATCAGTCTGATTTACAGAGAGTTCCAACATTAAGATAGTGCCTGAAAGAAAAGTATGTTCACAGCCCAACACATCAGGACAACCTCTGTATTGAAACAGAGGAAAACATCTTCTTCCAAACCTGTCTTCCAGTTCCATCTTCTTGGGTTAGCCATTATTAATGGACTTCCTTGTCAGTCTTTTTTGAACTACAGTGTATAGGGTTTTCGTATGTTTGTGTGCACACATACAATTCAGAGGGAGAAAGAGTAATGATATAACTTTATACACTGTATTTTAAATTATAATATAAAATATTAATGTAATCAACTTTATTTATCAACCAACCTTGAAATAAGGAGAAATCTCCTGACCGTGAGAACAATTAATCAATGGAATGGCTTGCCTTCAGAAGTGGTGGGTGCTCCATCACTGGAGGCTTTCAAGAAGCCATTTGTCCAGGATGGTATAGGGTCTCCTGCTTGAGCAGAGGGTTGGACTGGAAGGCATCCACAGTCTCTTCCAACCCTGTTATCTGTTATTCTAAGATGTCTCTCTTTGTGTCCGCGTCTATGTAAATGTGTGCCTTCGAGTCAGTTTTGATTCCTAGCAAGTTCCTGGACATATGCGTGCAATTTTCTTGGCAAGATTTCACAAATGGTTTGTTCTTTCCTGCTTCTTCCTAGGACTGAGAGAGATGAAAAGAGCCAAAGTCCTCATATTTGAACTGGGATTAGAATTTATGTTCTTCTGATTCCTAGCCTGGTCCCTTAATCACTATACCAAACTGGCTCATCTTAAACCTGAGCTGTAAGGTGCCTTTAATTTTGGATTGCTCCTGATTCTCATTCCTAGTTTCTTCTCTAATCCTGGCCTTCTGACATGGCATCAGACCCTGCTTATTCTTCAATCCTGGTCAACCATGATCCCAGAGTCCGTGCCTTCCCAGCCCTCTGCCTCCAACTCAGCCATGTCAGCTATTATACCCAGCAAGAAATTACAGTGTTCAAAAGAGTTATTGAAGGTTGCTAGATTTTTTTTCCACCGTGGCAGGACTTCATGTTACAGTAGCTTTTGTTTCAAGTATCAGCGTGGATTGCTTATAATATAGCTATGCCTTTTGTGCAATTTGGTGAAGTGAGTAAATTCAGGCTGACAACCAAGAGTAAAATCTATATGTTCTTTTCTTCATGGTATGGCCTCTTGTCGTGGAATCCAGGAAATAAGCATGCAGTTAAGTTAGAAATAGGAGTTCATTACCACTATCAAAGTAAGAAGCACTCATTACAGTGAATATTGCTCAAAGTCGGCCATGTGCAAAATCATAGTCTGCATACCCTAGTACTGATCATGATGCCTGAACCCTTTACCTTCTGGAATAAAGAGTCGTTTCCATATATAATGTTGGGTCTGCTGTTGTCCTCAAGGTGTAGGGGGAATACATTTCCCCAAAATTGCAGACAATCTCGAGTCTGGGAAAGGCTGTGCTGGATTATTGCATAAGGTTTGTGATTTTTATAATCCAACTGCAAATGTTCTGCATCTGTCCACCTTCATCAGCAGATATTTTGCTTGTAAAAGTTATACAGGTAATCCTTGACTTACAACAGTTCACTTACAACAGCAGCACTGAAAAAAGTGTGACTTGTGACCATTTTTCACAGTTACAGCCTTTGTAGCATCCCCATGATCACGTGATCAAAATTCAGATGCTTGGCAACTGATTCATACCTATGACTATTTCATGTCCCGAGGTCATGTGATCACCTTTTGCAGCCTTTTGACAAGCGAAGTCAATGGGGAAGCCAGATTTACTTGACAACCAAATTACTAACTTATTAACTGCAGTGATTCATTTAACTGTGGCAAAAAAGGTCATAAAATGGGACAAAACTCACTTAACAACTGTCTCACTTAGCAATAGAAATTTTGGACACAGTTGTAGTCGTAAGTTGAGGACTACTTGTAGTTTATTAATGACATTATTTTGCTACAAAAAAGTAACTTGTCTCCTCAATCCTCCAGAATGGTATTGAAACACAAATATCATAAGGCTAAATTAAGCAAGATGCAAATTTGCATGCTATCCTGTACGGATTCCTGATACTTAATTGTAAATAGTGGACTGATTTTAATTGGGATCCACATGTGAAGAGGAACGAAGTCTAATAAATTCCTCTGTACATGTTTTAACTGTTGTCTTTAAGCAGAATTATTTTAAACAACCCACTCCATTGATGTTAGTACAAGGGCTGACAATAGCTAGATAATTTGTGCATTCTCTACTTTAGTCCAGAGTATGTTAAACTAGTTAAATGTGAAACAAAATACTCATGTCTTCTTCAATTTGCAAAGCATATCTCACAGAGCAATAAGAAAAGTGACATGGTGGCATTCTGGTTTTTTAAAGAGAGATTTGATGAGACTGTTAGTAAAGGGACTATAGCAACAATTACTGTAAGATCAAATAATTGTTCCTTATTAAACTCTCACTGCTTGATGATTCAGTATGAAAAACAAACCAAAAATGAAGAGCAAATAAATAACAAAACAGGTCTTAGAAATTCAGGGGGGCTATGTTCTTAATAATTTGGAATTCTTAAGAATTATCTTATACATTATTTCTCAACACAATGAAAAGGATCATAAAGACTATCTGGAGTGTTTTATTCTATAAAAAATAATTCAGATTAAAATATGTCATTACAAAATGGAAAATGACCTAAAATTTAGTAAATATTATTATTCAAATATAAAACACAGTGAGTTCTTAAATTGTAAGATCTCATGTTTTATCTATTATTTACTAATGTATTTCCCATTAGGCAGACTGATAATAAATACATAATTTACAGAGATCTAAGACCTTGGAGGATGTTTCAATTTGTAAATTGGCTTTGGTTATCTATGATTAAATTATCACTTTTCCCATATTGTCAGCCAATTTATAAAAAAAGATTGAATATTATTGAGGATTATAAAAACATTGTGCTCCACAAATTCAGATTACTTGGTTTATATCTAGTTCTGTCTATTCTCTTAGGGATATTTCAAGCATTCTTCTCATCTCAGTTTTGAATTTTGAGGAATAATGCATTTGATGTCTTCCAATATCCAGTTTTTAAAAATGCTTTATTTTACAGGTAATGTGTTTTATATTCCGTGTTTAGGCTAATTTCTTTCTTTTCCCCCAGTTTTATATTACTCTTTTCATGAACAAAGCACCTACTTTATCAAGATAGATTTCAGCACAGGAGAATAAATATTTTTATCCAAATAAAACTGATCATTCAGATTAAATCTGTCCTTGACTCCATATATGTTCTGGTCACCATAACTTATATCTTGATACTAGTGTGCCAAAGTGATGCCCCAAAATACAGCAATTTGCAGAAGGAAAAACCATGGAAAATATGGATGGGAGGAAAATAAGTATGAAAGTTGAATCTGAGTGCATATTCCAATTTTAAAACACTATTAGAAATCCTCTAAATTAAATGAAAATTTAGAAGAATAGAATATGGGAAAGTGTATAGTGAAAAGTAAGAATGTATGATGCATGGGACAGAAGTGGTCAGAGCTGATCAAAATATTTGCTATATACAGGAAGTTGGAAACGGATTTATTTAGCAAATCTGGAGGCATGTGAGCATAGTATTACAATTTTTTCTCTCCTGATTTTTAGCAAGTGTATGATTATAATTTGCTACCATGCAAAATGCTTTATGTTTTTTTTTACTTTAAGAAGCCACACTGATTGATTCAGTATGGATTTCTGCAGTGGGCTTGACCAGCAATAATCAATAAATCAATTTTTAATGCCTAAATTAAAACAAAATCTTTTAAATGTATATCCCTTTTTATAGCACAATGTGTATTTGCTTCCAGGTCATTTAAAAACATTTAAGGTCCCCAGCAAAAGTGGTCTGATGCTCCATCAAGCAGCATTTTGATAACTGATTTCATCTCCAGATTAACCCACAATATGGTTTGCTAGCTTAAGGCTTAGAGATTTCTGTGAATTCATCCGAGGTAGCTTATAAACCCTGTCTTAATAGTTTATCATGTTGTATGAAATCTGCCAGTTTCAATTTATGCAACAGACCATGGTTTAAAAAAAATCCACACCGTACAATATTGCTATTAGTTAATGTATCTTAATTGTTTGTGATACCAAGTTGTAAGGTTTCCAAATAGACGTTTTTCCCCACCATTTTGCTCCTTGATCCCCCTTCCCCAGAGGTCTTCTCTTCTGCTAAAGGCTGGAGTTGAACATTAAGTGACATATCTAAGATGATTCTCCAGAATGTGGCAACACTCAAAATAAACTAGGAGTGAATGCAGCTAAATTTAACTTCATTTAAAATTAATTAAAATAAGCCAATTAAATGTGTTTATGATTACTTTGATCTGTTTAATTTTCTTCTTCTGTAAAATTAAACAGTATAATTTGTAGCTACTGCACCCTAAGATTGGGAGAGCAGTGGGTTTTATGCGCTCACTTTCAGGGCTTAAATTTTGCAACTTCTACATGCAAATAAGTGTTCTACTACTACTTATTGCTGTGGAAAGAAATGAGAACCATCCCTTTTCTGTCCTCCTCTCTTGCTAAAGACATTAACAGGTTTGCCACCAATGGGTGGTCTATCTGCCTTGTTGGACATCCATATGTAATTGGTCTGAAGTTCTCAGATTTGAAGTCTGCCATTCCTTGAAAACCGTTCTGCCTTTCTGTCTTGCATTTTTGTGACAAGGTATATTCAGCCCAGACAGTTGTGCAAAATGTCTCAACATCTGACAGGGATGCTGTTTTTGCTCCATTGAAATCAGCTTGGCCATCTACAATTTGATTCCCAGAAGTCAATGTGAAATAGCAGGTCTGCTTGACACTGTCAATCAGATGGGACATAGCTTTGAGAAGCTGACTTCGGGGGGAGGGGGGGGATGGAAGTAGCATTGGTGATTTTAGACAGCTCTACAAGTTCATGAAGAATAATTTGGTTTCTCCCCACCATCATGTCATTTTTCTCATTTCCTTTTATCCCCATCTTTTTTTCTCTTCTTTTTTTTCCTTCTGAATTCACAAGACAATTCTTCTCTAACTGCTCTTTATTTGACGGATTTACAGTTTATTCTTTGCCTTTTTTAATGTCCTCTGCTTTGGGATATATGCATAGACACACACACACACACACACACACACACACAAACATACATATACACACACATATATATATATATATATGTATATGTAGGTCTTTGGTAATTCGGGTTTTCTCCCGTGTAAAATTGAAAGTGTCTTGGCAACGTTTCGACGAAGTCCCATTCGTCATCTTCAGGCTGGTGTCTTCGGCTTCGTGCTTCTAGGAGCAATATGTATATGTGTATATTCAGTCTTTTGTGACTTTTCTCAACATGATTTGCAATTATGCTTGAAAATATTAATTAGAATATATAGACCTGGTGGTGCAGTGGTGACACAGTGGTTAGAATGCAGTATTGCAGGCTAACTCTGCCTACAGCTTGGAGTTTGATCCTGATGGGGCTCAAGATTGACTCAGCCTTCCATTCTTGGATGAAGACCTAGATGTTTGGGGCAATATGCTGACATTGTAAACCGCCCAGAGAGTGCTGTAAAGCACTATGGGGCGGTATATAAATGCTATTGCTATATATTGGCATTAATTTGATCTCAGCCTGCAGGCAGCCTTTACACGTGAGGAAGCAAGAGGTCAGAGTTTTTCTATTCTTTTGAAACCTTACTCAAAATTGTTTTCCTTTTCCAACTTTCTTTGTAGCAGGATACTTTAGGCTTTCTGGCATTTCTGATTCTACCCAGTTTCTTTGTCTCTTTGTTTATTTAAAATATTTACATAGGCACTCATCTTCCAACCAGTTCTGGGCAGCTCCCAATCAAAAGTAAAAAAAAAGGATATAAAATCTTATTAGAACTATAAAACTAAACACATTAAATCATTAAAAACAACCAGGACCAGGCAGCAATTCAGCCTCTCCTACATGCAATTTCCAATCTTATCCAATCTTATTTGGGGGGAAAGCTAGGTCTTCAAGCACCTTACAGGAGGTTACGTTAGGGTGAAAAATCTTCATTTTACAAGCAAAGGGGATCTGCAATGCCAAGAGTTGTTGTTAAAGTGAGTCTTTAATGGAGAGAGGGCACAAAAATGTTTCCATCCTTCAGTTGCATCTATGAATCACAATATCTTGACTTCCACTTCCTATTGCATACCCTACATTGTTAGGTGACTGATCATAGAAATATCTTTTTCTTTCTACATCTAGCCCTGTGTGCCTTATCTGGACCTGCTTGGCTTTGTTGTCAATCTGTTTAAATATTTATTATAAATAAAAGTGTCTGATGTAGACTTGGTCTATGAGCAATACAGTATTTTATTTCTTTATCCATCCATTCATGAAATATATATATGGCTGCGCTTCTCACAAAGAAGTGCTCTGTGAGGCATAAAACAGGGGTAAAGAATTAATACATGCAGAACAATTGTTATGTTTATTATTGTTAACAACTATAAAAAACACGAGGCTAAGAAAAAAACATATTAAACTAAGAGTATATGTTAATAGCAGTTGTGATTTGTTCTATTTTGGATTAATAAATCACAATTGCTGGGTTTATATGTGCTAGTTCCTAAGCCGTGATTTGCATACTATTATCTAAATAAATAAATTATAGTTTACAAATTATAAGGACATCATATATTCATTTAAAACAAGTCAGATTAGGGTCTCAATATGATTCGTTGTAAATGTCCCACAGACCTATGCCTCTACTCAAAGTTTTGGGGAGTATGAGTGAAATTTCTTGTTTGTTTTTAAAGTGGTCAGTTGCCACTGTACTGAAAGTTTCCTCAAGTTTTAACAAAATTGTGCTTAAAGCATGCCTATCTTTTTGGACAGATAATCTATAAAAATTCTCAATGTGCCATTGTGGATCTACACAATCTCAAATCCCAGGAATTCAGTTGTACAACCTGATGATATCTTCTAGTTGCCCGAAGTTCATTCAAGACCTGAAATATTCATAAAGAGAAAGGCATGCATGAGAACTGAAATATGCTGAGAAATACTCTAGAAATATTATCCCGAGAAGGAATGTTTCCCTGTTGCAATTATAGGAAGTTAGAATTAAAACACATTGATGTACATCAAAGCACGGAGGCCTGCTTGATTATAAGGGATGTTTCCAATTTTAGTCTTTCATCATCTACCTTTGAAACAGGATTATTTTGAAGTATAAAGCAGGTGTGCCATCTTTGTAACACATCCATTAAAAAGAAACATTCATTAAAAGAAAGCTGAAGCAAAATAGCTAAAACAGAGCCAAGTGAAACATCATTTGTTTAAAAAAAATGCAATTACAAAAAGAAAATAGAACCCACAGATGACAATAGAATTGATCTTCAGGACAGACGCAAATCTCTCTCTCTCTCTCTCTCTCTCTCTCTCTCTCTCTCTCTCTCTCTCTCTCTCTGTATGTATGTATATATATATATATATATATATATATATATATATATATATATATATATATATATATATATATATATATATATATATATATATATATATATATATGTCTCTCTGTCTCTCTGTCTCTCTGTCTCTCTGTCTATCTATCTATCTATCTATCTATCTATCTATCTATCTATCTATCTATCTATCTATCTATCTATCTACCTACCTACCTACCTACCTACCTACCTACCTACCTACCTACCTACCTACACATATATACATCAGTTGAGTTACTAGGCTCACAGACATTTGGGTGTAATTACCATTTTTCTGGCTTTACATTGGTTGGTGATTTTGGCAAAAGAAAAGAAGAAAGGGAATGCATGCCTAACATAATGAGTTGTTGTGCATACATTACTGAATAAAACCCATTTTGGGTAGGTTTCAATACACATTGCATTTTTTAAAAAAATATATTGAGAGATAAAAGAGGTAATCTTTCTTTACACCATGCATTGCTCTACAACTGCTACGTATGTTTGTACCATAAAGAAGAGAGTTAAGTGATGGGATCAAGGATAACAGAATTTTTTTTTTCCTGATACAGTTGCTGGGAATAGGAAGAAGGGAAATTACGAGTTCTTTTCTGGCTTTGATTTTTATCTGGGCTTACCAAAGAAGAGGCATTAGAAGCTCAGTTTTCATATGAGTGGGAATTTTAAATGCTTCTGAAGTTGATTTCTGAGCATGAAATTTATGGCCTAAATCTTCACTATTTTGATCTTTGTAATAAGCACTTTAAAAATCTCTATATATATATTAAAGCCAGGAACGAGAGAAGTCTACAATTTACACTGATGGGAAATTCCATTAACAAATATCTCCAAATAACCAAAAGGAAAATGTTAACATATAGCTATATCTCCCAAAGCAGTTGAACACCATTAAAAAAATATTCTACTATTCCCCCCAAAAAAGTTGTGTTATTAGCCATCAAACCTCAAATGTACATTTTTCCCAAAAGGTTTCCACAATTTTGGCCACTACTGTACGCATTTGCCTTTAACCATCAGTATCAATCATTAATTCCTGTGCATTTAATCCACAGGGTGTTTAATTCTCAATAATGAAGCATTTTAAGAAGAACTAAATATACTGCATAACAGCTAGTTTTCCTCACAGTTTCATTTGCATTGTCTGTGTTGTCTTTGCACCCATATGATGTTGGGTTAAATTAGGGCTACAAATTAATTAATTTTTAATAAGAGATTCACAGGGAGTGAATTATAGTGTGTAATACTGCCAAAATAAGGGCTGTTTAGCATCCACCGGTCTCTTTATGTTTGAGGTAAGTAAGTATAATCCAGTTCACAATCTAAATATTCAAATACGGCTTTTCTCCTCTTTCTAACCACATAGAGTGCTTCCTTCCTCAATCCCACACATAGTAAAAATATCAAAGCATCAAGGTATAATATCCTTACAGAACAATTTTATTGAGCTTCTGGAGCATCAGTGAGAAAGATTCAGGCTCCAAAAAACTGCGTGATGTTTTATTTAAGGTCCACACTAAAACTGAACAGAGTCAAGTTCATGTCCATTTCAGCTAAGAGGTTTGGGTAAACTTTGTTGTTGTAGTGGAGAAAAATTGGAAAGAATGATAAATGTTCTGTCAAGAAAAAAAGAAAAAGAAAAAGAAAGAAAGAAAGAAAGAAAGAAGAGAGAGAAAGAGAGAGAAAGAGAGAGAGAAAGAAAGAAAAGAAAGAAGAGAGAGAAAGAGAGAGAGAGAGAAGAGAGAAAGAGAGAGAGAGAGAAAAGAAAGAAGAGAGAGAAAGAGAGAGAGAAAGAAAGAAAGAAGAGAGAAAGAGAGAGAAAGAAAAGAAAGAAGAGAGAGAAAGAGAGAGAGAGAAAGAAAGAAAGAAAGAAAGAAAGAGAAAAAGAAAGAAAAAGAGAATATAGCAATATCTCAAGACAATTATACATGGCAGAGCTAGGGATATATAAAAAGAAGAGATATTTACCACACAGCTTAGGTTAAAAATATATCAATCTTGAAGAGATCAAGATGTATTGGAAAGCTCAGTTGTATATAAATTAATCAGATTAAAAACTTTCACATCCCATCCATAACAGATCCCCCTCTGAGGTCTGAGGCCTTTCTCCCACTTGGAATGGAAGCCCAATCAAGCCCATCTCTGGAGGGCAATCAGTGTGGTTCCCCCCTAACATAAACTTCAAAACCTGTCACTTCTAGAGACAAAGTGATTATCAGTCAATTGCTAGATGGAAGATGAAGTGAAGGTGATATGACAGCAACTGTTTTGTTCAAGATTTAACTTGGCTAGGAGACGCAATGTTTTTGCTTCATGTATTCTTTTATATATACTTAGAATAGTCATCAGTAGCAACTATTGTAGGATGAAGTCCTTTGTCAAAGAAAATTACATCCATCATAAGATCCATACCGAAGCAGAGCCATTTAAAGACAGAAATTGCTACAGATCACAGGTTGCATTAATTAATTTAATTCCTTTTTTATTATGCCATAACATCCCAATGTCAAAGTGCATAAAAGCATTTTTTTCATGCTCGTGCCCTTAGATACTCAGCATCTCCATATCTCCAAAAAGCTGTGACTGACAAGACCACTTGTAAAACTGAAATGAGTCTCTACTCGTTACTTAAGATGAAATTGACCTTGAGGTAGTTAATGACACTTTGACCATACAGTCTCCTTTTTACTTACAGGTTTTAAAGCCAATAAAATGTCTGCATTCTTTTTTTCTCAATGCCTGAAAAATGTGAATTTGATTTGTGTTAAGCATCTTTTATAACAGCTGGTTATCCAGTACTTGGCTACAATCCAGCAAATGTAAAGCAATTGGATTTCTTATTTGTTTTTTTTCTTTTAAAAATAAGAAATGGGAGGTAGATATTCTCAGGAAATGTGCTTAGGGTTGTATTTAATTAAAAAGATGCTCTGCTTACAATTATAGTACTTTTTTATTTTTTGTGTGGAGTAAATTATTATTTTTAAAAATCTAAATGGCAACTGTCTGAAAAATATTTTTTCCTTTCTCATACACAGAATGACAGGTCTGAGAGAATGCCCAGTAAAATATTAATATATCATCTAAAATACAGCAACATCCCAGCTGGGCTTACCTGTTGTTCTAACCTGTAATTTGTTGCAGTTATAGTTTCTTGTCAAATCTATAGTGGCAGATGTCTGTAACATGAAAACATAAACAGTGGTTAAAAAAAATGCAGTGAATTTTATGCTACATCCAGACAAAACAAATGACAGAATAGCTTTCTGTAATGGGTAAATATAAGAACTTGATTTGGGGCAGAATTTTCAGAAGATTCAAGAAAATAATCTAGTTTCTGAAGCCTGATTTGTCTTAATCCAAACAAACAACAAAGAAGAGGGAGTCAAGCTATTCTCCAAGGCGCCTGAGGGCAGGACAAGAAGTAATGGATGGAAACTAGTCAAGGAGAGAAGCAACCTAGAACTGAGGAGAAACTTCCTGACAGTTAGAACAATTAACCAGTGGAACAACCTGCCTCCAGAAGCGGTGAATGCTCCAACACTGGAAGTTTTTAAGAAGAGACTGGACAGCACATGTCCGAAATGGTATAGGGTTTCCTGCCTGAGCAGGGGGTTGGACTCATGACCTCCAGGTCCCTTCCAACTTTATTATTATTATTATTATTATTATTATTATTATTATTATTATTATTATTATTATTATTATTATTATTATTATTATTATTATTATTATTATTATTATTATTATTATTATTACTTTCTTCAAAATGACCTAAGTCTTCCTCTCTGGAAAAAAAAATCTGTTGTGCTTTACAAAGAAGAGCAATTACCTTTATTGTTGCTTACTTATGGGATGAGGGTTCCTTGATGCACTCTGATGCACTTGTTTTCTTGCAGATGTTTTATTACCCGAATTAGGTAACATCATCAGTGTTATCTAGTTTGGGTAATGAAACATCTGCAAGAAAACAACTAAGTTCAGAGAGCAGCAAGGACCCTTCATTTCAACCCTGAGCTACAAATATTCTCCTTTATTAGTATTATGGGGATAACTGATGATACTTAATATACTTAATATAATATATTCTACATAATATATCTAAGCGTAGATTCTATCTTCTTCTTCTATTTAATCCCAATCTGTCTTTGTAAAATTAGTTTAAATTATTTAATTAGTAGCATGGTGATATTACAATTCCACTGGGATGGACAAACGTTGATGGTGTTGTTTGACATACTATAAAAACAATCATGAAATACAATAAAAAAACTCAAGCGCCATAAGAAAAGCAATAATTAAAAGAATCAAATTCATAAGACCCAGGGAAAGGGTAGGGTTTTGAACAGGGTAGGGTGAGAACCAGAAATATCTTGGGAAAGAGGTCCTGGGGGATGCTGATGTACAGAAGGCCTGCTTCGTAGCTTCCATCAGGTGACCACTACTTGATGTATGGGAGTCTGCCATCTCTTCCCAATGATATAGGCCTTGCAGAACCCATGTAACACAGCTAGCTCTTTAGATAAGCAGCCCTATCCATGTAGGTTGCAGATCAACTCTGCAGCTCAAGCAAGAGTATTGATATTGTTCATTTCATTTCATCGTCTCAGTCCTCAGGAAGGAGTTGAGCCGTCTCTGGTAAAATATCACTGGGGCCTCTATTTTAACTAATTCGCTGTACGGCCTTGAATGAATGAGAAATGTCAACACATCCGATCATTTAGAATATTTTAGATGGGGTTTCCTCTATGACTCTGCAATTGTCTGCACTATTTCTTAGGGGGAAAAAAGATCCCTCTGAGGGAATCTCTTTGAAATTCAATGGGATTTTTCTGAAGTAATTCTAGCAGTTGTTGCCAGGATCACAGCTAAACAGGAGTTCCATTTCTTCTTCCTGTGCACTATGCTCAAAAGGCCATCTCAGCTTCCCTACATTAATTTGGATGAAAACATTTCAAATGGATCCAACTAATGGGAAGTGTAGCTAGACGCTCCATGACTGTGTTTCATTAAAACAGTAAGACATTTCAGTGTATTTATATACAGGTACTCCTCAACTTGCAACTGTTTGTTTAGTGACTTTTGGAGTTACAACAGCACTTACGATGGTTGCAGCCTGCCATGGTCACATGTTCAAAATGCTTGGCAACTGGCTCATATTTATGACGGTTGCAGTGTCCTGGGTCATGTGATCCCCTTTTGCAACCTTCTGACAAGAAAAATTAACAGGGAAGCCGGATTCACCTAACAATCGGGTTACTAACTTAACAACTGTGGCAAGAAAGATCATAAAATGAGGCAAAACTCACTTAACAACTGTCTCACTTCGCAACAGAAATTTCAGGCACAATTGTAAATCAAGGACTACCTGTATGTAGGTATGTATATATGTATCTAAAAAGTGTTGCCATGCAAAATGGAAAACTACATTTAAATGAAATATTCTCTTGGTCCCCAGACAGGGCATGAAGCATCTTCTTTTATATCAGTTCTTTGTTGAGGCATCACAAATGCTGCACACCCATTAGCCATGGTTTTCCTAGCCTGAGAGTTGTCTAGGTTGTGTTCCTGTCTGATACAAAAAGAAGGAAAAAAAATAACCAAGACAGAAGCCGTTGAAGCAATTGATCATAGGCAACGGAGTGAGGGCCCCAGAAAATTGTGCCTTAAAATTTGAGTGTAATTACTCACAGAGGATAATAATAATAATAAAGTTGGAAGGGACCTTGGAGGTCATCAAGTCCAACCCCCTGCTCAGGCAGGTAACCCTATACTATTTCGGACAAATGGCTGTCCAGTTTCTTCTTAAAAACTTCCAGTGTTGGGACATTCACCGCTTCTGGAGGCAGGTTGTTCCACTGGTTAATTGTTCTAACTGTCAGGAAGTTTCTCCTTAGTTCTAGGTTGCTTCTCTCCTTGATTAGTTTCCATCCGTTGCTTCTTGTCCTGCCTTCAGGCGCTTGTCCTGCCTGTCCGGCTCCATCATATCAAACTGCTCAGCTGGATCTTACGACAGAGAATACACACACATTTCATAAAAAGCATTCTGATAATAGGCTTGGGTTCTAGAAGAACAGGCAGCTTCATTTGCTAATAGTGCTAATCAACAAAAATCAGTCACAGATTTCATTAGAAGTGAAATGATGTGATTGGCTTGCAAATGGAGCGTGCTTACAACGAACATCTGCTTAAAACATTTTCACAAGGAAACACACAAGCAGAGTATGTGTTTGGGGATGTTGCAATTAAAACACAGAATGTTTTAAAAGAATATGAATATCAAAGCTACCGTATATGCAAAGCTAGGTATTAGGATGGCTTATTAGGGAAGATGGTAAATAACAACAAATTTGAGTCCTCCCATCAATCTTAATGTTTGTAGAGTTTGACAACAACCAGTTATTTTGGAAAGCTTATACAGTATATAAAATGAAACTGAAATTCATTATAATGAAAGTATCTATGAAAGAGAAAAGAGAAGATAACAGGTTTGGACCCAACGGCTGGAATATCCACTGTGCGGTTCAAGAGAAATTGAGCTACACCCCGCCACCGTGCCAGGAGCAGAGGATCTGGGTTTGATTGATAGCTGAGAAAAATTCTCATGCAAGAATAGAAAGGCTGAGCTTATGAATAAAGAGCAGCATATAAGTTCATGAGCTGAATACTCAGTCCCTGGCCTGCAACTGAGCCACTCACAGAGATGTAAGGCTTCAGCTTGAAAAGCCTTCAGTATAAAAAGGTCAGTGGCTAGACGATCCATTCAGCGGGCTGTTGATTGTACCCTATTGCCTCTTGCTGATAACTCTGGGCTTTGACTCTTTGACTTTTGCTTCTGGCCTTCTGCAAGCCTCTTGTTCTCTCACTATTTACTTTCAATCAGTTTGTGGTATCTGAGCACTTCCTGCATTATTTTTTGACTTAATAATCTTATTGTGAGAGATTGTGGACAGGGAAGAGAACATAGTGATAAACAATCAAGATTATAGCCTCAAGCAAGTCGGTTGTCACCGTATTTCATATCTGGGAGGAAGTGTTTTAAAGCACTCTAAAGCACTCTCGCTATAAATAAGGCTAGGAAATTCCTCCTACACTTTCCAAGATTCTATAGCTATCCCAGAAGAATACGTGTTAAAGATACCTAAATTACACATGTAATTATGCATGAAAGTTGTGTAATTCTTGCATCCTGGGTCTTAGATACTGCTAATCTTCGCATCCTTTGCTAGTTTAATTTTTTTTTTTTTGTAAACTGGTGAGAGCATGCAAGAGCAGGTTTTATTGTGGTTAAAGCATCAAGCTAGAAACTGGCATCAAACTAGAAACTGGGAGGCTGAGAGTTCTAGTCCCACCTTAGGCATGAAAAACTAGCTGAATGTCTTTGGGCCACTCCCTGTCTCTCAATCTTAGGAAGGAGGCAATGGCAACCACTTCTGAAAAACCTTGCCAAGAAACCTGCAGGACTTGTCTAAGCAGTTTCCAAGAATTGGACATGATTGAATGGAAGAAGAAGAAAAAAGAACACAAACCTGGAGACTAGAAGCTGGGAGGTGGATGGGGAAGAAAACATGAAGGATGATTTCCCACAATGAAGTGGGTATAAATTTCAGGACCCAGCAGTGAGATCTATGTAAATATCTGGCCAACATGCTAGGCAGTATTGTGGCATCAGCAATAACATCTTGAAAATCTTCTAGGTCTAGCTGGAATTGCATATCACATAAGGGCAGATTAGTCTATAGTTGGGCCAATAGAGAGAATTTAGATGGGTTCCTTTTGTTTTGATTTAGAAGTGAGTTTTAATTGCCAGAATTCCTTACGAAGCATGCAGTAAGAGATGATGCATACAAGAAATATCTGCTTGTTTGTAGCATTGTTCTTTGGTTCTGGATGCCATGTGATCTATGATGCCCAGTAAATGTTTAACTTGGAACCTTGTAGCTTGAGGTTTATTCTAGAAGCTACTCAGAAAAGATAGGGACTTAGCCTAGGTAGGGACAATGAGGCAATCATGTTCTTTAAATAAAGAAAATGCAAAACTTTGATAGATTCTATCAGATTGAAAGGCATTGCCAATTACAATTGTTTATTCAGGATGTCTGAGTCCAAAGAGCAACCTCTGACTTTTCCAGCAGCAGGAGAAAGAAATTAATTTTAACTACTCTTTGTAAGATGTTTTTTTTTTCTTTTTTTCAAACCCTGGGTTTTAAAACCTGGGCTGCTGATTTTTCTGATGCCAACTTCCACAAAACCTTTTGGGATTCCTTCTCCAGAGAAGACTTTGTCATTTAAAATACATGTATCAGAGAAAGGTATTTAGTCTGGTAGCTACTTTTAGTGGGAGGTGATGGCATATCTTCATTTTAAATTAAAGTCTTTGTTTTGCTGCACTTACAAGGTAAACCAGCTGTGAAAGGTACAGAAATGTACCGTGTACTCAGCATAAAACTGTCATCTTGTGCCACAACAGATTGTGCCATTTGGAGTTGCAGTTTATCAATCTGGCACACTAACAATTTTCATAACAATTGGACATTTATCACGGCATCTGCCTTTATTTTTTCAAAGGCTCCACTTCTTTTGAGAGACTGCATGAGATTTGGACTTTTCAAGATGGCAATTACGAATGCATTTAACCCACCAGGTGAAGATCATTGTTGTTCTTAAAACTCTGAGTATCTTCCTGACAAAGATTTATCAGTGTTTTGGTACCTTCTGGCTTTGTGAGCAGATGTAACATAACAAAAAAGTGCTTCCTCAAAGAACAGTGAAAATAACTTTTGACCCAACTGTTTAAGAAAAAGAGAGGGCAGAGGGCATAAGAATCCTGATGTTAATGTTTGCAATCAATTTTTTTTACCTTCCTCATGTTCTCAAGAGATCTCTAGAATGAGATACTTTATGGAAGGTCAGTAGATCCTCCTGGTGAGATCTTCTAAAGCACAAGTGGTTCACCCATTCTCTGGGTGTAACTTTTCAAAATTAAAAAAATGTTCACTACTAACAAGTTGGGCAGATAATGGTCTGAACTGAAGGGTTATTTCATGATACAAAATGAACAAACCTGAACTTTAATAATTGCTTTGGCAATTAAGATGATATAATTTGGAGATCCAGAATACCAGTCTCTCTGCTGAGGATGGAGAACTGATAAAATCTTCATACAAGTACTTGACAGAGGACTTGAGAAGGAACTAAATTGGTTTCCCGAGAAAAGGAATTTAAAGAATTAAGATGCTCTTATATTGTGCTCTCATTAGCAATAATTCTAATAGTAGAAGGACATAAAAATGGTATTAGGTTTATATGGGAAAAGACATATTTAATCTTCCCTTAGTCCCAGAACAGGATTTAGGATTTAGATATTTTCTAAAAACCTAACCACTTTGATAGGGAGAATATTTTTCTAAAATCCACATTCCATTTAACTTGTCCAGCCGAAGCTGACTTTATTCTGCATATCATAGATAACAATAGCAGTGCCTCTGCTGAAGTTAAATCCAAACCAGAACTGTGTTAATGATACAATAAATATCCACTTTTATGACTCCACTATATTTCTGCAGCAGAATGACATAATTTGATTTTGGGAGATCTAAGGAAGGGGGTTGTTCTTAAGTAATAGTGGAGAGATCTACTATCCATTCCATGCTTTCCTTTTTTGAAATATATGCCATTAAAAGTTTTTTTAAAGGAAGATAAAAATTAAAGCAAAACCATAAAGAATAAAAAGAAAGAAATCAAAGAGAAAGCTGAAAGTGGAAGAAAAAAAAGTAAAAGAAAAATAGAAAGAAAAAAGGTAGAAAGAAGTAGCTTCCAATCCCAGTAGTTATAAGTACAATGATAAATTTACGTTTTACTCTAAAGTTACAACATATTCCTCTTCTTTTTATAATCTATTTTGTTTAATCATCAAAACTATAACTATAAATTCAGTTTGGTAATCTCAGTGAGTTGTATCAACCTTTGTAATAACTAAATAAGAAAACCACTGGCACCTATGTCGTGTGCCATCAATTCTTCTCTTGGTTTTATTTTGTATAAAATTTGTATTGTATTCTCCCTGAAAAAAATCTAGTATGATAATTCAGCCATTTTTATTTGCCTATTATTTCTCACCTAAAAATGCTGCTTGTGTTTAGAGCCACAAAGGTGTTTTAAGGCACAACTTGGGTTTATATCAATTCTATTTTCTCAATATGGCACAACTAACAAAATGATTTTTAAAATCCATGTTAACCTTGTTCCCTGTTTGCTATCAAATCACTGCTATTGTTGTGGATTTCTAATTAATGGGTTTTCTGGTAAGAAGCTGATTTATAACAGAGTCCCTATTTCACTTTGATATATGTTCAGAGTGCTGTACATATCCAGTTGCAGTTCCTTCCATTTATATATGCCTTTCCGTGCATTGCAAATTTGAGGTGACTTAGTCATTATTTTTCTATGTATTTTGCAGTAAATTGAGGTTATATGTGTACATGCATGTACACAAGTCCAGAGCTTCTCAATAGTTTGGAAGGAAAGATGGAAAATGCCAAAACCATATTATTTCAGTATAGAATTCCAACTCTTAATATAAAAACATGAAGAAGTAGAAAAAGTAGAAGAAAATACCACTCAGTTCTGATAGAAATATGGCATTCTAGCACTGTACAGGACTGTTGTCCTGGTTTCTGACAGTAATAGATGCTAAATTAAGAAGTCTTTCCATTTTATAAATATTAGCTATTCTCTGATTGAATGGTCAATACAAATGTTTAGCATTACATTCATTGACAAAATTTGCTTGAACTGGTAAAAAGAAAGATTGAATAAAATGCTAACATCTCCCAAAGTCAAATGTTACATACATTGAATAGGATTTTGTACCACCAGAACTAAGAATGCTTGTTTTGTGACATGGGTGGCTATATAAATTTGAAAAATAAACAAAATAACACAATTTTATCCCATGATTCTTTTTTATGCCTATTCAGTTGACCTATTCCGATTTCCATGGCAATCAATTAACTTTACTGTTGATATCTGAGGCATATTTCCATGAACCAAAGAGGTTTAAACAAAGGCCTGCAATTCATTTCTAATAAGGAGCAGGGATCTCACTTCTGAATAAGAAAGATTGCAGATGCAATTTTAAATTCCAGGTGGAAGATTTTTTTTTCTTTAAAAAAAATGTTCTGACTTAGATTTGAATGGACCTGCCTTTTTAAACCTTGGTTCAATCTCTATTTCAGTTTTTATAATATAGGGGGTACCTTGCTCAATAGTAGTAACTGTGAGAGGGATCTCGGAGTCCTAGTGGACAATCATTTAAATATGAGCCAGCAGTGTGCTGCAGCTGCCAAAAAGGCCAACACAGTGCTAGGCTGCATTAACAGAGGGATAGAATCAAGATCACGTGAAGTATTAATACCACTTTACAATGCCTTGGTAAGGCCACACTTGGAATACTGCATCCAGTTTTGGTCACCACGATGTAAAAAGATGTTGAGACTCTAGAAAGAGTACAGAGAAGAGCAACAAAGATGATTAGGGGACTGGAGGCTAAAGCATATAAGGAACGGTTGCTGGAATTGGGTATGTCTAGTTTAAAGAGAAGGACGAGAGGGGACATGATAGCAGTGTTCCAATATCTCAGGGGCTGCCCCCAAAGAAGAGGGAGTCAAGCTATTCTCCAAAGCGCCTGAAGGCAGGACAAGAAGCAACAGATGGAAACTAATCAAGGAGAGAAGCAACCTAGAACTAAGGAGAAACTTCCTGGCAGTTAGAACAATTAACCAGTGGAACAACCTGCCTCCAGGGGCGGTGAGTGCTCCAACACTGGAAGTTTTAAGAAGAAACTGGACAGCCATTTGTCCAAAATGGTATAGGGTTAGCAGGGGGTTGGACTTGATGACCTCCAAGGTCCCTTCCAACTTTATTATTGTTATTATTATTATTATTATTATTATTATTATTATTATTATTATTATTATTATTATTATTATTATTATTATTATTATTATTATTATTATTATTATTATTATCATCATCATCATCATCATCATCATCATCATCATCATCATCATCATCATTGGGTGGGGTTATCAAGTAATCAAGACTATCTAAAATGTAGAAGTTAAAATCACAGCGCAGGTTCCTAGTTTCAATGCAACCGTATTTATTTATCTTGGATTACATCCTCAGAAATGGTGGCATTTGAGAGAAACGTATCTGCATAGGTTGACTGCATCTTCTCCCATGAACTGCATGGGGATTATAAAGGAATTTGTTATTTTCAATTATGCATCTCTCCCTTGGGATTTAGGTAAAAATGTGTGGGGTTTGCAACTCCATATCAGCTCCTCCCCTTTGCAAAACAAAACTGAACCCCCAAACCCTTTACATATGTCTTTATGACACAGAGTGCTGTAATATAAGTGCCACTGTTAAATCCATCTTGCTAAGAGTATAAGAGCACTCAGGTTGGATCAGAGCAAAGGTATACTTGCTCCAGCATTCTGTTACCATGGTGATAAACCAGATCCTCTGAGGTAGTTCATAAGACAGATCAAAGAACAGTAGCATCTTTCGTTACACCCAGAAAATATCAGCTATACTGTACTACTTATGTGCTAAAATCTGCCTCTATGAACAAAACGCCTCATTAAATTCCTGTCATGTTGGTCACTTACCTTTGTATTTAATCCACATTCAGCCTTAAGTATTCCGGGAGAAAGAGGGGAATAGGTAGAATAGGAATAAAGCACACACACACGCACACGAGAGGTTAACAAGGGTATACTGCATTCTTTATACAAGCTTAGCACACAGTGCATTTGCAAGACTTCTAGTGAATAAGTACAACAGGTATGTTGAGAATAAAGATGAATAAGTATCCTATCAACAATTAACTATGTGGCATTGTAACAGAATTTAATTAAATGAGTTATGCTTCAGGTTAAAATTAAAAAAAAAACACCATTTAGCTGCTACTTTTTTCTTCCCACATTTGGGAATGGTTTCTCGTTCTTAACACACTGTTCCTCAGATTTACTCCCACACTTTACACTTGTTCAGATACACACATACACACACTTATTCAGTTATACAGCACCTGAACTATTTTGAGTTTTTTTTTCCTACACTCTACAAGCCAGGATTGCATTTTCTTCTTTTTTTTTGCAGGAATTTTTGCAGATTCCTCCCTCCGCTTTCTCAGTCGTATTTGTTCTAAGCAAGTTAGGATCTCTAAACTATTCTCTAAATTCTACACCTGCAAATCCACATCATTTGGTCCACATTTCATCAGCCAAGAGGTGCATGCAGTGTAATAATGCACACTTAGGATGCCGATGGCAATAATCAAATCAATAACTGCATCCTGAAAATTTTAAGACTACAAAATAGAATGATAAAAGCACAAGTAAAATCACTCATCTTTTTTTTTAACATTAGCTTTTAAATAGTTTATATTGAGAAATTCCCAAAGGAAAATGGTGGAATATGCTCCCTTTAAAATTAAAATTGGTTTCTATTTTACAGGAAAAAAATGTAATTATAAACTGAGTGTTTTGCACAAACTAGAAATGATGCAGGACAAATTATTTCTTTAAGTGGTGGAAATATCTCCTGAGATCTAATAATGAAAAATATATAGTCTTAGAATAACAGAATTGTTGTTTTGTGCATCACTTCAAGGTCTTATGTAAAGATTTGGTTCATAATTTTGATTTCCAGTTGACACAACTGAATCTCCAAATCAGACTGAGATTTCTAAAGGAAACATATGCTTTAAATAGTTTATATTGAGAAATTCCCAAAGGAAAATGGTGGAATATGCTCCCTTTAAAATTAAAATTGGTCTCTATTTTACAGGAAAAAATTGTAATTATAAACTGAGTGTTTTGCACAAACTAGAAATGATGCAGGACAAATTATTTCTTTAAGTGGTGGAAATATCTCCTGAGATCTAATAATGAAAAACATATAGTCTTAGAATAACAGAATTGTTGTTTTGTGCATCACTTCAAGGTCTTATGTAAAGATTTGGTTCATAATTTTGATTTCCAGTTGACACAACTGAATCTCCAAATCAGACTGAGATTTCTAAAGGAAACACATGCTTCCAAACCAGTATGGGTTAATTCGGACATAGCCTTTCACACATGGTTGCTGCATTTTAAGCCTAGGACCAGACTGATGATTCAGTGGATTCAACAGTACAAATTGAACTGGCAATTTAAATTAGATTTACAAAGGCCTACTGGTTAGCAATTGAGCACTTACTGAAGCTTATGGATACTTTATAAGAATATCAATATGTGCAGCACATTGTAATCACTTCAGCTTGATGTGAACTATGGCAGAGACCAAATTGCCAAATCTGTCTGATTCAGCAAAGGTCACAGTTATTTAAATATACTCCTTGTGCCACTGCTACATGAAAATCCAGGTGTATCAGACACTTCAAAAGAGAGTGTAACTCCTTAACCTTAATCTCTTTCTGCTAACCAAATAGCATTGCTAATTGGGTCAGGCTTAAGGTTTTCAATGTAGTTGATTGTAGAAAGCTTAATATTCTAAAATGGGGAAGGAAGGAAGGAAGGAAGGAAGGAAGGAAGGAAGAAGGAAGGAAGGAAGGAAGGAAGGAAGGAAGGAAGGAAGGAAGGAAGGAAGGAAGGAAGGAAGGAAAGGAAGGAAGGAAGGAGATGGATGGGGAAGGAAAGACGGGAGGAGGGAAGGAAAGAAGGAAGGAGATGGATGGGGAAGGAAAGAAGGGAGGAGGCAAGGAAGGAAGGAAGGAAGGAGATGGATGGGGAAAGAAAGAAGGAGGAGGCAAGGAAGGAGGGAAGGAAGGAAAGAAGAAAGGAGATGGATGGGTAAGGAAAGAAGGGAGTAAGGAAGGAAGGAGATGGATGGGGAAGTAAAGAAGGGAGGAAGGAAGGAAGGAAGGAAGGAAGGAAGGAAGGAAGGAAGGCATTGCACGGTACAGGTAATCCTCGATTTATGACCACAATTTAGATCAGCATTTCTGTTGTTAAGCTAGCTGGTTGTTAAGTGAGTCACATCCAATTTTACATTTCTTTTGCCACGATTTGTTTAGTGTTGTTTAGTGAACCATTGCAACTGTTAAGTGAATCCTGAGGTCATTAAGCGAATCTGGCTTCGCCCATTGACTTTGCTTGTCAGAAGCCAGCTGGAAAGGTTGCAAATGGGGATCACGTGACCCCCCCCAGGATGCTGCAACTATCATAAATACATGCTGGTTGCTAAGCACCCTAATTTTGATCACGTGACCCTGGGGATGCTTGCAATGGTTTTAAGTGTGAGGATTGGTCATAAGCCACTTCTTTCAGTGCCACGGTAACTTTGAACGGCCTCTAAATAAGTGGTTGTAAGTCAAGGACTCCCTGTGTGTTGGAAAGGCAGCAGGAGCACAGGGATTCCATCTGAATGAAGCAAAAGCTTTATATGAGGGCTAAGATTCATTTTCTGAAACCTTCAAAGACAGTTTTACTGACAGTTCATGGGCTATTTGCATAATTTCACTAAATTTTCCACACCAAATGACTTTGAGTGAAGGGAAGACAATCACCAGGAAGACAATCCTCAGTGAAATTTATAATTACCTGTCAATAAGTTCATAACGAAGCAGGAAATGCATTCGTCCTGTCCGAGCATTTGTTATGCATAATGTGTGTTATCAGTGCTGTATTTGAGAGGCAATTAGATAGCATGACTTCAGACACATTAGGCCGTGGTTTTAACTTTGGTTAAGTTTAGATTGATCGCAAGGAAATGCAAGGAAGGCACATTTTGGGCAATTTCTATTCTTTTGGAGTTCATTTTGATGTCGAAAAAAAATAAGCATTTCAGATTGGAAATAAATGCGACATTCTATTTCTTTAACAACATGCAGGCAGCAATATAAGTTAAAATACAACAAGTCATAAAACAGGAACATAGCAGAGAAGGAAAACAATAAAGCATGTTGAGTCAAGTAATCTTGCCACTATTGTTTAAAAAGAGAAATTTGGCTTCTAGAAATTGAAAACGGATATAGAAATGAGGGATAACTCCATGGATTGATCCACCTTGTCCCACAGAGGCAACTGAAGGTACTAGATATATATACTAGATATATATACTAGATATACATTTCCTAGTATTCAGCAAGTATTTGTGTGAACCATCAAATGGGTATCAAGAGCCATGGTGGCGCAGTGGTTAGAATGCAGTATTATAAGACCAATTTAGCTCACTGCTAGGAGTTCAGTTCTTACTGGCTGAAGATTGACTCAGCCTTCCATCCTTCCGAGGTCGGTAAAATGAGGGCCCAGATTGCTGGGGGCAAGAGGCTGACTCTGTAAACCACTTAGAGAGGGCTGTAAAGCACTGCGAAGAGGTATATAAGTCTAAGTGCTATTGCTATTGCTATCACTCTGGTTAGATCCAGATTCCAGGTGGAAAGTGACTGGGTGATGATAGGTCCGTTCCTCTCAGTTTCTTCACAGAAGTCTCCCTGTGTGAATAGAATGAAGAGGACTATGCATATAAACTACCCTGAGCTTTTAAGAGAAAAGGTGGGATATTGTCAGGTGCAAAGAATCAGGACCATTCATAGGGTTGCAGCACAGAAGATTTATTCAAGCCTATGCAGAAGAATCTGGTCAATTAAAGTTCAATACTAAATTGGTGCCAGATAAGGGTCAACAAAATTCAAGAGGGTTGAACGTGGACCACTTGTGACAACGTAAGGACTCTAAGCTGATGACATGTTTAACTCCATCCTCCCATCTCTGCCTGCTCTTCTTCTACAGATATAAATCTAATAAGAATATAAATATAATAAATGAAATACATTTAATGAAATAGTGTGGTGGGATGTAGTCTGGATTTCCAGGAGGAAGGAGCTGCAAAGAGGCAACGGATCTTGGAAACCTTGGTAGGGAAGAAGAGCCTTAAAATGGCTCCTCCTGAATGATTTACAGAGTACATCTACAGTTATGCAAATAGTTGCTTTAGTCTGGCAAGATTCTGTCTATAGGTGAAGAACATTAAAGCAAACTACATGTTGTTCTTGATTCTCGGAGACTGATACTTGGCTTTCCAAAGTTCCTTCAAAGAAGCAGCATGGTTGAATGTGGCAAATGCTTGTATTTGTTTAGCTTGTGGGTGTGCACGTGTGTGTGTGAATGTTCTGAATTTTGTTCTATTACTCTGCTTCTATTTTTAATATAATCTTTATTGAATGTTTGAAACAAGAAGATAAAAGCTTACACAAATGAATGGAAACTAAGAAAGGAAAAAAAAGGAAAGAAATTAAGAAGTGCAAGAAAAGAAAAAAGCCGAAGAAAAAGAAAGAGAATATAAATATAAACCCTGCTTCTGGTAGATGACAGCATACCTACTTTCAGACTCCTATGGGATCTCAAGAGAATCCTTCCCAAAGGTAGGCAGCAATGGAAGCTTTCAAACAATGGAAATATGTATAACAGAAAGCAACAACACTTGCGGTAGTATTTTTTTGTCACCTCCAATGGCAAGGTAAGCTATAAAACAACATCACCAAGAGAAATGCTGAAGGAATTCTGAAATATCCTGGGAATAAAGCAAAAAAAAAAAAACTTGATAAACTGAATGATGGATTTTGCAACCATGTTAATCCCAGCAAGAGTTTTGTATCCTTAAATATTCATGCAGAATGTTAAGCAATCCAAAACAAAAGTGCATGTACTGGAGCCCCACTTAAACACTATCATGGACAAATTTCACCATTAGTCAATTGCAAGGCAGCTTTACTTGGAATAGTTACATTCTGCAACATCAACATCTACGTATCCCAGGTCTGTGGGACGGACTTGATAGATGGATAAAAATGCCAAATCCAGCCTGAACATCTGGCTGATTTTGCAACGAACCATAATAATAATGATGGCACTGAGAGAAGAATGAATTGGCACAGTGTATGACTGACACAAACATGTCCTGCATTGAATCAGTGAATGACCACCATTTCTGAATGATGACCATTCCTCATGGCAGAGATGGCCAACTTTTGAGGCATCTTTTATCTCTGTAAACCTTGTTGAAGATGCCTGGTGAATGGGACTCAATTCCATGGTTAAGTACACCCACTTTTTCACCTGTTTATGTATTTACCATTTCACAAAACATGACTCTGAGTGGTGCACAGCTATTAACACTATAAAATGAACAACATAAATAAGGAATGAAAACTCTAAAGGATTGGAGGAACTGTCAGGTGCAAGAAGCTAGGAACCAGGATAGAGTTCAAAACCATCATGAGTTTATTCCATGCAACCTATACACAAGAATGTGAACTACTAATGATCAAAGCAAATTGGTACCAAATAAGAGTCAATGGACTTCAAGGAGGCTGGACGTTGGTCTCTGATGAGGGTGTAGACACTCCAAACTGATGATGCATTTGATTCCACCTACAGGTTCAGCCTGGTCATCTCCTACATGAACATTTAAATCATATTTATTCTCTCATCCAATTCTTAAGCTGTTCCTTATTCTAACACTTTGATTTCTATAAGTAGAAAACTGAAGTGTTTCACATGCCTTTACAAATTAGGCTGCACACCGGGATCCCCACCACCACCAAAGGTTTCATTTGCCCATTCCTATACACTCTAACCACTGTACTACACTGACCCCCAAGGAGACACTTCATGTACTACCTCCACATCTAGGGAAATCTGGCACAATTTGGAAGAAAGTGTGTTTTTTTTTTTTTATGAATCACTTTGCTAAGTGAAGTACAAGGTTTAATTTCTAACTCAGTTCCTAATGGACAAAAGTGTTAAACTATTTCCATAAAACTGTAGAGCTGCTCCTTCTCTTCTTCCAAATTGTTGTGTTGCTAATTAATTTGCTGTTTCCCTGGTGCCGTTAATCTGGAATATTAAAGTTAAATATATAATGGGCTCTAAATTTAATTTAGGAAAGACACAGAACTTTAAGTCATCCCTTGCTGCCTAGTTCATATTTACATGGTAGTCATGTCATGATACATTTGATTTAACTCTTTAACTCTACAAAGAACACCTTTGCATTGAATCTGTGTCTGTTAAAAGCCAAAGACCATTTTACTGTCTCAGCACTCATAGTTTCAGAGATCGGTCGGTCAGAACTGCAGAGAACCTAAGGAACTGTCTTTTGATTTCACTAAGATCAAATGTTGCTCAGCAACCCACTGGGCTTTTTAAAAGCTCACTGACGTGCCCACTTTTATGTTGGCTAACGCTGAACAACAGGGCAGAGGGAGCGTTAGCCATCTGCTTCTCATCTTTTGTGTAAGTGGGGAATATTGTTATTATTGCTGAAATAAGATGAACTCTAGTCTCAGAGGTTGGGGTTGGTCAGTTTCTGCAACAGGAACTCCCCACATGCTCACAAAGAAGAAAAAGTCTGCAGAAGTGGTGTATCTAATTTTGCCAAGATTCTTTCCTGTAATTCTGGGTGGAAGGAGGACCTTTAGATGTACTTTCAGATGTACATAACAGTGTCTCCTTCTCCTTCTCCTGAAGAAGAAAATCCACCTCCAGAAAAAAGAATTGATTTCCCTCTTACAGCGAAGCATTTATTTGCCACGGTCACTTCATAGTTAGTTTCCAGCAGTACCCGGAGAAGACTGAAATTAAGTATTGCATTGATTGGGTCCAAAACCCTCTTGCTTCCCAAAGTGGCATTGTTCTGCAATTAAATGTCAGTGGAGATTCTCAGTCATCCAGGTCATCGTTGTCTCAAAGGTGCTTTTTTTTTTCCCCAAAAGGCAACTGGACTGTTTTTTCCCTGAGGAAGAAAAAGTTTTGCTTCTCATCCAAGAAGTTTCATCAGTTCTGTGTTCTGCAATTAATTTCTCAGTACCTTCCTGTCTTCCTATCTTATTCTCAGGAAGCTTGAGAGTTTTGAAGTTGTCTGGATGATTGTTGTTGTTGTTGTTGTTAGTTGTGAAGTCGTGTCCAACCCATCGCGACCCCATGGACAACGTTCCTCCAGGCCTTCCTGTCCTCTACCATCTTCTGGAGTCCATTTAAGCTCACGCCTACTGCTTCAGTGACTCCATCCAGCCACCTCATTCTCTGTCGTCCCCTTCTTCTGTTTCCCTCAATCTTTCCCAGCATTAGGCTCTTCTCCAGTGAGTCCTTCCTTCTCATTAGGTGGCCAAAGTACTTGAGTTTCAACTTCAGGATCTGGCCTTCTAAGGAGCAGTCAGGGTTGATCTCCTCTAGGACTGACCGGTTTGATCGCCTTGCAGTCCAAGGGACTCGCAGGAATCTTCTCCAGCACCATAGTTCAAAGGCCTCAATTCTTTTGCGTTCAGCCTTCCTTATGGTCCAACTTTCGCAGCCATACATTGCAACTGGGAAAACCATGGCCTTGACTATACGTACTTTTGTTGGCAGGGTGATGTCTCTGCTTTTTAGTATGCTGTCTAAATTTGCCATAACTTTCCTCCCCAGGAGCAAGCGTCTTTTAATTTCTTGGCTGCAGTCCCCATCTGTGGTGATCTTAGAGCCCAGGAAGATAAAATCTGTCACTACCTCCATTTCTTCCCCATCTATTTGCCAGGAATTGAGAGGGCCGGATGCCATGATTTTGGTTTTCTTAATGTTGAGTTTCAAGCCAACTTTTGCACTCTCCTTCTTCACCCGCATCAAGAGGCTCTTTAGTTCCTCTTCACTTTCTGCCATTAGAGTGGTATCATCTGCATATCTTAGGTTGTTGATATTTCTCCCGGCAATCTTAATTCCAACTTTTGATTCATCTAGCCCTGCCTTTCTCATAATGTGCTCTGCATATAAGTTAAATAGGCAGGGCGACAGAATACAGCCTTGCCGGACTCCTTTCCCAATTTTGAACCAATCAACCAACCAACCAACCAACCTATATGCTTCTTGACCCGCATATAGGTTTCTCAAGAGACAAATAAGATGGTCTGGATGATACTTTTCATTTATTATTGTTGCTGGAAATGACAGAGGATACCACTACAGAAGTTATTACTATTGTGGCTGTTTCCATATCTTACCATCATTCTGAAATGTTTCTAGTTATCCACCATTTGTTATCTGAAACATCCCTTTTAGGGAGTTTTCTCTAGGGATTGCATACTGCTGGAGAAAAGCTATGGCAATGGAAGTGTCAGAATCCAATTATATTTTATTTCTAGCTATCTACTCTGAGAAAACCCAATTCTTATTCTCTTTTGGATTCTGTCATACTACAAAGGGGGGGGGGAGGAGTAATAATTTGTGTATTGCATAAATTATGTGTTGCCAGCATCCACAACAATAAAATAAAACCCTAGAATATAAAATCTTAGAATCAATAAATCTTCATAAAAATAAAACAATTCAAGTAATTCAACAAAACAAGGATCACACCTTTCCAAGCAATAATGTATGAATAAACCATTAAACCTCAAAAACCCTACAAACCCCCCTACTTTAAAAAGTCATTCTTAATGACAGCAATCTTGGAACCATTACAGTGGTGGCCAAAATTGTGGAAACCTTTTGGGAAAAGTGTACAGTAGAAATGCCACCTTTGGTTAAGTTTCCACCAATTTGTTTTCTAATTTCTTTATAACTGTAGCCTTGTTCACTTAATAATACTATTTTACATCGCTTTCTGGGTGACCAGTCAACTCTTTGCACCATGACTTTAATTTTATTACGTTTTACAAGCTCACTAAATGAAAGAACACAAAAGAACCCAACCAACTTGATAGCGATCACATAACACACTGACAAATGTCCTCCTCTCAGCTTCAATACAGGACATCGATAACTGAATCCTACTGTGATCTGATTGGCTCATTGCCAAAACAAGATGACACCTGATTGGCTCTCTAAACACTCGTGCTCATTGGCTACAATCGGATGAAGGGAAGCTACCTGAGATCAACCTAAGCAAGTTGTGCTTCCTTTTTCTGGTTATTTGGCTATAACCTTTCATAGAATACAGTACAGATAATTGAACAAACTTTGTTGCATTACATTCTTGATTAAATTATCTTTCCATTGATATATAATTTTATGGTACTACTCCAAAAAAAAGTGGTGTTATTAGCCATCAAACTTCAAAAATACACTTTCCCCAAAAGGTTTCCACAATTTTGGCCACTACTGTATATCTCTATTGGGCGAGTGTTCCAAAGGATAGGAAACATGGCTGAGGCCAAAGTGGCCAATAGCCCACTCTCCTTGAAACTAGAATTAGATCTCTGGACTAAAAAAACCATCACCATTCCCATCTCCGGCAGTGGTTTCCATCAGGCATTCTTCTGCCCATGTTTGTGGATATTTGCCTTCATCCTCCTTTTTCTCAACTGTAATCTCTAACCTCACCCTACTGATCCCCATTATCAACCTTATTAGGTAGATCACTTCAGCAAACTGATTCCGTAGGAAGTCTAGAACTATACTTGATTGAGATATTTTCCCATTCCCAGACTCGATGTCTGTCTCTGCTTCTCCAAATTCTTGACTTTGGTCCTTCAAGTCCAAGATTTGTACCTCAGGCAAGACACACAGGCCTTTTGTCTCTTATTCCTGTCTCAGAGGTTTGTCATAATTCTTTCCCATGCCTTCCATCTTTTAATGCCTTTTAAACATTGCTGACCCTAGAAGAGAGTTCTACAAAATTTTAAGAGCTTAATTTCCACAATGGCAAAAAAGAAAACACATCAAGTGTGCATAATTACATTTTAAATACATACTACTGTCTTCAGTAATTTATGAAAACTATTCAAATGTGACAGAATGTTATGTGTGCTGAGGGGAAAAATGTTTTTCCATTAAAAGTTCTAGGAATCATTCCAAAGCAGCAAACACATGATATTTTGCTTTATGAAACACGTCTTCTATCATTTAACATAAAAGACATTTTTTTTGTAAAAACATTTGTAAGGGCCAAATTAAACATAATGCTAAATGTGTTACTCAGATTGTGTTGAACGTAGTATAACTGTGTTCCGACCCTTGGAAACATCACAATGAAAGTATCACAGATGTCTTACTTTTGAATGGTATATAGAAACTCCAAATGTGCCAAACTTGACAAATTTATTTATTTATTAATTAAACAAATTGATATAGCTGACCATCTACCAAAAAGAAACAAATTTGGCTGCCTTTTGTTGTTCAGTTGCTAAATCGTGTCCAACTCTTTGCAACCCATGGATCATTGGCTGCCTACTGGTGATTTTCTCTCTCTCTCTTTTTTTAATACAATGTTGGCTATAATTTCTAAAGCCCCAAATAGCTTAGGGCTTGATTGTCTATCTATTTCCCATTATGATCTCTCTAGAGAATGTGTGGCCCCTTTCAAGAAGTCACCAGAGTTTTACTTTATTGATTTATAATCAAATACCAAAAAGTAAGGGAACAAAAACATAAACTCAATGTAATGTAAAGTCAAAAAGCAATATAAGGAAGGAAAATGGAAGAAAATGATATAATACAGTTGAGATTATCTGTGATGCTCTAAAATAAAACCACTCTGATGCCTCCCAGAGGGTCACATATATCATTTGGTCTTATGCAAAGTTCCCACAGGTATTATATTTGTCTTCTACTGATTTAATTCATATGTCATGCTAAGACACAATCCATGATTCATGTATCTCAGTGCTCAGCTCAGGACAAAATGAACCACAATAAATGACAGAACTCCTGTTGTTGGGGAGTAAGGAACAAAAAGATAAAGTAAATAAGTGGCTTAGACTGATGCACTCACCTGTCATGCTCTCTGCTTTTTGAAAAAAAATCCAATACATCCTTCTTTCACTTGACCCTTTGAACAATTTCAAAGCTGATTGTATTCCTTATTTCTATTTAATTACATTAGAGCTGTCACGTTGTATGTATTTTTGTACCCCATTTGGCTATGAGTAGCCTTGAGTGTCCTCATTAGATAGAAAATCAGAATGCAATTCGTTTAGTACATAGATTTGTGCAAAGCAGCTTTCCACAACACTTGTGAGTCACTCTTTTCTGTAATGTCAACCAATTCATTTTCCTTGATGTTTTGAAGAGACCTATTAGGCAATGTTTAACTTTTCAGGTTAAACACATTTAGCAACTGCAGGCAGAATAGACCCACTCATTGTTTTCAAAATTACTTTATCTAGGAATTCAGTGTTACTAGCAAACCTCTCTTTGATGCTTCTTTTTCACCTATAAGCAGCTTACATCAGCAGAAAAATCACACGCCTGGGAGAACGTAACTATTGGCTTAGCCTCATTAGAACTAAAGTGATGCTGAGCTGTGCCAGGAATACTTTGCTTCTGTTTACAGGAGAGTAAATGACAGATTAGTTTGCAAAGTCACGATTTCAGAGAACAAATCAGAGGAGGGAGGGAGTTTGCAGCCATTCCACTTTGGAACAGATATTGTAGACTTTGCAGCCAAAAAGCAATAAATAAATGGCTTGATTAAAGTGCCTCCTGAACACGTAGAGAGCTGAATGACCCTTAGTTGCCATAGAGAACAGCTGCCTTAAAAAGTGATAGCGTTCCCTAAGTGAAAATTGATACTGCTAAAGTTCCAAAAAGAAAGAAAGAAAGAAAGTCTGTTATCTCCAATGTTCAGGAAGTATGCCTTCATCTGTAATATGCAATATACTCTCGCCACCCCTGCCGTTATTTATTTTATCTATTTATTTAGAAAATTTATATTGCCACCTACTCGCACATGGCACCTACTCGCACATAAAAGCACACTATAAAAGAAATGAAAATAAAAGTAGTAAAATAAAAATAATAAAATAATAACCCTTCCACCCCACTCCACCCTGGTGACAACTTACATTCATACCAGCCATTTAGTGGGCTCCATTCCGCTCTGGGTTCCCCAGGCCTGCTGGCAGAACCATGTCTAATTCTTCTGAAAGAATTATTGCTATTGTGGTTTTCCAGCATTTCACAAATGTTATGCTGGAGGACTTGTTTGGAGTGCTATATCTGTTTTTATGCAACAAATGTTGAAATGCTTTTGAAGATAGATGCCATTTCATGGTGCACAATGTGTTGGGAATTGGGTCAGATCTTGGACATTGGTGTAGTATAGAAGGATGATCTAATCTAGCCTTTGAAAGCTAAAAGACTGATTATCAGAATTTAGTAATGGGCTGAGTTCCTGTTCCTTGCCCCAGCTCCTGCCCACCTAGTAGTCCAAAAGCATGCAAATGCAAGTACATTAATAGTTACCACTTCGGTGGGAAGGTAACAACACTCCATGTGTCTTTGATATATAGCCATGCTGGCAACATGGGCATGGAAATTGTCTTCAGACAACGCTATCTCCCTTGGCCAAGAAAAGGGAGATGAGCACCATGCCCTAGAGTTGAGCAAGGGGTTGGACTAGATGACCTCCAAGGTCCCTTCCAACATCATCATCACCACCACCACCACCACCACCACCACCATCATCATCATCATCATCATCATCATCACCATCATCATTATTATTATTAAACATGAACCTCAGTCAACTGAACATTCAAATTGGCTGGCGCTGATGGTTGACACGGGTTGCTACCAGCATCCTAGGTGTCAACCAGGTACCTTCTTAAAATATAAGATGTTCCGAGTAGCGCAGTTTTTTGTAACATTGCTGGAGTTATTGCAGGAAGCTGCAATTTCTTGATGTATTTTGCAAAGTTTTTGGACATAGTTCCCAGTGCCCCGATGACAATAGGTACCACTGTTACACGTTTCATCCATAATCGCGCAGTTTTGATGGCCAGGTCGCGATATTTCGTAATTTTTTCCAGTTCTTTTTCTTCGACTCTGGCATCTCCTGGTACAGCAATATCAATCAGCTGTACGCTTCGGTTCTCTACAACTGTGATATCCGGCGTATTGTGTTCCAAATGGCGATCTGTCTGTATTCGAAAGTCCCACAAGATCTTCACCCTATTATTATTATTATTATTATTATTATTATTATTATTATTATTATTATTATTATTATTATTATTATTATTATTATTATTATTATTATTATTATTATTATTATTATTATTATTATTATTATTATTATTATTATTATTATTATTATTATTATTTGATTGACAGGGAAACCTTTACCTTTTTAGTAGCCTTTAGAAGAAAGTTATGTGCATAAGGGAAACAAAGGTCTCAAGGGAGAGCTTTCACAGTTTGCGACAAAGTAAAAGAAGCTCTAATAGGTAATCTTTAGGTTTGAAACTAGGGAAGCAGTTTCTCAGTTTCCATAAACCAATTTCAAGATACTGTGTGTTGCAACTGTGTGTTGGTTTTGGGAAGATTGTTTTTGGTATCTTTGGCATAATTTTGCCCAAATGCTGTTGGCTATTTTCACCAGAGATATATGTTGCATAAGGAGCACTCTCAGATTGTACATTTTTTTTCTATTGTTGGAGAGTGACCCTTAGGGGACCTTTATCCAATTTAGTCCAATTGGTTGAAGGTTCCCTAGGGCAGGGGTCCCCAACCTCAGGTAGGATTTGTATATGTCCGTGTTTTGTTGGTTCTTGAGTAATTGAAGCTGTATCAAATTGTAGCTAGGTTTATTGTTCCTTACCAACTAATATCAAGAAAGAAATTGGTACTAGGTTCAGTAAGAGGTTGGCTGGAGTAGAACATAAGGAGCACTCTCAGATTGTAGATTTTTCCTGTGGTTGGAGAGGGATCCCTTAGGGCAGGGGTGTCTAACCCCCGGTCCGTGGACCAGCACTAGGCTGTGACATGCCAGCAACCGGTCCACGCAAACAAGCAAAGCTCCATCCGCAGGATGCAGGCAGTACATGAAACCACGTCCCCTCCAGTCCACGGAAAAACCTCTCTCCACGGAACCGGTCCCTGGTGCTCAAAAGATTGGGGACCTCAGCCCTAGCTACAATTTGATACAGCTTCAATTACTCAAGAACCAACAAAACACACAGATATACAAACCCTATCTGAGTCCCATAATAAAACTTGAAAGCATTTTATTGAATGTTTGCTTGTGAACATTTATAGCACATAGGAGGAATTACACACCAATTTATTACGCTCTATTCATTCTTCAGTGTCTCCAGACATTTCAGATTCAAGATAAGAAAAGAGGGTATCACTTTATACGTGAGGAGTGAGAAGGAAGTCAGGCAGATGTTGGCGATATTACTTGCATCAGAACAATATTGACAATATTGAAGTGAGATGGGTGGCAGGCAAGCACGTTTAATAAATAAAATCTAAAATATTCAACTAATGTCAACATCAATCACCAATTGAATCCCACAACCCATACTAGTTCATAAATACAATAGATATTTTTATTTGTACTTTTTATGAATGTTATGATACAGTTCTCCATTCAAAAATATATACATCATGGATAAACTCTACATTACACCTATGTTATGTTAAAGTATATTGAATTTTGAATGTAGCAGCAAAATTAACAAGCAAAAATAAAAGAAATTCTTAATGTTTTGAAGAGAGATGTATAAAACTATACTTTAAGTTTTAAAAAATACAATTAAATCCAATTAAAATTAATTTAACATGAGAATAATTTAATTTTAAATCAAATTTAAAGTGTAAGTTGGTTTAACAAAACACTGTTCTCAATTATGTTTCAAAGAATGCAAGGTTAGCCATAGGTCTTTGGGCAGTCTCACAAAAGAATATAATAACCAGTAGCTGCCCAATCTGTTCTCCTCACAAAGAGAGAATGACATGGTGAAGGTTTAGAATGGTTGAAGAGTAGATACAGTAGTAAGATGCAATAGTGCTGGAATTGTCTTCTACTTTGTTTTATGGCTAGTTATAGCCATCATAATTCTTCAAGTATATAAGGCAGGGGTCTTCAAGCTTGGCCCTTTTATGACTTGTGGACTTCAACTCCCAGAATTCCTCAGCCAGCATGCCTGGCTGAGGAATTCTGGGAGTTGAAGTCCACAGATCATAAAAGGGCCAAGTTTGAAGACCCCTGATGTAAGGTGTTCCTTACAATCCTCGATTTTGAGTGCTTACAACATGGTTTCAAAATGTCAGGGAACCCTTTCATCTCATTTCCCAAACTGGTAAACAAACTTCCAAAAAATGGGTTTGAGTGGGGTTCTTTTGAGGTGTATTTTTGCGGTTTTTGTGAAGTAGTTCTCTAGAGGAAGATGAATTTGGAAAGTATTCTAGTTCTCATTAAATCAACCTCAACAACTCACCATCCTGTCTCACAAGGTGGATGCAAGTGGGAATACAACTCTCTCCAATTTGAAGCAGGTGTCTGAATTTTTGTTAGACCACTATCCAGCAGATTTGTCAGTTCCTGGAATATTTGCCCGTGAAAGAGACAGCTGTAAAAGACAAAAGTTCCTGCAGTAATAAAAGTGGACGTTAATCTTTATAAATGATATTGATTTTGTGTGCAAGACAGTTTCCTGGCCCAGCATCAGCTATCACTTCTGCCATCAAGGTCCCTTTGAAGTCATTGCATTGGGACATTGGGATAAGAAGGAATGTCTGAGTACCTGCTGGGCTGTGAAAAATTTATAACTTTTTTGGGGGGAAAAAAGAATAGTGAACTCCTTTCCTTTATTTTTGCAAGGACCTGATATATAATAAAAAAAAATAGAGTACATATCAGTGCCATTTTTATTGAAGTTTTAAATAAAGGGATTTTGCTATTGCCATAAAATATTGCGGAACCTTCAACAGATTAAACTTCAAAAGAGATTGTAGGCTTTAATACATTCTTCTATCATACTGCCATTTGACAGTAATTTCATAAATCCCTTTTACAAGTGCCCCACTGTCCACAGATTAAAAAACAGAATTTATACAATAGTTGTAATTTCTGCAATTCCTATTACAGTTCTCGTGATGGAAGAACTGACTCTGTTACAATTTAGAATTGGGCATAATACATGGGCCTGGCTAGTAAGGATGAATATTTTTTCTGTGCTGCACTTTCCATTTATCATCAGAGATACTGACTTGATCCAAGTTTCTAGTTTCTAAGTTCTCCTTAGACCAGGGGTAGGCAACCTTGGCTCTTTTATGACTCGTGGACTTCAACTCCCAGAATTCCTGAACCAGCCACGCTGAGGGGAAAGGGAGAGGTTTCCATGCTGAGCCATGCTGGCTCAGGAATTCTGGGAGTTGAAGTCCACCAGTCAGAAAAGATCCAAGGTTGCCTACCCTGCCTTAGACTATCTTCATTAAGTATAGTAGCTTTGTTTCAGAATATAAATCTAATTTTATTAAGGCACCCTTAAGGAAACTTTTATTTTCTTATGCTTCTAAATTATGTCACTGGGGTATTGTGAAGGGAGGTTTCGTCCATGTGGTCAGGAAAAAAGCACATTAAACATTATGGCCTGTCCTGGCTCTTTTATGAAGTAATAAGAGAAAAGAACACACTCTAGGTTATTGACAAATACTTGGCTAGCAGATGCCATTCTTTATGTAAACTATCAAATAGCCATTTTTAGTATGTTGTATTTTAAACTTAGACAATTTTCTAGAGAGTATAACTTCTAGGCAGTTGACCAAGCTGTAGTTTTAGGATGAATTTTACGATACTTTATAGAATGTATTAATTTTGAAACTTCAGTTTAGACATTTCAGCGTGCCATTCTTTTATTTGCCTTTTCAAAAAAGGTTTTTGTCAAATTATATTAGACTAAATAACATTATTGAGATGTGAATGTTGCTCACAAGGGAATCGAAAAGTATTCCCAATCCAGGTCAAGAGAGATATTTCCCTGGTGGCAACCAAGTTTCAGTGAGCAGAACAAAACACCTTGTCAAGTCCAGGCAGAGTTTTTATTATTTCAAATAAAGTAAATAGCCTGGAGACACAAAAGTGTATTAAATAACATTGTACTTCTTTTAGGGGTTGAGTGAGAGCCAGTTTTGTGTAGTAGTTTAAAGCAACAAGCTAGAAACTATGAATTCTACTCCTGCCTTAGGCATGGAAGGCAGCTGGAGGACTTGAAGCCAGTCACTGTCTCTCAGCCCTTGGAAGAAGATAAGGGCAAATCCCTTTAGAAAACGTGGCCAAGAAAACTGCAGGATTATCTCCAGGCAGTTGGGAGGGATCAAAAATGGTTTGAAGGCACACGCAAACACACACATATTGACAGTTCTCCAATAGATGCTTTTCTGATTGGGATTTCCACCTGAATATATCCAGCATTGTTCAATTCCAACTGCCTGCTAAAAGTGATTACTTAGGAATCACATAATGTTCCCAAATAGACCATCCATTTCAGTCCCCCTCTTCATTTATGTTGAAGCATCCCTGCTCCTTTGAAGATAAAATGATAACACTGATATGGATTGAAACTCAAGTCTAAGATCATTTTGGAATCTCCGACACAAAGTCAAGAGCGTTCTATTCCTCTGAGTAAAATCTTTTTGGTGTTGTTTTCTCTTTTTCAACTGGGGCGTAACATATGGATGCTCAAATATCATTATTATACTAACTGTTCTGTCCAATTTGATGAACTGTAAGAACTTTTGTTTGGCTCCTGGTTTCTTTATTTATTTTTCTCTAATACACAAGCATGATAAAAGGTGATGATGGCATAAGAATCTTTATATCCATGTAGTACTAATGCTCTGGTTCCTGTAATCTTTAACTGATTGAAACAGTACACCACAGGGCAGAAACAAGATACTTCAAATGGGTTACAGAATGCATCCATTCTGTAACTTACAGAATGCATCCAAAATCCAGGATTCCCATGGAATTGAAATTTGACGAATTTTATAAAACACTTTATGACATAATACAAAATGTCATAAAACATTTCCTGGGCTGATGTTTGACTGTGCTATACAGTTCAACATGAGCTATTTTTAAGGCAGAGACATCTCTGAATGTCTCACAGTTTCTCCAGTGAAGAAAGTACATGAGAAAATCTGTCACTGTTGAAGGCATTGAAGAAGCTGGTAAGGAAATATCTCTGAAACAATGACTCAGTGGCACATGGGTTACCCTCTAGGGGCCTGTGCTTATCTCTATTTGTTAGACGAGTGAGCCAGTGTTGTCTGAAGATATTTCCGTGGTCATGTGGCTGGCATGACTATATGCCGAGGCACATGGAACAATGTTAGCTTCCCACCAAAGTGGTACCTACTTGCATTTGCATGCTTTCAAACTGCTAGGAGAGAGGAGCTAGGGCAAGGAATGGGAGCTCACCCCATTGCACGGAGCTTGGATCTCAAACTCAGGCTGTCAGCTTTCCAGCTGACAAGCTCAGCGTCTTTAACCACTGAGCCATTGTGGCTCCCTATGGGTTGTCTAGTAGACTATAAATATCAAATCTGGTTATATTACAGGAGTCTCTCTGGTCTTGGGTTGAGAAGATTAGAACTCTTTGTTGGACATACTTTTTATTATATTTGTTTAAGGTTGTATAGCGTGACTAGATCCCATCTTGTTGTTGTTGTTGTTTTTTAAATTTTGTTTTGTTTTTTATTGTGGAGTGTGTTATATTGTGAGCTGCTCAGAATCAGTTGGAGTCAGGTAGTATCAGTTCCACTAGGTAGATCAGATGAGGAGACCAATTTCACAGAAAGGCTGAAACTAATTTTATTGAGATTGGCTATAATAAGGGAATCTTGCAAGTCTGATTGTGTTTTATCTTCTTCCCTTTTTTACATTCCAGTGAATTAGGGAGGCATCTACCTGAACCATTCCAAATATTATCTTTTTGTTCTGGACATTAAAAAAAATGTTTCAGCCACCTTTGCCCGTATATCCCCATCAAGGTCATCTTCTTTAGCCTCTACATGCAGTGTCTAAACTGAACAAAGTAAAAAAATAATAATTCTGTAGTAACTAATAATAACTGAGCAATAAGCTGTGTGTAATTAACATGCAAATTGTGATTTTATTTTCTTTATGCCCTAGATTTACTAGGATGGAAGGGAACTCAAAATATCTTTGGAAAAATTGCATTTCCATGACTTTATGGGTGTTTCTGAAAGATATTTTTTTAAAGGAAGCTTGCAGAATCAAGGGAGCAGGCAAGCAAACAGATATAATAAACAAACAATGGGAATTGCCTGACTCCTTCATTGAAAAAGAGAAGTAATTAAACTTGTTGCATTAATGTAATGCTGATAAAAACTAGCTTCACGTGCCCGGTAGCATTATTTCAAGTTGCTAAAAGAATAATAGTTATGAAAGCAAAAGCCCTCTAGCAGACTGAGTTTTGACAGGCAGTTAGGTTTTAGAACAGCGGGACTAAGAGCAAAATGCTCTTCTGGCAATACCTGTCTCCTGAAAAGATGTATGTATTTGAAGAGTAACATTCTGATACAACAAAAACCAACATCCTTCTTTACTATTTCTTTCTCTCTCTCTCATACATACACACAGACACAGTACACACACAGACACAAAATCTTTTATTTTCAAAAGATAAAAAAACTAATGTAAAGTTTAAAAAGGAAGAAAGCAAAAAAAGGAAAAGAGAAAAGAAAGGGAAAAAAGATATAAAGAAGTAGTTTCTAATCTTCTTCACCACAGTTATAAGTAGAATTATAAATTTATCTCTCTTCTTTCTATAATTTATCCTATCTAAACATCAAAACCATAAACCATAGATTCAGGTTTTTTGGGTTTTCCACAAAATGTCCCTAAGTAATTTATAGTCAGAAGTCAACATAGATATTTTCTTTAATCAAAATAGTCAATTTGACCATTTCATCAAGTTCCATCATCTTCAATCATTCCTCCACTGTAGGTATTGACATTTTTTTCCATCTTTGTGCTCAGTCGTGGGCTCCTCCACTACTGATAGTTCCCTAAGCAGCATCTCTTCCCCCATCTCCTAAGGTCATTGCCAAGGTCATTTTCACACACCCTTATGGAAGGTTAGATAAAAATCTTGTCTATACTCCTTGTCTTGGTGACAACTAACCCACTAACCATTTATTGAGAAGTCATCACAGTAAAGTCTCCATGACGGCTTGACTCAAACATATTCTGCATGGTATATATACTAATCATCACCACCAACATGGCAACCAAGGACACTAATTAATATATTACTATTCCTAGAGATTGGCTTATTAAATACTCTGTCTCAATGCCTGCAGGAACAGCCAGGTCTTCAGACTTTCATAGAAGACCAATAGGAACAAAGGCCAGGTGGGTAGCTGTTTCACAGCAGGTGCCATGACAAAGAAGACATGTTTCCTAGGTCCAGTGGTGGGATTCAGCCGGTCCGCACCACTTTGGCAGAACAGGTAGCTAATTTTTGGTTGCCCAGGCTCAGAATGGACTTCCAGAAGTGGCATCCACACAGAGAACTGGTTGTTCACATATTTGAATCCCACCACTGCCTAGGTCCCATTAAATGGTATTGCTTAAGAGAAGTGGGTTGAAGTGTGCCAACTCAGATGGATCCACTGAGACTAATGGGAAACAGGTGGCTTTGCAAGTAATTTGGTTCTGTGCCATGAAGGCTTTTATAGGTAATAACCAGCACCTTGAAGTATAGCTTGAAACCTACTAAAAGTCATTGCAGGTCTCATAGCAATGATATAACTCCTTGGTGTCCATTGTCTACTGTTGATGAAGTTTGAAGTACAATCAAAGTCTTGTGATTCTGTAGGAAAATGGTGCTTTCAACTGGAAAAATACAATACCACTTTGAACATTCTTATTTGCATGGAGAAAAGACTTGAAAGAGGACAGCAAAATCCCAGAATTCTAATTAGCCCACTGCAAGTGGATCCCTCCCGTTCAGCCACAAGGCTATTTCCTTCCACAATCATTTATGCTTTGACTAATGGAGAATGAAGAGAACAGCACCTCTCAGCTACCAATGCTTTTTTCTTTGTGGTTCAGTTGGGAAAATGTTGTTATTGCTAATTGTAACTTTCACTACAGCCTTGCACTAGACAATCTCTCCCTTTTCCCTGGGTTTTTCTTCTCTGCAGTAAGTGTGGCTAGAGGGAAAAAATGTGACTTCTCTGAGAGCAGTTTATTGGCCTGATTTGAAGAACACTACTTGTTCCTATCTTGGGAACAAAAACAGGAAGAGTGGGGGGAAAAACTAAGTTTCCATCCTAGGTGAAAACCAAAGGTTGTTTGCATTCCCCCCCCCTTTACTGCAGACTCCTTTTTTCATGGAATGATGTATAATAAAAAAATAGGACCCTTACTAGCACATGCTCTGACTATTTGGTAACCAAGGTCACTGTCAATCTCTTGCATCTATCTTCAGAAAGTTTCTTCTTCACTTTGAAAGTAAGTTCACCACCTTTCTTATGCTGGTCTTTGACTGTAAAAAAGGTTTGATTGATTAAAAGAATTTTTTTTATTTTCCATCAACACAGAGAGAAATGTCAGCCGCAAGTGGGACTATTGTGTTAATCTCAGGCCGTGACAAAGACTAGCAACCCAAACTCCAAGGAATCCACTCTTTCTGTAAATATAATATCACATTGCAGCAACAAGAATAGACAGGAGGATTCCTATTTTTTTAATAAAAGAAATAATTCTATCCAATTCCAAAAGTCCACACATAAGGTGACTGTCTGACGGTCTTTAATAAGGGTGCCATTGATCCAAAAGCCTTCTTAGCTATTATTACTACCTTTCCTTTGAGCGGGAGCTAAGAGTCAAAACAGACCCCAAATTGTGCAGCAGTCCTGAAATCAGAAACACAATCTCATTCAAGACTAAATATGAAACATCCCTGATCCTGGGAGGGTGGGATCTAAAGAACTGCATCCACTTGGATTTGTTGAGGTTCCTCATCCAGGCTCCCACAGCCTCCAGACAATTGGATAAGATGTTTACCATATTGCCCGTCATCGGTCTTGGAGAAGATTGTTGAAACCTAAACACAAACCAAGAAATAACCCTGAAATATTGCTCTCTTCACGAATACTAGTCTTCAGGTTACAGTATAGGCTTCACATTACTAAAAAGATTTTGGAGAAAGTGCAGAGAAGAGCAACTAAAATGATTAAAGGCCTGGAGACTAAAACATATGAAGAACGGTTGCAGAAATTGAGTATGGCTAGTCTAGCAAAAAGAAGGACTAGGGGTGACAGGATACCAGTATTCTAGTGTTTGAGGGGGTCAACTTATTTTCCAAAGGACCAGAAGGCAAAACAAGAAACAATGGTTGGAAACTGACCAAAGAGAGAAGCAACCTGGAACTAAGGAGAAACTTCGTAACAATGAAAACAATTAACCAGTGGAACAGCTTGCCTTCAGAAGTTGTGGGTGCTTCATCACTGGAGATTTCTAAGAAGAGACTGGACAGCCACTTGTCTGAAATGGTATAAGATCCTATCCATTTGATATATTGAGCAGGAGGTTGGACTAGAAGACCTCCAAGGTCCCTTCCAGTTCTATTCTGAAACATAATAGGTTTTAATCCTTAACTTGTGCATTCCACATTTTGAATTAATAGCCATGTCACTGTTTCCTTGTTTACCCAATGTCCTTCAGTGCAAGAATTTCCACTTTATGAGCTTCAACTCTTTCAGAAAAGCCTGTTATGGTTTGAAACTATAGCTTGTATCCTCTCTTCCTCTCCAATTTACGCAATTATGCTTTATTCTCAGGAAGTTCACCCAAAGGAGAATTTCTCTTTTCACCTTTCACAAAACTGAAAAGGTCTAAAGCAAAGTCTCTTTCAGCAATTAAAACTTGTAAAAAAAAAACTAGTTTGAATGGAGAATTCATGTACTTGTGTTGCGGAGAATGTAAAATTGTGGTCTGACTGCCAATATAGATTTATCTCTTCACTTTTGGGGGGATTGGGAATTTTGAATAAGTCAATTAACTTACATTTTGGGAGAAAACGTCTCAGTGCAAACAGCATCATTATTACTGCATGAGGAAAAAGTGTAATTTTAATGCATTTGCCCCATTACCTTTGATATTTCACATTGGGAAAAAAAAGAACATTATTATCTCATTTATTTAATGTATTATTCTAAAGGTCCCATCTGCACCGGTAGACCTTTATGTATCTTCCAGCCATGGTGGTGCAATGGTTAGAATGCAGTACTGCTAGTTAACTCTGCCCACACCCAGGAGTTCGATCCTGACTGGCTTAAAGTTGATTCAGCCTTCCATTGTTCCGAGGTCGATAAAATGAGGACCCAGATTGTTGGGGTCAATGTGCTGACCTTGTAAACCTCATAGAGAGTGTTGTAAAGCACTATGGAGTGGTATATAAGTCTAAGTGCTATTGCTATCTCAGACTTCATAAGAAAAAAATCTGTAGACGTTTTGTTTTGATGGAATTCTTCACTTCCCTATGGAGCCCCCCCAAAAATCTTGACTGACACTTCAAAATAGGCTTCTTTGAGGTCTATGCAGTGACCAGAAAGTCCTATCCTTTTTATTGTGTGTTCACCAGTGTTGCATTGATTACTTCTTTGCCCAACACTATTTTTTTTATTTCTCGTGTTTTCCATATGGACCATCTGAACGAATGCATTTTTCAAGGAATTCATAATATATTTAACTTTTTTTATACAATGTCTTGCTGTTGCATCTGTGTTTCTTCACCTCCAGCCATGTCAGTGGCAGTTCCTTGTGCATCATACAATATTTGTTCAACCATTATCCTATTCTACCAGAATTACACACCTTTCTACACATCTAAAAGAATTCTCAAGGAAGTCTCCATGCATTTTTTCCATGCATCTTTCCTTAATGTACATTTACATACATCTTTATCTAAGATACATATCGTTGCATGTACTTTCCTCTCCAGCCTAAACATTGTTACATGCTGCTTCCTGCAATTTTAGCATGCCCATTTTAAGATGAAAAAATGTAGAATTTCATGCACTTTGTGAATAAAGTGCCTGTTGTGATGGATTCCGTTTTGACAACTGCACCAGTCTGCTTGAAAACAAATCTGTGACAGTTTCCCCCCCTCCATCTATTGATTCTTGTGCTCAGTTGTTAATGCAGAGAGTGAATACATTTGCAATGGTCATCAAGAGAACTATACCACCAGGAAAGGTGAGGGTGAAACATTACATTGGAAGCAGCAACATAGTGAATTGAGGAGGTATAGCGGGTGAAATAAATCTTCCCTTTCTGGTGTTTTTTGCAATGTTGTTTGGGCTACTGAAAAGTGTTTGTTTTCCTGATCGGAATGAGAGCATCAAGTGCCAGGAAAATCAGAAGATTCAGGTAGTTCAAAATGAGTATAAAGATTTATTGCAAGCTTAAGCTCTCTACAAGAATCTGGCCAACTGGCCATCAAGGAAAATGAGCGGGAGATAAGAAAGACCTTCAAGATGGGCTGGACTTAGATATCTTGTCACAAAGGGACTTATGACATTTTTGACCACTCCCTCAGGCTCAGCCTGGGAGAGGACAGAGAGGACTTCTTCCAATTAATTGGACAATATACCAAGAATATGCGCTGTCAGAATCCAATTATATTTTATTTCTAGCTATCTACTCTGAGAAAACCCAATTCTTACTCTCTTTTGGATTCTGTCATACTACAAAGGGGGGGGGAGTAAACACGGGTGTTTATGACTGGCATTCCTCCTATCAACCACAAAGGAACATCCTCTCTGGATTCCCTCTGTGGAGTACTAACCATAACAATGCGGCCATCAGCCTTTGATCTCACTCCCTATGAAGCCTCCTTTTACCGGCAGCAAGGAAAAAGGGGGGAAAGATTGCAACGTTTGGGATTCTGATGGATTTAACACCCAGCCATCTGCCAATTTGGATTGACCGGAAGGAGTGTGGAGTGGGGCTGCCTGGGAACACTTTAAAACATTGAATGGTCAGTGGGGTTCCTCAGATCCTGTCTAGCATGTCTTCAGTCAGTTTTTCTTAATAAAGATTCCTGTTGGAAGAACCGTTCCAAGAGTCCTGTCTTCTTAAGATGTAAATTGAGGTGGGTCCTTACATGCGCCTTTACTTTTCTCATGTTGCTTAGTTAATTGTCAATATGGATTAGGATGACTCTGTGTGCAAAGGGGGTGTCCATTCCTATTCTTAATCCCAGTCCATGGATTTTTTTTTTATTGCCCTCCCATCCCAATTACAGGTGTTGGTGCTTTTGAAAATCCTCAACTGACCCAGAAAGTACCCTCGAGCAATTTCTTCAGGTCCTGCATATCAGTTCCTTTTTGATATTTAAAGGAGGGAAGAGAGGTTAAAGTGGAAAAGATGGAACTGACTGAGGAATAAATCATTGAAAATTGATAAGGGTTTTCCAGCTCAGCACTTCTCGAATCTTTTTGCCTTCTGCAAAAGGGTTCTGCATTATGCTCAGGATTCTTGCCGGTTTCGTTCCCATTTCTTTTGTGGGTAGTTTTTCATTTATTTGCATTTTTCATTTATGTATACTTTATACAATTTATACCAGTGAAATTTTCACCCACATTCTGTTTTGAATTATAACTGGGAAAGCACATACTTTTTTTTACCTATATTGACTAAGATTTGTTTTTTTTCCCAACAGAACAGGGTTGGAATTAATCCAGTCCTTGAGTTATTTGTAAAAACAGTAGAAGTCGGAAACAAATAATTAAATAAATAAATGTGATTATGAGAGTATCGTTTTCGCAAACAATATTTGAGAGAATGCTCTACTTTCCCACTCTTACTCTGCAAGGAAGCACAGAGGCAGCCTTCCCAGTTTCCCCTAGAGCAGGGGTAGGCAATCTTGTCTCTTTTATGACTCGTGAACTTCAACTCCCAGCATTCCTGAGTCAGCATGGCTGGTTCAGGATTTCTGGGTATTGAAGTCCACAAGTCATAAAAGAGACAAGGTTGCCTACCCCTGCCCTAGTCCTTGACTTACAACCATTTGTTTAGTGACTGCTGGGCAATTATGATTTCTTCTGGATGTCCTCTTCCTGGAAATCCAGCCTTATATTTTTGTGCAATCCTGTAGAAGATCAAACAGATTATAACCCATCACATGTCTATCGTTAATCAGGTTTATTCTGCTCTAAGCTGCTGATGAATTTGACTTCTCAGCCAAGAGAATGTATAAAATTGATTTCAGAAATTTATAAAACATCCACGTTTGGGTAAAAAAAATGAGCTACTTTGTGAACCTACCTAGATGAATATAATTAAACTATTACTAATAATATGAAATTAGGTAATATGAAATTAGGTAAGACATTGATTGCATAAGATTTAGATCTTATTATTCTCAAAGAGCACACCTTATAACACAAGGCAGTTTATAAGACTTCCCATTAAAGAGCCATGGCCAACTTCAACCTCCAACCATGGCCAACTACATTCTTTTTCCATTTGGCTGAAATCTCTTCACCTATTCAAATACCTAACACATTTATCTGAGTATTGCCCTGTGGCATAGATAGAAGTTGCATGCGTACATTTATCTGTGTAGCTTTTAAATCCAGACCTTCGGAATTAACAGAAGATTGGAATAGAGGATGATGATTTAATCCTTGATTCTCATTTGTGCCTTTTAATATTTGCGGATAGAGAAATTCAGTAAGGACAGGATAAAGGAAATTCATAAGGGAAGAATCACCATTTCCTATGCAGGGGTTTGAACTGACAGAGACTATATTGGTAATATTTTTCCTTTTCTTTTTAACATTTTCTTTTTAACAATCACAATGAAATAATTAAAAATATCACACACACACACTAGCTATATTGCTAATATACTTTCTGGCATATTCAGCTATAGTAAAAAAGCTTTAGACAGACTTGAACTTAAGTTTTCCCCAATGAATTCTTAACTCACTCCCACAGTGCCTCTGTTTTGTCCTCTTCACCATTAGATATACTAACAGTTCGATTTTATGGCCTAAAGCCATTAATAAAATATTTTCAATGGCCTGTTTAGCAAAAGCATAATAAACTTCAAGGTCTTATAAGAAGACTCAAAAAGCCAGGAAACACATACCCATCCCAAAAGGATTGTATAAGCAGATATGATCTAAGGTTGCGAGAGGAAAGTTTATTTGCTTATTTAAAACATTTATATAGCTCCCCAACTAATTTTGGGCAACTCCCAATCCAAAATTAAAAGACATATAAAATCACAGAAAACATTAAAAACAACAACCATCTGGTGTCAATCAGTGCTAACATGACATCATCTAATTGTTTCCCAAGACCTTGTGGAAAACGTCTTCAAAGCCTTACAAAGACTAAAAGAATGGAGGCCATCCCAAACTTCAGGGGGAAAGGCATTCCATAGGGCAGGGGCAAGTTCAGAGATACCTGGAGTCTGGATTCATGGCAAAGGGTTGTGTGGGAGTGGACAATGTATTAAGAATTATGTGGAGCATCCTGAAATAGCACAAACACTGCCTGTGGATTTGAGTTGGGAAGCATTTTCATGCTGGCTCAATTGCTGGCTCAGTTTATAAGGCTCTGAAGGGACTCTGGATTTACAGACTTTTAAGAATGTATTTCATTTTTAAACCTGCATTTTCAGAAGCTTTTCAGAAGGATATTCATCCCATTTATCAGGTGAACAACAGGTGTATTTGCTTGGATTGGCACTGTGTTCCACTGGAAGATGTAAATATGCAGTTCATATACCTCTTGGGTTGAATTCTTTGCTGTGGTTTATCCTTCAGAGGAGAAATATTCAAGGAATGTCATGACATTAATCATGAAAGCTGTATGTAGATTTTCCTGTTGCTTCTATAGGTATTTTAAGGACAGTCAGACTCTCATTATACAGGGAGTGAGAAAGTCATATTTATGATTGCAGCATATACTCCCATTCTGGTGGCTATGCCGTTTTGCATGTATGATACTTGAAAAGGCCAAATGTAAAAATATTACTCTTTTAGTTATCTGTTTTCAGAAATAGCAGATAAATAGACAGACAGACAGACAGACAGACAGACAGACAGACGGAGATGGAGATGGAGATGGAGATGGAGATGGAGATGGATGGATGGATGGATGGATGGATAGATAGATAGATAGATAGATAGATAGATAGATAGATAGATAGATAGATAGATAGATAGATAGATAGATAGATAGATAGATAGATAGATAGATAGATAGATAGATATTGAAAAATAGTCACAGTGCAAACTCTTCTTCTGGTGGTTTTTTCACTAGCCATGATTTAGTGTGAACCCAAAATATAGACCATAAAACGCTATCCAAGCACCATGCGACGAGGTGAGCTCCTGTTACTTGCCCCAGCTCCTGCCCACCTAGCCATTTGAAAGCATGCAAATGTGAGTAGATAAATAGGTACCACTTCAGTGGGAAGGTAACAGCATTACCATGGCCACACAACCACAGGAAAATGTCTTCGGACAGTGCTGGCTCAATGGTTTTGAAACAGAGATGACCATTGCCCCATATAGTTGACGACAGCTAGCAGACTAAAATCCAGTGAAACTGCTCTATCTATCTATCTATCTATCTATCTATCTATCTATCTATCTATCTATCTATCTATCTATCTATCTATCTATCTATCTATCTATCTATCTATCTATCTATCTATCTATCTATCTATCTATCTATCATCTATCTATCTATCTATCTATCTATCCATCCATCCATCCATCCATCCATCCATCCATCCATCCATCCATCCATCCATCCATCCATCCATCCATCCATCCATCCATCCATCCATGTATATATGTACACACAAACATGCAAAGGTTTTATAATTCAGAGTCTGAGTCCACACATTACATTATAGATTGTTTTAACCATTGATTTTGCCACAATAACTAATTTTGCCTAAATTGATGGGTTCACCCATTAATTTTCTGCCTACTCGTTTTCTTGTGTTATGTCATGAAAGGCTGAGGGAACCCAAATCACCAGTTTCTTTCCTTGCTTTGAAGTAACTAGAAAGTTTCTTCTTTTCAGAAAAGAAACACATTACATAATTGGCAGATAAAAAGGCATGAAATTATGTGAGTTAATGACAAAGAAATGAATGAGGCTGCCTTCTCTTCATATCAGTGTTCCGTCATGCTTAAAATAATTTACGTTTCAAGCAGTTTTGAAATTAGTCCTCCGCTTAATGATCCTAGACTGGATATCTTTCTCACTGCGGGTTAAATAAATAATTGGGTCGTAAAAAATAATCAAGGTCACAACGAAGTGGCAACACAAAAGAACTTCAGGTATACTTTTCACTCCTCTCTGTCTCTCTCTCTCCTTTTCTCTTCCATTTCTGTTTGAATATTCATGGAGAGGAATCTGCACCAGAAAATTTAATAGAAAGGTCAGCTTCTTATGATAGTAAAGAAAGCAGTTGAGAAGTTGGTGTACTCTTCTTGCATGATGAATGATCTAATTTACTCAAAATTGGAGCACAAATAGTCCATAATGCAGCTGAGAACCTTGGACCCTTTGTGGATGTTGTTAATGGTTACCATTACTCCCTCCCTTTCAAAGGTAGTTTACAAAAATCTGGTGATTTAAAGTCTTCATATTCTAAGCTAAAACAAGCTAATGTCACTTATGGCTTAATGTGATACATTCATCCAGTCATAGATACCTAGCCTTTGAGTTCAGGTACTCATGATGATGTTTCCCTGGAGAATTGCTGGCTCTGTTTCCCAAATATGATCGCTAGTTCATTGTAAACAGTTGCCTGTCTTTCACGGTTGAGAATATTGTCCCTTAGGTATCCACATTATTCCAGTTGTGCATAAAAATAGACTATTCTTTATTATAAAATCAAAACAAATTCAATTCCTGATTAAAGAAACCAGGGGTGAAGAGAGATGAACACTTGGAAGGGTAGCAATGAAAGCCTTGGAAAAGATATTCAGTGTTTGCACTGACAAAGATCAAGATTACAGAGGCAATGATTTGCCTGTGACAATCTACAGAACTGGAAGAAGGGTTTTGAAGAAGCAGGATAATATTGTGTGTTGATGCTTTCAAAGTATGGTGTTGGAGAAGACTCGTGGGAATACTTTGAATAGCCAAGAAGACAAACGAATAGCTCATAGAACAAATCCAGAGTTCTCTATCACGGCACAAATGGCCGGGTACAAATTTATCATAATTAGAATTTATTATGCAAGGGCCTATGTCTCTGGAGAAATCTACAGTGCTAAGAAAGGAAGAGAAGAGTGATGAGTATACAGGGATGAGTGTACAGATAATCCCAGAGATGGTCTATGTATGTGGTTGTTAAAGGTTGGCACTAACTTTGTGGCACATAATCAATAAAATCAGAGCATTTAGTAATTCTCCTCTCTCTTGTCCTCACAATACTGGCTGCCAGTAGGGGAGAATGGATCAACCAGCTGTTATGAAAACTAATATTATCTCACTATTTTGAATGTGTACGGATTCCACATAGAATCATTGAATGTGTGGTTCAGAGATTAACTTGTCTAGTATGCAGCCCAAAGCAAGAATCTGCTACTATAGCATCTTTAATATTCAGCCAAGCAACCTTGAACTGTTTCAACACATGGTGTTTCAGCACACCATCTTCTGAGGCTGTGTGTTCCATTCCTGAACAGTTCTTTCTGTTAACCAGAATCTATTTCCTTGTAATTTAAATCTGCTATCCTGTTTCCTGGCACAACAGTGAACAATTCCACCCCATCTTCTACCTGTCAGCCCTTCAGATTGGTTCTCTGAACCTCGCTGCATGCTTTATCCAGGGCTGGAGTGCCATTGTCATGAGACTGTAATTAACACTGCAGTCTGTTAATACAATGGCCTGAATAATTCTAAGTTACTTCATTTGTGATATTTTTGCCTGCTGTTTCTTTGACAAGCAAAGTACATTGAATACCACTGGGCTAAAGTAAATTCTATTATGTTTCTAACTCTAAAGATGATTGTTCACCACAGGGCAGGGAGCCTTTAAAAAAAAATCCTAATTTTATCTTGGTTAAAGTATTTGCCTGCTTCTCATTTTTTTTAATTCTCACATTTGACCTGTTTAAGAGATCTTATAGCAGTCCTCCCAATTCACTCATATCCTTATTCAGTGTGCATAACATGCATAAACATAAACCATGGTTTTATCAAGCACTTTGGCTAAAAAAACTAATGCAATCCTTGGCTGTATAAACAGAGGCATAGAATCAAAATCACATGAAGTATTAGTACCGCTTTATAAAAACTTAATAAGACCACATTGGAATACTGCATCCAACAGTTTTGGTCACCACAATATGAAAAAGATGTTGAGACTTTGGAAAAAGTACAGAGAAGAGCAACTAACACGATTAAAAACCTGGAGATTAAAACATATGAAGAACGGTTGTAGGAATTGGGTATGACTAGTCTAGAGAAAAGAAGGACTATGGGTGACATGATAGCAGTATTCCAGTATCTGAGGGGCTGCCACAAAGAAGAGGGCGTCAAACTATTCTCCAAAGCACCAGAGGGCAGGACAAGAAATAATGGATGGAAGCTAATCAAGGAGAGAAGCAACTTGGAATTAAGGGCAAACTTCCTAACAGTGAAAACAATTAACCAATGGAACAGCTTGCCTTCAGAAGTTGTGGGTGCTTCATCACTGGAGGTTTTTAAGAGACTGGACGGCCACTTGTCTGAAATGGTACAGGGTCTCCTGCTTGAGCAAGGGATTGGAAAACCTCCAAGATCCCTTTCAGCTCTATTTTGAATTTGAATTTGAAAATTCATCGTCTCTGCTTTGCCACAACCCAATTTAAATCCTACGTCAGTCTACCTACTCAGTGTGCCTGATGACAGGAGCTACAATTCATGAATGCTTATGTCTTTTTAATAAAATGTGTTAGCTGGAAAAGGTGCTACCAGATGCCTTATAATGTAATGTGCTTCTTATGTAACCCACACTAAAATACTTCAATCATTTTTATGGAACAAGAGAAAACTAATGAAGACCCACCATTTATATTTTTTAGCTTTGGGGTGGATAAGTTGTGGTTTTCTAAACTAAGTTTAGAAAATGTCAAACTGGAACTGACTGGAACTTTCTGTTAACAATACCATTAATTCATTACAGAATTTAGTTGATGGGAAATTTGTTTTTTCATCCAATAATTTACCTCTTAAAATGGGAAGGTTTAGTTTCATAACTTATATTCAGAATTCCTGCTGTCCCCATGGATTACAATCAAGTAATTATATCTTAAATAGCAGGTCTGGACACTGAATAGCAAGTTATTTTAGTTAGGAACTAAAATAGAAGTTTAGTTCCTAACAGCCTGGGAGCCCTGGAAGGCAACAGTGAAGTGAATTCTCAGCCTGCCAAGCATTGCTTTACTTTCAAAATCACAGAACTATTTTTTTTTTAGGCTTCACAGAAGTTTCTTTCAGATGTGATTTAATATTCCACTCTGCTGGAAGGCAGATTTAATAGGATCCCTCGTAGTGAATATACTTACCCTTGTGGTTTAGGATAGGCTGAAGCTACTGGGCATATCCTGTCGTACTGCAAATGTTATTGAGATCTGTGTAGTAAACATATTTTTCCCCCATTAGCAAACTTTCCTGGCCATTAGGATAAATTCTTGCTTACTCGTGGGCAGGAAACCCATTACAAAATATAAGACAATAAATCTTTCTGTGTTGCGGCTGTATGATAAAAGATAAGGTAGGCCAGCAAAACAGGTAAGTAGCAATAGTAAATAGTCTCCCACTACTTTTACATAGTGGTTATCTGATTTATTATGTTAATATCTGTTTCATTATGTATATTTTATTGTCTGGACAGTTTAATGCTTGTAAGCTATTTTAAGTTGTTGGCCTTTGGTTGTAATAAACTACTAAACTAAAGTATGAAAACATCAGCTGGGTTCCATATTTCATTGAGATATTGAATGCTTTCGGAAATTTATGAGTAAGATTTCAACGTCTGGCAGAGAAGAATATATCAAGAAAGTGTACCGAATGGTCTAAGTGGAGACTGAAGGAACAAACTTTTTAAAAACCTGTATGCATGCAATCCCAAGTGCTAGATAATGAAGCTAATTTATTGAGAACATTGATTATTGATACAGTCTGGCTGGTGGAATCTACCAAGCAATTTTTCTTCGGACTCTATAACATAAAGATACAAATTAGATAGAAACCTAGCAGTAGGATTGTGGAAACATTCATAATTGGTCTCCTAATTTGGATAGCTTCTGGTTAGAGACAGACATGGAAGAAATAATCCATGTAATGATTTTAGAATCTTAAGTAAGTGTTTGAGTTACCTAAGTTTTGGTTTCATGATGAATGCTTCCAGTCAACATTCTGATTTTTCTTCATCTAACATTGAATGATTTATTCTTCTTGCAGTCTGAAATTTATTTTTCAACAATTTTCCCAGGTACCACAGTTCTAAAACATTTTTCTTTCATTTGGTATTTCTGATGATCCAGCTTTCACTAGCATATGTTATAATTAGGAAAATCATTGCATTGATAATACATACTTGTATTAGTAGTAGACTTTACAGACATAAAACTTGACCAATTTAGTTGCTTCATATTCTGCTATAAGTGTTGCTTCCTATCATTTATAGAAAATTTTCAATAGGCAGTTGAGGTGACCTAGTGTACCAAAAAGTTTTTTTTTAAAATTACCCATAATTTATTGTGTTTTATAAAGTCATTAGACTCTGTATAATCAGTAAACATAAATACATATGCAGAACTCCATATTTGTAATGAAATATGATCTCAAGTAGTCTTCCCTTTTCCAATCCAGTTTATAAATCCAACAATTATTATTCATGCTTTGTTGAAGTCTGGATTGCAAAATCTTGAATCTTATGTTACCTGTATGGGAGATAAATGAAATAGTTCAGTAGTTGGGGAGCATTTTGTTTTATTCTGGCCATTTTTGGGGAATTGGGATATAAATTAATCTTTTTCTGTCCTTAACACTGCTGTATTTTCCCTATCTGCTTACAAATGGCAAGTAGCACTTTAACTGTATCGTGTTCTAAACAATTCTGCTATTTCACCAATTTTTGCAGCTTTGTTGTTAAAAAAATAATTTTTTAAGGTCCATTTAACCTCACTTTCCAGCATATCTGGCTAAAATGATCAAGCATTTGTATGTATAATTGATTCTGGAGAAAAAGACTTTTGATACAATTCTTCCATATGTTCATCCTACTTCTTTATATCTTCTTTCTGAAGTACATGTTTGCATTCATTATGCCTGTTTAATGCATCTGAATTTCCTTTGATTTCTGTAATTTTCTTGTATTTCCCATTCAGTTGTTATTCTCAATTTCTTTGCACTGTTTTGGCTGAAATATCTTCTTGTCTTTGGAAGTATAATTTAATTGAACCAATTTTCTTATTTTTTTTGCTTTTTGTTTTTTCTTTCTACTGTACTTTGCTATTTTTTAAATCCTATCTGTGGACAGGCATTTTACATTCTTTTGATTTTTGCATTTCAGGATATTCTTGTTTTCCTTCCCTTTAATGATGTCACAAAATCCTCCCCAGATTCACTTCAGGAATTCTATTTATCAAATCTAATCTGTTAACTCTCTTATTTACCCTTTCTGCATAACCATGTGGAATAATAGCGGGATTTCATCTTGTTGGTCTGATGATTTTATTTCTTTTCTCTAAAATAAGTGTCAATTTGGCAAGAAAACGTTTGTGATCTAAATCACAATCAGGACCAGGTTTTGTTTTTCTGGTTGAATAGAGTTTTGCTTACAATATATATAGCCAATTATGTATATCATAAAGGTATAAATAAAGTATATTGCCAAAATATTTTGCCTAGTCAGTGTTATCTCTTCGGTAATGTCCTTTTAAAAAAAATAAAAAATAGTTGAACTAGGTAGGATATTCATTGTAGACATTGAATTTTCTTAGCAGAACTCCATTAGTCTATCTCCTGCTCTGCTTTGTATTGTGAGATCAACTTTTTTCTGTAAAACTAGATGTTATTTCACTTGCAACTTGAGCATTCCAGTCTCCTAGAATAAGGAAACTAATCTGGAAAATGTCAGTGTCTGTTTGGAGATCCCATTATGCAAATTATGTAAATCACTTCAGTTGTCAAAAATTATGGTGAATTTTACACGATAGAATTCTCTGACCCTGGGAATGAAAATGGACATTTGCAAAATATTGTAGAACAGGAACATATGGAAATTTTTGTGGTACCAAATAAATAATGAGTGTCCCCCTGTGAGGCACAAGAAATCAAGTGCCAGGACAGGGTTCAAAAGCACTGTGAGTTTATTCCATGCAACCTATATACACAAGAACTACTCATAGCCAAGACAAAGTGGTGCCAGATAAGTTAATGGGGTTCAAGGGGTGGCTCGGCTTAGGTCTTTTATGGGGGTGCAGAGTCCCCAAACTGCTGATGCATTTAACTCAAACTCAGCGTGGTCATCTCCTACATCATCCCATTAAACCAAAACTTAGTTAGGAAAAGCATTTGGGGAGCTTGTCTTAAAAATACTTGTGGATAAATGAGGACTAACAGATAGAACATTTCCAGATAGCTGCAATAATCCTGCTTTCTAGACTGTGAGTTGATTAAAGGAACATTTCATTTATTTATTTCACATATTTTACATATCCTGTTAGAACACTTACTTTAAGATACAGTGTTAGCAGAAGCCCAGAAAATTAGGTTACAATAAGTCGTGGTTAAATTAACCAGTGGTCAACATGGTTTAGGAATAAAGCACAACTCAATAATCCATAGTATAATTTAGTTTGATGCGTAGCTTGAGCAGTATGAAACCTAGACTTGTCCATCTCTAATTATTCCTCTGATAAATTTTGTTATATTCAAAACGATATTTCATTTCCCCCCCTGCTTATCTGCAACAATAGGTTTTTGAAAATCATTTTCACCAAATGCCTCATTCTTCTGTTGTTTTGCTTCTGAAGTTAAAAGTCAGTCTGCCTTCTGGCATTTATTTTCCATGATGAGGGACAGAGGTTCCTGGTGGATTAGAAAACCAGCTTGCTAAAACTTCCCACACACAAGCAATGCAGAGAGTTTGTCTAGTATGTCTACGGTTTCTCACTCGCAGCCAGATTGCAATATCTCTTCTCCCATTGACTGAGCTGATTTAGCTAATCCTGCCTGGCTAGGCTGGTATCCCGTTTCTGAGAGGTGCTTGGTGCTCTCTGAGCTTAGTTGCGTTCTTGCAGATGTTACCCAAACTAGATACCATCATCAGTGTTATAAAAGCAATCCCCACTCCCTTCTAATTGCCTAGTTGGGTAATGAGACATCTGCAAGAGAACAACCAGGCTCAGAGAGCACCAAGAACGCCACAGTTCAATGCTGTGTTACAAATATACCTCTTTATTGGTATCCCTTTTCTGCCTCACTGATCCATGTGCATCCTGTGGAAAACATTGTGCTCCATGGAAGAGAACAACAATTAGGAGTTCCAGTGACTTCAATCCCATACTCCTCAGTGTCTTCTTTCAGAAGATAGATAGTGGTTATGGTAGAAAATCTCCTAGTAGAAGTCATCCAGATGAGTAGGTGATACGGATGAACTAAAATGTACATATTTCTACAATATATATTTTTTTTCTGAGGAGGGAATATAAGTAGCTGAGGGGTGAATTGTTGTGTTCTTGGAATTCTCTAGCCAATCGGAGGTATTACTAGGCTAGATAACAGTGAAGGAGTAGATGGACTTAACATCTGGCTGTATTTATGGTGTAACTCAGTGGTCCCCAACCCCCGGATCGTGGACCAGTACCGGGCCACAGCATGCCAGCAACTGGTCCACACAAACAAGCAAAGCCCCATCCGTTGGAGGCAGGCAGCACACAAAACCACACGCTCTCCAGTCCGCGGAAAAACCTCTCTCCACGGAACCGGTCCCTGGTGCCCCAAAGGTTGGGGACCTCTGGTGTAACTTCTCTTATCGGCTGTGATTGGAATATTATTTCCTCCTTGATTGCCTTTCAGGTGGGATACTGTGTCTACCTTGATTGCTCCACCAGATAATCATAGAAGACCCTAAACACCAACCAAAGCTAGTAGGATGAGCTATAAATATCAGGAAGCTCCATGCACTGATGATATTACCTTGCCTACCTAACAACACATCTGCAGGAAAACAACCGATCTCAGAGAACACTAAGATCCCAACAATGTTCAATTTTCTTCTTTGTTAGGTTGGCCTAATTGGAAGGGGAAATAATTTCGTATAGCGTGGGCATTGTACAGTAATTATTGTACTACAACAATGATCAGGAAGTTTCAAACTCTTGCGAATTTCACTACAAATGTACAGTTTTGAAATTCTCCAGATCAAGATTTTTTTTTTTTACCTGTGGAGCTTTTCCCTGAGATATAATTATACAATCATACTTTACAGAAACCCTCTGGATTATTTTTTTTTAACCAAGATAGTAAATTGCCAGAGCAATCTTTTTCAAACTGTAACCTAATCTTTTATTTTCTAAATCTTTCACATAAACTTCTGGTTGTTATTGTGTGTGTGTGTTTTAAAAAAACTTAACTGTATGGCAATTTGTTCCTATCAGAAGATAAAATTATCTCTCCTTCAAGGTTGAGTAGTTGTAATTGCCCATCATATAAATCTTTTGTCAAATAATGCCCTCTGGCAACATGACACTAATAATTGTTCAATTACCTTTAAAAAAAAAGCCTTCAAATGACCAGACTCATAATGATGGAACTTTATTAATAAGTAGGGTTTTAAATACAGGGGGGGGGGTGTTTTGCTATAGAAGATAAGTTTAGTTTTCTGTCAGAGCATGCACAGTCTTATTGCACTGAGATAACCCAGGAGTAAACACAGTAAACAGTGGTCTATATTAAATGGTGGTTTATCTTACACTATCTACCGGTACAATATCATACACCAGGAACAATTTACATACACGTGCTAATACAGCAGGCTCTAACACACATCAGTTACAGCAGGAAACGGAAGAGAGAGCACACATCTGCAGAGCCTTCCCTTTTATACAAAGCTCTTAAAAAGATATAGACCCTGCTTGCTCTTAAAGAGACATAGACCCTGCTGAGTTGTTCCCAACATTACATCATACATCTTACATTACATCAGTTGGTTAGCTTCTAAATCATTACCTTGACATTTTCCAATTAAGGTATGCCTTTCTCTCTCAAAAGTTTGAAACGACTGTAAAGATGCTTTTCATCAGCTTCCAATTGATTGCACTCTTGCTACATTAAATGTTCCTTGGTGAATAGTCAAAACAGAGATACTATAATCTGAGGGTGAAATTTCGTTCTCTGAGCTTGCAGGTTGGTCTCTGAACATTTCGTTACCAGGCTAGGTAACCTCTTCAACGGAATTTAGGGGGTGTCAGTGTTCTTCCGCTTATAAGGCCTTCAGGTGTGGGTGTGTTAAGTAAGGGTCTGTGATGGGTCTTGTGATGAGTCAGGTATTGTGATGGGTCTTGTGATGGGGAGGTTACATCAGATCAGGGTCATTGGGAGGTGAACTGTTGGTGGGAGGGGGGCTTGCGTGGGTTGATTGAGGGTCTGTGCTTTCTCTGGTTGGCTGTGTGGTTGATTTGGATTCTGAGGGCTTTGTAGGCTGGTTGTAGGTCGATGTGTCTGTTCATGGAATTGCTTGTGGAGTGCCAGGCTTCAATGAACCCATGAGCATGGTGGGTGGTAGCGTGGCCAATGATTTTCATGTTGTTCCAATCGAACTGGTGCTGTTTGGTGTCGATGTGGGTAGAGATAATCTTCACCCTCAACGTACACCCGAGCTACAGATATTTGCTACTATCGCATACTATAATCTGTCAAAAAAATTAAATTTATCTGTGACTAGAGTAGTATCAAGTTATACAAATAAACTTATATGTTGTAAATTTCCTTGATACGGATCTTGCAATACAGTGTCATGTTTAATGCTGAAGGTGCTGCTCCAGGTATGTCTATGATCTTATAATCTTTGCATTTGGATTGGCAGTTGTTGCTTATTTATTCTTTTTAAAAAAAAAATTATACCTAGTCTGAAATATTTCAAATGCAGTTTTTATTTCAAACAAAAACCTGGTGAATTTTGCCATGAGATTCGTGATCTCAACAGGCTTAGCATAAAAAACGACACAGCCAGAAGAAAAAAATTAGAATCTGATCTAACACTTCACTTGGGCTCACATATTGTACTGAACTATAATATGTTATTTTGGGTGTTGCACATTGTGAACCTAGTCTGCTTAGTGCAATAAGTGGTCCTCAACTTACGACTGCTTGTTTAGTGACTGCTCAAAGTTACAACAGTCTTGGAAAAAGTGACTTGTGATTTTTGCTCACACTTATGACCATTGAACCTGTCTGTGGTTGCCTGGTCATAATTTTGGCATTTGTCAAGCAGGTCACATTTATGACTGTTTGAACTGTCCAGTGGTCATCTGATCACAATTTGCAAACTTTTATGCCAATTTCTGACAAACAAAATCCCATAGAGAATGCACGATTCACTAAACAACTGCATGATTTGCTTAATGAATGTATCTATCATCCATCCATCCATCGTAACTCCTTGCTAGCTATTCAATCGATAAATTTATCATTTTTTTTATGTCTGCCCATCTCAAATTCCTGACTCCGAGTGGCTAACAACAGCTACAAACATCATAAAACCCATCACTATAAAAACCAGCACATACATAATCAACAGCCAAGGTAAAACAAACAAACCATCCAACCAAAACAGAACCAATAAAAGCAAGTCAACATAATCACTTGAGTGGCTCTGCCATGCATCCAGATCCTGAGTCTGGTGGCACAACCATATCTTTAAGGCTTTATGAAAAGCCAGCAGAGTCTTTTGGGGTTATTCCAAAGGGCAGAAAAACTCATCTTCCTGGGCCTTGAAACGAGTAGACGTAATTGGGGAGTGGTGCCCCCTCCATAAGCCAGCCCCATGCCATGAAGTTCTTTATAAGTCATTAATAGCAAAAGGTAAAGGTTTCCCTTTCCAGTCATGTCCAACTCTAGGGCGCGGTGCTCATCTCCATTTTTTGGTTGAGGGAGCCAGCATTGTCTGAAGACACTTTCCGTGGCCATGTGGCCAGCATGACTATATGCCAAGGGGCATGGAATGCAGTTCCTTTCCCACCAAAGTGGTACCTATTTATCTACTCGCGTTTGCATGCTTTCGAAGTGCTAGGTAGGCAGGAGCTGGGACAAAGAACGGGAGCTCACCCCATCTCGCGGCACTCAGGTCTTGAACCTGGGCTGTCAGCTTTCCAGCTGACAAGCTTGAATTAAACCCAGAAGCATACCAGTAACCAGTGCAGCTTGCAGAGCTGATTCCTAACATGCACTGAAGAAGGAGTGTGCATAATTGCCCACACTGCTCCGTTCTGTACAAGCTGTGGTTTTCTGTAAAAAGACTATTGCATGGCAGAAATTGCTATGGTCTTAGACGAGTTAAGTTGCCTGTTGTGCAGCAGTTATTTCTTCTTTGAAAATGAACTTTCACCAGAGTATCATAAGTGTGTGATCAAATTTAAAACTCGTAATATTGCTATATAACTTGCAAAATCAATATAGTCACTTTTAATTTCATCCAGCTGTCCTGAATTTTGCATTTTTTGACAGATTTCTCAAAATTATCTCTTGGTTCTCCTGTAATAATTCACATTGATTGTTTTGTATCTGATCAAGTGAACAGTAATAAACTACTGGATTAAAATGCTGCTAAAGTCAGCACATATACGTACACATATTGTCTTATCAAAGGTTTCTTGCTTTTGAATCAAAGCATTAAAAGCTTCCGTTTCTTTGTTTCCCAATGGATTTTAGTTTTTTTTTTAAAGGAGAAAGATGGATTTGGCTAAAATTATAGCATGCAACAGATTATAGTGGTGTCTTAAGAATTTTAGTGACAGGTTGAGAGAAGGACCAATGATAATGATTTTTTTCTCTGTCTGTGAAAAAAGAAGGATCTTTTCAAAAAGGTCTATTGGCTTTTCACATAGAGAAGAAAATAGCTTGTCCCCCTGGTTCCATTGTAGTTAGCATAGCCTTACCTGACTTATCACTTGCAAATATACATGTTAAATATGGACACCTGCAAAAGAAAATATGTTTGTCCTTGCAGAATTGGGTGCAAATAAGACTTCCTTCTGCTTTCCACATTCAATCCATGAGTTGATTGGACAGTCCTGACTCTCCATCCTTCTATCCTGAAAGTCTAAAACGTAAAAAGGGAATTAGTCCTGAAGGTAGCACTGACTTTGAAAGGGATCCTTCGCTTCTTTGGAGATCCCAGAATACCCCTTTGAAGAACTTCACCTAAAACTCAATGAAATGAGTTCTTCATTAAGAAATGGGGCCTCTGTCCAATATTGTCCAGAAAGTATCGTATCGAGGAGGATCTTCTGATATAGGCAATTCATCACCTTGCCTTGATCCTCCTCGTGAGGGACTTTCAAAGTCCCCCCACACTTCTTACTTTGTTTTGTACCTCTGTTCTCTTTCTCTCTTTAACATATATATATGAAAAGTCAATCGAACTAAAAAGAAAAAAAAAGGAGTCTTTGTGTTTTGTCACAATATCCCAAAGGTGCTTTTTTGAACTGGACTTTCTTGTTTTTCTTTGAAAACGTTTCGCTTCTCGTCAAAGAAGCTTCTGCAGCTCTGACCACCGGATGGTGGGGAATGGAAAGATTTATATTCCTTGCAGACAGCTGGTCATTTGCATCCTTTTAGAGAGTCACTGAGGCCACATCCATTTGCACCACTCAGGTGACCTTGAAGAAGCTTCTTGGATGAGAAGCAAAACTTCTTGAAAGAAAAACAAGAAAATCCACCTTGAAAAAGCACATTTGGGACAACCATGACCTGGATGACTGAGGATCTTCATAGACATTTTGTCACAATAGTTGATCCAATTTGAAAAGCCAGTTCGATTGAATTGCCTTTAAATCAAATCTCTAAATTGAAACACCTTAGAGCTCTAATTAGTACGGCTCTCTATCCCTCTCAAATGCTCTTAGCAGGAGAACTTATCCACCCTGCTGTCAGCAATACTTTCCCCATTCTATGTCTTCTTAAGCCTAAGTTCCTCACAAACCTTCTCTCCTTTTTCAGCACAAAAAGGAGCCTTAGTTTTAGATTTCTCTTCAGTTGGGAAAGGTCAACTCCAAAACCGATTAACATATGTGTGAGATATCTGATATGTATTATATCCCTACCCAGGTTTTCCATTCATTGTGCAGAAAAGGAGAATTTCAGAAGCAGAGAGAGAGAGCAAGAGAAAAAAAATATCCTCTTTAAGGGAAGCTGGAGGATAGGGTAGAGAGAAAAAGGGCTGATAAAATCTGTAACTTCATAAATCACATTTAAAATATATTACAATAGCATCTTCCTTTTAAAATAAATGTTGCATGAAAGATTAGCATTCCTTGACCAGTCAAAGGGTTGGAAGGTGAAGAATGAAACAGTGCTAGTTTTGTTTTAAGCATGGATAGGCTTTGTATCTGGTTAGGAGGCTGCAATCTCATTCTTACTTTCTTTTCTTGGAGAGAGAACCACACTGAAAATGTAATGCATTCATAAAATAATACAATTTCTTTTTGCTTCATGGCAAAATCGAGCAGGAAATTAAAAGATTAAGAATTAAGTGCTGGCTATATCTACAATAAATACACAAAGCATGACAGTATATGACAGAATATATATATATATATTCAATAACACAGTCCTCGATCTCCGGGAGAAATATAAACCAGCTGTTTATTGTTAAAAAGTTTAAAACAATAAAAACAACTATTTACAATATTAAAACAACTTAGCTTTCGCTGGTCCTCTGCCAGCGTCCTCAGAGTAAAGTTTTGGGGTGGAAATTACTTTTATAAACCTTGCTAGCCTAACTGCTTACTCATTGACCGTGTGATAGGGCCATCCGTCCTGGATGACCGTAATTGCCTTAATTGTCCCGCCTCCTCTTTTTTGCACTCCAGTTCTCCAACCTTCCTCCCTCCCATCCTTGTCAATCCCCTCCTTCCTGGCGTTGCCGCCGTTGGCTTGCTTTCCAGCTGCGCCCCCGTACTCGTTCTGGGCCTTACACCCAGATCCGGTGTCTTAGATGCCTTCCCATTGCCGCTCCCCTCCTTTCCATCCCGTTTGTCTGCCCGTTGTTCCTGTCTTCCACTATCTATCCCTATTAGTGCTATTTCCTCCGATTTCCTTCCGCGCTTGGATGTGCGTGCGCACAGCCGTATCCCGTCCCTCTGCCTCGTCTGCCTACGATCAGCTGGGCTATCTGCCGGCTCACTCCTGAATTCACCTCCTCTCATCCTTGCAGATCCTATCCTTCCTAATGTTGCTGCCGTTGGTGCGTTAGCCAACTGCCTCACCTTCCCCCCTCCTTCTTATCCCTTTGAACCATCCGCTGTACCTGCCTTCCATTATCTATCCCCCTGGGTCCTATTCCTTCCAATCTTTCTGCATGCCTGGGTGTGCGCATGCACAGCCGCATCCTATCCTTCTGCCTCATCTGCCTAAGCTCAGCTGAGCCACCTGCTGCCTCGCCCTCAGTTCCACCCTCTCCCTTCCTTACCGATCTTATCCTTCCTGGTGTCATCGCTCCTGATGCGCCTTCCACCCCCACCCCCACACGCGTTTTGGGTCGCGCGGCTAGGTCTGGCATCCTCACTGCCCCCCCATTGGCCATTCCGGGCCGCACGTCCAGATATGCTTTTAATGTCTGATATGCCGGGGGCAATTCTACGTGTCGATTAATCGAGCCCGCATCTGAGAACCAGGCCTCCTTCAGTAGGCGCCCTCCTTTGGAGGCATCCTGGGCGATGGCTTTTGCCCCCATGAAGTCAAATGAGTGACTACCGTTTGGCCTTTCTGGACGTATTAGTCACGCGCCAAGCCAACGGCACCCTCCACACAACTGTATACAGGAAAGCGACCCATACCGACAGGATGCTGCATTACACGAGCAACCACCCGGCAGCCCACAAGATCGCATGCATTCGGACGTTATTTGCACGTATAGATACGCATTGCAGTACCAAAAAGGCTAAGCAAGTGGAACGTGCCCATCTCCACCAGGTATGCAGGTGGAACGGCTACCCGGCCAGTTTTGTCCAAAGATATAGTAAGCGCCAGGAACCCCGTAGAGCACCAGAGGACCTAGGGACAATATCCTGGACAACGATACCTTACGTCCAGGGGGTGTCAGAGGCAACGGCTCGCATATTAGCGCCGCATAACATCAGGGTGGCCCACCGACCCAACCAAACACTCCGTATGAAAACGATGCGCCCTAAGGAACCACTGCCAGAGGAGGAAAAAATCATCGGTGGTCTATAGGGTGCACTGCAAGGATTGCCAGTGTAATTACACGGGAGAGACGGCCAAACGGATAAAAACCAGGGTACATGAACACAAATTGGCCGTCAAAAGGCAGGAGCCGTATTCCCAAATATGGACGCATATGGTGAATAATGGACACTCATTTGACTTCATGGGGGCAAAAGCCATCGCCCAGGATGCCTCCAAAGGAGGGCGCCTACTGAAGGAGGCCTGGTTCTCAGATGCGGGCTCGATTAATCGACACGTAGAATTGCCCCCGGCATATCAGACATTAAAAGCATATCTGGACGTGCGGCCCGGAATGGCCAATGGGGGGGCAGTTTTTTGACCACCAATCTGCTGGTTCATGCTGATCGTTCTGTTTAAGATGTCGTAGTCAGATTAAGGATTTTACCAGTACTTGGAACATGTCTGATGGCTTTTCTCCAAGACTGAACAGAGCAGACCTTGTCTGTCTGGAATCTTCAATTAGCTGTTTCCCAATTTCCTCAATTTATTTCTCCTGTAGAGGGGTATAATTTATGATGGGTCCAGCAAAATATATTTCTTTATTAGGGTGGGACTTTAACAGAACACAGTATGTAGAACTGTTGCAGAAGACTATGGAAATATCCTTGAGGAAGAATGAGAGGGCGTTAAATAAATATTAGCTTAGCCATGAAAGAGAGGAGAGGGTGAGAAAGAAACTGAATAAGTTTCTGTCTTGATTCTCTTTGGTGTGAGATGGGAGGCAGGGAGAAACTCATTCAAAGTTTTGACATTTTGCTGTTGTAACATGCATCCATAAATCAGAATTCCAGTACTCTTCATGGAGTTTATTTCTGACCTACAGTACCTTGAGGGCCTGACAATAGTGCAGCAATCCAGATCCAAAGGGCAAAACATGGCTTATTCTACTCGTAAGTTTTTCATTCGCATTTTGCTTTTACCTTTCTGACCTGAAGAAGTGCTTATAAAATATAGATAAATGTGAAATTCAGTGGATTTCACTTCATTTTTCAGACTGCACATTAACTAGTGTCTGAAATATGAGCCAAATGAAAATCACAACTATTGTTTCAAGGGGCTTGGGATAGTTTGACATAATCTTTTACATTTGTTTGCTAAGCATTTCACATCTGTATCTAAGATTCAGTCAAATTAGGAAACTATGGAAAGTAATGACAGAAGTTCAAGAATTGCAAACTTTCTTATAGTACTACTGTTCGCTAATCTGTATTTTTCATAGTAAAGAAAAACAATTTCACCTACAAGCAGTGAAACAGAGGTTCATGGGCACGTGTCACGGTTATATGTACTGCCAAAGAGTCACCTGCATTTCCCCCCTAAATAGAAATCTTCCTGTTCAGATAGGAAATATGTCACTTTTGAAATAACCTTTAGTCACAAGCTTGTCATATTATTAGTTGACACCCAGCAGTTCAAATCTCACAGGAGGGCAAAACTTGCATTCTGAAATCTGCACATATACATTACTTGTAACATTAATACCCAATTTCACAGATTCATGACAAGTATAGCTTGAAGACATGATGCTACTAAATCATTCTGCTAAGGAGAAATTGAATAGCTGGCTGTAAAATGTAATTTTGAAAAAAATACTTTGAAGGATCATTACCCAATTTTGGAAGAATCTGCAATTTCAAGGAGATGTGATACTAGACTGAAAGTTAGAAACCCGAGGAATGATATGGGTTTATTTCATACCTTTAGATTTGTGTAAATGCATGCCTTACTTTGATTACACACTGAAACATTTATAATTTTTTTTTAAAAAAATAATCTTCCAATAGATTGAATAATTTTTATTTCCATAAAATAACGTAAAAAAAATTGTGTTACAATTTATTATGTGAGAAAATCATGAAAAATGTAAAAAAGAATAAAGTGAAATCAGTGAAATAATGTTTGTGAGATAAAATCATGTCAGGTCATACTACTGAAGCAGAATTTGTGTTCTATTCCAGCTAGATCAGCCATCAGCAATTCAGATATTAAGAGGACCTTTGACCTACGACAGAAATTGTAGCGAGTAAGGTTCAACCTCAGTTTTCATACTGGACTAATCTGAATTTAAGGATCTAAATTGTGTGATCTTTTCAGTCCAAAGAGAAGGTGATAGGTTGACCTTCTCAAATTATGATTTCCTGAAGACTATCTAATTTGGGTTGAGCCTCAAGGTCTGCTAAAGTTTTATTCTTTGAAGATGGGGAGACCACTCTTCAATCATGAGGGACTGGTATTAGTTTTAAATTTTCCATGACAAATATACAACTCTTTGTAATTTACAAAGCTATTATTGTAAATTAGTGTGAAGGTGCTGTAAGGAATTTGTTCACTGAGCCTCCATCTCAATCTCAACTTGATAATAGCTCTTCATGTGTCTCTATTTAGATTTACAGTAGGGAAGGAATCTACAAGTTTGAGGATTTAAGGATGTAGTGTCATGCCTCCGTCCGAGTCTGACTCTGAGGAAGAGATGGAGTTCTCAGTTGAGGCCCAGGAGGGGGTGTCTGTGGCTTCGGAGGACTGTAGGGAGGAGCAGGCTGAGGCAGGCCAGGGCCCTTCAGGTTTGGAACAGGGAAGGCAGAGTTCAGGTGAGGAGCAAGAGCCACCCCCACCTGATCCTAGAGCAAGGAGAGCAGAGAGGAGGAGAGAACAACGGAGGCAGGCTCACTTGCTCGGGAGGAGAGCGTCCTGCCCCACTCCACAAGGCACACCTGGGGATTAGTATTTAAGGAGACGCTGTGGGGTGAGGCATTTGCCGGGAACAAACGTGGGATCTTGAGATTGTTGTGACTTGTGCTCCTGTAACCTGGACACTTTGTATTCCGGACCAGTTTGTTTCCTGCTTCCCGATCACAGCTTACATTCCTGATCTCGCCTTGCAGTTGGCAGTTGGCAGTTGGCAGTTCACAGGCAAGCTGAGAGTAAAGAACTGTTTACGTTTTCTTGTCTTGTCTTGAGAATTTTGTAAACTTTCCTGGCTATCTTGGTTGAACTCTTGCCAGCATATGGGGGAGCCTTTGGGTGAACATTGGCAGTGATTCAAGGACTGTTGCTCTTGCCAGCCAACTGCCTTGCCTCCGTTCGGGGCCCTGGGTCATCACATGTAGTCACATACCCATCCTTTTCATATCTCCTCTCCTTTGATGGGAGAGAGAGAGAGGAAAGCAGAATGTCATAAAGAAATAGTAATCTCCACATGCCTCTGAACATGGGGCCATGTTAGTCTTCAGTTTCACCCAAGTGAAACATCAAATGAAATCATGCTTTCTTTTCCTCTTTGGAACGTGCAGCTGAATTATAGGGAAGCTCTGAAGAAATAAGGGCATGGATCAGAGAGAGATGCTATAGACAAAATAAAATTAAAAACAACTATTGACACAGTGTCACAGAATAGATGAGAGGACTACAGGGGAAAAATAATAAGGCATATTGTTTCCCTTGTTTGATCTGTCTCTGAGCAGGAGATATTCAGATTCAGTCTTCTGTGTGACATTTCTAGTGGAAAGAAGTCAACAAATAGAGCACGGCTGCTTAGCAGAAAACAGATTGTTGCTTCTCCCCAGTAAAATGGATAAAGAATGGATTAGATTATAAGAGCAAAGCGGATACCGAGCACACTGATATAGCTACCGTCATGAAAAGACCTTCATAACTCATATTTCTGGCATCTCAGGTATAGATTTTAACTGGAGAGAAGAAAGTATGATCGTGTACCCTTTGGGTAAAATGTCTTTGAGTTAATCAATAGCCATTCCGTGAAATAGGGAATAACCTTTAAGTACAGATACTTTCCAGGTCTGCTTTGGCTTGTAAATAAAGTCTCTTTTTTTACAGTGAAGTGGTAGGCAGGCAATTCAGTGAAACATTCCCTAAATATTTGGTAGTGGGAGCACATCTGCACTACCAAAAGTGATGGTGAAGTTTAGGCTTGGTGGAATTTTTTTTTTATGTAATTGATTTAATATCCCATGCCACGTGCATTGATTTTCAGAGTTCATTGACTTTGTCATGGATGGTAGCTGACTGAAGCCTTGTCGTGTAAAACTATTAATAATTTGGACATAATCTTAGCGTATCTGAACATGTGGAAGGCATACGTACTGTATCCAAAACATGTGGCCCTCCAAAGCCTTTTCCAGCATGACAGCTCCCGTGAGTGGTGTTACTAACTTTAATATCCAAGTCAGAATTTTAGATTTCAGAAGGAAATCTTTACCTTTTATCTAAAAGGGGCAGAGTGCACAAACACTCCTTTGACCTCCTCTTTACAACATATGTACATGATGCTTTTATATTATAATTTTAATACAATGAAAACCTTCTTGCATTTAAAAAGCATAGACAATGCTGCTGTAGAAGAAATGAATCCTGGTCAAACCTATGCTTGTCATCCTGTAGCAATGTGGATCAGCCCCCCCCCCCCCGAAATACCATAATCCTGAGAAGAGTTATCTTGTCGGTAAAATGAGGACCCAGATTGTTGGGGACTGCTTAGAGAGGGCTGTAAAAGCACTATGAAGTGGTATATAAGTCTAAATTCTGTTGCTAATGCTATTCCTTTCTCCATCTATGAACTGTTGAAACGTGATTCTGAAATATCTATATCTGTGTTTCTTCTTCTGAGAGTCTGCTTGTATAAGAAATAAAAGTTTGATAGAAGAATCTTTGGAAAATTTTGTTTTTTTGCAAATCCCACTGGAATTTAGCCTGATCTGAAACTGAAGGTTCACACATACATTCCAAACTAATTATTGTTTAGACCTAGCATTTCTCCACATGCTGTGTGATGCAGGCAGAGCTTGGCACAATTTTGAAAATATGCTTTATTACAAAATATATTCAGAAAAGCATATGTTCAATTAAAATGTGGCTTTTGGAAGAGGACATTTGTGGAAATAGACCATAAATCCAATTCATTCCATTCCAGTATCCCCATGTTCCCACAAGCCCAAGCATGCAGGATAGTGATGGGAAGTTTATAACATTTGCATCTTTTCCTGCTGTGATTGATTATGACAAATAATTCTCCCTCAATGAGAATGCATTTTAGGACTGGATATGGTTCTAAACTTCTACAGTGTTTAGAGGCGAAGCAAAAGCTAGAAACACTGAAGTTTCTTTGAAACCTGAAAAGTTCCTATTTCCCCCCCACCTCCATGTCCAAGCATTTCTTTCTAAAAGTAGAATTTCTGATGCTGGGATAACATAGGGTGTTGTTTTGAAGAACACCCATGCCCTTTCTTTGACCTTGAAAAAGGAAATTGGTGTTCAGAGTAATAGAGTTGCAGCTTAAAATGTTCAACAGAATTTATAATTATACTTAAGAATAATCACACATTATCTCTAGGTCAAATGGCCAATTCATACAAGGAATGTTACATATAATTTATTCCTTGTCAGTGCCACAATTTCCTTGATTTATTGTAGTCAAGAAAACTGATTTCTTGATTTCCTCTCCTCCTTTTCAACATTGTATTTTTAATGAATAAAAATAAAGTTTCCTTCCTTCCTTCCTTCCTTCCTTCCTTCCTTCCTTCCTTCCTTCCTTCCTTCCTTCCTTCCTTCCTTCCTTCCTTCCTTCCTTCCTTCCTTCCTTCCTTCCTTCATTTTTTGGCAACAGCTTCCAATCTAGTGTTTGGAACGTAACTTTCCATAACTTAATTAAAAACCTGCCTCATTGCTAAACCACCTTAATTTTATTGCTCTGGTTTTCAAAATTGAAACACTGTTTACCAAATAATGCAATAAAGGAGTAGAAGTTCATTACAGTAGCCAATAAATAATAATGCAAAATGTGAGATGCAGCAATAAAAAAATCGATGTAAAATAATTCACTTATGGGGGCAAGTATTTGTTTTTAACTATTCAGCCACTTTTATTGTGCCAAAATCATAGAGGTGATTTGGGGCTGGAGGTGAGAAAGATTTTAGATCGTTTTTTTTTTAAATTTCCCAGGATAAATGTAAATTGGCACATAGTGATTCGAGCAGAATCAGCATTTTCCAAACTTGGCACCTTCTTTTGTTTTCTAGCATGTTCACACCTCCAAAATAATAATAATAATAATAATAATAATAATAATAATAATAATAATAATAATAATAATAACAACAACAACAACAACAACAACAACAACAACAACAACAACAACAACAACAACAACAATAATAATAATAATAATAATAATAATAATAATAATAATAATAATAATAATAATAATAATAATAATAATAATAATAATATAGAATTCTGCAGTTGAGGAAGAATCTATTCCATTGCCATTCTTCAAATAAAAAATTAGTTCAGAACAACTGATTTCTATCATTGGAACAAAATGAAGCACTTCTTGTTCTTTGCTCAAGGAGATCATTATCGTGGCCCATTGTGTTCTTTATGATAACTTTCCTATTATGTAAACTGAGCTGGCACTTAGTATAAATTGCATCCTGCACCATAAACCTAATGGGATACTGGCAGAATGGATCATTCTCCTTTCAAATTGCATTGAGAAGGAGGGCAGATCACAAATTAAAACAGTGTTCCTGATCATGGGCCAAGTGACACTTCAATAAATGGAGAATACCATGCATTTTCACCCTTAACTCTGCCTGGCTTCTTTTCAAACATGGTATCTTAGTTGGCAGATCTTTTGTCCATTGGAAAGCTGCAGATCCTTCCTGTTAAGCGCGAGAGTCTAGGACAAGAAAATTAATGACAAAAATGAGGCATTTCTTCAAACACTCATTCCCAAATGTTTGAAAGCTGATGCATTTGTCGAAAACCTTTTCTTTAATCTTCCTTGCTAGATAATCCATGCATGATACTCCATCGTTTTTCAAGAACGACAAAATATTATATTTTATGACTTGCTTTGTAGATGTTTCCCCATATAGCCAGCATCTAGTGACTGGCTCTCAATCAAATTTTTGCTGTTGAAATAAGAGGAAAAAATGATGTCAAACTGTTCTGACAAATATCTGTACAGAGTACTTGATATACTTTCATTTCTTGGATCTAGCAAAGAAACCCAATCTTCTGTTTATTGAAAAATGAATAGATGAAGAAAAATGGACTCTCTTTTTTTGAGGAAAGGGCTTTTTTTAAAAAAAATAAAAAAATAAAACCACTCTAAAGAAGCTTGCATGCATGTCAAAACCAGATATCACTCCTTCCCCCGCCATGGGATAAAGGGTAGATTAAAGTCATAGTCAAGATGAAAAAAGGAGTCTTCGTTCAGGACAGTGACTTTCTTTTAAAAAAAGCAAAATCTGGAAAAAGGCTGAACAGTCAACAAACAATGTCCCGGCACAATAGAGGTTGACAGATTTTTGAAAGAAAGAAAGAAAGAAAGAAAGAAAGAAAGAAAGAAAGAAAGAAAGAAAGAGAAAGAAAGAAAGAAAGAAAGAAAGAGAAAGAAAGAAAGAAAGAAAGAAAGAGAAAGAAAGAAAGAAAGAGAAAGAAAGAAAGAAAGAAAGAAAGAAGAAAGAAAAAGAAAGAAAGAAAGAAAAAGAAAGAAAGAAAGAAAGAAAGAAAGAGAAAGAAAGAAAGAAAGAAAGAAAGAAAGAGAAAAAGAAAGAAAGAAAGAAAGAAAGAGAAAGAAGGAAAGAAAGAAAGAAAGAAAGAAAGAAAGAAAGAAAGAAAGAAAGAAAGAAAGAAAGAAAGAAAGAAAGAAAGAAAGAAAGAAAGAAACCCCCTGTCACTACCATCACAACAAACAAACAAAACACAGTCTTTTTCCCTTTTTTGTGGCAATTCCTGCACAGGAAGCCTTTGCAGGGCATCAAGAAGAAAATGTTTGATTTTCTCCTCTCAAATGTCTAGCCATTATTCAAAAAGACAAGTAAACAAGGGGGGGGAGGGTTTCTTTCTTTTTATTTGTTCAAACATATTTTCTTCTACTGGTGTGAAGTGTTTGTTTTGCCAACTCTCAGGCAGCGGGCCAATGCCAAACAAATAGTTCTTTTGAGGATCCAGAGACAATGAACACAGTAATGGATAAGGAGTATTTTAAGCTTTATTGTTTAACTTTAACAAGGAAATTAAACAGAAAAACAACAACGACAACAACAAAACCCAACGTACCAAACAAGATGCTCTCACTTAAGCTGCTGGGAGGCCCCATTCAAGCCGCAAAGGTACTCCAAGGACCTTGGTGCACAGCACTGAGTGCTCAATACTGTGCAGAGGATCCATCTTAATGAGCAATTTTCAAGGCTTCTATTTCAAGGCTTTGCTTTCCTGGTCTCAAGATTGCAAGATCTAACCTTAGCTAAATAACTCTGGGCTGGATTATCTCAGAATTATGGGATTGTAGCTCTGTGAATGGGTTATAGCCTATACTTATAGATTGTAGCTGTGTGAAGATTAGCCCCCAGTTTCAGCAAGAGTGAAAGAAACAAGCAGATCTAGAATGAGTTCTCAACTTCTAGACTTTTTTGTGAAGCAGAAATCAAAATGTGTCACTAAACTCTGAAATGTGATGGTCTTCAGCAATGCTGCTAGAATGCTTTTACGGCCTCATGTTCACTTCCACCCAACATTGTTAAATCTGGGCTGTCTCCTAGCCCAGAAGGAGCAATGAGGTGGACTAGGCACCCTACACGTCACAGTAAAATAGAAATTATACAAAATGGTAATAGATCTTGTAAAGGAAGAAGAGATGTATCTGTGTGTGCAGTCACATCCCAGAATGTTGTTCTGTTAGAGGAATAGGGAGATGATCTTGAAGAGAGAAAAAAATTGCAAGAACTGTTTGGTAGATATCAACTCAATTCTGAGAATAAAGAAAATAATCCTGCCTTGATTCTGTTCGGTATAAGAGGGGGCAAAGGGTCACTCTGTCAGGTTGTCAAGATTCTGTGCTTATATTTAATATATTTAACAAGCAGCATTCCTGAAAACCTTCCTCTGTTTTCTAATTTGGCCTAACAAAGGGCTGACGGATGGCTTGAGTTTCGTGAAGAAAAGTCAATAATAGACCACATTGTTTGCCCTAAAATCTCATTGTATATCATCTTGCTCCACCCTTTCCTAGGGGATGTTGATTATTTTCAGTCAATGGGCATCTATTCTGCCTGTTCAATTCACATGCAGAATTCAACTCCCTTATTTTTTATGAGTTGTATCCTCTTGTCCAATCTTTCCAAGAGACCAGCTAACACATCACCACTATATTTAATTTTTTTCCCTTAAAAAGTTGAATTTGTTATTTCCTCTTTTGCCAACACTAATTAACCGAAGACGTGGCCATGAAGGCATGAGATCCTGCAAGTGTCTCTAAGTATTTTTCTTTTGGGATTGAAACAATTAGCCAAAGAGATAGCTATCAGTCAATGGTTTCCATCATTATTTATCATGTAAGGTTCTTGCAGCTGCACATATTCCCTCAGTGATAAATTGCATATCCAGTAATTTCCTGTTTGGAGCAGAAATGAAAACTGTCCTGCTGATAACAAGGAAAGAAATGGTTGATTTATTATTTCCAGGGTCAAGATGCATTGCTAAAATATTATGAAACAATGCCATATAAATCAAAGTATCTCTGATTAATAATTGCTTCTTATTAATCTTATTCTTCCAAAATGCCATACTTTAGGGGACAACAGAGCTGAATTTCATGTGGATATAATTTAGACTACGATCCTAGATATCAAGGATAAGTAACTGTTGGACTCCCGATGCGACGAATTACATTTCTTACTATCCCTTAGCTTTGCACATGTTGACTGTGGTCACCCTGAAGTTTTACTCAGTGAAATACCTAGAAGATATGAGTCTACTATTCCTACCATACATTTTTATATTTTACTGGGAACATGTGCACAATTCTATACATTGTTCATACATAAATCTCATTCAGTCCAACTAAGCTTAGTTGAACTAACTGAGATTTATGTATGAACAATGTCTAGAATTGTGTTAGCCCTCTATGTAAAATTGAATGAGATTTTGCTGGCTCCTTGAATATATCTTTTTGTGCTCAAGAAAAAGACTCAAAAGGGTTTGTTTGATGAAAGAAATCTGGGAAAGAAAACTCTCAAAGTCCTTTGAGAGACCCTTTGATGATAGACAAGGATGAACACAAACATCCAAATATGTTTACAGTCTCTTTTCAGATATTAACATTGAACATATAAAGATATTTCCAGTTCTTTCAGCACTTTCAGTAACCTCTTGGTTCTCTACATGTATAAAAGTCTCCTAGGGCTACTAAAATTGCTGAATGAAGCCTCACAGCAGAGCAGAGATGCTGTGTTGCTTTGGAAAGCAACTCAAAGGAACACTTGACACAAAACCGAACAAACCTAGTAGGAGGGCTCCCATTCCTACAGTATGTATATGTAAGTAGAATGTTAATCTTTCACCCATTTATTGAGAGACGTTCATCAGAATCAAAGAGGAGATATATTTATATATAGGGTTATATTCAGGGCTTTTTTTTATTATCATAGAACGCCCAGAACGGAGTTCCGGCACCTTTTTTGGATGGAACCTTGTAGGGTAGGCAAGATGGGTTGTATGACATGTGTGAGTTCCGGCACCTTTTCTTTTTACAAAAAAAGCACTGGTTATATTAAGAATTAAATCTTTGAGATGCAAAAAGGAGCTGATCTGCATAGCTACTTTCCCCAATATGCCTCCTTCCAATGTTTTAGATGTTCTCTCCAACCAGAATTATGGAGAGAGTGGTTCAAAGTCATTGAGAGAGATACCAAATTTGGAACAACATCTTACTGTATGATAATTCCCAACTCAAGGTATAAATTCCAGTGGATATGAAAGATTTTGGAAAGCATTGAATTAATACTGAATAATGGACTAATACCGAGCCATAAATAATGTACGGGGCAAGGAAAAGCAAATCTCAGTTGGGTGGGATATTTAGGAGTTTATTCTCGTTAGACGAAGGCGATTTGTTTCCCTTGGACAATTTGGAAAGAAAAGAAAATGTATCGTTACTGTTTGACGGTTTTGGCCATCAAATTTTTGGCCAGAAAAAAAGGATTCAAAGCTTTCACAGCCAACATATTTTAGTGCAGAGGTCCCCAACCTTTTGGGTACCGGGGCCCGGTTCCGTGGAGAGAGGTTTTTCCACAGAACGGAAGGTGCGTGGTTTTGTGTGCTGCCTGCATCCCACAGATGGGGCTTTGCTTGTTTGTGCAGCCCGGTTGCTGGCATGCCGCGGCCTGGTACCGGTCCACAGATTGGGGGTTGGGGACCCCTGTTTTAGTGCACAAAGTTTATTTAATATTAAAATGCAAGAAGAAATTAGCTCCTGAAAGTAGACATGGGGGCTGTAAGCTTTCTCTCTAATCCTAAGGTCAGTTTGGGGGTGGTTTTATTGAAGCTGCTGGGTGGTGCTTTCATATGGCAAGCACCCCATCGTCCCACCTCATTCTTTTGTGCCTATTTTTGTATTGTAAAAAGTTTAGCCACTTTGTGAAGGTTATGTCCAAAATAAGCCGTAAAATAACTACAGATAGTCTTTGATTTACAACCACGGTTGGGACCAGAATTTCTGTTGCTAAGCAAGATGGTTGTCAAGTGAGTTATGCTTGACTCTATGACCTTTTTGCCATGGCTGTTAAGTGAATCACTACAGTTGATAAGCTAATTATGCTTAAGGGAACCCAGATTTTTCCATTGACTGGGAAGGTCACAAATGGGCATCATATAATCCTGGGATATTGCAACCATTGTAAATATATACAGGCTGCCAAATGCCTCGATTTTGATCATGTGACCATAGGGATGCTGTGACAGTTGCAAATGTGAGGACTGGCTGTAAGTCACTTTTTTCAATGCAGTTGTAACTTTGAACTGACACTAAACAAATGGTAGTAAGTAAAAGACTACTGGTAAAACAAAGAAATTTTTAACTTTCCCCCATTTAAAAAAACAACACATGGATGACCTTGTATACTCTAAGAAGTGAGAACTAATTCCAGTAATCCTGTACTGGTGACCATGCTCCATCACTGGAGATTTTTAAGAAGAGATTGGACAGCCATTTATTTGAAATAGTACGGGATCTCCTGCTTGAGCTTGAGGAGCTGGACTAGAAGACCTCCGAGGCCCCTTCCAATTCTTCCTTATTCTGTTATGCTGATGGGAAGCTCATTAGAGTGGTCATCCAAAATATCTGGAAGCACCAGGATGCTCTAATCCTCAAATCAGACAACCGAAGAAAAAATATGACTCAGAGATCCAAGACTGCCATTCTGTCCTCTTTCTTTCTATTTCTTTCCGAAAGTTTCAGAGTCAGAAAGTACCATCAAGTTTTCAGCATAGCAACATATGGCAAGTCTGCAGAGGCTTCATTAGAGAGCTGTCAGTGCAGTGGTGCTTGCTCTGTGAAGCTTAGCATGTTTCATGGTCTCGGTGGAACAGGAAGGTATCTGCCCCATGTCCTTGGTTACGTCTGTTTTACGAAATGATCTGCTGCTTGTAGATGAGCAGAAATTTCATTTGCGGAAGACAAGAAAGAAGACAGAATAATTGCATCCCTGGCATACTGGCACGTAAAGCTCGAAGCATCTTGAATTTAACCTAAGGCATCGGGTGAATATTGTTGCGATTTGGGTTACCGGCTGTGCCTATGATGGATTGATTTGGCTGATTGATTTGGGTGGCCCTGTGTTTATTTACTGGCAATTTGAAAACCATTTTATCTCTTAGGGAGTCTTGGGATGTTATTCTGCCTGGTAAACGGAACCGCTTTGCTGTGTCTGTGTCAGACTTCCCAATCTGAAAAAGCCCTTGAGATGAGTTTCATTTGATTTATCTCTTGGGATTTATTGAAGCACAGGAAGCCGGAGAAATTGTTAGTGAGGGAGTTCTATAGTGAAAGATGGGTCCCATTCTCACATCTTTTATATTAAATAAGTACAAAAACACCAGTCTTCCCTTAAAAACATTATCAGATTCTCTCCTCTGTTGAAAGACATTTTGAAAGCAATTTCTCTTTTATCAAATTAAATGAGAGCTGGTCAATAATAATAATAATAATAATGGGGAGCCCAAGTATTGGGATATAGTTTGGAGCATCTTGAACTTGACAAAACCATTTAAAAAAAAGGAAAAAAAGAACAGATGATGAAATCACTCTATTTTTTCCAAGATGTAAAAACCTGTTGCTCACTAATCTATGTTCCATTTTTGTTCATCCTTCTCCGGTTAAGCTATTACAGTTCTCCTTTCAAAAAGAATAAGAATAATTTTCTTGGCTATGTGCAGAGTTTATTCAAGCATAACCGTGCGGTGTCTTCAGCCTACACATTAGATTGAATGCTTAAGATGCTGCATTGGATTAATAAAACAGGGTTTTTCATGGAAGCAATTTTAGAGAATTTGAGAAAAAAAATTTAAAAAATTACAATGTAGCATATATGCTTTCCAGATAGGAAAATATATTTTTTGATGATATCGGTTGATGCCATTCTGAAAGTTAGTTTCTATCGAGTTTCCTGTTTTTAGGTGTAAATGGAATAGTTTTCTTATTAATACTTACAGGTGCTCTTGCTCTGAATATTGTGTGTATGATTTAGTTTTTTGTTCCTGAAAGCCACTTCTCTGCTTGATTGTTGCCTTCCAGTATTGTCAATGTTTAATTTTTCTCAATGACAGTTTAAAAAGTTTTAGTATGAGTTAATTGTGATATAGAAGGAACGGTTGCTGGAATTGGGTATGTCTAGTTTAATGAAGAGAAGGACGAGGGGTGACATGATAACAATATTCCAATATCTCAGGGGTTGCCACAAAGAAGAGGGAGTCAAGCTATTCTCCAAAGTGCCTGAAGACAGGACAAGAAGCAATGGATGGAAACTAGTCAAGGAGAGAAGCAACCTAAAACTAAGGAGAAACTTCCTGACAGTTAGAACAATTAACCAGTGGAACAACCTGCCTCCAGAAGCGGTGAATGCTCCAACACTGGAAGCTTTTAAGAAGAGACTGGACAGCCATTTGTCTGAAATGGTATAGGGTTTCCTGCCTGAGCAGGGGGTTGGATTAGCTGACCTCCAAGGTCCCTTCCAACTTCTTCTTCATTATTATTATTATTATTATTATTATTATTATTATTATTATTATTATTATTATTATTATTATTATTATTATTATTATTATTATTATTATTATTGTTGTTGTTGTTGTTGTTGTTGTTGTTGTTGTTGTTGTTGTTGTTGTTGTTGTTGTTGTTGTTGTTGTTGTTATATTTATATTTAAAACAAGTATGTCATAAACACATAGGAATGAAAGTTTTGTTCCCATTATATTATGGAACCACTGAATTTGTATCATGAATGGTATTAAATATTAATATTCCCTTTGATAAGGTCAAGAAAGGATGATCTGCCCTCCCTCTCAATAGCACTATATTCCTAAAAAATAACATATATCTCTCTCTTCCCACCCACTTAGTTTAGAAACAATTACACATCATTGCATTAGACTCTTAATTATTTCAGTCAGACGGTGGCTTCAGAATAGCAAAATGCAATCACTTGATCCAATCTGCAAATTGTGACTGGGATAGATTCAGCCCCAGACATGTTCAGCTTTTTTCAGAATTAAATGAACTCCATGCACTCATCTAACCCATCTTCCGTAAATTCTTTAAACTGGGGAATATATGTGTTTCTGAATTCTGTACAGAGGATGCCCTAAAGAGGCCACTCAAATGTGGCTTCTCTAATTACTTTTCTCTCTAACTACTTAAATGATCGATTCTATGCAGGATAGTAGGAAAGGAGCAGAAATAGGCGGAAGCAGATATGGTACCACACAGATGATTGGGAAATGGCAACTCCTTTGCTAGGGCTACCATATGTGAATTGTTGAAATCCAACCAACCTCTAGATGGGAAATTAAAAAAAAAACCAGGAAACATTAATTCTTCATTTATGCATTACATTATCCAAGACAATTTGAACGACAATCTCACACAGCTGAGTCACAAAAGTGAATTGGTTGAGTGGAAGCGAAGATGTCTACAGGATGCATCCATGGCCTTAATTTTAGCAAGTTTAATGTTAATTGCTTCTTAGAACTGGATTCCCTGACATTTTGATCACTGGTCACCTATGAGATTTTAAGAGCTCTTTAAGAAAATGACTGCTCTGAAAAGGTTATACAGGTTCATCAAATTGCTGGGTTTACCAGATGCAAAGCTGTTTTTCTCTCTCTCTTTCTGATGAGGGCAACGTGGCTATCCTTTTTGGAGAAGAGATAGAAGACAGATGTATTCTAATTTCTGTCTCCTGAATTCTAGTCTTTCAGTAAATGTAGCTTTTTTGCCCAGCATGGTACCCCTCTCTCCCTCCTTTCCTGCCTCTGTGTTTTACTCTTTAAGATTATTGAGTTTCCTGTTATTTAAGTCTGAGCAGGAATTGTTTTTTGCTGTGCTGTGGTCACATTTCCCCCCCCCCCACTACTTCAGTTGAGCTGGTCACAATTGGAGTGACACCAAGGGCAGATTTTGGGCACCTTGAAGAAATGTGCGAAGGGGAAAATCACCATTTTTGGGAATACTATATCGGTGCTTCACAAATCCAAATAACTTTAGATGTTATTATAGAATCAGATCTTTCTGTAAGGTCTCTTACCTTGGTTCAGTTTTGTTGTATGCTTCGATAGAGATGTTTTGTACATTTTAGTTTCTTTTAAAATATAATTTAAGGTAGTTTTATGTGCAAAATAAATAAAGAGCCAGAGTAAGAAGACCCCATCAAAGCACGCTTTTCTGACAAAGTTAGTTAATAGTTTAACTGAATTGTTCACATTTTTAAGGTAAATGTAAAAGTTTCCCTGCCCAACTGTGCCAAAAGTGCATGTAACACTGTTACTTTCCCACCGAAGTGGTACCTATTTATCTACTTGCATTTGCATGCTTTCTAGCTGCTAGGTGGGCAGGAGCTAGGGCAAGGAATAGGAGTGTCATGGTTCCGACAAATGAAACTCTTTAAAATAACTTCGAGGCATTGTTTACCTTAAAGAATCTTTTATTCGAGAAACAAAGTATCGGCACTACATAGTTAAAGCCAAAAACTGAATTCCCCTCCCCTGGGCACAAAGTAGCAAAGCACAATTCCCTCCTCCAATTAACAGTCATAAATCACATTCCCCAATTAGCTTGAAGCGCGGGCTTTCTCCCCAGCTCTCCAGCCCGCCAAATCTTTATCAGCTCTGGGCACAATAACCTTGATTCCCACGGCTGAGTTATTGTTGTTATGACTAACTGGACTCTCATCCACATCCCCCCTCCCAGCGTCATCTAACTCTAAAAGCGAAAGAGAAAAGATGGCTACATTTCCATCTGTTGTCAAAGCAAGAACATCCGATGTTAGCAGCGTTGACAAGGAGGTCACCACATTGTGTGGCACTTGAGTTTTGAGCCCAGGCTGTCAGCTTTCCAGTGACAAGCTCAGCGTCTTTAACCACTGAGCTATTCACCCTCTTACATTTAAAACTATTGTTTTATTTTTTTTAAAAAAATGGAATCAGAACATACATACCAATGTATGTAATCCAAATGTTTAAAGTGGTCTCCAGTTGAGATAAAATGCTGGGAAAACTTATCTATAAATGCCTTTCCAATAATAATTGCCTTCTAAGCTTAAATTCATTTTAATATTCTTTTCCAATTTTGTGACTTTCAGACCACAGCTTGCAATATTCCCAATAATATGATAATGTTTAGAAATCTTTAGTTGGGGAAGATTCATCTATGATAATATAATACACCACTTTGCAGTAGTGGTGGGTAGAAGGAATATCGGGGTTACAGTGAATCAAGGAATCTTAATATATTTTTTTTAATCCCAATTTTTAAAAAAGAAAATAATATGGAAGGAACTCTTCTTTGAAACTGTTTAAAAAAAAAACAATTATTCTTAAATTTTTTATAAATGCTTTACTAAAGTTGGAAGAATTTCAGAACCATGGACAGTTATTTCCATATTTGTAGTGGTTTCAGTTCAAGTTGGGGCAGAATACTCTTAAACTTAATTTTTTTAAAAAATGAATTTGATATATAATGAACTATGCAAAACTTATCTTAACAGGAATTCTACTCTCTAGGCAATGGTCCAATTAGACTGAGTTCCTGTTTGTCTTCATTTCCTCTTGTGTGCTTTCTTATCAAAGGGGGAAAAAAACTTTTTAACTAAAAACTTTTCTGCTTTAAATTAATACTCCCTCCGAGTTTGCCCCCCCCGCCTTGTTCTCTTCCTTTGATTGAATCTAATCTTGAAATGTTAGCCCTCCAACAACAACCACATTAATTAAGAAATTGAAGAGATGTTTCACTTGAGTGGAAGTTTTGCCCGAGGAAATCCAGAATGTATAAAATGTACGTTGTTTTAATGAATGCCAACATTTATTGGCATTAGTTTTGCTTCAAAAAATAGTAAGCTGTTGTTGCCTGTAAGGTGGAAAAATAAAGTCAGTGTCAGTAGCGTGATTTCAGATATGTCCGTATTCTCACAGTGGTAGTTAGCATGCATTTTCAGATTAGGTCACATCATGGCGTAATCCTTTGCCCATATGTAATTTCCCAGCATACAATTTTTTTTCATGTCTGGAAAAAAGTTCTAGAATAATGATAGGAAAAGCAGTTACCCTAAAAAGATATATATAATTAACTCTTAGTTGTTGAGAGCAGGCAGTATGGCTGGATCTGTTCCAATACAATTTTTTTTTTAAAAAAAATTAGGAATAAAGTGGGTTCCTTCATTGGTGTCATATATATGTATTTACCAAACATATGGACAGATTCTTAGATGTATTTTTGTATTGTCCTATCCTTTACCTCCCTCAGCCACTGAAGAATATCCATTGGGAGACCTTGAGAAAAAGCTTTTGCAAGTGGAGCTGTAATCAATGAGAAATATCGTATTGCCCGATTGAAGTTCCTTAAGAATCAGAGCTGTGGTGATGCAGTGGTTAGAATGCAGTACTGCAGGCTAACTCACTGCTCACTCAAGGAGTTCAATTCTGACTGGCTCAAGGTTGACTCAGCCTTCCATCCTTCCGAAGTCGGTGAAATGGGGACCCAGATTGTTGGGGTCAATATGCTGACTCTGTAAATTGCTTAGAGAGGACTGTAAAGCCCTGTGAAGCAGTATATAAGTCTAAGCGCTGTTGCAATTGTTATTGCTAACTCTGTCCACAGCCTGAAGTTCGATCCAGACCAGCTCAAGGTTGACTCAACCTTCCATCCTTCTGAGGTCAGTAAAATGAGGACCCAGTTTGTTGGGGGCAAGATGCTGACTCTGTAAACTGCTTAGGGAGGGCTGTAAAACACTATGAAGTGGTATATAAGTCTAAGTGCTATTGCTATTCTCCAAATGAGTCTTTCTCTTAAACAGTCTTTCTGTGGATATTCCTCAGCGGAGGAGGCCATTTTCACACATTGCTTCTCCAATGGAGTGATTTTTCTCCGGAAAGCACTCTCTCTCTCTCTCTCTCTCTCTCTCTCTCTCTCTCTCTCTCTCTCTCTCTCTCTCTCTCTCTCTTTTCCATTGATATTCATATTCAGTCATTACTCAGGCCCAGTGCTCTTTACAGTGCTATTGTTCAAATCTGCAAAGACAAACTTCCGGGGGGGAAATTCTCTTTTCTTCGAACTATCCTATCAGAAACGTTTCACTTATGGCTTCTCTCGTTCTCCATCAACAATCAGCTTCCCCCCCCCCCACCCTCAAATCTCCTTTCTAATTCTTATGTCTTTTGCTCCTGCTAACTACTTTTTCTCGGTTGGTTATCTCCATCTGTCATTCAATTTAACTTTGCGTACTGTTTCATCCCCGTCTGTAGCTGTCAATCATTCTTGCAGTCAGTCTTTTGTTACATCTATAAAGCATTATGGAGTTAATTTTTTTTTTCCTCTGAAGGGGAAATGAAAGCTGCATTATGAAAAGTGAATTCTACAATTTTTGTTCTAACAGATCATCTCTCTCTCTTTCTCTCTCTCTCTTTCTCTGTCTCTCTCTCTCTCTCTGTCTCTCTCTCTCTCTCTCTTTCTCTCCCCTTTCACAATTTATAACTTGAAGCAAAATTATCACTTTTATCTTTGTTTTTTCTTTGAATGTGACATTTCTTAACATTTATTTTCTCCATGGCTGCCTGTATTTTCATATAGTGCTAATTATAGTTTTAGATTAACTTTGCAACTTAGCTTAATTGCTTCTTCACAACACTGGAAGCCTTGAAGTTTACAGGTTCTCTGCAAACATTTTCTGTCCTTCTTTCCTCAGTTTAAAATGAAACAGTTTAAAAAAAAAAAAAGACTTGGGTCTAAATTGAGCTGATCAACAGCCTCCGTTGCTTTTAACAATATTTATTACCCATTAGAAAATAATAATGAGGTTTTAGGCTGCTCTTGTTTGTCATAGCAATTAAAACATACCTGTGTACCTCTTCCTTAGAAAAAGCAGCACCTTATTTTGCTGTAAGAAGCCCCATTGCGGGGAAATATAATAGAGCTTCTTATTTGCATTTCTTACAGTGCAATTTTCAAATTATCCCCAAGACTTCTTCCTCAGTAAAAAAATTTTTTTGTTTTGTTTTACTTTTTTCAGGTTGCTTTAGAAATCTTTCGGTGATATTCCTGAGTCTGTTTCATTCTACTGGATTGGTAGAATGTTCTGGGTCTTGTTATCCTCAGTTTCTCTGCAGCTTTTGCACATCTTGTTCCAAACACCCAGTAAAAAAACACTTGTTTTCTATTTTGTTCAGATTTATTTTGGGATGCAGAGGTGCATAGGAACTCGTACAACATAGCAGACATTTACACATACTTGACCATCTTATCATGGGTAATATTCAAATGGGCTCTGGGTCAAATGTTCAACTTCACTATGAAAATCAATCTGATTGGATTTGGAAGTTTGAAATTATTCAGAAAATCAATCAGATTCAGTTCAAGCATCTGGATCTATACAGTCCAGTCCAGTCCAGTCAAGCACCAGGGAAATCAGGAGATCTGGCAGTTCAAATATGTATAAATGTGTTGTAAGCTTCTCCACAAGAATCTGAACTACTAACGCCCAAGGGAAATTAGCAGGAGATAAGAATAGAAGGTGGGCTGGACTTAGAACTTTTGTGGGCATGCAGGGACTCATGGCTGATGATGTGTTTGACCCCTCCCTCGGGCTCAGCCTGGTCATCTCCTACACCAAATCCATCTGAAATTTAAATTTGATTTAAACCATCCAAATGAATGCGCAGGTGAACAGAAAGTAATTGCATGTATCCAAACTGGACCAAATTGATTTGAGTGCATTCGAATGAATTCAGTCAATCCAACTACAGGTAGACCTTGACCTAGGACCATGTTTGTGATCAGAATTTCCACAGATAAGCAAGGCAATTGTTAAGTAAATTGCAGCTGATTTTATAACCAGGGTTGTAAAGCAAATCACTGCAGTTGTTAAATGAAATGTGCAATCATTAAGCTTCTCCCATTTGCTTGATTGAAGCCAACTGGCAAGGTTACAAATGGCGACCACATTTATGATGCAACCGTCATAAATACATACCGATTGCCACGTACTTGACTTTTGACCACATGACCACGGTATGCTGCAGTGGTGATCAATTCAAAGGCTGGTCATACATCACTTTTTTCAGTGCTGTTGCAACTTCAAACAATTGGTAAATGTACCATTCCAAGTTGAGAATTATCTGTATTTAATTTATTGAATCAGTTTGATGTTTCATATCAATCTAAATTGCTTTTGCCTCTCAAACAATTTATAGGCAAATTATTATCATTGCTTAAATGAAATTACAAAAATTTAAAAACCCCAAACTTATGAATAATAAAATAGAATATGAACAAAAAAAGGAATAATAAATGAAATAAAAGCCAAGATACAATAATTTTAATTATGAGAAAAATTACTTCAAATCTTTTCTTCAAAGGCAAGTTGAACCTTGATTACATGTATTTGAAATGAAATTATTTCTTCTATAGGCCATGTTTTGGGGGGTCTTTTGTGAGATTCTTGCATTTGGCTCTAGTTTGTTCATGCTAAAACTTTTATCAAACCTTTTATGTAGAATTTCCAGAGTCTGCAAGGATTGTTGCCCTGATCCAATCAGTTCAGGAATACCTAAAAGCTTTTTCGCAAATTCTACATACTACAATCCAGAATGGACAAAAAGCTTTTCAGAGATTTTCAAATACAGCCTGGCACCATAGACACATTTTTAAAAGATCTGCTGCTATTAATCATTTACGACAGTGTGTGAAATTCCATCAAGGGCATGGGGAAAAAATGTCCACTTTTACCTATGCTGGACTGAACAATTGTTTAGATGTGAGTCACAAAATATATAAAGGAAACTCTAGGAATATAAGATGTTGTTTGATTTCAATTGAGATCATTGGTTCTTTCAGATCAACTGGGCATGCACACTATTGTGACTAAATACGTTTCTGCAGTTTTAAAATCATTTTCATAAAATTGGATGGGCAAAAATATAGGGGATGTGGAATTTTTGTACTGTCCTTAATTATAAAAGATGAAGTCAAGGTCTGTTGCTAAGCAAGGCAGTTGTTAAATAAGCTGTATCTCATTTTATAATCTTTTTTGCCACAATTTTTAAGTGAATCTCTGCACTTGTTAAGTGAATCATGAGGTTTTTAAGTAAATCTGGCTTTCCCTATTGACTTTGCTTCTCGGAAGCCAGCTTAGAAGGTTACAAATGGTGTGTCACATGACTATGGGACAGAGCAACTGTCATAAATGCATGCCAGTTGCCAAGTGCCTAAATTTTGATCATGTGACCATGGAGATGCTGCAACGGTTATAAGTGTGAAAAATGGTCATAGGTCACATTTATCAGACTTGGTCACTAAACAAATGGCTGGAAGTCAAGGTTATCTGTATGATCATTTCTCTAACATTGTGCAACTGCCATGGCTTTTTGTAATTTTATTTAATTCCATGGGAGGGCAAGAAGCAATAGTAGTTATCTTACCACCCAAAGCCATGCTGCAGAGCAGGGGTCTTCAAACTTGGCCCTTTTATGACTTGTGGACTTCAACTCCCAGAGTTCCTCAGCCAGGTTTGCTGGCTGAGGAACTCTGGGAGTTGAAGTCTACAAGTCATAAAAGGGCCAAGTTTGAAGACCCCTGCTGTAGAGTCTCTTAGCAAACAAAGCTTCCTAAATGAATTGCCAAAGGAACTGCTGAAACTTTCATAGGTGAAGCTTTCATAGGTGAAGTCAACATTAAAGAAATTGGAAGATGGATTTTGTTACAGTATTAATATTAACAGTACCTCTTCTGTTTGTGCTGGATAAATGGGATGTGATATCATGGATTCAGCTAACCATACATCAGAGCTAGCTGCCTGGAAGAATGTAAAAGATGCATTGAATTCAGTAAAAAGTCTGATGCATAGAATATAAAACTTCCTGCTATGCATGACTAATGTGAAATTAGCTATGTTTGGGTAAGTATGTATATATCTGTAAATATGTCAAGGATGTCAACTGCCAGAAGCAACAGGGAACGTTTATTTTGAATGCCTACAGAATAGCTTTAAGATACATTTTTGGATACATTAGTGAAAATGTTAGGTTAAGATATAGAAGCAGCCCATCATGAACGAAAATGGATTAGCTGAATTGCCAGAGTTTGTATGATATGATGTAGCTTCTCTAAGATTAGTAACAAATGCAGGCTTTTAGCTCCTGGACCACATTTTCAATTACTCCATTGGTAGTGTCCTCCTCCTCCTCCAGCTAGTAAATTAAAGGTTGTCAAAAGCACAAAATGAAATTTCCTTCAGAACCTTTATTGGGCTGTTCATGAAGAGGAGAGGAAGAAATGGCAGATGCCCCCAAAGCTATTCTTTCGGTGTGAAATACAGTAGAAGCGGCGGCATCCAGTGATATCACACATTCCTTTGCGGCAATGTGGGTGGTTTCATTACTTGGAATCTTCATGAAATGGTGTGGTTTTACCGCCTCTTCTAGAAGGTAGAACATAGAATAACAGGGTTGGAAAGAAACTTGGAGGATCTTCTATTCCAACCCCCTGCTCAAGCAGGAGACCCTAGGTTTATAAGATGCATCTTTCTCTTTCTGTCTCTCTTTCTCTCTCTCTCTCTTTTTCTTTCTGTCTCTCTCTGTATGTTTCTATCTCTGTCTCTGTCTCTGTCTGTCTCTTTCTATAATACTGTATATGTCTATACACACACACACACGTATGTACATATCTATCTCTCCATCTCTGTCTCCATCTCTATCTCTCTACTCACTCTTTATATCATCTCTATATAATCTAGATCTATCTCTAATCTATGTTTATGTTCTAATCTATATCTATCTGTATCTATATCATCTATATCAGTGATGGCGAACCTTTTAGAGACCGAGTGTCCAAACTGCAACCCCAAACCCACTTATTTATCGCACTGGGTGGGCGTGGCTGTGGTGGTCATGGCAGGCTGGGTGGGTGGGTGTGGCCAAGGGGGGCGTGGTCACCTCGATGTTGCTTGTGGGGAGGGACGCCTGTGGGAGCCGGGCAGGGTTGGGGGAGATCCAGGGGGTCTCTGGCAGGTGGGGCAGTGGGCAGGAGGCTCGTCCGGTGAGGCGAGGTAAGGCGAGGCAGGGCGGGGGTGCCATTGTCGCAGGGCAAGGTGAGGCAGGGGCCGGGGTGGCTGCTGCCTGACACCATTGGCCCCCGCACACAGAGCCCAGCGAGTGTATGGGGCCCGACAGTGTCCGTCAGCAGCCACAGCCTGCCGGCCCCTCGACCTGCGCCCTCTGGGGCACCGCAGCCCGCCGCCAGCAGTTCAGAGAAGCCGCCTCTGAGCTGGATGGCCGGCCAACAGCTGAGGAGGCGATGCAGTGGGTCGTGCCCGGGAAAAGGAGAGCATGCGAGGCCAGGAGGGATGGGATGGGGGGGAGGGAAACCAGCCGTGCTGGGATGCATCCGGCCACGTGGGACCTCGGCGAGTTAGCGGGCGGCTGGTTGAAGAGGGACAGTTGCCATCTCTGGGGCATGGCACGCATGCCCACAGAGAGGGCTCTGAGTGCCGCCTCTGGCACGCGTGCCATAGGTTCGCCACCAATGATCTATATCTATATCTATATCTATATATCTATATCTATATCTATATATCTATATATATCTATATATCTATATCTATATCTATATCTATATCTATATCTATATCTATATCTATATCTATATCTATATCTATATCTATATCTATATCTATATCTATATCTATATATATCATCTATATTTATATCTATATCATCTATATCTATATCTATATCTATCTGGATCTGGATGTAGATATAGATCTAGATATGTTTTCCAGTACGTGTAGTTAGTCTGATGTTGCAGAGATGCTGGAATCCATTTTAGGCCATGAAATCCAGTAAAAGAAGAGTCTCTACCAACTCATAAAATATGCACAAAATCAGTTTAAAAAATTAAATATTTTAAAGCCATTTTCAGAATAGTAAAATGTTTACATAGTATTGATGGTGATGGTTACACCTTTTATTTTTACATTGGCTGCCTCAGTCTGTTTTGTAATACAATTCCCACAATTTCCAATTTATAGGGACTTTACTGGAATTGCAGTCTAACACACTGCAAGAGAACCAAATGAAATGAAATTATGCCTATATGTCAGGTTTTAAATTTTTATTTTAAAAAAATTAAGTGTGCATTAGGAAATAAACCGGGTTCTCAAAATCATATTTCATGTGATATCCAGATTTTTTCCATCCCCTATATTTTTCATTCCCTACTTTAAAAAAAATAATATAAATGTATTTTCTTCGGAGGCAGAAGTCTAATATAAATTAAAGGGTGTGGTTTTCTTTTGGGGGGTAATTTAGAAAATGTATCACATTTGATAGAATTTTTGTCCTTAAAATTGGCCTCATCTGTGCCCTTGCCTTCATTAGTTGGTAGACAAATAAAAATACAGAATACACAGCCAAATAAGTCTATTTTGTTCTTATTGGAATCACATTTTAAATGCTCTTTACATATTAGGATGTGCACATTAGTTGGGTTTCATGGTTTAATTATATTTTAGAAAAACTCACCTGGGAGCTATTTATCCAATGAAAATGTTTTCTACTAAGATCTTATTAAAGTAATAATCTGCAGCATAGGCTCACTGGCCATATACATGTTGCCAAAAAAAGTTATTGGGATAAATATTGTTTTTTTTTAAGTAAGTGTCTGGACAGACATTAAAAGAAAACATCTGGATAAATTTGTCAGATTGAGTTCATCAATATTCATTAAGTCATCTGTATTTATGTTGCATCCCTCACTGTGATTAACTTTGATCACTAAACTATTATTAATTATGAGAACAAGAAGATATAATTCAAGCTGGGTTTGAAGGCAAGCAAATGGAGTAACACTTGATTTAAACAAGACATAAATATAGACATAAATTATCACTGGGCAAAGAATTCTTCAACATTTTGTTTTCCTAGCAGTTTTCATTTGAGTCAATGAAAGAAAATTGGTTTAGAAATTCTTCCAAAGGAGAACTGAAATTCAGATACTTTTTGCTGGTGGAGTACAGAGTTCTTGAACTCATTTAAGTGATGAGGTGACCAGGGAGTGTGTATAAAGATTCTTAAGAAGAGTTTGGACAGCCATTTGCCCAGAATGATATAGGGTCTCCTGCACAAACAGGGCGTTGGACTAGAAGACTACATTATTATGATTATTATTACATTGTTATTATAGTTATTATTATTTTGTTGTTTCCCATGTATTCTGAGAGCTTATGCACCAGAGACAAATTCCTTGCACGTCTAATGATACTTGGCCAATAAAGCTATTCTATTCTATTCTATTCTATTCTATTCTATTCTATTCTATTCTATTCTATTCTATTCTATTCTATTCTATTCTATTCTATTCTATTCTATTCTATTCTATTCTATTCTATTCTATTCTATTCCTTATTCTATTCTATTCCTATTCTATTCTATTCTATTCTATTCTATTCTATTCTATTCTATTCTATTCTATTCTATTCTATTCTATTCTATTCTATTCTATTCTATTCTATTCTATTCTATATTCCTGTATATTTTATTATGTATTCTATTCTATTCTATTCTATTCTATTCTATTCTATTCTATTCTATTCTATTCTATTCTATTCTATTCTATTCTATTCTATTCTATTCTATTCTACTCCTGTTCTGTTCTGTTTTTTGTTCTTTTCTGTTCTGTTCTGTTCCATTCTATATAAAGATTCTGTTCTGTTCTGTTCCGTTCCATTCCATTCCACAAGGAGTGTGTATGGAGGTGAATTGCTCAAAGCAGTTTCTTTATTGCTGTTTACCTATAGACAGGAATCAGACTAAAACAGGAATCAGCATAACTATTCGATAAATACAGTGAAGATTTAGGGAGGATCTCTTCTGGGTTTCTTTCTATATACCAATGATTCCAGGCTAGTTTGCCTCTTCTTGTTCTTGCAACTCACTGACAGATTCCACCACAATCCTGCTTTCCCAAGGATTGTGCCCTGTTTTCACAAGAAGAGTGTATAGACATCCTTTTGCTGCACAATTCATTCTCCATTGACTCCCTCAGCTCCTATTAAAATCAAGGAAGAATGGTTTTCATAGAATACTTTCAGTTGCAGCATTACTATGCTGCTAAGGGGAATTTTGCTTTTGAGAAAATGTTGAATTTCTCCACTTCCTGAGGAAAAAATAAAACTTGGGAAAACCATCAATTTCTCTGCCCACAAGTTGAGTACAAGTTTTGACATGTCATTTGTGTTCTGCTCTAATCTAATAAATATTTAGACCACAGTAGGAGGGATAGAGTAAGAGAAATATAATCATTTGGAGTCAGAATGTATGTTTTGGACGCAGGTGATCTCAGATTCATTTTTTAATAGTTGCAGATAAAGAATAAGCCATTTTTGGGAGTTGTTTATTTTTTATCCATCCATCCATCATCTGTCATGTATCTATCACCTATATCAGTTTATTGTCTGTCTGTCTGTCTGTCTGTCTATCTGGTGACACAGTGGTTAGAATGCAGTACTGCAGGCTACTTCTGCTGACTGCCAGCTGCCCGAAGTTTGGCAATTCAATTTTCACTGGATCAAGGTTGACTCAGCCTTCCATCCTTCAGAGGTCAGTAAAATGAGGACCCACACTGTTGGGAGCAATATGCTGACTCTGCAAGCCGCTTAGAGAGGGCTGTAAAGCACTGTGAAGCAGTGTATAAGTCTAAGTGCTATTGCTGTCTGTCTGTCTGTCTGTCTGTCTGTCTGTCTGTCTGTCTGTCTGTCTGTCTGTCTGTCTGTCTATATCTATCTATCTATCTATCTATCTATCTATCTATCTATCTATCTATCTATCTATCTATCTATCTATATCTATCTATCTATCTATCTATCTATCTATCTATATATATATATATATATACATCTATATATCTCTATCTATATATCTCTATCTACATCATATATATATGCATCAACTTTATCTATCTATCTATCTATCTATCTATCTATCTATCTATATCTATCTATATCTATCTATCTATCTATCTATCTATCTATCTATCTATATCTATCTATCTATCTATATCTATCTATCTATCTCTATCTATCTATCTATCTATCTATCTATCTATCTATCTATCTATCTATCTATCTATCTCTATCTATCTATCTATCTATCTATCATCTATCTATCTATCTATCTATCTATCTATCTATCTATCTATCTATCTATTATCTATCTATCTATTATCTATCTATCGATCTATCTATTATCGATCTATCTATTATCTATCTATCTATCTATCTATCGATCTATCGATCTATCTATTATCGATCTATCTATTATCTATCTATCTATCTATCTATCTATCTATCGATCTATCTATCTATCGATCGATCGATCGATCGATCGATCTATTATCTATCTATCTATTATCTATCTATCGATCTATCTATTATCGATCTATCTATTATCGATCTATCTATCTATCTATCTATCTATCTATCGATCTATCTATCTATCGATCTATCTATCTATCTATCTATCTATCTATCTATCTATCTATCTATCTATCTATCTATCTATCTATCTATCTATCTATCTATCTATCTATCTATCTTTATCCATTATCTATCTATCTATCTATCTATCTATCTATCTATCTATCTATCTATCTATCTATCTATCTATCTATCTATCTATCTATCTATCTATCTATCTATCTATCTATCTATCTATCTATCTATCTATCTATCGTGCTCTATCTATCTCTGCCTGTCTATCTATCCATCTATAGTTATTCAATTTCTATAGCCACCCATCTCATCAATGACTCTGTGTGGCCTTTAACACATTCACCACCCCAGGCTTAAGAAACTAGCCAGGCTTTTAGGGTCTTATGGGGGGCTAACAAGGTTGGGCCATTCTAATCTCTGAAAGGAGATTATTCTATAGAGGAGAGGCTGCTGCCTAAAAAACTCATCTTCTGGGTCCCGCCTCCTGACACTCTTTAGGCTGACGGGATATTGTTGTTGTTGGGCTGCAATGCCTTGGAAGAAATCTGTTTATAGCTGGATGACAACTGTTGAGTGTATCTGTAGTAAGTGGTGGTCAGGCCCATAGCCAGAGAACTTAGCACATTTGTTCTCTTGCATTTGCTGCCCCTCTGTATACCTTTCACCTTTCATATTATCAGCTAGTCATTAGGAAAGGCAGGTAGATTCTTCTTGTCCCAGTTTACACTGATCACTTGCTCAACCCGGAGATAAAAGATCAGCTACCACTTGCTGGGAAATAAATTACGTGTCAGGATCATTTGCAGAGGAACACAGCAAGCTACACGGAGCAGTGGTCTCAGACTATGGTGGCTTACAATTTTATAAAGGTTTAAGATTCTCCACACTTAGTATTTGTCTGCAAGTCATAGGCACTTCTGAATTTCTCCTAATACGTGCCATTTTTACAGGCTGCTTTCCTTAATATAAACTATTGTGAGTTATTACTTAATGTAACCTTTTCATCTGTACTTTTCTTCAGTGTATGAATAATTGTAAAGAGTGGAGAAATGCATCACAAAATTAATGTGGATCCTGCCCAGGGCAATACCTTTTCGCTGAATTTGCTTCATCTTACGAGCTGTTCCTTCATATAAGATTTTTTCCCCTGTGTAGAAAAATCAGCATATTATTGGAGAAGGGGGAAAAAATCATCTCTTTGAAATATATTTTTGTTGCATAGAATGAGAGAATCAGTGGAAGAGTTCTGTAAGATTCTTCTAGCTCTTTGCTTTGGTAATGATTGAAGATCAAGGATACACACAATTCCCTTCTCACTATTACAGGTTGTCTGTGTCTGCCTCAATCTCCTATCCTCTGTCAGAGACCTGGGAGATGGAGGGTTCTGAGCAGTGTCTTACCTGTTCTCAGCACTGCAATCTTTTGGACAGAAAGATTTTCAGATATTGAGAGCAACAGCAGTAGCACTTAGACTTATATACCGCTTCACAGCCCTCTCTAAGCGGTTTACAGAGTCAGCATACTCCCACCAACAATCTGGGTCCTCATTTTACTGACCTCAGAAGGATGGAAGGGCCGAGTCAACCTCGAGCCGGTCAGGATCGAACTGCTGAACTGCTGGCAGCCGGCAGTCAGCAGAATTAGCCTGCAATACTGCATTCTAACCACTGCGCCACCACGGCTCATAGTTATTATTTATATTTTGATTTACTTCAGATACTGATTTTTATTATTTATATTTTAAATATCATTACTATTTTATATATTACTGAATTGTAACAAAGAGCTACAGGCAGTTCTTGACTTACAACAGTTTGCTTATTGACTGTTCAAAGTTGCAAAAGCACTGAAAAAAGTGACTTATGACTGTTTTTCACACTTACGACCATTGCAGCATCCCCAGGGTTACATGATCAAGATTTAGACATTTGGCAACTGGCTCACATTTATAACGGTCGCCGTGTCCCGGGGTCATGTGATTATTTATTCTGACCTTCTGAGAAGCAAAGTCAATGAGGAAGCCAGATTCACTTAACAACCAATTTACTAACTTAATTTACTAACTGCAGTGATTCACTTAACAACTGTGGCAAGAAAGATCATAAAATGGGGCAAAACTCATGTAACAAATGTCTCACTTAGTAACAGAAATTTTCAGCTCACTTGTGATCGTAAGTTGAGGACTACCTATACTATATGTTACAGTTTTAAACATAAGACGGAGGAAGAATGCATATAATATGGATAATGCTTAATATATTAATTTATATGCTATTCAGTCCTAACACGTATTCATTCCAGACCATATAGAAACATATCACTCCACATCACCATTTTTTAGACTATAAAGAAAATGGACAAAGTACATCAATTCATAAGGGAAGGGATGATCAGCCATTATTCTTATATGTCGTTCCAAGCTTGTGAAAAGTAACAGTATAACTTTTAGACAGTTTTCAGAAAAAAAAAGTTACTTTAATGGAAGTCAGAAATATGCACATCTTAAACCAGTGATGGCGAACCTATGGCAGGCGTGCCAGAGGCGGCACTCAGAGCCCTCTCTGTGGGCACGTGCGCAATCGCCCGAGACCCGCCTCCCCCCGTGGCCCCCTCCTCACCAGCAGCCTCCCCGGAGGAGAATCGCCCCCGAGCAGCCAAGGACATGGCAGTCGGGCAGCAGGGACAAGACACTGCACTCGCCCCCCGTTGCATGCAGATGATGCTGCCGGGTGCGGGCGAAGGGCGTGGCTGCCATGGTGCTGTTGGGCTGCCTGGGCAATCTGCGGTGGGCCGTGGAGGTAGTGGGTGGCCCGGTGGGCGAGTGGGGGTGGGGCGGGGGTGGTTTTTGGGCACTCGGTCTCTAAAAGGTTCGCCATCACTGTCTTAAACTCTTTGTTGGAGAATTGGAAAACAACGCGATGCTCTTTCTTCATCTCTGTTAAGAAAAATACAGGGCAATGTTTAAAAAAATATATTGCCATGAAATCCATGAAGGTAACCAGGCCAAAAACAAGGAGAATTAATAATCTCTAAAAAGTTCCTGCTATTTCAGTCCATCCCACCTGAAAATGAAGCAGCTGCAGATACTTTGGTGTTTTGTCATTATAACATATGGATGAATCTTTTTTGTATTGAATTTCAAAGCGGCTCAAATTGAATTAGTTTTGCCCCTGAATTTAGAACAGCAAACTAGAAACAAATCATACCCCCTTTTGAATCTCTGATCTCCAAACTGAACTGAATCAGGGCTGATTTGCAGAATTATAAACATTAACATTTTAATGTGTAGTTGATGTGTCAAAGCAAGTTGCCAAAGATGAATCCTTCATGTGCTGCTACTGCAATTTCAGCAAGAAATGGCATATGCAAATTACATTAAGAAGTTGGTACAGTAGATTCTGAGCATTGAGAGCTGAATCAATTCATGATTCATGTCATTTCACTGAATTAGACCCTTTGAAAGGTCATCAGGCTACAGCAGTGAGGGAGTCTCAGATGAGTATCTACCAATAAGCACTAAAATTATTGCCTTGTAAAAACTTTTTATTTTCTAGATAGGATTTTATGAGCCCTCTTTCTCAGGAATGGACAGGCTATATATATATATATATATATATATATATATATATATATATATGTATATTCTGGCTGTTAAACATTCCTGTAAACTTTTCATGAATCATTTAGACAGATTTGTGAAGTGCCTGATTTTTAGAGTACAGTTTGCATCACTGAACAATATTTAAGAATTACCAAGACTTTACAGACATAATCTCTCTCTCTCTCTCTCCATCTCCCTCTCTCTCTCTCTCTCTCTCCCTCTCTCAAGATTTTGGGGAGAATTTTTTCTAAGCACTAGAATTCGAATTATTTTAGTTTGCGGAAGAATGATTGAGATAAATTTGTCATTGCTATTTATTTCTATACATCATTGAAAAATTGAGCTTGTGGTACTAACACTGTTACATGGCTATGCATGTGGAAAAAAAATATCCATGGAGTTAAGGAAGTTTAAAAAAACTTAAAAACTTAAAAGGCATTGCCAAGTTGATGTCATATATCCTAAAAAGCTTGGGTATAATTCAAAGTTTTATAATGCTGAAGTAGAATTCATCAAAAAACGAAGTCTCGTTTAGTATAAGAAGGCTTGAATTAAATTTACATCTGTAGGAGATGGGCAGGTTGAGCCTGAGGGAGGGGGTCAAGTGCATCATCAGTCTTGAGTCCTTTCATGTCCACAAGTCCAGCCCACCTTGAATTCCATTGACTCTTATCTACCGCCAATTTGCTTTGACCGTTAGTAGTTCAGATTCTTGTAGAGAGCTTTAGCATACAATAAACCTGCATCCTTTTGAACTGCCTGGACTTCCTATGCTTGACAGTGTTCTTTTAAACTAGAAAAAAAGTACATAGTATTTAAACTTACTTATACTTTATTTATTTGGCCAAGTGTGATTAGACCGACAAGGAATTCGTCCCAGTACAGAAGCACTCAGTGCTTGCAAAACAACAGGATATAATAATAATACTAAAGTGTACAACCCAAAAAATAATAAAGGGGATAAATAATAATACTACAGCCACACCCTATGAGTTAATATACATACACATTAGGCAAAAAAAAAAATAGTCACTTAGTAGTCAGCTGCAAGAATTAGGGGTTCAGCAGAGTGATAGTAAGGAATCTGTCAGTTTTATATATCACAGTAAGTCAGGAAATGTTTTAATCATTGTTGTGGAGTAAATTGCAATTGGCTGCGTTTGCACAAATAAGCCACAACCTTCTGTTGGGTTTGTTTGACCTCTGGTCTGCAAAATGATGCTGATGACTGCATGTGGCCTGCAGGCCATGATTGACCTATGTCTGCTAGAACCACATTTGGCCTTTGATTTTTCAGTGAGATAAACAATTTTCTTCTATGGTGAAAGGAACTACATCCTATTTGTCACTAGCTGCTTAGACAGGCGTACAAATTAAACTGCTTTAGAATAAATAAGAATTGTTGAAGACTTCTGTTCATGAAATTAGACCCAAAATTGGTGCATCCCACAGAGCACTTTCAAACAAATTGATTTTTAATGTCACAGAACAGTGTGTGTGTGTATGTGATTTAATCAACTTAATTTACTTTCAGTGAAATCTAAATTAATGACCCTTCACATGTCACAACCAGACAAAGCAGAAAGTAGAGAATGTTGTTGCTTTCAGGATAAAAAAGATCATCCCTTTCTTCCTAGGCCCATAAAAGCATCTGTTAACCTGGACTGATTTCCATTGAGATCTGTAGAATTAAAGTAATTAGTGGACTAACGTGTCCCATTTGTTTAATTACAGATTTAGAGTAATTTAAAGTACAACTAATTTAGAATGCAATTATAGGTAGGCCTATCAAGAAGTAAGTCCCCTTGAGATCAATGGTCTTGGAAACTGGTGGAATCTCAAGCTTTATCCAAAGACTACCTGCGTTGGATTTTCAGCTAAGATGCAGTAAATCGAAGCTGGGTCTTCCTCATTCAATCCCAGAAACCTGGAAGGGATGAAGAGATGTGCAAATCTTTGTGAAAAGTTTTGCATTTGTTCTAACTACATAACTAAATACTGTGCTCACAAAAAGAAAACCAAGATGCAGAACAAAGTTTTCTTTCATGAATGAGATGATGGAAAGTAGCTTCCCCCACTTTCATTTTACTCTGGTTTACAGGTGGCATCCTGTCATCTCCAGGAGGGTGGATCTATTCTGGTTCCACCTGTTTTGGCAGGCTTCTCTGGCTATGTCTGCTGAAAAAAAACATCTTAATGGGTAAAGTTCTCCAATGCCTTAAGAAGTTGCATTCGTCTAATTTTTCTTCCTGGCAGATTAATTTACAGCTCCAGCTTTGTCTGAACAGTTTTGCCTCATCCTTTTAGCACAACACTTCCCTGAGTTTGATCCTTTTGCTTTTTGATCTTTTGGATTTTTTCTTTCCAGAAGATTACACAAAGCCGGTCCTCAGAATGAGCAGGTTTTCAGATCCATGACATTTACAGGAATTACACTTAAAAAAAAATGGGAGGGGGCTTGTAATTGAAGCACAGTGTGCATCAACACTCCTTAGGCTTGTAATTAACCTGAGAACTCTCATTAACCAACAGGACACAATGGGGAATAATTGTTGCAGTTGATAATTCACACTTGGAGTTTTGTCAGGCAGGCAGCCAATGTCAGACTAACACTGCAGTTTCTAGTTATGATTAGTTTTTATCCCCTTGTGTGTGATTACTATTACAAAATGAACCTTGTCACTCTGGAAGTTTGCAAGTTTGACGAAGCATCTTTAAAGGATGAGATCTGAGGCATTGTCCTATGACAGACCTGTGTTTTTTTGTTTTTTATTTCCATATATTTTATTGATTTTTTTAAAACGTAAATCACTTAATAGTTGGTAAACAGTGTGTTTGCTGGGTTTACATTTGTAAAGAAAAATTAACAATTGGTTTCTATAATCCATAATCCAGATCGTACATTTAGTTGATTTCCCCTTTTCCCCAAAATGTCTTCTTTGCAAACAAAATAATACAGTTCTTATTATTTTGATAAATAACAGTTACATATATGATTTTCCCCAATATTCCTAGAAATAATGATCACATCAATATAATATTTCTTTTCTATCTAATCATTCTGGTTGTCTCATCTTATATCCTGTTACAGTCCTTATTTAGATTTGTTTCTTCCATAAAGTTCAAAGTATTCTTGCTGGTTAAGATTTTCTCAACAGTTAATTACATTTAAAGATTTAAATCCATTTTTCCCATATAAACCATCTCAACACTTTTACATTTCTTAAAGAATAGGTAAAAACAGTAAAGAAAAGGAAAAGAGAGCAAGAGTAAAGAAACATAAAAAGTAAAATACTACTTAAAATATATATTCCTCCTAAGCTAATATATATTCATTCCCAAAATTTCTTATTCTTTTTAACCATGATTAAAAATATATTTAATCTTTAAATATTCCATTTAATGTGCCTAGTCATCTAATCCTTTAACTCTTATTCAAAACATTTTTTCTTTTTTATACATTATAATTTTCCTAAATTCAGACACATTTAATTATCTAAAACATTTCCTTCATCTAGGCCATTTCAGTAGTATTATATTACTTATATCAAGAAATAAAATAAAAGGGGGGGGGAAGCATACAGTATTATTTAAGGAATTCATCTCTCTTAGAATGACATATGTATTCAGAATCTTTTCTATTTCTTTAACCATATTAAAACAAATGTTTCTTTTTTAAATATTCTCTCTATAGATCCCATCATCTATTTTCTTAATTTTCACTTTGATCTTTTTCCTTTGATTAGTATCTTTCTTGATCAATGTGTTTTGCTGAATCAAAAAGTTTTTCCATATATTCATGACTGTTGCTGTAGGTATAAGAAGTAAATCGAATAAAGTGTCTTTATGTGAGGCTTTTGCCTTTTCATGTTTCATGAAAATGTTTTTCTCTTTCTCCTTCTTTGCTTCTCTTATCACTTCTTTTCTCTCTGATGTTTTCAACATCTCTACATTCCATTTTATCCAATCTGTTTTTTTGTCCTCAGATTTATTTTGTAGTCTTAAAGGATGAATTGTTTTTTCCATTTCTTGTAAATTTTTTCTCACTAGGATTAAATCACATTTTCTTGCTTTGTTAAGTTCCGTCTTTGATTCTCTGTTTTCAATTTTATGTCCACTTATTTGTTTTGTCTGCTCCTTCTCTGTTGTTGTTTCCTGGAAGTTTTTTTTGTTATAAAGTTAACTTAGAGATAGATTGATTTGTATTTTCAAAGTTATTTTGGATTTCTTTGTGATTTGAACTCAGTGTTATTTGAATTAATTGCAGTATACTATATATCTCCTCCTGAGAGGTGTTTATGTTTTCTTGGTGTGTTCTGTCTACATGTCTCTGATCCATGATGGCCAAAAGTTGGAGTTTTCCTTCTTATCTGCAAATAGCTTTAGCGTCCCAGTTAAATAGATATTTGTAATCCAAAGAGTTCAAAAAAGATTTTTTTCCTAAAGTTTATAATTCTTTGTCTGCAGCCCAGATTGTTGTCTTTTTTTGTGTCACAGCTGTTCTTTATTATTAAAGCTTTGAAGGTCACAAACACAGTTTAGCTTTTCCCAGGTTTTGGCAAGCTCTCTATGGAAATCATAGCTGTCATAATCTTCATCCACCACTAGGTGTCAGCATCTATTTAGTTTTCAATATGAACAATGGTCTTTAAAATGAGAGTCTTAACCATTCAACAATCTTAAACTTGTCCAAAGTTAAATTTTAGCTTTCAAGTTTATAAATTTATTTCACTACCATATATTTTGATCCTCCATAGAAATTTTAATTCGCCGCTTCTGTTAGTATAAGGATGGGAAGGAAGTCCCCCTCCTTCACTTTCGGAGGTATTTTGCTTCTTGGGGATCTTTTCCAGGAAATTAAGTGTAGAATAGAAAAGGGAAAATCAGATTCCTCACCTAGTTTCAAGCACGCTGTTTACTGTAGTGCTGGTTAGTTCTTTTGGACTCCAGTTGTAAGTAGCTTGGGCTGATCAATGAAATACAGCCTTTCTCCTGTTGGGTTAGAAGGCTTTCTCCAAGACGAACGGAATGACCGCCATCATTCCAGAATCGCCGGGGCACCCTTCTTTCTTCGCCGCCTCTCTGGGGCGGCTTGGAGCCAGGCGGGATGAAAGTTGGCCGCAGGGGTGCGGCGGTCCACAAGCCTGCAACCAGTCGCTACCACGCAGGACTGTAAGTCTGATAGACCTGTGTTTTTTAATTGACACCTAGAAGAGACTCTGCTTAGAGGGCTGGTTCTTCCTATTTATTCCTATATGCCGTGAGATAACACACTTTCTGCTCTAATTCCAATTAGATAATTAATTCCCAACTAATGTTCAATACTACTAGACACTTAACAATGTAGCGAATCCTCACAAATAATCTTCCCTTAGTGATGTCTAAACTAAGCAGTGGGTGTTCCATCACTAGAGATTTTAAAGAAAAGACTAGACTGAGATGGTGTAGGTTCTCCTGCTTGAGCAGGGGGCTGGACTAGATGACCTCCAGGGTCCCTTACAGCTCCTATTCTATTCTATTCTATTCTATTCTATTCTATTCTATTCTATTCTATTCTATTCTATTCTATTCTATTCTATTCTATTCTATTATCAGTTCATGGGATGGGATGGGATGGGATGGGATGGGATGGGATGGGATGGGATGGGATGGCGGGACATGTTGAAGGGCTATAAGACTTGCCCAACAAAAGAAACCCCTTTATGAGTCAGTTCCATGGAACTATAGGAGATGACCAGGCTGATCGCAAGGGAGGGATCAAATGCATCATCAGTCTCAAGTACTTTCACACCCAGATCTAAGTCCAGTGAACCTTGAATTCCATCGACTCTTATCTACTGCCAATTTGCTTTGATCATTAGTAGTTCAAATTCTTGTAGAAAGCTTAAGCTTGCAATAAACCTATATATTCATTTGAACTCCCTGATTTCCTGCATTTGACAGGAGTCTGTCTTCACCTCCACCCAGGCTCACAACAAGATCAGGGCTGTACAGACTGTCTAATTGTAAAGGGGAAAAAAATACTCTCCCTTTCTTCAGCTTGTTTTGTTTTATTTTTGATCCCCGAGCATAATAAAATTTTGCTGTTGTCATCATGTCACAGAAATCAGAAGAAATGATCTTGTATTGCAAAAGGGGAATATTATAGAAAGAGAAACGGACCCGCAAGGAAGAGAAGGTTATGATGTCGGCCTCATTCAGAGACATTGCTTGGTCTTCATGCATAACGTGTCTTTTAGCAGACTCTACATCAGGGGTGTCAAACTCGCAATGTCACGTGACGTGTCGTGACGTATCGTGTTTTTTTTGCCATTGCCGGCAATGGGGTGGGCGCATTTTTGCTATGATGGATCCAGCCTGGGGGCCGGCAGTTTGACACCCTTGCTCTACATGGATTGGCCCAATTGTTCTCTCCAATTAGAAGGAAGGAATAGACCCGTCTCCTCGGAGCCTGGATTTTGATGTTGCCTAAAAAGAAATCTATTCCATGAAAGATCTCTCTCAAACCAATTAGCTTTGAGACTGATTTTATGTCCCTTAGGAACTTGGTGTTACATGGGATATTAACAGATGACATAGCTGAAAATGTGCAAAAATGTCCTCTCCACCACAGTTTTCCATCCTACTTGCAATCTAACCTAAGGAAAGATTTTAGTGAATATTTTTAGTTGGATGCAGAGTTCCATAATATCGGGACAGAAAAATAAAAGTTACAGATGCAATTTAGAATTGACTTTAAAAATAATTCCAAAGGAAATATTGCAGAGATATCTTGGAAGAAATAAGACAGTTTGTCGGTTTATTAAAAGTAATACTGCATTAAGCAATATTAAAACAGGATCTGCAGGACCTTATATTTTCCACCCATTTTAGCTGGGTGCTGAAATTGGACAGGGGGATTTTCATCCATAATCTTCCCTCTTTATATCGCACTCCTTACTGAAATCCTCAAATGAATTCCAAAAGAAATCTCTTTTAAAACTCTGTAAGGCTTCTCTCTTGTTCTCATAGACCTGCACACACAGACACAAATACATACACATACAAGACATAGAAGCGAAAGGAACAGCATTTTACTTTTCTAATGAATGCTGCACTAAGATCTAAGATTAATTGGAAACATCCTTTGGGGTTCCCAACAAATGAATCTTGTTTCTGAAACACAAAGTGATAGTTATGCTAAAAAAAATATATCTCTTACATTAAAGAATGTCATATTATAAAAGCCTACACGGGGAAAATTTAAATAAAAAGAAATGACATCAGAGAGAAAAACAAAAACATATTGTAGCTTTTATGTTAGAAATGTTGCACATTTGGGGAAATTTCACACAAAAGCTATAGACGTTAAGGAAAATTGCGAAAGCAAAAATGAATGCAGATACTTTACAAACCTTGAACATCAAAAAGAGCACTGATAATATATCTCTTGATACATATATAATTATCCCAAGACATAGAAAACACTAATAAAATGGACTTTTTATGTGTGTGGAGACTTCTTGGAACTTCTGAAAGGATTGGAACACCCATTTGCACCACTCAGGTGACCCTGAGGGCATAGATAAACCTCCAAGTGGCCTCAACGACTCTCTAAAAGGATGCAAATGACCAGCTGTCTGCAAGGAATATAAATCCTTCCATTCCCCATCATCCAGTCAGAACTGAAGAAGCTTCTTGGATGAGAAGCGAAATGTCTTCAAAGAAAAACAAGAAAGTCCAGTTGCCTCCTGAAAAATCACTTTGGGGACAAAAAAAATCATCTATATCTACATTTATTATACTTTCAGTTATCAACAATGACCTGCCCATTTTAAATCACGTTATGTGTAAGCCTTGCCCACAAATGGTTGCTAAAAGTTCTTGTGGTTTGTTTTTGTGTTTGTTTGTTTCTATTTATTTATTTATATCCTGCCTTTACAGGTAGTCCTCAATTTATGACCACAATCGAGCCCAAAATTTCTGTTGCTCAGTGAGACATTTGTTAAGTGAGTTTTGGCCCATTTTATGACCTTTCTTGCCTCAGCTGTTAAGTGAATCACTGCAGTTGATAAGTTAGCAGCCCGTTTGTTAAGTGAATCTGGCTTCTCCATTGACTTTGCTTGTCAGAAGGTCGCAAAAGGGGATCATGTGACCCTGGGACACTGCAAACTGTCATAACTATGAGTCAGTTGCCAAGCATCCGAATTTTGATCACATGATCGTGGGGATGCTGCAGCGGTCGTAAGTGTGAAAAACCATCATAACACACTATTTTCAGTGCAACTGTAACCTTGAACTGTCATTAGATGAACTGTTGTAAGTTGAGAACTACCTGTATTATATTGAGAAATAACTCAAGGCAGTGAACACACACAATACTCCTTCCCTTTCCTATTTTCCCACTACAACAATCCTGTGAAGTAGGTTGGGCTGAGAGAGAATGACTGGCCTAGAGTCACCCAGCCAGCTGTCATGTCTAAGGCAGGACTTGAACTCACAGTATCCCACTTTCTAGCCTGATGCCTTAACCACTAGACCAGTGGTGGCGAACCTATGGCACGGGTGCCAGAGGCGGCATTCAGAGCCCTCTCTGTGGGCACGCCTGCTGTCGCCCCAGTCCTAGGCCTTCAGCTGGGTTTTATAAAACCTTTTCACTTTAGGCCTCCGCCGCCGTGTGCAAAAAAAAAAGGTCAATTTCAATCAGTCAATTTCAACTTCTTGCGAAAAAAAAAAAGATCTTGCAAAGTTGGAATTGATTGATTGAACTTTTTAGTCCCACCCTGTCTGCCATTACCACCGCAGCCACGCCCACCCAATTGGCCACACCCACCCAATTGGCCACACCCAGCCAGTGGGCCACACCCACCCAGCACTCGACGATGCATAAGTGGGTTTTGGGTTGCAGTTTGGGCACTCAGTCTCTAAAAGGTTCGCCATCACTGCACTAGACCATTTTGCATCCTTCATTTTATTGGTTATATTTTTATTGGTCAATATCCGAAATAAAGTTCTGTCTGTTTGAAACTGGAGAGGGGACCAGGCTTCCCTTTCAGATAAATGGGAAATTTAATGAATTGGAATTAGCAAGAGAAGAGAAGCTGTTTGTTCAGTCCATGCCGGTTTGGAAGTTATCCATTCTTTTCACATCCTCTGTGCCTTAAGAATATCCTCTGTTAATCAGGAAAATCAATGATCCATCTAATTCAAACAGCCGGTTTTATCTTCTGTAGGGATTTTTTTTTTTACCATAGTTAGGAATGAATTAAAACATTCATTTGGTGTTATTCATGTCAGGGTGATGGTTTTTGGAATATTTGGGACACAAAGTCAGTTCACCAGTCCTCTGATAAATGAAAAGTTTCAGTACTGTCTGCCCCTCCGCTTCTCTCTGATAGTTGGATTTTGCAGTCCTTAATGTTGGAATAAAAAGAGCAGCAAATTCATAAAGGCTACATCTTAATTCCCTTCCTTCAATATTTTAGGCAATGGGGCCGTTTCAGTGCACTTTGTGATTAGGGATACCAGCCACTGCAGCCATCAGGAAGAAGTTAAATTTTGCCCATCTTTGGCATACTTAAAGAAAAAGAAGTAGGAGGGGGATGAAAAATGCTGGCTGATACTCAAATTGTGGGATCCTTGATGCTCTCTGAGCTTGCAGATATTTTCATGTTAATGTTGCCAACTACTGTAAGTAACATTATCAATTGCTCAATACATTGATGATGTTACCTAGTTGGGTCATGAAATGTCTGCAAGAAAACCACCAAGCTCAGAGAGCACCAAGGACCCCACAGTCCTCCTCCTCCTCCTCCTCCTCCTCCTCCTCTCCACCATCCCCAAACCCTTCTAACACTGATGATGTTATCTAGTTGTGTCATGAAACGTCTGCAAGAAAACCACCACGCTCAGAGAGCACCAAGGACCCCACAGTCCTCCTCCTCTCCACCATCCCCAAACCCTTCTAACACTGATGATGTTATCTAGTTGTGTCATGAAACGTCTGCAAGAAAACCACCAAGCTCAGAGAGCACCAAGGACCCCACAGTCCTCCTCCTCCTCCTCCTCCTCCTCATCCTCCTCTCCACCATCCCCAAACCCTTTAACACTGATGATGTTATCTAGTTGTGTCATGAAACGTCTGCAAGAAACCACCAAGCTCAGAGAGCACCAAGGACCCCACAGTCCTCCTCCCTCCTCCTCCTCCCACCATCCCAAAACCCTTCTAACACTGATGATGTATCTAGTTGTGTCATGAAACGTCTGCAAGAAAACCACCACGCTCAGAGAGCACCAAGACCCCCAGTCCTCCTCCTCCTCCTCCCCCAAACCCTTCTAACACTGATGATGTTATCTAGTTGTGTCATGAAACGTCTGCAAGAAAACCACCACGCTCAGAGAGCACCAAGGACCCCACAGTCCTCCTCCTCCTCCTCCTCCTCCACCTCCTCCTCTCCACCATCCCCAAACCCTTCTAACACTGATGATGTTATCTAGTTGTGTCATGAAACGTCTGCAAGAAAACCACCAAGGACCCCACAGTTCAATGAGCTCCAAATATTCTCTTCAATCAATTATTCAGGTTGTGAAGTCCACATTTTGGGATATAAGAAATGTGAGAGAGTAGCACATGCAAGTTCTGATAGAACTGTACAAATTTCAGAGATTCCCCTGAGAATTGCTACGATAAATGGTTGATCCAAAGTTTTGAAAATATAAAATCCTGATATTATTCAGACTGTTCCCATTTTTAGGTGAAACACCGAATAGGAAAAAAAAGATGAGGCAGTTTACATATAGACTCTTGTAAACTTCCCTTTCCCTCTGTAATCTTTATTTTAATGCATAGGTGTCGTGAAGCATTTCCCAAGCATGGAATATGTTGAGTTGTAAACTCATTTTATTAATTAAAAGGAATAAATATTCGAGTAATCTGACAATTTTGCTATTCCTTCTTAAACAAAGTGCCACAATTAAAAAGATAGACTGCACTACTTTATCTTTTTTAATGTGTAATAAAAAAAATCCAAGTGAATTAAAACTTGGAAACTGATATTTCAAAAAGAAAAAAAAAAAGTGACATGTTTTTATCTAGACAAGGAAAAAGTGCAGGTTTTGTAATATACTACATGTTTCAAAGTTTTCATTAATTATTAGATTCAGGCTGAAGATAGCCAAGCCAGAAATATTAAACTACCAAATCTTTTAAAATTTATTCAGAAAATTAATTTCAGAAGTATATGATAAGTATAACCAACTTATGCAAATATTATCCTGGCTCCTACCTAGTAGCAGTAAGATGAGTTAAAATGTTGTTTCAGGTAGATTATACCAAAATGCATGTGGTTATATATCTTTCAAAAAATTAAAGAGAGGACAAAGAAAAAAATGACAGTGTTTAACTATGTTACTGTATTTGTATATGTTTACGTGTATCAAACTTAGGGAACATTCGGAACAAAAGCGGGTGTGGATTTTTTTAAAAAATGAGATCTCTTACAATAATTGACAATAGCAAGTAGCTTGAAATAATATTCTACTTATACGAACATAGAAACAAACCACATTTATACTCATTTCTCTTCTACAACACGGTAAAGGTTTCAGCATTCCCCTAATGGCCAAGTCCTGGGCATGTTATTAGTAAAGCAGCAAGCATGATAGGGGAAAGGCTTGGAACTATGATTGCAAGAGTGTTCTTTTACTAAGGGGTCTCAAAACATTGTCCAGAAGCTTCAATTGCTCCAGCACTTCATAATGAAACCTTATGATCTGGCCCTGAAGTAGCCTGCTGTGCCCATCCCAGTGCTTTGTTGTTGGGAAATTCTAGAATAAGATACTCGGGCTATTGTTTGTGATGAAAAGCTGTACCGCTTGCTTGCCTATAAGAAGATGATGTAATAAGGAAGCTCGTTAGGGTCACCAAGTGCGGTTTCCAATGTTGCTTTGAGAATTTGTTGCAGTAAGGAATGTTAGTAAGTTGGCTAGCAAGGCTGGTGAACAAATGTGAACTTTCGATTGGCTGATTGATTGATGCCAGCAAGTAATTTTCAACTGCCACATAGAAGATCTATCCCTAATCTGTCTTTTAGATCTTCGAATGTCCACTCAGCACCATTGCAAGTAGGTCAGTCCAGCAAAAGCTTTTGTGAGCTGTAACTCACTTCATCAGTTGGATCAGATTGGTCTCCAGAGAAAAAGGGCTGAAAAGGTGAGCCTTTTCAGAAGATGTGGTAGAACTGTCAGGCCCAGTGAAATCCAATCGAGTCCAATCCTTTATTTCTTACATCTAATGGACAGAATCTTGCCAGGATAAAGCTATAAACTTCTAACTTAACTGATGTACCATGGGAGATTCTATCCTCAGCCTCTTTCCCCCCTCCACTATCCAGCTCAGGACTCTGTAGTTTCTTAATCTGGATTTCTTTCTGGGAAAGCTTTGTGTAGCTTCTACTGCCTTCTCCCTGGGAAAGCTTTGTACTGCTAAGAGCCCCCTCCACTGCTTCTCCAATTAGACATTCCATCACAAGAACATATCTCTTAAACTGGCTGGCTGGCCAAGGAAGGAACAAAACATTGACACGAACCTCATGCTGCAAATGTTTAGGGGATACTATAAGCTTCTTGGAGAATGTAGATCAGGACTTTTTATTCCCTTATTGGAAGCTTTGACCTAGTTGGGATGACTATGGGTTGCGAGAAATACTTTTGACTGGGATAATGACTAACTGGATTAAAGTGTGCTGTGGAACAGAGCCTATTATCGCTAGGCATGGAGTTGATTCAAAAGAAGCTGAAGCCTGGCAAAGTATGCCCGCTATTCTGCTACCAGCGTTTGAAATTATCCTAGTTAAGATGGAATTTAGAAAATGCGGAATGATCCCAACAGCAAATAAATAGGGAAAACATCTGGAGGTATTTACACACATGCAAATTAATTTACAGAATTAAGTAGGTCAGAAAGGAAAGGAAAGTCTAGGAGCTGAAAACTCCAAATATTGGTTCTAAAAGGGGGAAACCTGTTGCCCCACGGCATTATGGGGGCTTCCTTGTGGAAATGCCAACTTCGTTATTAGGGGTGCTTGTTGACTGGTCATTATCTGGCCAGAGAAAATGAGACTGGCTGTTAAATTCTACTGCAATAGTCACCACGCAGGAAGGAGACTTAGCTCAAAGAATCGAAAGGAGTTATTGTAAAGTCAAGACTGACTGTGCAACATATCTAGAAAAGGGAGCTGTAGCCCATATGGTCTCTAAAATGAAGCATGCAAACTTCTGTAGTGTGCTTCAAAAAACAAAACAAAAACCATATGTTGGTTCCTTGCATCAGTATGAAATAAAAGCACTGGTCCACGGCAGGCTTAAAATGCTTATAACCCTCTTTTCCAACTGAAGTTAACCGTATTCATTAAAAAAAAAAAAATACCCACACCTTTCTATAATATCTTAACCTTCCACGGGAACTGGCAAAATAATAATGTGATAAATAAAATAAGTAAATGTTGCTCATTGTTTTGTGAGTCTTTGGGTAACAATATCTTCCCGGAGCATAAGCAAGACTGAACTTAGTGGAGCTTAATTCTGACATATTTGTCGGTGGAAAAGCAATGCAAGAAATAAAAAGAGGCAAGAGATTCACGCTGAAACTCTTAGAACAAGCCACTTAAGAGCAAGCTCTAAGTATTAAGACTTAAAACTTAGGTAAATAGATGTGAAATAACAATGGTGAGATATTCCATGCTGAGGGTACCTTAACTCTATTATGTCTTCACTGCTCTCTCCAGAGCAGTTTTGAAGGGCTGATACAAAAAAGGTCCTCTATGAGCTGAGACACTGTCCTTCAGAACAAGGAGCTGTTGACCACAACAGCTCATGTCCTGTTACACTGTACCCTCTTTAAGACTCAAGGATCTTTCTGATATCTCCTTACTTGATAAACCACCCAGGAAATGCTGATTTTTATGAACAGTTGTTTTTATCAGATCAGTAAGTCTCCCTGAAAGTAGTTAGATTTTATTATGTTACCTGTAAAATTAGGCAGACTTTGATTTGTTGTTGTTAGTTGCGAAGTCGTGTCCGACCCATCGTGACCCCATGGACAATATTCCTCCTGTCTTCTACCATCTTCTGGAGTCCATTTAAGCTCATGCCTACTGCTTCAGTGACTCCATCCAGCCACCTCATTCTCTGTCATCCCCTTCTTCTCTTGCCCTCAATCTTTCCCAGCATTGGGCTCTTCTCCGGTGAGTCCTTCCTTCTCATTAGGTGGCCAAAGTACTTGAGTTTCAACTTCAGGATCTGGCCTTCTAAAGAGCAGTCGGGGTTGATCTCCTCTAGGACTGACCGGTTTGATCGCCTTGCAGTCCAGGGGACTCGCAGGAGTCTTCTCCAGCACCATAGTTCAAAGGCCTCAATTCTTTGGCACCTCAATTCTTTGATTACTGACTGTAATATTTTATTTTGTTTTTACCTGATAATTATGATTATTGTGTTTTTGTAATTCTGGGATAAAAATATCCATCAACTGGTCATATAACATGTGGCTTCCTTTACTAAGTGACTACACAACTGATACTGTTCAGCTGTTGATACATAATCTGCCCCGCATGCCTTATGAAGGATCTGTCACAGTTAATGGGGTTTGTTTACTTATAGTCATTTTCCCATACGTCTACATGTAGGCAGGACATAATTTTACAAATTTCTCCAGTTACCTTATTATACTGATGTGCAAATCAAGCTCTTTAATTCCAGTGTAGGAGTAACTTGCTTATGACTGATTTATCACATGCAGATTAGATAGTAACAAAAACATTCTGATGCTTATCACTCTTTCTTTATATCTATGATACACTCCACTGCCTGCCTGAACATAAATTTTGAGATTGCTTTCTAAAATTTAGTAGAAATGGGCATTTGGTTATTACACCTATTCGTTTACCAAATGTCACAGGATCTGCTTTACTATCCTAGAAGTAACACTGTTTGAGAATACATTTAGATATTTTTGGCGTTTTTTTAAAAAAACTGAAATTTGCTCAGTTTTCATGAATATGATGGAAAGAATTATACAATCATGGAATCGTAGGGCTGGAAGGGACCTTGGGGGGTCTTCTAGTCTAATCCCCTGTCCAAGTCAGGAATTCTTATTCCATCCTGGACAAATGGCTGCCCAATTTTTCTTGAAAACCTCCAGTGATGGAGCACCAGTGGCAAAGTTGAGAAAGAAAATTGGAAAGATTCTCTCATCTAAACAGAACATTTCAAAGTTTTGCATTTCATGTTGGAACTCCGTCTAATGGACTTAACTGGGACAAGTACCTGATCTGTTTTACTTATTAGTTATTACAAATTTATTCAGGTCAATTGAATTAGTTGCTACTATTTAATTCAGTAACTACTAGAACTTATGTGCTGCTCCATTTCCAATGTAGAGGAGGAGAAAGATGACCTTGCAGAGTTTATGTTAGCAAAGCATGAGCTCAATCTGGGAAAACATGAATGAATGAATGAATGAATGAATGAATGAATGAATGAATGAATGAATGAATGAATGAATGAATGAATGAATGAATGAATGAATGAATGAATGAAATATTTGTAATGGTCCAGCATAATGAGGGTGAAGTTTAGTCAAAACAAAACAAAGGATTTAAAAATATACATCAAGAATCAAAATTAAAATCTAACAATAAAGTATAAACTCTGATATATCTATATCTATCTATATCTATATCTATATATTTATCTGTCTATCTATATCTATATATCTCTATCTCTATTTCTATGAAATTTCTATTTCTGTTTGTTGGTCCCACCTGCTATTGACCATTTTAAATTGTCCTAATGTTCTCTCTTCTAGAGGGGAAACCATGAGACACAGAGAAAATAGAAATGAAATCAATCTTATTCTATTTGCAGAATAATAGAGTTGGAAGGGACCTTGGAGGTCTTCTAGTCGAACCCTTTGCTCAAGCAGGAAACCCTATACTATTCTGGACAAGTCGTTCCCCTGGTTAACTGTTCTCACTGTCAGAAAACCTCTCCTTAGTTCTAGGTTGCTTCTCTCCTTGGTTAGTTTCCATCCATTGCTTCTTGACCTGTCTTCAGGTGCTTTGGAGAATAGATTGACCCCCTCTTCTTGTGGCAGCCCCTAAAATATTAGAACACTGCTAAATGACAGCCAGATGGGAAGGCAAAACAGCACCATCAGTTCCAACACTATTAAATTTTTAATAAACCTAATAGGCATGCTATCAAATAAGTCACTCATTTCTTCTCCTGTTTTTAATTAGGCTAATTTTCTCTTAGACAACAAGCAGCCCTGTGATTCCTTTGAAAGATATGTTGTCCTCCTCCATCTACAGTATATCCTGTGAAGTTTATGTTGGGCATGAAATCCATCTGCAAATTTCCACACAAACTTCACCCACTCATCCTGGTTGCTTTGTATCTGTCATAACAAATAATTGTTGAGAAACAATATAAGCTAGTAGGGTGTGTGTGTGTGCATGTATTCATGTCACTATCTTTTAATGTCTGTTTTTAGATTTTTATGACATCCCAACGCATCTACCCATTTGTTCCTCGTGTTTCTAAAGTGTGATCCTTTTATTTCTTTGTGTGGGAAAAGGTGCATGATTATTATTATTTTAAACAAGTAATGAAATAAGACAAAATGACTAATAAGGCAAAGAAGGCGCAGTATGGTGTACCAAGTAACAAAACATTATGACAAATCATAGATTGAAAAATATACTTCTCCAGACAGTGCATAACTGTGCATTTCCCTGCAGTTTGAATTAACTAACCCAAGCTGGGGCAATTTAGGTTTAGATTGGCAAAGTCAGGAATCAGTGTTTTAAGAATGATATTCAAGTTCACAAGTGCAAATCCTTTGGCCATCTTCTCATTTTAAAAAAATGGTGGAATTTCTCTCCTACAAAATTCTCTTCCCCCTTGAAAAAAAAGATTCAAAAGCAACTATATAACTACAATATATATATTTTTAAAGATGAATGCTATTGCCCAGGATTGGTTCAGCAGGAGGAATTAAGGTGCATATAAATAATAAATGCAAAGGAAGTGCATAAGAGAAGTAAATTACACTTTTTAGCTCCAAATGCCACGATATGTCATAACAAACTCTAAGATAGCATGAATGGTAGCTCTGAATTGAATTTATTGGCAGTCTGTTCCTCTTGGTTTGAAAAGATCTTAAAATTGAATACATGCTAATCAGCATTTGGTTGCAAAAAATGTTCTACAAACTTTATTCCAGGTTGTATCCAAAGACTATCTATATAGAAAATGGCATGGGAAAAAAGATATCTTATGGAAAGAGTTCCCTAAGGAAAAAATAATAGATATAACTCGTATAACAATACATTAATTTTCAAAAGAGCATAGTAAATCCCCATAAAGCTTGTGGCTGATTTGTTTAAGCAATTTAGTTTTTTTTTTAAATCATATGGAATGGAATACTGTGTATATGCATTGAATTAATGACATTACTGAGATATAGTGATTTCTTTTCTCCATTCAACTCTGCGGTCCAGTTCTTCAACATAATTTACTGGAAAATCAGGTTATTATCTGGAAGGACCACAAGAGATTAACTGATTCACCAAAATTACCAGTAGAACAGGGGTCTCCAACCTTGGCAACTTTAAGACTTGTGGACTTCAGCCAGCTAGAAGTTGAAGTCCACAAGTCTTAAAGTTGCCATGGTTGGGGACCCCAGCTTTAGAACATTAAGTTTACACCAAAACAGATCTTGTCTTCTTACAACAGGTTAATTCCAGCTGGTCAATTTGAGAGAAAGAAAGATTGAAATAACAAAAACAACAGCATTTGTGTACTCTGGCGATTTTTAACCTGGTCAGCATAATTATATTCTGCTAGATGATTATACTAGATTAGTGGCTGAGTTAAATGTGTTATGAGGAAAACTGCACATTTACATCCTTGCTTTAACTGATAGGCTCCTATTACCTCTCAAAGCTTTGAGTTGCTTAACCATGGTTTCTTGCACAAGCCACATTTGATTGAATTTATACTATGCTAAGTTATACATCATGCCTTATGAAGAAAAATCAGTAGGGCCATGCAACAGGCTAAGTGAAACTTAGGAATCCTACCTGGCTTAAAGCTGATCAATAGGTCAAATACTGATTTATCCTTTTCCAACCATTTTAACCTACGTTACAAGTAGTTCTCATCTTACAACCATTCCTTGAGTGACTGCTTGAAATTGCAATGGCACTGAAAAAAATAATGTACGGCTGGTCCTCATATTTACAACCATCACAGCACCCCTGTGGTCATATAATCAAAATTCATGTGCTTGGCAACCAGCATGACATTTACAATGGTGGCAGCATTCTGGGCTCATGTGATCACCATTTCAACTTTCTCACCAGCATCTGACAAGCAATATAAAATGGGGGGGGGGGAGCCATATCGGCTTAACGACCACTCGGTTCAGTTAACAGCAGCAGTGAGTCATTTAACAACCCTGGCCCCAAAGGTCATAAAATCAGGTACGATTCACTTCCCCACCTTGCTTAGTAATGGAAATTCTGAGTCCCAGTTATCATGGTAAGTTGAGGATCACCTGCATTAGTTTAATTAATTAAAGTTCCAGTATCTGAGGGGCTGCCACAAGGCAGAGGGGGCCAGGTTGTTCACCAAAGCACCAGAGGGAAGGACGAGAAACAATGGCTGGAAACTGATCAAAGAGAGAAGCAACCTGGAATTGAGGAGAAACATCCTGACAGTGAGGACAATTAACCAGTGGAACAGCTTTGCCTTCAGAAATTGTGGGCGCTCCATCACTGGAGGTTTTTAAGAGGAGACTAGACATTCACCTGTCTGAGATGGCATAGATTCTCTTGCTTGAGCAGGGGGCTGGACTAGAAGACCTCCAAGGTCCCTTCCAGCTCTATTCTATTCTATTCTATTCTATTCTATTCTATTCTATTCTATTCTATTCTATTCTATTCTATTCTATTCTATTCTATTCTATTCTATTCTATTCTATTATTATTCTATTATTATTCTATTCTATTATTATTCCTATTCTATTCTATTCTATTCTATTCTATTCTATTCTATTCTATTCTATTCTATTCTATTCTATTCTATTCTATTCTATTCTATTCTATTCTATTCTGTTACTTGCAAATGTGTCTTTAGCAAAAGAGGATCTTGTCACTGGCCAGTTGGCACAGACGTTATCCACAGATGCTGCTTTATTTCTTGGGGTGTGTGAGTTTTGTGACTATGTGAGTTTTGAGCAAAGTATTTCTGGGGCTCTGAGGCAGTAGATGAATGTTTCTTGTTCAGCATTAGATTCTAATTAATTGGTGTATTGGTTCGAAGACTGTGAAGTCTGGCGCACACCTCTGGGAGCAATAATGCTTTTCAAATCTATTATGAGATCCGACAACAGGCTTGGCATTTATATATATATATATATATATATATATATATATATATATATAAATGAACCTCATCATCTTTTGCTTCGAAAGAATTAAGTTTTGATGAAAATGATAAAACACCTAGAGAGTACTTTTGGTGAGACTAATCCAGACTATGTGTTTAAAGGGAACAAAGGAAAGAGAACATGGAAAGATCAATCAGAAGGAAAGAAATTAATGGCTTCAGTTGTTCCTCTCTTGCTATTGTTTGTTGCCCAGATCAAGTTGGTACACAGAGAGTCTATATTAGAAAATTAACTCTTGATAGCATGGTTAGGCAACTTGATATCCCTAGGGGTGTCCAACCTTAGCAACTTTAAGACTTATGGACTTCAACTCCTAGAATTCCTCAGTCCCAGAGTTTTGGGAAAACACTCAAAATTTCAGGATTGCCGGTTAGGTTGAGCAGCTAAAAAAAAATTAAAAATCCCAGAAGGTGGCAATTTCTGATCACTTCCATACTGAGAATAACAGAGTTGGAAGGGATCTTGGAGACCCCCTGCTCAAGCAGGAGACCCTATACCATTCCAGACAAATGGCTGTCCAATCTCTTCTTAGAAACCTCCAGTGATGGAGCAGCGATGTCTGGAGGCAAGCCGTTCCATCAATTAGTTGTTCCCACTGACAGGAAATTTCTTCTTAATTCTCGGTTAGATCTCTCTTTGATAAGCTTCCGCCCATTACTCCTTGTCACACTTTTGATGCTTTGGAGTGTAAGTCAATTCCCTATTCTCTGTGACAGCCCGTCAAATATCAGAAGACTGCTATCGTATTAGCCCTACTCCTTCTCTTCATTAGACTAGACGTACACAGTTCCCTCAATCTTTCATCATAGCTTCCAGGCCCCTTGTCAAATTTGTTGCTCTTCTCTGCACTCTTTCTAGAGACTCAACAACTTTTTTGTATTGTGGTGATCAAAACTGGACACAGTATTCCAGGTATCGTGTCACCAAGGTAATGGATAAAGCAGTACTAACATTTCATGTGATCTTGATACTGTTGCCCAGAAGACAACAAAGATATGTCCACAAAGTCATTAGAAACCAAACTCATCTTAGGGGTATTCTTTTTAGTTATGCTTCAGATGCCTAACCTATGGGGAAGTATAGGAAAAAAGAAACTCATGATGCATTTTAATAAACACAACAAAAGGCAACAAAAGGCAAGAGATTGCATTAATTTGTTGTGCAACTAACAGCCATCCTTTGAACCACTAGCCCTGTGTTCCTCAGTCTTGACAAGTTTAAAATATCTGGACTAGTATATGGCTGGGAAATTCTGCAAATTGAAGTCCAGATATCTTAAAGTTGCCAAGGTTGAGAAAAAAACTGTACTATACTATGCTTCCAAACAGAATCCATTGTATTTAAATGTGGAATATGGGGGGAAATCATCAGGCTAAAAGTACAGTCTCCAGTAGTATAGCAATATATAAAATTTAAAAATCTGGACACACTCAGAATGTAGAATGAAGGACTGTCCAGGGATGGGCATGAAAACTAGAGCCCGCAATTATTTGAAATTAGGTTTGTTTCTCAGTGATACAGCAAATTCTTTTCACGCAGATAGTCTTTGTTCCTTCTTTTCAGATGCACTTTCTATGGATTGTTTGAAAACCAAAATCAGAAAAAGCTGAAGGTTAGCAGATTTTTGTTCCTTAGAGAAGTTCCTCCGCTGATCCCACATTAATCCATGATGGGTTTCTGTTCTATTCCAAAATACAATTGTATATCTCACCTCCTCAGACTGCATTAAAACCATTGACAGCCTATAATTCTCTTCATCCTTCCTTTCACCTGGTTCAACCTCTTCAAATGTGCTGAAAAAGTTCCTTTAGGGCATCGGCAGTTCTAATATCTAGCTGGATCGAAATCAAATAACGGAGCCATGAAAATGTTGGAAGCAAATGTGCAAGAACATAAAAAGGAATTGCCTTCCATATGTCAATAAAGGACCGTACAATTATATTGGCTGGGGAATGTTTTCTTTCACCCTCTCAGGGTCAAGCTACACATTATCTTTGGTGTTATGTACTCATTTTTAAGCATCAAAAATCAGATGCAAGAGTGCTCCAGTCAGGAATAAAACATAGATGGGTCTAGTGTAATCTTTGTGGTAAAAAGTTTCTACTGACAGTTTTTTTGGAGAGGAGAATGAACTTCTACAGAAATGAAGTTTCAACAGGAGTCCTTATTCCCCAATTCCAGTTTCATTTATTATTTATCATATATCTACTTCTACATATCTATCTATCTATCTATCTATCTATCTATCTATCTATCTATCTATCTATCTAGCTATCTAGCTATCTAGCTATCTATCTAGCTATCTAGCTATCTAGCTATCTAGCTATCTAGCTATCTAGCTATCTATCTCTATCTCTGTCTGTCTGTCTATCTTTATCTATCTATCTATCTATCTAGCTATCTATCTATCTATCTATCTATCTATCTATCACCTAATTTCTTTCTTTCTATCTATCTATCTATCTATCTATCTATCTATCTATCTATCTATCTATCTATCTATCTATCTATCTATCTATCTATCCATCCATCCATCCATCCATCCATCCATCCATCCATCCATCCATCCATCCATCCATCCATCCACCCACCTACCTACCTACCTACCTACCTACCTACCTACCTACCTACCTACCTACCTACCTACCTATCTATCATCCCATTGCCAGGAGTTCAATCCTGACAGGGCTCAAGGTTGACTCAGCCTTCTATCCTTCCGAGGTCAGTAAAATAAGGACCCAGATTGTTGGGGACAAATAGGCTGTGAACTGCTTAGAGAGGGCTATAAAGCACTGTGAAGTGGTATATAAATCTAAGTGCTATTGCTATTGCTAAGCTAATTCATTTTATTGTGATGCTACATTGACAGAATCCTGCAAGTATGAAAGTATAAAAGTACAACTCTCCCCTGTCTCCTTTACAGCCCAAGAACTAGGGAGTCTCCTGTCTCAGCCACTATCCTGCTGAGGGCTATGGTGTCTCTAATCCAATGGTTCCCTTGGCAGCATCTTTTTGCCCAGTCTCTGAAGATCTTTTCCACATATTACAGAAATGCCTCTTGACTACTTGACTCTTTGATCTTTCTCAATCATCTTATCAATTGGTGAACTTCCTTCTCATCTCTTTCTCATCCATTCCTTTTCTGGAGAGCGCATTCCTGCTGTTTTTTCATGCCATGTCTGTCTTTGAAGCCAGCAAAATTCTCAGCATGTTCTTCTCATAATTGGGCAAGGTCACTGAAATTGGGATCAATACGGTTTCTTAAATAGATTCATGTGGTCCAACTCATCTCGTAAAATCAAAAGTAGTCACACTATATTTTGCCTTAAGTGGGTGTGTAACACAAGCAGTGGGCGGCCAATTTTCCAGTAGTAGGTGAACTTTCTCTTTAGGATATAGCTGTGCTCTGGTTTAAAAGGAGTTATGGGCAAGCTTTAATAAATTATTATTATTTGGACTTTTTCTTATCCATAGCTAAGTAACAGAGCAGCTAGTTAATCTTGCCTTGAGGTTTTATTTTAAAGAAAACTATGTAGGGTCGGGACTAGCTAGTATTTGAAGAGGAAGCCTCTGAGAAATATCTAGGCTGTAGTTTAGGTTGGAAATCAAACCACTTTTGTTTATAACTGCCAAGGAAATTGTACCAATGTGAAGGAAACAATGGGCTTTTGAGTTTTGTTACCTACCCTGAGTTTATATAAAAATGTAGAAATCAAATAATTTTAAGAAATAATAGCATGTAGGGACACTTGAGAAGTCTTATGTGCAAAAGAGAACTACTCTGTGGGGATCAAAGTGAGAACAAAGGATCCCCAAATGTTTCATTTTCATTTGGATCTAACTTCAGACTGTGGAAAGGAGGGACTAAGAATGATCACCATCAATATGTTGAAAAGTGCAGCCAATTCAAGTAATTTCAATTAGCACTAATGGTCATCACCTCTGTAACTTTTTGAAAGATTGATGGAATAATAGACTCTAGGCTGCAATCAACAAAATCTCTTTAACTTTTGATAAAATTGCAGACTGTCTTCCTCCAGATTATCTAGTTTCTCTGACAGCTCATTTTTTTTCTTTGTTGTGCTTTCCCACTTTTTTTTCTTTCTTTCTTTCTTTCTTTCTTTCTTTCTTTCTTTCTTTCTTTCTTTCTTTCTTTCTTTCTTTCTTTCTTTCTTTCTTTCTTTCTTTCTTTCTTTCTTTCTTTCTTTCTTTCTTTCTTTCTTTCTTTCTAGAGATTGTGAATGCTGGACAATTTCATTTATGCACTAGTTCTTGGTTCTTCTTATTGCACCTTATTATTTACTGTGTACATAGTTATTTTCTTTTAAGCTTCCTTCTAAAAACGGTAATAATATTTAGGAATACCCCATGATAATAGGTTGCAAATATGATCCCAATAAATATCTAATAAGCATTAGCAACTGTATAATACCTAGAATATTTTTTCCAGATACTTCCTCCCACTCAAATGCTTCTGAAGCAATGAACACTAGCGAAGTGCCTCATAATAACATTTCGGGAGAAAGCAAGAACTTAATGGAGATGGAACTGTAGAAACCTTAAGATGAAAATTGTGTTAGAAAAGGATAACTTGACTTATGGCTTGTCATGTGTTGTTGAGCTTCTATTTCTATCAGCTCTATGGGCAAAAGTTCAAGATGGTGTGAGATGAAGTTCAACAACATCCAATATTCCCACATCCCCCATTTCTATGCTAGAGAATTTATTAAGACAAATGATTTCAGCAACATTTATACTTTAATTATGCAATGCAATTAAATTACCAATTGTATGATTGTAGCACACCATCACTTTGCATCATAAATGAAAATATACTATATCACTGTCCCCAAACCTTTAATATTACCAGCTTTGAGGATATTTAAGAAGTGCTGTGAAACTGAGTATAGTTTAATGATTAAATCAGGATTTGAAATGTTATCCAGAAGAGCATCTATTATATAGCTCCAGAAGGTTTACATAGATGCATGAACAATTCTCCTGCAGGAGCTTAATAACAGTTTATTTATTGTAATAATGGGCCTGATATGCAAGAAAGCATTTAAAGTTTATAGGGAAAATTCTCTGGATCAAATGTGATTAATGGGTTTTGCTGGGCTCATCAACCTCATCAAGTCCACCAAGAAGCAGAGGAGATAAAAAATCGTTTGCCTGGAACTATCTTCAGAAAGCAGGCTGAACCATGTGATTTGCTGTGAATTGATAAATAAGCTTTCAAAATGATTTGGAGGAAGCATTTTGGAGCTCATGGGTGTGGGGCCTCTCTCTTTAATCCAATTTCTTTAGGTCTCCTTGTGAGCCTCAAAAACAAAACAAAACAAAACAACAAAAGAAACAGCTGTTTTAAGCAATCCACCTATTGTGGTTCATGCAACTTTTTAAGCAGCCACATTTTCCACCCAGGATCCTAAAATTTTATACACAAGTTCCCCAGCCCAATTTGATGTAATACAAGAATTTGCAATAGATCTGAGTTTCCCAACCCTAACACCTTTCATATGTATGGACTGCACCACAATTCTCAAGAAGGACCGGGGTAAGTAGTGAATTCTGAGAACTGAAATTGACACATCTTCAGATATAAGCTTATATCAAATCAATTTCAATAGACACGTTACCTGGTTGGGTTATATAATCTAAAGAAACAATAATAATAAACTAAAAAGGGATGCAAAGGTTACAAATGTTTTATCAATTCAATCTAAGTAATGGAGTAAAAGAACAGATTTTTTACTACCTCCTTTTAAGAAATGCCTTAAAAGGAGCACAATTTCCCATGTATTTAATTATAAAACAGAGAACAAGGTTTACCACCTTCACTTCACAAATTCCACACATAGAGGTATTGCTGCAATAGAGCATTCTGATATCTGTTCATCATTAACAGTGTTGTGTGGGAAGTCAGCCCCCCCAGAGAAGGAAATATTAAAAGGGCAGAAAAATATATTTCCTCAAAGGATCTTAAATAGGCAGAAAAGCATGCCCAGTTTTTCTTAATAGCCCCAAGTCTCCCTCCCCCAAGCAGAAACCAGCTCTGTAGAAATGCAGATGTAAACCATTCAGGAAGGTTGAAGCTAGAAGCTTAAGAAGACAAAGACACCTAAAATCTACATACCCCACCCAAACTCTAAGACAGGACATAATAGGATTAACCCACAGATGCCAAAGGACACATCCAGATTCAGGTCAGAATACATGACACAGGAAATACAAAGCCTCAAACAGGAACAGGAAACAACTCCAAACAAAAACCCCAGAGGGTATAAAAACCCACTCCCTACATGTGCTCTGTCTCTTTTCTTCCAGAGCCATCTTTCTATCTGGCTCTCCTCTTCAATAAACTACAACCTTCTTTCTAAAGCAGTCACCATGTTGTTTATTCCCGGCTTGGACTGAACCGTGATGAAGACTTTTCCTTCAACAGTTGTAAAGTCAACATGATATAATTATCACATATTAATGATGCTGTAATGTGATATGATATAAAAGAGATACAGATATAATAGGCAAAGCTGGTTTTTTAACAAGCCTTGAGCACAAATGACTACAAACTGTACTCCTGTCTATTACAAAATGTCATTTCCAAAGATGTTTTAGTATGTTTATACTACAACAAGATCATAAATCCAGGAGAGACATGGTATATAGTGGAGATTTTCCTTTTCTAAGTCAGCTTTGTCTTTTGAACTAAATAGGGGCATGCCACCCTATATGAAAACAAATTAATAGGAAATGGAGAGGCTCAAACCTCAGACTTCCATTAAAACTGGCCTTGTCTTCAAGAAGAGAATCAGAATATTCTGAAAGAAAAGATAGGAATTGAGACTCAACTGCCTCTAGTTGCCCAAACTCCCTATAGGAGCATATCTGAACATTATGCAGGATCTGGGAAACACGTTTGCTTTACAGATCTTTAAGACTACTTGGACATAATAATCCCTTGTCAAACTTCAAACTAGGCATGGCTGTAAATCTCTGTTCTGCAGACACTTAATCTCTTCTTTAAAAATTGGTTTACTTGGCAGAAGATTCTCAGATATAAGTCAGCTGGATGACCTGCATTATTGCAAACTAGAATGAAAGCGACAGATGTATGGAATATGTGTCTTTAATTTCAGGCTTTTTCCTCCCATCTCAGTCAATGGATACTTGCTTGTCCTTCTATGGGCCTTGGGGGGGAGGGGATCCAGTATTGACTTAATGGTTCTCTTTGGCCCGGGAACTGCTGGTTTCTACCTCTCCAGCTTCATTACCTTTACACCCCTTCATTGCAGGGAAAAAAACTGTGAGGGCCACACACTACTGTAGGCATACCTGGCTGAGCATGGTTTCCCTGTGTTAATTCTTTGATGGCTACTGCCAAATACATAAAATAATATATTTATTCAGTTATAAAAATATTGGGTTCTCATCTAATTGCCAGCTTTTAAGGTTTCCTTCATATTTTTGCAATACGGACAACTTTGTTTCCGGATAATTTATACTTCACTATTTAGCCTTGCACTAGACTAGATTATAAATGCACTCTTCTCATAGCCAACAATGTTATGAAACTGCATTTTCTACCTGCATTGAAAGGAGCACTTGGGCCAGCATGACAAGGTGATAATCTGGATCGGTAAAGGTGATTGGTATTCAGATGTGCTAGTTAATTATAGCAATAGCACTTAGACTTATATACCACTCCATAGTGCTTTACAGCACTCTCTGAGTGATTTACAAATATCAATATATTGCCCCCAACCATCTGGGTCCTCATTTTACTGACCTCGGAAGAATGGAAGGCTGGGTCAACCTTGAGCCCGTCAGGATCAAACTCCAAGCTGTGGGCAGAATTAGCCTGCAATACTGCATTCTAACCACTGTGCCACCATGATTCCTTGTATATTATAATTATTTTATCTATTTTTTTAAATGTTGTACAAAAAATTATACCAGGATCTTACAATCAGATGCATATATCCATTGCTACAGAGCTATCTCTGGGGCTGAAATTATCATTTTGTTGCTAGCAGATTCTAACAGCTTTTATAAAACAGGATTTCCTGTGATGTGCATAGCAATAAGAGCAAGAAAGCAAAGTATTGAAAAACGGGAAACTGTAGCAATTAAGTAGGTGGAAGATTGTGTTGATTCTGTGTAAACTCTGTGTTAATGGAAGGGAGACAGTGAAATAAACTATTTTTGCATTATTGGATACAATAATACAAAATTATGTACGATTGGTTTTATGGAAGAAAGGCGTGTACAGATTGCTAAATTATAAAATTCTAATCTAAGTATCTAATGAGTTAATATAAAAATTAAAAAGATGCTTTTTCACAAATTTCTGTATGTGAAATTCCTCTGACTCATTGCTGTGTGAACCAAAAGAGTTTTCATATAATTGTCAAATAGGTTTTCGTCAATTATTTACTATATGTCAATAGTAAAATAATTTAAATTTCTTCCAGAGTCCATCTTTGCAAATCTTATTGAAAGCTGATTTAAAATCTACATTTATTGCAAAGCTGGTCCCATGGGAAGGAGAATAATGTTGCAGCATTATTCCATGATCCAAGATCACCTGATCCTCCCTAAAACTTATTCTTCAAACAATCAAATTCAAATACGGAGTCCGATGAAAGCATAATAATCGCACTTACCAAAGTGCTTGGTCTGGCTATTTTAAGCTTTCAATTTGACTTTGAAATTTTATCTTCAGATTTGACATCCACGCTAGTGTTAAAATTTGACAATAAAGTTTGGATAATTAAATGAAATCTGTATAAACTACTAACTTGTAGAATAAGACCATGAAACAGTGATTTGTATTGTATGTTTATCCTCACATATTGTTTAGGGTTGCTGCATCTCTGGCCTGACGTGTAAAATTTTCACTGCTAACAATTTTAATTATGAATATAAATCTTTGAATTTCAAATTATAATTGATTGATTATGTAGAAAACCTGATATTGACTTTTGGTGACCACTTTTCTCCAGGGTCCTTCAAAATCTTGCAAGAGTACGCCTATTGATATCATAATTAAATCCAATCCCTTAAATCTATTCACATTAGTAGCTGGTTGTCTTCTTCTTCTTTTCCTTTCCCAACATTAGAACTTTCTCCACAGAGCTAGGTCTTTGCATTATGTCTTCAAAACATGATCACTGAGCCTGGCTATTTGTACCTTGAGTAGGAACTTTTAATATGTGAATTAAAAAACAAATATTTGCATAACATTCTCCACAATAGATCTACAAATGAAGAACGTTAGAAGAATTCCATTATATTTCAAGGTCCCTTCCAGCTCTATTCTATTCTATTCTATTCTATTCTATTCTATTCTATTCTATTCTATTCTATTCTATTCTATTCTATTCTATTCTATTCTATTCTATTCTATTCTATTCTATTCTATTCCATTCCATTCCATTCCATTCCATTCCATTCCATATTCCATTCTCCATTCTCCATTCTCTATTCTCTATTCTGTTCTCTCTTCTCTTCTCTTCTCTTCTCTTCTCTTCTCTTCTCTTCTCTTCTCTTCTCTTCTCTTCTCTTCTCTTCTCTTCTCTTTTCTTCTATTCTATTCTATTCTATTCTATTCTATTCTATTCTATTCTATTCTATTCTATTCTATTCTATTCTATTCGTTTTATTTTGGACAAATTTACAATATGTTGTTTTCCATCCTGTGCTTAATATCCTCAGCATCTGAAGATGAGTTTGTAGTTAAAAATCCCTTGAAACAGATGTTGCTTTCCTCAGTGTATTGCAAATGGATGTTGCAGCTGGAATATGGATTGTCTTTATCTGAGGAAAAGATGAAGGATTTATAATATGAATTTTTGATCTAATCGCTGTTTAATTCTGACTCACTCAGATTCTCCAGGATAAGTTGGTCTCCTCTGGGGCATTAGGAATTTTAATTTCATTCAGTAATCTAGAATGAGTAAAGGCTGAGGACACATGTTGGATATTGACCATCAGAAAGGAAGTGTTTTTTTTCTCCTCCTGTTGAGATGGGACTTGGATAAGAAACTCTTCAACAAACCATCTGACAAATATCATATGATAGGCATACAAGTAGTTTTATTATCTGTAGAAAGTTTAAACACCATGTTATGTCGAGGAAAATATAATCTCCCAAGAGCAGAGTGAATGTGCTTATGTAAATTAAACAGAAGAGAAACCAGTAAGCCGGATACTATTACTCATTCTATACGGTACTTCACAATGATATAGTATAACTGCTCAGCGCGACAAACCCAGATAGGTCAATGACAGAATATGTGAATTTGCTATCAGGTCATCAGTTTCCATATGTATCGAAGACAGTTGTAATTGCGTTCTGTCACCATTTATATATGAGAAGAGTTGTTGAAAAACAGAAAAATCTAATCCTGTATGATCTTGTTTTTTCTGGTTATACAGTATAAACTATTTCTCTCTTAAGGCACTATTCCTTTCTTTTTTTTCTTTTCTGCCTGAATGTGGCTTTTATTTTAAAGTTGATCTGTGAATTTGGATAATATCTAGGCTCTCAGTATATTGAAACATAAACCACTCACATATATAAAAAATAATTCTTCGCTGCAATTATTGCAAATGCTTTTTGGCCACAGGCAAAATAAATTTAAACCTGACCTGTTATATAATATTGTTCTCCAGCTGGCACATATATACAATTGCTACAACTTTGTTATTCCCAATAGCTAAATGCACTCAGACCATGCCATATAGTTTTGAGGCATTTCGAGAAGCCTTAAAATTAATAAAACATTATGCAGTATTTATAGCATGATGTTTGTGTTGGGGGAAAAAAATCTGTAAGATTTCTATATTTGACAGCAACATATAAAGTAACATTTTTGTCTCCCACTATAGCCAGAGTATTTTAAAAATGTACAGTCCTGTAATTCAGTGCAACGTGTGCAGGTGAGGATAAGAGGTGCTGTTTCTTTAACACTTCATCATTTTCTGACGTTTTAATTTTCAAGTGAATATGATTAATAACCCCAGAGAAATAATTTATCATCAATACTAATTCAGAAGAGTAGAGAGTCTCAAATTTAAAAAAATAAAAAAAATCAGCTGGCACTAATATTGGTATCCTGGTGAAACTTTTGCTTTGCTTTGATAAATTAAGATTGTATCTCATTATTAGTAAATTATTTTTTTATTGTACAAGGTTTCAAGGGGGAAAAGGTCTCCTACAGCCAAAAGATAATCTTATTATTGCAAGCTGGTTTGAGGAAATAGTCAGTTGAAATTATGACTGTGTGAAGATAGGGGAGAGAGAGAGAGAGAGAGGATAGATAGATAGATAGATAGATAGATAGATAGATAGATAGATAGATAGATAGATAGATAGATAGATAGATAGATAGATAGATAGATAGATAGATAGATAGATAGATAGATAGATAGATAGATAGATAGATAGATAGATAGATAGATAGATAGATAGATAGATAGATAGATAGATAGATCGATCATTAGAATCTGGGCTGTGCAAGTGAGTGAAGCTTCATCTGCACATGCACAGGATCTAGGTAGTGCATGAAACCACAACCCCTGATCCATGGAAGAAGGCTTTCCAAGGAACCAGTCCCTGGTACCCAAAGGTTGGAAGCCGCTGAGACAGATGATAGTTAGTGTTGCCTCCTGGCAACTTCCTGGTCAAGTCTCTGTAGTGATTTGCCAGTGCCTTCTTCCTAGAACTGAGAGAAAGTGACTGGCTCAGGGGCACTCAGTTGTGTGCACTTTGTGTGTAAGGCAGGACTAGAACTCACGGTCTCCCAGTTTCTAGTCTGATGCCTTAGCTACTACACAAAACTGACTCTCATATTTACACTTGCCACTATAAAATCTTGCAATGAAATGCTTACAGTGTAAATTTTTAATAGCATTCATTTATTTACTAAGTTATTTGTGAGATTTATAAGGCCATCAACTCAACATAGTGTGACTCTGTTTGCAATACAAGTATCAGTAATTATTTGATATAACTTTGGGAGTAAAGCTGAACTGAAGAAAAATAATACAGCACCAGAGATGTGCTAAATGCCAGACACAGCAACTAGAAATAAGTTGAAGTGCCTCAAAAATACATTTCCAAGAAAATACCTGGAGTTGTCTAGCTTCTTTATCCTATGGACAAAATCCAAGATGAAATACTTAGAATTTTCACCAAATATTTTCTATTTGTATGTGAACTTAGAGACACATGAAATCTACTATCATCTGTTTTCAGGTCAGAGTTGGTGAGGTTTTCACCAGAGTTGGTGAAGCCAAAAGATGGGATCTGGTTTGCATCTGGGGAACAGGTGTAAAGTGGTTTTTAAGGGGACAAAGAAGTGACAAGCTCTTTTTTTTCTTTCTCTCTCTCTCGTCTTTTCTTTTTCTTTCTTTTTCTTTTGTGTCTTTTTCTTACTTACTTTTTAAGACATGAAAATAGATTTAAATACTTTAAGGTAATTAACTCTGGGAAAATTTTAAACCAGGAAGAATGTTTTGAACATCGTAGGGAAAATAAATTTAAATAAGAATTGTAAACAGGATTCATGACGAGGCAACCAAGATGACCAGATAGAAAAAAAGCATGATATTGATGTGATTATTATTGGTAGAAATTTTAGAAAAATCTTTATATTTAATTGTTACCTATCAAATTAATGAGAATTGTATTAATTTAAGGTTGCAAAGAGAATATTACTGGAAGAAGAAGCAAAGCTATTATGTGGACTTTGGAATACAGAAACTGACTCTTAGTGATTACTTTGAAAACATAAACCCAGACAACACGCTGTTTACCAAATATCAAGCTGTTTATGTTAAAAAATCAATAATATATATATATATATATATATATAGGTCTTTGGTAATTCGGGTTTTCTCCCGTGTAAAATTGGAAGTGTCTTGGCGACGTTTCGACGAAGTCTCATTCGTCATCTTCAGGCTGGTGTCTCTTCGGCCTCGTGCTTCTAGAAGCACGAGGCCGAAGAGACACCAGCCTGAAGATGACGAATGAGACTTCGTCGAAACGTCGCCAAGACACTTCCAATTTTACACGGGAGAAAACCCGAATTACCAAAGACCTACATACAAACACCCGTGAAAACCTCAGAAAACAAACCTCAGAAAACAAACCTCAGATATATATATATATATATATATATATATATATATATTAAAAAAGAGGTGACAAGCTTTGAAGCTTCCAAGTTCAATCCTTAAATCTTTGGGAAATGATTTCAAATGGGTCCAAATGTTACCCAAATTTGAAGTTTGGGTTTCAATATGCTACCAGAACTTGGTATGAACATCAAGGATACTCCTGGATCACCAGGTATAGATTATGTAGGATTCTGTAACAGTGCATAAGTTGTAGCAGGTCATTGCAAAGCTTGCTGATCTGATCTTTGGATTGCCCTGTCAGGAAAAACTAAAAATGAGAAGTACTTATAAGTAGCTCTTATTTTTCTACAGTACATCAGGCCATTAAATGAAAGTTGGAATCCCACCATAGCAGAGATTTAGTGCATAAAGAATTGTAAGCACTGCAAAATACAGGGAAATCAACTTCTGCCACTCATCAGGAACTGTTCTGACCTTGAACATAACTATCCTGCCAATTGTTTGATTTTTAAGAGGCGGGCCTTGAACTTCCTTCAATGAAAAAATGTCCTAGAATGTTATAAACAATTGCATTTATTATAAAAACACATTATTATCTGAATTCTTCCCTAACAAAAGAGACAACAATGGTCTTTGTGATTTTTCAAATTGATGTTCTGCAGATCATAACATTCTGTGGCATTTCAATAAAAGTGAAAAAGCAAATCAGACAAATTATGTACACTTAGACAAAGAGATCTAAAGTGAAGTCACTCATAAACATTCGGTGAAGTACTTGTTTTTGTTTCCAATTCCATGGCATTTAAGAAAGGCATGTAAGAAAAAGAACCTGTAAGACAAAAAAAAAATGGGAAAGATGTACACATTTTAATTTTAATCAAAATTTCCTATAAGAAGTTCCTATTAGCGGGAACAGAGGCTGAACTATGGCTTCAATGCACATAGGCAGGAGAAAGCAAAAGCATAGGTATAGAATAGATGGTACCTAACTCAACAGTAGTGCCTGTGAGAAGGATCTAGATGTCCTAGTGCAGGGGTCTTCAAATGTGTCCCTTTTATGACTTGTGGACTTCAACTCCCAGAATTCCTCAGCCAGTGTGCCAAGTCATAAAAGGGCCAAGTTTGAAGACCCCTGTCCTAGTGGATCACTGTTTAAGGGTGAGCCAGCGGTGTTTTGCAGCTGCCAAAAAAGCCAACGTAGTTCTAGGCAGCATCAATAGATGTCCTGGATAGAAGGGAGTGAACTGCCAATAATCTTTTCTGCCATCCTCACCACTCTCTGCACTGCCTTCCTGTCTGAAGCAGTGATGCTTCCAAAGTAGACTGTAATGCCATATGACAGGATGCTCCCAATTGTCCCTCTGTAGAAAGTGGTCAGGACAGGGTAAGGAAGATGTGCTTTTCTCATGTGACACAGAAAATGCAGGTGCTGCTGTGCCCGCTTCACCAGTGTCTCACTGTTGAACGACACTATCTGAATTGGGTGACCGTATAAATCTTGAAATAAAATAAATATAAAAAGGTCAATTCATGTATGTTTCACTCAAAATAACTTTTGGATAAAGGGGGAAATAAAGAAATGGCTGCCCTGAGCATTAAGACTGGAAAAAACATCATTTTCTGTCCATCTCCTATGACCAAAAACCTGGTCTGGAAATTGATATTTGGAGACAAAAAAAATGACACTGTGCATCCTCCATCGAGAACTGGACCATCATAAAGATCTGATTCAAGATGAAGATTCTGCTTGAAATAAAAGAGTCATGGAAAGATTTGGCTGGTCAGCCTGGAATAAAAGGCCCTCTGAACATGCTTAGAAGCTCTTTTTAGTACCCAGATGCAAAAGGGAGCATTGTGATTGAATTTTCATAGAATCAAATTATCCCTTTGAAAGCTCTGCACAACCATAATTTTAAAATGCGAGCTAGGAGGGTATGTAGAATTTTAATGCACAGAAAGCATCCCGTGCGTTTTAAATTATTTTATTGCTTTCTTTTACAATGATGGAATAAGAAACGTCCTGGAGTATTTGAGCAAATTGCATCTCATTTCCTGATTCACAATGGTCATGGATAATTTAGTCTGCAGCCTGATAAAGTCACTAATGGCTATGCTGTACAATGTGTATACAGTACAGAAAATGCGTACATTCCTTTGTCTTGAAAATGCCTTTGCTATTTTCAGTTATGTATCAAGCATGGCTTTTCCTGAGGTCAGTTATATTTTGCAAAGATGAAGTTTACTGTTTTGAGATGCATCTCTTTGGGTCAGCAAGTCCAGGAGAAAAAGGGACAATGGTATCTCCAGTGACAATGAATTTGTAAAGAAGAATTCTTTCATTGTTGCCTAACTCTCTCCTGCCATAGGCCATTGCTTCCTTTCTGATTCTCAGTTTAGACTCTATTCAAAACCATCCTTTCCATATTTACTCAGGTACCTGCTTCCTTTTGTCCCAGTCTTTAACTTACCTAGTAGCCCTCTTCAATCATCTAGAGCAGAGACTCCCAACTCTTAAGATGTATGGACTTCAAATGGCTGGCAAATTTGGCGAGTTGAAATCCACCCACACTTTGCTGAAGAAAGATTGAGCTGAGTAGTGTTTCCAGATCTTTAAGATGTGTGGACTTCAACTCCAAGAATTCCTGAGTCAGAATAGAAGTTGGGGATTTGAAGTCCACCCATCCTAAAGCGTGCTGGTTGGAGAATTCTGAGAACGGAAATCCACATATCTTAAAATTGAGCAACACTGAGATAGAGTATAGATGAGATGTGGCTCTGAACCGGCCATTTGCATTCTGATATTTTCTGGATATCAAGACAAGCCATTAGACTTTTACTTTTAGGAGACTTTGGGGGGAAAGGAATTTCATGTAGGTAATAATAAAATGTTTTCCCTGTCTTCAAATATATGCTAGCAAATGGGATTTGAAATCTTTAATTAAGACAGTTCACAGACAAATGGACTTGATGACTGTCGGGTGAGTGTGCTGTAACCCATAAAGAGGAGGAAGAATTAGAATGAATTTCCAATCATCCTGTTAAGATCTTTTCAAGGTTAAGTCATAGAAGTAATTTGAAAAATTGCTCACAGAATGCTGACAAGAATCAGTAATCAAGCTTTGCTACCAGACAGAAAAATGTAATGCTGCCAAAGTTGTCCCTCACTCAACACTAATTATTTGTTGGGCCTACCATCACTAATGATGGGAAGACCACCTCATGAGCAACATACCTGATGCACTTTTGGAATATAGATAGACCCAGAACCACCTAAGTATAAATCTTCAATCAACCATGAAATGTATTTGGTGACCTTGGTCTAATTAAAAACTAGATGTCCTTCAAATGGGCTCCTGATATACTTTGACTTTTAAGCCAACACATTTGAAAGGCATCTCCCTACAACTTGAATGGCAGCAAAATATTGTGCACTGACCATGAAAATGAAGCACCAAAGGATCTCATTGTTTGGCCTTTACTTGTAGTAGGTTTGGGTATTTGAGTGATTTCAAAGGGCACCAGTGTGAGCTAAAAAGGAAGAATACACCTATCTAGCTATCTTTCTGTCTGTCTATCTCCTGCCTATTATTATTTTTACAAATAATTCAAGGTGGCGAACATATCCAACATAATTTCCTCCTCCTATTTTCCTCACAATAACAACCCAGGGAGGTGAGATGGGCTGAGAGAGAGCTACTAGCCCAAAGTCATCCAGATGGCTTTCATGGCTAAGATGGGACTAGAACTCACAGTCTCCTGGTATCTAGCCTGGTGCCGGCTTAACCACTAGACCAGGACCAGCAATTCCATAAGGCAGGTGCAGGTGGAAATAGAACCTCTCATTAAAAGAGTGGGGTGGTCTTTCCTTGGCAGAACAAAATGGGCTTCTCAGCAGGGTATGCTAGCCATGAATTCTGGGAGCTGAAGTCCACCCATCTGAAAGCTGCCAAGGTTGAGAAATGTTGGGGTCTTCAAACTTGGCCCTTTTATGACTTGTGGACTTCAGCTCCCAGAATTCCTCAGCCAGTTCCTATTAGCGGGAACAGAGGCTGAACTATGGCTTCAGTGCACATAGGCAGGAGAAAGCAAATGCATAGGTATAGAATAGATGGTACCTAACTCAACAGTAGTGCCTGTGAGAAGGATCTAGATGTCCTAGTGCAGGAGTCTTCAAACTTGGCCCTTTTATGACTTGTGGACTTCAGCTCCCAGAATTCTTCAGCCAGAGTGCCTGGCTGAGGAATTCTGGGAGTTGAAGTCCACAAGTCATAAAAGGGCCAGGTTTGAAGACTCCTGGATTAGAGAGTACAAGAGTGAATAGTGTCTAGACAAATTGCTTTTTTTTGGGGGGGGGGGAAGGCATGTAGTGAAATTCTTTTGTAACAACGTCACATTCTTTTCTACAATAAACTACTTATCTGCAGTTCCAAGTTCTTTGTATAATTATCACTGCTTGCCTGCTGGGTGAAGTCTGACATCCAATAGAGAAGACCTACAGAGACCTGAATATTCTATAACTATTAACAGATTGTATGCATATGTTTATTAAGGGATTTGATATGGTTGCTTAATAGCAAGTGGTCTCAGGGTAAGGAAAACTTTGCAGAGAATAAGAAAAACCCAACATTACCTCATTCTATAAATTAGAATACGATGTCCGTTTTAACAAGCTCTGATTTCTTTTTTCATTAAGAGTTGAGTGGCTGCTGCTGGTGATAAGAAGGTGGTACATAGGGCAGTGGTGGGATTCAAATAGGTGAACAACCGTCTCTCTGTGTGGATGCTGCTTCCGGAAGTCCGTTCTGGACCTGGGCAACAAAAAATTAGCTGCCGGTTCTGCCGAAGTGGTGCGAACCGGCTGAATCCCACCACTGACATAGGGTATATATGAATTATCTTTCTTTTATTGTACAGTCACTTCTTCTGTATCCCACAGGGCTTCCTATATTGCCCTTAAATCCCAAAGGGAAATTTTAAAGGGGGACTTTTCCATTAGCTTTCTTATGAGGCCCCCCCGGAAATTTTCAATTGATGGTAAGATATAAAACAGGAACCCCCCCCCCCCCCCAGCAGTCTCTACCAATTCTAACCAAAAATGCCATCTGAAGAAATCTAAAAAAAAAAAAAAGAAAATTCCCAGGTTCCATGAGGAAAAAAATAGAGATTTCTTTTGTGAGAAGAAAACTTTTAAAAATCTAGTAATAGCAATAGCACTTCAACTTATATACAGCAGTTTACAATGAAGAAGCATTATTTGCATATTGCCCCCAATAAGCTGGGTCCTCATTTTACCAACCTTGGAAGGATGGAAGGCTGAGTCAACCTCAAACCTTGTCAGGATCAAACTCCTGGCAGTGGGCAGAGTTTGCCTGCAATATTGCATCGTAACCACTGCACCACCAGGGCTCCTCAAATTTACAAAACAAATTTTGGAATAGCATTACACCAAACAACTTTTTGCACCCTCTACCGGTAGCCTCTCTCCTGCCCCTCCTTATTTTTAGTGTGGGATTCATTTCCAAATAAAACTGTTGGTAGCCCTACGGTTCTTTTTTTGCCTATTCTATGCTGATGATCATGCAAATAATAGGAATGGGTCTCTTTGTTTCACATGCAAACTAATCATGCATGATGGTTATGGACCCAAATTAGGGGAGGAAGGTATGCAATAACTCTTTAGGTAAGTACCTTGAGCTATGTTCACAGATAATGTGGTGACTCCTGAGACTTGCACCTTAGGTAACATCTATGGGATTTCAAGAGATCCCACCACTGAAACAATGCAAGCAAATCCCACATTTGCCAACTCAGATATGTCATCTCTGAAGCCAGAGAAAAGTATATGTGATAAAACTTCTTTCTTCCTTCCTTCCTTCCTTCCTTCCTTCCTTCCTTCCTTCCTTCCTTCCTTCCTTCCTTCCTTCCTTCCTTCCTTCCTTCCTTTCTTTCTTTCTTTCTTTCTTTCTTTCTTTCTTTCTTTCTTTCTTTCTTTCCTTCCTTCCTTCCTTCCTTCCTTCCTTCCTTTCCTCCTTCCTCCCTCTTTCTTCCTTCCTTCCTTCCTGCCGTCTTTCTTTCTTTCTTTCTTTCTTTCTTTCTTTCTTTCTTTCTTTCTTTCTTTTTTGTTGCAAACATTTTCTTGAAGACTAGAACCTGCTGTTGTTCATATTCCTTTGAAAATTACAGTGTATTTGCTTCCAAAAGCTCCTTGAACTCCCACTCGTTCTTGACAGAGTGTCTAACCGTTACAAATCAGCATTTCTTGCTCCCTCAGCTGCAAAGTATTGGCGCACGGCCTAACTACACTCAAATATTCTAAACAGCTGGGCTTTTCTCACTGTCAGACTGGCATGTTCCACCAAGGACAGCTAGGATCACCTCCAAGGATGGCTGATCGAAAAGTCTCCATATGGGCCCACTGAGCAACGTAACCATCTTAACACCTGGTTTGTATGTCTCTTGACATTTCCATCAGGCAAGAGAGAAGAAACCATGCCAACTTTATACCACTCATCGTAGAAATGAGAACTTCCCAGTGTCCCATTCCTTTTTTAAAAAACATATCATGCCCTGTAACAGCCTGCTGTTTTGGGATAAAAAGGTAAAATAAGAATATGATTAAACTATGCAGCTTGGAACAAAGTCCTGTCTTTTGGGCTTTGCGTTCCTCTGAAGCAGCTGTGGGTTCCAAATAAATGTTGTGTCTATGCACAAGTGTTTCCACATATTCACATGTATGTGTAATATAGTATATATAATATTATATATTACATTATATATGTATGTGTCCCTCAGTAATAGAGGAACTAAAGAAGAGATGTGTGTGTGTGTGTCTGTGTGTGAATATATATAATATGTATGTGTATATCTTCATGAATACTTTTAGAAGTGTATTTTTGTGAAGCTTACATATTATAACTTACATTTATAACTTTGTTAATGTCAAAGCCACCTTGCTGGAATATATACAAAATGCAAACATTTCCTTGCTATTTCTTCTCAGTGAGCTTTGGGCGAGTTCCTAGCACAACTGGAAACCTGTTTTTTTTTTAAAAAAAACCTGTTTTTTTTTAAAAAAAATCTATTTCATTGGAGGTTGCTACTTTTTCCAAGTAAGAGGGTAAATTGGTTCAGACATATTTTAAGATAAATTCTACTATGCCCCTCCCTCCCCCACAGGGTTTTAACTATATTGCCTGATAAAATATCTTCTTGGAAATAAAAAAAACTTTGCAAGTATATTATATATCAGGAGCCCCGGTGGAACAGTATTGCAGACAAACTCTGCCCACAAGCTGACCCAGTAAAAGTATGGTTTCCTTTTTTGCTTGTAATAAATATGCTTAAACAATTATTTTGGTAGTAATGTGACTCATGGAGAAAACAGAAGGGACAGAATAGACTTATAAATGAACGCAGATAATATTTATATGATTTGGACATTTAGAGGTAGATGGTTTATTAATTGATTAGTCTTACAACCACATCAATAGGACATGTAGAGGAATCTATTCGTCCTCCTTTGAATATGTTTAAGCAGCAGCTAGTCATTCCCAAGATGGAATGTACAATCCCACTGTGCAACTGCAAAGTATCTGTTAACTCAGAAGGGAACGATGGAAAAGTCTGGAGGGGAAACTTTGGAGCACAATGCTGTATGAGTTATAGAAGGCTTGGAGACACATTGCAGAGGCCAAATCACCTGTGCATGTAGGTATATGGTTGCATTCTGGTTTGCACTAACCAGGATAATCTTGCTAAGTTGAGAGATGTGTCTGTCATATAAGCCTATCCCTGAATAAGGGATTGAGCATCTGGAGCCAAGATTTATCTGCTGGCTGGAAAATTCAAACAATAATGTGTTTTCTTAGTTTTGACAGGCTATTGTAGTTTGTAAACCATGGGTGGTGGGTTCAAATTCATAATTCAAATGTCAGCTTTGTATTTGATTCCGGCCAAGTATGGTTTCATTGACAAAATATCAATTTTGTTTTCTCTGCACTTTTTCTAGGGTCTCAACATCTTTCTTTGTATCGTGGTGACCAAAACTGGATGCAGTATTCCAAGTGTGGTCTCACCAGTGCAGTATTAAGCAGCATTAACACCTCAAGTGATCTTGATAGTATCTCAGTTGAATGCAGCCCAGGACTGCATTGGCTTTTTTTGGCAGCTGTAGCACATTGCTGGCTCATATTTAAGTGGTTGTCCACTAGGACTCCTAGATCTCTCTCACAGTTACTGCTATTGAGCAAGGTACCGCCTATTCTATACCTGTGCATTTGGTTGTTCTTGACTAAGTGTAAAACCTAACTTTTCTCACCGTTGAATTGCATTTTGTTGGGTTGGGCCCAGTGTTCAAATCTGTCAAGATCCTTCTGGATTCTTGAGTCTATCTTCTGAAGTGTTGGCTATTCCTCCCAGCTTGGTGCCAACTGCATATCTGATGAGTTCCCTTTCTATCTTCTCATCTAAATCGTTTATGAAGATGTTGTAAATTTGTTATAATTGATTTTGTTGCTCTGTTGGCTCATATGACCCATTTCCCAAAACAACCAGCTGAGACAAAAACAATGAAATTGTTCTCAATACAAAAGTAGGATGTCAAGTGAATTTGGAAAGCTTTTGCAATAAGTCATCTTAGAACAAAAGAAACCAAGAGTTATAAAGGAGAAAGGCAACATTTGATTTAATTACCAAACTCAAGAATTACCAAGTCTATCCAGTACAACTTTCTTGAGAGGGGCCGGTTGTTGGAAATATTTGTAAGAAATAACATGACTAAGGTTGTGTAGACCTGCAAATACAAGGAACAACTGGGTTTTTTTTTCGGAATATGCTCATAAAATGTATTTCGGCCCTTAATAGCCAATGTGATGTATTCTTTGTCTGCACAGGGTAGGTTAGCTTTCTGTAATTATGTCATCTCTGTGTTGGCAGTAAGCATTGTTCTGTGTGACAGACTGCAGAGCCTTTTACTTTAGTCCTAAATCAGTTGCTTGAAGGCTAGATAGTTCTAGCTGCTCTCTGTTACTATGCCTCTTTATGTCAGTTTCTACCCCAGTGACAAGACTCAGAATGATCTCCCACAGAATTAAAAGTCACCCGCTGAGCAAAGAGTAGTCTCCAAAATCAATAACGGAGGCAAAGCTCTGTAGCTTCCTAAAGGCAGATTGAAAACATTAGTCACAAATCATGCATCATAGGAGGAGGCAGTAGGAGCTTAGTCTCTTGACATAGCAAGCCTGTGACATGAGACATTTTGAGCAGAAATTAAAAATATCTCCAATTCCATCTGCTGGTCTTTGCTGAACTTTCTTGACCAGCCCACCACTCCTTTTCCTCTGAACACTTAGCACGGAAAACGTGTGATAAATCTTTGGCTTCGGGCAAGCGTCACATTCTACTATTATTTATTGCCAGTGGAAACAATACAGTTCTTTTTGTGAGAGCTTAGAAAAAGCTCAGATATCACAATTGATCTTTTTTTCCTAACAATGTATTCTTCTTTAGCGTCACTCATTTTAAGAGAATTATAGGACCGGAAGGGACCTCAGGAGGGACGTCTGGTCCAACCTCTTACTCAAGGCAGGAGTCTTATACCTCCCAGTCATATGGCTGTCCAAGTGATGGAGCAGCCACAGTTCCAGGAGACAAGCCATTCTCCTGCTTAATTGTTCTGACTGTCAGAAAATGTCTCCTTATTTCTAGATTGCATCTCTGCTTCACCAGCTTCCACCTTTTACTTCTTGTCCTGCTCTCTGGTGCCCTAGAGATTAAGTCAACTCTAGTAAAATTCTACTAAAATTATACATATTTATAAAAAGAAAGGTACCTTGGCTAGATTACATCCTTTGCTTAGTAACAGCTGGAGGAGAGGCATATGCAGAGCTGCTGTGGGATTATTTTGTGGTACAGCTCAGTAGTTTTTTACCAGATCAGCAACATTCAGAGCTTTCCTGAGACATGATAACTGCTGTTCCATCTAGAACAAAAACAATTTTTGACAGTCACTCTGACCAAGGTAATGACTTTCGTTTAGTGTTTTTGAATTAAGACATTTAAAATATTTGCTATCTTTGTTGCCTTGAACAGACAACCTCTTGAGACCTTTCAATCCATTTCTGAATTGGGGGGAAAAAAATCAGAAAGAGAAATGAACATGGGGATAAATCTAAAAGAAATCTCCTTTGACAATGGAGCAGCTCTCACAGTTTCAGCAAAACCATAGAGCAATGCTGACCTTGCATTCCTAGAACATTCTCCGTAGAACTTCATACTGTAGCATGTTTTTCTTGACGTTTTTGGACTTTGCTTCCTAAGAAATGTCTTTCAATGTGCCTGGAAGAGAACAGATCAAATGCTGACCATGACTTCTTATCTCCTTAGAAACGTATTCCATTTTTTTTTTTATGCAAATCCAGGGAATGGTTTATAAGATTTAGGATTCAATGTGATTTCCAGCAAACGTTTCTCATGTTTTCACTATTGTACATTACCAGAACAGGAGAGGAATGAGGACAGAAATGGATGGTGCCAAACTTTATTTTGTTTGATTTTTATCCCACCTTTACTACTTTATAAATAATTCAAGGCAGCAAAGATACATAATGCTTCCTCCTCCTCCCATTTTCTCCACAACAACTCTGTAAGGTAAGTTGGACTGAGAGAAAATGATTGACCCAAAAGCACCCAGCCAGACTTCATGCCTAAGGCGGGACTAGAACTCACAGTCTCCTGGTGATTGGCCCAAAGCCACCCAGATGGCTTTGGTGCCTAAGGAGGGACTAGAACTCACAGTCTCTTGGTGATTGGCCTAAAAATACTCAACCAGCTTTCATGCCTAAGGCAGGACTAGAACTCACAGTCTCCTGGTGATTGGCCCAAAGCCACCCAGATGGCTTTGGTGCCTAAAGAGGGACTAGAACTCACAGTCTCTTGGTGATTGGCCTAAAAATACTCAACCAGCTTTCATGCCTAAGGCAGGACTAGAACTCATAGTCTCCTGGTTTATAGGTCAGCACCTTTCTCTCATCTCATACTCAACATGATGTTAATACTGATTAACTGAAATTTTAATGTAGCCAATCAAATGAAAAGGTTGATTGTATATATTAATACACAGGACTTGTAGCCCCCTTTCAGGAATTGCCTGTTGGCTTCCAGTGTTTATTCAAGCCTAGGTTGAATACATCAATTTATGCTTCAGCGTTATAATGTTCTGGTCTCTGGTTTAAATGGATCCCAAGAGGGGGAAACGTTTTCCTATTTTACTCATGAGAATAATATAATTTCACTGAAATTTAGTTAGCTCTGTAAAGAAAGACAAAAACAGAAAGCCATCTCTTTCTCATCAAAATGAATAAGAATAATAAAAGGGTGAAGCAGAAAGTTTTAAAAAATGCGAGCATGTTAACCAAAGCAGAATAATGTCCAACTATGTCAAAATGGCAAGCCAGGTAAATATAAAAGGTGTCCTTCTCTCTTCAAAAGCTTTTATTTTTTCTTTATTTTTTTCTTTTTGCTCATTTGCCTTTTGTTTGAGCTTCAACTCTTCAACCAGTCTATACATATTTATTTTTGTAAAGTATAGCAATAGTTTAGGACAGGGGTCTTCAAACTTGGCCCTTTTATGACTTGTGGACTTCAACTCCCAGAATTCCTCAGCCAGGCATGCTGGCTGAGGAATTCTGGGAACTGAAGTCCACAAGTCATAAAAGGGCCAAGTTTGAAGACCCCTGGTTTAGGATGATCTTTTGAGCCTTGCAAAGTACTGTCCCATCTGTTCCTTTGGTGGCATTTATCATTTATCACAATTACCATTGCAGGTGAGATAGAAGGAATACCCACTGCTGATGGAAATGTGACATTATCTGGCTTTTCAGGGAACACCCACTACCTCCATCCCACTCCTATTAACAAAAACAAAATGGAACAAAGAAGACCGTCTTTGGGGGGGGGGAAGTGATTCTTTTGTTATATAAAAGCATTTGATTTATTAGAACAAACTTTTCTCGTGGCCCAGGAGACATTAGAAAGTGACAATGGGCAATTGTCCATTGTCAATGGACGATTCTCTGTCAAGCTTTTTATTTACGGAATAATTATCCCCACTTATTAAAAATAAAATAAAGCAAACTGTTGGCTTGTTCCTTTAGAAACAAGACTGTACTATGAAAAGCAGTTTACCCACTATGGCCACTTCCGCTTCAGAAAGAGTTACTAAAAGTTCTCAGGAAGGTGGACAATCCACGTTTTGTCTGATATCGGCAGGTGGTCAATAGATACGTATTGTATACATAGATATTCATATACAGGTAGTCCTCAGCTTAAAGGCCACAATTGAGCCCAAAATTTCTGTTGCTAAGGGAGACATTTGTTAAGTAAATTTTGGCCCATTTTACAACCTTTTTTGCCCCAGTCGTTAAGTGAATCGCTGCAGTTGTTAAGTTAGTAACGCAGTTGTTAAGTGAATCGGGCTTCCCCATTGACTTCGCTTGTCAGAAGGTCGCAAAAGGGGATCACGTAACCCCGGGACCTTGCGACCGTCATAAATCTGAGTCAGTTGCCGACCGTCTGAATTTTGATCACGTGACCACGGGGATGTTGCAGAAGTCATAATTGTGAAAAACGGTCGTAAGTCACTTTTTTCAGTGCCATTGTAACTAGGATCGGTCACTAAATGAATTGTTGCAAGTCAAGGGCTACTTGTACTTCTATCTCATATACATGAGTAGGCAACTAAATTTCATTTTTGATGTGTGCCATTGTGCCCACAATATAAAAATGACAATAAAGGTTATCTTATCTTATCTTATCTAGTAGATACTGTAAGCAGATATAAGACTGACCTGATCTTATTGTCAGTCTTTCAAGGTCATCCAGATAAGAGGCATACCCGTGAGTTATTAACTCTATCTTTATTGTAAGGTTGCATTAACAGAATCTTGAAATTCTGAAAATACTATGGGAAAAATATGTCAAAAACACAGTTTCAGAAGATCTTGGAGGAAACAGATTATATGGATCTATGGCGATGAGATTGATTATATATGTTGATGACCTTGGGTGAAGCCAGGATGGAAGTGATATAACATCCTGATTCTCCTTGATCTCTCATCAACCTATACTATCGTGGTTTGCGGTATTCTTCTGGCTCTCTGGTGGTGATTGGGAGCGAGAGACACCATATTGTGGTGGTTATTCTCCACACTCTGTTCCAATCAGTGTTAATTTGGTGGCGAGATTGAACCTGTAGCCCTTCATCTATGTGGTTCTTCAGGGATCAATACTTTTACTCTTGCTATTTAACAGAAACTATTGGGTAAAGTCATCCATGAATCATCAACATCCAATTGTATGTACCTACAGAAACCACTGGATGAGGTCATCATATGTACAGTTGTGTACATATGTATATGTGATGTACAATGATATCCAATATGATGTACAATTATATCCATACAAGTGTTTGGTTCTGGAAGGAGAGGAACGTGTCTATTTACCCACCACAACCCACCTATTCCTGGGGACTTTCCCTCTTTTTGGGAATGACACAGCACTTCTCCACTTGAAATTGATGTGCAGTCTGGGAGTCTTTTGGGTGTCACAACTCCTGCTTGATGAGAGCAGGACAGCATTAGATTGAGAGATCCTTCAAACAGTTTTTTTTTATCCTCTATTCATATAATGAACGGACTACTGCAAATCACTTAAAGTGGGGCTGCCCTTGAAGGTTGTTCAAAAGCTACAGCTGGTCCAGAGGGCACCCTGTGTGGGCAGTAATAGCCATGTTATGGTATGCCCTTGAGACCCCACTGCTTTATGAGCTGCGTGAGGTACTATTTAGCACTTTGTGATGTTACTCAAGGGTCCATAAAACGTGCATTCTAAAATTTCATCAAAATCTTGAATGTAGCAAGGCTAATTTTGTATACGTATATATATATTTTTCCCGTTAAGCCTTTTCTGTGCAAATTTCCAATCATAATAAATAAACTGCAATCTCACTGGGGTAGAAATGAAATTCATCCAAATGCATATTCTTTATAAATAGATTAGCAAATATTAGTACCAGGTGTTCAAGGGTGGTGGGTATGCTAATGAGACAGAAAATAGCATAAGAGTTCCAGTTGGTTTGGATATTTAAGTTCAGGATTGTCAGGGCCTCTCATTGAAATGCCTGACACTCCAGATGCTAAGAGCATCAGCAGTATCCCTGGCTACTCAATATTCAGATCACAACTAGCCTACTGGATAGAGCAGGTTCCCATGTTAGTTCCTCCAAAGTTTTCCAAATATTTTTAATTCCAAATTCTTTACTGGAATTATATTTTTGTCACATTCAGCCCTCAATTTTGGTTTAGCTTTACACTGAGTTAAATACACAATGGGCTACTAATACTGAAAGAGAAAATATAACTTATATACATGTTTTGGTTACTGATTACATGTTATTAGTGGCTATATGGAAAGTCAAAATGTTCACAAATGTAGTAGGTCTTGCAAAGAGTTACTTTTCTCAGTGTTATTAAGGACATACCTTAGACATATTTCAGGCTTCCATGCAGAATCCTGGGGGGGGGGGGGACAACGGACATTTCTCCATATAGTCAATAATAGTAAAGGCGGCAATGCTACATTTACTTTTTAAAATAAATGTCGATAATAATCAGTCTGTTCCTCTGTGGGAGCTACGGTGAAACGTTCAAAGGTTTCCTTCAAAATCAGGTTGGTAAAAAGCTTACAAGGCTGTAATAATGAACTGCTGCAGGATAGGAAAAACCCATCTTTTTAAAGAGATGGATTAGGGGGGAAAATCTATCAGTAAGTAATATACAGCAGTAATTCTTTTTGTCAGCTGTAAAGAATTTAACAAGGGTGTGTGGATCAGCTAAGATCCAATCTGAAATTGAGTTTCAAGATTCAAAGTTCTTCTGGTTCAATTCAAATTTGTATTTGCAGTTTTGATGGCAAGAAGTTTTGATTCAAGCTGAGTTGAGAGTCAATTCTGTTTAAAAAAAAAAATCAATTGCATACTATAATGGGCAAGCATTAAAATGCCTTCATGTTTGATGGATTGACTGCCAAATGGGACTGTAGACCAGTTAAAGGACATTTGTCCAACAAAGTTTCAGCAGGTAACATCCTGTCATACAGCATCACAGTCTGGTTTGGAAGCATCACTGCTTCAGATAGGAAGGCGGTGCAGAGAGTGGTGAGAATGGCCGAAAAGATCATTGGCAGTCCCCTCCCTCCCATCCAGGACATAGCACAGAAGCGTTGCTTGAGCAGGGTCCGTAAGATTATCTGGGACACTACACATCCTCTTCACGACCTGTTTTCCTTGCTACCTTCTGGGAGGAGGCTTCGTGGTATCTGCAGCAGAACATCCAGATTCAGCCATAGTTTCATTCCATACAGCATTAACCTTGCAAACTCTCAAGCTTCCTCCTTGCGTTATATATTCAAGGTGGACAGTATTTAATATTTATTTGTTATGTATATGTAAGGGTGTGGGTCTATACATATGTTGTATATAGTATGTTTTAGGTGTGTGTCATGTATGTGTTTCACTTTGAGAGCGGGCAACTAAATTTCATTTTTGATGTGTGCCATTGTGCCCACAGTAAAAAAAAAAGAAGACAATAAAGGTTATCTTATCTTATCTTATCTTATCTTATCTTATCTTATCTTATCTTATCTTATCTTATCTTATCTTATCTTATCTTATATATATAACCATTCCCCTAATTACTCGTATCAAAAGCAGACCATCATAATATCTCATGAGGTTTTTTTGATATACAGAAGCAGGGTTGCCACAGTTAAAACTCTGAAAAGTTTGTTGTGCCTTCAAATCTCCCTAAAATGCAAACATTTGATTCAGCACCTTGAATCATTGTGAAGATGCAATTCAGATATTACAGAGGGTTGATTGAATTCTTTTAGCACTTATATTGTTAACGCAGAAATCATGCAAAATAATTGAGACCACAACTACAGAGGGATGAATTTATGATCTCTCTCAAATGCATGTACAATATTGTACGCAATATTGTGTTATACTGTTATATTCTAAAATCTCCGGAAATCAGCCCATTGAAGAAAGTTTTTATTTTCTATCTAAACAAAACCAGATTTCTAGGCTAAGCAATAATTACATTTCATTGTATAATGAAGTTCACAATTTTATTACCATTTTTACATTAAGTACCTTTCTTTTACTGTTGCAAGATCTTTTTATAATGATATTTGTTTGTTTGTTTGTTTGTTTGTTTGTTTATCATATTTGTATGGCTGCTGATCTCACAAAAGAATGACTCTAGGCAGTGTACAACAATTTCACAGTGAAAGCAACTGTTGCTGTCCTTCTTTCCGACATCACCGTGAAAGAGCGTGTGTTAAGTGATTTGCTTAAGCAAATCCAGTCTTTCCCTATTCATCACCAATTTTCTTAGCCATTATGCTTCAGCTGTTTTCATTTAACATATTGCTTTTCCATAGCTTTTCAGAAGAAAATTGCTGAAGTTACCATATATTCAGCCTGTTTTGTTTGGAACTGAAGTGCAGTTTCTGTATTTAAGTTTAGCTCAGCTAGAATGAAGGGGTAGGCTTTATTTTGTGTGACACAACATCTGGGCACAACATTTTTTTTTTTTAAAAAATAAGTAGATGGAGGTCTTAAGGGTCAACCTGATGATCTGCCAGGAAACAAAAAAAAAATTTCTTAGCATTTTGCTTATAATAAGTAATATGTGCCCATTTCTCCCATAAATATGTCCAAAATAAAGACTTAATTCAATCACTGTTAGCCGTCAGATTTATAATCATGCAACCACTAAAAACAAAAGAGTATGTTTCTTTGAGTCAGTGATATTGGGGAAAAAATTCAGCCAATGGAACAATGTACCACATCACAAAAGCTTTTGATTAATTAAGAGCACTGTTTTATTTTCTTTGTCTGGTTACCATTTATTAACTATAACATTGGTACAATACCTTTATATGTACAAATATCTACTTCAGTAGAAAGACTGAGCATGGATGTTTTAAATATTTCTGTTTCCAGGAATAGAGAGGTATTAATTCTCAAATTTTTATTTTGCTTCTGTTTTGTTCATTTCTTTGTGTTTTGCTTGTTTCAATAAAAGAGAAAGATAATGCACATACTTGTACCTGTTGGGTAGAACTGGGGATTACAATTGCACTTATAACAGTTTGTTACTTACGGTGGGGGCAGTGAACTCTTAGCGCACTCTTGAAATAGATTATTATCTTTGAAAAAATATAAATCCAGATGAAATGACAGTACATTTATGTGTACATTGCCTGTGTACTCCCATGGAGCATCTGTCTTCAATCTTGCTGAACTCTGACAAGATTTCTCATAAGCATAAAAATTGAGCAAATTCATGATGCAGACTAATCAGATTCCCGTTGACAACCTGAGCAGTTTTTCTATTTTGGGCATGATGATATATATTCATCCTTCTTGATCAAGTCATGAGTAATAGCTGAGACATCTTTCACCATTATTCCCACTCTGAGAATTAGCCACTTGATCTTGTGCTTGTTACTATTTGCCTTCTTCTAACAGAACCTGAAAAGTCAGCAATACATATGAATATTTTCATAAACTGGTCAGTTTTCTAAAAGTGGAGTGTTTAGCATTATTTAAGAAGATGTGGTGAAAGATGTTTGCAAAATAAACCCTACTTTGTAAAGAACTACACATTATATTGTTACTGATAGTTTGTTGAACAATCAAGTACTGACTTTCTCTTCCTTCCTTCCTTCCTTCCTTCCTTCCTTCCTTCCTTCCTTCCTTCCTTCCTTCCTTCCTTCCTTCCTTCCTTCCTTCCTTCCTTCCTTCCTTCCTTCCTTCCTTCCTTCCTCCCTCCCTCCCTTCCTTCCTTCCTTTTCCATGCAGTTTATTTAGGTGCAGAAACAATGAAAATTAGGAATTTATTTAGATAAAGCAGTGGGGATTCAAATATGATGCTGTCCGTAGTGCTGAAATGTCAGATATATTGAACACAACCCACATGTTTTCCAAATATGAAGGCTTCAACTCCTAGTATATTCAGTTATTACTATGCTTTTGGGAAAGGTGATGTTTACATGTCTGGAAGATACCAATGTGACATGTACCAAAATCCAATTTTATGGTGTGGTTACACAAAATTACACTTTGCCAGTTTTTTTAGAAAAGAAAAAACAAAAATTGGAAAAAAATAAGGTATCAAATTATTTAATCAGTATTGTAAAGAATCTGATCCTTTTCCATAAATGACATGACGAATAACATTTTAAGAGTGCAGGGAATGTTTCTGAGTTAAGCTCTGGAAAGATTTCCAATTGTCTTAAAACATTAGAAATTATTGGTCTTGTGTTATGATTACTTGTCAACCTTATGAGGAAAATTAGACCCACAAATATATGCCAAGTGTCCCTAAGACTACATCTATTAAGATTGACTATTACGACAGAAACTTGCAAGTCTAAAGATGCTTCTTCTCTTTCTGTAAATGTCTATGTGTGTCTGTGTCTCTGCATGGGTGTTTGTGGGTGTGGGTGGGTGTGCCTGTCTACCTGTCTGTGATATTTTCAGTTCCTTCCTTTCTCATCTGGGCTTCTCCAATGCTTCTTTGATCTTTGCGTTGATAATAGATCTTCCCTCTCTCCATCAAGGTCATCTTCTCTCTATATATTCCTTCTCAAAATACATTATTATTGTCTTATTATTAGAAAATTCCATAATGCATTAATAAATCTGACTCCTACTTTTAAAAATGCTAATCTGGAAAAAAATATTTATACTACCTTGTCAGGATAACAATGAAGTAGCAAATCAAATATTGTTCTTACCTATAATTTTCTTAGTGGTGTCAAAAACTAAGCAGTATCAAGAACATGTAATTATAATTAACTCATAACTGGGAGATTTATTGAAAAATGGCTTTTACTTTATTTTATTTTTTTAAAGGCTAATTTTACAACCACTAATTTAAGAATAAACTTCTAAGTAGATAAATAAAGGTTGTGTTGGCATGTTTTTAAAAAGGGATGCATATGTATATGCATATGTATATGCATATGTATATGTATATGTATGCTGGTCTATGACTATAATAAAAATTTTATTTGATTTAATACATTTTTATATATTATAAAATGTAAAAGGTTTTCAAAAAACCCCAAAATAAAAACAGTTATAAGCAGTAATCATCACACCTGTTTAAATGTTGGAATGCCTTAATTTATTCTACTTTCTTTTTTTTAGTATTACAATAACTTTTATTTCTTCATATGCCATTTAGAGTATTTTAATAAATACAGTACATGTTTAAAGAAATAAGATATATTAATTCTTTGGCAGGCCTGGGATGAAAATGCAGGTCAATTAGCCATCCACGTAAAGACAACAGTATCTTTTATCTAGGGGCGTGCATGGTAAATGTATATATTTTTTTCATTTTCATAATTTGTTTTGGAGACTTCGATTCGTAATTTATTAACCTGGATGTAGATCATTGTGAAATTTTCCTTTATGAATCCAGATGGGATGACATAAGGAAAGCAGACGTTGCCCTAATGTTTAGCATAAGGTCTTTATTGGGTGATTTTTTTTTCTCTTCTAATTTCCCTAAACTTTACTCCATTTGCTGTCCCAATCTGGCATTACATTGATCTGTGAAATTTCTCTCTTCAACTGTTGGAGACAGGTGCTACATTTACAAGCCCAAAATACCTTTGAGATTTGCAGTCTAAAGCACTGTCCTAGCCTTCTAGATTAAATTATTAGCTATTGTATGCAAACAATCACCGGGCTCATAATCACACTAATTCATAGCTTATTACTGAAAAAAAGTGCCACATGATGTGTTCACACAAAATGCTGTGATCTCGCAAACCAACTGTTTAAATTTTTTAAAAGATTTTAGTAAACTTGAAAACATTGCAATGAATTTTCTTTTAAAACCTAATTATTAGTTTATAATAGGGCATTATAACTATATAGGAATATAATTATATATCTGTGTTACTATTTTATTAAAAATATTGTACTGTTTAACCTATTACATAAAGAGAGATGAACACTTCTATACTTCAATGGCTCCATTGTGGTTGATCTTTTTATTCTCTCCATCATGTGGTTTGTATATTTTAAATTGTTATAGAGGTTTTTTTCATTTCAGCATTGACTATTTATACCTTTATAATGATTGGCTTTTTATGTAAATTTATTGTTTTATTGGTAGTTGTAAAACTCCCCGAGTAGTTTCTTTGTGAGATGGGCATCTATATAAATGCAAATGATAAATAAACACTAAACTCCCTGAACAAAGGGGAGGAAAACACCCCAGTGCTAAACAATTAAACTAAAAACTCAGAAATTCTTCAATTCCTAAATTATGTTTTTCAAATGTATATAGGAAAAACAACATTTAAAGAGGTGAAAAAAATCACATTGCACTATTAAGATTGAGAGGTCCTTGATACTCTCTGAGATTGATTGTTTTCTTGCAGACATTTCTTGCTAGCCCTGATGATGTTACCTAGTTGGGTCATGAAATGTCTGCAAGAAAACAACCAAGCTCAGAGACCACCAAGGATCCTTCATTTCAACCCTAAGCTACAAATATTCTCCTTTATTGGTACTATTAAGATTATATAATTTTTTAAAACTTAGAATTATGATTCAATTTTTAAATAATGAATTATACCTAGACTATTTTTCTCTCCTTTTAAACAGAGGATATTCAAAAGATTGATGGGTTTACAAGCCAGCTTTTAGAGACTGAAGCACAAGTATTTTTCCATGAGTACTCAATGATATTTTTTGCAACATATTCAAGTTCGACACATTCAAAGTTCTTCAGAGATGAAAGATATCAGGATTTTTTAAATGCTGTTCAATTGAACATTAATATCTTTAAAAATTAAATGCATTGCAGACCCTAGTTCATCATAGGGTTGATATTTAGCAATAAGGAATTACAAATGTCCATTATCTGTTTTCCAAATCTCCTTCAAATCTATGACATGTCATGACCAACATAGAAAAGAAAAGCTAATGTTTTAGAAAAAATATTTTTTTGGCAAAATTGATTAGTTGCAAGATGCAATCTGGGTTGGTCACCGGAACCAGATGTTTACTCTTCCAAGCTTTTGGACTCATACTGGAGCGCATCTCCAGGGAACTTCTCTCTACTGGAATACTGTATGTGCTTTGGGCTATTCTGTGAGTCATAATTATGTGGTGCCTTCCTATTGGTTGATTGGTGTGTTGGCAGCTGGCCATTGGCTGTTGTTTCCTTGTGCTGCAAAGCTCTTGACTCCTAACTACGTGATAAGCTGGTGGTAAATCAGCACTCCTGTTGACTGACCGTTTCCCTGTCTATCTTTGTACCTGCATGGCCAACAATCTTAGTAGCTGCAAAATTGAATGTGTGTCCTTGTTCATTGCAATGTGAGGCTACTAATGAGTTTGGGTCTCCTTATCTGACTACTCACTTGTGTTCTTGCAATCTGGTGGTTAGCTTCCTCCTAGCATATTCTGGTGAGAGAGAAGTTCTCTGAGGATTGGCTCCAGCATGCATCCAAAAGTCCAAAAAAGTAAACCTCTGATCCCGGGGACCGACCCAGATTTGATCTTGCAACATTATCCCGGGACACGTATATTTGCCTCCATTCGTGAAAAAAGATTAGTTTTTACTTATTTTAATTTTTTTATTCAATTTCTAAATTCCCCTTCTCAGTCAGTGACTGTGGGCAGTTTACATTTTTTTTTTTAAAAAAAAGCCACTATTACAAATATTAAAAACATTTTAAAGCAATAAAATCACTAAAAACATCCAGATTAAATATACATAGGAGGGAGATATTTGGCCAGTTAGCAACGCAGCCAGGAAATGGGGTCTCTAACACATTCAGCATCCCAGGCTGATAAACAGTTTTTTAAGGATCTTACAAAAGGCTAACAGGGTTGGGGGCCAACACAAAAGATATCTAACACTGATTAAAAATGGATAGTCTGATTGGATAGTCTGATTCAGTCAGCCCACCCAAATAAACCAGCCATGAAACAGAACTAGATGAACAAATTTTACTTTATTGTAAAAGCTACAATTAACAGAATCTTGCAAGTCTGAAGCCATTAAGCAGGGCCCTTTCTTCTTCTGTTAAGCAATCACAATTAACCCGTTTGTCTGATTGTTTCCCAGGCAGAATCTCTCCTTCGCTTTCCTCAAAAACAGTAATGCATTACAGATTGCCAGATTTTTCAAATTTCCTGTATAGTACATTTGTTTGTTTGTTTGTTTATTTATTTATTGGCATAGTAAACTTGGTGTCAGTAAAGAGTTTTGGTGTCAGTAAAGAGTTTCTCTAATACTGTCAATGTCTCTGGAATTTCAGAGGCAGCAAGGAAACCAGAACAAAATAGCATGTCTGTCTAATAGGCTTTCAGCTGTATCTATTGTAAAACCTCAAATGTTTTAAGAGTAACATTTTTTTAATGGCGGATTATGGATAATGATCTATGGTGTGCCCATTTCCCCCTCCCCACAAACATAACAGCTGTAAACAAATCCTTAAGCTAATTTTGTTAATTTTACTGTACACGGGCATCTAAACTGAACAATTTAACAAGAGGGAAAACACAATATACTTCTTCTTCTTCTGCCATATCCGTTATCGGATGTTGGCGATCATGTTGGCGATCCTGTTTTTATCAGCAGCCGCACAAAAAAGTGCTGCTGAGTTTTGTTCAAACCAGTCCCTTAGATTTTGAAGCCATGATGTTCTTCTTCTGCCTGGACCTCGTTTGCCTTCAATCTTTCCTTGGAGGATTAAATGGAGTATGCCGTATTTTTCTGGGTGTCGCATCACATGTCCGAAATATTCTAACTTTCGTTTTTTAATTGTTTTGATGATTTCACTTGGCTTTCCCAGGCGGCTTATCACCTCCTCATTTCTGATCTTGTCCACCCAGCTTATACATAACAGCCGCCAACTCTCTACTCCATAGAGCAGGATAGAAATATACTTACAAAAACAAAATAATAGGTAATTGTAGCCCAATTTTTATTACATCCATTCAAATGGAGACCCAGTCAAATCTTATAAAATACTAATCAGAATTACCATATGTAAAGTGTGCCTTACTATTTTTACCTTCTAACATCCTCTAAAATAAACTTTTTAGAAAAAAGACCAGAAAATTAATTATCCCCCCAATTCATTAATTTATATGTTAAAATAAATTAACGAATTATAGAAATGCCTGCAAAGAGGAAATGTTTATTCTTACCAAATAATATATATTTCTTAACTACAACACTGAATTCTTTGTGGCAAGCTATATCCTTAAGTTCTTAACACTTTCTCCAAATAAGCAGCTGGAAGATCAAAACAACCAGCAAATTGCAGATGTCTTTTTTTCTGTTTTGCAAGAAGTTGTTAAAACATATGGCCGGGATCCGAAGATGAAATATATTAAAAAGTGGGAGAGGGGAGAGGGTGTACATAGAATACATTTTGGGATAAACTGTGGATTAACCTGTGAATTAAACAGTGTGGCCTAAAAAGTCATAGAGTTGGAAGGAATCACCAATCACCAACTATTATGGCTGGCTTCTTGTTCTATGTACTGACATATCACTAACAGATATCTGCCCACAAAACCCAGCCAGCAACCGTATCTTACCCTAGTCACATGTACGACTCTCTGTCTTGTCTTACTGTTAGGAAGATTTTTCTAATGTTAAACTCTTAATAATAACAGAATAACACAGTTGGAAGGGATATTGGAAGTCTTCTAGTGCAATCCCTTGCTCAAGAAGGAGACCCTATATCATTTCAGTCAAATGGTTGTCCAGTCTCTTCTTAAAAACCTTCAGTGATGGATCACCCACAACTTTTGAAGGTAAGCCTTCACATAATGAAGACTATTCTATGTCATGCATAGTATCTTACTAGCAGTGGTATTCCCTGTGACATTTTATGGAAGTGAAAGCTGGACTTTGAAGAAGCAGGATGGGAAGAATATTGAACTTTGGTGTTGGAGAAGACTTCCAAGAATACAAGAAAACAAACAAACTGATAATCAAATAAATCAACCCAGAATTCTCACTCAAGGCACAAATGACCAGGCTCAACTGATCCTACTTGAGGTACATTATGCAAAGATCTTCCTGTCAAGAGAAAACTCTAATGCTGGCAAAGGTATTGCAAAATGGAAGAAGAGGATGGCCAGCAGCAAAATGGATGAATTCAGTTATGGTGGTGATGACCTGAAAGAGCAAATTAGGAACAGATCATCATGGAGAAAATCTATGTTGTTTAGTTATTTATTCATTTATTAAATTTTTATGCTGCCCATCTCTGCTATAAGGTGACTCTGGGTGGCTGACAAATTATAAAATAAGTAGAAAAATAGTTAAAATATTAAAACATTAAAACTATCCAGTTTATGATTTAAAACAATGCTGAAACCAACAACTTGATGGTACATGCATCTCAGGGCGTTTAACATGTGGGACATTCCTTCAGATTCTTGAAAAGAATCTTGAAAAGAATCAGCACCAGAAGATAAGACAAGAAAAAATGGATGGAAACTAATCAAGGAGAGAAGCAACCTAGAACTAAGGAGAAATTTCCTGGTGGTGAGAGCAATTAACCAATGGAATAACTTGCCTCCAGAAGTTATGGGTGCTCCATCACTGAAGGCTTTCAAAAAGAGACTGGACAACCATTTATCTGAAATGGTATAGGGTGTCCTGATTGAGCAGGGGGTTGGACTAGAAGACCTCTAATGTCCCTTCCAACTCTGTTATTCTGTTCTGTTCTGTTATGTCCTCCAAAGTAATCTGTTCTTGTGTCCAGTTCCTACATTAGAAATGTAGTTTCTAATCCCCCTCATTATTTATCCTTATTCTTCTCTGAATGAGCTTCACATCATCTAGATCCTTCTTCAAATGTGGGGCCCAAAATGGGACATAATACTTGATATGAGATCTGAGTAGAAGAGAACAAAGTTTAAATATTTGTGTTTATGATTTGGAAATTACATTCTTTTGATACCGCTAAAAAGTACACTTCTCTTGTTCAGGGTAAAGCAGTGTGACAATTCCATGACTTTAATATTCAGCATCATGCCAGCTGTTCTGTAGCGATTTCATTTTCTTTCCTTTTTCCTAAATGAGAAATTTTGCAATTATCTGTTAAATTCCATTCTTATATTTTCAGGTCATTTCTCTAATCAAGATCATTCTGGTTTTATTTTGTCCTCTGAAATATTAGCTCTGTAGTTCCTGCAAATTTGCTAGGCATTTCTTTCATCTTATTACCTAAGTCATGAATAAAATTGTTACTACTGATTTCCTCGCAGCTCATTCTATTTAGCTCTCCCATCACTGAGGAGCACCCGGAATGTGATTTTCAAGCCACCTGATTCCGAACATTAATGTGGGATGGAACACACCACTCAAGCAACTTAAAGTTCAACAAGTTGCATAGACCTGTCTGGGCTGTCATGCATACATATAATAAACTAATTTATGAATTAGAAGTTTTAACAATTAGGACTGCATCGAGGATTTCAATTCTTGACTTACTCATCAGTTTTAGGAATTTTGTCCTATTAGAATTTCCACTATTGCGTTTGAATCTGGCACATGGGAAATCATGAGTCATGTGGATTAGGATTGAAAAATGCAGCTGGAATGGTCAAAATACCATCCAGGGAAGTCTATTCCACAGCAGAAAGAAACTGATAAGGCTGAGGTCTTCAATTCATTTACAGCAATAGTAGGCAATGTCTTGTCAGGCCCACCGTCTCTTCCTGAGCATTTCATTTTTGGTCTCCTAACATTCTGGTGTGTGATAGCACCTTCAAGAAAGGTGCTGTCTCTGAGATTCCTCTCTATGAGGACAGAAAAAAGAAGGACGACTGTAACAAGAGATGAAGACAAAAAGAGAGATAAGGTTTTGCAAGAGGAAGAGGGGGAAAAAAAACCCCACAGTGAATCAGTAATTTGATTCCTCTTGGTGTCTTTGGCCATACCCACCCAAGATAGATAAGGAAGTGAGTGTGCGTCTCAAACCAAAAAAGTTACATCTCTCTCAAAATTCCTCAAACAATACTTCTTAAGTGTGTGTGTAAATCAATATATTTCTTTAGACCTATCTCAGGATTTACTGGATTGTATTAATTCACACAGCAATCTCTACATATTCTTCAGGTCTGAAGATCTAAGGATTAAAACTTTACATAGCGTTTGAGTGATGTGTCCCTTGTTTCTGATCCACTTCATGCTATTTTGATTTTTATTCATTCTTTCATTTAAAGAAGAAAGAAATCAGATTATGTTTTTCTCAGGAAGAAAATATAATCATGCATAACTTTGCCTTGATGTGTCACCTTTAAAAAAAAAAAAAAAAATTAAAACAGCTGTCCAAGCTGGAAACTGCTGCATGTGTGAAATAGGATGAATGGGGTATGATTAGGGATGAATTTACCCTGGATTTCTTTCAAAGTGAGATGCCATGATTTGCCAAACTGGACTCTGCAGTGACACAATGGTAACAATGGATTGATATTGCTGTCATCATTCAAAGCATTTATGGAAGATTGTGCAAAAAAGAATGTTGGCTTCATAAAATTGTCAAAAGAAAATGAGATATTAATATTTCTGCAGAAAAGAATATTGCATGGGGCTCATTTTGGAAGCTATTTTAGATTGTGTATTCAAAATCCAGACAACAGGTGCCTGTTATTTTGAGGGTGTCTTTCTTAAAAATAAAATTGTGTAATTTGGCAGGCTAGATTGAAATGTGTGCCCAGATGGCAGCTCCATGGAATGAATGGAACGGATCCTAGCATTTTGGGTGAAGGGTGAATGGCATTTTAATTCTTCCTACCTTTTCCCAAAGTAACTTGCCAGCTGCTTTGGAGCCTTGTAAAGAGAAAATAAAATGTGGTTATATTTTTACCCCTTTACAACTTGGGGAGGCAAACGGAATACAGAATAACAGAGTTGGAAGGAACCTTAGAGGTCTTCTAGTCCAAACTCCTGCTCAAGTAGAAGACCCTATACTATTTCAAACAAATGGCTGTCCAATCTTTTAAAAACCTCCAGTGATGAAGCACCCACAACTTCTGGAGGCAAGCCGTTCCACTGGTTAATTGTTCGGACTATCAGGAAATTTCTCCTTAATCCTAGGTTGGATTTTTCTTTGATAACCTTCCATCCGTTACTCCTTGTCCTGCCCTCAGATGCTTTGGAGAATAGGTTGAACCCTATTTGGGTCAACCTATTTCCAATTTGGAAAGGGTAGATCAATGAAGATAAATGTTTTTCCCCCACATGGGAACTGTTTTTGTTTTTTAGCTGTTGTTGACTTTTATTTTTCTTTTCTTTTCCCTCCCTCAGCCTAGAACAGTGGTGGCGAACCTATGGCACGGGTGCCAGAGGCGGCACTCAGAGCCCTCTCTGTGGGCACGTGCGCCGTCGCCCCAGTCCTAGGCCTTCAGCTGGGTTTTATAAAACCTTTTCGCTTTAGGCCTCCGCCGCCGTGTGCAAAAAAAAAAAAGGTTCAATCAGTCAATTTCAACTTCTTGAGGGAAAAAAAAAGATCTTGCAAAGTTGGAATTGATTGATTGAACTTTTTAGTCCCACCCAGTCTGCCGTTACCACCGCAGCCATGCCCACCCAATGGGCCACACCCACCCAATGGGCCACATCCACCCGGCACTCGACAATGCATAAGTGGGTTTGGGGTTGCAGTTTGGGCACTCAGTCTCTAAAAGGTTCGCCATCACTGGCCTAGAAGGTGAAAGAACTCAATGTTAACACCTTGATTATTTTGACCTGGGGAGGTTAATAGTTATTTTTCTAAACCACAACATACTTGTGGGTTCTATCTGTATGTAGAACCATGGATTATAGGGAAGGGGAGAATGATTGAATTTCTATTAAAATCCTCAAAATAGCTTCCTTTCTCTTTCGTGAGCTGGGAAAACACATATTCATCTTAATGGGAATTTCATGTTTTTAAGTTTTTCTCTAGACTTTATATGATATTGTGATGGTATGAGAAAAAAGACCTTGAGAACACAGGAAACACAGACTGCCTAGGGAACAGTCAGACAGGAGACAGCATAGCCCCCAACTGCATAATGCGTGGAGAACGAAGGTGAAAAGGTCTCTCTCTTCCTTTTCAGGCTGTAAAAGAGACAGCAGGAAATTCGTACTTTCAGACTTGCAAGACTCTAGCCCACGGGTCGGCAACCCGCGGCTCCGGAGCCGCATGCGGCTCTTTGAGGCCTTACCTGCGGCTCCGGAGCCTCCTCCGCCATTTTGGCGAGCGCATGCGTGCATGCGCGGGCGGGTGCGGGGGGTGCGCGTGCGCAGGTGCGCATGCGCGAATGGCGCGCGCATGCGCGAACAGCGCGCGCGCATGCACGAACAGCGTGCGCGAACAGCGCACGGGTGCGCGAACGGCGCGCGCGGGTGCGCGGCGCGCGCGCATGCGCGAACGGGGCCGCGCGCATGCGCGGGTGTGCGCGCATGCGCGAACGCGCGGCTCCCAGCGGTTTTTTTTTTTAAGCTAAATGGGTCCGTGCGGCTCATCCGACGTTTCGGATGGCCGACCCATGCTCTAGCCATACAATAAAAAAGAAAGAGCTCATTTTGTCATGTTTCCTGTCTGGTTTACCTGGGAAGGCTGACATATGTACCTGATGGATACATATAAGGGAAAATGTGATAAAACCCTGTATGTTAGTTAGCTTGCCAAAAATACATGCAAAATCACATGAATAGAAGCAGACCTTTTCCTATGAACAACAATAATAATGAAGTTGGAAGGGATCTTGCAGGTCATCTAGTCCAACCCCCTGCTGAGGCAGGAAAGCCTATACCATTTCAGACTAATGGCTGTCCAGTCTCTTCTTAAAAACTTCCAGGGTTGGAGCATTCACAGCTTCTGGAGGCAGGTTGTTTCACTTCTGGAGGCAGGTTGTTCCAGAATTTGTACAGAATTTAGAATGTGTACATTTCTCAAAGTGTATGAGCTTGCCCAGTTTAACTATGTAAAATCACCACTGGATCTCCTTGGACTGATGCAAGATTCTTTCTTTACTCTGAGATTCCTACAACTCCCTCAAATGCCCACAGGATTCATTTTTGTTCTTCAAGCAAGAACTATCACGGAGTTTCCATCACTTGCCCTCTCTGCATTTTTGTTGTGTACGGGACAAAGGTTTTTAATTTCATACTTCATTTCCAGCTCACTACTGTCAAGACATCATCTGAGTATCATTAAAAGGCAAGTTGGAATCAATCTCAGCTGCAAAGCTGAGAGAGAGAGAAAAATTAAGGAGGATATCCCTAGTAACATGTTTTATTGTTCCTGAAGTGTAAGCTTTGGCAAGGTAGAAGCAGTTCAACTTGTATCCATTTTCATCTGTGAATTGGCAAAGTATAGTACGGTATGGCGACAAATGAAATGGCTGAAAAGAAATATGTACTTCATTAAGGATTTTATTAATGCTGATTTTTTTAAAGATCCATTTTACTAATATTTGAAATTGGTAAATGGTGTGAAATGAATGAAAGGCAGTTCACTGACCATTTTAAAGAACTTAGTAATTTACTGTGCCATTTTTTTAAAAAAATATATTAATTCAGTGTAAGGATTGCTCAACTCCAAAATGATTCTGAGTATTTCACAATATAATAAAACATAAAACTATCGGCCCCACCCAATTAGAATATTTAGAGAAATTTCCCTCCCCCCTTTGCCATGAATTTGCATCTCTAATGAGGTATTTCTATATATGATAAGGGCTATAAGCTGAGTAAATTTCACTTCTTAACATCTGTGAATTTAGGAACAGACAAATGGATTATCTTGTTTGAACTTCACCATGCTTGATCTCACCTGATTTTAATCCTTATCTTTGTATGCGGACCGGAATATTACAGAAAGTGTTTTAAACTACAGTTTGCTGCACCTTGGGTAATATCCTGAATCACATAGATAGCTAGGCCATATATCATGACCAAGTTCTTGCACCATAAAAATCAAAATACAAATAAATATTATGGCTTGGCATATTGTGTAAACCCACCCAATATAAATCAAATAAAAGCAACAGGTATCTTCCCCATGTTATACCTAATAGAAAAGGAGCTTGTCAAAATTGGAAGTTTCCAATTTCTTTATGTCTTGTACAAATCAACCTAGTGTGTATGTGAAGTTTTTGAATTGCAGAGTGGTTTACTTGAAGCTGTGTGCCTTGCAAATGGAGCCAATTGTTTACATCCACCTTTGTAGATTCATAGTGCTTAATTTAGCAAATGATTATGCATTTTCCACTCTCTTTCCCATACATTTTACATGAAATGAATCTGAGGAAGCTTTGTTGGTGGATCTAAAGGTGCTCATTCTGATCTGTGGCTTTACCGAGTCCCTTTGTCCTTTTCTATCTTTGAAGTCTGCTTGGTTTCTCAGTGAATCTTGAATGAAAAACAATCCAAAGCAACTGAAAGAGTTGCCTTGCTATTGCACAAAATCTTTAGCTCTTGGGAAAAGGAAATTGGCCCTGTTTCTAGAGATGTACTGTTAGTATGTCAGCCTCAAGGGATTCATGAGAGAATGGCTAGGAATAGACAAAAGACTCTAATGCCTGGCATTTGCTCCCCCAACTCAAAATGTCTATTCAGCATCCCCTTGGTAGGAAGTATGTTAGAGTAACATCAGTTAGAGAAGACAGGATCTTTGAAAATTGCCAAGGATGTAGAAAGTACAGAGAAAGAAAAGAAACAATTGAAGAAATTACCAATTATGTTTTCTTCCTTCCTGCCAGCCCCACTTACTGAACTGAATGATATCCATGGTTCTGTGTCTAGATAACTTAGGCACAATGCCTGTTAAAATAGTAGGGAGAGGATATCTCAGCTCAGCTGAAATTTGCTTTAATTAGGTTCCTTGACACTTAGCTAAGTTACACCATTATACTGTTGTTTTAAATTATTATCTTATTACCCTTTAGAGATTTCTAAGTCATTGAAAATCAGACCTGATTGGAGTGGTATAAAAGCCTGGAAATTCCTTCAAAGCTTTGGAACTTAGTTAATTGTTGGAAAGTGTGAAGGGCCCTGAAGGGTCCTGAAGATTTTTTTCCTCCTCCACCTCCTCCTCCTCCTCCTCCTCCTCCTCCTCCTCCTCCTCCTCTACCTTTCTCCATTGTTCAGAAACTTTCTTTGCTTCTTAATTTAGAAAATCTAATGGGACGAATTCCTTCAGATTTTTCTTTGGGAAAGTTAAAAATATGGGAGCTTTATTCATTTTAAAGTCAAATTACAGAAGAATCAAGACTTGGGAACTATTAAAAAGTATGATATTTACCCTAAGTCAGGCTCAAATTATCATTTTTCATCTTCAACCTTGTGCAAACAGATATTCATAATGTCATAGGAAATTTGATATTCAAACTAGAAAACGGTATGTTTATAGTTTAATATTAAAATAAATTAATACTGGGAAGGGACAATATGTTCCTTTTACTAAAGTTAATTAAAGTTAAGGAATCCTGAACCTTAAGATATGGATAATCGCACAAATGGGAGAATTCTGAACTGTGGTTTCATTCAGCATCACACTTTCCCCAAACATAATTCCATTTCAGATCTATTCCATATTTCTCCTGGCTCAAATATTTGTGTGTGTGTGTTTCCTACTGCTATCCATGTACACATGCAATAACAAAAACAGTTTCATCCCAATTAAGATAATGTATTTTTCTATGCATTCCATGTTGGAGGACATTGAATTGAATTCTACATTAAAACAGATCACAGCAATGAGACTTTGGGGTTACTAACATTTGACGTGGGTCTTATGGAGCCACAAAGGTAAATTTTGAGTCCACACACCACATTTAGCTATATTATGGTTCTATTTTAATTTAAGACTTTCCAGACCTTTGTTTAGACAATAGCATAATGAATCATCTAGACAGTTGTGGTTTATTCAGGAAAATATTATTAAAATCATCAAAATGTGAACCAAAACATAATTCTGATGATGAAGAGTGAAGCATAAAGTCACTTGATAGTGAGATGGGCAGCAGATAAATTCAATTTTGTTTATTTATTTAGCATATGGCATAGAGTACATGGATAGCAGTAGTAAAAATATATAAAAGGAATACATAATATTATGATACATGTATGATGGTAATAGGTAGTCAATTTTGTAAGGTTTGAGGAATTCAATAAGTTTTATATAAGTTATAGGTTACATTTTGAAATAAGTTAGTTATTGAGAACGGAGTAAGTGTTCTATATATTAATATCTAAGCCATTTATCCAATTAAGCATACAGTGTTTGTTAGTTGGAGAAAATCTGTTTTCCCCCTGAATAAGTTCTCAGATGTCAGCTAGTCACTATATGATAGATAGATAGATAGATAGATAGATAGATAGATAGATAGATAGATAGATAGATAGATAGATAGATAGATAGATAGATAGATAGAGATAGATAGATAGATAGATAGATAGATAGATAGATAGATAGATAGATAGATAGAGAGATAGATGGATAGATAGATAGATAGATAGATAGATAGATAGATAGATAGATAGATAGATAGATAGATATAGATAGATAGATAGATAGATAGATAGATAGATAGATAGATAGATAGATAGATAGATAGATAGAGATAGATAGATAGATAGATAGATAGAGATAGATAGATAGATAGATAGATAGATAGATAGATAGATAGATAGATAGAGAGATAGATGGATAGATAGATAGATAGATAGATAGATAGATAGATAGAGATAGATAGATAGATAGATAGATAGATAGATAGATAGATAGATAGATAGATAGATAGATAGATAGATAGATAGATGGATAGATAGATAGATAGATAGATAGATAGATATAGATAGATAGATAGATAGATAGATAGATAGATAGATAGATAGATAGATAGATAGATAGATAGATAGCAGAATAATTGGCATAAAATCAATCCACTTAGTGCAGTTTATAAATGTCAGAAGTTCCTAAGTCCCTTGTAATCTAGTATTCATTTTTGTATGCTTCATTTAGTCTATTTTTGTTACCCAGAATTCTTCCATTCCTTCCAATAATCAGAAGTTTTGTAAGTTTTGTCTCCAATTGATTTTAGGGATCATTCATTATTACACATCCCAGTGTTTCCCAAAACATTGTGTTAATTTGAAACTTAGGTTTAATTTCTCCTTGCTCAGGCGGGAGGCATCAAATCAACCCAGCTTAACTGTAAAGTAACAGGGCCAAGATCACACTTTTACAAATAACTTTTTGAACATAAATCAATATTCAGACCCACAAGGCTGCTTTGGCTTTAGAACATTCTCTTCTTTGCCTGTATTAAAATTGCTTTGCTTGAAGAAGGACATATTTTTTTTGGGGGGGGGAATAAACCCTTCCACTAAAAAGAGTTCCATTTCCTTTCATGTCTACTGATTTGCAGTAGGCTTTAAACTTCCCTTCTTTCCCAGCTGCTAAAATAACCCCAAAAATATCAATCAACTTATTGATGGTTTTGCAGCAAACATACTTCTTTCTGTCACAAATTACAACATAGGTCTCCTCCCAGATCAATAGGCTTGGTCCCACACAGTTGAAAGAAAGATTGAGAAAAGTCTGAATATGTGAATTGAAAGGTAACAAAGGGGGGGGGGCTCCTGGTTTTTCCCCCCAACAGATCTGTATGCAGATTATTTGGTGCTTTCCGAGTTTGCTTGTTTGCTTGCAGACATTTCATTACCCGTTTAGGTAACTTCATCAGTGTGGAGTAGGCTCTATTTATGTACAGTAGTTTGCCCTGCCAGTGTTGGTAGGGGTGTGGTTTTCTTAGCACTTCCTTGATTAGAACATTGTTTTCTGCTTGATTTTTTTGCCTCTTAAAATTAATTTTAAGAGTGTCTGCCATCATAGCAAGATTGTGTTTAAAAGATGTTATCAAAGAGGATCACGTTTTACCAGACATGACTGAAGCTGATCTGAAAGTAGATTTAAAAGTGACGGACTATACAAAGAATGATATCAAAAAAGATGCTGCATTGGACACACCATGAAACCATCTGATAGATTAATAATTAAGGGGTGTATACAAAAAGTGAACCAAAACGAGTGATCTAGATAAGCTTTTTATACTGGATTTACAAAAGTTTTGAAAGGTTTTATGGGAAGGGACAAAGAAAAAATGAGAAGAAATCAAGTTCTAGCATATTATTTGAAGAGATTAAAAATCAAGTTTGCTAACAGCACCTGTTTACAGGTGCTTTTGTTTGTTAAAAGCACCTAAAGGCAGGACAAGAAGCAGTAGATGGAAACTAATCAAGGAGAGAAGCAACCTAGAACTAAGGAGAAACTTCCTGACAGTGAGGACAATTAACCAGTGGAACAGCTTGCCACCAGAAATCGTGGGCACTCCATCACTGGAGATTTTTAAGAGGAGACTAGACATTGACCTGTCTGAGATGGTATAGGTTCTCCTGCTTGAGCAGGGGGCTGAACTAGAAGACCTCCAAGGTCCCTTCCAGCTCTATTTATTCTATTCTATTCTGTTGTATTCTGTTCTGTTGTATTCTGTTCTGTTCTGTTCTATTCTTTCATTTTCACCATAACTAAGTCTATTCCTTCAGACCACCTGAAATTAGCAGGGAAATGGAGAGCTTCATTTTCCAAGTTTTGCCTTTGAGGTGAAGTTGGGGAAGCAAAAAGACTGGATAAAAAGACAGAACTATCCTATGGCTCACATTTATGAGGCCAGGGATGTGCTGAGATAAATCAGAATTCTTTTCCTGTGATGAATATAAAGTTAGTGATTGATTGCCATGTTTTCTAATTTGGCTGAGGTATTTTTGCACTGAGTTTCTGTACCTATTGACAGAGATTCTGCGGCAATATCGCTTTCATGCAAAAATAAACATGTAAACCTAGGATGGATTACACTCTGAAATTTTATATCCTTTGTGGCTGTTTGCACTAGAGCCATGCTTTGTTATGGCTGTTAAACTGTCACAGCATTTGGCTTTGCAAGCTACATTGAAATGATACCCATAGCTCAGGTCGCCCAGCAATGTCTTATTTAGCAAGTGAAAAATCTGGGTTTCAAAAAAAAGATTAGTAAAATTGACCTGAAGAAGATAATTACTTGTAATCTAGATTTGAATTCTTGGAATTACTGCTGTGTGAATGTTGGTGAATGTTAAGATCAACATTAAGAGCCAGTTTGGTCCAGAGGCTAAGGCACCAGCTAGAAACCAGGAGACAGTGAATTCTAGTCCCACCTGAGGCATGAAAGCCAATTGGATGACTTTAGACCGATCACCAGGAGATGGTGAGTTCTAGTCCCACCTTAGAATGAAAAAATGGCTGCGTTACTTTGGGCCAATCACCAGGAGACTGTGAGTTCTAGTCCCGCCTTAGGCATGGAAGCCAATTGGATGACTTTGGGCCAATCCCTCGCTTTCACCTTGCTAGGTTTTTCTTGTAGGGAAAAAAGGAAGAGGAAAGAGTATTAGTTATGTTCATCACCTAGAATTATTTATAAAAATAAAGGAAAGATAAAACTTATTTATAAATGGTTGACAAATTTAGTTCCTGATGCAAATAATCTTCCATTCTAATGCCCAGGCATGCCAGACAAGCTCTTGTTTAAATAATTGGGCAATAGAAGAATGAGAAGCCAAGTTTTGTAAGCATAACCTGATTTAACAGTTTTGATGCTTGACTCCCAACTGGATACATGATCGCAATGTTGCCCATTATCACAATTTTGCTCCAAAACCTCTTGCTCACATCCTAAATAAATGTACTCAACAATTGAATCCCCTTGTATTTAAACCGCTGATTACCTTGTTGAGGATAGAGCCTTTGATTACCACTGCACCATTGTTTACAAATGTGTGAAAACTTAGCTGCATTAAGATGCCTAGATATTTTTTTTTTGAACATCACAAAACACAATCAAAACAATGCCTTAGGTGACAGGGGGAACAATGGGAAATTATTTCAGTTTGTTCTAGCCTGTAAATGTTAGTGGGTTTACAAATTTTGTTTTCAGTTGAATGTTTTGTTTCTTTCTAGAGGACTTACTTTGTGTTTAATACTAGAAGGCTAAGAAAGCCGTGTTTGTATTGCCTCTTTTCAATCTTTTATATTTATCTAAATGTCACAGGTGTGCCTGTCGAGATTTAAATGCTAAGCCTCAATAGATGACATTTTTGGTTTGAAGAGCAAACTTTATTTCATGCTACAAAAGACAGACTTCACCAGCTCTATTTCGGACCATACACTTTGAGTCTTTTTTTTTTTTTTTACCCCGGCAACCACACTATTAAACCTTGTCTACATTTTTACCATAACATGTAAAAAGCTTCATAATATGTATTTCATTATTGTACTTCCCCAAATCATGTTGCAGGCAATGTAAATTTGGCTTCTTTCCAAGGTAACCAGGAGAAGCTTTCCTTTTTGAAAGGTCAGTTTCAAGTCAGTCATGATTTGAACATAAGGAATACAATATATTTTAAAAACCTATTCTCTTATTTAGAGAGGGCTACAAAGACAAGACAGCTTGTAGCCTTCTCTGAGGGAGAAGCCCTCTCAGTCAGAAGATAATGCAACATAATCTCTAAATTCACTGTATGGAATGGAATGGAATGGAATGGAATGGAATAGAATGGAATAGAATAGAATAGAATAGAATAGAATAGAATAGAATAGAATAGAATAGAATAGAATAGAATAGAATAGAATAGAATAGAATAGAATAGAATAGAATAGAATAGAATAGAATTCGGAATAGAATTCGGAATAGAATAGAATAGAATAGAATAGAATAGAATAGAATAGAATAGAATAGAATAGAATAGAATAGAATAGAATAGAATAGAATAGAATAGAATAATGGAATGGAATGGAATGGAATGGAATGGAATGGAATGGAATGGAATGGAATGGAATAGAATAGAATAGAATAGAATAGAATAGAATAGAATAGAATAGAATAGAATAGAATAGACAATGGAATGGAATGGGATGGAATGGAATGGGATGGGATGGGATGGGATGGGATGGGATGGAATGGAATGGAATGGAATGGAATGGAATAGAATAGAATAGAATAGAATAGAATAGAATAGAATAGAATAGAATAGAATAGAATAGAATAGAATAGATAATGGAATGGACAATGGAATGGACAATGGGATGGGATGGGATGGGATGGGATGGGATGGGATGGGATAGAATAGAATAGAATAGAATAGAATAGAATAGAATAGAATAGAATAGAATAGAATAGAATAGAATAGAATAGAATAGGTAATGGAATGGACAATGGAATGGACAATGGGATGGGATGGGATGGAATGGAATAGAATAGAATAGAATAGAATAGAATAGAATAGAATAGAATAGAATAGAATAGAATAGAATAGAATAGAATAGAATAGAATAGAATAGAATAGAATAGAATAGAATTCTTTATTGGCCAAGTGTGGTTGGACACACAAGGAATTTGTCTCCGGTGCATAAGCTCTCAGTGTACATACAAGTAATAGTGATAATCATGATCATAAACAACATGAAAATACATTCATTTCTTGAGTATGAAATCTGAAGTGAATCACAGAGAATAATAATAATTTAAAAAAAAAACTATCAGAGAGCATTTCACCAAGGCTGCCGTTTCTCAACCTTGGTAGCTTGAAGATGTGTGGACATCAACTCCCAGAATTCCCCAGCAAAACTGGCTGGGGAAATATGGAAGTTGAAGTCCATCCATCTTCAAGCTGCCCACGTTCAGAAATACTGAACTGTGTCTTTCACAAGGGGCAAAATGAGGGAAATTATTTTATTTATTCACTTATATTGTGCATTTCTAATCCACCATCTCCCTCAAAGAGGGACTCTGGACAGTCTACAATAAAACACTGAAATATAAAACAGTGTATAAAAATTAAAATGTTAGAGTTAAACTTTTGAGATTAAAAAAAAAAATTAGGAGGCAAGAATAATTAACCCTGTTAAAAATTGGTTGACAAAGGCAAAGGGATTATTTTAGAAGGAAAAGCAGAGAACAGTCAAGTATGCTTAAGTATAGTTCCCTGCTATGATATCTATACCTATTCTGAAATTGTCCTGAGAAAACACTGACTCGATGGCACCCAAAATATAATAATGTTAATTACATTAATATTTTAAATTATATTATAATTTAAAATTGTATACACAGATATCATTACACTCATTCTCCCTTCCACAACAGCTAACCTTCAGCAATCAAGTAGGGCGCTCCCCAGATTGTTGCAAAGTACTCCCAAGGCCACTGCAGGTTAATATGCTACTTAATAAATGGAATTATTAGTGAGTTCCCTGGGACACCCTTGGGCACCATTGTATACAGTTTGTGAACTGCAGTCCCTGGTCTAACAACAGTTATCTTTCCCCAGACCATAAATCAAAGGATTGAGGAGTAGTTGAAAAGAAGATGGACTATTAAAATTTGTAGGCCCATGCGAGTAGGCTATTTTTTTCAAGCTTACATTGGGATAAAGTAGCATTTAACATAAAGTAACATTTGTATTTTAAAGCCTGGATATCAAAGAAAGAAGGGACTTGCCAAATGTCATAAATTTCTTCACACTTGAGATGAGAATCAAAATAGCAGGAGAAAATGAAATTAATGAAGGTATCCATTCCAACTTCACCATTGAACTCCTAAATGCCCTTTGCATTTTGCCGCCTTCAACTTTTGAAATATCAGGCCTTCATTTCAAAGGAAGACTAAAATGACCCTTTCTGAGATTTAGTGATTGGTCAACTCCTGATCAAATCAGAATAATCTTCCCTGTGTTTTGGAAAATAGTTCAGTTTGCAAAATCCAAGGGAAGTGTTTCTGAAATGGGACCAGGACTTGCTTATTTCTGAATATTATTTGTTCTAATCCAAAAATAAATGTTCATATTTCGATATAATTCCCACAGGTAACTGTGTATGAGACAGCTGCTTCTGAAATAGCCAAAAAGAAATTGCTTTTGTGTATATACTTATGATAAATTGTTATATATGCCTGAAATGCATTCTAACACTAGTAATAAAAGTACAATACAAAGAGTATTATTTTATTCATTCCTAACTGTTTCTGTGCTATCAAAATAGAGTTAATTATTTTTTTTCTATTTGTTATCACATTTTAAAAATCAACGAGCCTTTTTTTTTTTTTAGTTCATAAATGAATAGGATTTGCCTTTTCTATTGTATGTGTGTATGTTTGTGTTACTCTGGGCAGGGTGGTATTCCAAGTAAGACCAGCCTTGTAATATTGCATCCAGTTCTGGTCACCACAATAAAAAAAAAAGAGTGCAGAGAAGAGCAACAAGGATGATAAGGGGTCTGGAGGCTAAACCATAAGATGAACGATTGAGGGAACTAGGTATGTCTAGTCTAGGGGTAGGCAACCTTGGCTCTTTTATGACTCGTGGACTTCAACTCCCAGAATTCCTGAGCCAGCCATGCTGAGGAGAAAGGGAGAGGATTCCATGCTGAGCAATGCTGGCTCAGGAATTCTGGGAGTTGAAGTCCACGAGTCATAAAAGAGCCAAGGTTGCCTACCCCTGGTCTAGTCTAATGAAGAGAAGAACAAGGGGTGTTATGATAGCAGTCTTTTAGTACTTGAGGGGCTCTCACAGAGAAGAAGGGGTTGACCTATTCTTCAAAGTACCTGAAGAAATGAGTAGAAGATCATTAAAGAGAGATCCAACCGAGAACTAACTAGAAATTTCTTGACAGTGAAAACAAATTTATCACTGGAATGTAGTGGTGGGATTCAGCCGGTTCGCACCACTTTGGCAGAACTGGTAGCTAATTTTTTGTTGCCCAGGCCCAGAATGGACTTCTGGAAGTGGCATCCACACAGAGAACCGGTTGTTCACATATTTGAATCCCACCACTGCTGGAATGGCTTACCTTTGGAAGTTGTGGGTGCTCCATCCCTGGAGGTTTTCAAGAAGACTGGACAGCCATTTGTCCAGAATAGTATAGAGTCTTTGGGGTTGGACTAGAAGACCTCCAAGGTCCCTTCCACCCCTATTGTTCCATGTGCTATTTATGGCAGCTCACAGAATGCTTATAATAGCATAATGCTTACAAGTTCCTGCCACTAGCTATATAGTTTATGTTCTGTCCATGCGAGGAGGATCTCATCTATATAATATCATACACACAAAGAGTTCTTCCATTCCATGAAGGCTCATCCCATCCCATGAGATGTTCCTCACATAAAATACCTCTCTCTATTTTCAGAGTTTCTGCTATTGTCCCCAGTCTGTATGCGAAATGGTCTCCAGGAAAGTAATAGTTGATAGCTGGCAACAGTTCTGTGCTTATTATACAACTTTCTTTAAAGCAGCAGTAAAACCCCTGTACTGAACAAATGAGGTACTCAAATCTCGTCTTAAATGCTATTAATTAAATCAGACATAATCTGAAGTGCGTGGCAAAAATACATCAAAACAAGAGCAGCCATTCAAAGAAGGAGACTGATCAGTTAAGGACATTTAAAGCCTATTAATGCATATCTGCGGTTGGTTTTATGTTGTCTCCTCTTCTCTTGCAGAATGAGATCATCTCAGTGGAGATTGCAGGTCCAAACACTCTGTTAGAACGAGTCCACGTTGCCACTTAAAAAGAGCTGTGCTTGAAGCGACAGAGAGCAACGTTGTGGTATGTTCCCCTTCTTTATGCCATTATTAAAATCAGTACTATATGCTTTGTCTGAAGACATTGTGTAGAGAGAAACATAGAATTAATATACATTCTGTTCAGGCTTTGATTATTATTGCGGCTTTTATTGAGAAAGAACGATGGCTTTTACTGAGGAGGAGGAGGAATATAAATTTTGGAGAAGACATGGGCCACTTGTGGCATAATTGAAGATTGTCCTAAATGTACCTTCAAATGTTATCTTGCATAGTTTCTAAAGCTGTCATAGAATTCAGCTGTCTTTTACATGTTTGTTTAATTGCTTTATGATTTATGTTGTATGATTATACTCAAGAAGGAGTTGGGGTTAGCATGGTGATTCCAATGAAAAGTTGCCCAGGGAATGATATTTTTATAGTTGGACAATTTGAACAATGACTATGATATGGATTATAATGTGAAGTTCACTAGGGAGATGGCAGTTCTTCTACCCAGACAAAATTGGTGTATTGTAGATGAATGGCATTCTAAAACAGAAATAATGTATTTTTGTTGATGTGACCTGCAACTGTTTCTATATATCTGTCTATCCATCTATCTCTTTCCAATCTTCCTGATATATTCTGAAACATGATTTCAGAATACGTGACACATTGCTTTAATCACACTCATCAATGGTTCTTTGTGATTTTGGGTGAATTGTCGCCTTCTCAGATACAAAAGCTGAGATAGGGCCTTCATGCAGGTCATGAGCTAATTGCCACACTATCTTTGTAGAGGATGCTGCCATCAACACAGTATGCAACTGCAATTTGTGTGACCTCTGTATGGATAGTATGCATATGGACGTATCTCCCCACAACCACCTAAGTCTTGTGATAGCAGCTAATGTGATCAGTACATTTAATTTAATCCCATGTACCTTTACATCAATGTACATTAAGATGACATAATGTTGCTTTTCAGTTGTATACTTAACAGCTTGCCTCTCTTGCCTTCTGTTTTGGTATGTGTGTTTGTGTGTGTGTACTTTCAAGTCAGTTTTCACTACTGTTAACTGTCTGGACAAATCTCTGCAGTTTTCTTGCCAACATTTTCAGAACTGATTTGCCCTTGTCTTCTTCCTGGGGGCTGAGACAGAGTAAATTATTCAGTTGTTTTGGCACCTAATGTGGGATTAGAACTCAAGTCTCCCACTTTCTAGCCTAGTTTCTTGACCATGACACAATGCTGGCTCTTTTTGTCACATTTCAAATGACAATTTGACCACAATTTGTGATTGTTACCACAGAGAGAACCTACATCTTTCATGCCTCTTGCCTGTGTTTGATAAATTAGCCTGTAGGAGTTAGATAACTGTCATGGTTCCGATAGATGGGACCAAAAGTAATAAGAACTCTGAGGCATTTGTTTTCCTCAAAGAACAATTTTAATGGCTACATAATATCAGCACGAACAAAGGGGAAACCAAGACTGGAAGTCCCGCCCCCCCAAAAGGTTACACAGTAAAAGTTAAACTCCCCACCCACTAAATATGTAATAAATCACATTCTCCAATTAACACCTTTGGCGGGCTCTTTAATGGTAATTCTAGCCACCAAACACTTGAGCAATTTGACCTTGATTTACATAAGAAAGTTATTTTTGGTCTGGAACAGAAGAATGCATTTTCCCTCCCCCCAAAGTTGTGGCAAGCCAAAAAACGAAGAAGAAAGATGGCTGTGACCCAAAGTAGTTTTGTAGGTTTGACAATAACCTTGCAGTCCTTAAATCTCCTTTGAGCCCAAAGAATGTATATATCTGTACATCCTAGTTTATGTGCATTCTCCAGTTCTATGCATAACGCCACCGTAGTATCACCATGCATAACACCCCTTGACAGTCTGTGCCCCCAGCAAGCGGATGGAAATATCTTCAGAGTGGTTTCACTCTTGTTACAGCCCTTGCTTTAGAACAGCTTTCCCTTAGCTAAATTTATTTATTCATCAAATTTCTACATCGCTCATCTCACCTAAGTGAATCTGAACAATTTACAAACAAGATAAAAGAGATACATAGAATCTAAGAGCTCTAAGATCCACATTGGATAAAAATGATATAAGAAAACACTGGGAAATAAAACTCACTACAGTCACTACCTTAATAAAAAAAAATGTTCTGGTTTTCCAGGGTAGCATATGATGCAAAATTGATGATCACTCTTTTAAGAATTGTTGTTTGCCTTACTAACAGAGCGGTCAAAAATCAAGGAACTTCTTTAGCTGAAGGAATGAGAAAGAATTGTTGTTGTTGTTAGTTGCGAAGTCGTGCCCGACCCATCGCGACCCCATGGACAACGTTCCTCCAGGCCTTCCTGTCCTCTACCATCTTCTGGAGTCCATTTAAGCTCACGCCTCCTGCTTCAGTGACTCCATCCAGCCACCTCATTCTCTGTCGTCCCCTTCTTCTCTTGCCCTCCATCTTTCCCAGCATCAGGCTCTTCTCCAGTGAGTCCTTCCTTCTCATTAGGTGGCCAAAGCACTTGAGTTTCAACTTCAGGATCTGGCCTCCTAAAGAGCAGTTCAGGGTTGATCTCCTCTAGGACTGACCGGTTTGATCGCCTTGCAGTCCAGGGGAGAAAGAATGCAAACATTTATAAAATGGGATGACACCTTGGTATGAAAAGTAGCAACAAATTATTTGCTGGTCTTTGAGAGCAATCTTCACAGATTTTTTCCCCCTCCATTGTGATTTTTTTCTTACATGTAAGGGTTTATTTATTTTCCAGCAAATTTGGCTGACAGTTTGGAATGGAAAATCTTACTGTCATGACCTTTAACTAAGCAAAACTGTGCATCACAGGGCAACAATTTTTGAACCAAGTTATCTCAAATGGGGTAATTTACAGAATGTGTCCAAAATCCATGAGCCACGATTCCCAAGGGAATGAACTTTGGGAAACTTTTGCTACTGGCTGCTGCATTCATTTGATCTTCATTTTCAACACACAATGACAATTTCTCAGTCAATCTTTCAATACCTCACTTCCTCCCCAACTGAGCATCAGCCACTTATGGGGAAGAGGAAAGGGAAGGGAAGGGAAGGAAGCTGTCTCTCACTTTCTCTCCTGAGTAGAATTTCATAAGAAATTCCCAAATCCTTAAGTCATCAGATTCAGTAAGGAAAAATCCTATCCACATTGCCAGAATTGACCATGGGTGGATAAAAAAGTAGTAAAAATGGGAGCGACTTCTGACTTCCTGCCAGTTTCACCATTGAGTATCATTATGGGAAGCTGGCAAGGAACATCAGAAATCCTTCCTTCCTTCCTTCCTTCCTTCCTTCCTTCCTTCCTTCCTTCCTTCCTTCCTTCCTTCCTTCCTTCCTTCCTTCCTTCCTCTTTCCCATCTCCTTCTTCCCTCCCTCTCTCTCTTTCCCATCACCTCCCTTCATTCCTTCCTCACTCCTTCCCTCCCTCCCTCCCTCCCTCCTTCCCTTCCTTCCTCCCTCCCTCCTTTCCCATCTCTTTCCTCCTTCACTCCCTCTCTTTCCCATCTTCTCCCTACCATCTTCCTTCCTTCCTTCCTTCCTTCCTTCCTTCCTTCCTTCCTTCCTTCCTTCCTTCCTTCCTTCCTTCCTTCCTTCCTTCCTTCCCCTCTTTCCCATCCCATCCATCCCCTCACTCATTCACTTTCCTCATCCATCCATCCATCCATCCATCCATTCCCTCTTAACCAACATGGAAGGAGGGAAGAGAAATGTATTTTTTTCCAGGTAGCTTGGACATGAAATAAAATTAACCTAAATTTGGAAACGACAGGATAATCATGGCATAAAGGATTCCGGCTGGCACACGCATTAGACTCCGGGAGGCTGGAGGTCTGGTGCTGAGCCTGTAACAGCCTTCTCTCCTTTCAGCAGCTTGTCTAGCAGCAGATTGGTTCATTATCAAGCAACACCATTAATCTCTTTTATTAGCATCTTTAAAATAAACAAACAATGATTCTGCTGTGTTTGACACAAGTGGTGCATTTTAATTTTCTATGCTTGTATTAGTGGCTCTCTTTGCAACAACTGAGATTCAAATGCACCTCTCCATTCCAACAAATCTGAGTTTGGCATTTGAGGTGCCATATGACAACCACATTGTGTGCACGTTAAATGAAAATGTGCTAATTTTGCATCTTGCACATGCGGTACAGAACTAACCCAGTAACATTTCCTTTCATTAATGGAGAGGCAGGAATACACACCTTGTTTAAAATGAAAGGGAAGACCAAGCAATTTTATTTGCTTTATCTTTACTCTCTGTATTCTTTTTCAGACTTTCTTAGTAATCCTGATCACCTTAGACTAGTGGTGGCGAACCTATGGCACGGGTGCCAGAGGCGGCACTCAGAGCCCTCTCTGTGGGCACACGTGCCGTCGTCCCAGTCCTAGGCCTTCAGCTGGGTTTTATAAAACCTTTTTGCTTTAGGCCTCCACCGCCGTGTGCAAAAAAAAAAAAGGTTCAATCAGTCAATTTCGATTTCTTGCGGGAAAAAAAAAGATCTTGCAAAGTTAGAATTGATTGATTGAACTTTTTAGTCCCACCCTGTCTGCTGTTACCACCGCAGCCACGCCCACCCAATTGGCCACACCCAGCCAATGGGCCACACCCAGCCAATGGGCCACACCCACCCGGCACTCGACGATGCATAAGTGGGTTTTGGGTTGCAGTTTGGGCACTCAGTCTCTAAAAGGTTCGCCATCACTGCACTAGACCCTGGCTTTGGTCACTTTTAACTACGGTTCTCATCATACTATTTTAAGGACTGTGCAGCCATTGAATAGCCTAGAGCTGTGTGTGTGTGTGTGTGTGTGTGTGTGTGTGTAGACAGACAGACAGACAATGAGATTTTGGGAGGAGTTTTCCACTTTACAGTGAATCTCAATATAGACATTATGAACTGATAGCATTTGTCGATGGTAGCTACAGTGTGTTAGGCTTGGCTATAAATTCATTTATTGTGACACTTAACTCCATAATCAAAAATTGGATTATTCAGTGGAAGACTAGGCTAACTTAATTTCTTATTGCAGACAGGAATAAAACATAAGCCACACACCCCAAAAAAGATTGGTCTGTTGTACAACTTAGAAGCAAAGCAGCTAAAGATACAGGAGGTATCAGATCTCTGCTGATATAACTCTTTTCTCTAGCCCAGGAGCTGCTGGTTCCTTCTTCGCCAATTGCATTCTTTAGACTGTAAGTGTCCCAGTGAATATTCAAGACCAAGGAAGAATTCTGTCACCATCATCCTAGGAAGCTATCATCCAATGCTAGTAGCTAAATTCTATGGTAAAATAGAATCATATCTTTTAAAAATTAAAATGAGGCTGCAGTGAGAGGTGATAAGCCGCCTGGGAAAGCCAAGGGAAATCATCAAAACAATTAAAAAACGAAAGTTAGAATATTTCGGACATGTGATGCGACACCCAGAAAAATACAGCATACTCCATTTAATCCTCCAGGGAAAGATTGAAGGCAAATGAGGTCCAGGCAGAAGAAGAACATCGTGGCTTCAAAATCTAAGGGACTGGTTTGGACAAAACTCAGCAGCACTTTTTCGTGCGGCTGCTGATAAAAACAGGATCGCCAACATGATCGCCAACGTCCGATAACGGATATGGCAGAAGAAGAAGAAGAAGTGAGACTCCGTGAACATGTATATTCCTGGCCAGATACTATTTTTTTAAAAAAAGGGGAGCCAGTGAATAGTGCCAAGTAGGATAGCTTTGGCTTTCTTTGTCTACCCAGGTGTTCATGCTGGGCTTGTTTATTGCTAGCCCATCTTCTACTTATCTCTCGATAACCACAGTTGTGCGTCTCAGTTTGTGTCCCAACATTAGTGTTCATAACTGCCTGTGAAATGCATTGTTCCAAAACGTACATTCAAAGATTACAATGCTTGCACAGTTTAGCTGATGCCTCATTCATTCAGTGAGAAATGAAAGCTTTTTCTTCTTAATAAATGCACAATAGCTTCAACAGCTTCATGAACAGACCTCGGGAATCACTTGACATTTGCAGGCGCTTCTGCCCTGGGCCAATCAAATGGCTGTTCCTGTTGATTTAAGAGACAAATTCTGAAAATACCATAGGGATTGTTAAACTGACCGTATGGGTAAAAAGTATTGAGAAATGGGTAAAAGATCTAAAATAAACAAATACCACAAATATCTGGAAAGATGTTAACAAAGATGAATCAGCATGTTGAAACAATCCTAATAAAATAGTCTGCAGGAAGACCAGTAGGATATAAACCATGAGACCAAAAAATAAGAAAGCTTCATTGTGGATTAAAGGCTGTAAGGGAAACCTCAGACACACAGCTGAATAAAGTTCCCCTACCTTTAAAATGCCCATTCCCTTGATCTTTTCTCCATTTACCTCATAATAAATCTTCTCTTTACTATCAGTAGCCCAGATGACTTGCCATTATTACACAGTAGTAAACAAAGGAATAGATAGATAGATAGATAGATAGATAGATAGATAGATAGATAGATAGATAGATAGATAGATAGATAGATAGATAGATAGATAAAGATGTTTGTGTGTGTGAGAGAGAAAGAGAAAGATGATAGATAGATAGATAGATAGATAGATAGATAGATAGATAGATAGATAGATAGATAGATAGATAGATAGATAGATAGATAGATAGATGATAGATAGATAGATAGATAGATAGAGATGTTTGTGTGAGAGAGAAAGAGAAAGATGATAGATAGATAGATAGATAGATAGATAGATAGATAGATAGATGATAGATAGATGATAGATAGATAGATAGAGAGAGAGAGATGTTTGTGTGTGTGTGAGAGAAAGAAAGATGATAGATAGATAGATAGATAGATAGATAGATAGATGATAGATAGATAGATAGATAGATAGATAGATAGATAGAGATGTTTGTGTGTGTGAGAGAGAAAGAGAAAGATGATAGATAGATAGATAGATAGATAGATAGATAGATGATAGATAGATGATAGATAGATAGAGAGAGAGAGAGAGATGTTTGTGTGTGTGTGAGAGAAAGAGAAAGATGATAGATAGATAGATAGATAGATAGATAGATAGATAGATGATAGATAGATAGATAGATAGATAGATAGATAGATAGATAGATAGAGATGTTTGTGTGTGTGAGAGAGAAAGAGAAAGATGATAGATAGATAGATAGATAGATAGATAGATAGATAGATAGATAGATAGATAAAGATGTTTGTGTGTGTGAGAGAGAAAGAGAAAGATGATAGATAGATAGATAGATAGATAGATAGATAGATAGATAGATAGATAGATAGATAGATAGATAGATGATAGATAGATAGATAGATAGATAGAGATGTTTGTGTGAGAGAGAAAGAGAAAGATGATAGATAGATAGATAGATAGATAGATAGATAGATAGATGATAGATAGATGATAGATAGATAGATAGAGAGAGAGAGATGTTTGTGTGTGTGTGAGAGAAAGAAAGATGATAGATAGATAGATAGATAGATGATAGATAGATAGATGATAGATAGATAGATAGATAGATAGATAGATAGATAGAGATGTTTGTGTGTGTGAGAGAGAAAGAGAAAGATGATAGATAGATAGATAGATAGATAGATAGATAGATAGATGATAGATAGATGATAGATAGATAGATAGAGAGAGAGAGATGTTTGTGTGTGTGTGAGAGAAAGAAAGATGATAGATAGATAGATAGATAGATAGATGATAGATAGATAGATAGATAGATAGATAGATAGATAGATAGATAGATAGAGATGTTTGTGTGTGTGAGAGAGAAAGAGAAAGATGATAGATAGATAGATAGATAGATAGATAGATAGATAGATAGATAGATAGATAGATGATAGATAGATGATAGATAGATAGAGAGAGAGAGAGAGATGTTTGTGTGTGTGTGAGAGAAAGAGAAAGATGATAGATAGATAGATGATAGATGATAGATAGATAGATAGATAGATAGATAGATAGATAGATAGATAGATAGATAGATAGATAGATAGATAGATAGATAGATAGATAGATAACCTGCACGCATTAAGTAGAACATTAGGAAGCACTAATTCTAAACATCAAAATCATTATAATTCTTACTAAAGTACAAATAAAATGGGGAAAATAAAACAAGAAAAACAAAGTGCGAAATTATTTCTTACAACTAACATCAGTAATTACAATTGGTGAAATAAATTTATTGCCAGTTGAAATATTTCTACATGGGTTCACCCATAAATACTTTCTGTTTTATTCGTGCATTTTTGTGCAATTTATAGATCTCTGCACTCATATTTAAGAAAGGAGGTTTTTTTTTCTCAGTTCATTTTGAAATAGACGTATGGTATATATGTACATTTGTGTTAACTAACAGTTGAACTGTGAAATATGCCAATAGTCTTTGAACTTTCATAAGCACATCTTAAGGCCAAAAGGACCTCAGGAGTCATTATTGAATACAGGTAGTCCTTGACTTACAAGAGTTCATTTAGTGACTGTTCGAAGTTACAATGGCACTAAAAAAAGTGACTTATGACTGTTCTTCACACTTAACAACCATTGCAGCATCCCCACGGTCACGTGATCAAAATTCAGGCGCTTGGCAACCGACTCATATTTACGACGGTTGCCATGTCCAAGGGTGGTCACATTGTAACTTCGAACAGTCACTAAATTCTTGGTGGGCAAAGAGGTAATGTCAGTTACATGAAAAAAATTCCCGCGGGAGAAACATTCTTATATACTATTTTTTTTTAGATTCAACCAATAAAGGCAGTCCTCCCACTTACAACAGTTCATTTAATGACTGTTCAGAGTTACAACAGCACTGAAAAATGTGACTTATGACCATTTTTCACAGTTACGACCTTTGCAGCATCCCCATCAAAATTCAGACGCTTGGCAACTGGTTCATACTTATGACCGCTGCTGTGTCCCAAGGTCACGTGATCCCGTTTTGCGACCTTCTGACAAGCAAAGTCACTGGGGAAGCCAGATTCACCTAACAACTGTGGCAAGGAAGGTCTTAAAATGGGGCAAAACACATTTAACAAATGTTTCACTTAGCAACATAAATTTTGGGCTCACTTGTGGTTGTGAGTTGAGGACTACTTCTATTTGTTTGGGGTAGCGGCATCAGATCCATTTCCAAAACTTCCTTCCCCAATGAAAAATGAGCAGGGATGACATTTCCTAATTCCCAAAGCACCACAAGAGAATCAAAGATCATTCTTCTCTGGCAAATAAAAATAATAATAATAAATAAAAATTAATAAATAATAATAATAATTAATAATTAATAATAATAATAATAATAATAATAATAATAATAATAATAATAATAATAATAATAATAATAATAATAATAATAATAATAATAATAATAAAAAATAAAAATAAATAAAAATAAAATAAAAATAAAATAAAATTAAAATTAAAATTAAAATTAAAATTAAAATTAAAATTAAAATTAAAATTAAAAATTAAAAATTAAAAATTAAAAATTAAAATTAAAAATTAAAATTAAAATTAAAAATTAAAATAAAAAAAATAAAATTAAAATTAAAAATTAAAATAAATAAAGTTGGAAGGGACCTTGGAGGTCATCTAGTCCAACCCCCTGCTCAGGCAGGAAACCCTATACCATTTCGGACAAATGGCTGTCCAGTCTCTTCTTAAAAACTTCCAGTGTTGGAGCATCCACAACTTCTGGAGGCAGGTTGTTCCACTGGTTAATTGTTCTAACTGTCAAGAAGTTTCTCCTTAGTTCTAGGTTGCTTCTCTCTTTGGTTAGTTTCCATCCGTTGCTTCTTGTCCTGTCTTTAGGTGCTTTGGAGAATAGCTTGGCTCCCTCTTCTTTGTGGCAGCCCCTGTACAATTAAGTATACAATTAAGATCAATCCCATTGCAAGATGAGAAGACAAATTGCATTTGGTAGCCGACAGTTCAGGAAGAACACTTTACTTCCTTCCCAGTAGAGGACATAAAATCTGAGATCCACAACATTTTTATTGTCACTGGTTCAACTTGAATATATTGAGCCAAGAGGTTTGCCAGATCACTTGTGAAATGCAAAAGCCAGTGGATAACTCAATTCCGAGCATCAGATAAGTCCAGAAGATGTCGCTTTTCTGTCACAATTCACATCATCCAGGTTCCCTTAACATTCGTAGAGTTACTAACTTTTTCTCTTTTTCTCTCATTTGTTTCAAGAACTACATTGATCTTCTATACTTTCTTTGCTTTGTATCCCACTTCTTAGTAATATCAAATATATTCTGGACACCATATTTTTGTGGCTGCCGAGGGCTAATGTTTCTTATTTTTCTTCCACTCTATCCTGGAAGGTGTCCAAAGCCAATTCTGTTTAATTTGCCTGCTGCTTCTCTAGAAATGACATCTGTTCAAATTTACACTCTTTATCATGGCTGACATGTTGTTGTGTGTCTGTTTACCCCAAGCCAAGGTTCCAACTGACTTTAGCAATTTGCAACTTCTTTTTTCATTCTCTGCAGGGTTGCTAGGCAGTACATTGCCACATATGCTTTTATTCTTCACATAATTTCTAAAGAGAGCTGGTGTTTTAACGAACAGGGATGGAAATCTAGATATGACATGCCTGGCTGAATTTACTACTGATGGAGAGCGTCGGGGGATATTATCCATAAAATGGAGAAACCTCAAAAGTGGCCAGAAATTTCCAAAGGTCCAGAAAGCTCATTAAAAACAGAACCAAATGGAAAGCATGGGTCTGTGTACTGGCAATAGGAGAAGAGGGATGTGTGTGTTTGTGTGTCTCTGTTTGTGTATATAAATTATGCATAGAATTGTTCAAGCCTTAAGCTTCATGCATTCCTGTGGCCAAGTGGAAGACATAAATTAGATTCAAGTCTGTTGATTTTTCCTAAGAAATTGCCAAATGTCACACCTTTCTTTATAAACGGGAGGAACTTGACAAACTAAATCTATGCTAAGGGGACAAGGTTGCCTTGATACTCTGCTCCTGATGTTGGACCTGATGCAATCTGCTTCAGGCCTCTAAAGTGAACCCTCAGAGGTGAGACTACTTTGGCCTGGCTAGCTGCTTCATTTTTGGGAGGCAAGTCGCTTCTGCACACTAGCAGATCAGAAAAGGACCCGGCAAACAGTCAGAGAAGATTTAATGTAATTCTTCTTGACAAGGTGCTTCAGGTTGCCTCAAAAACTCTTCCAGCAGTTTTAAAAGTGAAAAAGTTTTTTGTATACCCGACTATCAAAGTTGCTTCTGGAAGAGGCCTCAAAAGCAAGGCTGTAAGAAGCTAAGCTGGGCAACTTATTGCACAGAGCAGCTCTGCTGGAGACACTTTGCATGAAGCTTCACTCAAGCCAAGCATCCTTAGATGTTTTGCAGGTTCCTGCTCCCCCCTCCTTTTGACTCTATGAAACTCCATCAGTTTAAAAATGAATCTGGGCAAAGGGCCTTGATTGGGTCGCTGCCGTTTCCTAGTCTGAAATCTTTAGGAAATTATTTCTCCACTATTCTCTTTGCCCTTCACCCTCACCTTCGTTGACCCTCTTTGCACCCACTTTTTCTCTATCAGACTTCTCAGGACAAACCCTTGTTGTTGTTGTTGTTGTCATAGTTATCTGCTACCTTCTCTCGCATGCACTATGTTCAGTCCCCACCCCTACTGAATCGATGCATACCTCACTATCCAGATAAGGCGTGTGTCTACCTATGTATGTTTGTACGTGTGCATATATACCTATAGATATACACACAAATCCTTGCTGCAGACCGTTGATTGGCTTAGCTCTTAAACTCTAGGGAAATATAAAGTACTTTGAAAAGAATGCAGCAGCCACTGCACTTTCTGGTTAGAAATGCCCCAAGAATAACAGATTTCTGTCTGGCTGAGCTGTGTTGCTTTGATCTATGCACTATTCAAAATAAGATTCCATCAGTTCATGCACAATATAATATGACATTTGCTTCTATTTCATAGCATGTTTGCCCTTTTCAGATTAAAGAAAGTCTTTTTCATTTCGTCCATCATGGCATAGGAGAAATTGGAGCAGGCAGTTTAATAACTCTACCAAACAGTACAGGAAGAAGTGGTATAAGGAAAATATATGTATGTATATATATATATTGAAAAAAAAAGCAATCTAAAATTCAGCATTTAAGAGCCTATCACATGGAAATGACTAAGTAGTCATAGCTCAGTAATAACTTTGGCAAAATGGCAGCTCATACTGGAAAATAAAATCAAATGATGATTTGTAGTCTAGCAATTCCCTTTAAAGGGTCATCTTTTACATGCTAAGCCCAAGAAGGTTTACATTAAAATGACTTGTTATTTAACATCTGATCTATTGTAAGCGATGTTGGTAATTAAAACAAGGGGTTTAATCCTCATTGTTCTTAAGTGCTGTAATCTCTTATGTAATTTGGGGATCTCTGGTGAGGAAGATTTAAATGGGGAAAAAGTGCTTCTTTTAAATACAGTAATATGCAAACCTAGTGTATGATGCACACAGATGAAAGCTTATCAACACAATCTCATTGACTGAAGAGCCATTGACAGAGATGGATGGCTATAGAAATTGAATGAATGAATGAACAAACAAATGAATGAAATCTTATGCATATTGACTCAGTGATTGTATGTACAGAGAGAAAATAGCAACCCACTGCATAACTTGTTCAAAGAATCCCAACTTAATGGAGACTTCATTGCCTGCTTTTACAAATAGATATTTGATATGGAGCCATAGTATTTGATACCCAAGTAATGTGATGCTCCCCGTTCAAACATCCATATTAAACATGTAGAGAGAAGTCATACTCATTGGTAAAGCTTTTTTAATTTTTTGCAAAACAAAAACACTTGTATCAATTGGTACAGATAATAGGGAGTCAACTGAACTAGTAATTTGACATAACTTTTTAAAAAAAAAACATTTACCAGAGCTGTCCAAATTTTGCTATGGAAACATTGTTAAATCCTATGGTGGGATTGTGAATGAATTCAGCCTTTTTTGATGTGAAAAATCAGGTTTGACACTTCAGAAATCAGAATGAAATTGACCTAATGCACCAAGTCAGTTTAGATGTCTGAACTGGATCTTCCAAGTTAGATGGGATCAGTCTAACTGTGTAGATTTCCTGAATAAATGATTCTTGTTGGATCATGGTTGATTCACATGTGTCTAATATTCCTGCTTAAATTTATCTACTTTATATCCACTGAATACAGTATTCTTGTTAAAATCTGACCTGTAGTGTTCTCAGATTTGGACTGGGTTTTTATCTCTATTAGACCTGTATTGAAGGTTTCTAAGCTTATTTTTTTCCTCTTGGTGAAACACATTTTCAAAATATTTTAATGAACTCAAAAACTTAGAGCCTCAAGATTTTTCTAGCTCTGTACATAAAACTGAATTTTTGAGCCAAAGTTCAGGAATGTTAGACAAGAAGATCCAAATAATCAGACGTAGAAGGTAATGAAAGCAACAGTAAAAAGACAGTTTCAGCAGGGGGAAACAGGCGGACGATGGATCTCAAGTCCAATGTTACTCCTTATTATACTTAAAAGCATCCTTCTAGTTAGGGTGATGGGTTGGGCCTTCAGTTGTATATTCTTCTTCTTCTTGTGCCATATCCGCTATCGGACGTTGGCGATCATGTTGGCGATCCTGTTTTTATCAGCAGCCGCACGAAAAAGTGCTGTTGAGTTTTCTCCAAACCAGTCCCTTAGATTTTGAAGCCACGATGTTCTTCTTCTGCCTGGACCTCGTTTGCCTTCAATCTTTCCCTGGAGGATTAAATGGAGTATGCCGTATTTTTCTGGGTGTCGCATCACATGTCCGAAATATTCTAACTTTCGTTTTTTAATTGTTTTGATGATTTCCCTTGGCTTTCCCAGGCGGCTTATTCACTTAAATATACTTGGGCACTATAGGAATAGCACTTAGACTTATATACCACTTCATAGTGCTGTGCAAGCCCTTTCTAAGTGGCTTACAGAGTCAGCCTCTTGCCCCCAACAATCTGGGCCCTCATTTTACTGACCTTGGAAAGATGGAAGGCTGAATCAATCTTGAGCCCCATCAGGATGGAACTCCAGGCTGTGGGCAGAGTTAGCCTGCAATACTGCATTCTAACCACTGTGCCACCAAGGCTCATACTTTCCTATAAATATAATTCTTTCCAGTATCATAAAATGGAAGGTAATAAACAAATGTCTTTAAAATTGTTCCTTTTTAAGAACATTAAGCCCAGATGGAAAACTATCAAATTGCATCAAGATATGACTTTCCAATTTGCACAAAAGAGTCGTATTATCTTCTCTTGATTGCAAACAAACAAACAGACAAAAGTTTGGATTATTACATAGCGATGAGAGCCAACAAAAATTTACTAGCATCCAGTTTGGCTGATTGTTAAGCATAGTTGATTATAGTTTGTATTTTTCAGGCAAAGGTCAGACCAGCTTCATTGTGGAATTTTTTTTGTTTGTTCCTGGAATTAAGTCACTTCCAATTCAGTGTCCTCTGTGCTGGGTCAGCTTCTGTAATTTGCAGTCAGTGTTAGGTTTGGTATTATGAATTATATGGCCTAAAATGTTTGGGAAATGCCAAGTCACCACGACATTGGTCACCACGATGTAAAAAAGATGTTGAGACTCTGGAAAGAGTGCAGAGAAGGGCAACAAAGATGATTAGGGGACTGGAGGCTAAAGCATATCAGGAACGTTTGCTGGAATTGGGTATGTCTAGTTTAATGAAAAGAAGGACGAGGGGTGACATGATAGCAGTGTTCCAATATCTCAGGGGTTGCCACAAAGAAGAGGGAGTCAAGCTATTCTCCAAGGCGCCTGAAGGCAGGACAAGAAGTAATGGATGGAAACTAGTCAAGGAGAGAAGCAACCTGGAACTGAGGAGAAACTTCGTGACAGTGAGAACAATTAATCAGTGGAACAACCTGCCTCCAGAAGCGGTGAATGCTCCAACACTGGAAGTTTTTAAGAAGAGACTGGACAGCCATTTGTCCAAAATGGTATAGGGTTCCCTGCCTGAGCAGGGGGTTGGACTCGATGACCTCCAAGGTCCCTTCCAACTTTATTATTATTATTATTATTAAGTTTCAAAAGTCACTCTAAATTTAATTAATTCTTCAGGTTTGAGATATGCCTTTTGCTTCTGTTTTTCCTGTTTTTCATTTTATTTCTACAGGTTTTTTTTTAAAGTTAGCTTTTTGCCATGATGTGAATTATCCCATCACACTGTGAATTAATGATTTTGATCATTAGTCAAACACATTAGCTAAAGTTAAAAATTATAACTCAAAACACTTAGGGTGATTTACTTGGAACAGTTTATTTTGGGGAAAAAACTTGTTTTCATTTTTTTAAAATCACATAATTTTGAAATATAGACGAGAGAATAGCCTTTCAGACGATTCTTGGAAACAACACCATCATGAAAACATCTGATAATGGCACTAGGAACTGGCATATATATATCATTATTCTGAATCTTGTATACTGGGTATATCATTAAATGGAGAAATTTCAATCACTGAGAGACACAGTTTATGTATGCAACACATCAGAACCTTCACTGTGGCTTGGGTGAGCAATAAGGATGCCAAAGAACTCATGTAACTTTCACCTAATCCTTGTTTTTCTCTAATGTAAGAAGTGAAAGGTTTCCCATTCTTCTGCATCTTCTGAACTTGCCTGTCAAGTTTATCAGTGCGTGGAATTTCTCTTGACAAAGCTGTTCTCTGTCACATAATGAGTTTCTCAGTTTCCCCAGCAGTTTTCCAAAAGTGATGCCAATTACATTGCAGGAGAAAGCTTAACTTTCATAATTGGCTTACCGGGTTATGAACCCATCTTTACATTAGCGGGCTAAAATCGTCATGATGAGAATTCAGTCTATTTCTGACTGTTTGCACAAGGGCACCTCCAAAGGGCACCTTGGAGTAGCAATTTGTAGAGTGCAATTTTCACCTTGTACACCATGATATGTGGTGTCATAAAGCAGGTGTTAGTTTACAGTTAGAGTAGTTCAATACTTGTCCAAGAGCCAAGAGTAGTAACACCTTTTTCTACTTGTGATGGTTATTTCGGTGTGCAGCTCTGGCTTCATTCAAATGACTTAGGCATTCTTTGCTTAGCCTGGTAGTTCGTAACCAATAATTAACCTCTGCCCATTTTTCAGGATTTAGGTGGTGATCACTAATCCTTTTAAATGAACATTTTACCTCGTAGGATTATTTTCCATCTTGAGCAGGAGATAGAGCCTTATCTTCTAAGTTCACATGAATATTCCTTCTTTTGGGGGTTGTTTCCAAATGAATTTTATTAACCCTTATTCATCTAGCTGCAAGGGACAAGTGAGTATAATAGGCGCTCAATTTTCCCAATGTTTATGGCCTATAATTTCCCATTTTGTTGTTGTTGCTGTTGTTGCACGGTGACAATTTGCATTCCTTTTGATACCAAATGACATGAATTAGGCCATATGTTCCCTTCTGTTGGCACCAGTCGATTCAGAAGCTTGGCAACAGCTATCCAAATGTAAGTAATGACAAATAGAATGCTAAGACATATGAGAGCTGCTATCACCATCTTTTCAGATCTTTGTAGAAAAGCTGATGAAAGGCTGTGTGTGCAAAACTTTCAACACGAGCTCAGTGGCACTTAGGATCCTATTGCTTTTTAAAAAGAAAAGCAATTTTGCTGTTTTCCAAGAACAGGCTTAAGTAGGTGTGCATGGATGCCTTTGAGCAGTGTGCGTAGATCGTGTTCAACATGCTCTTCTCTGTTTGCTTCCACTGAAGATTACCTTTCCAGGATTTTTCTGAAGTTGCCTCAAGATAGGAACATTGAGTTTGATGAACAGACTGTACTTTCACTTCCAGCTCTCTGCCTCCAAGCACTTATATGGATTTCCAATAAATACCCACTTTCCTTTCTCCTGGTAACAAAAAAGAAAAAGTAAAGCTGTTTTGCTGCTCAAAAAACACATCCAAGGGTTATGACCAGTTACTTCCTTTCCCTTCTTTCAAAATTAGAGGTGTTGACAAAAAAAAAAAATAGCTTAGAGATTAACAATATCTCTAAATGTACCAAAGGTACTTTTTCAAAAGGCAACTGGACTTTGTTTTTTCCTTCAAGACATTTTGCTTTTCAGTTCATCCAGCTTTTTGGATGAGAAGGAAAAATTAAAGTCCAGTTGCCTTTTGAAAAAGCACCTTTGGGACAACCATGACCTGGATGACTGAGAATCTCCATAGACAAATATCTCTAAATATTTGAGGCCATTTCTGTGTAGATCTTAGAATTAAGCTACTTGTTGACTGCTTATTCTTATATACAGTAGTCCCCCCATTTCTTAGGTTATTAAAGAGAATTAATACTGGATTTTTGACAAACCCCCCTTTTAAAACCATTTAGCAAGGTGTTCAAAATAAAATTTCTCTTTGAGTTTCTAGTTCTTTATTTCAGGATTATTGCATTTGCTTATTTATTTAGGAAGTTTATATGGCACCTTTATATGATTTATATGGCACCCTTCTTATATATACAGCCTTGCATGGTTAAGAACATTATCTGAATATCATTTGTTAAACCTCCCAGAATTATTGGGATTAATAATTTGCTTAAATAATTAGTCCCTCCATTTGTTAGCATTTACTATGTAACTTGGAGTGATTGCATCTAACATTTACTGAAAAGCTTCTTGTTTCTTTCTTCATTCTAGTAAAAAAAAAATTTTTCCAGCTAACACCGGGTATATTTATTTATCGATTTGATTTCCGTAGCCACCCATGTCAACAAATGATTCTAGATGGAATGCTTGGAGTCAGATCATATGAACTTTTTAAAAGCACTAAAACCACTTGTTTTTCCTAAGCAGCTGTGAACTTTCTAAAAATAAATAAATACATTGTTACCTTTAATATATAGTGGTTTATATCATATGACATGAACCTTTTATTTTAGAGCTTCTTTATTTTTTGGCCTGATGTTATAATTGATTATTGTATCAAATGTTTTGTTCTATGTTGGTACTGCACTTAGTTATAAGAGCCGTAATAAATAAGCTAGTATAAATAAGCTAGTATTAATGAGCACAAGCCTGTTCAGAATAAGAGTTTGCCATCTCTTTGATCTGATTTCCAAATATAGAAGGCCAAAAAAAAAGAAACAGACAATGACTTAATAGTATGTGAGCTTGTTGTAATAAGGTATGGATTAGCAACTTCTGGCAGAAGCAGGCAGAACTCCTGCCACAAGAGGTATAATTTAGGAAGCGGTAGGAAACCCTGTTCTTTACTTCCTCACTAGCAAATGAATGGACATAATCAGCTGGATTATTGGTTTCCATCTGCCGTTCATGGCAGGAAACCAAGCATACTGATCTCTGATTATCTGCTTGTTAGGATCAAGTTGTACCCTCTACAAGGTTAATAATTTGCACTGGGTTGATGAGAGACACGGATGTTAAAAAGGGAAAGAAATCAGGTTTCTTGTGTGAAAAGGTCATCTGCACACCTATCTGAATGGTAGAAAGAACAATGGACAGTACTGGGTCAAAAATGGCTGCTCATTTAGTGATGTAGAGAAATATGCAAGTGTACAATGAGGTCAGGTAAATTCATCCATATTTTGCCTAGCTTATTTCTAGTCCTTGCAAGGGAATCTCCAGCTAGGCTGGAAAGAGGGGTTAAGAAGGGCTGAGCTTAGAGTCCTTGCGTTGCAAAAAATGGCACAGGACTGAACTCTCCAGAAATCCCTGAAGCCTTATCTGACCATAAGGGAACACAGTGAGTCTGACGAGATTCTTGTAACATAGAGGGCTAACAATAAAACTTCTGTTTGAGACTCTCTGTGATTCTGGTTACTTCTACCTGACATTCCTTCAAATGAGTCATACCTTCTCAACCATATTTTGCCATTCAGGGGTTTACTCATTGCCACCCAAGGATGAATTTGAAGGAACAGCTTTGACTTTCCAAATCTCCTGAAAATCTAGCCAATATTAAGATGTCAGTTGAGTCATTCCAGCATAGAGGAACTACCTGCGATCTACCAGCAGCCCTTTCATGGTGCTTGAACCTTCAAAATGAGTGAGGACAATATCCTCACTCATGGGGGACAGCTAAGGGGCAAAATGGGAGCGTTAAACTTTGCAATTCACTTCTTAGAATCCTTGATATCCCTTTTGAAAATGAGAGGTAGATCCTCCTAATTTTGAAGCGTGGCATGCCACATCAGATTCGCTGCGGCCTTCAAGCTAAGAAAGGTTACAGAATAATGGAGTTGGAAAGGTACTTGGAGGTCTTCTAGTCCAACCCTCTGCTCAATCAGGAGACCCCATAGCACTCAGCACAAATGGTTTTCCAACGTCTTCTGAAAAGCCTTCTCAAAAACCTTCAGTTCCCACAACTTCTGAAGGCAAGCATTTCCACTGGTTTATTATTCTCCCTGTCAGGACATTTCTCCTTATTTCTAGGTTGATTCTCTCCTTGATTGGTTTCCATCCATTGCTTGTTTTTTCTGCCTTTAGGTGCTTTGGAGAATAGGTCAGCCCCTCAAATATTGGAACACTGCTATCATGTCACTTCCATTCCTTCTTTTCATTAAACTAGAATAGAATAGAGCTGGAAGGGACCTTGGAGGTCTTCTAGTCCAGCCCCCGGCTCAAGCAGGAGAACCTATACCATCTCAGAAAAGTGACTGTCCAGCCTCTTCTTAAAAATCTCCAGTGATGGAGTGCCCACAACTTCTGAAGGCAAAGCTGTTCCACTGGTTGATTGTCCTCACTGTTAGGAAGTTTCTCCTTAATTCCGGGTTGATTCTCTCTTTGGTCAGTTTCCAACCATTGTTTCTCGTCTTTCCCTCTGGTGCTTTGGAGAATAATTTGACCCCCTCGTCTTTGTGGCAGCCCCTCAAATACTGGAATACTGCTATCATGTCACTCCCATTCCTTTTTTCATTAAACTAGACATACCCAATTCCTGAAACCGTTTCTTCATATTATTATTCAGCCTTACTAAAGTTCTTTTGAGTCCTTCAGCATTTTTCTTTCTCATCTACCCCAACACCCTCTTTCCTCTGTCTCTCTCTCTGTGTGTCTTCCCCGCTAGCCATTTTCCCACTGACTCTGGTGATTTCACAACCCATTTTCTTTTTTTATACTCATTCATATTCTATGGTCTTGAGATCACAGCAAATCATTTTCACTCACAGTGTTTCAATCCTGGTGAAAACAGCCTCTTAACTGCTATTTCCCCCAGGATAAAAGTTGCCTCAGGATAAATGTTCATCACTTTGTAAATCAGTTAATCTCGGCATGTAATAGAAATAACTTTAAAAAAGGTACGAGATAGCAAAGGAGGCAACAATAAAGGTAAAACAACAGAGAATCACGAAGGAAACTAGATAATTTCTAATACCTTTGCCTGGATCTTGCTACCTTTTTTAAAAAAAACTGTTTTGTAAAATATACATATACATACACACACACACACACGCATACATATAATATACATATACATATATACACATATACATATAATATACATATACATATACACACACACACGTATACATATACCTATATTATGTATATATAATCTTCTCACAGCAAATTACTTGTGAATGAGCTGTTTGGAAGGTGGTTTAAGTTTTTTCTTGTCTATTAATTCTGCAACATTGACTGTTGGCAAAACATTTAGTGCAGATCAGCTGCAAAGATTTAAAAACAAGTCTAGCAGATGATCGGGAGCGATGGGTTAAATTCTATCATACTACGGTGCAGATTCCCCCCCCCAAAAAAAGGAAGGAGGTAGCTGTAATGTGGAGAAATTCATTTTAGATTTTCCACATTCTGTATACTTCTTGTTAGGATTTTGAGTTCGGTTTGTTTCCCTGGGTCTTCCTGATGCTAGAAAATATTGAGGCAATCTAAATGTAGATCTATATTCTGAACATCCTGTTTCACTTGACTGCTCTTCTTCCCTTCATTGACTATTAATTCAGTTCTTGCATTTTTACAAACAAACAAGAACTATTGGTGCTTCTGTAACATTTAAGCTGTATCACCTAGTATGCTTTTATATAAAGAATCTCTCTCTCTCTCTCTCTCTCCCTCCCTCTCTCTCTCTCTCTCCTCCAATGTACTTTGAATGCAATTTTACAGACATTTTAAATGTACCTGTTTCAATTTTGTAGCTATATTCTTTCCGACAGCCTTTTAACATTCCAGCAGATATTTCGCCTTGTCTGAACAAGCTTTTTGGAACTGGTGTGCATTTATCTTACTGTACTAGTCAGTACGCAACCAAGTCCATTCTTAATCTTCTGCATAGATTTGTAATTTGGTACTGCCTGGATATGGCATAAATAATTTTATTTAGTGGGAAGAATATAAACATATTTTTTAAAAATAAAATTCTTGATGGGCAAACAGATAATGTCAGTTACATGTAAAAAATTCCCGCGGGAGAAACATTCTTATATACTATTTTTTTTTTAGATTCAACCAATAAACGCAGTCCTCCCACTTACAACAGTTCATTTAATGACTGTTCAGAGATACAACAGCACTGAAAAATGTGACATGACCATTTTTCACAGTTACGACCTTTATAGTATCCTTATCAAAATTCAGACGCTTGACAACTGGTTCATACTTATGACCGCTGCTGTGTCCCAAGGTCACGTGATCCCCTTTTGCAACCTTCTGACAAGCAAAGTCACTGGGGAAGCCAGATTCACTTAACAACCGGGTTACTAACTTAACAACTACACTGATTCACTTAACAAATGTGGCAAGAAAGTTCATAAAATGACGCAAAACCCACTTAACAAATGTTTCACTTAACAACACAAAATTTTGGGCTCAATGCTGGTCGTAAGTTGAGGACTGCCTGTACTCCAGGATGCCAGAATTGGATGGCACACTTACTGGAAATCCACAACTTACAACCATTCATTTAGTGACCATCTGAAGTTACAACAGCACTGTCCTCGTTTTTACAACCGTCACAGCAACATGACAGTCATGTGATCAAAATTTGGGTGCTTGGGCATCTGACATGTATTTAAGGTAGTTACAGCTTCTCATATCAACATTTGCAACCTTCCCACTTGTCTCCTGACAAGCAAAGTTGGGGGGAGGGGAAGCCCAATTCACGTAACGGCCACAGCGATTCTCTTAACAACCAGGACAAAAAAAGATCATTAAATCATCTTGCTTAGCAATGGAAATTCTGGTTCCGATTGTGGTCATAAGTCGAGGATTACCTTTTTTTGGGATCTGCTTCTGGCACATTTCTAAGACAATTGTGTCAAGGTATTGATTTAACAGCTAACCATCTTATGTAATGTAAGATTTAAGATGTAATGGTGGGAATGACTCAGCAGGGTCTGTGTCTCTTTAAGAGCCTTTGTATAAAGGGAAAGCTCCACTGATGTGTTCTCTCTCTTCCGTTTTCCTGCTACAACTGCTGTGTTGTTGGAGCCTGCTGTATTAACACGTGTATGTATATTGTTCCTGGTGTATGATATTGTAAATAGTGTAAGATAAACCACCATTTAATATAGACCACTGTTTACTGTGTTTACCTCTGGGTTATCTCATGCAATAAGACTATGCACGCTCTAACAAATTGGTTTTTATGGCCAGTATATCATATTTCTTCCAAGCTGATGCACATAAAGCAGTAACATTAGAATCAAGATGTGAATTTGGTATCACGTTTATACAATACCGTCACCTATTTTTTTTCCTTTTTCTTCTTTCCTTTTCATTTGCATACTAGCTCTTTCTCTAACATAAATGCTCAATTAAGAGCCACTTAATATGACACCTGGTTGCTCGTTCTATTTCTACGTATCTTGAACAGAGACTGCTCTACCAACAGTTCACATTTTCCGGGTTTCATATGTGGACCTTTAACTAATTGAGTGGAAAGCTCAAAAAAGATTAGGTCCATTGTTCATATATGAGTAGATAACTCCGTGCAATCATAAGCCGACATAAAAATCCAGCTTCCAATTATGATGTCAGTCTTTTGAGTCTGATCAGATCAAGAAGCAGGCTTCTCAAGAAGGCTAGATCTAACACTTTATTACAATAGGCTGTTGTAATAAAACCTTGTCGATCTGATCACATTTTATCTTCTCTCCCTCTTAGACCCCAAGGAGTTATAACAGTTATAACAGACCTTGGAGGTCTTCTAATCCTGCCTCCTGCTCAAGCAGGAAGCCTTATACCATTACAGAGAAATAGTAGTCCAATCTCTTCTCAAAAGCCTCCAGTGATGGAGCATCCATAACTTCTGGAGGCAAGCCGTTCCACTGATTAATTGTTTTATCAGTCAGGAAATTTCTCCTTAGTTCTAGGTTGCTTCTTGCTTGACTAATTTCCATCATTGTTTCTTGTCTTGCCTTCTGATGCTTTGGTGAATAGGTTGACCCCCTCTTATTTGTGGCAGCCCCTGAGATACTGGAACACTGATATCATATCGCCTCTAGTCCTTCTTTTCATTAAACTAGACTGAGTCTTTTTCCAATATTTTTCATTTTCCCTAGACCAGGGATCCCCAACCCCCAGTCCATGGACTGGTACCGGGCCGCGGAATGCCAGCAACCGGTCCGCACAAACAAGCAAAGCCCCATCTGTGGGATGCAGGCAGCATACAAAACCACGCACTCTCCGGTCCGCGGAAAAACCTTTCTCCATGGAACCGGTCCCTGGTGCTCAAAAGGTTGGGGACCTCTGCCCTAGAGAGAAAGCATGCTGTTGCCCATTTTGTTTTTGTAACAGTTTCTGACTGGTCATCAACGATCATCTTAACAATGCTCTTCTTGTGCAAAGCCTTTTATGTCTACTTTTATTAAGAAAATGGAATTAGATCAGCTGTCTTCACTTTTCTTGGCCCATGACCTGAATGAAGAGATGGACTAATGTACTTTGGGGTTTGGGGAATGAACTTGGCATGCATCCCTCATTTTATTCAAGCATAAAAGTTAAATGGAGCACTGTTCTTATGAAGTAAGAGAGTGTCATAAATAAATAAGGTAAATTAATAAGTAATAAAAATGATCAATATTAAAAATAAATAATGATAATAATAAACAAATAATAATTTAATAATATAAAATAACTAAAAATAATGGATAAATAATAAAAGTAATTAATACATGTAAGAAAGTACATTTAATTTTTTTTTAAAATTGTAATAGATGTTTTGGATTTTATGAGCCACTCAGAGATGGGCAGCCATAGAAATCAAATAAATAAGGTGATAAATTAATAATTAATAAACAGGGAAAGCAAATATGTTCCTTTTCCTATTTACAGCAATCCAATGCCTGAAGTAGGTTCCCGGTTGTGTGACCAAAACCATAATAAAAAAAATCTGTTGAAACTAGTCAAGAAAATTTGACTGGATATCATAAGAGTTTTCCTTTCTAAGAAAGTGACCTAAAACAAGAAGTGGCAAAAGAGAAAGGATGAGGGAAATGGCTGTTATAAGTAAAATAAAGGAACACAGAAAAGCAGGTATGGCTAATTCTTACGTTTGTTTATCACACTCATCTTGCGTTGTGGCTTGGCACCCAGATTTGAGTCATCTGCTTCTTTGCTTCTTTGCTCTGTGCAGTGTTTGAACTTTGTAACTAATATATGCTATCAAACAGAGTTGGAGTAATCTGCTTTGTGATACTACCGCTTTATAATGCCTTGATATGACCACACTTGAAATGCTACATCCAGTTTTGGTCACCACGATATAAAAAAAAGATATTGAAACTCTTGGGAAAAGTGCAGAGAAGAGCAACAAAGATGATCAGGGGGCTGGAGTCTAAAACCTATGAAGAACGGTTGCAGGAACTGGGTATGTCTAGTCTAGTGAAAAGAAGGACTGGCAGTGTTCCAATATTTGAGGCCCTGCAACAAAGAAGAGGGGGTCAACCTATTTTCCAAAGCACCAGATGGCAGGATAAGAAGCAATGGATGGAAACTGAATAAAGAGAGAAGAAACCTAGAACTAAAGAGAAATTTCCTGACAGGGAGCACAATCAATCAGTGGAACAACTTGCCTTCAGAAGTTGGGGTGCTCCAACACTTTTAAGAAGAGACTGGACAGCCACTTGTCTGAAATGGTATAGGGTCTCCTGCTTGAGCAGGAGGGTGGACTAAAAGATCTCCAAGGTCCATTCCAACTCTGTTATTCTGTTATTCTGCTTTTTTGTAAAGCTATGGCATTACAAATAGTTGGATTTGCAACTAGAGGTCTATGAACAATCGCTACTTACAATATGAAAAGACAGTCTTTAAGAACGTAGAAATTTCTTTTCCAACACACTCTTCCCTTTTGATTTTTTTTATTCTATTTCTTCACCCTTTTTTTTAAAGAGAAAAAAACACAATCCTGAGAATTTCAGCCTTTATTCAGGATAAAACTAAAATCCAGAACAGATAAGTGATCTCTAGAAAGCAGCAGGAGAATGGAGCAAAACATTTCCTTCCATACCACCAGTTTTGCAAACGTTCAGTTTCGTCCTCTTGTTTTTATGTATCTAGAGGAGGGGAAAAAAAAAAAACACCCTAAATTTTAACAGAACATTTACTCTGCTTTATTTCAGGTTCTATTATAGCAAAGCAAGTAATTGCCACTTGTTTTTCCTGTAATTGCCAATGGAGGGTAAACGGCACCAATAGAGAAATGCTATTCAGAGGGGATTGGACATGTTTTGCTGCAGATAAATCCATTAGGGTTTTTTTCCCCCCCTAAAATGTATCCATGGCCCCCACCTGTGAAGGAAAGGCCGGTGAGAAGTGATGACCAAGCATCTGTTGCTCTCTTGCAATATGGCCACTGGGAACAGAGAAGGGCCAAACTGTATTCTTACTTCGTCAGGTTAAATTGACCCAGAGAAACATTTTGTCAGCTCTCGTTCTGTCCTCGCCTCCTGCTGTTTCTTAAAACAAAAATCTTCAGGGGATAGAGTTGCCATCTCCATTTTAAAGCTCTTCTTGTAAATGGATAATTTCCATCTGCTTTATATTGAGCAGGAAAGTGGTTTCTGCTGATTGTCAGAAAAGGCAACTGTCCACATCTATTAAACACACGCACAAAGGAAGTGTTTGGCCCCTCCTGTCCTAAAGTAAAATAACTACAATTATTCCACTGGGTTGCATTTGTGGATAAAAGCTGAGTATGTTCTTGGGCTGGTGCTTTCCAACTTGCAGCTTGCAGCTTGCATCATTCCAAGCCAACATTGAAGAGACGTTGCCTGGGCTTGTTCAACGAAGCCAAATTAATGCAGAAAATATGAAGCAGAAAGACACACACACACACATTTCACCCCTTCAAGATCATTCAGGATAGGAAACAGACTCCACAAAGACTAGTATGACTCTACTTTATCACTACTGTGCATAATGACAGAATCTCTCCCCCTTCGTATACCAAATTGATCAAGGTGGGGCAATCTTCCTCACTCAGTCCTTCTCACTTGGTCCTCCTTTCAGGGCTAAGCTGATGTTTTCCTAATTATTATTGACTCCTTTCTTCAAGACTCTTTCCATAATTTTTGTTGTACCAGAAGATCTATCTCACTTTTATTTAATATCAGGCTGTGTCTGAGAGAGAGATTGAGGGGGGGGGGTTGGAGAGGGAGAGAGAGGACACAGGGAGAGGGAGGGATGAGAGAAAGAGATATGTACAGTTCTTTGGAAGCCATTCAAATTCTAGAGTCATCAGCAGTAGAGATGCGTTTCCATTCTGCCATTTTGTGATAAGCGTTAAAACAAATGCATTTTAATGAGCAAAATGCAATTACATTTGCTTTTAAATGAAGTTCACTTCCCAAATATCTTGAGTCATCCAGGAAGCTCTCCTCTGGTAAACACCATATATACTACAATGAGAATTAAATTTAATAATAGGCAATTATCCTCTATATTTTTTCACACCTCTAATGTTTTCTTCAGTAACCATCAGTGATTGTGCTTAAACATGTGGGAATTAGTTAATGTAAATATAATTTATATATAAAAAAAGAAAGATGAGTATAGGGAACATGGTCTGTACTTTCCACACGGCCCCTGCTATCTAATAAATGTGGAATTAAATGTCGAACTAAATACTGGCTCTGTTTGGTAATGATACAAAAGACTGAGAATCTACTCCATCAGCCCATTTGCTTATATCAGTTAACCTGCAGAAAACAATCAGAGATGAGCCACTGAGCTGCAGAATGATCATTTTCAAATCCCTCCTAACCACTGCCCCATTGGAAGGAAGAAAAAGAAAAAAATATCCTGGCCCAATTAGAGTCAATGATGCTAAGATCAGAGATAAGACAGCCGAATTCACCCCACCCCTTTCTGTCCAATGTCTATGCTTAGCCACACAGAAGGTAGACTTGTTCACACAGGGGTGAGAATATAAGGAAGCAGACATATTCTTGATTGGGTTATGCTACCCCTACCTATTGATCCACCTAAGCAAGTTGTGAGAAAAGGACCATGCTGTAGAGACCGTGTTGTAGAATATGTATCTATTCACTAAATTCCATACTAAATCTTTGATAGAAAGAGTGTCCTAGTACAGGGGTCCCCAACCTTCGGTCCGTGGACCGGTACCAGGCTGCGACATGCCAGCAACCGGTCCACACAAACAAGCAAAGCCCCATCCGTGGGATGCAGGTAGCAAACAAAACCATGCACTCTCCAGTCCACGGAAAAACCTTTCTCCACGGAACTGGTCCCTGGTGCCCAAAAGGTTGGGGACCTCTGTCCTAGTGGACAAGTCAATAAAGTACATGTAGAGAATAATACTAGATGTTTCCATCTAGTAGGAAGAGGAAGTGTGCTTTTTCCATAGCTTCTCCTGCCCTGTGGAACCCCTTTTCCACAGACGTCTGATAAATTTCCATTTTTTTTAGCTTTCCAGAAAACTACAAGATGTTGGCTTTTTCCCAGGAGCTGGGAAAGAGTAAGGCTGGAGCACAAGGACTGTATGATCTGATGAATTGGTGATTGTGGGTCAGGAAACTGATTTATTTTTGCTTCTCTTTTTATTTGTTGTAAACCTCCCCCCCCCCCAGTTGTATTTTACAAGATGGGCCACTATCTTTTAAATAATACCATGATTTCCAGTTGAAAATAATCCACCCAACTACTGTTATTTATATATGTTGAGCACCGTTTGCAATGTTTTGTAAAGGATGGATGAATGAATATTTATTTTCGTGTTGGAGGACATTTGTGGGCACCTGAACTCATATGTTATGCTCATGTTATGATCCTTTTGTTTTGTTTTTTTGTTGGCAGAAATATTGGGGAAAGTTTGGTTTTTAAAGACATGCTTATTCAAGCATATTATATACCTACTACTTAGAATTCTACATGTTTTGAACAAGGATGAGTTTTCATCCTGAAGAAGTAACAAAAGAAATAATCCTTAGCAGATGGGAAAAGACAATGACTTTAGAAAGAATTGGGATTCAGAGATGTGTGATTTAGCAATTTTTGAGAAAATTATATATATTGTCAATCATAAAATGTCACATTATCTCTCTCTTTGGAAAAAAAGAATATTCTTGGACAGGCTTGGTGAACACTGAAAGCTTAGTTTCTTCTCTTAAAGCCTTATAAAATCAGATGATCTTGGAATATATTTATAATTACATATTTTATCATTTTAATATTTTCATTTATGTTATATATTTTTCTCCTTTTCACATGTGGTGGATTGTTCGTTTTTATTTTATCATTGCTTGTTTGAAAATGGGATAATAATAAAAACTATTTTTAAAGGAGGTATTTTAAATTATAAAGAAATAAGTGGTATGTGTGTGTGTGTGTTTCTGTAGGTGAGGGAGAGTCGGGGGAGACCTCAAGGATATTTTGGCAGAAGAGGGTTCTTCTTCCAAAAATAATATGTCACTTATTTTAAGATGTAAAATATAACTGCTTAGACCTTCCTCAAAATAAATGAGTGGGAAATATCAAACGTTTAGCATTAATTGCCAGAGGGTTGTGAAAAGGTTGGCTGCAAAAATGGGGTCAAAATCCTCTGTGTGCAACAACAACAACAAAAAAAGAAATAAAATAAACGGGATTGTGTATTTTTGATGATTGTTTTATGTGTCCATCACCTTCAGTATATAGATCCTTCAGTATGTAAATGACACCTTTGTTATAATAAGAAAGGAGACTAGAGAATGCACATGAAACAATCAGCAGCATCTTCAAAGGAATAAAATTCACAAGGGGAAAAGAACAACAACACGCCACCCTTCCTGAATATCCTCATCAGCAGAGGAAACAACAGCAAATTAGCAAAGCCAGTCCATTGAAACATAACCCACACAAACCAAGAGCTTCATTACCAAAGTATCAACGCAGCCTCCCTCAAGAGCAGGTCTGTAAGAACATTAATCAGATGAGTACAAACTCACTGCAGCAACCCAGTACACTGGAAAAAGGAAACAGGCTGCCTATCCACTATCTTCCTCCCAAAATGGATATTCAAACAACTTTATCAAAAAGTACCTGACCATTCGATCCACTACAGCGCAACCAATACGCTGGCTGAGGAATTCTGGGAGTCGAAGTCCACAAGTCATCAAAGGGCCAAGTTTGAAGACCCCTGCCATACATCAAAAACATCTCAGAAACAAACAACAGATTATTACAACCACATGGCATCACTGTAGCACACAAACCAACTATAGCCCAAGATTTGTTTTAAAAAAAAGACAGCTATCATCTCCCATATACAGTATAATGCCTGTAATAGCCACTGTACAGGACCAACAGGCAGAAGACCAGCAGACCACATCCATCAACATTAGCTAGCAATCAGGAGATATGATAAAAACTCCTCAAGCTCACAGCACATGGACAGACTCAAGCAGAGTTTTATATGGGAAACTGTGATAGACCAATCGATACCTCAAAATGATAGGGAATTCCTGGAAGCTTGGCATTCAGACAAACCAGCTGTCTTGATTCCGATAGATGAAACCGTTTAAAAGAACTTCAAGGCAAAAGTTTCTTCCTTAAAGAACATTTTACTTAGGAAACAAAATATCGGCACGTACATAGATGAACCCAAGACTAAAAATCCCCTCCCCCTGGTTACAAAGTTACAATTACAATTCCCACCCCAAATTGCTGTCATAAATTACATTCACCAATTGTTACAAAATGCGGGCTCTCCACCCCGCTCTCCAGCCCGCCAAAATGTTATCAGCACTGACCTTGATTCTCACACATATGAATTGTTTTGGCTAACTGAGAACTACACATCCCCCCCTCCTCCTTCATCTAAAATCTCTAAACTAAAATGTGGCAACGAAGACAAAATGAAAATGGCTTCAGTTCGGTTTGTCACAGCGTTGACACCAGCCATCAATAGACACATAGAGTGTCTGCACACCATTCAAAAGAGACAATTCAAAAACTAAGAAGGAAACAAAAATACCAGGACACATCCTTTGTTCAAAATAAGCGTGGATAAAAACCAGAGAAATAAACAGAAAACAGTACCCTATCAAGGACCTACCAAAGGAAAACAAAACACACCTTAACCAAAATAGGCAGAGCAGGCTATTATAGATAAACAGGCAGCAAACCTCACTCTCTCTAGTACTGATAATGTTACCTTGTCAGATAATGAAGCATCTGCAAGCAAACAGAGAACACCAAGTACTCAACAGGGATTGTGCATTCCTACTTTAAATTAAGCCTGTGGAGCTTTGACAGGGATCCGTAGCAGTGCGTACAGGCAAGTATTATCCCCACCACCCCAGAACCTAGTTTCTTGGCTCCCAAAATTCAATCCTGTCCCTGCAAGAAAAAATAACTTCCATTAGATGGTGACCGATATAACAGGATAACTAAGGATTTTGTTCAGATATCCCTCTTGCCTTCATTAGCTTTCACAAGAGGCAGAAGGAGAATGAAAAGATCTTCATTTATAGCTGGAAGATTTGGATCCCATACCTGTTATTTTGACCTGCTTTGGGGTGAGGTGTTTATTGGTGTGAGTGTGTATTTCAGTGACCGTAGTAATGGCAGCAAGGTTGAGAGGACCATTAAAAATGGATAAAGAAGGTAAGTGAGAAAATAAATTCAGTTCAACATGAAAGAGAATATATTCTTTATTTCTTAAGGTTTTGTTGTTTTATTAAACATTATTAATCAATTTCCCATCCAAGTTTCTGCCCTTTCATGGAGATGAAAAACATACTGTTCCATGTAATCATTCTTAAAAGCAGCATTAAGCTGGAGTGAGCTCTCTACAATGGCATTTTTTGACTATATTCTGGGTTGTTTTTTTTTAGAATACTTTACTTTTCAGCTTCATGTACATGAAGCAAAAATTGCATCCACTGGGCTGTTAAGTTAATAACTAATATAGATTCCCAGCAGATAATGTGTCTTATGGGATATAACCCTTACTATTTTCTCATTTGAAGGAAACATAATACTTCTCTTGGAATAAAAAAAAAGTCATTACTGGCTATCATCTACTCACAGCTGTCATTGCATTGGTGTTCTGGATTTATATTTGCTCCTGAAGGCTGGGTGAAAATGCCTCATCTCCACATTACCTTATGGAATATACATTTAAGAAGGTAGAGAAATTCATTCTGCAGCTCCAGGACCACTAGCCTAATTTCACCCCTAAAACAAATATTTGAATTTGAACACAGTCATCCTTCAGAGACACTGTATCTGACCTCTGAATGTTGTGGTGTAGTTGTCATCTAACAATTTGCATTCTGAAATGTATGTATTTGGGGAAATAGTGCTCAAGTAAAAATGTGGAGTGTTATGCTTTTTCAATAAATAAATGTGATTGAATATGTACAAAGGGAACACATAGGCAGAAAGAGATTGATTCATCTCTGAGTAAAGAGCATGCCGATCCTTTCTACGGGCAATGATCTCTGAGAAGTTACATATAAAAGACTAAGCCTTTTGTTAAACAGGTACCTGGTAGCAACATCAATCCACACTATAAATTATTTAGTTTGACTTTCCAGGCTTTTCGTTGGATTTTTCTTCTACTTTGGTGCATTGATTTTTAAAATTTCAGTTCCTGATCAGTCAAAGTAATTGCAAGTTAAGTCTTAAAATAAAATGTAGCTAATAATTTCTGCATTTCTCTGAACCGTCAAATAATATTTTATTTCAGTGTCTGCTATAGGAGTGCGTAAGAGATGAAGCTGAAAAAATATTAAACAAAAAAGTTAAGAGCTAGTACTGCATATAGAGGGGAGTTGATGGTTAGAGAAGAGGCTGTTCTTTGTGAGAGCATCAAAATGGTGAGTTGGAGACTTGTGGAAGGAAAAAAGAAAGAAGAAGTCACAAAAAAGTCATAGAAAGTAAGCAGCTTCCGTCTCAGAAGATGTTCCAAGCAGAAAAATAACAAAGTGGTGAGCTTCAGAAGGGACATCACAGGTGTAGGTAGGCAAGATAGATGTAGAGAAGCTACGATCAGTAACCCAAATGCTTCAGAACGTCCAGGCAAAATCTGAGAGAAAAAATTGGGAAGGGGAGGGGGTCTGTTTCTTGTTTTACCCCACTCTTTATTCTACATAATCCATTGAGAATGGTGAAGGCTACCAGATAAAGGAGGAACTCGAAGGCAGCTGTATGGAATTTATAAGACGGTAAATAATGTTGATCAGAAAAGATTCCTGTATTCACCCAGGTAGCCATTTCCACCAAGGCCATGGGAGAAACATGAAGGTTGAGAAGGACAGGAATGGAGTTGAGTCAGAAGAAGAAAATGACCAGTTCTCTAGTGTGAAAACCAGCCTTAAACCCAGACACTTGAAGGAAGAAGCTGGAAGAAGTAGATTAAGGAAAATCAGAGGAAAAGGGAGAAGAAGAGAGAGGAGATAATGTGAGTAATAAAGGCTAAAGGTTAGCTGTAAGACAAAAGAAGGGTCAATAGATAACAAATAGAAATTGGCAGAGAGGGATAAAGTTTAAAGATGACTTAAATAGGAAACTCCTGTCTTGAATACTGGAACATCTTGTTTACCGAAGCTGGGCACAAATAACTTGTCAAAACCGTCCACCAAACTTGTGGTGGCAGAAGATACTGAGTAGATTTTTTTTTTTCTGAATTTCTTTAGGGAAAGGAGGTATTCTCCAGTAATTTCTTAAGGCAAGACTTTTCCTTAACACTGATAATAGAAACCTCCAGAGGATATGTTCCTCCTGAGGTCTCCCCTTGAGGATTTGACGGAATTGTGGGAATCTGCATTTCTTAGAGAACAGGACAAGTAAAAATAGGACATTCACATCTAAAACTATCAAGATCCATAATTTTATATAAACAGAGAGCAAACTGCACTTCCTTCTAGCACTGATGATATTACCTAGTTTGGGTAATGCAACGTCTGCAAGAAAACAACCAAGCTCAGAGAGCACCAAGGACCCCACAGTCAGACTTCTTTGGGCAAATACATTACAACCTCTGACTTCATGTGCTGTTTCTGATTCCATGGCTGATCTTTGGACTGGGACAAGACTAGACTCAGGTTTCACTCCTGAATCTTAGATTGGTCTTCATAGAACTTCAACTTTTGAAGAAAAGCCTGTTCAGTTTTCTTCCCCTCCACCCCCCCCGCCGAGCTCTCACATTTATAAACTGCAGTAAATTTTAAAGCAGCCAAAAAGCCTTTTGATCTAAGTCTGACCTCCTGAACTTAACATTGTTGGCACAATCATTGGTTAATGGTCAACATATTTTCCTGCTGTTGCTATACATGTACATATACACATACATACACATATACATACATGCATACAGTACATTAAAGGATTATCATAAATAACAGTCTAGCCAGCGGAAATCTAAAATAGTATCCTATAGTCTGTTGATGGTGTTTCAAAATGAATTTTTACCTGGCTACTTCATATGAAACTCCGAAAGGTTTCATTGGAGGGCCATTCAACATCATCAGAAAGGTTGACCATTTCTGTTCAGTCCATCAAGTGAGAGATTTGCTAGCACTTTTCTTTTCTTTTCTTTTTAAAGAAAGCCTGGAACTTTGTGTGCTGTTCTCAAAGGCTGGCTTGCTGTGACCTTTTTTCTCCAATTCCATTATTACAGTGAAACCTCTTAGCTAGTCCACAAAGCTATAAATACAATGGACCAAGGTAGAAGGATTTTATTCAGTGTGGAAATTAGAGGGCTAGTAGGTTATTTTAGTGTGAAAGAAAAGTGTGTGTGTGTGGGGGAGAGAAATGGAATTTTCCTTATTGTAAATGATGGGCAGATTTGCATAACTATTCATTTATTCTACATAACCTCTGCTTGAAGTAGGTCTTCCTACAAGGAGCAATCTTGCCAGAAAATTTTCATCATTAAAACCACATGCATTATCTTTTAACTAACGAAACCAGAATGATTTGGATTCTAACCAAGCCAAAATACCCAGTATAATGTGAGAATCCAGCCAAAGTACCATGCTCCAACTGAAAATTTTGAGGATTTTTATAAAAATAAAATTTAAAAAAAGGCCCTGAAAGCAGGAAGTCTACTTGTCTCAAAGGTGCTTTTTCAAAAGGTAACTGGACTTTCTTTGTTTTTTCTTGAAGGCATTTCGCTTCTTATCCAAGAAGCTTCTTCTTCTAAGCCCAGTTGCCTTTTGAAAAAGCACCCTTGGGACAACCAAGACCCAGATAACTGAGGCTCTCTATAGACAGGAAGTCTACTTGTACTACAAAGCATGTCTTGTGAATATAATTCATCTGGTCAATGGCCCGCAGTTTAGAATTTTAAAATTCAGCAGCATAATTTAATCTTAATCTGATTTTATGTGCTCTTTGAGTCTATGGGAGGTTTGGAACCAAAAAAATATAATTCTTTTCAAGCCGGACTTTTTTCTAACTTCTAAAATGAGAGTTCATTGGGGAATGTATATGAACGCCTAATTTGCATAGCACCTCATTTGTGTGCATGTATGTTTCTTTAAAGAAAAGGGGAAAAATGAAAACATTCTACGGCATCTGATTAAAGTGAACGTTTCCTTAAAGTTTATATTCACTGAAACTCATGTATGGAAATTTTAGTTAGGTTTTAATCTACTTTCTAGAGAACGATGCAAATATTAAAAAGTAATGAACTAACAAGATTGTTTGTTAATGCCACATAAAAGTGCTAATTATGCATAACTTCCTGCCTGCAGCAAAACCCAAGAGACATTTTCTAAGAAACTGTTAAATAAGCTCGGTTGTTGGATATGGGAACAGATGAGATTTGCTCCACAGATTTACATTTAAAGACCTGTGTATCATGTCATCTTTGGGGGGGGGGGATAGGGAAGCACTAAAATGTCTTGCCTTTTATTCTTGTTCTATCCAGGCATCTTACTTGGAGACTTGTGCTGTTTTTGTGTGTGCATATGTGTCTCCAAGCTTGGTAACTTTGAGACTCCAAACTTGGCAGCCTTAAGACTTGTGGACGCCAACTTCCAGAATTCCTCAGCCAGCCATGCTGGCTGAGGAATTCTGGGAGTTGAAGTCCACAAGTCTTAAAGTTGCCAGGGTTGGAGACTGCTGCCTTAGAGTGAGTGTTGAATCCTGGTGTTTGCCTGGACAAGTTCCTGCAAACTTCCTTTTCAGAAGTGGTTTGCCATTGCCTGCTTCCTAGGGTCGAGAGAAAGACATTAGCCCAAGGTCACCCAGCTAGCTTCATGTCTAAGGTGGGACTAGAATTCTGGTTTCTAGCCTAATGCCTTAATGGCTATACCAAACTGGCTCTCTGAAATGCTATTTACTCACCATGGGTGGTGGGTGAATGAGGCATTTTCAGAATCCTTGAGGGTGAAGTTATCCATCTTGCTAAGGTGCAGATTGAGGAGACTGGAGGTATATAAGAGGACAGTTTGCAACAACAGGACATGGTTAACCCTGTTTTAACCATATGGCCCTTATTCCAGAAAATAAACTGGAAGCACCTAATGGTGCAGAACATCACGTAGCTGGTCAGAAAAACAGAGAGGTTATCTAAGGCCCACCATTAAAGACCAGTTGAAAATGTGAAAAATAATGTCTGAGGACCCCCTGGCTCAGTTGTCCTATGCCAGGGGTGTCAAACTGCCGGCCCACGGGCCGGATGCGTCATGCCAAAACCACGGCCACCCCATTGCCGGCAATGGGGGGGAAAAGTCGCAATATGTCGTGACACATCACATGACGTTGCGAGTTTGACACCCATGTCCTATACAATGAGCAAAGAAAACCATGTTTGCCTTGTCACCTTGAGTGTAGGACATTTGGTGCCTTAAGAAAAGGCCATCTCAGCCTTGGAACTTCAATTATGGAATTTCCTCCCATGGATATGCAACGTAGTCTTGACACACACACACACACACACCCCTATATGTCCCATTTAGCATAACATCTATCCATAAAAACTGAGGGTGGCAGCAGTTAATTCCTGAATCTTCAAGTGTATCTTCTCTGTTCATCAGACAAGATTCATTAGGAAACATAATACTGTATGCAAATATGAAGGGTGGTTAAAAAAAGCTCATGTGCATCTGAGAAATCAGGAGAGTTTCAGTTGAAGGATGTAGCTCACCAAAGACTGTCGGAGGATAGCAGGTTTTCATTCATAAGACTGTATTCAAATTTTCCCATAAAGCAAAGTGCATTCAGGTGAATGACTTCCACTACAATACCATTATTACTGCTGAGCTCCAGTAACCATTTTTAAATGCATGGATGTCTTTCTCATAGTGAAAGACTAATTATTAAATTCTGCTTTACTCCAATATGAAGGGGAACATTTTTTTTCCAAAACACTATTTTCTATGCACTCTTTAGAAAACTGTTGATTTATCCCAGTACCTAAAAGTATTTATTTGCCATCTGGAGTGACAATTACAGTCAAGGAAAAATAATATAATTGAATAGCTCTGAAACTACTGAGACCCCACCTCTCCCCAGGTGCTTCGTGCTCCCCTCCTCCCCATCTTTTACCACTACTTAGTTATTGTGGTTGTTATTTATCATTTTATCACTTTAACGTTCACCAGTTTTAATGTTTGTAATTGACTGCTCTGATTAAAGAAAAGAACACAATTTTTTTTCTACTTGGAAACCACTTGTGCTTGAGGAGGAAAAAATATGAAACTTTGATTTTGGGTTTTGCTGATTAGATAATAGGTTTGTTGTTTTAGAAATGGCTGGTATAAGTTATTATATAAAAGTAGAAAGCTGAGATTTTATGTTACAACCTTATTCTAGTGTACCAAAAGGAGTTGGACATCAATGTTTTTCTTTTTCTTTTCGCCTTTTCCTTATGCTTTTTTTCTCTTCCCTTTTTCCTCCCTTATTTCCCCATTATTCTTTCTACTTTTGTATTTAATATTTTGATAAACTTGAATTCAATATTGTCCAGAGTCACCTCTAGACCATATGGGTGGCACATACATCTAATCAATAAACAAACAAACTGTACCAGTTTAAGAAACCTGTGTGAGGCAATCACACTTTGCCCCAGTGTCAGTGAACGTGAAGAAAACACCTTGGGTTACTGAAAGTAGCTAATAAGGGCTTTAGACGACACAGTGCATTGTAACTGCATCGGTTTTCTTTTAAAAATGAGAGGCCTGAACTGCTTTACAACGTAGATACAAAGGGATGCTTTCAATTCTGTAGACTATCCTTTCAAAACTTTCTATAACCCTACAACAAAATCACTTTCCGGCCTACAGTATCTAGTAAGGTTACCTCTGCCATAATTGATTATAACATAATGATAGACCTGGCTCTGACCTCATGAGCTACATGAAGTAAAACTGGGGGAGTTAGCATTTTTGGCTTTTATTACTCCTTGAGTTCTTATTGGTTTTATGAATACATATTCTAAACAGTGAACTTGACTAGGTCACTAGTAAATGTAAAAAAAAGTAATAATTTCATCCCTGGAGGTTTTTTTTTAGCCGTTTCACCTGTGATCTACTGCTTTCTAGATTCCCACAGAGATAATGCTAACACAGGGATTTCAGTTTGGGTGATATATAGATTTAAACCATCTGTTCAGGTCCGTTTTGTCTGAAAGCCAACAAATCAACTTTCTGAGTAAATAAGCAAATGAATTTGTGGAGGCATGCATTATTAAAGTGTCATCACAGATTCCAGTCATAAAAGCATTTCTGAATATTTCAATGGCGCAAAAAGGAGGAGTGGATAAGATGAGAGAGGCTATTGTGAAGTCTTTTCTTCATCCACTTCATTTATAAGGCAATTATTAATTTAAAATATTCATATGTATATATTAATGATGATTAGAAAAATGTTCTGTGTTGCTGGGTGTAGGGAAAAATTCCTCAATTTCTGTCACACTCTCAGCTTCAAACCAGATTTTACTGAAGCACTGCACAAGGGGAGAATACAGAGTTCTTCTCAGCCTCTACCAGATGGTTTATGTAGTATCCTTGCTTACTTCTTTAAGCATTTAGCCAGTACCTCACAACCCCAGTACCTGAGCTGGCACCAAGTTTGCCTTATTCAACATATTCTTAGCCTTACAATTGTTACTCCAACATGCTACAGCATCCTCCACATTCTACTTCTCTGCTCCTTCCTCCACTCTGGAATAATAAATAAACCAGCAGCAATATTTCACAGGACGAGTCATAACTAAGGATTAAATGAAATGCCAGTTGGAAGGGCTTGAGTATTTCAGAATCAGAATCAGAGAACCATCATGATGCCTCTTCATAACTACCTGCCTTGCTTCTGACAGTAGGAACATCCCAAGCGTGGTGCCTGCTAAGGATGAACAGTTAGGTTTTTTTCTAGAAAACTCAATCCTGTAAACTTCCTGTACTGAACGCCCTTTGCAATCACTGGGCAAAAAGACCACCTAGGTTCCAAAAACCAAGAAGATAGGCAAGATCATTCCAAGCAGAATAATTGCAGTAGTCCAGTTTCTTCACTGTTCCATACCTATGGACAAGTATGGGATCTTGCCAAACTAAAGCAAATTACCAGCCACATATTCTGGAAACAGCCATATACTCTGGGAACTCTTAGGGAGAGGCTGTCTTCACCCTCTTTATTTCACACAAACTTTCTGAACTGAATTGCCTGCTAGTTCTCTGGAGTGTACATCCCTCCCTCCCAGGGATCCAGACCAATTGCAGTCTACTACAGCTAAGTTCACACATTCTACTAAATCAATCTGTCTTGCTTATGGATTAATGTGTTGTGTCAGCCTGCCTATTATGTTATGATGTTATATGCCTACCTGGCCACTGTGTTAATAATAATAATACTAAAGTTGGAAGGGACCTTGGAGGTCATCGAGTCCAACCCCCTGCTCAGGCAGGAAACCCTTGTTCATCAAACTATACCTTAAAAGGGCCCTGCCTTTTTGTATGAATGCAATGTCTGTGTAAGTATTGAGTGTCCTATGAGCTGCGTAAGGCAGCCATACCTCAACTTGACAAGGTGCATTGCACCACAGAGGCTTCAATGAGGTGTAGCAATGGCATGATTTACCATATCTGTTCTTGCCAGAGCAGAAGCCTCCACCAGCATAGCCTCCAAAATAACAGGCAGGGGATCGATGTGGTAGCTTCACTGCACTTTTTATAAACAGGAGGCTGCATAAGTAGTCCTTGACTTACAACAGTTCATTTAGTAACCATCCGAAGTTACAACAGCACTGAAAAGACTGGCTTATGAGCATTTTTCACACTTAAGATCCTTGCAGCATCCCCACGATCAAAATTCAGAGGCTTGGCAGGGTTCATATTTATGATGGTTGCAGTGTCCTGGGGTCATGTGATCACCATTTCTGATATTCTGACAAGCCAAGTCAATGGCGAAGTCAGATTCACTTAACAACTGTGTGAATAGAATAGAATAGAATAGAATAGAATAGAATAGAATAGAATAGAATAGAATAGAATAGAATAGAATAGAATAGAATAGAATAGAATAGAATAGAATAGAATAGAATAGAATAGAATAGAATAGAATAGAATAGAAAACAGAACAGAGCTGGAAGGGACCTTGGAGGTCTTCTAGTCCAACCCTATACCATTTCAGACAAATGGCTGTCCAGTCTCTTCTTAAAAACCTCCAGTGATGGAGCATCCACAGCTTCTGGAAGCAGGTTGTTCCACTGGTTAATTGTTCTCACTGTTAGGAATCTTCTCCTTAGTTCTACGTTGCTTCTCTCCTTGATTAGTTTCCATGTAATGTAACAACTGCAGCAATTCATTTAATAACTCTGGCAAAATAAAATGGGGCAAAATTCACTTTACAGCTGTCTCACTTAGCAACAGAAATTTGGGGCTCCATTGGGGTGATAAGTCGAGGACTGCCTGCATTGCCCAGTGAAACAACTTCAGAAGGGAGAAGCTCCTTCACTAATGAATGGAAATACTCGTCCTAAGCTTTTTCAAAGTCTTCATGTATTGTTCATTATGAGGGTTAAGGAGACAGTGATAATTTAAAGTGTAGTCACATGCTATTAAATTATAAGGCTAGACATAGTGAAATAGATCATAGAAATAAAAGCATCAAGATAGCTGAGACTTCTGAAAGGTTTACTCCATTAATGGAATAAATGGATTTCTGACCTTGGAAAGTTTTTATTGTATCCAGACAGGCTAATATAGGATAAGCCTTTGTTATCTTAAGTGAAGATGAGCGTTTGAACCTTCTTGAACGATTAACACTCAACAATAGAAATTAACCAATATCATTTAAAAATATGTGTTGCATTTTTGGGGAGTTTTGCATGTGTATTGCATTTAATGTTCATTTATTTAAGGTGTTTGCTGACGTACCTTTAGTGTAGCAGTCTCCTGTTCAGACTACAGCTTCTAGCAACTAGCCATGTTTTTAAAATCATGCTTAAGGATGGGTGGACTGTTTTCAGTCTGATTCATGGACAGACTGAAGGGTTTTGCCCATTATTCATTTCTCTCAGCTTTCTTTTAAACGAAAGGGGGAGAAAACAAAATACTTTCTACGAATATCAACGTTCATAATTATTCACAACTTTCACCCAATATGGAAATTTGAACATATTGTACTGATTATGTAGCATCAGGTTGGTGCCAACTCTTAGCAACTGAAAAGATGGATTTTATCCATGACACTCAGTCAACTTGGTCTTTAAGTTCTTCTGATGATGCATTTATCTTCACTGTAACTGAGTTCACTTACTTTGCTGCTGGATATTAACTGAACCTACACATTTTTTCCCTACACATGTGTATTTTGTTTGTTTTTTAAATGCAACTTTTTTTCTGGATGCATCCTTCCCAAATAGACATCTTTTTCACACCAAAGTTTGGGTGAAGAATTATGCGTGGTCTGTATCAAGAATATCTTTCTTTTTGGTAAATTGAAATAAATTGATGACCAGGAAAGATTTCTTTTACATCCTTAATCTTAATTGCAAATCTAACTAAAACTTCCAAGTTTCTTGATTTATACAAGTAATCCCTGACTTACAACCATTTGTTTAGTGACCATTCAAAGTTATGACCCTGCTGAAAAAGTGACTTATGACTAGTCCTCCCACTTATAACTTTTCAGCATCCCTACAGTCATACAATTGTGATTTAGGCAACTAGCATGTGATATATGACTGCCTTTTGTGATGTTCCCAGCCAGTTTCTGATAAGAAAAATCAATGGAGGAAGCCATTGCACAACTGTGCAAAAAGGTTGTTAAATCAGGCAAAACTGTTTTAATGACTGCATTGTTCAACAAAGGAAGGTCCATAGACTACCTCATTGCTTTTCTTGAACCCATGCTTGACTTAAGAAGCATGGCATTTTGCATAGATAGCTTTGGCCTGATAAAAGCAAATCCTTACACAAAATTGACATTGAATTAAGTATTATAAATATGATCTCAGCTTGTGTGCCTCTGAGGAACTTCCCACCCATAAAATCGCAATGAAATGTGCATGCTGAGTGTGTTTGTTTGTATTTCTTTGATATTCATGTTGCATTCTTTTGCAGCAGGAATAAAAGAAGGGGTTTAATTCCAAACTAGAGAAGGAAAGACTATAAACCTAGAACAGATTTATAAACACAGGGCTTTAACCTTTTCAGTACTATGGATTTTGATTGGTTGTTTCTTACACCTCTTCTTCCCAGGTTACTGAGGCCGTTAAACAGGGGAGAAAGAGGATGGATAATGAATCAAAACAGGGAACACTGGAAAGGTCAAAGTATTAGAGTTTACTATTATCTTCATGTAATATATGAGGCATTAAGATTCTCACGCCACAGTCTTCTGACAAAGAATGTAATGAGAACTATAAATAATAAACAGCACAACATGAATCTGTTCCCTTGATGATGACTGTGGCTAAGCTAAGGGAATAAATCCTTAATCCATTCTTGCTGAACTATAAAAGATGAAGGGTTTGTTCATGCTATTGAAAGATTCAAACATGAGAGGCATGTTGTAAGGGTTTGATGAGTTCTGCAAAATTATAGATGATTGTGTTTTCAATATAATGTACCCTTCAGGATGAAACTAAGTACAATGTTCAGTTACTCGGACTTCAATTTTTGCTATACTTTTGGGGGGGAAAGTATATAGCAACCTTGTAATAATGCTCTCTTTCTGGCTTTGTTTCAACTTACAACTAATGGATAAATCTGAGGATTGCCAGAGGTTATACTGGAAAAAAGAAAAAAAAATACTCCATTTATGCTGAACCTTAAAAAAAGGGAAAAGTATAGATTTTGCCTCAACGTTTGAAAAAAGGCAGCTTTGTCAACCTGAATTACCTTATTATAAATGTCAGAATGCACCCTTAATATCTCCCCCAGTGTTGAAGGGATGTGTCTCTAAATAATGTAACCTTACAATTGACATGCTCATATAACCTTAGTCCTTTTTAATATATAATAATTTGTATTAAAGTTTAAAAATATTTACTTTGTGGACAGGCAATGAATTTAATAATAAATAAATAACATACAAGGATGAAAACTGATACAAACTAAGAAAAAATATAAAAATATAAAAAGTGCAAAGACAGAAGAAAGAGGGTGATCATATAATCTAGATTTAAAGGAAACAGAATTTATAGGGGACACCATTGTAACTCCTTGTTTTTTTAGCCCAATCATCACCAAAATTACTTCTATTCAACCTCCAAAATGAACACCATTCATTATATTATTCTTTCTGCCATCTTTTTATTGGCTCAAAATAGCCCTGGAGAGATTCCTAATTATGTCAACCCCACTTGTAAGTCTCCCATTACTGATAGTTAAGGACAAAATTATTTCAAGGACCATCTTTCCCCAGTCACATCTACTTGACCCACCAAAGCGGGGAGGCAGGGAATGTTATGAGTCCCCTCTCCTAAGGAGGTCCATCTTGTGGGACCAAGAAGAAGGATGTTCTCTGTGGTAGCTCCCTCCCTGTGGAACATCATTCCCTGCAGAGATGAGATTGGTTCCCATTTTAACACTCTTTCACAAGACCCTGAAGCTATGTCGTTGCCAAAAAGCCCAGGGAGACCAAAATAGGATGGAGCCCATCAATTGGTTTATTTGATTGTTGTCATCAGGAGAGTGGAGGGTTATTGCTAGCTAGTTAGCTAGTTAGCTAGTTAGCTAGTTAGCTAGTTAGCTAGCTAGTTAGCTAGCTAGCTAGTTAGCTAGTTAGCTAGTTAGTTAGCTAGTTAGTTAGCTAGTTAGCTAGTTAGTTAGCTAGCTAGTTAGCTAGTAGCTAGTAGCTAGTTAGCTAGTTAGTTAGCTAGCTAGTTAGTTAGTTAGTTAGTTAGTTAGTTAGTTAGTTAGTTAGTTAGTTAGTTAGTTAGTTAGTTAGTTAGTTAGTTAGTTAGTTAGTTAGTTTAAGGCACCCAGAGTTGAGAGTGTGTTAGGTAGCCATATAAAGTCTCTTAAATAAATAAATAGTTCGGATTTAAAATGTGGCCCCTCCATGGCCTTTGCAATTACTCAATTGTGGAAGAATTTCACAAAAGGAGCTTGAACTCTTTTTATTCTAGAGCTATACTTCTCAATATTGCAACTATAAAAGGTATGGGTATCAACCTGCCAGTATTTATTTTGTCCTTCTTCAAATCATTGGTTCCTGCAAGGGCAAAGTAAGTATTTTAATAAATTCACCCTGCAGAATTTTATCTCATCAAGTTTGCAACAACTGGATGTCCAATGGTGCATAAAGTTCAAGATACAAAAACTGGACGGGGTAGTGGGTGATAAACCATTTATTCTGATTGATTGGGAATCCTAATCTTAGGAGAATCTTAGAGGGAAAGTACAAGCATCCTGTTGTTTTACTTAACAAAGTTAAGGCTTTGCCAGATGCCTTCCCCAGTAGGTGACTGCCACAACTGAGTCTCATTAACAGACTGCCCAAGAGCGGAATCACATCCTTATCAAGTGCAGACAGCAATCACTCATTATTCTGTGCCATTTTTTTTAAAAAAAAAGAAGTCTTGCTGGAACTGGTTTAGACATTTGCAAAAAACAACTCAACTGGAACAGTTTCTTAGATAGTGTTATAAGAAGGACTAATATCAATTCCATCTCGGTTTCTAAGAAGTATTGTAGATGTATCAACCTGTATCTCACGCTGACTTAAGCATCACTTGTGTGTAACTCAGCAATGTATAAGTGCAGGAAAAAATTCTCAGCTTTGTATGTTAGGGCTGTAGAAATTTCAACAGAGGTAGTTAATGGAGTGCTAATCAGAGCAGAAAGTTAGGATTAGGATGTGACCTTGGGAATTACTTTAGGAGAGTAGACAAAGAGATACTGCCAAGAGAACAGTATGATAAGAGATAGCATAGGCCACAGATGGATAGTGGAGAGGGCAAGAGGCTCAAAAGAGACTCTCCTTGGTTTCTCAGGCTGAGAAGAATGGGGATAGAGAAATAAGGGTAAGGTAAGATAGAATTAGTTCATCTAGCTGTGTTTCCTATCTGGTTTGCCGCACAAGGCCAACATCAATCAAACAAAGTAGCTGAAGTTTCCAAATGTTCTTCAAGGGCAGACCCATGTGGAGGACATTGCAGAAGCCCAATCTTCTAAGAACACAGTGGAGCTCATATGGGACCTAGAAGCAATTTTGTAAAGAAGACTGATACGTTGCATAAAAGCATGCCAATGTCCAGATCGAGCCAGGGATCCAGCCGAGGCTCAGAGTGACATATGTAGACCCATTGACTCTGTGTCATATTGGCTAAGCTGGAAATGAGCTAAGAGACAGAAACAAAGAGTAAGAAAGATGGGCCGTTGCTCAGGCAAAAGCAATTTTTTGATGCTCTTCTAAGCGGCTGAACCTATTCCGAGACCTGAGAATCAATCTACTACTCAATTTTCTTGACCTCTGGAAGCTCTTTAGCTTAGTCACTATGCTCAGAGACATTGTTTCCGGTTCTGGCTGGGCAGCTAACATTGTGCTGCTCCTTTCTCAATTGATCATGACGCTTGTCGCATAATAAGTTCAGCTTGCATATATATATATATATATATATATAGCAAATGGAGGGTATTCTTTGTACCATTGAGATAATACACTTTGTTTGTCCATCTTGTATATATGGAAAACAAGGCTTGAAAATCCTGATATAAAACTGTACTTGGCAAGCATAACGTTTGTAAGGATAGTACCTAAACATAACCTTCATTAAGTCCATTTTTTTTTTGAGGTTCAGCATAATGATCTACATTTATTTACTGACTCAGCCAGATCATCCTATTGATGTGCATTGTGTTTTATTTATCCTTTCATTCTCTCAAGAGCACTTGAAGGTTAACCTAAAAGATAGCTGTACACAACTGTATATAATTATCAGAAAGGGTCACCAATGAGAATGTTGTCATTAGAGCCAGCAGCAAATAACTTGTGAGCAGAACAAATAACTCCTTGCATTGCTTAGAATCACTAATGAGGCTCATTAGTTTCTCATGATTTATTCATGGCTCTTTAATAATTTACCCAGTTACTGTAGATGCTCATGGATTGGAACTCGCTGAAAGGATAAGGTCCCTGACCCAAGAAGACTTAAGAGGGAGGAAAAGTTAACACAGGCTGTGCTGTGTTTAGATTAAGGAAAAGAATCAATTGAAACGGAATGAAAGCAGATAAGACTATAATACGATGAATAGGAGTAAACTCTGCAATGTTTTGTTAAATGCATGTGACCAGGAGCTTAGGAAGATAAGCAAATGACTCCCGTGCTGAGTCTGCCAAGGCATTATGGGGATCCATCCATCAGCACCTTTTTAAAGACTACCATTTAGCCACCGGACCCTTGATGGAGATGATATACAACAAAAAATGAATACAAGACAGGAAAAAAATATATATTTCTGAAACACTCTCAGCCGCAAATTAGCCAACCACATTTTACCTTGGCATTTGGTATGTTATTAATAGTTATTTTATGGTTAGTGACTTGTATGAAACAACAACACATGGGTTTTTTAATATATATATATATATATATATATTTATTTTTATCTTGCCTTTATCTTTTTATAAATAACTCAAGGTGGTGAACATATCCAACACATCTTCATCCTCCTGTTTCACCCACAACAACAACACTGTGGGTTGAGTTGGACTGAGGCAGAGTGACTGGCCTAAGATCACCCAGCTGGCTCTCATGCCTAAGGTGGGACTAGAACTCCCAGTCTCCTGATTTCTAACCTGATGACTTAAACGTTAGACCAAAGTGGCTCTTATGGAGTACACTATTTGTTGTTGTTAGTTGTGAAGTCATGTCCGACCCATCGCGACCTCATGGACAACATTCCTCCAGGTCTTCCTGTCCTCTACCATCTTCTGGAGTCCATTTAAGCTCACGCCTACTGCTTCAGTGACTCCATCCAGCCACCTCATTCTCTGTCGTCCCCTTCTTCTATTGCCCTCAATCTTTCCCAGCATCAGGCTCTTCTCCAGTGAGTCCTTCCTTCTCATTAGGTGGCCAAAGTACTTGAGTTTCAACTTCAGGATCTGGCCTTCTAAAGAGCAGTCAGGGTTGATCTCCTCTAGGACTGACTGGTTTGAACGCCTTGCAGTCCAGGGGACTCTCAGGACTCTTCTCCAGCACCATAGTTCAAAGGCCTCAATTCTTTGGCGCTCAGCCTTTCTTATGGTCCAACTTTCACAGCCATACATTGCAACTGGGAAAACTATAGCCTTGACTATACGTACTTTTGTTGGCAGGGTTGGAGTACACTATAGTTTAGTTAATTTTGGGTAAGAATGTCATGCCAACACAAGAAACATAAGATTAAGCTTTAATTATGGTGAGCAATTTCAGAGACCTTTGAATTGTGGAAGGATATATACCCCTGCCTTTCGTTCAGGAAATAGGGGTATGTACACAACATTCCCTATTCCTATTTCCCCCTAAAACAATACCACGTGGGCTAAGAGTGGGTGACCGGTCCAAAGCCACCCACTGGCTACTGTGACTGTAGGTAGACTGCATCTGGACTTCTACCTTCCAAGACCTTATTTATTTATTTATTTATTTATTTATTTATTTATTTATTTATTTATTTATTTATTTATTTATTTATTTATTTATTTATTTATTTATTTATTTATTTATTTATTCATTCATTCATTCATTCATTCATTCATTCATTCATTCATTCATTTATTTATTTATCATAAAGCATGAAATACATGGATAGCAGTAAAGATGTATGGAAAGAACTCACAATATGATACACATAGGATGAAGACATGTGGTTAGTTTTGTAAGGTGTAAGAAGTTCAAAAGTTGTATATTAAGTTATAAGTTGCCTTACACAAACTAGATAACATCATCAGTGCTTGTACAAAATGTTCCAGACAGAAGCATTTCTTGCCTATCCAATGCATAGGATATTGATATACAGGTTTAACAATATCTAGTAGCCAATATGATATAAATGACACAAGATCTGTAGAAGAGACAGTGTCTATAAAAGAGCTTTATTCAACTTCTTCTTCTTCTTAATTTACTCTTTTACCGCTTTGGGTGTTGAGGGAGATACAACGTTCTGGTTATCGCTCTTCCCATTATTATTTGATGTTGTTTCTCCATCTTCTTCAGGGTCTGCCTGGTGTTCTTTGATCTTCTCCCCTTTTTGCATATGCCTTGTATCATATGGAATATATTAAGTTATAAGTTACATTTTAAAATATGTTGGTTCATAATAAAATAAAAAATGTTGTCTATATATTAATATCTAGGCCATTTATCCAATTAAGTGCAGTATTTGTTAATGGGAGGACATCTACTTTTCTTCCTATAGAATCTTTCAGTTGGCAGCTAGTTATTATATGATACCAATAAAGGAGAATATTTGTAGCTCAGGGTTGAAATGAGGGGTCCTTGATGCTCTCTGAGCTTGGTTGTTCTTGCAGACGTTTCATTACTCAAACCAGATAACATCATCAGTGCTAGTCATTAGTACTGATGATGTTACCTAGTTTGGGTAATGAAACGACTGCAAGAAAACAGCCAAGCTCAGAGAGCACCAAGGGCCCCTCAGTTATTATATGATCCAGTGTCTGCCAGAGGGCACCACAATTACATTGGATACTTTGCCCCATTTTACCATTGGTTCTATCTGATGTCCCCCAAATCCACTTCGATCTTGAGCTTGTTCTGATTCCTTTGTTTCCTTGTGGGATAAATGCTGGAGTGTGATAAACAAGTTTCTTACACTTGTCCAAGGATAGGTATCTTCAGGAACCATGAACAGTCCCAAAACTTCCAAACTCTATTAGTATCTTTGCTTTTTTCTCTTGCAACTTCAAGCAAGAACAGAGCATGTAAGTGGCCAATAACAGCAGGAATAAGAAAATGATTCTCTTCGGAGAGATGGGCTTTGAGGAGATTATGCCCAACAGCCTGCTAAAACCTGGAAATGATGGTGTTTGGGGGCTTTGCAATTGTAGGTGTCCCATAATCTTTGAAAGTATTCCTCCAGCATTTAAGCAGTGGGAGTCCAAGCAACAAATACACTACTCTGCACATTATGCTTTGTCTCCAAGATATAGAAAAAAGTTGATAGCTTACAGACTTTGGGGTAAAATGGATAAGTTTTGTCTCTCATTTATTCCAATTTTCATACTGTCTCACAGTTGAAAAAGAGAAGCATCCACAGTATATTTGTTTGTAAGCCCTGCTGTGAGTTGAAACTGCATTGCTGTAGAGTTGCTGTAGCAACGATCCTGAGTGCTTAAGAGTCACATACAAGACATTGTCACTCTTTTTTTTTAATATACTGCTATCCAAAGTTACCATTGCTAGGATCAATATGCTGTATAAAAGTTGAACCTGAAAATGACTAAAGAACATTGGTCACAATCTGCTTGTCTTTGGTGTGCTCCCTGAGATGGTCTAGTAAATTATTCTTTTGAATAGGTGTTTTAAGGTTCCTTTCCACCAAAATATACACTCAAAGGTTATTAGAGGATTACCTGCTGATCCCAGCAGCTATATCAAGGCTTTGAGAGGCAGTTTGGTGTAGCGGTTAAGGCACCAGGCTACAAACTGGGAGAAAGTAAGTTCTAGTCCTGCCTTGGGCACAAAGACAGCTGGGTGACCGTGGCCCAGTCCTTCTCCCTCAGGAATCAGGCAATGGCAAACCACTTCTGAAAAAACTTGCCAAGAAAACTGTAGGGAAATTCATCCAGGCAATTGACAGGAGTCAACTTTAACTCAAAGGCACCAAAGAAAGAAAACAAAAACAAAGACTGCCTCACTGAAGAAGCGTTTTTTTTAATCTCATTTTGGTGGTGCCAATGAAGCTAAATGGCTGCCGATTAAATACCTTAAATTCTTTTGAAGCATTTTGCCAACACAGACAATTTGATTCATTTAATTATATTCTGAACACTAGCTGTGGTAGTTACACAATCAGAATATCTGAGCCTCTTATATTAAATACAGATGGAGAAATGTAGGACACACCATTGTTGTTAAAAAGATGTGCTTACGGTAAATGAGATGTGTTGTTGTTAGTAGTATTAGTATTTGTATTCTGCATAGGGCTGTCCATGAAAATCACATGAACACTTCAGCTGCTACACATTGTAGCTACTTGCGTAATATGGGGGGGGGGGATCTGATTCATGTCATATAAAACAACTATTATGGAGTGGCACTGAGTGACGGTTTGTTTCTGGATATAAGTCAAGATTCTGATGTTATGGCTTTGTGGCTTTGACCTGGAAATTTGCAAGACCACTTGCTCCAAAGAGAATCTGTCTTTCCAAAGCTTACTGGTAAAGGGAGAAGATCAAGGAGTCTTAGAAGTAAGCATTCTGTGCTACCATTCCCCTCTTGTAGAATTAATTGAACCCAGATATTAGGTTCAATTATTCTTGTTAGCTCACATTAGTGAAGATTTGGCTACTTAAACAGGCATCTGTGGCTAGTAATATGGAGGATTTATGTAACTAAATTTATGTAGGGTCTTTCAATAATGATGTTAATCTGCAGCATTGAGGAGAAGGGAAGGCCTAAGAAATTAACATGTTTTCCATTGATGTTAAAAGCATGGTGGTGGTGGGACGGGGGCTAACTTACCGTAGAGAGAAAGTAATTCCAGAATATTGTATGTCAATATTTGATGATGATGATGACGACAATGACTAAAGATAGTATGATATTACAGCAATAACTATTCAGTTTATAAAGAGTAGCCAAAGCTATAGCTGTCAGACATGATGCCCCACCTACCATTTAACCAAATTAAGGAGTAAAAAAGGATTTCCCCTCCCATTTTCTTTTGAGGAAAAGCAAACTGTGCCCTATAGCTTTGCCCTGGGTGAGAGATCTTTCCTAGCTTTTGCTACTTCACAAGGATGGAGAACATTACAAATGCTTGAGATTGACTATGCACAACTCCAGTGTGCATGGGGTTAAAACCTTGTCTCTCCAGAAAAGGACTCCAACCTGGAGAGATCTTGCCTGTCAGCACCGGAAGAATGATTTGAAGGATCAGTGGTTTGACTTAGTAGAAGGCATCTAATTACATTCACTTCTGTGAACTCATCATGAAAATCAGCATATCATAACCTCATCTTCAGGTTTAATGTGCAGATAAGCTCTGACTATTCATTAAGTGGGGAGGGACAGTTGAGAACAGTTGAGTATGGTGTAGGGTGGGGTAGAAGCCACAGCAATAGCACAGAGTGAAGACAGCATGAACGTTTGTTGTCAGAGACAACATTACTAGCAATAGATAACAGACTTGGCAATGCAATGTGCAAACTGCTGATATTTGTGGCTGGTGCTGATTTGAACCAAGCCATCCATTACATTGGTACTTCCTTAAACCCTACAAGTCAGTTCTTGGACTATAAAACCATGTGAAATACACTTAAGATGTTGGTTTATAAGGAAATATAGCAGACTTATAAGAAAACAGGATGAAAGTGTGACAGATCTGAAAAAGGTATACTGATAGACTGACATTCATTACTAGGAATCAGAACTATTTCCACACTGCCTCCCCCCCCCGAAAATTAAAATCACTTTAAATTTAATATTTAATTGCTGTAATAGACATTTCAAGTTATACATGGCAGAATGCAGAAAATCATTCTGATTTACAATGCACTTGGATGACCTCTCCAAGCAACATATCATGCATATTTCCCAGAAACTCTGAGAAAATAATCAAAACCCGGAGAGAACTGTTCTTCCAGAAAGCGGGGTGGGACTTGATGGCTTTTTCCTATTAATCATTTTTGGTCTCTCCCATTGACTAATTTCTCTTCATCTCAATCTTGTCTGGATGAGCAATTTAGCATTTGATAAATATTCCACTTCTATTGCACAACATGGTCCTTTTCTCAGTTGGAAAGATGCATTTTACTTCCGATGGTATTTTGTGACCTTAGAAATTTCAATAATTGTCCACATTTTATTCATTTGTGACTGAAATGCAATCAATATTAGTTTGGGTGCATATTTTGAGTATCAGAGGAAAAAAAAGAGTTCTTGAAATTCGTGAAGTTGGAGCAGTGTGGAAGGGAAGGAACTGTACTGTTATCACTAAAGGCTTCCTGAACAATTTGCGGGGTGATTTCTGGCATTAAAAAAAAAATCACTAATAATTTGTTTCTCCGCCGTGTCCAAATAAACATCTTGCAAGTTATCACTTTTATGAGCTGACTATAATTCAAGGTGTGAGAGGGGGGGAGAAAGTGCTGATGAGATTCAAAATTAAAATAATAATAAAATTCTCCCAGAGGGAACATTTCTAATTCCTTGCTAAATTATGTAGCATTACTGCCTTCTCCTTTGCAGAATGACTGCCTAAAACTGCTTGTACATTTGGAAGTAGCGGCAACAAATGCTTTGTTCCTCAAACAGAAGCAATAAAGGAGAATATCTGTAGATCAGGGTTGAAATGAGGGGTCCTTGGTGCTCTCTGAGTTTGTTTTCTTGCAGATGTTTCCTTACCCAAACTAGGTAACATCATCAACGCTTGTACAAAATGTTCCAGACAGAAGCATTTCTTGCCTATCCAATACATAGGATATTGATATACAGGTTTAACAATATCTAGTAGCCAATATGATATAAACGACACAAGATCTGTAGAAGAGACAATGTCTATAAAAGAGCCTTATTCAACTTCTTCTTCTTAATTTACTCTTTTACCGCTTTGGGTGTTGAGGGAGATACAACGTTCTGGTTATCGCTCTTCCCATTATTATTTGATGTTGTTTCTTCATCTTCTCGGTTCGTGTTCTTTGACCTTTTCTTTTTGCACATGCCTTGTATCATATGGAATCCCACAACATCCACTCTAGGTGAGCAAACCACTTTATTTGCTGGTTTTGTGTGTAGTTTAAGATTGGTTCTGTGGCCCATTCTTTCTCTTATGGTTGCATTTCTGATTTAATCTTTTCCGATCACCCCAGCAGCTTTCCTCAATCATCTCATTTCCATGATGACTAATTTTGTTTGTTTTGCTCTAAGTGTCCATCTTTGGCACTCGTAACATAGAGTGGGGATGAAAACGCTTAATACAAGATGTTTCTTTGGGCTGATTGATACTGCCTTATGTTTTAGGAGTGGAGCAAGCTGTCCCAATACCTGGTTTGCCTTATTAATTGTTAATCTCTTCATCTATTTTACCATCTTCGGTAAATGTTGTTCCTAGATATTTGAACATTGATACTTGTTTTATGCTTGTTCCTTCTATTACGATGTTTGGGGTATGCTTTTTTCTTCCGATTGCCATTACTTCTGTTTTCTCTTTGCTGATTCTCATATTATTTGTCTTGCATTTATTCAGCTGATTATGAAAAACTCAAAGGGGGGGGGACTCTGTTATCAGAATAGAACCGCTGCAAGTTTAACCCAATCAAATTTTAACCCCATCTCATCATTACAGGAATGGCTTTGGTGGCATACAACTCCAATAACTGGATTAAAAGTCACAACCCTGAGAATATAGAACGCCAACTATTTTCTTCAGTTAAAAACATTGTGTTTTTTCATCTAAAAATCAGAACTGACAATGACACATCTTCTCAGAAAAGGAAGCAGGTCTCTGTCAGAATATATTTTTCTGCCATGAGGTCCCTTGAATTGGCCTTGCTGGCCTTGTGAGATATATGAAGATTTATTTATTTATCTAGCAATATATATTAACTTTTCACCTAGATTAATAAAACACAACAAAATACAAGTGTTAAACTGATCTGTGTTCAAACAATGATGTCTAGGGCATCTAACCATTAAAGCACACCATCGTTTATATATATATATATATATATATAAATCAGATACTGGACCGATATATGCCCTCAGTTTTCAGCCAGTCACAATGTGATCTACAGAATATGAAGATTAAAATGTTGGTTTTCCTGGGTCAATTTCAAATCTGAGGAGAACTTAGTTGCTGTGGTACATCTTTTCCTACATCACTGATCATAGCTAGGAGTAGCATTGTGAGATGGCAGGAATAATATTCCAGATCATTTCCATCCCCCTCATGTGGGGAAGTCTGGCAGATGGCTACTCTTTTAATTTCCTGCAGAACCACTCTGTAAAGGGCACTATGGGAAATTCCCTCTCAAGAGATGTAGAGTTAGCTCCATCTGTTGTTTTGAAGAGGATCTTAAATATGAGTTTCTTTTCTTTAAATCAGTGCGTTGTAAATCCTACACAGGTTTCATTTTGTGCTTCTTTTGGCTGGGCTCGTTTTGCTGGATACCGTGGAGGACTTTCACATCTCAATTTCCAGCAAATTCACTGCTTTTAGATTGCTAAAAATTCCAACACATAAAATTCAGGACAGATATGTCTTTAATGCATGCGTAAGAGCACATGTGAGAAAGAATTGTGATCCTGCCTGTTTTTTAAAAAAATATTACAATATTCATCTAAGATCGTTCTGCCATTTTGAACAAAGAATGGAAAATCTGTGCTCCTCAGTAGTGTAATGTTTTTGTTTGAAAGCTTGTGTATGAGAGATCTTCCCTCGACACTTGGTGATTCTGCCAAGCTGAGTTCTTAATTGTTTCCACATTGTTTCTAGAATCTTAAGCCAGGGGTCTTCAAACCTGGCCCTTTGGTGACTTGTGGACTTCAACTCCCAGAATTCCTCAGCCAGGCACACTGGCTGAGGAATTCTGGGAGTTGAAGTCCACAAGTCATCAAAGGGCCAAGTCTGAAGGCCCCTGGGCTAAGCACTCTGTTATCTACTTCAAGCATATACTCTGAGAACTATTAGGGAGGAGCTGTCTTCATCCATTTTCTCTCACAGAAAATAACTGGACTGAGTTATCTCTTATGCCCCCCCTCCTTATTGAGAAACCAGCCTACTATATTCCACCACAATCAGAAGATTTTTTAAGTTTTCCGAATGTACTGCAATTGTTTTTATTCTGTTGGAGTTCAACTTGTTTCCAAGAGTTTCATGAAGTTAAGCTTTCAGTAGCAAGTAAACGAATCAACTTCGCAACTTGTCATATCACACACAGCAGCTGCTCAGCTAAATTTTGTTGGTGTTCTAATCCAGTTAAGGTTCTCCTGGCCAGTGAAGCATATGGAATGAGCCTTTACCATTGTGTAACATTTTCTGCTTGTAGACTTTATACTAAGCTATAATGTGTTTCGTTTGTTTTGGGTTAGACATGGTGTGTGAACTCATCCATTCTGGCTTAGTGTGATGCTCAGACTAGACTTAATGACTTCATATGCAAGATGGTCTAAAAGTCTGGCTTAGTTGTTTTGTGTGAATCACATTCTTATATGTGTGTGTGTAGTCCATGGGATCCATTTGATATGGAAGTAGGGCTGATTCAAAGAGAATGAAATGCTAGAGAATTTTTAGCTCCAAGGTTATATATATCAGCATGCAACGTCATTGTTTGAGGAAATATTTTTATTCCTAGTAATAGTACAGGAGGAATCTCTGGAACCTCTAAATGAAACTGTTTTGTTTTATTTTAAAAAAGTATTGTACTAGTAAATATACATGTAAAATATATATTTTATAAATATACATTTATAAGGGGTGACGTGATAGCAGGGTTCCAATATTTGAGGGGCTGCCACAAAGAAGATGGGGTCAACCTATTCTCCAAAGCACCAGAAGGCAGGACAAGAAGTAACCAATCATCCTAGAACTAAGGAGAAATTTCCTAATAGTGAGAACAATTAATCAGAAATGGTGGATGCTCCAACACTGGAGGTTTTTAAGAAGAGATTAGACAACCATTTGTCAGAAATGGAATAGGGTCTCCTGCTTGAGCAGGGGGTTGGACTAGAAGACCTCCAAGGTCCCTTACAATTCGATTATTCTGTTAAATAGGTACAAATACTTGCCTCTAATTTGCATCCCATTTCAAAAATTTGCTTTGCAGTTTCTCTTCAGCATTTTACCCCATAAAATAGGATTTGGTTCTTAGGTCTCCTCCACATATGACATTTACACTGATCTGTAATCAATGTTCCATTGTTGTTTTTCCCATGGCATTATTCTTAGACAGCCAACCCAACTGTCTTCCAAATCAGCCTCAGTGGAGCTAAAATCTCAAAAGACTAATCCCACCTGAATTCAAAGCTCCCCAGTGCATTTTATAAGCAATCTTTTCTGTAAATCTTACATTAATCTTCCTAGCTTTGGAGTGAGGAAGGAGTGAAATTATTTGCTTATTCTTGAGATATTAAACATCTATTTTAATTATTTTTTTTGAAGTTGGTGGTGATTTTGAAACTCCTTGATTGTTGAAGACGCTAAAAGGTGATATTTTCTGTGACATATTGGTCCCATACTCTGACTTCACCCAGGCTGCCCACATTTTGCAATTTTAAAAAGTTCCTTTGTGATTGTGAAATGTGGGAAGCCAGGAAGTTTACAGCTGCTGGAGGCAAGGATGGACACTGAAAAGCAAGATGTTTACACAGCCTTCTCGACTGTCCACTTAGGAATATTTCACCCAAGTTTTATTCTTTCGAAAGAATTTTTTGACATTAATGTGAAATAAAAATGGAAGAAGCAATCACAGATATTTATTGTGCAGGTAGTCCTCAACATATGACCACAATTGAGCCCAAAATTTATGTTGCTAAGTGAGAAATTTGTTAAGTGAGTTTTGCCCCATTTTATGACTTTTCTTGCCACATTTGTTAAGGGAATCACTGCAGTTGTTAAATTAGTAACCCGGTTGTTAAGTGCATCTGGTTTCCCCATTGATTTTGCTTGTCAGAAGGTTGCAAAAGGGGATCACATGACCCTGGGACACAGTGACCGTCATAAGCATCTGAATGTAAATTACATGACTGTGGGGATGCTGCCACGGTCATAAGTGTGAAAAATGATCATGTCACTTTTTTAGTGCCGTTGTAACTTCAAACTGTCACTAAGTGAATGTTGTAAGTCAAGGATTGCCTGTTCTTTATTTGGTTCCTTCTGGGATTGAAGGGAAGGGAAAGGCAAAAATGAGTGAATTTATCTTTGTTTAAAAGTTTTCTTGTCCTTTTCTTTTCTTTTTTTTGAAAAATGTTAAGACACAGCAGATTGTCAAGTGTAGCAAAAGCAGAACATTGACCACTAAAATCTCAGAGGTTCAGAGACTGACTCCTATTTCAAAGCCCTTTGGGGAAAAAAACAACCAAAGAAACTTTTGCAGTGCTTCTCCTACAGCAGAATTCTTTAAAATGTTTAAAAATGTTTCAAGAGCAGGAAAGTAAAAAGCATTCCTAACAAATATGAAGCGTGTTGTGGTAAGATGTCCCCCCCCAAAAAAAAATAATTCACAGTGATCCCCAGTTTTTAGTACAGTTCGTGGTTCTCTCTAATTTTCCCAAACCAGGCAAATAGCAAATTAAAACCATGAGACTTAGAATCAGCCAGACATCCAAATATTAAGAAATATCCTTACTTTCTTTGTAAGAACATTTAAGCATGGCATCTCGCCAATATTCCTAGGAAAATAATTCCAGGAATACGGGAGTAAACAATAGTAAGCAGTCAGATGTATCTTTAATCTAATAAATGTTTCTTGCTAAGTCACAAATGTAATTGGTGTTTGCAAGCTACGGAAAGATTGGAGGGGTGAGCTCAAGAAAAATGGCTAAATATGGATGCTTCCAAAGCCAAAATATTTGCACCAGATGCTTTATTCCCATCTGACAATATGGCTTTTTTTCTTTTGAAGCTGAATGCATCAGTATAACCACACCTGGATATTAAGTTAATGAGTATGCACAAGGAAATTAATGTTTCTTCTGCAGGATTAGAAAAGGTTCCTCACACCAACTTTGTTTCTTATGAAACATTAGCTTTTAATTCTCTAAACCTAAGGATTGAGCATGGAGGAGGGAAGCAAACTCTAATTAAGTGCTAATGAAGAATAAGTGTTGGAAGAGAGAAAGTCTCTAGTGCTAGGTAGCTTTGATAAAAGGGCTTTGAAATATTTAACATTTGCTATCAAATTTACTATGCGGATTATGACATCTAAACAAACAATAACTTTATGGAAGGAAAATCAATTATTTACTTGTGCCCGGTTATGTGCTTTGCTGAGTTCTCTGCAAAAAGTTTGCAATTGCCAATGTAAGTGCTTGATATTCATTATAAAACACTGGCTGTTTGCTTAAGCTAGAGGCAGCATATAAAATGTTACTGAGATTTCTAACTAAAAGTACCAGGCCATACAATGCTTGAAAATACCGAAACAGAACAAGGAACCCAAGGAACTTACAGCTGTAATTATTTATTCAGACTAGAAGTCATGGGAAGGGGAGGAGAGGAGAGGAAAGGAAAGGAAAGGAAAGGAAAGGAAAGGAAAGGAAAGGAAAGGAAAGGAAAGGAAAGGAAAGGAAAGGAAAGGAAAGGAAAGGAAAGGAAAATCAAATTATATGCCAATTTATAAATACCACATATTCATTTCCAGCACTGTTCTTAAACATGGAGATATATACATGTGCTGTACAATTTTATTTTTTTATGTTGTGAACTGCTTTGAACCTCTAAGGCAGTGGTGGCGAACCTATGGCACGGGTGCGGCACGCAGAGCCCTCTCTGTGGGCATGCGCGCCGTCGCTCCAGTCCTAGGCCTTCAGCTGGGTTTTATAAAACCTTTTCGCTTTAGGCCTCCGCCGCCGTGTGCAAAAAAAAAAAAAAAGGTTCAATCAGTCAATTTCAACTTCTTGCGGGAAAATTGATTGATTGTACTTTTTAGTCCCACCCTGTCTGCCGTTACCACCGCAGCCACGCCCACCCAATTGGCCACACCCATCCGGCACTCGACGATGCATAAGTGGGTTTTGGGTTGCAGTTTGGGCACTCGGTGTCTAAAAGGTTCGCCATCACTGCTCTAAGGAAAGAAGATACAGTAAATATAAAAAAGTAGGGCTTTTTCCTCCCCTCCCTCCCCTTCTTTTTGAATGATCACCCATCCTCTTTTCAAACCTATCTACTAAAAAAAAGCAGATGCCAATATCAACTGGGGGGGGGGGAGGTGATCAACCATCATTGTCCTCCCATCAGATAGTATGATATGAGCCAAGACTAGGAAAAAGAGAAAGGGTGGGATGGAGGGGGAAAAAAACTTAAGATTTTCAATAAGACCTAACATACGAAAAAGACGCTGGTCATTCCATGCAGTTTGCACGATTAATTGCCACCACTATGTGCTAATGATATGTCAATAAAAGCAGACTTCATGAAAGCAGAAAAGCATCTTCTTGTTTCAACCCAGTCTGTGGATCACCACTCCATCGTCCAAGCTGGTCAATATTCATTTATTTATTAAATGTATATGCCACCTATCTCACTATTGAGCAACTCTGGGCAGTTTACATACAACGTCATAAAACAACAATATAAAAGAATTAGAATGTTAAAACCTTAAAAACATTGAATACAAAAAACTAAATTAAGAAGGAACCAATAACTAAACAGGATGGTTTAAACCCTATTGGTTGGAAACATGTGGAAGAGGCCTTCATCCTGCAGTGGATAGACAATGGCTAAAAAGATAATGATGAAATAGGATGGAGGTGGGATCTTATTCTTAGTCTACTCCAAAATGGGGCACACAGACATTTTGTTCCTTGGGTGCTTATCAAAGGAACTAACCCTAGAGTGTCAAAATCGCCTGCCAGCTCACAGGAGCTGAATGGAACTAAAGGTGACCCAATTTAAAGAAGAATAAGAGCTAAAGAAATATCTCCAAGCTATTCAACAGACACTCCAAACTTTCCTATTCAGCTGCTAGCTAGCAGTCCTAATTGCCAGGCTTCAGAAATGACTTAAGGACACCTAATCAAAAATCATGAAGTTAGGAAACCATAAGCAAAGACTTTCAGCAAATGTTGTATTTCTGGAATAAGCCCCACATATGGAAAATGTTCATTGCCAGGCTTTCATGTTCATTGCCAGGTTTGATATTTTGCCATTAGCAGCCCTATTGGTGAGCAGGTTCTTTATACAGAAAGGATTTCCCCCTGTCAGACTGAGAATATTGAATCACTGACCCACATTTTATTCTCTTGTAATAGAGAGAGAGAAAGAGAGAGAGAGAGAGAGAGAGAGAGAGAGAGAGAGAGAGAGAGAGAGAGAGAGAGAGAGAGAGAGAGAGAGACTAGTAGCAAGCTGTTAAGATCTCTCATTAAGCCATTCCCTGGGTGACCAGATTATTTTTAAATGAAACTCCTTTTGGCAGACAAAGAACCCCAAGTCCACACTAGCTGCTTTTGTAGCTCGTTAGAATTCAAGCTTTGCTAAAACAGTAAATTAATTTGGGACTGAACACTGGTTATGTTAAGTGGCATATTACGGTGCATACAGTGGTCGGATTCAAATATGTGAACAACTGGTTCTCTGTGTGGATGCCGCTTCTGGAAGTCCATTCTGGGCCTGGGCAACAAAAAATTAGCTACCGGTTCTGCCGAAGTGGTGCGAACCGGCTGAATCCCGCCACTGTGCATATATCATTTTACCATAATCCAGTGAATTTTATTCCAGTGGGCTTGATGGCTCTGTAAGCAGCAAAAAGAATCCGGTAGGTTAGAAACTGTCAGCCCTCCCAGTTAAACAAGGCAAAAATATAACTAGATGAGCTAATTCTACTTTATTGTAGGGATACATTAACATTAATGTGTCTGAAGACACAAACTTCCCATCACCATTTTTCACGATCTATTAGGGCAGGTCCTTCCTAAGTTTCTTCCTCTGACTATTAAGCCACTGGTCACTTCTGTGTCTCTTGTCTGATTGTCTCTCTTCCCCTCATCATCCCCCAAGCTCATCCCCCAAGGCCGTCCTTAGGGAGCTGTCTGTCTGAGATGTTTTTGTATACCTATATAGGTGTGGATGGGATCCTACCTTGTGGATGGGTGTAATGATACTTGTGGTGAAGATTCAAGCTTGGCTTTCTGGTAGCTTAGAATGATGGAACAATCTGCCTACATCTGGTGAAGACAGAAGCTGTGTCTGCTCCATCACTGGAGCTTTTTAAGAAGAGATTGTACAGCCATTTGTCTCCTGCTTGAGCAGGGGGTTGGACTGGAATACCTCCAAGGTCCCTTCCAACTCTGTTATTCTGTACCTTCTATGTGACTTAGGATGTTTTTCGCTCATTGCTTTGCTAACGGATCTCACCTATCTCTGTCAATGTTATTCTCTTTACTATCTACAATTCCATGGATGATTTTGGACCAATCACATACACTCAGCTCCACCTGCAGCTCAAAGATGTTGCTATAGGAAAAGACTGGAGGAGGGATATGATGTATCTACTTGAACTCTTGGAGGAATTCAATTACATTAATTAAGAGTAGCATAGTTAATGTCCTCTCCATTCATGTATCGAATAATTTTCTCCCTTTTATCACTATAAAAATTATATACTAACAGTTTTCCAAAACTCATTAAGCTGAATGCCAGTTTGGGCCTTTGTTTATGTAGTTTTACTTTATCCCTTGCCTGGCTAGAAAGCAAACAGTTTGTCCATCCTAATAATTATTTATAAAGCTCAATCAATAAAGAACACAGTTTCAAAAACAAGCTTCACTAAGTCTAAGAAATGAATATTCTTGAAGATGCTTTATGAGTGCTGTAGTTTATCCCCAGTGGGAGTTAAACTCTATCATCCTCAACAGCAACAAAAATTCCTTAGCAATTCCTTCAATGATTTGTTTGTTCGTGTGTGTAATTTGTCCAGGGAAGAACATTTAAGCTTGATTTCAAACTTTCTTTATGCCCTACGGATCGTTGCTGGTTTGCATAGGAGTACTGCAGATGTTCACAAGGGGAAAAATGACTGTGTTATAAACCTGAATGCTTCTTATTTAATGCCACATTCTTATTTGCTATGTGATTTGTTTCACTGTGTAACATATTATGCTCTGTTCTTTTCCATGATGTCCTTGTGATCCAACAGTCATTGTATATTGGCGGTTAGAATATAGGAGTTCAAAATGGACGAAGGGCTTTTGTTCTTGCTTCCGCTAGGGAAAATACATTTATTTCCTCTCTTATGAGATGGTCTACGAAAGGTCCCAAGGACAATGTATTGCTCTGTGTCAAAGCAAAGTTGGAATTGCTGCCCCTTGGATATTATCCAACCTATTTATGCTCCCTCCCGCTCTGTGGCAATTGAAACTTCACTTCATCTTGATATAAGGAGGACACAGGAAAAACATAATCAGATAGTCTTCACATATATCCATCACTGCCTATTTCATAATTAGAATGTGGTTCAGCTGTCCTATTTCATGGCTCATCAATGCTGTAGGAAGATTCGTACCTTAGAGTTCATTCACACCATTTAAATTCTCTGGAATATAAAAGCCTAGCTATTGTCCAGCTATAAGGATAATGCAGTCTACATCACCTGATTTTAGTTCTCACACAATTATTTTTTTTAACCTGCCAGTGGGCATTGTTAAAACTTGTGAATATCCCCCCTCCCATCCTGCTCCTAAGAATATCACAAGATGTTTAACAAGCCAGATCAGTTATTCTTCATGGCACTATGTCATTTTACAATAGCAGTTCCTCCCCTGTTTTTCTCAAGTAGGAGACATTTAAGGCTAGGATGTATATATAATAAAACTCAAATAAAATCCCTTTCCTTTCCTTTCCTTTCCTTTCCTTTCCTTTCCTTTCCTTTCCTTTCCTTTCCTTTCCTTTCCTTTCCTTTCCTTTCCTTTCCTTTCCTTTCCTTTCCTTTCCTTTCCTTTCCTTTCCTTCCCTTCCCTTCCCTTCCCTTCCCTTCCCTTTCCTTTCCTTTCCTTTCCTTCCCTTCCCTTCCCTTCCCTTTCCTTTCCTTTCCTTTCCTTTCCTTTCCTTTCCTTTCCTTTCTTTCCCCTTTCCCTTTCCCTTTCCTTCCCTTTCCTTTCCTTTCCCTGTAATTAAAATAAGGCTGAAGAACATGTCTATGGAGCCAACACTTTTTTTTTTTTACTATTTCTCCTGAAATATGTTTGCCACATTCCGCACAGATCCATGCTGGATACAGTAAAATCAAAGCAATTATAATAGTAATTCCAAAACAATAATCCTTAAAACGATTAGGCCTTACTATAAAGTACTATAATTAATAATAATATTAATAGCCGAATGTAAATTTGAGGGTTCCAGCTCAGGAATCTGACCTATGTACATTCTTTGAATAAACAGTATGACAACTCAGTTAAAGATCAATTAGATGTTAGGAATTCTTAGCCTCATTGAGGGTAACAATGCACTAACAAGGTAAGTTAAAATGTTCACTACAGGAATGCAAGCTAGTCCCAAAGAATTAATAATTAGCAGTGGGAACCTAAGATTTTCAGATAGCGTATAAGCCAAAATAGCAACTGGAGACACTGATTCTTATATTCCTTTCTTTAATCCAAAAGTCCATCATGTATAACAAGGGAGCTTCAGGTAATCCTTGACTTACCACAACTGAGACCACAATTCCCATTGTTAAGCAAGGGGGTCGGTAAATGAGTCATGCCCACTTTTACAACCTTTTACAACCTTTCTTGCCATGATTCTTAAGCAAATCACTGCAAATGTGAATCACACAATCATTTAATAAAATCCAGTTTTCCCCATTGCTCGTCAGAAGATGGCTGGGAAAGCCACAAATGGTGATCACATGACCCTGGGACATTGCAAACATTGTTAAATAAATATGCCGGTTGCCAAGCACCTGAATTTTGATCCCATGACTGTGAGGATGTGAGGACCACTCCCTTTTTATGGTGCCATTGCAAATTTGAGTGGTCATTAAGCAAATGATTGTAAATCAAGGACTACCTGTATTGCTTCATCCATGGCTCATTACACATTCCAACATGCATATCAACGAACAAATCAGTCCAGTTTACCTTTATCAATCACATTGACCGCTATGTCCTATTGGGTGGCTGATGCTGACCTGCAGTTTTACTGTAACCTATCAAATAAAGGGATAATTTGCATAGGTCTATAAAAAGGACTTGTAAACCCCTCTTTAGCCTTCTTTCTCTTCCATTCCAAGTACTGATCCTATCAACCAACCCATTTGTAATTCTTCCATGTAATTGGGTCCTGTTTTCTGGTTCAAATACACCCCTAAAATATTCTCCTTCAAGATGCACTGAGGATCGAACTTAACTAAATTCTATTCTGAAATTATTAAGTTTTTCTCTCCCCCCCCCCAAAGAGTAGGGCCATCTGGATTTCTGAGGAAATGCTGGCCCCCGTAGGTAAGTGGCAGAGTTGAGAAGCAAGATTATCCTACTGAGAGTTCATTAAATTCTGCACTTAACATGGAAGATAATGTTCAAGATGGACACATTTTTCCTCTTCTTTTACAAAACTAGACAGCTTTAATAGTAGTGTGCCCCCAAAATTGGCTTCTCCTGTTTTTACAGTTAAATCTTACCTTCTCTCATGGGTATTTTTCAGATTTAGGGATACGGGCAACCAGAGAAAATTGCAGAGGGACAGAGAGATGATGATAAATAGCTGATATGATAAATGATAAATAGCTGGCCAGCTGCAACATTCTTGGTCTCCATTATAGTCCTAAAACCATCCCACAAATAAATTTGGATGTAATTTAACAATAAACTAGCCAAACAGATTTGTTTTGTTTTTCAAAAGAAAAAAAAAAACTTTGGAAACTAGAGGAGAGTTTTCCACACTATATTAGTTCTTAATTTCATACCTATCATTTAAAAAATGATTGAATTACAGCTGATAAATGTACATGAGTGCTTTGTAATTGCTTCAAAGCAACAATCAATTGGCTATCTTACTGCAGAAAGATTATTAGGAGAATTACAAAACCCAGAAAGCTGCCTTGCTCCTACGGTTGTTAAATGTATGGTTGTAACACGGGGAATTTAAAGCTGACGTAGCAATCACATAAAAATATATGACAACGTGCTTAATCTAAAGTGCACGTTGAGGACGGGGAGGTATATTTTCAAATATTTGCAGAATTTGTTAATAAATAAAGTTAATGTTGTCACTAATGGCAGCTCTCAGCAAAACTTTTATCTATTTCCCTCAGATAAGTACTCCTTTGGGAGATGAATTTTTCCGCAGTCATATTGTACCTTCCGTTAATGAGTTGTGGGTCCTATTTGTTACAGTTTTATGTTAATGAAGCTTGTAATTTACCAACTAACTGGCTTGCTTTCAAATCATACTCTTATTGCTGTGACATTTTTTATTTTCATCTGAAACATTGATGTGCTAATTCGCATATTGATGGCAGCAGATGTATACCATCCTAGAAGAGCAAGAAAAATATGAGAAAAAGCAGAAATGCGTACACGCATAGAAATAAAAATTAAAAGAAGGAAAGGAGCAAATGAGAATGGTGTATTATCTTTTCTATTATTATGAAGCTTGACACCAATAATAAAATATTAGGGCTATAAAATGCTTCTGCTAAGAATCTCAATTTTAGAGATGTGGGAACATGAATGTAGCATCTGATTGTCACTTTTTAAGCAGACCGATTCTAGGAAAACGCAGGGCTGCTTTAAAGACCCCAGACAGGTCCTAAATTTTCACTTACATATATACGCTTAAGCAACTTTCCAAATTACTCGTGAAGGTTGCACAGCCCTAAAATAGTAGTCACAATGGTTTCTCATAGCAATACATAATTTTTGGTGAATGGGGCCTTCTTCTGATCATCTCTCTCAAATAATGTTTGCAATGTAGTTTAATATTTCCTTTCCATATAGAAAGATTCCTTAGATAAGACCATAATAATTGTATGACTGTGCAAAACCTTCTCAAGAGGCAGTTTTCTCCTTAAAGCATTAAACCATGCCTGTCCTGCTAACTTGTGTTTCTATACATCCACACATATGCACAGCTGCATTACTGGTGGTTTCAGCCCTGGTATGATTTTTCCTCTTCGTGTTAAAAACGAATGGCATACAATGGCATACATTTGCTCATTGTAGTCCCTGTTTTTTTTTTTAATTTGCCTTTGATGACATGAATACCATGAGGGAACATAAAAAGGTGCCTTATATTGACTCAGACCATTGATCTCTCCAGCTTAATATTATCTGCCCTAATTAGTAAGCAGCAGGAGTCTCACCCAGCCTTGCAAGAAGCAGCCTAGAACTTCTTTCATGCAAATCAATGACTAAGAGAAATTTGTCATGTCCCTATAGACGCTGATGTATCTGTACCACGCCATCAATCCTGACCATTTCAATGCCTAAAGGGTTGTGCATCGTTCCTTTTCTTCTTTAGAACACAAGATAATTTCTTGTGCTTAAATTCTTCCAGAGCATCCTCATCTAGATGTTATCATCAAAGACTAAAGCAAGACAACACCCTTTCGAAAGCTAGAAATCATTGATCCATATTTGTGTGTTTGTGTGTGTGTATCCTTATTGGTTCCCTGCTGTGACAGTCTTCATAGGGTTCTTTAAAACTAGAATTTCTGTAGAATGGAATATATATGATCTACAAATGCTTTCTGTTCTGGACATTGAAGTAGAGTTGGGGGAGAAGCTATAAAGCAATAGCAATAGCACTTAGACTTACATATCGCTTCATAGTGCTTTGCAGCCCTCTCTAAGAGATTTACACAGTCAGCACATTGCCCCCAACAATCTGGGTCCTCATTTTACCCACCTCGGAAGGACGGAAGGCTGAGTCAACCTTGAGCCAGTGAGAATCGAACAGCTGGCAGTCAGCAGAATTAGCCTGCAATACTGCATTCTAATCACTGTGCCACCACACGGCTCTTATCTATAAATCTATGAAATTGTGCAGGGTGAATTGCCTTGATGGACTTGAGATAATGCAATGGTCTCCAAGTTCAAGGATTCTCCTTCCCAAAGGCTAAAATGAGACTCAGTATCACATAGACCACGGGTGTCAAACTCGCCATGCCACGTGAGGTGTCGCGACATATCGCGACTTTTTTCGCATTGCCGGGGTTGGGGTGGGCGCGGCCTCCACATGATGCAACCGGCCCATGGGCCAGCAGTTTGACACAACTGACATAGACAATAAGAAGCTTCATGCTTGGTTAGAACATATGGATGTAGAAACGTGAAGTGATGAAGGATAGGTTTGTTGGCCATTCCTGGAGTTGTTTTTCTATGTCAAGGACTAGATGACTTTACATGTTATCAAGGAGCACTCTGCAGTTAGCGACCAGTGAGAGCAAGCAGAATTTGATAAAAATCTGCTTGTGAAAAATGTCTATGGAGATTCTCAATCATCCAGGTCATGGTTGTCCCAAAGGTGCTTTATTCCAAAAGCAACTGGACTTTCATGGTTTTTCCCTTTGAAAATGTTTCATTTCTCATCCAAGAAGCTTCTTCGGTTCTTCTTTAGAAAGTGGAGGTGGAAAAGGCTGCAGGATTTTTTAAACAGATCGGAGGTCAGTGAGGATAGCTGGACCAAGAGTTGGAATCCAAGAATCTGAGAAACAAGTAATGTCTCTCTTTCCTATTCTCTTCTTTTCAATAGAAGGGAGTCCAGAAATAAAAGCACATAAACATGCTCTGTGAGTGATGAAGTGAAGGACACAGATAGAATTACATCTAATTTGTAGAATTACATCTAATTTGAGTATAAAGGACTGTATCGAAACAGTTTGTTAAGCTAAGGGCAATGTATATTAAATAGCATTGTAAATAAAGAACAACTGTGTGTACATCTGGAAAATTCCTTTTTTAGACCTAACAAAGGTCAGGACTTAAAGCAAGTATGGATCATCTCCTGCATGCAAATTCTTGGCTTAATCTCAGATCCATCTGTCAAGTGCTGTCTGTTTTTCTCTGCAGGGAGAAAGAGTGAGTCTATCTTGGTTCTACAACAATTGCCCCATTCCTGGGGTAGCGAGGAGACTTCCAGGTTGTCTGATTTTATGCTTTAAAGATTTTGTAAGTTAGTAAAAAAAGAACGCTTGTTCCTCCAGGACAATGGACTAACAATGATCAGGGTTGCCCCCCACTCCTAATTTCTTTCTGTTCAGAGTAATATTGTAGGATTAACTATGCAGTAATTTGTAGGAGGCTGAAACTCCTACTTAATTAAAATAAAATAAAGCTGCCTGAGAAAACAACTTATCTGCACAAATCCATCAACCGGAACTGATTCCCAAGCTTAAATTTATTTAAAAGAATCTTTTATTTCTCCACACACAAAACAATGTTCATGTTTCTTTCTTCCTTTAAAAAAAATCATATTTATAATGCCAAAAGAATGGATCATTTTACCTACTCTTGTCTGCATTGTTAAAGAAAAAGATACTAGTTCAGTATAACAGCATTAGGAAAACGAAATTGCCCTAAACCATTGCAAAAAGTATGCCTGTGGTGTTTAATTATTTCTTTAATTACAGAAGTCCTAATTATAATTCACGTTTGCAAATGCACACCAAAACAACCAACCAAAATAAAACAACAACCAGAGAACATAATAAGGATCTGTTTCAAAAGAAGCATTGCATAATTAAACTTCCAATTTCTGGTCTATTATTAAAAATGAAATTATCATTTCTGGGAGCCAAAAATGATGGCATTTGTCTTCATTCGCTTTGTGATCCAAAATCTGCATATTCATTGGCTTCTTTTGAAATGGATGTGGAACACATTCACAAAGATGGAATTTGCAAAACATTTGTACATTTTGGGCAGCCCCCTCTAGTTCTGCTTCTCCAGCCTGGAGCCATGGGCTTAATTGCTAAATGAGGACTGCATCCTTAGATAAAAAGCATAAATATGTGCGAACAGCCCTTTGGGGTAGGTACAGAGGAGGCAGGCCAAGAAGAAAGAATGAAGACAGACAGTAATGCTGAACAATGTTTTGTCTATAGTGACAATTCAACCAATTGATATATTTTTAATTATAACACTGCCACGCTTCTCACAAATGCTGCTGTTTTCAAGCAGGGCAATCTCTCAGGTATGAATTCCAGCTACTTTTGTGTCAGGATGATATAAGTTTGCCCAAGGCATTGCTACTAGCTGAAAACACTTTTGACAGGTTCAATCCACAGTACACATTTTTCCCCCAGTTGAAATCCCAGTGAAACAAAAGAAAGATTTAAAACTTGGACCTCGTTTTGAGGTTCACAGGCCTATGTAGATAAGCGTTAAGAGAGATGGGCAGCACTCAGCTGATGGCCATTATCAGTTAAATACTGAAACACTGAGCGAGATATGTAGAATACTTTTTAAAAAAAAATGATTGGAGATTTGATTCTATCACAATGAATACAGCAGAAGATTCTGCATGTAAAAGAGGATTCGTGAGTTTTATGGGAGGGGGAAAATAATTTGGGGTGGGGAAAGGAAGGCATTCTTCACATCAGACTTCAACTCTAGCAAGTAAATTATGAATCAAGAAATTCACATTGACAAATTTCTTGTTTGTCTTTCACACTTGGCCAATGAAGTATTCTATTCTGCTCTGTTCTGTTCTGTTCTGTATTCTATCCTATTCTATATTCTATCCTGTTTTCTATTCTATTCCTATTCTATTCTATTCTATTCTATTCTATTCTATTCTATTCTATTCTATTCTATTCTGTTCTGTTCTGTTCTGTTCTGTTCTGTTCTGTTCTGTTCTAGTCTAGTCTAGTCTAGTCTAGTCTAGTCTAGTCTAGTCTAGTTTCTCTATATATATACTATATATATATATATATATTTAAAGGAGGAAAAAATTACAAGGAGTTCTCACAGGTAAGGAATGAAAATACTTTTGTCAGAAGTTAAATGAAGGTGTGTATGCAAAGCCAGTCCTTCAATGAACAGATCTGTAACCTCCATAACTTTTCATCAGGATGTTAAACCCCAAGGTGGGATATGAGATGGTCAGTTAAGGAGGCTGCCTAGAGAATCGTGCAACAGAATACGAATACAGAAGCAGGAGTCATTTTGGCCAATTCAAAATAAAATAAAATAAAATAAATACTGTTCACACTATAAATTTGAACTGTCTAGAAAAATGCCCTGGAAATGGAGAAGTTAAAATATACTTATGTTTAATAATTTTCCACTGTTACCAATTTTTTTTAAAAAAATAAAATAAAATATGGTACTATTTCAGAGGATTGTGAGTGTTCTACCTAAAAATTGGAGTGGGGTGGGAGTTTTAAGGTCCTGAAGTCTCCATTGTTCCATTGAGCTGGGTAAGAAGAGAAAAAGGTTGAGGTTTTCTTGCTAGCTTTTAAAAATGAACAACAATCTTTCAAAAACCTGACTAGATAGATTTATATGTTGCCTAAATCAAAGCATACTTGTTTTTTTTTTTTTAATATGTGCTGTGAACCTACTCTATAATGGTTTGTTCAACATGGCTTACAACATGTCAACTTAGTCATATGCTAAGAAACTCTCACTCTCCTCCTATGCATATTCTTTTTTTTAAAAAAAACACCTTCAAAACAGGACTCTGTCTATCTGTAACAGATATAATATCAAAGTAACTAACTAGAGAGAAGTCCAAGTGTTACTTTAAATGAGAAAAAAAATGACACCATTCTGAATGTGCTTGTTTTCCTAATGATAGCCGCATCCAGGGTGAGAAATCAGATAGCCCAGAAAATGAATAATGCTGTTTCAAATAAAGCTTGAGAAGATGGTGCTTGAAAATTAACTAGAAGATAGATGAAGGAGTCTTCACTCAGAACAATCTCACCTTTTAGAGATAATGCCTTAACAAATTGCGACAGGCCAGGTAAATTTGCTTGGAACAAATATGTGTGCTCTTATAAATGATGGATTACTGGATCTTGAAAAGTAATCAGTTACATATTACTGGTCTCAGAGAAGTTCCAGCCAAAAGATTATTCAGAATTTCTCCAGGTGTCAGAGAAGCTCTCTACACAGCATGTCCTGTTTGATAAAAGAGTTCACAAGAAATGAGACTATTAGAGCTGCTAGGAAACAGCACAAATGAAGCACAAATGAAGCACAAATAACTTGGAAATTTGTAGCCCGAAGAAAAGTCCAATGGCTTTATGGGTGTTCTTATATTAAGTAAGCAAAGTCTGCATAAACTTGAGCAATATCTTCATTGCTCAGGTTTATTATTAAAACAAGTGCTATCCAGAATTCAGTATGCATAATCACTATTCCTTAAGCAGCTCCTCACCCCAAAGTGAATAGTTCCATGATAAATATTGCACCAATATTAAATAGGAGCCAACCTCAGTGGACAGTCATTGTAATTAGTTGTTTCAGCCAGGCTAATATACCTACATCAGGCACCTTTGCAAATGGGCACATAAAATGGAAATGTTTTTAGCAATAAGGTGTTATATGATACTTTAAAAAAGAAATATCTTACTGCTGCAGTAAAAACAGTGCATGAAATAATCCAAAATGCATACTCAAAAGCAATCTCTTTCTTAGGTCAGTAGAAGTTTTACCAAATAGATGCAAGCTTTGGAGTTTTTTAGATTCCAGGAATTCAGTCTTTACGTGACTAACTGGAAGACTATTGATGTTTTGTGGGTTCATGGTTTTGTGGGTACAAGACAAAATGCATTACTTTATTTATTAAACAAATTTATGTTGAGATATTAAATGCAGTACAAGCATGATTTAAAAGTCTAGTGTCTCCACATTAAATCTCTAGGGAATATAGCCAGTACCTTACATTCTTTTTTAATTTATTTCAATGGATAAGTACTATTGAATACAATCTGCCAATCTCTCTAGCAACTTGTACTGCTAACGTTTAAGAAATATGTGTAGTCCTAAAGTAATCATCAGTATTTCCCTATCCAGCAATTTTCATGGCATTATATTATTTTTAAAAAATATTGTTCAGCTTTGTTCAGCAGATATTGATATTAGTTGTTTTGGTTTTTTTTTTTTTTTACAAAAGTGTCTGTCATATTCTACATACGCCGACACTTATTTTTCATGTGTAATAATGCAGCATGACAGAAAATCTGTACGGCCACTTTTAATGTAAGTGACTAGGAAGCGACATGCCAAAAAAAGAGGCAAAAAGGCAAAATAATAGTAATAATAACAAAAACAACAAGAAGAAAAGGTAAATAATTCATCTATATAAAATATTTGGGTGAGTTTATTTCCAATATTCTTTGAAAGCCAATCCAGGTCCGTGTTTATTTATCTATCTTGTAAAATGTTTGTAGTTGAATTCTCATTTTTGTTAATCCCCAAACAATTTACAGTAGTACACAGCTTTGATAGAATTCTGTGGCTTTCCAACGCAGATCCTAGTAGATAAGAATCTGTCACGGGGACACTTCGGCTTATCAGCAATTGAACAGAAAGACAGGCTGTAGCAGATGGTTTCCAATTGATTATAATTGATACAGGTTCCTAATATAGAGATGAACTCAGCTGGATATTATCAGCTCAGGGTAAGAACATAGGTATGGGGTTTATATAACAGTTGATTTGTTTGTCGCTGAGAAGAAATTGGTTATCTGGGTCTTGAGAGGTCTTTTCCAGTCCTCACAATCAGATCTTTCTGAAAAGTGAAAATGTGAAAGGCTTGTGCCTAAGGGCATGGCTTGCCTGTTGAACAAGCAACCCAATAACCAAGCTAGTAATGCAGAACGCCTGTGGCTTACAGCAAGGTCAAAAGCCGAGTCAGGTTTCATATAAAAGGATCAGGCAGAAGATGAGGTTTTGAACAAAGTAAGACTCCAAGGTCAGCCTGAGAGTCATGAGTATGGCACAGTTCGGGTGAACTCCACTAAGTCACAAGCATAGCAAAATCAAAGCTAATAGAGAGACAACAACTAGATTCCAACAACATATTAAATCTCAGAGAAGCATGTCGAGTGATGGAAAAGGAGAGGAATAATGCTTGAGCCCAAACAATACAGTAATTGCAGAATATATTAGTATTCTGGGTGATTATTGTAACTGGAAAAGGCATATGTCTTTCTCTAATGTGGGTTCATCACTTTAACCCCAAATGTTCTTGGAAATATGTATGTTGGGATATTACAAAAGAGAGCAGGAATTTTTCTGGTATCAAGATCTGCTGTTCAGTCTTGTATAATGCAAGAATAAGACAGGAGGGAATGTGATTTCTTTTTTAACCCAATTACTGCATCTTGGGTACTTAAATTGTTAATCACTTGGTATTGGTCATATTTTGATAATTTATAAATTTAAAAAAAGGCATATTAAATTTTGTCAGTAATTCTATTTGTAAAAGTACCTCAGGTTCATACATTGAAGAACTAGGCTCTAGAAGAATTATATTTATGTTATATATGATAATAAACTATCTAACCTAACCAATAGGATATGTGTCTATGGAGATTCTCAGTCATCCAGGTCATGGTTGTCCAGGAGGCAATTGGAGTTTCTTGTTTTTCTTTGAAGACATTTCACTTTTCATTCAAGAAGCTTCTTCTTGGATGACTGGATGGTGGGGAATGGAAGGATTTATATTACTTGCAGACAGCTGGTCATTCGCATCCTTTTAGAGAGTCATTGAGGCTGCTTGTCTATGCCTTCAGGGTCACCTGAGTGGTGCAAATTGGTGTGGTGCCTTCTTGGAACTGCTGAAAGGACTGTGTTGTGGAGCTGTGCTTTCTGCAGGATGTTTTTCATCCTGTGTCCTGAGTCTGTGTTGTCTGCATCTCAAACTGAAGCACAAATGGTCCTGCAATTTTTCTGGAAATCTGTTTACATACCCGCACCATTCTATGGGATATGTGGTATTTTGTTTTACTTAATCTGACCACCAGGAGGCAGTATATGACAGTTTTATCTTTATTTGGGCCTCATCAGACATATGTATCTAGATAGTTGTGCATCTGATAAGACTCAAATAAGGATGAAACTGGTCACATTCTGCTTCCTGGTGTCAACATAAGTAAAAATGAATGAGAGAAAGCCCCCACAATGGGGGGGGCTGGAAATCATGTAAAATTTTGTACATGAGAACCTGATACAATGGAACACCTGTATCTCTCTGCACTGAGACTTTAAGAGAAGGTGGATTATATATGCCATTCTAAAGAGAGGATGTGTGGAAATTAAAATACCTGTAAGTAGACTTGAACATTCTGATTGGTTGCTAAAGGGCAATCTGTATTACTTCATTTTATTTTATTTTTTTAAAATAAAAGATGGGCAGCAATCTCATGAGACGTTAGTACTATCAAACTTTTATGAGATTTCAAAGGAAAAATTTAAAATCATAGGAGATATAGTGATTTCACGAGTATTTTTAAAGTTTGGAGTTAAAAAATGGGATCTTATAGGTCCATCTGGAAATATCATACTTGTCTGTTGGTTATCACAATTATATTGGCACACAGGTGCGCAGTGTTGCTTTAAACCCTCAATTACGTGAGTAGATGAGGGAAGAAGTCATAATAAAAACCCCAGCAATAAGGCAACGTATCCAGTGGTGGAAATAAATGCAGTATGTAGCCAAAGAGGAACAGATGTTGGAGCAGGTGCTCTGGGGTTTGGTGTGTAACAGAGCAGTGAGGGAGCACAGTCAGATCAAACAGAAGAACAGATGGAAGCCAAGATCTACAATAGGGTTAGGTTTTCTTGTGGCTGTTCCAGGACCAGGAAGAGGCTGCCCTGCACAGTATTTATACAAAAAAAAAGGGGTAACATTAGTAGCTTTGTGTCATCCAAGGAACCTCTAGGGAAACAATGCTTAGTCCTTGCTTGTTCTCAGGTAAAGATCAGGAGCAAAATTGTGCCTTGTTCCCATCTGCAACGCAGAGCATAAAGGGAAGCGAAGCAATTGAGGCGAGATGCACTCTGGCATTAGCTAAATGTTTACAATGCAATTACCTATGGTGTTAAGAGACAATTACACCTCTAAAATTGTGTGACATTGAAGTGCAGATGTGGCCTTCATGCAACCAAACATTAAGATCCTTGCATGAATTATAATTTAGCCGGAAGTAGCTTTGTGTTAGGGATCAGTTCCAATGTGCTGCTGGCCTCAGGTGGCTTCCATTGTTTTTTCGTTAAGCAGTATGTAATATTTAATTTGCATGGGAATACCAACAGTGCATTGCAGAAATCACTGCTGGTCCCTTTCTAACCGTTAAAGCATTTGCTATTAATGCTTTGTTGGTCTACAAGTAAGACAAAAATCAACCATTTCCCAATACAGGTAGTCTTTGACGCATAACGATTCATTTGGCAACTGTTTCAAGAGACAAAGGTGCTGAAAAAAGTGACCTTTGATTGGTCCTCACAGTTACAACCTTTCCAGTGCCCCAATGGTCACATGATCAAAATTCAGGTCTTGGCAACTGGAACATATTTATGACAGTTGCGACATCTCACGGTCCCATGATCAACATTTGTGACCTTTCAAGACAGCTTCCAAAGAGGAAGGGCAATGGGGGAAGCTGGATTTGCTTACAACCATGTGATTTACAGAATACAGAATAGAGAATAACAGAGTTGAGAGGGACCTTGGAGGTCTTCTAGTTCAACCCCCTGCTCAGGCAGAAAACCCTAGACCACTTCAGGCAAGTGGCTGTCCAGTTTCTTCTTTAAAACTTCCAGTGTTGGAGCATTCACAATTTCTGGAGGCAGGTTGTTCCACTGATTAATTGTTCTCCCTGTTAGGTAATTTCTCCTTAGTTCTAGATTGCTTCTCTCCTGGATCAGTTTCCATCTGTAGCTTCTTGTCCTACCTTCTGGTGCTTTGGAGAATAGATTGATTCCCTCTTCTTTGGGGCAGCCCCTGAGATATTGGAAGGCTGCTATCATGTCATCCCTCATCCTTCTCTTCATTAAAGTAGACATACCCAATTTCAGCAACCATTCCTTATATGTTTTAGCCTCCAGTCCCCTGATCATCTTTGTTGCTCTTCTCTGTACTCTTTCTAGAGTCTCAACATCTTTTTTTTACATTGTGGTGACCAAACCTTAATGCAGTATTCCAAGTGTGGCCTTACCAAGGCATTGTAAAGTGGTATTAACATTTCATGAGATCTGTTAATGCAGTCTGATCACAGCAAAAAAAAAAAAGTCACGAAATCAAGTGTGCCTTACTTAACAGCTCCCTCACTTAGCAACGTAAGTTCTGGCCCCAACTGTGGCTTTAATTCTAGGATGACCTGTATCTCAATAAAGAAATGAGACAGGCAATAACTAGATTCACACAAAGCCTTTAGAGAAATGGAACTGGATGGCATAGCCTTTGAGCCAAGACAATGCTTATTCATTACCTCTGGCTTTACTAATGCCATTCCTAGGGAAAATCTGCCATCACCATTGTATTACGACATCTACATGCATTAGGTTTGAATTGCCTACTGGTACAATTTACCCAAAGTAAACTTGGGATTTAATAGTAATGGCTAGAAAGCCAGAAGCAAATGCTTATTAAAACCAGACAGGGAAGCAGATCTGAGGGGCGAATGATGGGAAGAGGATCTACTGGAGGATCTAAGCTAGAGCATTCATAGCATACCTGCAGGGCACACATTTCAGGCCCCAGACAAAAAAGCAGAAAGGAGTTTTAGAAAGTGTACTAATAAGAGCAAATGTTTTAAGGAGGAAGAGGCCAATCTCTTTGCAGTGTCCAGGTCTGTCCAGGGATTTTTCCAAAGCCCTTTCACTGCTGAAGAGTTGGAGTAAAGTAGCCAATGGCAACATTTGCAGAACAAACTAGTTGAGGCTGAAAGGGTTTGGATTCAGCAGGTGGCCAAAATCCAACCATCGTCTCAGCATTATCTAAATTAAATCATCAGATAGTTCATGGAATGTTGTGCAAGCATTGCAGTTGTGCTTTATGAACCTGGAGTTAAGAGTTTGCAGCATGCCATGTGAATCCTACCATGTCTGCAAAAAAAAAAAAACGCTTTCATTTTCTCACACAGGAAAAATACTAAGATGGAGAGGTATAAGAGAGAAGTTGAGTGACTTGTAAATCTGGTCTCTGGTTGCAGGGATTTTGAGTTTAGCGATTTTGTAAGCATATTGCTTTATGTGGCTGGGATGTCTCCAGTGAATTTGGTGGAAAGTATTTGCATACATTTCCCAAACAGGGTGAGAAAAAAACATTTGGTTTTGGAGCCTCTATTTTCAGAGCAGAATGTGGCCAATGACCCTCCCTCTTTTGCATTTTCCTATAAACATAGCATGGTGCATGCAAGAGCCATGGTGGTGCCAGGGTTAGAATGCAGTATTGCAGGCTAACTCACTGCTCGCGGCCAGGAGTTTGATTCTGATTGCTCAAGGCTGACTTAGCCTTCCACCCTTCCAAGACCAATAAAGCGAGGACCCAGATTGTTGGGGGCTATATGTAAACCACTTAGAGAAGGCTGTAAAGCACTATGAAGCGGTATATAAATCTAAGTGCTATTGCAATTGCTTCGATTCTGAAGTGAAAATCAGTTAAGAATTAGCCAAAAATGTCGTAGCATGCTTACAAGAGCAAATTATATATCCCTCCAAAATCCAAGGAAAACTTTGCTATGTCCATATGTCAAGATTTTGCCCATTGTGAATCATCATTAGTGTCTTCCTAAAATGGCTTCAGTGATTGGGTTTTTTCTGGAGCAATATTTGGTAGTAAATTTCCATCTTCCTATTTCATGCAACTTGACTTGAACTCAGCTAAAATGGCTGGATGAGTATCTTCTTTGCAAATAGCTGATTGCCCTCTGCCAACATGAAGATGCTGTTCCTTTCTTATAATTTAAACTCACTGCTGTTTCTTCACATCTTCTCCATCTTTCATCAGCCATTTTACAGATTTCCTAGCCTTGAAGCTGCATGATTGTTGACTGCTGACACAATTGTCAACTTTGTCCTCCAAACTGCTTCCTTATGGCTCATCTCTCACACCAGCCACCCAAAAGTTGTCTATCCTTGCTATAAACCGTGATTTATAATAGCTTGCTTTATGCAATACGTTAAACAAAAGCATAAAGTAATCACATTTTGCTTAGTACTCTATATGAAGTAAGCCAGTGAATTTAAAAAAAAAAAAAGATAGTTGCACATAGGTTGCAGTCTAATCTCCTGCAATGCTGAAGATATTTGTAAATGAAAAGCTTCAATACAAAATATACATTTCCTTTATTTGTGAAATTGCATTTTCCACTGGGAGCACAGGAGAAGGAAGAGAAGTATGAACAAAGAGTGGGTATAGCACTTTATTTGATTATATTGTGGAGAAAAGTTCAAAAGGCAAATTTCCTTCACAAATATCCTAGTTATCTATCTAGAGACAGAGCAGAAGAATTATTTTCTCCATGTGGATTTGAAAGCTATTAGTACTTTGCTGTTTTATATCCTTTTAGAAATAGCTTCTCAGATGAGGGGGAAGTGTCTTCTCTCTCAAATGGTCAGGCAGTACATGAAATAACTGTTTTTTTATTACATGATTTGCATCTTTTACTTCTGTGGTTTTCGAAACTATTTATGCTCTGGCACAAGAAAACATATCTCTTATTTACGGGAATGAGCGAGAAAATGTTTATACAGCTAACATTTGAAATGCAACTAACATTCTGAATGAAGACATATTTTATTGACCTTGTCAGCTGCCCCAGAGATGCTGTTGATGCTGCTATTTAGATTGACAAATTGATATGAATTAATTTCTCTAGACTATTAGCAGTTCAAAGCAGAGACTAGAAAGATACCATGGATAATTATAGGCAACTCAGAACCCACTGATCATAATCTGTCCCAGCACTCTCCCTAGTACCTATCAAGCTCCCAGCTCCATCTAGCTTCTTTAAAAAGAGCCATTGAATTAAAAAGAGGGAGGGGAGAACAATAAAATATGCTGCAGGGAGACTGCCTGGTGACCACCATATTTTAAGATCACATGAGAAACTTCTTGAGCTCTAATAGAAAGCGTACTCATTTGTCCAGCGAGTAGAGGGCTGTAAGTGAGCGCCTAGGATGGTACTTAAAGCCCTTGAACTTGGTTTTGGATCAATGGAGTTCAAGAAAGTCCTTAGGGCAATAGATACTAAGACAGTGGTGGCGAACCTATGGCACGGGTGCCAGAGGCGGCACTCAGAGCCCTCTCTGTGGGCACGTGTGCCATTGCCCCAGTCCTAGGCCTTCAGCTGGGTTTTATAAAACCTTTTTGCTTTAGGCCTCCGCCGCCGTGTGCAAAAAAAAAAAAGGTTCAATCAGTCAATTTCAACTTCTCGTGGGAAAAAAAAGATCTTGCAAAGTTGGAATTGATTGATTGAACTTTTTAGTCCCACCCAGTCTGCCGTTACCACCGCAGCCACGCCCACCCAATGGGCCACGCCCACCCGGCACTCGACGATGCATAAGTGGGTTTTGGGTTGCAGTTTGGGCACTCAATCTCTAAAAGGTTCGCCATCACTGTACTAAGATATCTAAAAAGGCTTGTTTAGGTTACAGATAAGACAGCAGCAGCATCTGCATACAAAGGGGTTGAAATAAGATGGTGGGCAAATGTTTGGGTGAGGGGAAAACCTAGTTTAGAAAGAGCTGCAATGATGTCATTTCTGTTGAACAGTAAGGAGGAATCAGCCTTCCCAGGTAGACCAAACAGGAAGCCCAATCAGATCAGTTAACTCTATTGTAAAGCTACGTTAACAGAATTTTGCAAGTCTGGAAGTACAAATCCCTGCCATTTCTTTTACTGTCTTAGGAGGTTCTTTTTTGAGTTTCTTTCTCACCCATTGTGTAGCTGTGGGCTATGTTCCCTCTTATCCCTAGGCAGCGTCTCTTTCCCAAATGTGGAGATTTGATCTAGAAATGATTAGAATGAGTACGAATGGAATCATCCATAATGAGTCCAATCAAATGACACAGTTCAAAAGTCTTCTTCAACTCCCAGAATTCCTAAGCCAGTGTATGGAGAAAACTGGTAAGGAAAACAGAATACTTGAATACTGCATTTTGATCAACACTACAAAAGATGCTTGTACCCCCCCAAAAAAAATATAGAAAGAGATAAAGGTTGTTCCTAACCTTTGGCACTTTTCTGGAAATACAATCAAGGTATCTGGAACTTCAAAATCCAGAGAGACATTTGAATTAACAAAAATCTAGAAGTACCATTGTTTCTATCATGCTTACAACATTTATGGGTTGGTTGGTTGGTTGGTTTTTAACTTATTTAATATAAATATAATCCCAAAGTGAGTTCTTAACAACTACTGTGCAACAGGACGAGAACCCTGTGCACCTAACCTCCCAATTAGTCTCCAAATGTTGCAGCATAGAGTAAACTAAAACAAAAAAGGGAGCACACCATCCAAGTTGCTTGCACAGCAATTAACTCAACATCCCCTACATTTCAGGTAAAGGTGCAGCCTGAAGATAAACCATCACCTTCAGACAATGCAGGGAAATGCACAACATAACATGCAGAAATGAGTCCCGATTCCATCCTTTTTTTAATTTTTCTTCCTAGCATAAAAAGAAAATGGAAAAGAAATTGGCAAATTTTCTCTCTTCTATATCAGCTAAATAATCTTTAGGGCAGCACACTGTATATATTATGGTGAACTATCAAGCAACAATGATTATAGGGGAAGATTTGTCAGGGAAAAATAACATAGCAATAGCATTTATATACCGCCTCGTAGTGCTTTACAACACTCTCTGGGCAGTTTACAATGTATTGTTTAGATATTGCCCCCTATAATCTTGGTCCCCATTTTACTAATCTCAAAAGGATGGAAGGCTGAGTCAACCTTGAATTCCATCAGGATCAAACTCCTGGCAGTGGGCAGATTTTGCCTTCAATGCTGTACCTTAACCACTGCGCTACCAGTGAGGAATAAGGAACAGTTATCTGATCTGTCTATGATAACAGGCTATCATAGCCTTCCACTCTTTTGAATGCATACTCCTTGTTTATAATCCACTGACAAAATGCTGAACTGCGTGAAAGAGAGAAAAAGTGTGCATATACACACCTGCAATCATCTCCAGAGGCACTGAGCATTAACAATGCTAAGGTAACCTGGTGCCTTCTGCACCATCTAAGTTTCATTGATATATTTACTCTCTCCATAACGTTAGCTTCAAAATATTATTTTTATGACCCAGATGTTGAATAAAGTAGGATCATCCTGACTGCATTAACTGAGAAACCAGAGAAAAACATGAAGTGGTAAGCAAGACAGTCACAGCCTATATTGTTTGAGTCCGGCTAGGAAAATGTCAAAAGGATTAGATATCACCATTAGCAGTAGGAAATACTGAAAGAATATCATGAGATAAGAAGCCATAGACTATAAAAATAATGTTGTCTCTTGGTGGATCTCAGAAAAAGAAAACAGACATAAGCTACTTGCAAAAAACAAAAGCAGTTTGTTGGTGTTTGCAACCTGCTTCAACATTTAAGTCTTGTAGATTGTTGAACTGTTGAACTCAAGAGGGGACATATTGCTAAGTCCCAACAACACTTATCTGAATTGGTCTTATCTTTTTAGTAACAGAATTTACAGTAAAGTGCTATTATACCAAAATGATAACACATATACACACATATATACTGACATTGTTACACAAAGGTCAGTACTACATATTTGCATTTGACTCAATTATATAAGTTGTAGTTTTTGTAAGATAGATAGATAGATAGATAGATAGATAGATAGATAGATAGATAGATAGATAGATAGATAGATAGATAGATAGATAGATAGATAGATAGATAGATAGATAGATAGATAGATAGATAGATAGATAGATAGATAGATAGATAACCTCATTTTTTTACATTTAATGTGGGCACAATGGCACACATTAAAAATGAAATTTAGTTTCTTGCTCTCAAAGTGTACACAAACATAACACACATTTAAACATATTATATACAACATATGTATAGACCTACACCCTTTACATATAAGTAACATATAAATATTAATCATTATCCATCTTGAATACATAGCGGAAGGAGGAAGCTTTAGAGTTCACAAGGTTAATACTGTGTGGAACAAAACTGTGACTGAATCTGGATGTTCTGCTTCAGATACCATGGAGCCTCCTCCCAGAAGATAACAAAGAAAACAAAGATGAAGTGTATCTGTGTTTGTTTGCCCTTTGGCTCCTGTATAGCCAGTCATGTCTACTAGCAGGAGATAGGAATGCTCTGTAATCTTCAAAGAAAAGAGAATACATCGTGCATTGCTAAAGGCACAACTGAACCACATAGTAATCACAAATAATGGGAGAACAAGTCATATTAATTGCTTGTCAAGGATTTCATTTTGTATGGTCCAACAAAATTACTTCATGCCACAAGCTGAAAACATACTGTAAGGCTCTAATTAACCAGAAAGTCAAGAACCTGGTAGCACACAATAAGTGTTGTTTGTTCACACCTACCTTAGATTGATGGACTGCTGGCATAGGCTGAGTTTCTGGGTTGTGTTTCCCAAGAGGCTGGTAAAAAAAAAAAAATTGGCCAAGGCATGCTAAACTTGACTCTCTAGCTGAATTTTGTAGGGAATAAAAAGGAAGTTTCTGAAATAAAATCCTTAGCTTAAGAAAAAGTGAGAAAATGGCATTAACATTAAATGGGCTTCTTAAACCACTCAATGAAAAATCAGAAAGAACATTGTCTTACAAAGTTCACAGGCATCATTGTTCATACACCAATGTCCACACATTATACACCAATGGGAAATAAAGAAGATGAGCTGAGCTTCTGGTAGACAAACCAAATATGATTTAATAACCATAGCAGGGGCCTGGAGGGGGATGAGTCTTATAATAAGAATATAGCAATTAAATAGTACATTTGTTCAACAGCAACAAAACCAGTAATAGGGAAGAAGGGCTGCATTGTATATTTAAAATATCAATTCCTACTCAAGAACCCAAATGAATGAATTGCAAAGTGCTGTAAGTGTAGTGACAGTAATTTCACTGGATGATTGGCGAAGGTGATTGGATAGCAGTATTTACCTCTTTTCTTTAGGTGCATGATGCATAGACATCTACTGTATATTCCCACGTAATGGTTAGGTATACAGTGCAGAAGTATTCTTCTCCTCCATATGGCACACTTGTATAGAATAGATGATCTTTTCCATTGTTAGTCTAAAACCTTGGGATGGTCGCACTGCTACTTGGTATAAAAATACTTCTTAACATTGGGATGAACTCATCCTTGGCCAGAGTAGACAAAGCCTTCCAAACATAAAGTCTTCTTGTCCTTAGCAAAACCAAGTGAGTTAAGGCCATCAAAAACAGCTCTGATTAATTTCATTTATTTATATGTGATGCTACTAATTCGATATTTTTGAAGACCAAAAGCAGAACTTAATTGAAACATCTATAGATGTAAAAACAACAGAAATGGACTCTCTAATACGAGACATTAAAAATGCTGACAGTACATATAAACAACGAATAATCACCACACTGGCTAAGACTGAGTATATTGTGCAGACAATATTGGGAAAAAGAGAAGAAGACTATGATCAGACGCAACTGTGGGAAAATGTGTATAACCAAATACCAAGATGGGAGGAGCTGAAAGCTGTATTGTGGAAACCTGTTGGCATAAAAAGAAAGCTAGAATTAGGTTTAAAATGAGTGTTAAAAATTTATTTGATGGGTAAAATGGTTTTTAAAGACTTTAAGTGAGCTAATATTTTTGAGATCTTTAAAGTTTAAGATTTTAGTCTGACCAATATTATGATATCTTTACATGCAATGACTAAAGAATGGATTGATTTATAAAAATGTTTAGAATATAGGAAATAGAATATAGTGGAGAAATTTTAAAATATACTTATATATGTTTAACTTAGAAATAATTAGAAACAATTTAAGCTAATCCAAAATGGTTTGGAAACGTAAAGTTATATTCACTGATAAAATATGTATGTGAGATAGAATAAGAGATAGAACTTAATTGAGAAATATAAACTGAATATTTGGAATAATATGGTCTTTATTATATGGATACTCGAACCGTATTCTATATGTCTATGTAATGCTAGTTGGAATATGCTAATAGTTAATTAAGCTTAAAATGGGTGGAAATATCGTTGATAGTTTGGTTTTGTTTGTTTGTTCTTGCTCTTTTGATTGATAAAATAGAGAGGGAAGATTTAAAAAAGTGTAAATTGTTTATGTATGATTGTATGTTCTATTTTGTTTTATGGAGTGCCCTATCTCCACGATGAGTCCTAAGCACTTGGCTGTAAAATTAAAAAAAATTCAATAAAACTTGTTATAGAAAAAAAAAAAAACAGCTCTGATTAATTTCATTTATTTATATGTGATGCTACTGTTCGATATTTTTCAATGGCTATTCACCCGCTATTTGCAGATTTTGAAGCAATGTTCTAACAGATGAATATGTTTGTGTTTCTCCATAATCTCTGCAAGTATCTCTTTCGTGTGCACTCTGTGTGTGTGTGTGTGTTTGTGTGTCTGTGTGTATTTGAGTAGAGAACCTCATCACAAAATATTTTAAAAGTTGCATTTAGCAAGTACATTAAATTAATTGAAGGTACTTCTATACACACAGTAAATTCAGAAGGCTAACAATTCTGAAGAACCTAATGCAGAGCGCCAAATTTTAATTGGATTGTGTCAAATCTTTTACTTCATAACATGTATGGAGATCACCCTCCATTTCCAGCATGTGCCCTCAAAATGTAAGGCTATAGCTGTCAGAGATAAAATTCATTCAGCTCCAAACATTTCTCTTAACAGTTCTTTAATGGAATACACACACACATACACACACACACACACACAAACAAAACTTTTTCAGACTAATTGGCTTCTATGTTTAAGTTGTGGCTTCTGTACTTGGTTTCTGTATGTGAGATAGTTTATATTTGAAGAATAATCCATTTAATCTGAAGCATCATGCATTTAAAACACGCATAAAGCACTTTATTATTTTCATAAGGTCTTGTGTATGCATAAAATAGTAGGATTTTAAAAAGTGAGTCAAACCGGCTATATGACACCATGCCACCAAACCCCAAGAAAGGAAAGACCTGGGAAACATAATGCCTATAAAAGTAAATCAAATTATTTGTAAGCAAGATTGAAGACAAATAATTCACTCTGGTTTTTGACCATTCATCATTCTTCTGCTGAGACTGCACTCAGTTCATCTGTTCAACTCAGCCTGGTGATTTTACTTTTTCTCCACACTTCATTCTTCATATATTCAGATACAGTTGCCACCAGAGGAGCCTCATTTTGTCCCCAAAGATACCCTGTTATGATAAAAGAGGACATCACATTTATCAGCAGCGTATTAAAGTAATATTAAGGAGAGTTTGCTAGCGAGCCTGCTGATTATTGCTAATGTTTAAAATCGGATGAACAGGATTTCATCTTAGTTATACCAAGATGGATGTGTAGAAAGTTACATTTAGGAGCTCTGATATGCTAGTTTGCTATGAATGTTGCTTTAAAAGCAGACAAATTTAGCAAAGGGGTCGTCTTGAATGACTTCATTCTACCCTTGAAAGAAAACCATTTGATTGCCTATTTCAGTATTTCTCAACCTTGGCCAGGTGAAGATGTCAGGACTTCAACTCCCAGAATTCCCAAGCCAACCATGCTGACTGGGGAAATTCTGGGAATTGAAGACTATGAAAATATGTGTTCATTCAGCTAAAAAATTTGCTTGATTTGATGGCTGACAATTGGCTGTAGCTGCCACTGAAAATTAATTGAAATAAAACTAAGATTCTATATATCTTGGTCAAAGACCAAAAATATGCAAACACAAAATTAATAAAATTGTTAACCTATAAACCACAGTACAGTATTCATGCTAAACAGTCATCTCAATATGGATTCTACTGTTGAAGGAAAAATCTTCATCAGGGTCTGGTCCAAGCCGGGAATAATCAAAATGAAGACTGCTTTAGAAAGAAGGTTGTAATTTATTGAAGAGGAGAGCCAGACAGGGAAAAACTGACTACATGTAGCTGGGAGTGGTGGGTTTTTATACCTTCTGGGGCTCTTGAGGTTGTTTCCTGTTCCTGTGTGAGGCTTTGTATTTTCTGTGTCATGTACTTTGAGCTAAGCACCTAAGTCTGAGTGTGCCCTTTTGGTATTGATGGGTTAATCCTATTATGTCCCAAAGGTCATGTCTTTTAGAGTTTGGGTGGGGTATGTAGATTTTAGGTGTCTTTGTCTTCCTAATCTCTTCAGTTTCTAACTGGAAGGCTCCAGCCTTCCTGAATGGATTATTGAATTTGCATTTCTAAAAGCTGGCCTCCACCTAGGGGCTGGGGCTGGTTTCTGGGGGCTGGTTTCTGTCTTTTTTAAAGATCTTCTTCATTATTCCTTTGGGGAAATATATTCTGCCTTTTTAATATTTCGCAAAATATTTCTTTCTTTGGATTCTTCCCACACTACCGAGAATATAACTATTTAGAGGCATTTAATAATATAAATTGGGATAAAACCAAGATCTTATATATTATTGCAGTCAAAAGATCAAAATATACAAACACAAAATTAGGAAAATTGGTAAATTTATGGACCACAGTAAAATATGAATATTAAGCAGGCAACTCAATATGGATTCTATAGGCAATATAACTATTGAAATTTATTAAGATGACATGATCTTTAACTAACAGAAGATATTAAAAGATAGGATGAATGTAAGTAGCTAAGAAACTTAAATATTAATGGCATATATATCATGTGCCAATATCCTTGTGCATATGTAAAAACAAGCATAGGTAGTCCTTGACTTACAACAGTTCATTTAGTGACCATTTGAAGTTACAATGGCACTGAAAAAAATGTTGTGTGACCATTTTTCACACTTATGACCATTGCAGCATCCCCACAGTCATGTGATTTACATTTGGATGCTTGGCAACTGACTCCTATTTATGACGGTTGCAGCGTCCCGGGGTCATGTGATCATTTTTGCAACCTTCTGACAAGCAAAATCAACGGGGAAGCCAGCTTCACTTAACAACTGTATTACTAACTTAGTTGCAGTGATTCATTTAACAAGTGATTCACTTAAGTGGTTGAGACTCTAGAAAGAGTGCAGAGAAAAGCAACAAAAATGATCAAGGGACTGGAGGCTAAAACATATAAAGAACAATTGCTGGAATTGGATATGTCTAGTCTAATGAAGAGAAGGACTCAGGGTGAAGCTATTTTCCAAGGCGCCTGAAGGCAGGACAAGAAGCAACGGATGGAAACTGACCAAGGAGAGAAGCAACCTAGAACTAAGGAGAAATTTCCTGACAGTTAGAACAATTAATCCATGGAACTCCAGAAGTTGTGAATGCTCCAACACTGGAAGTCTTTAAGAAGAGATTGGACAACAATTTGTCTGAAATGGTATAGGGTTTCCTGCCTAAGCAGGGGGTTGGACTAGATGACCTCCAAGGTCCCTTCCAACTTTATTATTATTATTATTATTATTATTATTATTATTATTATTATTATTATTATTATTATTATTATTATTATTATTATTATTATTATTATTATTATTATTATTATTATTATTATTATTATTACATCATAGCACTCTTCCAATATCTGAAGGGTTGCCACAAAGAAGAGGGAGTCAAGCTATTCTCCAAAGCACCTGAAGGCAGGACAAGAAGCAACGGATGGAAACTAATCAAGGAAAGAAGCAACCTAGAACTAAGGAGAAATTTCCTGACAGTTAGAACAATTAATCCATGGAACTCCAGAAGTTGTGAGTGCTCCAACACTGGAAGTCTTTAAGAAGAGATTGGACAACCATTTGTCTGAAATGGTATAGGGTTTCCTGCCTAAGCAGGGGGTTGGACTAGAAGTCTTCCAAGGTCCCTTCCAACTCTGTTATTCTAAGCCCAATATTTAAACTGTAAAATGGGGCAAAACTCACTTAACACATTTCTCACTTAGCAGCATAAATTCTGGGATCAACTGTGGTCGTAAGTCGAGGACTACCTGTATATAAAAGATCATGGTGGTATCCGCTGGACTCACCCCCACCCGGACCAAGCTGATCTTCATATGGATTTTTCTTATATTTGCCTTCCACTACAGCTGTTGGAAACACTTTAAAGGATACTAACAACAAGCTCGTCTGTATTTTGAAATTTCAATTTGACTTAAATATCTGGCTACCCTGGAACTAATAGGCTGACTGCTGAGATAAATCCCTCTTGACAGTCACGTTTATACTTCTAGTTCCTCTGTATCAAAGGCTCTGCCTTAGCTCTGTCTTGGCCTCAACATAGCGCAAAGCTCACAGAGCTTCCTGTGAATATCTGTACCAGTTCGGCTTTTGAAAAACCAAGTCTCTCCATTTACTTACAAAATTATCTGCTCGAACTAAAGAAACCAAACCAGCAGGAAGAAGCAAATAATTTTAATCTATAATTTAGCTAGATCAAATAGACTTTTCCTGGCTACATCCATGGAATGTCATTGAGCCAATTAGATCTTTTCAATATGGGAATACATTTCAGCATGATCTCAAGGCCGTGGCAATGTTTTAGTGTAACTGTTGAAAGTGGGAATAATAGTTAATTTTCAGAAGTGGGGAAAGGGCTATACCTGATTCTGCCAAGTATAAATGTTTGTGAATAACCTCAAGGGATCAGGCAGGCATATGATGCCTTCACTTGGAGCATTAACCTGGTTCAGAGAAGAGCAACTAAGATGATCAAAGACCTGGAGACTAAAGCAGGACTTGGGTTTGGCTAGTCTAAAGAAAAGAAGAAATAGGGGAGACATGATAGCAGTATTCCAGTATCTGAGGGGCTGCCACAAGGAAGAGGGGGTCAGGTTGTTCAACAGAGCACCAGAGGGCAGGACAAGAAACAATGGTTGGAAACTGATCAAAGAGAGAAGCAACCTGGAATTAAGGAGAAATGTCCTAACAGTGAGGACAATCAACCAGTGGAACAGCTTACCCCCAGAAATCGTGGGCGCTCCATCACTGGAGATTTTTAAGAAGAGGCTAGACAGTCACTTGTCTGAGATGGTATAAGTTCTCCTGCTTAAGCGGGGGGCTGGACTAGAAGACCTCCAAGGTACCTTCCAGCTCTATTCTATTCTATTCTATTCTATTCTATTCTATTCTATTCTATTCTATTCTATTCTATTCTATTCTATTCTACTCTACTCTACTCTACTCTACTCTACTCTACTCTACTCTACTCTACTCTACTCTACTCTACTCTACTCTACTCTACTCTACTCTACTCTACTCTACTCTACTCTACTCTACTCTACTCTACTCTATTCTTATACATGCCACAAAGATGCTTCAAAACCTTTTATGAAAGGTGTTTTTCTATACCAGACAGTTATCTATCTTGTCAGGTCTGTAAACATTATGATAGGCATAATAAACATAATCAAAATATTCACCCTGTGATTTCTGAGCAAAGTGGTCTCTTGAATTATGTTCAGAGACTGTCTGAAGTCCTTGACTTATGATCACAACTGAGCCCAACATTTCTGTTGCTAAGCAAGACATTTGTTAAGTGAGTTTTGCCCCATTTTATGACTTTTCTTGCCTGAGTTATTAAGTGAATTAACTGCAGTTCTTAAGTTAGTAACATGGGTGTTAAGTGAATCTGGTTCCCCCATTGACTTTGCTTGTCAGAACTTTGCAAAAGTGGATCAGGTGACTCCGGGACACTGCAGCCATCATATATAAATATAAGTCACTTGCCAAGTGTCTGAATTTTAATCACATGACTATGGGGATGCTGCAACAGTCATAAGTGTGAAAAATGTTCATAAATCTTCTTTTTCAGTGCCATTGTAACTTTGAACAGTCACTAAATGAACTGTTTTAAGTCAAGGACTATCTGTAGGCCATTCAAACATATTGTTTGGAAAATAGTATGTTCTCCATTACCATTAGTGTTCAGGCAATACATATCTCTTCATCCAACCATCTTTAGGGTAAGTCTTAACAGAACACTACAAATTCTTTGTAGAACCCTACTACAGTCTTTCTCTTCTCTTCTCTTCTCTTCTCTTCTCTTCTCTTCTCTTCTCTTCTCTTCTCTTCTCTTCTCTTCTCTTCTCTTCTCTTCTCTTCCCTACCTTACCCTACGCTACGCTACGCTACCCTACGCTACCATACCCTACCTCATAAAACTCTAGCAGTGAATCAAAGAGTGGATAGGTTTTTAGTTAGTGCTGGACTTAAAAACAAACATGTTCTAATAATCAAGCATCAGCTACGACAGAATAAACCACTGCAATAATGAATTTTACTATTGCTATGTTTTTTAACACCTTGATATTCATGGTGATTTGAATATGAAACAAAGGCAAAGGATGCTCAGTATACTGATAATTAGTTTGCACCGATAATAAAGGGAAAACTTTCTGCAAGGAAGGATTAGGAAGCAGGCTTGGCAATTGGGTTATTACAGGAACTTCAGACCTTAAAAAAAGAGATAATGGAATGTAGCCCAAATTTCTGATGATGCAAGTTCCTTTCTGAAACATTTAGAACATTGATCTCTAAAAGGAAAGTAATTTACCATATTACATAACTTCCACAAGAAACAAAAACACGTTCCAGGAAATTATTTTTTTCATTATCTTCCTCAATGTGATTTTTTTCAGCTCAGTCCCAAGTTAAATTTTCTGACGTTTAATGTGAAATGTATTTTGATTTGTTCCAATCGAGTGGCCTTTTGCAATGAAAACTGAAGTCTTGCAGGAGCTTTGGTGGGAAGCAGCTTAGATAACCTCTGTGTTTATGTTTCTTGATATTTTTGACCTTACGTTGATGTTGTTGTTGTTGTTAGTTGTGAAGTCATGTCCGACCCATCGCAACCACATGGACAACATTCCTCCAGGCCTTCCTGTCCTCTACCATCTTCTGGAGTCCATTTAAGCTCACGCCTACTGCTTCAGTGACTCCATCCAGCCACCTCATTCTCTGTCGTCCCCTTCTTCTATTGCCCTCCATCTTTCCCAGCATTAGGCTCTTCTCCAGTGAGTCCTTCCTTCTCATTAGGTGGCCAAAGTACTTGAGTTTCAACTTCAGGATCTGGCCTTCTAAAGAGCAGTCAGGGTTGATCTCCTGTAGGACTGACCGGTTTGATCGCCTTGCAGTCCAAGGGACTCACAGGAGTCTTCTCCAGCACCATAGTTCAAAGGCCTCAATTTTTTTGCACTCAGCCTTTCTTATGGTCCACCTTTCACAGCCATACATTGCAACTGGGAAAACCATGGCCTTGACTATACGTACTTTTGTTGGCAGGGTGATGTCTCTGCTTTTTAGTATGCTGTCTAAGTTTGCCATAGCTTTCCTCCCCAGGAGCAAGCGTCTTTTAATTTCTTGGCTGCAGTCCCCATCTGTGGTGATCTTGATAGCAAACACAATAACTGGTGATGATCATACCACCAAAGTTCCTCACTGACGTAGGAGGAAATAAGTAAAATGAAATAAAACCAAGTGAATGTATTACTCCAAAGATATAAGTTGCTTTCCTACATCGACCAACACAGTCCAAAATATCAATGTGTTAAATGCATTTAATATTAATGATTTTTCGATGCTTGAAGGGAATTAGAAAGAGATGGTTTATTCAGAAGAAGAGAAAGAACACTCTGTATATTTATTAAAAAAAAATTCCCAAACAAATTCAGACTTCTATTCCTGGGACTTTTAAATATATAAGTAGTCCTCAACTTTCAACAGTTTGTTTAGTGACCATTTGAAGTTAAAACGGTACTTTTAAAAATGACTTATGACCATTTTTCACACTTATGACCATTGCAGCATCCCATGGTCACATGATCAAAATTCAAATGCTTGACAGCTGACTCATAGTTATGACGGTCGCAGTGTCCCAGGGTCACCTGATCTCCTTTTGCAACTTTCTGACAAGCAAAGTCAATGGGGAACCTAGATTCATTTAACGACCGTCTTACTAACTTAACAACTTCAGAGATTCACTTGACAACTGTGGCAAGAAAAGTCATAAAGTGGGGCAAAACTCACTTAACTAATGTCTCATTTAGCAATAAAATGTTGGGCTCAATGGTGGATCCTGTGGCTTGAAACACAATATTTTTTACAAAGAATTAAATTGGGTCTGAGGAATGAAAGTCAGAAGTAGAATACTTTGAAATTTAAGTTGGATTTTGCAGTAGTAGATAACTCCTCTTTGGAAATTTCAAATATGTTTCAAATTCCCAAGTAGAGTCCATCCATTAGTGAAACTGCATTTTATGAAGATGGAAAGGCAATTTATTGAGGGAGCATTTCTGCAATTTTCTCAGAGGAAGAGAGGACGTATAAAAAAAATGGCTTACAGGGGACCAAAAGAGCAGGAGAAGTAGTTTTATGCTCTCCGTCACACACAAATCTTACTTCTTAAAGAAAAAACATTAACTTCCCCATTAGGAGCTTCTCTTCTTGATGTGGCAAACACATCTCCATTTACCAGCTGGTTCCAAATTTGCACCATGTATGTAATTTCCTAGACTTCGTATAATAGGAAAGATCCCTAGCCAGGTATTTCAAATTATCTCTCTTTTTAGAAGGTGGAAGGAAGCCGAGAGGAAAGAATAAGCACGTTGCCAGTTCATTTTTTTTCCCCGAGGAAAAAAAAACAACAGGTAAAAAAATGTGCTTTTGTTTGTTTGCTTTTTCCATTTTTGCAAAGTGCAAAAACAGACTTGCAATCCACTTTACTATCTCCCGTGCATTAACACAAGTCAAAGATCCTACTACATTTGCTATGTAGGATGGACAAGGTTTTTTTTTCATAATATATATGCTTTCTGATTGTTGTTTCCTAGCAACAGAAGCAAAAAAACAACAACAACGCCAAAACAACTAAACCATAAAGGAAGATAATGTGGAGCCTATTGGAAGATTACCCACACCAAATGCCAACTATATCTGCACAGTATCCCCTCTTGGCTTACAAATGTGAATGTTGCTTTGTTACTATCTTCCTTCAGTAAACATATTTGAGTTACCTTCTGGGAAATAAAGACACAAATTTTATAGAAACAACAAAGCAATCACTACCACTGCAATATTATCCCGTTCCTCATTCCCAGCCTGTTTAGGGATGGATAGACCTGAGATATCGACAAGACCCTTAAACCTCATTTTCATGGGATTGGGCTCTCTAAGGGTGAGTGACAGAAAAATCAGGCTTTCTATATTTATCCCCATTCCTTCCTTACTTGGGAAATAAGAGTCCTTTCATCTCAATTGTTTTTCTTGCCTGCTCAGAGAGAGGAAAAAGAAAGTGGATGAAGGGTTGGGGAAGAAAATGCCAGCCGTTCATGCCTAACAACAGGCCTAAAAACAAAAGGAAGAACAGATGCCAAAATCCTTGCTCCATCTTATAATTAAGGCTTAACAACTTCCTTGCTTAGCAATCAAAATTCTGGTTCCAGTTGTGGCGGTAAGTCAAGGACTACCTAAATTATCAAACTGTTTACTCCATTATAAAACCCTAGTGAGACCACACCTGGAATACTGCAGCCAATTTTGGTCACCATATCACAAAAAAGATGTTGAGAGTTTGGAAAAAATTCAGAGAAGAGCAACTAAGGTGATCAAAGGCCTGGAGACTAAAACATACGAAGAACGGCTGCGGGACTTGGGTTTGGCTAGTCTAAAGAAAAGAAGAAAAGGGGGAGACATGATAGCAGTGTTCCAGTATCTGAGGGGCTGCCACAAAGAAGAGGGGGTCAGGATGTTCACCAGAGCACCAGAGGGCAGGACGAGAAACAATGGTTGGAAACTGATCAAAGAGAGAAGCAACCTGGAATTAAGGAGAAGCTTCCTGACAGTGAGGATAATCAACCAGTGGAACAGCTTGCCTCTAGAAATCATGGGAGCTCCATCACTGGAGATTTTTAAGAAGAGGTTAGACAGTCACTTGTCTGAGATCATATAGGTTCTCCTGCTTGAGCAGGGGGTTGGACTAGAAGACCTCCAAGGTCCCTTCCAGCTCTATTCTATTCTATTCTATTCTATTCTATTCTATTCTATTCTATTCTATTCTATTCTATTCTATTCTATTCTATTCTATTCTATTCTATTCTATTCTATTCTATTCTATTCTATTAATTAATTATAAGATGGGGTAAACAGCTTTGTAATACAGGTAATCCTTGACTTATGACCACAGTTGGAACCAGAATTTTGATTGCTAAGCAAGGCGGTTGTTAAGTAAGTCTTGTCCAATTTTATGACTATTTTGCCATGGTGATTAAACAAATCCCAGGAGTTTCTCACTGAATTATGTGGCCCTTAAATGAATCTGGCTTCGCCCATTTACTTGTGCTTGTTGGAAGTAATCTGGGAAGGTTACAAATGGTGATCACATAACCCCAGGATGCTGCAACCATCGTAAATACTTGCTGGTTGCCAAGTGTCCAAATTTTGACCGTGTGACTGTGGGGATGCTGCAATTGTCATAAGTGTGAGGACTTTTTTCAGTGCTCTTGTAACTTCAAACAGTCACTAAACAAATGGTTGCAAGTTGAGCATGACCTGCATATAGTTCTCAGAGCTCTCTGCAGTCAGAAAAATGATTTGAAATGAGTCCTTCAACCCTTGCAGAAGTTGACTCTCTGATGTTCTTTAAAGCAGGGAAGGTTGTTCCTATGCAAATGCGACAAAAATATGTGCTGCTTTAAGAGTCTCGTTAATGAAGTGAATCTTCAAATTCTTCATTGCTCATCGTTGACAGTGAGAGAAATAGGTCATTAAGCTGGAAGCTCTTTAAATTTGTCCGCAGACAACCAAAGTAAATTAGGGAGGAAAAAATCCAGCTCTCTTATTCATGAAGCTCAGTGTGTTGCATGAAAACTGTCTATATGAGAATAGGAAAGAATCTGGATCATTCTCTTACGTATGTACAATGAGACTGTTGATCCATTTACTTCAGTGCAACTACAATCCATCTGAAACTGTGTTTCAAAGTAGCCCTAATGAGTATTTAAATTATTAGTTAAAAGTGTTTTGTATTGTAATTTCTTCTTCTTCTTCTTCTTCTTCTTCTTCTTCTTCTTCTTCTTCTTCTTCTTCTTCTTCTTCTTCTTCTTCTTCTTCTTCTTCTTCTTCTTCTTCTTCTTCTTCTTCTTCTTCTTCTTCTTTTCTTCTTCTTCTTCTTCTTCTTCTTCTTCTCCTTCTCCTTCTCCTTCTCCTTCTCCTTCTCCTTCTCCTTCTCCTTCTCCTTCTCCTCCTCCTCCTCCTCCTCCTCCTCCTCCTCCTCCTCCTCCTCTTGTTTTCACTTCAAACTTTCCCTACCTATGGATGTTTCCACTATTATAAATAATATGGATTCCCCAGTTGAATTTATAAAAATGCAGACTGCTCTGACATCGCTGTCTTTTTTACATAAAATTTCTCCAATAGAAGTTCTTTTTCAAACAGCAATTTCTCCTTTCCGTGTAGGATTTTGAAACAATCCTTTCTGTTTGAGATATATGTCTTTCAAACCACGTGATTTGTTTTTGGGGGTAAGGCTAGAGAAAGGTCAGTGTTTGAATCAGAGTTACCATATCGGAGTCTCATTTTGCAGATCTTATGAATGTCCTCCCACAGACCATCCATGTAAATTTTCATTTATATCTTTATTTCCATTACAGACATTAGTACTAAATGTAAAGATTTCCCCTCTGATGCCTTTTTCAGTCCTTTTTTGAAAAGATAACTTATAGAAAGAATGGTCCAATGCTCCCAACAGAATTTGCATTTGAGAGACTTAGATAATTGGACTTCTGGCTGTTAATGCCACAAATAAAAACTTAATATCTCACTCTAATCCAGAGAGGCAAGGAGTTAAGATACTTTCCCCATGCAAATCTCCTGCCTTGTCATAAGAAACATCCTTTATTGGGTCTATGTCTGCTTTAATGCATCCTCTAGTAAAAAAGAATCATACATTTTTTTTTCTAATTAAAATGCAAATAACATTGAATGAACACTGCCATGTAGTAATGTCAAAGGAAATAAGCCTTAAAAAGCATAGGAGTTTAGGAACTAAATCAATAAAACTGTTAGTCCATGAAGAATTCAAGTGTTAACATGGCTTTATGGGAAGCATAAAGGGAAAAATTGCTTAACGTTTTATTTTTAAATATTATATGTTATATGAAAATAAGCTTTTGTTTAGGCTTCTTTTTTCAGGTAGCTTAAAATAGGCTAATCGGCTCTTGTCTGAAATTAATGTTTTTAAGCTTCTGCTGTTAATTGCAAGTCCTTAATTGCAAATTTCATGCAAGTTTATTATAGATAGGTAGGTAGGTAGATGGGTAGGGATTCGTCTCATCTAAGAACCATCTTCTGTTCTAAGTTATTTAGTTAGAAATGAAGAAGCTTCTTGGACGAGAAGTGAAACATCTTCAAGAAAATCTCCAAATGCCCTTTTGAAAGTATCTTTAGGATCGATCTTGCAAGGTATTTTTAGTGTTAAGATTTGAGTACACAATCAATCTGTTCCAATGAATGCCTACGCTTTATTGATGAGTTTCATGTCTAGAACTACTAACTCATAGAAGAAGAAGCTGAGTTGATGACTCATATTGACAGTCTATTGGTCTATTGATTACTTCGTTGATTTGTTACCAACAGGAAAAATTACATGTCCAAATTATACCTCTCTTTTCTTATGGCTACTTAACCTACTCCTGGATTATTCAACTGAAGCTGATAATTTGGTCCATTGCTTTATTTCACTTGAGTTAATTTTATTTCCTAGAATAAGGAGTAGTGTGTATGACTGAAGGATAATCTTTATGCATTGATTTCAACTCAAATGTCTATGAAATGGTTGTTATATAAATGGGACTTTATGAAATTTGTCACTATAAAGTGCAGTTGAGATGCAGATTCATCTCAGTTATGTTAATCTATGAGAGTCAAAAGCCAACATCTTTTGGACTTGTTAAAAAAAAAAACATAAGCTTTTGTGAGTAGCAAATTGCTTCATCTGCAGTTTCAGATTTTGTTAGTCAAAAAAGAGGTTAACAGAGTCTTTCTGATCCTAGTTTTGTTATCAAGCTTTGGGTACTCAGAGACACAGTCACATTTATGATTATTTGCAGCATCTGTGGACATATGACTACATTTTATGACACTTTTGTCAAAAAACTAAAACTTACTTCCAGTTTTTGGCAAAACTGCATCCATAGTAAACCATTGGATCACTAAACAACTGCAGCATTCACTTAACAACATGGTGTTCACTTAATGATTGCCACAAAAAAAGCTTGTTTTGTGACCATTAAAATATATAACTGTAATGAGCAGGCTCCATTATGTTCATATGTCAAGGACTATTGTACTCTTTTCCTGACAGCTTCTAGCTTCACACTAGGCACTAGACATTTAATTTCTGATTAGATTAGATTAGATTAGATTAGATTAGATTAGATTAGATTAGATTAGATTAGATTAGATTAGATTAGATTAGATTAGATTAGATTAACCTCTTTGTTGCAGATAGGAACAAAGATTTGTCCACTAAAAACCAAAGAAATCAAATCCTTTAGTAATTCAGTAAATTCAGAATGACAGAATAACAGAGTTGGAAGGGGCCTTGGAGGTCTTCTAGTCCAGCCCCCTGCTCAGGCAGGAAATTTCCAATGTTGGAACAGCCACAACCTCTGGAGACAAGTCGTTCCACCGATGAATTGTTCCAACTGTCAGGAAATTTCTCCTTAGTTCTAGGTTGCTTCTCTCCTTGATTAGTTACCATCCATTGCTTCTTGTCCTGCCCTCAGGCGCTTTGGAAAATAGCTTGACTCCCTCTTCTTTGGGGCAGCCCCTGAGATACTGGAACACTGCTGTCATGTCACCCCTAGTCCTTCTTTTCATTAAACTAGACATACCCAATTCCAGCAATCGTTCTTTATATTTTTTTTAGCCTCCAGTCCGCTGATCATCTTTGTTGCTCTTCTCTGCTCTCTTTCTAGAGTCTCAACATCTTTTTTTACATCATGGTGACCAAAACTGGGTGCTGTATTCCAAGTGTGATTTTACCAAGGCGTTATAAAGTGGTATTAACACTTCATGTGATCTTGATTCTAACCCTCTCTTAATGCAGCCTGTATTGGCTTTTTTGGCAGCTGCAGCACATGGCTGGCTCCTATTTAAGTGATTGTCCACTAGGAGTCCGAGATCCCTCACACAATTACTACTATTGAGCCAGGTACCCCCTATATTATACCTATGCAATTCCATTCTTTTTCTTCCTGTCTTCTTGTCATTGTCCATTCTCTTGGCCATGTTAACATAGCAGCCCTTTCTAATCTAAGAGCTGCTGATTTCTATCTCATCATTTTTATTCCTTACATCACTTTTCCCCAAAACATAATTTAGATAGCCGGACAGTTGTGGTGATGAAAGGCAAAATTGCTCCCTTTTTCTTTAGGTCTGGGGATATGTTATTGTATTTAATTCACATACAAGATTTAAATAATATAATATTTAACTTTTAATTATATGCAATGGCATTTAACCTTTATTTGAAAAAAAGCGTTGAAATACACTGCCAAATAATAATGCCTGCAGCTTTGGAGTGAAACATTAAATGTAATTATATAATTACTGGACACATAAAATATATAAATAAATAAGATTATGTTTCACTTTCTTTTTAAAAAAAAATGATATAAAAACAAAGAGTACAATATGTTTGGCCACTGAGAGGCCTTTCCTTTATTCTCTTAATTTTTATATCATCTCAAGCTCACAAATTTGGATTCTGTACAGGAATCTCAACAGAAATCTTAACATATCAACAGTCTCATCACTAAAAGAAATTAAGAACAAATATAAGACGGTCATTCTCTTTGCCGGCGAGATCTCAAGTCATTGAAGGCCCACTTAAAAAGGACATTTTTTTAAAAAAAGGTTTATGAAATAATCATTTCCGTTGCTTGAGTTTCCCTTAAGGCTACCTTATGAAGAATTATGTCTGTTCCAGATAAAAGTCATAGAATGATTTAATGTGCCACTCAATTAACTTCTGCATAATCAATTCATCACAACGAAATTCTTGGAGAGTTTTGGGCCATATGCTTGGAAAGATAGAACATTGGAGGACAGGAGGCAGAATTAATAATGCTAAGGAAGAGAAAAATCAAGCTAAATCTGGAGGATGTGATTCAATCTGTCATGAAGATTGACACATACACAGTATCTAATTACTACCACTCAGATTTGGCCAATAATAACAAATTGGAAATGTAACATAAGAGTACTTCTTTGTCTTCTTGTTGAACTCTTGAGGTTAAAGATGCTGGTTAATTATTATTATTTTTTTGGTTTTTTGTTTATAGCCTCTTGGTCCTACCTAGCCAAAATGGGCAAGACCAGAAAAAACATGATGACATATATTAAGGTTTAATAACTGAAAAAAATTGAATAATTGAATAATTTTGTCTCTGACACAAAACTTTCAGCAAATAGTGGAGCATAATTCATATATACTTTGATTCCCATTGCCCCATTTCCATTTTTTAAATTGGAGACATATGTTCCGAAACATTTTTTTATATATATTTAAAAGAAAATGAACAGACTCAATCCAATCTGTCATTAAATTGGGCAGCAATTTAAAAGTTAACAGATCAGTTCAAAACTATTTCTATAGTTTAGGGAAATAAGTAAGATTATTAAAAAAGACTTAGTAATGTACCATCCTGAATATCGCTTGTGTATCAGGTTTATTTTCCTCCTAGCTTACAACTGGAGAATATTTCCATGAAATTATTATTAATTTGGTTTATATTCTGCCTTTATTTTGTAGAACTCAAGGTGGCATATGTAATGCTCTCTCCTCCCATTTCCCCCTCAGCAATGACTGGCAGAGAGTATCTCACCCAAACTCACCCAGCCAGCTTCCATCCTTAAAGGGAAGATTAGAACTCATGGTCTTCTAGTTTCTACAGTTAGCCCAGCATCTTAACCACACCTGCCTTTCTTGAGATTTCCTAGCAGCAATGTAGGTGTTGCTGGATTTTGGTTCAAAAAAACAAACACTACAATGCTATATTTATTTGGTCAATGCAAGTACTAGAGACTTGTGCAAAATCTTAGTGAGGGGTCTTCAAACTTGGCCCTTTTATGACTTGTGGACTTCAACTCCCAGAATTCCTCAGCCAGAGTGCCTGGCTGAGGAATTCTGGGAGTTGAAGTCCACAAGTCATAAAAGGGTCAGGTTTGAAGACCCCTGCTTTAGGGTCACTGAAGATCTTTAGGTTGTTGTGGTGGGTTTTGTTTTGGGTTGTTGTTGTTGTTTTCTTTTGGTGCCTTTAAGTCAGTGTTGACACCTGACCTAGCAAAGTTGCTGTAGAACATTGTGGCTTCCCAAGGCTTTTGGGAAGAGCTAACCATTTCTTTTTTCTTAGGACTGAGAGGGAGGGTCTGGCCCAAGGTCACCCAGCTGGCTTTGTGCCTATGGCAGGACTAGAGATTACAGCCTCCCAGTTTATAGCTTAAGGCTTCAACCACTACACCAAACTGACTCTTGGGTTCAGGCTTATTATTATAAACCAACAGAAACCTTAGCAACTTAATTAAGGGAGATGAGCGACTGAGAAATTTGAAATAGAAATACATGTAACTTTTCCCTTTTTTTCAGTGATGTTCAGTTCCATGAATAGCTTGTGTTGCCCAAGTCCTTTCTTGTTTCTGGGGCTAAGGATATTTTGGAATAAATCTGGATATCAGGATATCATATCCTCTCAAACTACTCCGTGGAGATTCTATTTTCAAGCTGTTCTGTATGATTGACAAGGGATGTGTGAATCAGCAGACCAAAAGGAAAGTTGCAAGTTGATGAGTTGATCTAAATGCAAATTTTAATAGGCATTATATAGAAAAGGAGTCTATAAAAAGTATCAATGGACACAATCCATTAAAGTACTGTATTTAACCAAATTCCAGTAATAAGAAATAAAACAGAGAATTTGATTAACTCAATCAAGCTACTTAATGCTGATTAGCTACTAACTTCATAGCATCCCTTAATTACTCATTTCCCTCAATACGACTGTTAAAATGTGATAAAAATATTGATTCCTCTTTTCTCCTCCTATGTGCACATGTGCAGACTTTTAAAAGGCATTTCTAAATGTGGCAGAGAGAGAGAGTTCTAAGTGGCATTAGCAACTGCTGAATGATGCATTTGAATTCATTGATTAATTAAGAAGAGGATTAACCCAGGAAATCTACAAAAAAAGAGAGACCCATTTGAAGTGTTGGATAAACCTACTCATTTCTCATGATTTTTAAATACAGAAGTGTCTTTCCATCTTTTGCATTTTGACAATTGAAAATTTAAGTTCATATTTAAAGTTTACAGGCTGCCAAGCTTTGATTTTCTGAGCAAGCGTGGGTTTAAGGGTCCTGAAGAATTGTGCTAGGATGCCGTTGTAAGATGACTTTAGAAAACTACAGGACCCATTTACCATTATATGTTCCTATAAAGTTTGACCAATACATCAACATTTGTCTAGTCCAGGGGTCTCCAGATTTGTCAACTTTAAGACTGGTGGACTTCAGTTTACAGACTTCAACTCCTAAATTTCACTCCCATGCTGGCTGGGGATTTCTGGGAATTGAAGTCCACAGATTTTAAAGTTGCCAAGCTTGGAAACCCCTAGTCTAGTCCCACCTTGGTGCTTTTTTCACCTCCCCTGGTACTTTTCCACAAGAGTGACATTGCCTTACTCAGTTATCTGGGAATTATCTGAGAATCATAACTTGGATTTACAAACTGTTCACTTCCCACATGCTGCATAGGTTGAAATCTCTATTTGGGGGGCCTGTTTTGAGTGGATTACACATGTTCCACTTTTCATAGATGTTCATTCCCACAAACATTTAGAACTAAAGTATGTGTCATTGTGCCATTGTATAAGATTAATGCTATATGCTAATACATGATATTGGAATTACTAAGAGAGGGCCATTGTTCAAAATGATTATATGTAATTAAGCATGGTTGACATATTTTACCATCATGCAGCTTAAAGAGATATGAAGGTAACAGGCTTAATTCGTGGCATTTTCAGAAAGAACTAGAAAAGATTCTTGAAGCCTGAATAGAATTTTGAAGCTTCTCTGTCTCTTTTGATCTTTTGAAAGAGCCATGGTGGCACAGTAGTTAGAATGCTGTATTGCAGGCTAATTCTGCCGACTGCCAGCAGTTCAATCCTGACTGGCTCAAGGTTGACTCAGCCTTCCATCCTTCTGAGGCTGGTGAAATGAGGACCCAAATTGTTGGGGGAAATTGCTGACTTTGTAAACCACTTAGAGAGTGCTGTAAAGCACTATGAAGCGGTATATAAGTCTAAGTGCTGTTGCTATTGCTATCGTGCAAGTTCCATACACTAAGTCACTTTTATACCGAGGAAGAATAATCCCATTATTATTTTTTTGGCCACACTTCTGAGTAGAAGATTTTTTTTTATGCCAAAGCAAAACCAAGTCAAGGCTATCTTGCTTCTGGGTGAGTCCAGTTCTGAAGTCTGATTTAGATTTCCTGTGTTCGTAACAAAGAAGCCTTACAGTAAAGGTGGATGAAAAGAAAACATTTTACAACTCTGTTGTAGGCAGAATGATTACTTTTTCGCATGCCTCAGGTTATCCTTCATGGTGACAAGCATGGTGTGGGCTAAAGAGGTTTAACACTTTAATATTGTTCCAGAGGGGAGAGAAAAATAACTTCCAACATCCTTTGGAGTGTATGATATCACCTACTGTCAAGGTGGTGGGAATTATTTGAATAAATTAATATTGCCATACATACCAAGTCTTTCTTTCTTTCTTTCTTTCTTTCTTTCTTTCTTTCTTTCTTTCTTTCTTTCTTTCTTTCTTTCTTTCTTTCTTTCTTTCTTTCTTTCTTTCTTTCTTTCTTTCTTTCTTTCTTTCTTTCTCCTGCATACAATATTAGCCATCATGTTTCTGATAGAAAGAAAATTGCTTCAAGTTGTGATTTAGAGGGCAATGTGGAAGATTAAAAAAAAACTTGTCCTACTGCCATATAGGTGATATACTTCACTGACTATTTTGAAAGCCTTCCACACATTTTATGTTCCTTTGGTTTTCATACAAAATGTGTCTCTGTGTATTAAGCACTTTCAATGTGAATCATCTGGCTTTTATGTCCTCCCTTATATTCTCCTGGAGTGGGGAGCAAAAAGAAAATCCTATTCATGAAAATGAGCAATTTAAATCCAGCCTCATTGTGAAATAACCATCAGGGTTGAGAAGATACTGCTTCTTTTCTTTTCTTTTCTTTTCTTTTCTTTTCTTTTCTTTTCTATTCTTTTCTATTCTATTCTTTTCTTTTCTTTTCTTTTCTCTATTCTCTTTTTTCCTCTTTTCTCTTTTCTCCTTTCTTTTCTTTTCTCATCCTCTTTAAAATTGAAAGAAAAGAAATTACTTTCATTTTTAATAAAGCCTGTCTTCTTAGGAATTTTTAAATATTCTGGAGAATTTCTTAGGAAAGGGGCATTTCTGAGCTTACTTTACATTATAACATGTCAAAGAGGTCAAAGGTGAAAGTTTTCTTCATTCGCTCCTTCTGAGTTGCCATTTTGCCAGTACTAATACTGGAAAAACCCAGCACTCTACGTTGGTTCCGTTGCATAACTAAGTCAGCTAATCCAGATAAATGCTTCCTTAGAACAATCATATCTCAGTTAGATCATCATGCTAGGATCACTTAGGATTTGGTAAGATGTTGAATTCTAATTCAAAGTTGTGGTTTGTCTGTGTGTCTGTGTGACTATGTCAAAAAGTTAATGAAGCATTGTGTTAATGAAGCACTGCATGCATGTAACACATTTAAGTGGTGGACGTTTTTGATTACACACTTGTTTCCCATCCTCCCCGTCACAAGTCCCATCACAAGTCTCTCACTTGACGTGAACCATGCCTGACCCATCACAAGACCCATGATAAGACCCTCATCTGACTTGACCCTTACCTGATGTGACCTCCCCATCACAAGACTTACTGACACACAAAGCCCTTATAAGCAGAAGAACACCAACACTGACACCCCCTAAATTCTGCTGAAGATGTTACCTCGCCTGGTAATGAAAGATTCGGAAACCAATCCACAAACTCGGAGAATGAATCTCCACCCCTACCGTTGTTTCCTTCCTTCTCTGTTGATGGTCCGGATTCCATTTTCAGAAATATTTTTTTTTCAGATGACTTTCCACTATTTGTTTGGAAAAGACATAAAAATTAAAGTAATGCTCCAAACTTGATGACAAAACTTATTGTTCTGGTTTAAAAAAAATAAAAAAAATACAAACACGAAAAGCCACTCTCTAAGGAAATTGGCTATTTAATGCAAAGGGCCATTTCTGAATAATTCTGAAACTTGAATTTATGAATGTTTAGCCCTCTATATTTTACTACAAGAATTCTGTCTGTATGGCTGATTCATAGCAACACATTATTTATATTATATTATGAATATTTAGGGTAAAGCATTTCATGCCTAAGTTGTACTATATATTAAAAAATAAGGCATTATAATAATAATAATAATAAAGTTGGAAGGGACCTTGGAGGTCATCGAGTCCAACCCCCTGCTCAGGCAGGAAACCCTATACCATTTCGGACAAATGGCTCTCCAGTCTCTTCTTAAAAACTTCCAGTGTTGGAGCATTCACCGCTTCTGGAGGCAGGTTGTTCCACTGGTTAATTGTTCTAACTATCAGGAAGTTTCTCCTCAGTTCCAGGTTGCTTCTCTCCTTGACTAGTTTCCATCCATTACTTCTTGTCCTGCCCTCAGGCGCAGGACAAGAAGTAATGTTGGTATGTGTATATGTGTGTGTGTGTGTGTTTGTGCTTGTTTCTGTGTGTGTGTGTGTATTTACACACAGACATACATACAAACACACATATGCCTAGCTGTGATGCCAGGCTTATCTCTAAGCAAATAGTTTCTCATTCAACAAACTCTTCCTATAATGGGAGTATTAGGATAGAATGACAAATTCAGGATTGCTCAGGATGCTTGGTAGAATTTATTATCTCTATATCCAAAGGAAACCAATCTCAATAACTGGATTAAAATCCAGAGTGGAATGCCCTTCTCTTTGGGATTTCACCCCAAATTCTCCAGAGCATAATACGTTGCTGAATAAAATATGCTTAGTAATATGAAATTTGAAGCTTGCAGATACATATCCCTTAAGATTTAGTAGTCTATGTTTCCATTATTTATAATAATGATAAAGTTTTATATACTTAAATATGTGTTCAGATAGGGTTTTGTGTGTTTTGTAAAACACAGATTAATATCAAGAAAGGTATGGAAAAGATTTATGAGGAAAATGTTCACAGCTGACATAAGCTGATAGGAAAAGGTTTCTGTGCTTAACTGGAATCCACTGAAATTAATAAATCTGCTTACAGTTATAAGAATAGTTTATTTGATGGATTTCAACTCTTATTTTTATTTCATTCTTTCATTCATTCATTCAACACTTATATAGCTGCTCATTTCACAAATGTGGCTGGTAATCTTACAAGAAAAACAGGCCATAGAAGAGACAAATATAAAAAAAAATATATTCCAAGTAAAAATATTACTTTAATGTTATTTATTGAACATATAATTTTAAAGATGTGTTTTAAACAAATATATTTTAATTAAAATATATTTTAAAGAGGTTGTCGGGTAATTGTTATTAAAATCATGATCATCTTTTCATCCCAACCGAAATCTCATTAAAATCATATAATTTGTGCACTGCTTCCATACCTTTCCAGTGAATTGGACTTCCTCATATGGCAAGGGTGGAAAGGAGAGTGAAGATAGCCTGAACAAAGTTTGTAATTTCTCAAATTTGAAGCGTTATGTTATTATGGAAAATCAAATTGCTTTGATCTTCCACCTGGAAGACTACCCAGTTTGGTGCCCTGATGTGATTTGGTAAATCTGAATAGCCTAAATGAAACCATTTTATTCTGTTTAACCAAAGTGCTGCAGTGAAAAGCTATTCCACAGAATATGCAATGCTCAACAAACAATGTGTTGAATTTGCTGCTTCATAATACGTTTCAAGGATGATTCAGTCAATGTATTGTGGAAACTGAATCAACCTAGTGAAGATTTGCACAACCTGGTAAAATTCTTTCAACAGTGAGACCAATAGGTGTTAACCTTACCAGGTAGATCACACAGGAAACGTGACCAGATGAGCTAATGCTACTTTATTGTAAACTACCTTAACAGAATCTTGCACTTCTGAAAGTACAATTGTTTGTCATCACCATTACAGCCCTAAAATCAAGGGAGGGTCCTTCCTGATACTCTTGCTCCATCCACTATGCAGCTGTGAGTTATTCTCTCTCTTGTCCAACCTTTCCTTTGGCAGTCCTAAAAGTGCTTTTCCAAAAGGCAACTGGACCTTCTTGTTGTTGTTTTTTTCTTTGAAAACATTTTGCTTCTCATTCAAGACGTTTCCCAGAGGGGGAAAAAAAAACCACAAGAAAGTCCAGTTGCCTTTTGGAAAAGCACGTTTGACCTGGATGATGGAGAATCTCCATAGACAGCAGCATCTTTCAGCCCTATCTCTTAAGGTTATTCCCACCCAATACAATAGAATTCTGGTCCCATGTTGCTAGCAGACAAAAGAACTCTTAATTATGGAAGCCTGGATGAACATATTCAGGAGTAAAATCAAGGGTAGATAGAATATGAATTCTTTTTCAAAAATCAAGCTTCTGTTTCACCCTGCCATTAAGTTTCCACATTGTGTTACCTCATGCATTTGGGTATTTGTCCATTGTCATGATTTTTATACTCTGTTTTTAGAACTGGAAGTTTTCCTGGCTGCAGCTCTACACAAAGCATACAGAAGCATCTCTAAGTTGCCTAAGCAACTGGGCAACTTTTTGATCTATCGTTGTGCTCTGAAGAGGGAGAAGTACAATGATTATGCTAGAAATGTCCACCCAAATAAAATGACATAAATTGGAGGGGAGGATACAACACAATGCAGAGACATCAAGTTGCTGGAAATATTGGCAAACGTAGAATGCAACCTCCCATTCGGACAAGCCTGACTAATCATGCTGCCAATGGAACAGTTGTTCCAGACTGTACAAAGTCAGACGTTACTCATTCATAATGAATAAAAACAGGGAACATCTGTTCTGTACTGATGTCCCGACTCCAAAATGACTACAGTTTCACTCTTTGATAAAGGCATTCAGAAATGTGTTCTCAGCATGGCCCATAAGAAATTTGGAAAGTGTAGTCCAAAGGGATCAGGAGAGCACCAGGCTCATGAAGATGTCTCTCTACTGGAATAAATTTTGATTAACTGTTGTTGTTGTCTTGTCAATTGATCCATAATAAGTACAACACTGTAAGAGCCTTAGAGAGCACTGTGGAAATTGATGCCCTATGGGCGATATAAAAATACTGACAAACACTGGGAAGAGTCACAAAACAACACAAGGGGGATTCTATACTATCTAGAATCACATACCCATTAATCAGGATATTGCATCCATTCATTTTAAATGGGTATTTACTAATTTAAGGGCCCCCCAAGTAAGCAAGATAAAACAGCACAGCTATTTTTCATGGATGCTGAACAGTTTAAAATATTCATTTGGTTTGAATACTCAATAAACTCTACTGAAGAATTGCATGTCACGGGGGGGGGGGGAATCATCAGCTACTTTTCCTAAGCTGTCCTGAGGTTAAAGCATAACCAAATTGCTCTAAAAGAGAAATCACACCTCTCTAATCTTCCTGTCAGTCTCTGAAATAATGATAAATACTCCTGTCTTATTGAAAGATCAGGCTGTGTTGTCTTGGGAAAGAAAGAAAGAAAGAAAGAAAGAAAGAAAGAAAGAAAGAAAGAAAGAAAGAAAGAAAGAAAGAAAGAAAGAAAGAAAGAAAGAAAGAAAGAAAGAAAGAAAGAAAGAAAGAAAGAAAGAAAGAAAGAAAGAAAGAAAAAGAAAGGAAAGAAAGAAAGAAAGAAAAAGAAAGGGAATCTTAGAACATTTGGGCTATTTTCAGTTAAGAATAAACTGAAGAATAAAGAAGAATAAATAGGAAGATCATGTTTGAAATATATAATTATATACCCAGCATAATCAGATAAGTATTTTCTCATCTTCCATATTATTAGTCTGGAATTTAGCCAATGAAGTTGAATTTCCTCCTTACACAAGGCATAATTCAAATTTGCATTTGCCGGGTGCAGTAGGCTTTAATGGAGGCTACAGATTCCTAGATGATAAAGAAGATAAAGCTACAAAGCTACCTCGTCATCACCATCACAGAAATTTTTAAATACCAGCTCCTTGAAAATGTGAGCTGGTGCCTCCTCCTCCTACACTTATATCTCACTTATGAGCTGGAGTGTCTACACAAGGAGTCAAGAAAGTCTTGGGTTCTGCCATTTTGGCTTTTTCTTAGCGCCCTCTTGCAGACACCCCTGCCTGTAAGCTTCCAAGAAACACCAACATAAGACATAGATATACTATCACAAGCTTCCCAGGAAAACAACTCATCTCAAATTGATTTATTCATAATATTCAAGCACATAATATTCTATTCGAAGAAGAATTGATGCCTTTGAACTCTGGTGCTGGCGTAAGTTACTGCATAATATCATGGACAGCCAGAATAACTAACAAAGAGGTGCTGAATCATATAAAACCAGATGCATCATTAGAATCACAAGACAACATCTGATTCACTTTGTCTGTGTCATGCATGCAAATTCATTGGAAGGGTTAGTGGAACCAGAAGAAGGAGCAAGAGAAGAACACGCTGGCTTGTAACGTGAAATTTGATACAAAGGTGAACAGCCAACAACCGGAAGAAGCTGTGCTTGACAGGATGGCACGGAGAGCACTTGCCTGTAAAGTTGCCAAGAGTTGGACATGGCTGAATGGTTAACACAACAACATTCAAGGACTCAGTTATGGAACAGCCATGAGGACGGGCTAGGAATCAAGTAGTCCTTATCAAACTTTCTACCAAGCTACTGCCAGTTGGACATAAGTGTTGAAGACCACTGCCTTTCTCTGCATTCACTTCCAATGCATCTTGCCCACTCAACCTTTTGGAAGGGAATAAAACTATCCCACTGTCATAGATGGCATACTGCCAATGTGGATGTCCAATTGTCCAATCAAGTGCCAGTGGATGGCTGTCAGATGCCCATATTCACTTTCTTTGACGCTCGCTCACAACTGCCATAACGAAGGGGGAGGGGGCATCTGGGAGGAAAAGCGTGCTGGAGGTGTGAAAGAAGGCTGTGGGAATTTGGAGGAGGTGTCAAACGGAGGTGTCAAATGGAGCCATCTTCCTGCCTTCAAGGACGCTGGCCCTGGGAAAGGAATTTACAGCAGCGCCTGGGGCACCGGGTTCCCGAAACATCAAAACAGAGCCTGATTGGACTATTCTCCCAAGGGGGAGGGTTTTGGACATTGGGGATTATTTTCAATATATGATTTTCACATGGTTTTCTTTAGAGCCTTGCCTAGCTGACGCTGCACTCAGCATCTCTAGTAAAAGTACCTTTTCTCTAACACCGATGGAGTCAAGGATCGTTCTTTCCTAGGCAAAAGGCTGTGGTCAGTCTGACAGCTGGCTATCCTGGGTCAAGACAGAGCTATATTAATTTGGAGCAGATTACTTCTTCCAACTTGAACATTTCTTTTTTCTCTCTCTCTCTCTTCCCCTACCTCTTGGGCAAAGAATTAACCTCAGAAGAATGAGATTTTTTTCTGAATTTGAACCTCTCTTGCAATAGTTCCAACATATTGGGGAGCTCCCGGGATACCTTCTCAGGAATATTGCAGGCTAGAGTGAGTTAGAAATGCTAATTGCTTTATTATTAATTGAAAGCTATATTTAAACATATTTTTCCTATGTAAAGGACATTTTAGAGCAGGAAGCAATCAAGCGAATGTATTTTGTTTGACTAATACCTCCCTCTCTTTAGGATACTGATATTTAGAATTATTTTTTCCCCAGTTACATAATCTAACCATTTTTATCAGCTAATTGTCTGATAAAAATATTAAAATTCCTTACAGATACCCCATGCAAACCACAGCCAGAAGCCTCTTGCTGGAAAGTTAGTATTAGGCAAAACATGTATTTTCCCCTCTTTACATAAAATAATACCTTCTTTGACCAGACACTAGGATATAAAATGGGACTTACTTTTAAATAAACGTGACTGTCATAGTGCTATAAGGTTATGATTATTCAGTGGATGGAAATCAGGTTCAACATAAATGACATACCTGTATTGATCTCTAAAATCAAGGAAGTGTATTCAATATATTTCAAAAGCATTGTCATCCCTTCCAGGTAGAACAGACTAGTAAACCAAAATTATGAATAGTAATTTCATTTCTGCTCTAGACTGAGATTTAATTTATCTGACAGTTGTCTTGGTTGTGACTTTTCCTCCTGTTCCTTCTTACACCCCATTAAAATAGTTTTATTTATCCATTAGCCAGTCATGACTTTCTCAATGACCTAATTTATATTAAACCATGGTTTGCTTACCTCTCATTTGTTGAGTGCATCACAACTGCAGGGGTCTATGCACCTGATAAGCTATAAGCCATAGTTTGCAAAGTATAATAACTTGTTTCCACACACAATACAGTACTTAACCACTTAATGGCTCAGTACAATGTTTCAACCCCATTAGTATCTTCCATATAGAGCTATTATAGTTCCTGTTTTTCAAAGATAAAATGGATGGTGAGTTCCTTTGAGTTCACTGGAGACAGTAGAATGCAAATTAAATTTGCTACATGCATACTCTTAATGAAATAGAAGATCAACTTTTTAACCACTAATGACCATTGAAAAACAATTCTACTGTGCAGTTTAGTAAAAAGTCAACCATAGCAAAAATGTTCATTGGTGAATATTTCACAATGCTGAAACAGTTTACTGGTCCAAAAGGTTTATCCAACCCCAAACCAACATATTTGAAAGAAATATAACAACAAAACAGTTCATAGAAGTAAATGCTGGAGAGCTGTAGCAATGAAATTGCCTCCAGAGATAATGGAGCAATTTCAGCCATTGCTGGAATCACTCTCAAAGATGAAAGAGGTCCATTCTATATTAATGACAGGGTTGGAGTATGCTGTTGTTATTATTAAATTTATATGCTGCATGACTGCCAGCAACACTGAGTAGTTCAAGGTGTGCAACATTTTCATTGGTTGAAAGACACAATTGGGGTCTTGGTGTGCTGAGAGTCAAATTAGAGAAAGTAATAGGGAAAAGTAGAAAGTGATGTTTAAGTGTAATTAAAAGTAATTGGCACGGTTATTCTCCAAGCATGTATGTAATAGCTCTGGCCCATTAGCAAAGTACAAACTGATAACCAACTCTGAAGGTCTTTCAAGGTGACATCTTAGGATTCAGGAGCTACATGTGGACCTGGAACCTTGAGTTATTTATCTATGGAATCCCAAATGTGTGGGGTTTTTTTATTCTTTTTCCAAAAGGCAATGGGACTTTTTGGGGTATTTTCTTTGAAGCTTTTAAGATGAGAAGTTAAAAATAACCCCACCTTTGGGACAACCATGATCTGGATGATTGAGACTCTCTATCGACACTTATCTCTGGATACTTTTTAATTCAATTAAATTGGGAGACTGTCCATAACTGAAACCCCCTTGAACATTGTAGCTCCCCATTTTCCAAATGTAGTTCCATTTCCAGGTAAAAGAGTTACATCAGGGGTGCCATTTGAGGCTTTTGCTGTCAATCTACTATTCTATTTATCAGTCCCTGCAATTGTCAGAGGGACAAATTGCTCCTGTTATGTACAAGAGAGGTTCAAAAGCATTGATATGCATGAAGTGCCTGTCCAAACAGGCAGCATTTGCTTGTGTCATGATGAAGGAATATGTTCCCATTTAGTAATGGAATGGGCAAAAGAGATTTCAGACCAAACAGTTGTGAGCAATTTATTAGATCAAGCAAAACTCCTGCTGGTTAACCTGATTTTCTTCCTGCATAAAAATATAATCTGTGCAGATACAAACTTCTGTGAATTTCAGGAAAGTTCCATAATAGACCCACAAGCTTTGAATGATTGGATTGAATGTGTTATTGTGCCTGTTACAAGCTGAACAAACACAGATTAGACAAGTTTTTGTTCACACGTGGGTTGGTTATAAAAAGGAAGAACAAAACAAAGAAAATGTTCCAAACAAATACGGCTTAATATAAATGGAAATGAAGGCAATATAAATCTTGATCTATTGTAACCTAATAATGAAAGGTGTGCTATTAAAAAAAACTTGGATAAATGGCCGGGACCGTTTGTAATAGGGTTGATGTCTTGTTTTAAAAATAAGGTTTATTTTGCTTCTCTCTCGACTTTCTGGTGATTTCAAAAAATGATGGTAGCTACATTGGTCGAAATAAATCTTCTGCCTTTGAAACACATTTTGCCATGGACATCATCAATATTCTCCTCAAGAAGTTTGGAGAAGCTTTGATTTCTCTTGTTGCTTTTCTCCTTTTTCAACCTCCCACCTCACAAAGTAGGCAACCATGAGACACAGTCCTGCCTTAGCCATGAAAAGCCAACGGGTGACCTTGAATCGGTCACTCTCTCTCTCTCTCTCTCTCAGCCCAACCCACGCCAAAGAGGAGGAAGATGAGTTGAATGGGTTACTACCTTGAGTTATTAGTAAAAGTAATAAAGCTGGGATAGAAATAGATAAGCAATAGTGGCGAATATCTGTAGCTCAGGTGTAGGATGAGGGTGGAGGTTCGTTCTCCGAGCTTGCTGGTTGGTTTCTGAAAGTTTTATTACCAGGCTAGGTAACATCTTCAGCGGAGTTTAGGGGATATCAGTGCTGGTATTCTCTTCTGAATCCCACCACTGGTCCCTTCCCCTTACAACGTAAAGAGAATGCTGATAAAATCACTTCTCTGTAGTTGCCCTCAGGCTGTAGAAGAACACAAAATACATCGAAACTCCTTGCCGTTCATAAATTGCTTAAATCCTGGTTGTGCTACTATTTGGAACTTAATGTCTGAAAGTTGCCTTTTAAATAAATTGCTAGTTGTTTGTGACTCTTTTTTTTTTATTATATACAGTTTTCCATTTTATGAACCACCTTAAGTTGTTCAGAAATGAACAGTGTATAAAATCAGATCATAAATATATGATAAATAAAATAAATATGGTCCCTGCATGCTTTGGCCTGCAGCTAGACTTGAAAACTAAGCAGGCAGAGAAATCCTATTGGAAATCTGGCTGAGGACAACCCTCAAAATATGCTTTTTTTTTGTAAAGCTATGCTTTCAGCCTGAAATAGGTTCCATTCACTTAATTTGGAAGGTATTTCAAAAGTAGGAAAAAGTAGCTTGCTCTTTCAAATATCACAGACTGGGTGATTATGGCTGTATATCAGTCAAAGGATATTAAGAAATAGTCTTGCAAAAGATTTCTAAAGACAAAGAAAATGCCCCTTCTTTTTCTATGGTTGATTAGCGGTCATTTTATATTTTTATAACCTTTAAGTGATCGTGGGACTATAGCTAATGATAGTCATCTAGCCATTTGACCTTTTCCAATATGGCAAAATGCCAGTTGAGTTACAATACTTCCATCTCAGCTACAATTTCACACTTGATTTTTGCAAGTTATTCATATAAAGCGAACCATTAAGATTCATTCAAGGTTTGGAGAATTCATTTCCATTTAACAGCCACTTGGTTGCAGGTTGGTTAGAATTACTCTTTACAACACAGTATTATTCAGATAATAGGTGGAGATACGGAATAAAATATTGCAATGTAGAGGTCCATTTAGGAACATTTTTTTGTGCTGTATCTCATTCAGCTCTCCCCTTGCATTCCTTTAGTCACCATGATATTAAAAAATGACTCTAGAAAGAGTGCAGAGAAGAGCAACAAAGATGATTAGAGGATTGGAGGCTAAAATATATGAAGAATGGGTATGTCTAGTTTATAGAAAAGGACTAGGGTTGACATGATAGCAGTGTTACAATATCTAAGGGGCTGCCACAAAGAAGAGGGAGTCAAGCTATTCTCCAAAGCACCAGAAGAAGCAATGGATGGAATCTAATCAAGGAGAACCAACCTAGAACTAAGGAGCAATTTCCTGACACTGAGAACAATTAATCAGTGGAACGACTTGCCTCCAGAAGTTGTGGGTGCTCCAACACTGGAAGTTTTTAAGAAGAGATTGGACAGCCATTTGTCTGTAATGGTATAGGATCTCCTGCTTGAGCAGGGGGTTGGAATAAAAGACCCCTAACTCTGTTATTCAGTTAACTGCACAATAGAAAGCCTGATATTCCTTCCTGAAATGTATTCTGGATTCCCAGGAGAGAGCGGCTGCATTTCCGAGGGCAAAGAAGCTTAGATAGTTTGAGGGAGGAAGAGAGCTAACATGGTTTCTCCTGAGCAATTCTCAGAGTATCTCTATAGCGATGCAAATAGCTGCTTTAGCTTGGCAAGATTTCTGCCTATAGATGGAAACTGCTCAGAAGTAATCCCACATTTTTTGGGTTCTTGGGACCTGACCCTTCCATTATTATAAATATTATCCAAGAATCCAAGTTCCACCATTCAGCTTGGCACCTTGCCCTGCCTAAAATTATTGATACCAGTAGAAAAGCGATGGATATTTTTAATCCATTAATCCTTTTCATCTTATCCAGTGTTGTTTGTGAATGCTGACTGCTTTAGGAACTACACTTTCGTGTTTATAAATATATGAATGCTACAATACAACTGAATTTCACAAGGTAGTTTGAGAAGTTTGAATTAGGTAAAATGAGAGTAATCCTCACTGAATTCAACAAAGTCTGTTCTTCCTGCATAGATATGAATAAAAATGCTCTGTAAACAGATCGATATATTATTCTTGAAGAAGTCTTCAAATCTGGCATTAATATATTCCCAAACACCAGCACTAGTTGCATTAATATTGACTATTATACTTACTACTAAGGAGAATTCTCCCATGCTTTTCTATTTTTAAACTATATTTTCTACTTTAAAATATGCAGTGTTAGATACAAATAGTAAGGGCAGGGGGAGAGTAGAATAATCCATAATTATTTGGCACCATTTTATAACTCTAGGCTAGTTTTGTTTTAAATTTTCTAATTAATTCTATGCAAATTTTAAAAAAGAGGAAATGAAACATAATTAATATTGCATTTGAAGAATGTGGTGTGCCTGGTTGGCTTGGCATCTTAATAACTGAGGTTTTGTTTTTCAAATTCAATCATGTATTCTATTCATTACTAAAATTTGCCATGTTATATTCCTAGCTGGGCCTTAAAACAGAGTATTACTTTTTAACCAGATTTCAAATAGCGAGGCTTTATTTTTTTCTTGCCAGCTGATTTATCTTTTAAAAGTTAATGGAGAATTCTTCAAATGCTTTTCTGTTGATTCAAAATGTCTTCATTGTATTGCACATTCTTAAGTAAATGTGAATTTTGACTATTAAGTAACTATTAAGTGGGCAAAGAGGATTCTAAGAGTTTTGAAGAAATTGGGGCCCTGCGCTTGTTCCAATATTCCAGTCTTAATTCAGACCTGAAACTGGGGAAGGATTGCGAAGGAACCGATTAAGTAATTTAAGCTGTTTGGGGACCTTTCTTTGCTGTGATATTGTTAGGGGTTAGGGTTATGGGAGTTATGGGAACGTCCATGTGGCAAGTATGCTACTCAGCACAGCACATTAAGTCATAAAATTCTAGCCGTGCGCCACCTGTAAATAGTTTGATTTTAATGGCCATTCAGGTAGTCTGGATCACCAATTCTCATTTCCCAGTGACCAATTAAATTATGCCCTAACAATCCATGCTTTTTTCTTCTTCTCAAATTGCACTGTTCTCTGCATTTGTGTATATCTATCCGCCTTTTTACAAACAGTCCTGGAAGGTTGCCTATTCTTGTACATTGACATGGGAATGTGTTTTAAACCCAGGTAATGAAAGCCACAAACTTAAATTAACTCCATCTTAATTCCATGTCATATAGACTGGATATTGACTGTGCATTAGTTTATCGTCTGTACTCTTTGGACTGTTTGCGCTGTCCTTTGCCCTATTTTGTGACATGGGCTGGAGAAGATAGGATGGAAACTTTTTTTTTTCTAAATTTCCTTCAACTAGTTTGTGTTGGAATCTATCCCTTGGTGGGAACAATGATCCCTCTCCAAATTATCTCTGGGGAAAGAACAGTCTTTATACAGTACTACAAATCTGAAGCTTCCATTTTCTGGATTCTGGTCTATTCCAGCCAATAAATAAGCCGAGCCTCTTTTTAAAAAAAAGAGTGATGAAGTAATCAGGGAGAAAAGAATAATGTATGCTGAGCGTGCTAATTGCACCATGTATAGCTCCATTGAAACAGGAAGAAAGAAGGTAGAAAAAAATTCAGTATACTGCACTTCAACCTATTTCAATGAAGTAGAGTTCCAGTATTCATGTAGAGCGGGGGGTCTTCTAACTTGGCCCTTTTATGACTTGTGGACTTCAACTCCCAGAATTCCTCAGCCAGGCAAGGGCCACGTTTGAAGACCCCTGATGTAGGGTCTGTTTTACTTCTAGGTCTGGCTCAAGGAGTTGACATGTGATGCTGCATCCCAGAGGTAGCCATGTTTAGCTTGCTTAGAGTTGGGTAATAAGACCAAACGTGATCAGCTCCCTGCTGCTCCCTGCTGAAACAGTAGTACTAACAGCAAGCACAACTACTACTCTAGCTACTGAAATGCAATTGAGCTGATAGGCAACCGATTTGAAGAAGCTTTGAACCGATCCAAGAAGCTTCTTCAGTCTGACTGGATGGTGGGGAATGCAAGGATTTATATTCCTTGCAGACAGCTGGTCATTTGCATTCTTTTACGGGGTCATTGGGGCTCATCTGGAGGATTATCTGTGTCCTCAGGGTCACCTGAGTAGTGCAAATGTGTGTGGAACCTTCTGACTGCAGGATGTTTTGCCCTGTTTCTATAGTCTACAATGTTTTCTGGAAATCCATATTCCTGCACCATTTGAGGGTGGTTCAGTCCAAAGAGCATAGCTAAATGTCTATGGAGATTCTCACTCATCCAGGTGATGGTTGTCTCAAAGATGCTTTTTCCTGGAAAAGCACCTTTGGGACAACCATGACCTGGATGACTGGGAATCTCCATAAACATCTGACTTCCTTCTGATCCTGTTCCAGAATATATTAGCATAAAGAAGGTTGGTGGTGAGGATGATGGTGTTGTCAGCATCTAAAAATATTGAGCACAGTTTGTTCAAACCATCTACATCTCCAAAGCAAATACATATCCAACCGTTCCCCATAGGTAAGAGGAGGCCCTGATATTTCTTGGCAATGTTTGCTTGGTGTTTTTTTTCCCCCTCCCATAAAGACTCACACAGAACACGGGATGTGCAAATAAACAGAAACAGAAACACAAAGTCGTTAAGGTGAAATAATTCTGCCCTTCAAATAGACATAAAAATGAACCTTTTTAGAAAAGTGCAATCTGTACGTCTTACAGTTGGCAGGGGCTTTTAACTAGATGCTGTCATTTTCTGAGTAAATTCAAGGCAGTGGCCTTATCCTTTCCCCCAGGCTGTTTATCCAAAAGAAAAAAACAACCTCCCCATTAATGCTGTTCCTTGCCAGTACAGATGCAAATTGCTCTAAACTGTAACTTCAATTGCAATTTTCAATGGGAAACAGATAAGGGGAATGTATTTTATGTTACATTCCCAATCTAAATGATAGCTTTCCCAAAACACGCTGCAGAGAAGTTGTTGTTGTTGTTCAGTCATTAAGTTGTGTCTGACTCTTTGTAACCCCATGGACTATGGATAGCCCTGCCCATCGTCTTCCAGTGTCTCCTGGAGTTTGCTCAGATTTATGTTCATTGCATTGATGACACTATCTAATCATCTTCTCCTCTGCCCTCCCGTTCTCCTTTGGCCTTCTGTCTTTCCCAACATCAGGATCTTCTCCAAGGAGTCCTCTCTTCTCATTAGGTGGCCAAAGTAATTGAACTTCATCTTCAGGATTTGCCCTTCCAAAGAACAATCAGGGTTGAGTTCCTTTAGGATTGACTGATTTGATCTCCTTGCAGTCCAAGGGACTCTCAAGAGTCTTCTCCAACATCACAATTCGAAAGCATCATTTCTTCAGTGCTCAGCCTTCCTTATGGCCCAACTCTCACTGCCATTGTGGAGAGGTTACATTCATACAACCAGCTAAGCCTACTTCTATATCAGACACAAACTGAGCAACATGGTATATGCAGTACAATGCAGTGAGCCATGTGCAGATCTGTATATTGGGGAAACAAAACAACAACTTCATAAATGTATGGCACAACATAGGAGAACAAACCCATCAGGACAAGAGTCAGCAGTCCATCTGCATTTAAAAGACAAAGGCCGCTCTTTCAAAGACAGCAAAGTCCACATTTTGGACAGAGAGGACCGCTGGTTTGAAAAAGGGGTCAAAGAGGTCATCTATGTCAAAACTGAACAGCCCTCTCAACAGAAGGAGTGGGAGATACGACAACACCTTTCTCCAGTCTACAACACAGTCCTTTCAAGTTCCAAGAAGGCTCCACACCCATTTGCACTACACAAGTGACCCTGAAGATACAGATAAGCCTCCAGGTAGCATTAACGACTCACTAAAAGAATGCAAATTAACAGTTGTCTGCAAGGACTATAAATCTTTCCATTCAGTCAGAACTGAAGAAGCTTCTTGGATGAGAAGTGAAACATCTTCAAAGAAAAACAAGGAAGTCCAGTTGCCTCATGAAAAAACATCTTTGGGATAACTATGACCCGGATGACTGAGAATCTCCATAGACACCTACTTCTATAGTTTTCTATCAGATGCTTTCACAAAACGCACAGTGTGCATGTTCTAAAACAGCAGTAGCCATCTTATGCCCCTCCAGATGTTGTAGTACGGCAACACCAAGCATTGCATGATATTGACAATCCTTCCAAGGGATGCTATGACTTGTATTTGAGCTATATCTAATAGACCACAAGTATGTCTTTATTTCATTTATATAGGTGCCCATCTTACATATGTAACTCTAAATTGCATTCTTTGCCTAAATCCTTACTTAATCCTTCAGCATTGCAAGTCATGAAATCTGTATTTTAAGCCACTCACAAACATGATCTCTCCTACCTTGGTATTGCAATGTCTGGAGAGGAATACAGAGAAGGGGAGAGGGGATGTTAAAGCCAAAAAAAGAAAAAGAATCACTGACCATTAATTGATTTTCAACCTCCCAAAAGCTCCCAATAGCATACGCCTATACAGGTTTGCCATTGCACAACACAAAATTCCAAATGTGTTGGTTGCAACCCTTTCATCACCTTTCATCTTGCAATCTTTCTTGCCACAGTTGTTAAGTGAATCACTGCAGTTGTTAAGTTAGTAATAAGTGACTCTCAGGCTTCCCCGCTGACTTTGCTTGTCAGAAGGTCGCAAAAGGTGATCACGTGACCCCAGGACACTGAAACGGACATAAATATGAGCCCGTTGCCAAGCATCTGAATTTTGATCCTGTGACCGTGGGGATGATGCAACAGTTGTTAAGTGTGAAAAACAGTCACAAGCGACTTTTTTCAGTGCTGCTGTCACTTTGAATGCTCACTAAATGGACTGTTGTAATCAAGGATTACCTGTGCTCTTTCTTCTGGGGGGTACGTGATGGGTGCTGTTACCCAAATCTTTGGAGGGAACCACATGGAAAAAGTGCAATGTATTGGTTACCCTGGCTCAGAAGTTCTACCTTAAATGAGATGCTGAGAAGGTCCAGGATTTCACAAAAGTGGTTTCATTTTGCCTGTAGATCAATTTCCACGGTCCCTTTTTTCTACAATGTCCATGCCACTCTATGTCTTCTGGGAAAATGTTTAAAAGATATAGAGTGGCGTGAACTTATAGAATGTAATAAAGATTGTATTATTATTCCAAAAGGAGAAAGAGGGAAAGTATTGTAAATGACAGATAGAACAACAAAAGCTAATATGCCATCTTGTGTCAAAGGAATCCTTCAGACTTAATAAGGTTGCCTTATTTTTAGTAATCTAAGAATCACAAAGTAATCAGACAATAGATGTTTTTTCCTGGAAATTGTTTTGAGCCAATCCTTCAAGAACAGTTCCAATTGCAGATGTTAAAAAGCTACTATTTATCATCGTTTGATTCATTCCTTGTTGCTCTAAGCCCTTGGTTATTTGAAGAATTTTGCTTATATTGTCATGAAGCAGCTGAAAAGCCATAAATCTTCCAAGCTATTCTAATAGTAGACTTTCAAGGAATCTTAAAGGCCTTGGAGGGTTTAAGGAAAGAAATGCATTTCAAAATACCTCAGAAAATAATCTAGATATTCCTTCTGTCATGGCCTTATTTTTCTGGCTCCCAGAATCCATCCATTTAGTGTTTTAGTTTTTCAAATGAACCAATTTATTTTAGTTGGTTTTTTAAAAAATCCATACCTAATATTACTCCCTCATCCTATTTTCGACACAACAACAACCTTATGAGGGGAGTTGGGCTCAGAGAGAGGGACTGACCCAAAATCACCCAGTTGACTTCATGACTAAGTCACCATCTCCTGGTGATTGACCCAAAGTTACCCTGCCAGTTTTTATGCCTAAGGCAAAACTAGAACTCCCAGTCTCCTGGTGATTGTTCCAAAGTCATCCAGCTGGCTTTTGTACCCAAGGTGGCACGAGAAATCATAATCTGTTTCTAGTCTGGTGCCTTAACCACAATGCTGTTCTAATTCATTTTCTTTTCTGTCATGTATGTCCATCAGCTCTGGAACTGATACATTTAACAGTTTAAAGTAGGCATGCCATGAAATGTTGCTTAGTGACCATAAATATGAAGCAAGGACAAATAATTGCCGTAAAAAGGTCAAGGTGCATTGAAGTAAAGCTTTGCTCCTCATTATTGCTTTCATGCTTCTTTGAAGTTGTTGATCTAATCTTTAGTTCTGGAATTATCCTGGTAGTCAGCCATCCAAAATGCTCATATCTTGATCCAAATCAGTTAAGATACTGCTATTTGCCAAAACTGGGCAATTGGCATAGTCTAAGAGACAGCAAACTACAATGGACCAGTCCAAAAGATGCTTTTTCAAGAGGCTGAAGAAGCTTCTTGGACGAGAAGCGAAATGTCTTCAAAGAAAAACAAAGAAAATCCAGTTGCCTCTTGAAAAAGCACCTTTGGAACAACCATGACCTGGATGACCGAGAATCTCCATAGACATTTAGCTATGTGTTTTGGGATGAACACCCTTCAAATGATGCGGGAGTATGAATGGATTTCCAGGAAAAAAACCAGAGCTGAAGAAACTTCTTGGATGAGAAGCAAAATGTCTTCAAAGAAAAACAATAAAGTCCAGTTGCCTCTTGAAAAAGCACCTTTGGGACAACCAGGACCTGGAGGATTGCGAATCTCCATAGAAATATGGACCAGTAAGCAGAATTATGATAATGAAAATGAATTGGGAATGAATCCTACCCAAAATTCCACAGCTTTTCTTTTTTTTTTGCATTGCTCACAGTATTGAATAATTTGAATCAACTTACAAGCTAAGTTACTGATAAGGTTCATGTGCCCAGCTGAGCCAGAATGTGGTTTGTGTCTAATTGATTAAATGTGATATGCATTTCCATCCTATGTAATTTGTAAATAATTTATAGGTTGGTTTGACTTGTGAACCAGACCACAATAAATCAACAAACCATGGCCCTTTATTTCAATTTGTAAGAGGTAGAGGACAAGTGAACTAAATGAATAACCCTACTGGAAACTTGATATTCATATTTTGCCATATGAAAAAAGAATTCAACAACACAATCTTGGATGTGTGCATTCTAAAAATCAGAGTACTCAAGCCTTATCTAAGCCATAGGACTATGGTTTGTCCACCCCTGATATGATTCAGCCAATAAAAACATGACTATAAAGAAAAGAGGGAATAACTTGGACTCTAGATTGGGTTAGTCTCTACCTGCTTCTTGCCCATGGCTGTATCATATTTACTTGCAGCAGGAGCTGCTTCGTATTTTGCTCTAAGTCATTTGATGCTTGCCTTACTAATGTAGATTTGTTTCTTAGTGCTGTTCTTGGTCAGTGTGTAGTAAGGTAGGGGTGCATGTGTGTGTGTGTGTTTTAGTTTGCGGGTATAGAAGGAGAGAAAGATGTCCTTGTTAACAGAAAAACATGAAGAAGAAAAAGGAGAAGGAGAAGGAGAAGGAGAAGGAGAAGAAGAAGAAGAAGAAGAAGAAGAAGAAGAAGAAGAAGAAGAAGAAGAAGAAGAAGAAGAAGAAGAAGAAGAAGAAGAAGAAGAGGAGGAGGAGGAGGAGGAGGAGGAGGAGGAGGAGGAGGAGGAGGAGGAGGAGGAGGAGGAGGAGGAGGAGGAGGAGGAGGAGGAGGGGAGGAGGAGGAGGAGGAGGAGGAGGAGGAGGAGCTTGGCAGACACAAAGAGGAAATAAAACATGTTTCATCCAGTCTACAGACAGAAAGAAATACAAAACTCTGACTCATGGGGAGGTGAGAGAGATGAGAGAGATGAGAGAGAGAGAGAGAGAGAGAGAGAGATATGGATTGATGTTGACGGTGATTATGATAAATATAGATGATAGACAGACAGATAGACAGACAGACAGACAATTAAAGCATAACAATAGTCTTTTTGCAGGCTCCATCATGAATATTGGATCTCTTCACAGCAAATACTGGTGAGATTTAATGTTATTGGGCTTGCTTCCTAATAATCCAGTGAACCCACTTTAAATATTTTTCCCCACCCACCCAAAATGCAACACTCCTTTGGATTCAGCCTTCCTGCTGCCTGTGGAAACGTTAACACAAGAGTTCTGCATATTAAATAAAGTAGTCAGAGCAGAAAAGCTACCGCAGTCACTCGCTGTGATGTGTTATCGTTCTTCCGCATGCTGTCTCCAGCCTCCTTGCTCATCTGCACTCTCCTCCCTTCTTGCCAAGAGCTAAAAGATAAAACATGATTGGCAGCAGCATCTCCAAGTAAGAATTGCCACTTGCCATTCTGAAGCTTCTGTCTGCCAAAGAGACTGTGGGGGGAAGAGGGCTTGTTCTTCTTTTGAAAATTAAAAGAGATAAAATTATGGGGTCTTTCTTCAGTCTGTGCCTATTATTAAGGCGCTGCAAAAATTGAGGAGACAACATCCAGGCAGATGTTCCAGCATTTGACATGCTTCCCCAAGATTAAATTGTTTCTACACAGTTGATCTTAGTAAACCTCCGTCCCACTTTCCTTTTGAGACGGTATTTCTAAAACGATTCCTGTTATAGATGTAGAAGCTCCAAGGTCTACATAAAGTTGACTAGTAATCAGCTCCAATCACCATGCAATCATGTACATTTTCCAGGTGTTCTTGCTTGAAAATGGGAACAAGGACATGGAATAATCTAGAAGAGACTATATTTAACTCAGGATTGAGCAGTGGAGTCTTTGGTGTTCTCTGAGCTTGGTTGTTTGCTTGCAAATGTTTCATTATCCAGCTAGGTAATATCATCAGTGTAAATATATTTATTTACCATTCAGAAGAGACAATAATAAAGCTAAGAAGGAAACAAAAAAGACCAGAACATATCCTCTCCAGCAATCAACACCCATAAACTGGATTAATACTTGACAAAAATCAAGCAGAAAACAATGCCCTAATGAAGACACTATTATTTAAACACACTCACTCACACTGATGATGTTACCTAGTTGAGTAAAGAAAAGTCTACAAGCAAACAACCAAGGTCAGAGTTCCTCGGGAAATAGCGCTCTTGCCATTCCTATTTAACATCTTCCTGAAACCACTGGGTGAGATGATTTGTCAACATGGGATACAGCAACATTCTTTAGTTAGAATATAACGTTTTGTAAATTTTGTGGGAGTTCTTTTTGTGTAATGGTATGTAGGAATGACATTGGAAGACAGGCCAAAGAGACACAACGTAGGGAACAATTTGATAAAATGCAGCTGAGCTTGGAGCAGGACTGTGGGTGAGCAAGAGACTCAGAAGAGACCCTCCATAGTTGCTTGAGTTGTAAAAAAGGCAGATGGAGAGATATACTTTTAGACTTGCAAGATTATATTAATGTAGCTGCCAAGCATGAAACTTTGGTAGCTACGTGCTTCTGCATTTCAACTTGCCTTTAGATAAAGGGGAGGGGGAGGTATTACTTTCAAGTAGGTAGATGGAGAAATAAAACTTCTTTGATTCAGCTGCAGACCATGGGAGCCTGAAGCCTTGTCAAGGACACCAGAATAGGTGTGGATGTGAGGCGGATGGTTCCCATGACAAAGTGGACTTGTTGATATGGATTACGTAAGATGTTGGGGGTTTGGCTGGGAAAAGTATTATTTAAATCTATGAAATCTACTGGTATGGGAACCTCGGAGTTAGTTTTGCTTCAACATAACCACGCAGGGTATTCAATAAACTGTAAGATTTTATTTGGATTTTCAAGCTGGATGTTGACAGTAGCTTTACAATAAAGTAGAATTAGCTCATTGGGTGGTGTTTCCTGTCTGGTCTATCTTGTAAGGCTGACATAAATCTTACCTAAAGAACACCTAAAGTGAACTTTATGGTTTAAGGAAAATATTCCTGTTGGAAAATATTCCTGTAGCCCTTGACTTACGACCACAATTGAGCCCAAGATTTCTGTTGCTAAGTGAGATGTTTGTTAAGTGAATTTTGCCCCATCTTACATTCTTTCTGGCTACAGTTGTTAAGTGAATCACTGCAGTTGTGAAGTTAGTAACAGGGTTGTTAAGTGAACTTGGCTTCCCCACTGACTTTGCTTGTCAGAAGGTCACGAAAGGTGATCACATGATCCCGGGACACGGGACGGTCATAAATATGAGTCAGTTGCCAAGCATCTGAATTTTGATCACATGACCATGGGGATACTGTAAAGATCAGAAGTGTTGAAAAACAGTCATACGTTCCTTTTTTCAGTGCTGTCGTAACGTCAGTCCCTAAGTGAACTGTTGTAAGTTGAGGACTACCTGTATTGCAGTATTATGTCAGCACAAGAAACATTCACACAAAGAAAGAAGACAGGAGTGGTTGTGTGGACTGGTGCTGCCATCATCTGCTGTATTGGATGTGATGTATTTGCAAGGTTCGGCTTGCATTTCCTTTGTGTAATCAGGAACCTGAGTAAAGCAGAATTCTTGGTAATAATAATAATAATAAAGTTGGAAGGGACCTTGGAGGTCATCTAGTCCAACCCCCTGCTCAGGCAGGAAACCCTATACCATTTCGGATAAATGGCTGTCCAGTCTCTTCTTAAAAACTTCCAGTGTTGGAGCATTCACAGGTTTGGAGGCAGGTTGTTCCACTGGTTAATTGTTCTCACTGTCAGGAAGTTTTTCCTTAGTTCTAGGTTGCTTCTCTCCTTGATTAGTTTCCATCCATTGCTTCTTGTCCTGCCTTCAGGCACTTTGGAGAATAGCTTGACTCCCTCTTCTTTGGGGCAGCCCCTGAGATATTGGAACATTGCTATCATGTCCCCCCTCGTCCTTCTCTTCATTAAAGTAGACATACCCAATTCCAGCAGCCGTTCCTTATATGTTTCAGCCTCCAGTCCCCTAATCATCTTTGTTGCTCTTCTCTGTACTCTTTCTAGAGTCTCAACATCTTTTTTACATCGTGGTGACCAAAACTGGATGCCGTATTCCAAGTGTGGCCTTACCAAGGCATTGTAAAGTGGTATTAATACTTCACGTGATCTTGATTCTATCCCTCTGTTAATGGTTGGACAAATACTTTCAGTTTTATTCAACCATAATCCTCTACCAACTTTCCAGTTCAACACAGGGTGGCTGGAGAAACTGGTTGGTGATGATAGGGCAACTGCTTTTATTATAGTAGCAGAATGCAGGGATGGGCTCAGGACCAATTTTCAAGATGACCAGGAAATCTGCTAAAATGTCATAGTCCACCAGAAGTATATAAGAGGAATCATGCTGGAATAGATCAAAGATCCACCTAGTCCTGTTCCTCACAATGACAACACTATGCTTCTACGAAACCTTTTTTGCAAAGTATAAGCAATAAGACTTTTCCTCTTAGTTTATCATTTGCAACTAAATTTCCCAGAATTCTTACTTAGACTAACAACAATCATGATTTCATCAAAAATGCATTTACCCATCACCTCTTCCCAATTAAGCACCATCATTATACATTGTTAGCAGCAATGAACTGCAGAGAAAGATTAATTACGAGAACATGAGCTTTTGCACCAAAAAAAAGAGAAGTATTTTGTCTTCCCCATTCATGTTCAATGCATGAAGTTGAAACTATTTAAACTTATTTGTGAATGCAGAGAAAGGTCAAGGGTGTTCATTAAGAAAGAATTTGCATGAACAGCCACCATAATTTTAAATCAAGGACTGTGCAGAAAAAGAATTTTGATGAAAACCCAACCTTCAATAAAAATACATAGTTTCCATTTTCTGCTCAATGTTATTTTATAATAAAATACATCAAGTAAAATAAAGAGGAAAATGAAAGGGTAGCTAGAAATATTTAAAATTTAACTAATGCATAAAAGATACATAAAGATTTGGTTTAAGTAGGTATTATTTCTTATAATAATATATTCTCTTATATTTCCCCCAGGTATTAAAAGTAATATCTTGAGAGAGAGAGAGAGAGGCCCAAAATCAGCCATCTGGCTTTCATGGGTTGAGACAGGACTAGAACTCCCAACCTCCCACTTCCCAGCCCGATGCTTTAACCACTAGGCCAAATTGGCTCCAATACATTCAGTTCATGGTGACAACATGAATCTGTTTGTATAGTTTTCTTGGCAATAATGCAGAGGTGGCTTGAAATCACTTCTTTCTAGAAGGGGTGCTTTTAAAAATAAATAAATAAATCCCTGTCTAGTTATTCCTATGAGATTTCCTGCAATCCTCCCATTCAAGTAGTAAATAGGTCTGACCCTGTTTTCTTTTTCAAGGTCAGGCAAAGTCAGCTGGGTGCTGCTGTCTGGTGTACCTTCCAAAACATTAGATAGAAAAAGTGTTCTTTTACACTTCAAAAACAAAGACACTTTGTTATATATATATTGCATCGTGAATTGGCTCTTCTTAATTGCATTCCTTCTTGAGAGAATAGATGTTTGCTAGCAGCCTTGACTTAGGCTCTCTGGGTCTTCAGTAAGAATGTGCAATTTATTATGAAAACATTTCTAGTGTGCTACTACAGAGCAAGAAAACCAATACTTGAGCCACTGTCTGTTATTCCTTGCTAATATTGGATTCGATGCCTTCGTTGTAAACAACTCTAAGTTGTTCTATTTCATATACTGCACATGTTCTTTGTAAACAGCATGGTGAAGGGCGAGAAATGATTAGTAATCTAGCAAAGTAGGAAAACATGGGAACTGAGGGACTCCTTTTATTGAAAGCAATCTAATTTTTTCAGTTCTTTGAAGTCACGGCTATTTCAGCCTGACAATACTCTTGGTAAGTATTAGTGCAGGTATAGATTGCAACCTTTTTAAGTTGACAGCTTTGAGGTTGGTTTGCAACAATGGGAATGATGAAACACATGTTAAAGGGAAAATCCCACATAATGATATTAGGTTTTTCTTTGGAGTAGCAGAATGCATGTACTATACAGGTAGTCCTTGTCTTATGACCACAATTGGGAGCAGAATTTCCATTAATAAGCATTGTTCATTGTTAAAAGCAGGGGTCTTCAAACTTGGCCCTTTTATGACTTGTGGACTTCAACTCCCAGAATTCCTCAGCCAGCATGCCTGGCTGAGCAATTCTGGGAGTTGAAGTCCACAAGTCATAAAAGGGCCAAGTTTGAAGACCCCTAGTTCAGTGATGGCGAACCTTTTAGAGACCGAGTGTCCCAAAACTGGCCCCGCCCCCACTCCACCCCACCCCGCCTGCCCGCAGGGCCACTCACCGCCTCCAGGGCCCACCTCAGATTGCCCAGGCAGCCCAGCAGAGCCATGGTGGCCACACCCTCTGCCCGCGCCCCGCAGCATCAACTGTGTGCGATGGGGCGTGAGGGCAGAGTCTTGACTACACTGCCTGGCTGCCATGTCCTTGGCTGCGCTGCTCCACGTGGACCACGCTCGGGGGCGACTCTCCTCCAAGGGGGCTGCTGGTGAGGTTGCAGGGGGAGGCAAGGCTGGGGCAATGGCACGTGTGCCCACAGAGAGGGCTCCGAGTGCCGCCTCTGGCACCCGTGCCATAGGTTCGCCACCACTGCCCTAGTTAAAAGGGAGTTATGCTTGATTTTATGACCTTTCTTGCCACAATTATTAAACAAATTGCTGTAGTGGTTAAGTGAATCACATGATTGTTAAAGATACCCAGCTTCCCCCCATTGATTTTGCTTGCTGGAAGCTTTATAGCAGGGGTCTTCAAACTTGGCTGCTTTAAGACTTGTGGACTTCAATTCCCAGAATTCCTCAGCCAGCCATGCTGGCTGACAAATTCTGGGAGCTGAAGTCCACAAGTCTTAAAGCGGCCAAGTTTGGAGACCCCTGCTTTAAATGGTGATCACGTGACCCTGGAATGCTGCAACCATTGTAAATACATGCCAATTTCCAAGTTCCTGAATTTTGATTACATGAACATGGGGATGTTACAACAATTGAAAGTATGAGGACCAGTTGTAAGGAACTTTTCCATACTTTTGCTATTCTATCTTGAGATGTCCTCCTCCTCCTCCTCCTCCTCCTCTTTCTATTCCTCCTCCTCCTCTACAATTCAAAACATGTTATAGAGATCAGGATCACTGAGCATTTTTTTTAATTTCAAAAACAATTGATAAGGGTGATCATTAAAAAACATTGCCATGCAGCGATGATAATGGAGAAGCCCCCATTGCTTATTGTTAATCCAGCCTTGTTATGGTCACACCATCATCAATAAAGCTTAGCAGGTCTCTAGCATTCTTCTTCACATTTAGTGTTAAAGCGGTTATATTGAGCAGCAATTGTTAAGGCTTAATATTTCAGTTGAAGCTAGATTATCGATCTTTGGAAGATGGAGCTAATGGCTGTGTTTTATATCCAAGTTGCTTTTTAAATCAGATTTCTATTGAGCAGTTAATCAAAATTAAACTTACTAGTTATCAAACATTTTACAAAGATTTTTGACTGTTTGATATTTCCTTCTTCTAGATGTGTGAGACATTAGCCTTTAAAAATCTGTCTCAACCAAATGTGTTAGCAGGACTGCTTAGCCAAAAATTTCAAATAGCTATGCATTGGCTTGTGTTGAAGGTACAATATGGGATGAATGGGGAAAATATAGGATAAATTTCTACTCATCAATGTTGGGATGAGTAGCTTTAATCTACTACCGTGTTTTCCCGAAAAGAAGAGCTAACCAGAAAGTAAGCACTAATGCTCCTTTTGGAGCAAAAATTCATATAAGACCCGGTCTTATTTTCAGGGAAACATGGTAGATCCATCCTTGGGCAAGATATTAACCTGGATTGAAATCTAGGGGTGGGATTAGAAGGCTATTGACCAATTGGAATTAATTCAATACAACTGTATAAAGAAGATCTCAGGTTTCCCCACTGCTTATTTAAGGATAGAGATAGGACAACTTTCCATTGTCTTTAGAATACAACTTGCATTCTTGAGACACCATAATAATAATAATAATAATAATAATAATAATAATAATAATAATAATAATAATAATAATAATAATAATAATAATAATAATAATAATAATAATAATAATAATAATAATAATAATAATAATAAAAAAGTTGGAAGGGACCTTGGAGGTCATCGAGTCCAACCCCCTGCTCAGGCAGGAAACCCTATACCATTTCGGACAAATGGCTGTCCAGTCTCTTCTTAAAAACTTCCAGTGTTGGAGCATTCAACGCTTCTGGAGGCAGGTTGTTCCACTGGTTAATTGTTCTAACTGTCAGGAAGTTTCTCCTCAGTTCCAGGTTGCTTCTTTCCTTGATTAGTTTCCATCCATTACTTCTTGTCCTGCCCTCAGGCGCCTTGGAGAATAGCTTCACTCCCTCTTCTTTGTGGCAACCCCTGAGATATTGGAATACTGCTATCATGTCACCCCTAGTCCTTCTTTTCATTAAACTAGACATACCCAATTCCAGCAAACGTTCTTGATATGCTTTAGCCTCCAGTCCACTAGAAAGCCTACCAGAATCTCTCCTTGTCAAATTCGGCTTTCTCCTTGCAGAGTTGGAATCAACAAGCCAATATTGTATATGTGTGCAGTATCTTGTGGCACATACACAAAGCGGTAGAGTTTGCATCAAGATGTCACATCTTGACTTCCCTACTGATTCCTCTGCCAGGAGGACTTGTTATTTCACCACACATCCAATGCCTGGAAGAGCTTCTGAGTTGATGACAAATGACTCACTCTCTTAACCCTTGGAACTTGTTCAAGAAGGCGGACATTTTGGTTTCTTATTCTTATGTTTCCTCTTTTTAGCGTGATGGTTGTAGCAGGCCACTTCTGGCGTGGGTGAGTTCCGAAATGAGGCATTAAACTAAAACTTCATTGGGATTGCAGAACTGGGATGGGTCCAGTGAGTAGGTGTGTTATTGCAACTACAAGTCATAACATATAATGCACAATAAAAAATACAATAAGAGTACAATAATAAGATTTGCAAAATGAAATAAAAAGAGTATTAGATATAAGAAGGTTAAAACAAGATAAAGCCAGAGTGACAACCAAGAACTTAAGTATTTATTTCTAAATTTTGCAGAGCAAAAGTAGCAACCTGCTTGCTAACAGTTGGAAACGTGTCTGCAAGAAGATAGTTCAACTGTTCAAGCTCTGAGCCCTTGAGGTCACCTACCACGAATAGTGTGGCCCTAATCTCATGGCAAATAGGGCAATGGAGGACATAATTTATAATGACCTCCACTTGACCAACACTACAAAGACAAAGACAAAGTTCTCTCAAAATCTCCCTTCAAGATGAGGGCACAGTCTGCCCTTCTCACTTCCCACCGAAGCACTGGAAACAATGATGGGATAAGCTTCTATATAAATGCAAGCATATATATTCTCTTTATATCATTCATATGTATATGTGTGTGTGTGTGTATATGTGTGTGTGTGTGTGTGTGTGTGTGTGTGTGTGTATACGGAAACAAATTCCTTGTGTGTCCAACCACACTTGGCCAATAAGATTCTATTCTAATTCTATTCTACTCTATTCTCTATCCATTCCATATTCTATTCTATTCTATTCTATTCTATTCTATTCTATTCTATTCCATTCCATTCCATTCTATTCTATTCTATTCTATTCTATTCTATTCTATTCTATTCTATTCTATTCTATTCTATTCCATTCCATTCCATTCTATTCCATTCTATTCCATTCCATTCCATTCCATTCCATATCTATTCTATTCCATTCTATTCCATTCTATTCCATTCCATTCCATTCCATTCCATTCCATTCCATTCCATTCCATTCCATTCCATTCTATTCTATTCTATTCTATTCTATTCTATTCTATTCTATTCTATTCTATTTCATTCCATTCCATTCCATTCCAATCCATATCTATTCTATTCTATTCTATTCTATTCTATTCTATTCTATTCTATTCTATTCCATTCCATTCCATTCCATATTCTATTCTATTCTATTCTATTCTATTCTATTCTATTCTATTCTATTCTATTCTATTTTATTCTATTCTTCTGTTCTGTTCTGTTTTGCTCTATTCTATTCTATTCTATTCTATTCTATTCTATTCTATTGTCTATGCACACACACACACACACACACACACATCATCATGATGTAAAGGTTTTTTTATTTTATTTTAATGCTATACAAAGTATCAATCTATCAAAAGAAAACTCTGTTTTCTCAGTTACATATTCCAGAACACTAACTGCAGCCCTTCTACCGACAGTATTATTAGGGGTAATTTATTGCAAAGATCAGACATATATTGGGAAATATGTACAAAAATATTTGGATTTTTAATGGATCACATCAAAAATTAAAATGTATTTAATTTAATTTATCTTTTTATTACAAATAAATATTTAATAAGATGTCCCCCTGACAAAATATAATTTATTAGCTACTGTTGCGGTTATTTGAAAGGTACAGAATGACATTTTTTTTCCACAACCCAAAAACTTAAGTCTATTAAAAATCATTATTAATGGAAGAGGCTAAGACAAATATTAATAAGACTTATAAAAATCTTCATTCCCCATATGCTAAATAAAGAGAGATTATTCCACAGCATGTATCTTTCTATCAGTCAGAAGGTGGTGTGGTGGGGTGTTTTTTTTGCATTTTTCTCAGCGGTTAGAATTCAATTAAAAATATCTATTAAGATGAGATTTCCAGAGGACCTTATCTGATAGCACTTCATTTAATGAAACAGACTTTAGAATCTCCGGGCTGAATGTTTTTACAAAATTAATGACTTACATAAAAAAAAATAGAACTAATAAACCCAAGAGATTAGCTGAATAGCACCTGCTAAGTAGATTTTTTTTTTAATGCTAGCATAAAATCAGAGTGGGGGTCATCCAGAGCAAGTATATGAGCCACAAGTTTCAAAATGCACATTTCAGTAAGATGCACTGTAAAAATTGGCTGTTGCCAATATTAAATCATTCTATCAAAGACAAATAATATAAATCCAGTTTTCTATTCTTTGGTGCTCAAGGGAGTACAATATTAATCTTCCTGGCTTTGTTTGTTTTTAATATTTATTTTCAAGTGAAAGTAATTTAGACTTACAAATTAGTGCTGTCATAAAACTTGGTTATGATTTGAAGATTGCTTCATTTACAAAAAAATATTTGTCACAGCTTCAGTGAAACTGCATTGCTTTGCTGTTGGGACCTCTGAGGCTGCGAGATTGAAAAACACCCAGCATCATCAATCTTAGCTAAACTAAAATTTGAAGGTAGATTTTCCAAGGTATCTGTTTCTGGAAAACATTGATGTTCCATATTTCATGAAAGATTAAAGAGGAAGATTTAAGTTTGGAAGTTGGAATTGATTGCCTCCTTCAGGCCTTTCAACTCAGAAATATTTATATCATTTCAAGGGAAGCTACACAGAATACAGAACAACAGAGTTGGAATGGATCTTGGAATCTTCTATTCCAACTCCCTGCTCAAGCAGGAGATCTTATACCATCCCAGACAAATGGATGTCTTCTTGAAAACCTTCAGTGATGGAGCACCCACAACTTCTGGAGGCAAGCCGTTCCACTGATTAATTGCTCTCACTATCAGGAAATTTCTCCTTATTTCTAGGTTGGATTTCTCCTGGATTAGTTTCCATCCATTGCTTCAGGTGCTTTGGACAATAGGTTGATCTCCTTTACACTGTGCCAGCCCTCAACTATTGGAAGATTGCTATCATGTCACCCATAGTTCTTCTCTTCATTAGATGAGACATACCTAATTCTCTCAATCTTCATTGTATGGTTCAGCCTCCAGTCACCTAATCATCTTTGTTGCTGTTCTCTTCACTCTTTCTAGAGTCTCAATATCTTTTTTCTATTGTGGTGCTGAATGAAAAGATACGCAGTAGGGGGGGGGGGAACACGTCTCTGACTGGGTCTTGAAGAAGCTAAGCAACCTTGATTAGAATTTGTTTTGGAACCATCAGGAAGTCTTTGTAAACTAGACTGGGAAGTCATGAAAAACCATAAGGAAAGCTCTCCTGTTTTATTGTAAAATAACAACAACATGGACCTGTCTAGGTAGTCGCCAGACATAAACTCAACTCAGGGAAAGCTTTACTTTTATTGCTATAAAAAATAAGGAAGATTATCTTAACAGAGATATATAGGTAGGTAAGGTAACATCTGGAAATGACTTGAGCAATAGCAACAGCATTTAGACTTATATGTGGCCCCATAGTGTTTTACAGGTAGTCCTCCATTTACAACAGTCCAATTAGTGACTATTCAAAGCACTGTAAAAAAATGACTTATAACAACTATTACAGCATCCCCATGGTCATGTGATCAATATCTGAATGCTTGGTGACTGGCTCCTATTTATGAGGCTTGCAATGTCCCTTTGGTGAGCTTCTGACAGGCAAAGGCAATGGGGAAGCCAGATTCACTTAAGAACCATGGGGCAAAACTCACTTAACCAATGTCTCACTTAGAAACATAAATTTTGGACTCCATTGTTGGTTGTAACTTGAGGATTATATAGCACTCTCTGGGCAGTTTGCAATGTAAGTTTTATTTGCATCTTGTTCCCAACAACCTGGGTTCTCATTTTACCAGCCTCAGAAGGATGGAAGGCTGAGACAACCTTGAGCCCCATCAGGTCTGAACTCCAGGCTGTGGGCAGAGTTTGTCTGCAACGCTGCACTTTAACCACTGTGTCAAATATCTACTTCCTTAATTTACTAAAGTATAAGAAGGAGAGATTGGTAGGGTAGAATCAGACTTGCAAAATTCTGCTGTTAGAGCCAATCTCAACAAAAGTTTTAGCCCTCCTGGAGAATTGGTTTCTTGGACTGGCCCAACCAGTGGCTTTCACAATTACTTGTTATCTACTTTAACAATTAAACAAACCTTTCTGTTGATTTACCTTGTGAATTTTATTTTGTAAAAGAATCACTGAGATATGGGCAGTATATAAATTTAATAAATAAACATTTTTTTATAATGATTAACATACCATGATTTTATTTTAATTTAATTTTGCAAAAGCCAACCAATACTAGCCAAACTTCATTTGTTCTCTGTCCAGTACCCTGCTTTCTGTTCCAAAAGAAATTTGTAATAGAATTCTTTTCTTTTTCAATAATTAAAGAACTAAAATTATTCATTGCATGATTTCTCCCATCCATAATATGATAGAAAAACTAGAATTAGCATAATTTGGTCACACCTAAGACCTTATGATAATGCTGGAACTCTACTGTCTTCCTAAATAACATAATCACATTAATATGTCTGACATTAGCAAAAAAAAAATCCTTTTATACAATAATTGTATTCCCATCAATTTGGACCTAAAATATTTATTTTGAAATAGAACGCTCTGATTTGAAATCATTGCTTTTACTTTTTGTTTTCATTCTCTTTGCCCCATTTCCAATTATTTGCTTTTTTTGAACTCTGGAAAGTTAAAGAAGAATTCCTCATCTTCTACCATGCTCTCCTATCTTGAAAATATTCTATAAATATTCTATAGTCTATAGCAACATAAAATACCAGCTCCATAAACAGCTATTATTGCACAAGAGCCATTCAATTTGCTGCCAGATATAAATTGCATAACCCTTCGCTCAACTCTTCATTTGAATATAATGGAAAGCCAGTCAGAGGCAGAAGAAAAACACTGATCTGAATGTATGAGTAGAAATTCTATATTCAAATATGAACCTTATTAAAAACTCTTGGCTTCCAATGCTTGATTGGTGCAGTTTTCACACCGTTTCAATAGCAGAGTCTCTCATTTAAATTATGCATCTAGAATAATAACAGAGCAAGAACTCTGCTCTATAAGCAAATGCATTTCCCCCCCCCCACTAAATCTAATATTTAAAATAGTGATTTGTAAATCAAAAGGTCATGATTTCCATTACCAGCTTTGCAGATGAGATACTCGCCCTGGGTAAATAATAGACAAGAAATCATGAAGATTGGAAGGCAGCTAGAAGAGCAGAAGGAACAAAACAATGAAATGTCAGTTCCAAAGCAACAATGCAGATTTCTCTGAATAGTATATCTGGTGATTCTGTTATAGTCCCTGCTAAAATTCATCATGTCATAACTTACTTTTCAATAGCTGTTAAGAGACCTGAATATGTTCAGTTGCATTCGTACATACATATCATGCTGTTTGTTGTCTGAGTAAGCCACATTGCACAAACACTGAGGGTGAGAAGAGCAAAAAGCCCTAAGTAAAAGAAACTCAAGAGTTGTAAACTGGATCTAGTTTATGCCATTGTCTTTCACTGCACTTCTGTGTGTTTTTCTACAATGACGACTCACTTTGTGATGTCATGTACAATTGCTTGCCCTCCAGAAGTTGAGAATGCTCCATCACTGGAGGTTTTTAAGAAGAGGTTGTCCAGAATGGTGTAGGATCTCCTGCTTGAGCAGGAGGTTGAAACAGAAGACCTCCAAAATCCCTTCTAACTCTGTTATTCTGTTACTTCTGCACGCAGCTTCCATTTCTTCTTGATCCTTTCTCTTGTTATTTTTCCACAATAGGTCTTAAGACAAGAATCCCAATGTTCAATAAGCTTTATGCAAAATGAAATTCCCAGCTGTTCATTTCACAACAGATGAACATGACGTTCAGATGAAACTCACTAGACCATATCCAGGTTTGAGGGATCTTCTGATGAGTTCTCTCCTCTTGTAGTGGGCTGTAGCAGCAAGCTGATCTGCTGGCAGAAGGGACTATGGACATAATGTCGCAAAATACCTTGAGGTGGCCAGTTTAACATCTCTCTGAGGAAAGAAACGATATCCCAGATGAATCTTCATTCATCTCTGAAAGTTTTTAAGTATCTTCTGGTAGACGAGGGCAAGTGACATGCGTCATGACATCATCAGGTTTTATTCTGCATCAAAATTCAAGATGACATGAGTACAAACTCATAACACTGCCATGTCTACCTCTTCGGGTGTTTGGCATCATTTTGAGGTCATGGTGACTTCTATTAGATAGCTTTTGATGTGAAACTTTCTAAAGTGATCAAAAATGGTACATTTCAGTGGGCGACTGGAGAAAAACATTATTCAATACATTACTGCTGCATACTGTAATCTCATTAGGGGAATTGATTTTAATATAAATCAAGTTTGCATTGATTTGTATTTTGTTCATGGTGCACCATTTAGATCCAGTCTTTAGCCCAGAAATAAAGCTAGTAAAGCATACTTATGACCAGCTAGAAGTTGCTTAGTTAAAGGTCTCAGCACCCTTGCCAGCTGGGGGTGCAGGAAGGCAGAATTCAGCAATATTTAACCATCTCTGAAAGTCTTTCTCAGCCTTGCCTTGCTTGCAATAACCTTTTTTGTTGGGGACTTCCCAGAAGAATTGGAGATTGACAGCTTGAGGTCTCATGATCCTGGAGAGTTTTCTGAACACATTTAGCTAACTTCAGGATTAAGGAGTGGGAGTTTTCTGAGTTCAAATAACATATATTTTATTTTATTTTTCATATGCCGCACATTTCTTCTGAGATACAGATGTGGAGAAATTTATTTTAGTTTAAACATTTGACTAAATGTCTAAAACAAGACCACGCTTGGAATACTGCATCCAATTCTGGTCAGCACAATATAAAAAAGATGCTGAGACTCTGGAAAGAGTGCAGAGAAGAGCAACTAGAATGATTAGGGGGCTGGAGGCTAAAACATACGGAGAACAGTTACAGGAACTGGGTATGTCTAGTCTAGGAGAGAAGGACTAGGGGAGACATAATAGCACTGTTTCAATATTTAGGAGTTCCTACAAAGACAAGGGGGTCAAACTATTTTCCAAAGCACCAAAAGGCAAGACGAGAAACAATGGATGGAAACTAACCAAAGAGAGAAGCAACCTAGAACTAAGAAGAATTTTCCTGACAGTGAGAACAATTAATCAGTGGAAAAGCTTGCCTTCAGAAGTTGTGTGTGCGCCATCACTGGAGACTTTCAAAAAGAGACTGGACAACCATTTGTCTGAAATGGTATAGGGTCTGCAGCTCAAGCAGGGGGTTGCAGTAGAAGACCTACAAAGTTCCTTCCAACTCTATTATTCTTTTATGTTCTAAGAGCTGGGGGCGAAAGGGGTGCACCAAAATCTGTGCTTGTTAAAATATTGAGATCCAATTTGCTACTCAAAAAATTCAAACGTGTAGCAGTGATTGCAGAGGGTTCTAGAATCTACAAGGAGGGCACCAGAAGGCTGGTTTAAAGTGCAAGACTGTATCCACCATCTGACAAATCCATTTCTATGGATGCCATTGTAACCGTGCAAATGCAAAAATTAAGAAAGAACGGGAACAAATATATAGTGCACTTTTTGAAAGAAAAAGAAAAGAATCCTATATGTATGTTGCTCGTGTAATTCTGGCGCCATATGTTCAGTGATGGAATGTATGTGTAAATAAATCAAGAAACAATTATTTCCTATCTTAGCATTGGGACATTATTATGATTTATAATGTATACAGTCACATCTGCCCAAATTTAAATGGTTGCTTCCAAGACATCCATTCCCTTTTTGAATGTATAAACATAAAAGGTTATTTTATAAGGTAATTCAAATGTTACGTTAAATTTATTTTTCCGGGGATCCGTCTGATAAATTTGATTCAAATAACCGAAATCTGTGCAGATCAGTTAGTGGCATTTATCAGCTCCCCTTCCTGTTTTCTCATCTGTGTATAACAATCAGTAAAAGCAATTTACACACTCAAAAGTTCTACTAGTAGTAGATTGCAATCAGTGTTACTAAACACAACCAGAATATTGTAGCTATTAAACTAATGCATTATGCTAGAAACTCAAATGTAGCATTGAAAAGTGCCCCGTTATTATCTTTCCCCAATAAGCATTTTAAAAAGCAGTTAACATATGCATTTTTAAAACATTTTTTTAAAAATATGTCCTTTGTTATCTTTTGGTGGCAACGTATTTTTATTAAGGTATGATGAGTTGTTTATAGCTTACCTAATTTTCATTTCTGTTTTCTCTCACTGTATCTGGCTTTCAAACACACAAATATCAAAAGTAGGATGTGTTCTATCTTTTCTTTGTACTTATTTCTCAAGAGTGCTGATAATAATTATTACATCTCTTCATTAATCACAACATTTGTAGAGTACATTCATCTGTATCATCCCAAAGGATTTTTTTCCCCCTGATTAAATCAGACATATAGGTCTGATCTGGATCACCCAATGTTTAATTTGATTTTGGCCACAAGAATATGTATGTACATACATCTGGCTGACATTGTCCTTATGGTAGAGAATAAGACTAATATTTTATTTATTTATAAAATAGTGCAGGTATAATAATAATAATAAAGTTGGAAGGGACCTTGGAGGTCATCGAGTCCAACCCCCTGCTCAGGCAGGAAACCCTATACCATTTCAGACAAATGGCTGTCCAGTCTCTTCTTAAAAACTTCCAGTGTTGGAGCATTCACCGCTTCTGGAGGCAGGTTGTTCCACTGGTTAATTGTTCTAATTGTCAGGAAGTTTCTCCTCAGTTCCAGGTTGCTTCTTTCCTTGACTAGTTTCCATCCATTACTTCTTGTCCTGCCCTCAGGCGCCTTGGAGAATAGCTTGACTCCCTCTTCTTTGGGGCAACCCCTGAGATATTGGAATACTGCTATCATGTCACCCCTAGTCCTTCTTTTCATTAAACTAGACATACCTAATTCCAGCAAACGTTCTTGATATGCTTTAGCCTCCAGTCCCCTAATCATCTTTGTTGCCCTTCTCTGCACTCTTTCTAGAGTCTCAACATCTTTTTTACATCGTGGTGACCATGGTCGTGGTGACCATCGTGGTGTCATCCTTTGCCTCAGAAAAATGTACCCCGATAACTTAGAGAACAATGTTATAATTTATTTTGTGGATATAAATTGTTATAAAAAGACAAAAAAAACAAAACCTTAGATCATGAAAAGTTCTTGTCAGATCTTAAATTCAAGAGTAAAATATGGGCTCAAACTGCTATGAAATTTAAATGGAAGGCATTTGTCAAGGTCATTTTTTTTATTAGGAAAGAAATCTTGGAAATTAGCAGTCTTAGAGCCCCAAAGCAAATCTTACCCCATAAAAGTTTTTTTTAAAAAAAACTTTACTGCAGAGAAAAAGTATTTAGCAGGACTTCCTTTCAAGATGGGATGAGATTTGGCTGTTCATTGCTAATACTGGCTAACTTGATTATTGAATAAGCTACAAGATTTCCCCAAACACTAGTTAGCAGTAAGAATTAGCAATGAGAAAAATAAATGTTTGGAACGCTTGACTGATTTTAAATCCAGTCCTGGCGAACACTTCTTAAATTCACAGATTATCCCTTATGATCAATTGCAGACACCTTAAACAACAAAAGAAAAACAACCTAGCTCCAGATACGTAACTTTTGTACTAATTGTTAACTTTATTATTTATTTTTATGCTACTTGAGTAAACAAACTGCTTTTTGCAACATAAATACTCCAGTTATGCCCAACTATGCAGCATTATCTTGACAATGTTCAGATAAGGCACATTTAAAAAAAAAACTTCTATTCTTAGCATGGAAATTTTGTTAGTTTTCCTTCTTTTGAGACCTGCTTATATTATTCTTGATCATGGGGATAGGAATGCTAATAGACTTCACTGGATTCTAATGTCTATCCTACTACAAAATTTGCCAGGGGTGGAATTCTCATATATATATATGTGTGTGTCTAGCACAGGAAATCAGGACTCCAGGCAGTTCAAATGAATATATAGGTTTATTATACACTAAAGGTCTCTATAAGAATCTGAACTACCAATGGTCAAGGGAAATGAGCAGAAATTAAGAAGGCATTCAAGGTGAGCTGATCTCTTATGAGCATGAAAGGACAAAACTGATGGTGCATTTGACTCCTCCCTTGGGGTCAGCCTGATGATCTCCTACAATATGTTCCCCACAGTGTCCAAGAAAAAAAAAATTAGAGACCCAAGCAGGAGTGGTATTCCTGGAGTTCATCCTGTCTCTGTTCTCCTACTTGCTGCTTTCCAAGAAAGATAAAATAAAGCATAAATAGTCCTTATCTTTTCAAATATTTTTAATGTGAATACAACACATATAAATGTGTATTATGATTGTAAGATGTCGCTTTATCAGTGTATAATTGGTGCACGGGGTTTTTAGAGGGGGTCTGTGATAAAGGAATTATTTTGAGATATGGTTATTATTATGATTGGCTGCACAGTCACCCAAATATTTGGACTGATTTGGCATGTTTATCCACCTATAAATTCCTTTCCATGGACATGGAATGATATTGGTGTTTGATGGTATTAAAGGTATCGTAGCAGGATGTAAGCTGTTCCATTAAAGCTGCCTTTTGCAATTGACTGATGGCGATTATGTCAATGGTGATGGTATTCTAGTGGTGCTCCAGAGGTTTTGAGATTGCACCCAAAATGCCTATTACTATTGGTACTAGCTTTGCTTTCTTTCTCCACAGTTGTTCTACTTCTATTTGCATGTCTTTGTATTTTCTCCAGTTCTTTCTCTTCTATTCTGCTGTCTCCAGTATAGTAACATCCACTATCCAAACTTTTTTTTGTCTTTCTTATCAACAATTGTGGATTCTAGAGAACAGGAACTACTACAGAAGAGATCCATTTCTGAAGAATGAATAGATAACATAATTTAATTGAAGGAAACAGGAGCACACCAACTCTGCAGGCTCAAATTGGCTAGGCAGATGTTATGGGAGAAAGGCAGTCTTACATATAACCAGGCCTTATGTCATGTAGGTCTTTATAGATAATAAGAGACTCCTTGAATTTCACCTGAAAGCAAACTAGCAACCAATGGAGCTCGCAAAGATGTTACATGGACATATCAAGGCATACCAATTACTGTTTGCTCCAACCACGTTTTGGAGCAGTTGAAGCTTCTGAGCATTCAAAGAGAGCCCCATATGAAGCGTGTTGCAGTAGTTATGAGGTCCCTAGAGCATAAGTGACTGTATGAAGGGCCTCCATCAAGGAAAGTGCATAACTAGTATACCAGATGAAGTTGTACAAGGGCCTTCCTGGCCACAACTGACATCTGCTTGTCAAGCAGGAGCTGGGAGTCCAAGAAGACCCCCAGGTTATCAACCAACCCTGAAGGGGAAGTACTGCCCACATCCAAGATGAAATGATAGGCCAATCACCATCATCTACTAGCACCTGAGTATCTTTTCTTTTTTTTCTCTCCATTTAGAGTCTACCTTCTTCCTGTTTATCTTTAAAGAAGCAGACAAGGAATGAATTCCTAGAGTGTCACCCTATGAGGTCCCTTACCATTCTCCTATACCATATACTGTACTTCAATAAGAGAAAGAAGGAAGAAATAATACCTCATCCCATACATCTCTTTTCTTCTAAATCAGTTGACAACCTTCTGATGGCTGGAAACCACACAAGATTTTTTTTTCCAGAACTCAGAATCACAGTAGATAAGTCACTAAGGCAATGAAGTGATTGGGACAAGGATTTGGGGAGAAGTGTAAAGAGTTTTAGGGAATTAATTATCTTTGACTATCTATGGGCCAGGTTTCTCCACATCTTCCAATCTTGCACCACTTCTTTGAGTTGTTCTATGCTCTGTCTGGTATCAGCTTTGATGGTGTCCAGCCTCTGTGTTCTATATATATATATATATAGTTTCTGTACAGTTCCTTCTTCAGAAAGGTAGAACATAAACCACCAACCAGTTTCCACAGTAGGAATCAGAGAGGGCTATAAGGACAGAAAAAAAAGAGAGAGAGTTTAGATCTCAGATTGCCCATCTTTGCTGTACAAATCTATTTGGCTATTTAATCTTCTTAAGACATGGCCGAAGGAAAGGATACAACAGGGAAAAACACCTGTCAATTTTTGTTTCGCACACTGTCAGGCAGACAGTGGCACAAATGTTGTGCAAGGAATCTTACAAAAATGACATCTGACGTACAGGGACATGATAGCTGAGCTGCCCACACATCTCCCTCAATTAATGGAGCACTTCCTTGCACAGTTTAGATGTCAAGGACCCTCTTTGGGCTGCAAGATTAAGATGAAATCTCCAACTGTTCAAACTTTATGACTATTCATTTGTCTTTCATCAGCAACTAGCAGGTGGCTGAGTGACATGTCACCCTTTTGGAATCTCTGAAGCAAAACTGCTTCCTCTTCCTTCAATTTCAGCTCTTTCCTTTTTCAAAGTCTTCCTTGCTGAGATAAAGCCGGATGATTTTGCCTTCAGCGGTTCCGTACGCCAGATATATTGTTTTTCTTCAATTTGAAGAAAAAATAAAATATTAATATTAGAAATGCTTTGATTTTTGCACACCACACATACGTTGCAAAAAATATATATCTGTCAACCTATCTATAGCCCTTAGTCTCCTTATTTAGAAGCTCATTAGTGCTTGAATTTGTACAGGGGAAAAAAAATTAAGGTCAGAAGCCACAAATCCTGAAATTTCAGACTTCGTGATGCTAATAATTTGCTCCCTGAGTTAACAGCAAGAGCTATTGTTGATGAATGTGAATTGATGAATGTGAATTGGCTTTAGGCAAAGCAGAATGAAAAATAGACAAGACGGAATTTCATAAAACAGAGAAAACCAGTTCTTAAAGCAGATCTGAGGAATTAATCTGCTGTAGCCTCTAAAGAGGGGCTCAAAATCAGCAGTGATGAAGCGGCCCCCACCAGCATGCAGATTTGCATACAAAGAAAAGGCATTATTCCATCTTCCTGACAACCGGGTGACCATTGTTGTTGGTGGGTTTTTTTTCTCTCATTATAAAGTCTCCATTATAAAGTCTCCAAGAGCCATAGAATGCAGTACTGCAGGCTAACTCACTGCTCACTCCAGGAGTAAGATCCTGACCGGCTCAAGGTTGACTCAGCCTTCCATCCTTCCGAGGTGGGTAAAATGAGGACTCGGATTGTTGAGGGCAAGATGCTGACTTTGTAAACCACCTAGAGAAGGCTGTAAAGCACTGTGAAGCGGTATAAAAGTCTAAGTCAGTGGTGGCGAACCTATGGCATGGGTGCCAGAGGCGGCACTCAGAGCCCTCTCTGTGGGCACTCGCGCCATGTCCTGGAGATGGCAACTATCCCTCTTCAAGCAGCCGCCCGCTAACTTGCAGAGGTCCCACATGGCCAGATGTATCCCAGCACAGCTGGTTTCCCTCCCCCCCATCCCATCCCTCCTGGCCTCGCATGCTCTCCTTTTCCTGGGCACGACCCACTGCATCACCTCCTCAGCTGTTGGCCAGCCGTCGAGCTCAGAGGCAGCTTCTCTGAACTGCTGGCAGCAGGCTGCGGAGCCCTAGAGTGCGGCGGTTGAGGGGCCAACAGGCTGTGGCTGCTGACAGACACCATTGGCCCCCGTGCACTCGCTGGCCTCTGTGTGCGGGGGCCGATGGTGTCAGGCAGCAGCCGCCCTGGCCCCTGCATTGCCTTGCCCTGCGACAATGGCACCCCCACCCTGCCTCACCTTGCCTGGCCTCGCCCTGCAGAACGAGCCTCCTGCCCACCGCCCCACCTGCCAGAGACCCCCTGGATCTCCCGCAACCCTGTCCGGCCCCCACAGGAGGAATATCGAGGTGACCACGCCCACCTTGGCCACACCCATCCATTCTGCCATGACCACCACAGCCACGCCCACCCAGTGGGCCACGCCCACCTGGCACCCGACGATAAATAAGTGGGTTTTGGGTTGCAGTTTGGGCACTCGGTCTCTAAAAGGTTCGCCATCACTGGTCTAAGTGCTATTGCTATTGCTATTTCCATCACCTCTTCTACTTTCCAATATATTGATTCACAGTTCTAAACAATATAAACATCTGTATTTTCAAACATGATTGTGAAGTTAACCCATGACCACATCATATTTATTGAATAAAACAAATATGTAAATAACCAAGAATGTACTGTGAGCAGTGACTTTGGAGATTCTTAGTCATCCAGGACATGATTGTCGCAAAGGAGCCTTTGCAAGAGGCAACTGGACTTTCTTTGTTTTTCCTTAAGACATTTCGCTTCTCATCCAAGAAGCTTCTTCAATTCACTGCAGGAACTGAACAAGCTTTTGGGATGAGAAGCGAAACCCCTTCAAGGAAAAACAAAGAAAGTCCAGTTGCCTCTTGAAAAAGCACCTTTGGGACTATTCTGAACAATTTAGTGATGCTGTATTGACCATATTCAAAACTGATTTGACTAGAGACTGAATTAACTATATTGAATGGACTCTATTCAAAATAATATTTCTGTCGAATTAGTGGGAATGCCAACTTTATAAAAATGGGATGTAAAGATGCTGGCTGAAGTCCTACTTAGCTTGGATGGGAAGAGAGGCAAAACAATGAATATTTTACTTACTTATTTATTTAATCTATCATTAGGTTCCCAAACTGAGCCAAACCAAACCAAAACCAATTTCATTTTGATTTAAGGGTAAGCTGCAAATTCAATTTACATTGAATCATTGCCTGGATTCATGCGAAACATTAAAATAAAAATAAACTACATCTCGCTTTTGGAAGGTGTGCAGTTCCAGGTAAATTGTAATATATTGTATTATATAAGTTGTAGCTAACACACCCTTGCTAAGTGTCATGTGTACATTTAGATTCTCAGTCATTCAGGTCATGGTTGTCCCAAAGGTGCTTTTTCAGCCATTGTCAGAATTCTTACACACCTGTTCATGCTACTACTGGATTCATCTATTAAAGCAAAACCCAGTGTAATGATCCAGATTCACAGAATACACCAAGGCACAATTAAAAAAAGAAAACTAATCAAGGTTAACACGCTGTGTGAATGCAGCTCCTGTGTCTTTAACTGAGTTAGCATCCTCTGTATTGAGCTAATGTGCAAATCATTTATTCTTCAGAGTGAACAAGAGTGAACAAGCAATTGCTGTGATGTATTCCCAACAGTTATTTTGAAAGAGCTTATTTCCATATTTCAATATAACAATCACATTGGGTTACAATTCAGCCAAACAGACTTTTTTTTCCCTTTCCAATCAAGAAACGTCTAGTAGGAAAAACACCATTAACACACGGCTTTCCTGCTAATGCAATCCTTAGAAGTTCACATGCTTTTGATATTTACACAAATTATCAAATGCCAAAGTGGGCAAATCGTAATTCATCACACAGTTCTGCTGCTTGTGCTCCATAACACGACCGACAAAAGATTGACAAAAAAGCTTTGCATTCCCTATCTTCTTCCGCTTCTCATTGGCAAGATCAGACCGGCTTTGAAAAAAAAAAAAGGAAAGAAAAAAAAAAGAACGAGGTGGGATGGTTGCAATGACATTTTGAAGGGGAAAATGCACAAAAGGAAAAAAAAAGGTTGAGCACACTTTGAAAAGAGCGCTGCGGCAAGGAACCACCTGACCTTTCCATTTTTTTCCCCCAAGATGCTGCCAATGTAATCAAAAAACCACCTCCCGAAAGGGAGACTTTGTAAAATATGGAGACGGGAGCGAGAACAAAAGCTGGCCAGGCACTTCAGAAAAGCCATTGATCAGTCCTGGTGACATTTTCATGATGACTTGCCCATGGAAAAACACATTCCAGGAGATAATTAGGTAAGGCTGTGCCATCCTGACCATTAATTTTTTCTTTTCCCAAGTGTATTCCTCTGCAGAAAGGAGAAAAAAAAAGAAAAAGAAAAAAAATGATTTAGTAATGCCTGTTCTTTTTCCCACTCGAAACACTTTAATGATCATCCATTCATGAACATCCCCAACTTTTCTGGTTAGCTGGGCACAGGTTGAACGTTGACATTATGCCAAGGATGGTTGTTGTTTTTCTTTTTTAAGGAAAATCCCTCTCCTTCCATAATGATTTGCAGATCATTATTTTATTTATTGTATTTATTGTCCTACCAGGAGCCATGGGTAGCTCAGGATTTAGAATGCAGTATTGCAGGCAAACTCTGCCCACAGCCTGGAGTTCGATCCTGACAGGGCTCAAGGTTGACTCAGCCTTCCATCCTTCCCATGTTGGTAAAATGAGGACCCAGATTGTTGGGGGCAATAGACTGACTCTGTAAACCGCTTAGAGAGGGCTGTAAAGCACTGTGGAGTGGTAACAGAATAACAGAGTTGGAAGGGACCTTGGAGGTCTTCTAGTCCAACCCCCTGCCCAAGCAGGAGACCCTATCCAATTCCAGACAAGTGGCTGTCCGGTATATAAGTCCAAGTGCTATTGCTATTGCTATTGTGTTTTATAAATAACTCAAGGCAGCAAACGTGCTTAATCTTCTCTCCTCTTACAATTCAGAAAGTTTTCAGACCTCCTTCACATTTGTCAATTTTGTTATGCTGCAGCCTGATTCGACAGTTCTTGAAATTCATTTTTTCCCCCTCAGTAATCTACACCCGGTACCCCATAATGACAAAGGGAAAACAGAATTTTAGAAATATCTGTAAATTTATTAAAAAGAAAAAAAAAACTGAAATAGTGAAGGGGGCCTGAATGCTTTCTGAATGCACTGTATTTCCCCCACAGCAACAACAACCCTGTGAGGTGAATTGGACTGAGAGAGAGGCCCAAAGTCACCCAGTTGGCTTTAATGCCTAAGGCATAGCTAGAACTCCCCGTCTCCTAGTTTCTGCCCTGATGCCTTAACCCAGGGGTCTTCAAACTTGGCCCTTTTATGACTTGTGGACTTCAACTCCCAGAATTCCTGAGCCAGCCATGCTGAGGAGAAATGGAGAGGTTTCCATGCTGAGCCATGCTGGCTCAGGAATTCTGGGAGTTGAACTCCACGAGTCATAAAAGAGCCAAGCATGCTGGCTGAGGAACTCTGGGAGTTGAAGTCCACAAGTCATAAAAGGGCCAAGTTTGAAGACCCCCGCCTTAACCACTAACTGTTGTTGGTTTAATTATAGTCAGCTGAGGATACTCTAAACAGCCTTCTGCATCGGCTGTATTGGTTGGAAACTATGGGAATTACAGTTCATCTCAAGGCCTAGGGGTAGGCAACCTTGGCCCTTTTATGACTCGTGGACTTCAACTCCCAGAATTCCTGAGCCAGCCATGCTGAGGAGAAATGGAGAGGTTTCCATGCTGAGCCATGCTGGCTCAGGAATTCTGGGAGTTGAACTCCACGAGTCATAAAAGAGCCAAGGTTGCCTACCCCTGGCCTAGGGACATACCTTCCCCCATATATTACAGGATAGTTTGTGCTTTTCTTGTTACCCTCTTACTGTTCCAGGGAACAGAACGTGAGAACCTGAATGGGGGTTAGTTTTGGTGTTGTATTGTGTGTGTGGTTTTTTTTTTCTTAGCATAGTATGTAAATCATCTCAAGGTCATTTCCTCTGAAGACAGGAAATCTGCCTTCCATTCTTCACTTCCTACATTTTTCTCAGAAGTATATTCACCTTGCAGACTGAACCACCTACTAATTACGTTTTACCATAGCATATTCTTCCACCCTAGCTAATGTGATTTGTTTGTAATTTAGTGTATTGTTTGAGTAGAGAACCCTGGGTTAATTTGATAAGGAAGGCTTCCATTTGCTAACTATATACTATTACATTAATTACTTGGGAGGACTGAGTGGTACTTTGGTATAACAGTGTCAAGCTAAAAGTCTTCTGGGAAAACAAGCTTTGGTTGCTTCAACTGAGTTCCTTCTTCTTACTGGAAAGGAATCATCTGTCCACATCTGGTAGGTTATGATTAATACTGAGTGTGTATCTTCCATTATTTCCCAATTTTTTCCTCTGATATATTTATGTTGCACCAAAGGAGCCCAAACCAAGGCAACATACTGTATCATACTTTGCCTGGTTCTGTTACCTCATATTTTGTTGGATGTGGTGGGATCTCTGTAGGCATGTTCAGCAAATCCAATCTGCCACAGTTCATACAAATTGCTTAAAGAAATTATGGGAATAGAATAGAATAGAATAGAATAGAATAGAATAGAATAGAATAGAATAGAATAGAATAGAATAGAATAGAATAGGAGCTGGAAGGGACCTTGGAGGTCTTCTAGTCCAACCCCCTGCTCAAGCAGGAGCGCCCACGATTTCTGGGGGTAAGCTGTTCCACTGGCTTAGAATGCTGTGTAAACTAGACTGATTAGTTAATGATTTAAGGTACTGTGTGAATCCAAGCAGGGACTAAAATTTGTATTATGCAAATATTTCTGTTGTGAACAGTAAACCCTTGGTTTTACCAGACCTCAGTGAAATATACTTTGCATGTTGCAGACTAAATTTCCATTTGTGTCAATATCTCTCGACTGAAGTGAATCTCCACAATGTTTCAGTGGGCTTTCCTGAGCAATAGGTACCTTTTCATCCCAATAAATTTTTAAAGCAGATTTTCACAGTAAAATATTTAGTATCTGATATACCTCAAGACTCCAGTTGCAATCAGGAAGCCAGTATCAGTCTTAAGTATAAACTAATGCGATAAACATAAAAAAAAAAATTCTAGTAAAAAAAAAACCCAGTCAAAAACAAGCTGTGGGAATAGTCAACATCCTGGGAGTTTAAAGGAGGAGGTGACTCTTTAGTATGTTTTCCCATAATAGAGTTTTGTGATGCAATCATTTTGAGAGAGTGCCCATGACATACTCTTAAAATCAATGACTTGCTGGTCCCAACTAATTATGATTTTTTCAGTAAACCAGAGCAAGTTTGGTTTAGTGTTAAGGCACCAGACTAGAAATTGTGAGACTCTGAATTGTAGTTCTGCGTCAGCCATGAAAGGTGGCTGGGTGACTTTGGGCCAGTCACCAGGAGATGGTGAGTTCTAGTCCCATCTTAAGCACAAAAGTCAGCTGCTGACTTTGGGGCCAAGTCATTCTCTTTCAGCCCAACTCACCTTACAGGATGTTTGTTGTGGGGAAAATAGAAGGAAGGGGTGTTGGATATGTTCACCATTTTGAGTTATTTATAAAAAAACAATAAAGGTGGGATATAAATAAAGCAAATTAGGTTAGTATAATTTATTGAACAAAGCCTTTTGCATGCTTAACTTAACTAATGGACAGCCAACAGTAAGGATGTTACAATGCCTACCATATTAAATTGTACAAAGACATGTCGCTGCCTCTAAAATTATTTTTCTACTTAATCTCTCCCTTATCAACTCTAAGTTATTTCCCCCCTCTTCTGTTCCTCTCCCACATAATCATGTTCTTTCTAGCTTTTAAAGTTAAGTAGTATGAGGCTGTACAGGGCTGAACTCTAAAATGCATAATGTTCAATTATAGATTTTATAATTAATTTCAACACTGAACAGCTATGGGAAACTTAAATATCAAAGGACGGGAAAAGTTTTAACTATATAGGAATTGACTGGAAATAATGTCAATGCGGGCATTTTCTGAAACAAGAAATGATATAAGTCTTGTGTTCCCCAGAGAAGTTTGCTTTCTCTGCAATTTCGTTTTATAGTTACTTTGGTTTCTTTCTTTCTTTTTTTGTCCTCAAATTTTATTTTTGGTAGTGGTATATGTGGGGAAGTGTTTCAGAAAACATTCACACATTGACAAAAGGTTGCAATCAATACCTAAGTTCATATTGGAATCAATCAAAATTAAATCCTTGCTCTTGGCTCTTTTCGGCAGTTGGAAATCCTGCTTCTTATAACACACAATTTTGTGCATCCACCCATATAACTGGGTCAATGAGGTATCAGACTTATTCACTTTTTAACAGCTGCTGTAACAATTTCCCTCTCTCCCTCATCCTTGTTTCAACATATATGAATTTCATCGATAGATTTCTATGAGTAGTATCTTGCTTCAGCTTAGTCACTGTGGCTTATAAAACATGGTTTACAATTCATCAAATTATATATACCCAGGCAATTATTTATTGAAAACAATATGGCTAAAAAAGGAAAACCCATGAACGTCCTGTTAAGCCAAGTTATTGCTTGCATACAATCAGTGACACGTTGCAAGTCTTCGTTCTGAATGTAGTTCTGAATCTTTTATTTAAAAATAAGTTCTACTGGCTACAACAAACTGATTAGTACTTGAATGGAAGACTACCAGCACATCCCCTGGTTGCAGATTAAACTGGAAAGTTGGAAAAAAAATGTTCTAGAAGAAGATGGTAAGAAACATTTCCATATTGCTTCTTGTAAAACTATATGGGCAAGCATTAAGCTCACCCCGAGGGAGTTCTTACTTTTTTAATTCTCATAGATCTCATACTCATGAGACCCTATAGTACTGCATTGTTAAAAACTTCCCCCGTTTAGGTTTAAATGATGGCATAATACTGACCCTGTTGCGGTGTCTGCTCTATGAAATAGCCTTCCCCTAAGTTCCAGATGGCCCTGGCCTTCTTAGACTTCCAGATGGCTGTGAAGACCTGGCTATTCTCTAAGGTCCTTGGCTGGGATGAAAAATAAGCTAAGGCAGGTATGATTTGTGTGAATTAGTATATTCTACAGTGCCTTAGTTGTTTGTTTCTTTTTTTTATTTTAGGTTGTTGGGGTAGGGGATTGTGTAGTTCTTAGCTGCCCCGAGTTTGCATGTTTAGATGGGCAGTGATATAATTTTTTACAATAAATTAATTCATCATAAGAGAATAATAGTGTTGGAAGGGACATAGTAGGTCTTCTAGTCCAATCCCCTGCACAAGCAGGAGACCCCATAACATTCTGGACAGATGGCTTTTCCAATTTCTTCTTCAAAACCTTCAGTTGTGTGGCACCCACAACTTCTGGAGGCAAGTCATTCCACTGATTAATTGTTCTCACTGTCAGGAAGTTTTTCCTTAGTTCTAGGTTGCTTCTCTCTTTGATTAGTTTCCATCCATTGCTTCTTGTCCTGCCTTCTGGTACTTTGGAAAATGGATTGACCCCCTCTTCTTTGTGACCCCCTCAAATATTGGAGCACTGCTATCATGTCACCCCTGGTCCTTCTTTTCACTAGACTAGATATACCCAATTCCTGCAATCATTCTTCCTAGGTTTTAGCTTCCAGTCCCCTAATCAACTTTGTTGTTCTTCTCTGCACTCTCTCCAGAGTCTCAACATCTTTTTTATATTGTGGTGACCAAAACTGATGCAGTATTCCAGGTGTGGTCTTAATGAGGCATTATAAAGTGGTACTAACCCTTCTTGTGATTTTGATTCTATCCCTCTGTTAATATTTGCTGGAAGCTCAAAGATCTTGTCTCCCATTTTGATTGGTCTGGGACCATAAATAAAATGAAAGAAGGAATACCTCTCATTGTAAGCTTGTAAAGCAGGGGTCTTCAAACTTGGCCCTTTTATGACTTGTGGACCAACTCCAAGAATTCCTCAGGCAGGCACGCTGGCTGAGGAATTCTGGGCATTGAAGTCCACAAGTCATAAAAGGGTCAAGTTTAAAGACCCCTGTTGTAAAGCCTCTTCTGTCTTTTCTTACACCAGAGCAGGGTACCTTAAGGAATGTATGGAATTGAAGGGTGTGTGTGTATACATACATACATACATACATACATACATACATACATACATACATACATACATACATACATACATAGCTGGCCCTAGACTGTCCCATTTGGAAATACCCTATTTCTTAATTAAAGCGTTTTTCTTTCTTTTTGGCATACTCTAAGCTATATAATACAGACTCATATCTTGTGTGATGTGCATACTGGATGTGTATGTTCCATTGACCCAACTTTTTTAAATAGCAATAGATAGTTTGTCTCAGGGGAGATACTAACAGAAGGAAGGCTGAACATGTTCTGATTTCTATCTTTCCATATGTTCTTTAGTCAACTTGGGAAAGAATATCAGCAGTTGATTTTTGTTTCTATCTTGCTGGTGTCTTTTCTCCCATTTCCAAGTCTTCTCATTAAGCTTTCATTGTTACCTGCAATAATGAAAATGGGAATGAAATTTCTACAGCCATAGCAATAATTTGCTAGGTAGTATCTTGCCCTCATGCAATTCAGTGTCAGCCAATAAAACTTCACCTGACACCGTGATTGGATGCCATTGTTGTGCAAAACCAACACTGTTATTCTATGTTCTCTACACCCTATATAAAACAAATGTCTTACACTATAATGGGGAATCTTGTTTTTCAGCTAATGAAAGTGTTAACCATAAAACACACTTCAACCTTTAGACACACTTGTTACTGGCAGGTTGACAAACAAAATCAAGGTTTCTTTACAATAGAGGCGTTGAAAATGAGAAGATCTTTTAGAAAGGCAAAAGAATCTAGGAGTAAAAATTGAACTATAAAGGGAAAGCTGCTGCATAACATTTAACAATATGTATCATAAACCAGGGACTTATTAATAGATTTCTTTGTATACCCAAATGTAGATTGCACCCCAGCAAAATACACACTCTATTGATACAGAAACCCTTTGGGGTCATAGATGTTTCATCTGTTACTTTAGGTGAAGTTGCACTTCCCCTGAAGTAACAGGTTTGCAAGCTCAGAGTTCTGATCTTCTAGGTCTGGGGAGGGGGACTATCACCCCTTTATGATTTAGGGACTTCAACAATTCTTGAGCCATAAAGTAATTCTGGGAGTTGAAAAGATTGTAAAGTCCACAGCTGAAGTCCACAATTGCTCACTCCTGCTCGAGGTTTTATTAGAGCAGCAAGCAGAGACTATGGCAGCCTTGAGACAACTTTGACTAGTTTGCCCTCTGCACCTAGTGGCATTGAAGTTCGACATATTCTTGACATCCCAGTTAGACTACTGCTACTTTTTCTCCAAAAGGTTGCTCTTGAGGACAATTCAGGAGCTGCCATTGGTGAAGAAATGCAGCTTCCCATCTTCTGCCAGGCGTCCTTCAAAATTAGCAAGAAAGCACTTATCTTCCAGGACTAGGTTGTTGTTTTCCCTGCTAGCTTCCAGGCTCGGTTCAAGTTGCTAGTGGTTATCTATCAAGCAGTATGTGGATTGGGTTCTAGTTATCTTCAAATTATATTCCCTCGGTAGAATCTGTCCCTCATATACAATCCAGTTGGGAGGGGATGCTGGAATTGTGCAGGGAAAGCTGAAGGTGGTGGACCTCATACTGGGAAGTAGCTGACTCTCCATCCTATTCTCTTTTTGTTTTCTTCGTTAGGCCTTTTGAAGAAGATCCTTAACAGAGGGCATATACAGCTACGAATGTAGGGATTGTAGATTGAAGTGTTGTTTTAATGTTTTGAGCACTGAAAGAAATTTAGAATAGGCAGTATATAAATTACAGTAATAAATAACATAAGAAACAACCAGCAGTAGGGCAGTTAGACTGGACCTCAGTTCGTGATGGAAGAGAGGATCTATAGTCCCTCTTTTCCAAGTTAGAGCTCCCAATGTTTAAAAACAAAGAGAGAAAAAATCTACACATGTAACACTAATGTGATAATTTGGGGGTGTTTGTCATCCTATACACTGATCCAATTATGCAATTTTGTGGGGGTAAGAAAGGAGGAAGTGAACCTTTGAGCCATTCTGAGTGGTGGAAGAGCTTTTTAACAATGGAAAAGGGGGGGGGGAATGTAGGACATTCGTCTCTCTGAATTTTGTGAGTTATTCAGAAAACGGTGTACTCACTGCCACAAAGGTGGAAAAAGTAACTGTTGTTTTGGAAGGTTAAAAAAAGTACTTCAGAGATGAGGTTCCTAACTCAACCCAATTAATATCCAGTGTTAATGGATTTAACCAGATTGATCCAATTTATCCAGATTGCCATCTGGATATGCCACAGGTGCCAAACTCGCCATGTCACGTGACGTGTCGTGACATATCGCGACTCTTTTTGTGTTGCCAGCAATGGGGTGGGTGCGGCTTCGGTATGATGAAACCGGCCCGCGGGCTGGCAGTTTGACACCCCTGGGATATGCAGAATAGTCCCAGTTTACTCCTACAGTGGTATATACATTTCTTTTTTTTTTTTTTTTACTTTCTATTCTGGCAGTTGATTTCATTCAAATGTGCTTGATAAATGCCGAATGTAATTGTCTGTCAGAATGTAGGTGTGATTGCCTCGAAGCTGATGAAATGCATGGGATCTTCACAGCAGATACTCAATACTTAATAGTTTAGAAGTGTGCAAAATTGGCAGTTTAATGAGAGAAGCTTTCACCTGAGCACTATCCCCTCCTCCTCATTACGAGATACATTAAAGGACTGCTAAACCGTGTTTGATTTTCTTTGCATGAAAATGAAATTGACTCGAATGTAATAATGCTTTAGACCATCCAGAGGGGAACTTTAAAAACACAACTTATGCGTAGTTAGTCTAGATATTTTTTAACTATTCTGAAAACATGTAAGTGCTAAGACATGATCACTGTTAAATAAAAAGAAAATACAGCAATAATAATTTCCTTCTGTTTCCACTCAGCATTTTTTCTCTCTCAATAAAATTGTGTGTCCATAGTTTACCTGTATACGCACACGCCTGCACACTATGTTGATGATGATGACATGTGATGTCATTCTGTGTCACAAATACATTTATATAAACACAATGTGTTCCTTAATAGGGCAAAATGAAGTATTGCCTTTAAAATATTGAAATGCTATGGGTGACTATCTAGACTGTAAGAATAGGGCTCAGCTTCTGTGCTACTGTTAAGGCTTGAACACCATGGAGAGAATTAAGTATCACAAATCCCACTGTTTCTGAGGGTTCTCATCTAATCAGGCTTTGAAAAAGGTTTTACTGCCTGCAGTGAACCTAAACAGCTGAGACAAGTGAACCTCACTAAAGAGCAAGGAGAAGATTTGTCTTTCTTTTTTTAGTAAAAAGTGGCTAACATAAGAACATAAGAATCTTGCTGGTTTACACCAAAGGCCCATCTCTTTCAATATTCTATTCCCACAGTGGCCATCCAACTTGACTCTAGAAAGGCAACAATGGAATGGAATGGAATGGAATGGAATGGAATAGAATAGAATAGAATAGAATAGAATAGAATAGAATAGAATAGAATAGAATAGAATAGAATAGAATAGAATAGAATAGAATAGAGCTGGAAGGTACCTTGGAGGTCTTCTAGTCCAGCCCCCTGCTCAAGCAGGAGAACCTGTACCATCTCAGACAGGTGATTGTCCAGTCTCTTCTTGAAAATTTCCAGTGATGGAGCGCCCACAATTTCTGAAGGCAGGCTGTTCCACTGGTTAATTGTCCTCCCTGTTAGCAACTTTCTCCTTAATTCAAAGGTTGCTTCTCTCTTTGATCAGTCTCCAACCATTGTTTCTTGTCCTGCCCTTTGGTGCTTTGGTGAATAATGTGACCCCCTCTTCTTTGTGGCAGCCCCTCAAATACTGGAACACTGCTATCATGTCTCCCCTATTTCTTCTTTTCTTTAGACTAGCCAAACCCAAGTCTCGCAGCCGTTCTTCGTATGTTTTAGTCTCCAGGCCTTTGATCACCTTAGTTGCTCTTCTCTGAATTTTTTCCAAACTCTCAACATCTTTTTTGTGATAGGGTGACCAAAATTGGCTGCAGTATTCCAAGTGTGGTCTTACTAGGGTTTTATAAAGTGGTACTAATACTTCCCGTGATCTTGATTCTATGCCTCTGTTTATGCAACCCAGGATTGCAACCTAGCATAACATGTTACCCAGTTTACTAATAAAACATCTGATATCTTTCACTCTGAATCATTCAGCATTCCTGTAACTTCCTGGAGGAAGAGGTTGACTCCCTTATTCAAACGGCTATTAATGTGTGAAAAGCTGAAGATGGGGCCAAGCTATCTCCTTCCATTTCTATATTGATCAAATAATCTTAATATGTGTAGCTTATTCATGCAAAATACTAAACCAGATTCATAGAACATAGAATAATAGAGTTGGGGGAGACCTTGGAGGACTTCTAGACCAAAGCCCTGCTCATGGCAGAAGATTCTTGAAGACTCAAGACTCAAAGGTGCTTTTCAAAAGGCAACTGGACTTTCCAAGAAAGTCCCGTTGCCTTTTGAAAAGCATCTTTGGGACACTCAAGAATCCAATGGCTTCATTCAAGCACTATGCTAACTTTGGTTGATGTGTTACTTTTGTACGTATGTATTTGTGTGCTCACATAGCTTATGGTTTCATTATATTGTACAAACATAGACGCTGAGTTAATTCAGAGACCAGGTGACACATTTTGTACGATATGTGGAGATTTCTGTAAATCGGCTTTCTTTATATGGAGAAACTATACAGAGTAATCTTCTATCAATGTGATGGATTTGCAAAACATTGTTTTTTTTAAATGACCCATTAAAAATCTAACAGTGCAGAGATGGCTGAATGCTACCTCTGTCAATGCAAATTATCAACTCTGGGTCTCCTCTCCTATGGAATTTATTATTTCTGCAACCTTTAGAAACAACAACAACAACAAAAAAAAAAGCTTTTATGGAGTTCCTGAACTGTGCAGAGTCAGCACATCTTGAAGGAAAGGATCCCCTCCTGACCTATTGACATGAAAATGTATGCAATATTTAGAGCTACACGTGAGTTAGTGCTCTATGGCAAAAGCTGACTAAACTGTAGCTAGTATCGCCCACATCTAGTCCCATGGGAGATGTTGAAGTGCCAAAAATGCATTGACCTGCTGGTTCCTTGCTTGCCAATAGAAAGAAATGAGATTGTGCAACTGATTTGTGGTTCATAAACTTCTCCAGTTTTGCTGAGGTGGCATAATTTTGTTTCTCCTTTGCCATTATCGTCCCACTGGGGTAAGTCATATAAGTGGCCCATAGAAATCATGAATATGTCTGTGTGTGGATATAATAAAGCAATATCTCCGGTTCCTAGTTGTTTAACTTTGCCTTGTTTCAGTAATATTCACAATTCATAAAAAATGAAGGAGACAAACGGTGCATGACTCCTCCATCTCTGATAGGAAATTCCATCTCAATCAACTGCCCCCTTGACTTTTGACATAATTGTTATCAATCCAATTCAAAGTCTTATTCTTTAATTGGATCTCTGTATTATTATTTTTTCTTGCCCCTTACAGGGTAGAAATTCAAATCTGGTGTCCTTTGGTGTCTAAGCTTGGCAATTTTAAGGCCTCTGGACTTCAACTCCCAGAATTCCCCAGCCAGCCAGCCTACCATTCTGGGAGTTGAAATCACCAAGTCTTAAAATTGCCAACGTTCAACATCCCTGTCATATATTCCAGCCAACAGAATCAACAGTTGGAATGGACAGAAATTGTTATTCCAAATGACACAAAGACACTGGAATATCTGCACCTGCCTTTCTATGTAAAGTCAGCAGTTTAGTTTCTTTTGTGTCAGGCAGTTGTGACAAAAGTTTCTTCTGCCTTTTGACAATTGCTAATTATTTTAATCGGAAAGAAATTTTTTATTTATTCCTCTCCAAAGAGAACATTTTAGCGAAATTCTTCTGGCTGGGTTTCTCGGAATGATCGTAAGATATGAGATGGTCAAGAAATATTTATGAATCCATCTCTTCGCTTGCTTACAGCCTCTCTAGCTTCTCACATTAAATCTTAAAGAAACAATCTGAAAGAACTCCACCTTGGGAGCTTTTTCAGGTGAGGGAGCAGAATGATGGAAAGATATGGAACAGGGAAAAAAAAACATCTAAGAACACCAGCCTCTTCTGTTCCACAGAACAATAAATTCCATTCAAAAGTGAGATAAATCAAAACTATCCTGAGAATGTCGAGAAAAAGGCCTCTTATTCAAACAACCCTGCTGAACAATTGAAAAGTGGTTATCTGAGGCGTATTAACGTAAAACCTTACTTTCCCTGAGTCTAAACTGCAGAAGCTACACAAAAAGGCAGAAATTCACTGTTTCAGTCAGAACAAGGATGAAAGTGGCCACCGTTTACCTCTTTTGGCTCAATGGGTCCTGTCTCCATCATGGCATCACAATTGCAGGAGGGCTATTATGTGTACATTGTGCTCAAATCATTTCCAAGGGAAAAGATAGGGATCATCTCTGATTTGTTTTGTTTTTTGTTTTTTTTCTAGAATTTGGGCTAGGTTATTCATTTGCCTTATTAAAAAAAAACCTTGATTGGAGTGAACTTTACTCAGGCTTCAAGAGTCTAAGAAAACACTGCTCTAAGCATTTTAGGACTTTAAAGGGCAATATCAACAATTTATGTTTCGCTTGTATATAATTAACAACAGGTGCCGATCATATGCTCAGTTAGCAAACCGCCTGCCTTGTTTACACAGATTACAATCTGTGCAACATACACATCCAGGAACTGGTGCACCCTCGACTTTTAGAAAGGTATCAGAAACCACAGCGAGCAAACTGCCCATCTCTGAGAACGATGGGAGGTTTAGAAATAGGAAAAATACAGAACAGAATAGAATAGAATAGAATAGAATAGAATAGAATAGAATAGAATAGAATAGAATAGAATAGAATAGAATAGATATTGGAATATAGAATAGAATAGATATTGGAATATAGAATAGAATAGAATAGAATAGAATAGAATAGAATAGAATAGAATAGAATAGAATAGAATAGAATAGAATAGAATAGAATAGAATAGAATAGAATAGAATAGAATAGAATAATAGAACAGAATTAGAAAGAATAGAATAGAATAGAATAGAATAGAATAGAATAGAATAGAATATTTGGAAGGGACCTTGGAGGTCATCTAGTCCAACCCCCTGCTCAGGCAGGAAACTGTATAACATTTCAGACAAATGGTTGTCCGATCTCTTCTTAAAAACTTCCAGTGTTGGAGCATTCACCACTTCTGGAGGCAGGTAGTTCCACTGATTAATTGTTCTCACTATCAGGAAATTCCTCCTTAGTTCTAGGTTGCTTCTCTCCTTGATTAGTTTCCAGCCGTTGCTTCTTGTCCTGCCTTCAGGTGCTTCAGAGGATAGCTTGACTCCCTCTTCTTTGGGGCAGCCCCTGAGATATTGGAACACTGCTATCATGTCACCCCTCGTCCTTCACTTCATTAAAGTAGACATACCCAATTCCTGCAACTGTTATAGTGTACAGAAAGTGAACATGTGTGTTCTTTGGAAATCATCAAGAATAATAGAAAAAAATTCAAAGAACGTGGAGGAAACAAGAACTTTATTTATTTATGTTGGGGTTTTGTCTGTTTTTCAAAGCCCAGGTTAGACTTTCAGTGATATAATTCATAATCAGCAAAAATAATATTTTGAAAAGGGGTCTCTGTTTCCCCTGATATCTTAGGTATGAAAGCTTCTGATCCTTATTTATTACTCTGAGAGATAGCCGGGAGTATCTGTTTAAAATTCATATATACATATATATATTCTTGCTGATAGAGAGAATTTAATGTTTATCTGATCAATGCTTTCCAAGTTAATGTATTTAATTTCATTTCATTTAATGTTCCACAGGCTTTTGTAGTTCTCAACTGAAGAAAAATAAAATTCAACATGTCTTAAGAAATATTGAGAGACAATAACTTAAATATGTTTGTATAATGATACATTTAAATGCAAATATCCCTACAATTGCTTGTAGCCATAGACGTGAGTGAATTTTCATCTGTTGTGTTATTGAATAAATGGCTGGGACAAATCATGTTTTATTTTTCTCTCTATCAATTTTTATACCTTAGTTATTGAGTTTTATGCATATGAAGCAATACTTTATAACTTTTGTAAATTGCTCTGAGTAATTTTTAATGACAGTATTTTTTTCCTCATAATTTATTTATAACTGAAGTATATGGTTACATGCTGCATACTACATTTGTAATATAGATGGCATAAGGGCAATTTTTTTTCATTTAATTTATTATTCAAATAAATTAAATATATATTCAAATAAATTAGTCATATTGTTTTACAATTAAAACCTCCAAAACAAAGAACAATGCAACAATTTAAAGACAAAAGCAACATCAGCATAAAAGCATATATTAAAAACCATCATAAAAATAGCACAAAATTCATAATGGAATTGTTAAGGAGCAGGGCAGCCCTAATCTAATTCAAATCATCAATTTGAACTGCTTTTGTTGTTTGTCCAATTGAGTCAATTTAATTTGAGATTTAAAATTTATTTTTGGGGGGGAAAAATTCTGCCCAAGTGGAGAAGCAGTTAAATTTAATTTGGAAAACGGATTAGATGTTCATAGTGGATCAAACTGCCTTTGGTGAAATCAAATATCTAATCACTATGCCATATTTCAATTGTAGTATTAAAAAGCACATTTCAACAGCTTCTCTATTTTCTTTTTTGCCCTAATATCTGAAAATTGTCTTTCCCCAGCCCTTGTTCCTTAGAAGTTTATGAATGAAACCCTTGCAATAACACCTATATTTCAATTCTTCCATTTCTACAAGGTTTTGAAAAGTTAGATGGATGATGTATTTTCATTACTATCTTTATGCATTGCTATACTGTTAAAAATAATGTTTTATGAAGTTTCACATCATAGCCTGCTCAGATTTTAGAAGCTTATTTACACACTGGGTAAGACAGGTGTTTTTCGACTTACACAATGCCTAGGGAAGAAGTTTTCAGTTCTTCCAGGTCTTGACTGAGGTTTTCTCTTGATTATTAATTACCAAAACAAATGCCCAGGTCCAGGCATTCAAAAGTTGAATAAGCCAAATAAAATCCATGAAGCTTAAGCCAAAGGAACATATGGTCTACTTCTATAGCCAAACAACCAGAATTAAGAGAGGTTGCTAACACAATTAATAGTGTTGTTACTAGTAACAAGGACTTACTTACCGATGAGCTACAATAAAAAAATATGGCAAATCTCTGTTGGCTTTAGAGACACAAGAGTCAATTTCCCTCCCTCTTTGCCTCCAACAGTAAAAAAAGAGAATCTGCTGCTGAATTTATACATTTTCACTTATGGGTGCTCCAGGCACCAAAAAGAACAACCCATCATTTCTCAGAGATGAATGCCTGGTACTTACGATAGTCAAGAAGGACCAAAACTGTGGGAAAAATTCATAGCAACAAGATTTACTTTTTGTTTGTTTGTTTGTTTGTTTGTTTGCCTTCTCCTCCTCTGCCCTCCCCTCTTTTTCCCCCAGCCTGACTGATTTATGTGCATTTTTAAATGGCTAGCATGATAGAAGGAAATCTGTTTTGTTTCTTCAAATGGATGGATGAGCCTGAATCTCCCTTGGTTCCTCATTCTGAAGTTTCAGGTTCTCCCTTCAGCTGCTGTCAGCTGTGATGCACAGCGTAGGAACTTTTCACTAAACTCATTATAGAGTGATTGTCCTCCAGGAAAGACATAGTCGTGTTTTGCAGCTGACTTGGCAGTGTCAAATCTTATCAGATGGAGAGCGCCAACCGCCTAATGGGGATTAAACTGATCCTTTGCCAAGGTGGAAGCCACCACTTTCAAAGAGCGCTTGTGCATTAATGCTGACATTTCTGAGGCTTGTCAAACTTCCATCATTCTGCAGGGCAACGATTCTGACATGTGGGTGCCAAGACATTGATAACCAGATGATAGAAGGGGTTTAAAGACTACCCAATAGTCTTTAAAGATAATGCATACAGGATTTGCTTCAAGCCTGTTTTGATGAGATCATAATGGTTAGGAGTAATAAAGACAAGTGCATTGCAAACTGTACGGCAGATCCATTGGAAAAATAGCAGAAAAAAAAACCAAACAGGTACCTCCCCTTCCTAATTCAGTCGCGGTTTCAATTACTGCATGAACATAGGACCAAACTTGTTCATATAAATAAATGTGCTAAGCCTTAAAAGTTGGTTCACAAACCTAAAAATGCTGGGTTTATACAACTTGCTAAACCCAAACCAAATTTATGTATGCTGGGCTTTAATTCCATGCGTGAATATTGTCAACAAGTATGGAGAATAAATGTGATAAATGTGTTGTTAATTTAAGCCGCATGAGGCTGAAGTTGGTCCATCTCTGCTTTAAATGAGGACATCACATTTGTTGCACCTCTTCCTACAGCTCATTTTCAAGATAAATTCAGAGCTAAACAAGGGAGAAGAGAAAGTAGCTAACGATATTTACACTTTGAGTCATAAATAGGCCTTTCTTCTCTTCTATATTTGTCTATTTTTAAACATCTTTGTTTCCAGTGAAGGCAGCCAAATTTTGTTTGCAGATATTTGACTTTACAAATGCCTGGGACTTCTAATATTGTCAGGTCCAAGAAGTTAGGAAAGTACAAGTTTACTACAAGTACTAAGTTTATTTCATGCTACCTATATACAAGAAACTGAAGTACTAATGGTCAAGGCAAGTTGGTGCCAGATAAGGGTCAATGGACTTAAGGGGGACTGGAGTTAGGTCTCTTATGGGGGTGTGGAAACTCTAAACCTGATGATGGATTTGACCCCCATCCTCAGGCTCAGCCTGGTCATCCCCTACAATTATGGCACGGACTAAGTAAAAATGGCAAGAAAACCGAAGATTATACACAGATAACCAAATGTAATTAGCAGATTCTTGTTCAATCCTCCTATATATTCTCTTTTCCCCCTTCCTACATATTCTCACTGCTATTTAGAGTCATACTGTGATGATTTTATGATTTGGCAAATTGCAGACTTTGTGACAAACTGCCCATCAGAGATGAAACAAATCCACGGTGCAGATCAAATCAAATCAACCTATCAAACAAATCAGTAACATGATTATAGTGCCAGGTTTATCATCTTTTCTAAACAAAACAGTGACCAAGTAGATTCCATACTTCAGAGGAAGCCGTTGAGCAAAATATGGTCCTGCTTTCACATTTTCTACTGTCTCACTACATGATTTCTTTATGTATCAAACTAAAATTGAAACAAACAAGGATTTAGTTCAAGGGCATCCTGGGCTGAGGGCCATACTTGGTTTTTGCGTGATGCACCATACTTTAAAGTGTGCATCACACTTCAAAGAAGATTAAAAATGTGATTTTCTCACAGACTGGGGAGTAGGGCATTTGTGGATATTGTTATCAGATGCTTCATACTTTTTATTGCTCTTTCATTTTTAATTGTAATCTACCAAGGTTGTTCTGGAACTAGGTGGCCTCCAAATCTAATAAAATGCACTGGTTACCAACAAGCTTCCAGATACAACTCAAGATGCTTATAAATCCCTTCATCAATAAAGGAGAATGTCAGAGAGGGTTAGGGTTAGGGTCAGAGAGAAAGGAATGTGATATGTAACTTTGAATATATATTAGTAAGAAGAAGGCTATTGAGTGATGAATTAACACATTGTTTATGATAATTAAGTATATCTATTATTGTTAGTTAAATACATGTACCCAGACATCATGCTGTTTCCTAAATATCAAAAATGTTATTTGGAAAAACCTCAATCCCAACTCTAACCTTAACCCTAACCCCAATTCCAACCCTAATCCCGACCCCACCTTATCCCTAACCCTATAAAAACTAATAAAATCTGTAAAAAAAAAAAAAAATAAAGGAGAATGTTTGTAGCTCAGGATTGAATTGTGGGATCCTTGGTGCTCTCTTAGCTTGGTCGGGGTTTTTTGCAGATGTTTCATTACCCAACTAGGTAACATCACTGCTAGTTGGAATCCATTCATGGCATAGGGCTTGGCTTTCTAAGAGACCAACATTCTCCCATTGTTCCTGTCCATCTGGTAAGTCCATTCAGAGTGGGCTTGTTCCATGTCTCATCTAATTGGACCTTTAATGTGACTGTCCCTGCCCCCTAAAATTGGATCCCAAAAGAGATTCAAGATGCCCTGATCCTACCATCTTTTAAATGGGCCTTAAGTCCTGGTTTTCCCCAAGTGCTGGATCAGGAAATATGAGTATTACTAAGAACTTGTATTAATATGTTTGGTATTTAAATCCCCAGTTATTGCTTCGTTCTTGTTTGGATTGTTTTTAACTGAACACTCTATATACACTGCTCCTGTATAGGAGCAGTCTACATATATGATGGACGGATACATAGATAGACGGATTGATCGATCAATGGACAGAGAGACAAATAGATAGACAAATATCTATGGAGATTCTCAGTCATCCAGGTCATGGTTGTCTTAAAGATGCTTTTTCAAAAGGCAACTGGACTATGTTTTTTTTCCCTTGAGTAAGAAGAAGAAGAAGTTTTGCTTCTCATCCAAGAAGCTTCATCAGTTCCAGCTGGATGATGGAGGTGTGGGGGGGGGGGCAGAAATGGAAGGATTAGTTCTGAAGCTAAACATCTTCTTCCTCAAGGGAAAAAAAAGTTCAGCTGCCTTTTGAAAAAAACACCTTTGAGATATACAAATAGACAAATAATCTGATCTATATAATACGTTTGTGGAGAATGCATTTTATTGCTGAAGGCAGAGGGAGTAAATCTGATTCCCGTTCTTAACAAATAAGGAATTCAGTGTTAATTGTTCATTATGAATATTTATGAACACTCTTTTTTAAAAAAATAAAATAAAATAAAATTGTTTACTTCCTTGCTACTGGTGTGGCATGGTTTGACATGTGTGAAGATTAAGAAAATCATCTAATAAAGCCTAAATTTCATCCACCTAACCAACTGCAATTTGGCAATTTGTTAAAAAAAAAGACTTATTAGGAAAAACCTGCACAAATTAGACACATTTATGAGCATAACAAAATGTTTGTATGTGTGCATATTTGGGTAATTGCAAACAAAAATGTTAATGCTTAGAGAATCATGTACCAAAATAAACACAAACATCTCTGCAAACTTTTAAAAATATTTCTCAAGAAAAAGGAACTGAATAGGATAAATTGGCCAATCCTGTGTTAGTGAAGGGCCTGATTCTCTAATATATAACTGTGGCAACCTGAGGTATTTGCACCTCTCTCTTTGCACCTTTCTCTTTCTCTTTCTCTCTCTCTCTCTCTCTCTCTCTCTCTCTCTCTCTCTCTTTGATGATCCGTCACTTTGTTTTCTTGGCTGTCCACATATTCTCAGGAATCTTCTCCAATGTCAATATTCAAAAACAGCAATACTTTTCCTACCTTGCTTCTTCAAAATCCAACTTCGTGGGCATGGAGTGTCACAGGGAATAAAATTGCTTGCACTTTTGTAGTCTCTATAGGATAAATATGTCACATTTACACTTACCATATAGGAATCCACCTTATCAAGAATGATGGAGACTGATTCTTTAGAATTGATAAAGTTTGGAGTTTATTCTCTATCAGTTCAAAGACCAATCAGATTAATCAGAAAGTAGATTTTCTAAGCAGGATGGATGTCACTTTCATTGTGAGAAGATCACATTGGGAGAATTCTTCCAGGTGTGTCCATAGTACCTGCTGAGCATAAAACTGAATAGTAGAGAAATCTACATTTCCTTCCTTCCTTCCTTCCTTCCTTCCTTCCTTCCTTCCTTCCTTCCTTCCTTCCTTCCTTCCATCCATCCATCCATCCATCCATCCATCCATCCATCCATGGTCTACTAAAGGGGAAATGGAAGCTAAGATCAATTGCAGTTACTAAAAAACAGAAACCTGCTCCAGGCTAGAAAAGCACAGTCATATACAGTATATTTGAAATATATAAATAGCTGATGAACTTGGCCTTTCCACAAACTCCAAAGATGAAAGAACAGGGGTTGTTGATTATGCTTTGTTTTGTTTTTGGTTAAAAAAGAAAGTCCAAGGAGCCATCTGTCCCCCTCAATTTTTCACCCTCAACCATTTCCCCCCCTTTCCGATAGTACAGAGCAGCTGTCTCTCTCCCTCCTCTTAAATGTTCATTTCTTCCAGCTTTCTGTATTATTAGGAAAAAGGCACAGTGGCTTTTTAAACATATTAACATGCAGCTGCAAAGACATACTTATTTTTTTAGTCCGAATGCTTTTAATCGGCTAATTTATATTTTAGCCAGACACATCTGCACACTTTAGTGATTGTGAGGGAACAAATATGGTCTTAAATCCAAACCTGATTTATTCTCAAAGTTATTTACTGATTTATTTTAAAGAGAGACACTCCTTATTTGATCTGTGACCCACTTTAAAACAGACTGTTTAAACATCTTAATGTAATTCTTGTAATGTTTCCTCCTGATCCTCTTCTACACCCAATGAACATAATCTCAGCAGGATGATTTCTCACTATCTGCATCTTTGAATTCTTATAGGCTCATGCTTATGTTATCTGTGATATTGTCTAGACCTGGTCTTCTATTGATTTCTTTTTTTAATGGACTTCAGTTTTCCCAAACACCAGAGTCTTTTCCAGTTACTTTTCCTTATGTATTATGTGCCCAAATATTTAAACCGTGGCTTCATTTTTTAAGACTTCCAGTGAGCAGTCCAATTTTATTTAATCTAATATTGAACAATTTGTTCTTCTTGCGGCTGAGGTGTTCTTAACAATCTTCTCCAACACAATTCAGAGGCATCACTTTTTCTTGATTTAGCTTTCATGCCTTACAATATATTGCAGCAGAGAAAAGAGTGGCCTTGAAAATACACTCCTTTGTTGTCAGTGGGAGATCTCTGCATTTTAATATTCGGTCTAGATCTGTCATAGTCTCTCTCCCAAGTTGTAGGTTCTCTTTATTTCACAGTGAACAATCATGTGAAATTCTGAGCCTAGGAAGATGAAGTCTGTTACTACTTCACTAATTTACATTGGGTTGGCATCGCCCGTCGACCTAATCTTGAGACTTTTTCATTTTTATATTTGATATTGAACAACAGCTTGGCTTTTGTATTCTTCTTTCACCTTCAACAAGAAATGCTTAGTTTTGCCTCTTTCTGTACCATCAGAATGATGATCTCAGCATATTTAAGTTGGTTGATGCTTCTCTCAGCAATTTTAATTCTGCTTTGTTTCCGCAAGTCCAACATTTTTTATGATATATTCTGCATATAAGTTAAATAACATGGAGTAAAATATACAATATGGAGCATCCTTTTCTTAATGTTGAGCCATTTACTTGTCCAACATCTCTTTCTAACTGTTCCTCATTCTAACTGCTGCTTCCTATCATCAATGGGCTGATAAGGTGGCCCAGTACCGCAGGATTTGTGGGCTATCCACAACTTGTTGCCCACATCATCAGAAGCCCTTGTGGAATAAAAAAGGAAAACGAAACAAAAACAGCCATAGTTTTGGAAGAGCCTAACTTTTAAACCACTATTCATCACGTGCTAGCAGGGTGATTTTGGATTCTCTGAGTCTTCTGAATCCAGCTTATACCTTTGGCAGTTTTTACTATTAATACTGTTATCATATGTGTTACTGAAGTCTGGATTTCAAAAACTGGAGCATTATTTTATGAATATGTGACATTAGTTTGAGTAGTTTGAACATACCTTAGCATTTCCCTTTTTTTGATATTGGAATATAAATTAATATTTTAAAGTCCCTTAGCCACATCTGTTTTCTGTAGCTGCTTTGATATGTAGCACTTTAACTGCATCATTGTTAGGAGGCAAATATCAATCTTTTTAGGAGGCACTTAATGTTAGCTGATTGTCTGGTTCCATTTCTACTAAGAGACTCCAAGCAACAATGGATTTTCCATTCATTCTATTTACTCTGGGAATATATGGAAAGTAAGTTCTATCTAGAGCATGTTCCAAATGAATTACAGATAGTCCTCAATTTATGACTGGTTGCTTAGCGATTGTTAAAAGTTATGATGGATCTCCTGGGGGTTGCTTATGACCCAGATCCAAACTTCTGATGGTTGATCTCCTCCTAGTCACCGGTCAGTCACTAAACAACCAGCCCACATTTACGGATGTTTGCAATATCCCATAGTTACATGATCACATGTTAACAACTGCCGCATTCACATAACGACTGCCTTGAAAAATCAGGTCAATCACATGGGTGATCCACTTTGCCACCATCATGATGTACTGTCTGTAATAGTTGTAAGTCAAGGATTATCTGTAGGGGAGATTTTCAATAGGGACGTGGTGTCATCATATCCACCACATGAATTTTATTTATCAGTAGAACTAAATAAAACTACTGTTGTGCTTTAACTTCCTGTTGTAGTAAATGGGGGATTTTGGCTATACAAATATCACAACAGGAGTTAATAATCGGAATAATGCATAAATAAAACTGTCACCCATGAGCAGAAACGAATGTGATATGAAGGCTTCAAGAGTTATCTTTTTAAAATTGGGTGAAGTTTAATGTTAATCACAGCACTTGAAATGTCAACCATGATTTGTGAATTTGAAAAGGATTGCTTGTTCCAAAACCTTATTGAAGCTTAGGCTGTATATTACAGCTTTAGTAATATTTAATATTTTTTTTTGGTCCTATTTCCATAATTAGAAGAAAAACACATGATGTTGGAAGCATAAATCAGCATGTAATCAATAATGATGAGCAAGTTTAAAAATACATTAGCAATTGATTAGGCCATCTTAAGCAATAAAGCAAGAATTGATCTGAAAATAAATATATCCCTGCCAGGAAAATTATCAAGGGGGATGTTAACCCTCCCGCTGCTTAGGAACATTCTTAAATCCTTTAAACAAATTCTTATTCATATTATGCAGTCAGCCACCAATCCTGAACTTAGTTTGTCATACATTTCCTGGATGCTGAGTATGGAAATAGAGAATTCCAAAATACTGTAGAACAAGAATAGATGGACATTTTTGTGGTATAAAATAAACAATTAGTATTCTCCCCATTCAATTAAGATTCAGTTGGAAACCCTATCAAAAGAAATAGCTCTGCCTTAATATATTCATATTATAATGAGGGTCAAGGTTTAACTAACCATTCTCCAAAAGTATGTAACCTAAACTATTTGTCTTTGCAATGAGCCTGTTCACACTGAATCTGTGAGAATCTTTCTTGGTCAAAATATGCTGTAATAGGCTTGTCATAGGACATGCAAAATATATTGGAGGATATGTATGTGTCAACGCTAACATCGGATGCTCTTGCTTTGACAACATATGGAGATGCAGCCATTTTCTTTCTTATGTGTTACTCTTAGAATTAGAGTTGGAATTAGATGATACTGGGGGGGGAGGAGGAATGTGTATGGGAGTTAGTTAGACATAACAATATTGTAATAGTGTGAGAACCAAGGTTTGGAAAATGTCCACTGTGTTCTGTGTCTGGTTTCACCACCAATGTGTTTGAAGCACTGTTTTGTGCCTCTTCTAGCTCTCTAAAAGAAAAAAAAATATAAGTTCCTTTCTGAAATATTTGTTTTTCTTCCTTTCGTTTCTTTTCTCCTCTTGGCAATTTTCTTCATTTCTTCTGACATCTAATTAGGTTTCTTCCATTTCTCAATCTTGGCAATTTCTTTCCTCGTTCATCCTTAACAGCTTCTTTGATTTCATTCCACAGTTCCTCCGGTTCCTTATCAATATAATTCACACATAAGAGTGATTCCTGGTGTTCTCCATGAACATTTTGTGCATATCTTCAAGTAATATTGTGGAAACAAGATAGGTTTTTTGTCTTTCCTTTAGCTTAACTTGGAACTAACATGTCTACAGTTTATGATGTGTTGCCCAGTCAGCCTTGGGGTTGCCACAAAGAAGAGGGGGTCAAGCTATTCTCCAAAGCACCTGAAGGCAGGACAAGAAGCAATGGATGGAAATTAATCAAGGAGAGAAGCAACCAAGAACTAAAGAGAAATTTCCTGACAGTTAGAACAATTAATCAGCGGAACAACCTGCCTCCAGAAGTTGTGAATGCTTCAAAACTGGAAGTTTTTAAGAAGAGACTGGACAGCCATTTGTTTGAAATGGTGTAGAGTTTCCTTCCTGAGCAGGGGGTTGGACTAGAAGACTTCCAAGGTCCCGTCCAACTCTTATGATTACAATTACGATTACAATTATGATTATTTCCCAACCTTCTGTATTGCCCTTCCACCTTCACTACCATGATAGACAAGATTCATGTGCTTGTGAAATTTCAACCTTGGAAAACGAGGACTAAAAAACACGAAGAAAATCTCTCCGGTGCAGATGTTCATTTTTCAACTTGTGAAGAGTGTTGTGATGGAAGGGAAAGGAATTAACATCTTATTTCTATGCACTTACAGTAATAGTCACATGATGACTAAAATATCCATGTAGAGTTGCAGTGTTAGAAATGATGAATGACAAATTTGATACTTAGCATCAAGGAATGTGAAGAACCTCATCCAAGTACAGAAATATTCGTTTAGATCTTGGAACTCTAAGAATTTTCTGTGAACATCTTGATACGTTCTAGCCTACAGTCTAATAGTTCATTATTCCAAGAAAAGTTGATCTCCATAAGAATTCTTGATAATATGTTAAATTAATGAAAGAAATATTAACTAGTGATTTGTGTGTTTGTCATTCTACAAAGAATGAAAAGACAACATTCCCTCAAGTGGCCTACAATCCAATAAGCAAGGAAATTAAATAAGGAGGAAATGTGAAATCTCTGAAGCTCAGAATATCTGACCCAAAATTCAGAATTGAGCTTCCCTTTAATATTTCTGTTTTGTTTTTGTTTTAAAAATCTAATTCTATTAGAACTGGACAATTTAAAATAATGGATTATGTCTTTCCTTCAAGGAGCTCAAATATATTACTCATTTTTCTCCCATTATTTCCCATTCCGTTTTCAAAAGAGCGCCATCTTAGACAGAATAAGTGACTGATACATGTTTTCAGATGATTTTCATAATGAAGGACCACTACTCCATATTGGGAATTGAAAGACAATTTCAGTGCTTCATTTTGGCTTTTTTGGACCTCTATCTCACTGTGATAAAAGTGTGCATGAAAGCAATTTTTATAATGTCCCCAGAAGCCAAGTTAGTCTTTTGTAGCAAAAATGACACAAAAGTCTTGCATTGTTTCTTAAAAGAATGGCAGATTTATTGTCTCATAAGCTTTTGTGGCTCACAAAATGCTTCATCCTTTCGATGAAGTAGACTGTGATCCCTAAAAGCTTAGGACTTAGGTGATCATAAAAGTGTTGATTAAGCTTTAAGGTACTGTGTGAATCTTTGATATTTTGTGCTGTGGATCAGTTAGAAAGATCACGGTTGTATCATCGTGTTTTATATGGTAAATTCTGACAACCATTTATTTCCCACCAATCAATTAATGCTGCAACAATTCAGCCTTGAAAATCAAGGAGATTGAAGCTGTCCAAATGCTTTAAGATAAATGGTGTCTGTCATGATGATGCTAAGTCCATTATTCAATTCCAAACAGATGATGCCTAAGAAACAATAGCAACAACAAAATGCAAGTCTCTGCAGGAGAAATAGTTACTTTTGCTCATTCATTCATTCATAACATTCTACCTATTATAATATTACATTCCTGAGAAGGGTGTGCCTATATGTGTATGTATATATGTCTCTCTCTGTGTGTGTATATATATATATGTATGTGTGTGTGTGTATAAGTGTGTGTACATATGTATGTATATGTATATTCAATGGGGAAGCCAGATTCACTTAACAACCATGTTGCTAACATAACAACTGCAGTGGTTCACTTAACAATTGTGGCACAAAAGATCATAAAATGGGGCAAAATTCACTTAACAAATGTTTCACTTAGCAACAAAAATATTTGGCTCAATTGTGCTTTTGAGTTGAGGACTACGTGTGTGTGTGTGTGAGTGTGTGTATTAAACTATGCTACACATATTGTATTATTACAATTGCAATAACACCAACACCATTAATCATATTCACATACATCTTAAGTATACGGTATACTTATACTGTGTGTGTGTGTGTGTGTGTGTGTGTGTGTGTGTGTGTGTGATCAACTATTTTATGAGGAGCCAAGCATTGGAAACTATAACTTCACTTGCAGCCAAAACTCTTCCATTTATATAGTTCCTTGATCAAAATAGGCCAACTTGAGAAGGAAATCCCTCCGAAGGCAACTTATTAAAGCTCATTAAAATCAAGATCAAAAACAAATACTGTAACAATGAAAACACACCTCCCAAATCCATTCCAACCTTTGCTATTTTTAAATTCTTTTAAGAATCCTGAAATGTCAGGTTTCTGTTAGAACTTGGAGCAAAACAGTTGGTTTGAATAGTATTTAATTTTTTATATTTTAATTTTGATAGTCACCTTGAATTCCTCACGGGATGCAAGACAGGGTACAAATTGAAATTATAAATATAAATAAACTCTGCAAATAAAAGAGTTTGGGAAAAGCTTGAGTAAACAGATGGGCCTTCAAGTGCCTCTTGGAATCAGCTCAATAGCCCTGTTCCATAATAATTTCTTCCCAGTAAATTTGCAGTAAATCATTTGTTTGAAAATATCCAAACAACATGATTGTGCTGTACATATTTGCATCTCTTTTTGTAGGCTGTGATTTTTACATATGTATATATCTTAAATTATGTATTATTTTAATATAATTAATCAAATGTCCTTGGGCAGATTGCAAAATTATTAAAAATGTCCTTTTCATTAAACAGAAAAACAATATCTGGATGCATACTCTCCCAATACATATATTTTCCTCTAAGAGTTCTGTAATATATAATTATTTCATATCTCATGAAATGATATGAGGGCTTTAAAGAGCTTCATACTATTATTACATTTGACCTACACACTCTGAAGTTGATGATAAGCTTATAATATATGTTTTTTTTCTAATGTAAATAGTTCATGATACTAGCTTTTTCTCCATTACACTTCTACTGAATGCACTGTTTTAAAATAGAATTTAGCCATAACAACAAGTTTTTACAGTCCAATTTTCCTTAAAAAAATACAGATATTTATATACTAGAATATGCCCTTTTCTTGCTCCCTTTTGGAAGTCAAAAATGATAGATTGTACCAAACACCATAGATTTTCACCAACAGAAATACATCAAAGCCTACTAGATCATGATGCTTGAATGCAATGCGTATCTGAGATGAATTTCTTTTAAATCCCTGATTCTTCACTCTTAGTGGTTGGTAATAAAGTTACATTTCTCTGGGAAAATATTTCAGAAATTCTTAGGCAAATGTGTGGATTTTTTGGGATGTCTCTTGACAAATGTTGATTCCCCCAGAATAAGACACATACAGTGATGCCTCAAGAGTCATTGTTAATTGGTTCTGGGAGGCCCGATGAGTATCATAAACAATGAGTACCAATGATTTTTTTCCCTCATAAGGAATAATATAAATACATTTAATGTGTTCCCAAGACAATGCACATTTTAAGGCACTATGCAAAAAGATGGTTGTACTTCATTACTTTACATGAGAAATAAACCTAAAAGTTAATAAATACTTAGATTAAATAAAATAAAAACTTCACTTTACCTGTACTAATGAAAAAAAAAACTACAAAAATCTGCAAAATGACCACAGAAGCTAAGATAAGATTGCAAGGGGACGTGCACAGTGCAAGCTTCCGTGTGACTAATACAGGGGTCTTCAAACTTGGTCCTTTTATGACTCGTGGACTTCAACTCCCAGAATTCCTCAGCCAGGCATCCTACGTACCCCATCCCAGTCTTTTGGCAACCTAGAACAAGCAAGATGGCTGCAGCCAGGTTCGATGTAGAGTTGACTATTTATTTATTTATGTATGTATGTATGTATTTAGTTGTTTAGTTGTTTAGCTATTTAGCTATTTAGCTATTTAGCTATTTAGCTATTTAGCTATTTAGTTAATGTATAAGGCTGCCCAACTCACCCCACCCCAAGTTATGTGAGTTATGTGAACTTTTCATGATCTCTGCACCTGGCATTACCCCCGTGTACATTCCCAGATGCAGCCTGTGCCATGCTGTGTATCTTCTGCTTTTTCTATCAAAGTTCATGCATGGGATTAAACACGGGATTAGTTTGGTTAAGAGTAACCGCTTAATGTATATTTAATTATAATTAATCAATGACCGTGAGAGTTGAACTATAAGGAAGGCTGAGTGCTGAAGGACTGATGCTTTCGAGTTGTGGTGTTGAGAATCTATGGCTCTTTGAGAGTCCCTTGGACGGCAAGGAGATCAGATCAGTGTTCCGATGAATGGTAGTTTAGACCCAAGCCAGTTTTTAAGAATTTGAATTTTATACTTAAACTTTTCAGTTCTTCTGAGCTAGGGGTTTTATGTGTATAAATCTATGTATATAAATCCTAGCTTGTCAATATTTCTAATTATTTTCATCAATATTGGGCAAAAGAAAATATACAGAGAGTATGTTCAAAAGGAAAGAAGCCAAAATAGTTCCAGGCAAATTAAACATTGTTTGCTAAGAAAGAAAGGCTGGACTAGAAGACCTCCAAGGTCCCTTCCAGCTCTATTCTATTCTATTCTATTCTATTCTATTCTATTCTATTCTATTCTATTCTATTCTATTCTATTCTATTCTATTCTATTCTATTCTATTCTATTCTATTCTATTCCATTCCATTCCATTCCATTCCATTCCATTCTACATTCCATTCCAAAGACATGTGTGAATAACAACTCAATCATGACTCTGAAGCTGAAGCTCAAATACTTTGGCTACCAAATGAGAAAAGAGGACTCTTTGGAGAAGGAGAAGGGGAGAAGGGGATGGCAGAGGATGAGATGGTTAGATAGGGGCCTGGTGTCCTATGGTCCATGGAGTCAGAGTTGGACATGACTTAGTGACTGAACAACAACAACAAAATACAGCTTAAAGAACTTTTCCTATAGGCTGGAAAGTGTAGCAAGTGTAGCAAATATTGTTAGTTATGCTATCCACGGCACCATTTTGTGCATGGTCAAGTTCTCTACAGCCAAAAGAAGTACCTTCTTTTTCATTTCTCCCATAAAACAAAGCAAAAAATGGAGGCAAATAATTTTAGACAGGTAGCACTAAAAATGCTTCCCAAAAAAGTAAATAACTGCAATCCTGGAGCCTTGTCATAGTGAAAATGCTACTGATTTATCCCAGAAGACCAAGAGATTATGGGGAGAAAACATTCTAAACATGTAATTAAAAATTTGTTTTCTCACATTTAATACTGTCTGATGCTTTTAATTAATCTAAATATTCTTAATTACGCCTGTAATTTTTAACCATGTGCAAATAGCTAATTAAAGTATTAGACCATCCTCAAATGGGACTGAGTATTAAATATCTAAAATTATATGTGGCTGATCCAAAAAGGATTACTAGAGAGATTTAAGGTGTGGATCGTTTTTGAAATTATAAAAGATGTTGCT